>JABWPP010000050.1:215634125-218034125 GCA_016920855.1 Puya raimondii
TTAAAGTTTTTAAACTTTAAAGTTTAAAGTTTAAAGTTTAAAGTTTAAAGTTTAAAGTTTAAACTTTAAAGTTTAAAGTTTAAAGTTTAAAGTTTAAAGTTTAAAGTTTAAAGTTTAAAGTTTAAAGTTTAAAGTTTAAAGTTTAAAGTTTAAAGTTTAAAGTTTAAAGTTTAAAGTTTTTAAAGTTTAAAGTTTAAAGTTTAAAGTTTAAAGTTTAAAGTTTAAAGTTTAAAGTTTAAAGTTTTAAAGTTTTAAAGTTTAAAGTTTAAAGTTTAAAGTTTAAAGTTTAAAGTTTAAAGTTTAAAGTTTAAAGTTTAAAAAGTTTTAAAGTTTAAAGTTTAAAGTTTAAAGTTTAAAGTTTAAAGTTTAAAGTTTAAACTTTTAAAGTTTTAAAGTTTAAAGTTTAAAGTTTAAAACTTTAAAGTTTTAAAGTTTACGTTTAAAGTTTAAAGTTTAAAGTTAAAAAGTTTAAACTTTAAAGTTTAAAGTTTAAAGTTTAAAAAGTTTAAAGTTTAAAGTTTTAAAACTTTAAAGTTTAAAGTTTAAAAGTTTAAAGTTTAAACTTTAAAGTTTAAAGTTTAAAGTTTAAAGTTTAAAACTTTAAAAGTTTAAACCCTTAAACCTTTAAACGTTTAAACGTTAAAGTTTTAACCCTTTACCAGTAAACCTTTTAAACCTTTAAAGTTTAAAGTTTAAAGTTTTAAACTTTAAAGTTTAAAGTTTAAACCTTTAAACTTTTAAACTTTAAACCTTTAACCCTAAACTTTAAACAGTTTAAAGTTTAAAGTTTAACTGTTAAATTTAACGTTTAAACTTTTAAACCCTAAACCTTTAAAGTTTTAAACTTTAAACTTTTAAAGTTTTAAACCTTTTTAAAGTTTAAAGTTTTAAAGTTTAAACCCTAAAAGTTTAAACCTAAAGTTTAACTTTAAACCCTTAACCGTTTAAAGTTTTAAACCCTAAACCCTAAACCCTAAAAAACCCTTTAAACCCTAAACCCTAAACCCTAAACCCTAAACCTTTAAACCCGTTTAAACCCTTAACCCTAAACCCTTAAACCCTAAACCCTAAACCCTAAACCCTAAACCCTAAACCCTAAACCCTAAACCCTAAACCCTAAACCCTAAACCCTAACCCTAAACCCTAAACCCTAAACCCTAAACCCTAAACCCTAAACCCTAAACCCTAAAACCCTAAACCCTAAACCCTAAACCCTAAACCCTAAACCCTAAACCCTAAACCCTAAACCCTAAAAACCCTAAACCCTAAACCCTAAACCCTAAACCCTAAACCCTAAACCCTAAACCCTAAACCCTAAACCCTAAACCCTAAACCCTAAACCCTAAACCCTAAAACCCTAAACCCTAAACCCTAAACCCTAAACCCTAAACCCTAAACCCTAAACCCTAAAACCCTAAACCCTAAACCCTAAACCCTAAACCCTAAACCCTAAACCCTAAACCCTAAAACCCTAAACCCTAAACCCTAAACCCTAAACCCTAAAACCCTAAACCCTAAACCCTAAACCCTAAACCCTAAACCCTAAACCCTAAACCCTAAACCCTAAACCCTAAACCCTAAAACCCTAAACCCTAAACCCTAAACCCTAAACCCTAAACCCTAAACCCTAAACCCTAAAACCCTAAACCCTAAACCCTAAACCCTAAACCCTAAACCCTAAACCCTAAACCCTAAACCCTAAACCCTAAACCCTAAACCCTAAACCCTAAACCCTAAACCCTAAACCCTAAACCCTAAACCCTAAACCCTAAACCCTAAACCCTAAACCCTAAACCCTAAACCCTAAAAACCCTAAACCCTAAACCCTAAACCCTAAACCCTAAACCCTAAACCCTAAACCCTAAACCCTAAACCCTAAACCCTAAACCCTAAAACCCTAAAACCCTAAACCCTAAACCCTAAACCCTAAAACCCTAAACCCTAAACCCTAAACCCTAAACCCTAAACCCTAAACCCTAAACCCTAAACCCTAAACCCTAAACCCTAAACCCTAAAACCCTAAACCCTAAACCCTAAACCCTAAACCCTAAAAACCCTAAACCCTAAACCCCCTAAACCCTAAACCCTAAACCCTAAACCCCTAAACCCCTAAAACCCTAAACCCTAAACCCTAAACCCTAAACCCTAAACCCTAAACCCTAAACCCTA
Organism: Puya raimondii; assembly: GCA_016920855.1. NCBI lineage: Eukaryota > Viridiplantae > Streptophyta > Magnoliopsida > Poales > Bromeliaceae > Puya > Puya raimondii. The sequence goes on from JABWPP010000050.1 coordinate 215,636,295, forward strand.
AACCCTAAACCCTAAACCCTAAACCCTAAACCCTAAACCCTAAACCCTAAACCCTAAAAACCCTAAACCCTAAACCCTAAACCCTAAACCCTAAACCCTAAACCCTAAACCCTAAACCCTAAACCCTAAACCCTAAACCCTAAACCCTAAACCCTAAACCCTAAACCCTAAAACCCTAAACCCTAAAAACCCTAAACCCTAAACCCTAAACCCTAAACCCTAAACCCTAAACCCTAAACCCTAAACCCTAAACCCTAAACCCTAAACCCTAAACCCTCAAAACCCTAAACCCTAAACCCTAAACCCTAAACCCTAAACCCTAAACCCTAAAAAACCCTAAACCCTAAACCCTAAACCCTAAACCCTAAACCCTAAACCCTAAACCCTAAACCCTAAACCCTAAACCCTAAACCCTAAACCCTAAACCCTAAACCCTAAACCCTAAACCCTAAACCCTAAACCCTAAACCCTAAACCCTAAACCCTAAACCCTAAACCCTAAACCCTAAACCCTAAACCCTAAACCCTAAAAAACCCTAAACCCTAAACCCTAAACCCTAAACCCCCCCTGCCCCTAACCCTAAAACCCCCCCTGCAGCCCCTAAACCCTAAACCCGCCCCCCATGCGGCCCCATGCCGCCCAACCCTAAAGCCCCGCGCCCCCCGCAGCCCCCAAACCCCGCTGCCCATGCGGCCTGCCGCCCCGCGGCCCGCAGCCCCCCCCCGCGGCCCCGCTGCCCCCCCCCCGCAGCCCGCTGCCCCGTGCGGCCTGCCGCCCATCGAGGCCCGCAGTCCATCGCGGCACCCGCAGCCCCCCGCGGCTTGCAGCCCCACGCAGCCCGCTGCCCCATGCGGCCTGCCGCCCAACGCGGCCCGCAGCCCCCCGCGGCCCGCTGCCCCCCGCAGCCCGCTTCCCCGTGCGGCCTGCCGCCCATCGCTGCCCGCAGTCCCTCGCCCCGCAGCCCCGCGGCCCGCAACCCCCCGCGGCCCGCAACCCCCCGCGGCCCGCAGCCCCCCCCGCGGCCCGCCCCCCCCGCGGCCCGCCGCCCCCCGCGGCCCGCCCGCCCGCAGGCCCCCGCAGCCCGCTGCCCCGTGCGGCCTGCCGCCCATCGCGGCCCGCAGCCCCCCGCGGCCCGCCTCCCGCCGAGGCCTGCCGCCCTTCGCGGCCCGGCGCAACGCGCGTCCCGCAGGCTCCTACGGCCCACAGTCCCCGGCCCGCCGCCCCGCGCGTCCCGCTGGCCCCAAAGGCCCACAGTCCCCGGCCCGCCGCCCCGCGCGTCCCGCTGGCCCCAAAGGCCCACAGTCCCCGGCCCGCCGCCCCGCGCGTCTTGCAAGCCCCCACGGCCCCCGCGCGGCCCCGCGCTCCCCGCACGGCCCGCGGCCCCCGCGCGCGGCCCGCCCCCCCGCAACCCCGCTCGGCCCGCCGACCCGCGCGTCCCGCAGCCCCGTGAGGCCCGCAGCCGCTTGCGGCCCCCGCCCCCGCCCCGCGCGCCCCGCGCGGCGCGGAGGCCCCCCGCGGCCTGCGGCCCCTCGCGTCCCCGCAGCCCCGTGAGGCCCGCAGCCCCTTGCGGCCCGCAACCCCGCGCGGCCCGCCGCCCCGCGCGGCGCGGAGGCCCCCGCGGCCTGCGGCCCATCGCTTCCCGCAGGCCCGCTCGGCCCGTAGGCCCTAGCACCCCCGGAGGCCCGCAGCCCCGCAGGCCGGCAGCCGAAGCGCCGCTGGTTGAAGTTCCGAAGCCCGCAGGCCCGCAGCCCCGGAGCCCCACAACCCGAAGCCCGGCCTGCAGCCCTCAAAAGGCCCGAACATGAAACCCCTAAGCCTAAATCAGGGCTTTAAAAGGGCCCATCGTAAAGCCCGTCCTGAAGCCCTAAAGAGACCCGCAGCCTTGGGAAGGCCCGAAACCAGAAGCCCCTAAAGCCCAAGGTCCCAACTCCTAAAACTCTTCGAGGCAATAAAAAGGCCCGAAGCCCGAAGCCCAAACAAGGCCCACGAAACCCTTAAATTTCTCATCAAATCCAAACTAAACCGCCAATCCAAAAACACTAGACCCTTAAATGTTGTAGTATTCAACCGGCAATCGAGGAAGAGAGGAAAAGAAAAATTATGCAGCTAAAGCAAACAACAACACAGCCAAATTATAACTATTCATCCTGCTGTATGCTTACTCGAAGCTCAGAACGATCGCTATTAAGTATATACTCTCTCCGCCGTAGATCGGGGGGCGTCGATGGATAACGCGTTATCTAATTGAAATTTAGATCGGTTAAATCAACAGAAGTTTCTATTTCCCGGTAAGAAAAAGGTACAAAATATCAAGTAGTAAATAATTTTGAAATTTAACGGAAGTTATCACAAGGATGGCTACTGATCGAGCCCGACCCGATAAGTACGCAATATCAAATTTAATCCCATCTGCAAAGAAATCGGACCGAAGCCTAACCAGAATGAAGAATAAATGAACGAAATAAAACCAAAGTTTATTATAGTTTCGACGCTTTTTTCCGGAGCCATAACTTTCTAACCGGCGATCAGATTTTCTCTCAACGGCTATTTTGGGGATCCGTTCCGACTCCGAACGGCGAAGATACGGCTGAAATACGAAGGCCCGACTTTCGAGGGCCATAATTTTGGGCTGGGTCGACCGTTTTTCGCATTTAACGTGCCCTTTTAAGGGCTTCAGGCCCTACGCCCGATAAAGGCCCGAGGCCCGAAGCACTCAAAAGGCCCGAAGCCCCAAAAAAGCCCGAAGCCCCAAAAAGGCCCGAAGCCCCATATTACCCGGGCCGGAATGGGCCAGGAGTCCGCCCGGCCCGGCGCGGATGTGAATCCGGCCGGGCCGGGCCGGGCCGGGCCGGGCCAGCACGGCCTGGAGGCGGGCCGGGCCGGATGCTGTCGACCCTAAGGCCCAGCACGGCCTGGAGGCCCGGAAGGCCCGGGCCGGGCCGGGTTTCGGGTCGGCCCTTTAAATTTCTATATTTTTTAAAAAATTATAAAATTTAAAACTACGATCCGTAAATTATTTCTATTTAAATTTATATTTTAAACTATGATCCGTAAACTATTTAATTACTTAAATAATACTATTATTTATTTTATCAAAATTCCGACTTACCTAAACAAAATAATTTAAATTATATTGATTAGAAGTATCCGGATGTCGATCGAAAAGAAAAGTGACGGAGTTTATTACAAAACGGCCTATACTTCTATGAAAACGAAGGTTCGGTTCGAATTAGGTAGTCGGGCCTGATTAGCCCGCGGGCCGTTTCAACTTCTCTTTCTTATAGAAATTGGATTCGTCAAAAATTCATTTCTTCTAGTTTATTGAAAAATTAAGTATGCGTCCTCTTCGCCGCGGGGTGGGGGGCATCCGCCGACGGCTGATGTGTAATCTAATTGAATATTAGGTCGGTTGAATCGATAGGAATTTCTATTTTAGAATAAAAGAAAGCACAAAATAACGAGTAATAAATAAATTTAAAATTTTAACACGAGGTTAAGCCCGGCCCGATAATTACGTGCTATCGAATTCGGCGCCCTCCGCAAAGAAATTGGACAGAACTACTATCAAACGAGTAGTCCTCGGTAGGTACCGCCGCCGGCCTCAGCGGTCTGCCCACTAAGTCCTCAATCTCAAGAGATATATATAGAGCAATTAAGAAAGTAGGAGATATACTACTATGCACAATGCTCGACTGTCGATATGTGTTGTGTCGGATATGAGCCGATTTTGGCCCGAAAGCCTGACCGAGAAGCAAGAAAATAAATAGAAGAAAAACCATCCTCGCCGACGATCGTTATAACCTCGGCCCTCGATTTTCTCGGCCCATAACTTTCTAACCGCCGATCGGATTTTCTCATATAATATGCCGCCGTGTGTGTTTTTCGGAAAGGAACGCACCGCCTATTTTCGGGCTCCGTTCCGACTCCCGACGGCCAAGATACGCCTGAAATACCGAGGCCCGACTCCCGAGGGCCGTAACTTTTTGCCGGCTCAGCCGTTTCTCGCGTTTAATACGCCCGTTCGTAGATATTCAAAAGTACCCCAAATCATGTAGCATCGCCACATATCGCTTTTTCGTTCGCTCCGAATCGCAAAAGAATCGTCCTAAGCCCTCCGAATTCGACCCGCAAGTTTCGGCGAATCCGCACGATGCCCGCCTCCGCACTTACATCTCCGCAATCCCCAGGCCGATTCTCGTGTTTAATGTCTCGTTTCCAAGACGACTCGGAGCCGGTCGCAGCCGCATGTTTTGCGAGCCCATCTGATGCCGGACGAGAGAGATGAAATTCACGAAACGCCGCGCTTCGAATTTTCGACCCAAATTCCACGCTTGACCCGACCCACCCACCCCCTCACTCCGCCCCCGTCTTTTCGGACGTAACTTATTTTAATTAATTAATTAATTAATTAATACACCTATTCTTCTTCCCTCCCCATTCTCATTCTTTTTCCTTCATTCCCGCCTCGTCTTCTACTTCTTCACCTTCTTCTTCTCCTTCCTCTGCCTCATTCCCTCTCTCATTCTTTCAGCCTCCCTGAAAATCCTGCTGTGCGTGCCTCCGCCGCCAAACCCTCTCCGCCGTGGAGGTCGCCTCAGTCGACCACTCCGTGTCCGGGGAGGACGCTGTCGCCCGCCTCATCTCCCTCATCCGCCGCATCCTGCTGCTCGCCGTCCACCTCTAGCACCTCCTCGAGCCCCCGCCGGAGCACGCTCGGATCCGGTTCCGCCGACTCAACATCAAGAACGGCGTCGCCGACTCAAGTGCCCCATCAAGATGTTCGATCTGCTGACCTTCTCGCCTTTCTTCCTCTCTCTCTCTCTCTCTCTCATTTCCTCTCTCTCATTTCCTCTCTCTCATTTGCTCCCCACCTGACGCGTCCCTCCCCTGCAGCTTCCAGCGCCCCCTTCTGTACATCCGCTTCTCCCCCTTTCTCCGGACGTCTCCGGCGACGAGATCAAGCACCTTCTCGAGCCCTCGCCGGAGCACGGCCGGATCCAGATCCGGTTCCATCGACTCACCATCAAGAACGGCTCTCGACTTGAGGGCCAGTTCCATCGACTCACCATCAACGACGCCTCTCCACTTGAGGGCCTCATCAACATGTTTGATCTGCTGACCTCTTCGCCTTCCCCTCTCTCTCTCTCTCTCTCTCTCTCTCTCTCTCTCTCACAAACACTCTTGCTTCTCCCCTGACAGGTCCCTCCCATTGGCCCCTCTTCCTGAAGATCCGCTTCTCCCCACTCCTTCGGATGTCTTCCGCGACACGATCAAGCATCTCCTCGAGCTACCTCCGGAGCACGGCCGAATCCAGTTCCGCCGGCTCAACATCGAGAACGACTTCCGACTGGAGGGCCTCATCAGGATGTCCCATCTGGTGACCTCCTCGCCTTCCTCTCTCTCTCTCTCTCTCTCTCTCATTTCCCCCGCTGACAGGTCCCTCCCATGCAGCTCCCATTGGCCCCTCTCTCTGCAGATCCGCTTCTCCTCCCTTTCTCCGGACATCTCCAGCGACAAGATCAAGAACCTCCTCGAGCCACCCCCGGAGCACGGCCGGATCCAGTTCCACCGACTCAACATCAAGAACGACTTCCGACTCGAGGGCGTCATCAAGATGTCGGATCTGGTGAGCTCCTCGCCTTCCTTCCCCCCCCTCTCTCTCTCTGCTCCTCCCCCCACCCCCGGCGGCCGATAGGTCCCTCCCGTAAAAAAGAAAAAAGAAAAAAGGAAAAAAAAGAGCTCCCATTGGCCCCTAGCTCTTTCTGCAGATCCGTTTCTTCTTATTTGCTTCCTCACCTGTATCTTGTTTCTTCCCTCTTGCAGTCTTTCTGGTTTCTTTTACCTTCTACTTCTTCTCTGTTTCTAGTGTTTCGATGGATTCCTTAGGGTTTTGCATAAGGGATTCATCCGTTTCCATTCCTAACCTCTCTCGTTTTATAACACAGACAATCAACCCGGCGGCCCCTGCCGAGTACAATACCCGCCCACTGGATACCATATACAGCAATTTCATTGATGCACCTCGGGTAGTAAGTTTTGTGTGACGTACAGATCCGACCCAGATCTCTGCATACTGTCTCCCTAATTTCCCACTGGCCTTGTGCCGTGGCATCACAATGCAGGTTAAGTATTGCTCTTAAAACAACAAGCGGCTCATTCACTTCTCCACTTGCGAGGTGTTGGGAAGACTATTGGAAGCTTTCTCCCAAGGGATCGTCCTCTGCGACAGGTGATATTGCCCTCTCTTTTCTTTGTTCGTTGTTGTATCTGACGCTTTTCTGTTATGCTCTTATCTATACAAACTGAGACATGCTTTTATTAATGAGACTGGGTCCCTTAGCTAAATAAGTGCCCAGCACATGCCGTTGCCATAGGCATGCATTTATGAATGAGATATAATTTATGAATGAGATGGATGAGAAAGAGCCCAACCCATGCCATGCTATTCTTCTTGGTGTATCCAATGGGTCTTATTCACGTATATGCATCTTATTCTCAGCATCTTAAACTTCATTTTAATGGACCGGATCGTAAACGTATTTACTAATTAGACATGGTTTTCGGGCTGGAAATGGGCATGTTCTGTGTGGTATCAAAAGTCTGTTTTCACTTCTAAAGGCCCAACGGCCGAGCGAGCCAATTAAAGTTTAAGTCATGTCAGGCGGACCGGTTAAAATTAAAGTTATAAAAGCTAAATTGCGGAATGGGCTTGGCTTCGATAAAATTTAATTTCGACACCGATTTGATCTCGATTCGTCAACTAATTCCATCCAAACTGAATATGCACAAGTCTTTTAACTGCTAAAACAACTCTTACTGATATTTTGTTTCAATCCTTGCCACTAATGTTGGGCCACAATTAAATTAATAAAGTGATGTGAGAACAACTTGTTTTATTTTTTAATTTCTTTCATCCGATATTTTTTTTCTCTAACTTTTTGATTGTTTAATTTAATTCATTTTAGGGCTCTAACAATTTTATCTCTACTTAATTAATTGCAATCTTTTATCTAAAGAATTAAATGGTTGGAATAAAATTAAAAAATGCATTAATGTTTAGTGCTGGCTGCACTAGTGTAGGTAATAATCTTTTAGAAAGTAAATAAAATTCAAGATGTTAAAGAATGGATAGTAAAATGTGTGGAGCTAGAATACTTGTGAGAATACATGAATAGTGTACGCTCCTAAGTTTTTTAACCCTTTGATGCTGAGAATTTAGTAGGAATATGCAGAATAATATTCGATTCAATGACTAAAAGGTTAGAGTACGTACTACATATATGCTTTTATTAGCACCGAAGATACGCTGTAGTAAAATTAAATATTTTAGAATTTGAATAGTCATTTCCAAGTGTTTGGAAGTTTAGATTAGGCGGGGATCACGAAGTAGTTCGGTTCGTTAAACATGTCCTATTAAGTGCTCAATCGTTTTTATTCAACCTTCACACTGGGTTGGCATTCTTAGTCAAATCCATACCAGGGCATCGTAATCTTGATGTCAATAGCGCAACCCACTATTCACATCTATAGGGAGGAGGACGGGATGAACAAGGTAGGCTCAAACAGGCTGAAACTATTTTAGCCTGAATATTGAAACTCGGCCCTACTCAAAGATCTATTTTAGATATCCAAAGCTGGACCGAAATAAGGTCCGGTCGAATGGGCCTTGTTTATGCCCGGAACCAATTTAACCAATAATTGGCTGAATCCAATCAATATATCAAATCATTTGAGCTTATTTCGACCCTAGTTGATTTAGTCATGTCATTTCTTTTGTTAACCAATCAAGTCAATGGAGGCGGATCGAGTGTAATTCAACGGAGAGTTGAATCCAATGGAATAGGTCAAATCTAATTAACTTAGCTGCTTTGGTATAATTAGACATTTCGGCGAATGTTTAAATGTACAGAGACCTTCTCATTCCGTTAGCCCTATTTTCAACTCTGTAGGTAATCTCTAGGTATTTTTATTGGCTTTTTGGGCTACTAAGTCTAAGAAACTTTTTAATTGTTAAAATAGACATCCAAAATTTTTATTTATAAAACTAGGTTTAAGCGCCGAATAGTTTACCGCTTTTAGAAACCACTTTCATTTAACTTATATGTTTTCCGCATCTGAACTCTGAAAAATGTATAGTGTTAAACTCTAAAAATAATTTTAATATTTTGAAGAAAGCGGTGAATGATTTACCGCATTTAGAAAGCGGTAATCCATTCATCGCATAGGACCACTTCTGTAAATATTTTTTTAACGAAACTATTTTTATAATTATAATATTTTTTAAGCCTATTAATTAAAACAAAAATTCTATTTGTACGATCTTGGTTGTGTTGTTGAAGATATATTGATAGTTTTTGTACTTCTGAATTGCTTTTTGATGACGTGAGTATGATAAATATAGGTTTTAAGTATTCGTATACATTTTATTTTGGCGCTCGACGTATACTCATTTCTCGTCTTTATCAACTTTCGTTCATCTTGTAGTAATATGTAGGTATTGTACTATCATTGTTGTGTGTTGTTGAAGATAGAAAATGAAAATTATCTATATGGCAATAAACTTGGCTTATACACTTTTTAATTAGGGATTGCATATTCATGGGGAGAGTAATTATGAAAGTAAAATGTTATATGCATAAAATGATGTGGAAAGAGTTACATCCCAAAGGGAGTGTGAAAACTACCACCACATGTAGGAAAGAGCTACCACCCCGGTCGTCCGGTAAGTGTGTGAAGCTACCACATGTTTGTGATGCATTTAAAATTAAAAAATTTAATTTTTTGGTGTTATAAGGTTGGATATAAAATAAGTTGATGCATAAAAAGATGTGGAAATAGTTACATCCCAAAGAGAGTGTGAAAACTACCACCACATGTAGGAAAGAGCTACCATCCCGGTCGTCCGGTAAGTGTGTGAAGCTACCACCTCTTCGTGATGCATCTAAAATAAAAAAATATATATAAATTTTGGTGATATAAGGTTGGATATGCTTAAAAGATGCTCAAAGAGCCACCCCAGGTACTCGAGTTATGCAATCTTCTAATTATAGAGTTTATCAGACAAGTTTATGTCATATGACAATCTTCATTATCTAACTTAATGGTCCATTACATCTTGATAGTTTTGTACCTCTAGATTGCTTTGTGATGGCGTGAGTATGATCAATGCAGGTTTTAAGTATTCTTATAAATTCTATTTTGGTGCTTGATGTATTTGGATTAAATTATATTTTTTATGAAGTTGGAATGATTTTTGCAGAATCTTGTGCGAAGATACGGTGTTTAAGATCTTACAGTATTTATTTCTATGTTTTAATAGTTCAAATATTTTTGAAAATTCAAATATGAGTTTTGGATGATTTTTAAATTCAAGTTTTGATGTTCGAGTTACTGATTTTTCGGATTAGACTTTTGATTTCCGGAACACATTCAATTTCTGGAAACTGCCTTCAAATTCTGCTCAACCCGACAGTGGTTTCTTTGGGGATTTCTTTTATTAATAAGCTTAAACAAATATTATAATTATAAAAATAGGTTGGTGAAAAATTTATTTACAAAACTAGGCATATGCGGCAAATGAATTACCGCTTTCTAAATGTGGCAAATCATTCACCGCTTTCTTCAACATATTATTATTTTTAGAGTTTAATACTGTATATTTTTTGGAGTTCAGATGTGGAAAACATATAAGATTCACCGCTTTCTAAAAGCAGTAAATTATTCACTGTTTATGCTTAGTTTTAAAAATAAAAATCTTGGATGCCTATTTTTACAATTAAAATATTTCGTAGGCTTAATAGACCAAAGAGTCCTCTGCGTTAGGATCATGTTTTGGATTGGGGTTTATATTTGGTAAATTTTGGCTAGTAAGATATACTGACTGTAGTGGCTCTAGTAAGATATAACGACTGTAGTGGATAGTTGCTTGAGAATTCATTTAGATGGCTTCAATAAGTAAGGCAAAAATCACAATGCACATCATGAAAATTAGCTTCTTCCTCAAAGTAGAATGTGTCTTCAGAGGGCAGCATTGACTGTATATAATTAACATTACACAAAACTATGACTATAGACTTGGCAGTATATGATAGATGTTTATTTAGTTGACCCTATGTAGAGGAATCACCAGTTTTGTATATTGATAATGATGTGTTGGTTTTGTATTCTCTGGAGGGGGACAATGAGTTTTTTGATTAAATTGAATATTTTGAAATGGGTTTAATAGAAATGCATTGAATGTAAGTAATATTTTAACTACTATGCGAGTAAAAATTTTGGAGATGGAATTCATTTTGGGTTTAGAGGATGAAAATTTGATCTTGTTGTACTAGACGGATGACAAGCGGCATTGGGTCCTTTTATCCCAATTACAAGGTGTAGTGCAAACTTTGGCTTAAGTTTACAAAAATTACTTCCGACAGCCTCTAGTTGGCAATTAGTGTTCCTTTTTAATCGCTATTTATCTTTTCAACTCATGCATGTATCCATTCTTCCATCACCACTTGCTATAACCACCTGCACAATCTCTCTAATTTTGTCTTGTGACTCGCAGCTTTTCTTATGTTAAGAAGAGATGGTGAAAGGGATTAGATTAACCATTAAAACAGTATGAGTAAAAATGAGTGGACCAAATATATGCTATATTGGCCAAATCTAAAGTATCGGGCTAAATTTATACAATATGGGTGGAGTCTATCCAAAAGTCTATAATGAAGCCACTTAATGAACAAGGAGACAAATTGGCCTTCCAACGGCCCAAGCATGAAAGCTTTGCAATTTTCGCCTAATGAGCACTGTCAGATGGTGCATTTGTCCTCACCAAGATGAAGGAAGCAGCAGAGGCTTAGGGAAATCTGTCTTAAAGGTTGTTATTACTGTCCCAACTTATTGCGATGATGCTTAGCGGGAAGCTACAAACGGCCTCGTTACTTGCCTTCAGTCCATGTGTTCAAGAGATATCCATTCTCCAACTGCATTAGTTTGAGACCGGTCTCATATAATTTATTTCTATGCTTGCAGCATTTCATTTTTCAAGATATAGCGCAATGTTGAAAAAGCAAAGTGAGCTTTTTGGGCTGATTTTCTTTGATAGGCCTTAGAAGGCCCAATAATATCATGATACTTTCCTTTTTCAAATTAGTCACAAAATTCATAAATAGCATCAAAACGGATAATTCACCAAGGTTAGATAATTAGGGATGAAGGGTTTCTTTTGTGTAGAGAGCCTGTCAATTATCAAATAGAGCTATAGCGGAAGAGGATGAATGTAAAGGAATTCCTAGTGAGTATGTTTCAAAGAACTTTGTAATTGACGAAAGGTTTCATGATCCAAGTACTTGTACTATAGATGTACTGAAGATGTTAGATATGAATATCTTGGTAAATTGGACAGGACTAATTTGTAAGGATCGAGCTTTATGTTCGACAAACTTAGGCACAAGTAAGTTATAACGGCCATAGTATGTGGCACATAAATGACACTGCACATCATCTAGATAAGTTTCTTTCTTCAAGTCGAAGGTGCCGTCTGAGGGTAACATTGGCCATATATAATTAAGGTGCCTTTAGAGAGAAGTTTTTTGGAAATTTTAACAAAAAGACAGTTACTGGATAGTTTCTAAGATATGTGGAATCTTAGAGTGTGAATTTTAGTAGGAACATCCTGAAGGCTTTCTTTGAATGATTACATAAAGTTTTTTTGGTAACATTAAATTTGCGTGTTCCTTGAATGTATGGTGTTTTTCGATAACCTTACAGATTGAATCAAGTTTTTCTTAATTATGAAGCAAGTCTAATTTTTAATCTATTATGATCTGAAGATGATATCATCTTATTATTTGTTTTCTAAAGGATGTGTGAGTGTAACTCTTGTGGACTTTGATATTGGAGAGCGAGTCTTACAAATTTGCTATTGTGAATGGAGTGTGGCTGCATTAAAGAAATTGATATTGTAGTGTTGAAGACAGTGGCTACTATTGAAAAGATTGAATTGCTTAATGGACTAAAAATACCATGATCCAAGTGCTTACATCGTAGATGTTCGAATGATGTTCGTAAGATGTTATATTTGAATATCTTGCTAAGGGCCTTGATTTGTAAGGATTAAGCATCAAACTTTCGCACAAGTAAGATATAACAACCATGGTGGATAATTACTTCAAAATTATTTTTTATGGCTTCAACATGTGGACGGAATCCATTTTCTACATCATGAAGGAAAGTTTCTCCTTTCAAGTAGAAGGTGCTTTTAGAGGGTAGCACTGGCTATATAAAATTAATACACATCAATTTGAAAGAACTTGATGGCTCAAATTAGGTTTCTAATTAGTTGACTGTGTGCAGCTAAATCAAAAGGCTTTATTGATAAAGATGTATTGATCTAGTATTCTCTTAAGGAAGACGATTAATTCTAAGAACTTATATATTGATTTAGGATATTTTGAATATAGTTTCCTAAGTGTATGTGTGAAATTTAATATCTGAAATAGGTTTAGCAAAAATGAATTACTAGTATAGAAAATATAACAACTTTGGTATTGAAAATTTTAAGGATCAAATTTATGTTGGGTTTGGAGGATGAAAATTTGATCTTTGGTATTAGAGGGTGCTGGAAGACGTAGTGTCCTTTTACTCCGATTGCAAGGTGTTTTGGGTTTCAATTAGTGTTGTTAAGTGGTGCAATTCGAAGCAACACTAACTGCTTTCTTGTTAAAACTCCCTCTTTTCCTCTTAAAACCCTTCAAAGTCTATTTTTTCCTTTCGAGCTTGTAAGCATATTACAACTTCCGAACATAGCAAAAGCTCCAAACTTTTTCGTTTCTCCATTCTTCTAGTGTAGGTGTGTTACGATATATTTAGTATATGTTACGATATATTTAGTATCTTATGGTATATTAGGATACTGTATATTATTATCATATATAGAGTAGGATTATATGGTATGTAATCCTAGTTGTAGTATTACTATAGTAGGCAATGTTACTATAGTAGACCTATCTCTTGTACTATATATTTTCATCAATTCAACCCAAGAGGGTATGCTCTTTTGCCCTTCTTTCATGGTATCAGAGCGGGAACCCTAATTTAGGGATATTGATCCACAGCTATCATCCACAACAAGTCTCACCTTCTTCCATAGGTGTTCTTTTCCTTTTGGTGTTCTATCTCCTCTTATCATTGGACTTCTATCTCTCCGCTACAGTACTGCTACAGTATCTGCGCTACAGTATTACTACAGTACTCGCGCTACAGTACTGCTACAGTACTCGCGCTACAGTACTGCTACAGTCGCGCGCTACAGTACTGCTACAGTACGCGCGCTACAGTAATTTCAGCCTCTTTGTGATTCCTCTTTGCTCTTCGGGTGCCGCTCGGACTATCCTCGTACCGCTCGCTGGTTGCTCGTGTCGCTCGGTCCTTTCCCTGGTGCGGCCGTTCTTATTTGGTGCTAAGTGGTTCCTCTCTTGTGCGCTGGGTACAACTAGTTTGGTAGAAACCAGGTTCTTCCTTTTTCTCATCCGCTACATTCCGATTTATCTTTCTTTCATATCTAGTGGTGGATCCTTCTATTTTGGTAGCAAATATGTCTTCTTCTACCTCAAATTTGCCAGTTGTTAACATCAAAACTCTCATACCACTAGAACTCACTGATTCCACATATCTTGTGTGGAAGCAAGTCTTTCTTAATGTTCTAGAAAGTTTTGGTGTTACATCACATGTGGACGGAACTGGGTGTTGTGCCTTCTCAGGCTATCGATACTGCTGATAAGAAGGTGGTTATAAATTCCGAATATTTAAGTTGGAAAAGGGAAGACACCACTATACTTTCATGGATTAATGCCACTTTATCCCTTAGCATATTACGAATGGTCATTTCTAGCTCACCTAAAACTGCATATGATGCTTGGAGAATCATTGAGGCATATTTTCTTGATAAGACTGCTTCCACGGCTTTTTCTCTAAAGTCTGAATTGCGGAGCATCAAGAAAGGCTCAATGAGCATGTGTGATTACATGCAAAAGGTCAAGTCGATTGGTGATGCTCTTCAGGCGATTGGTGAAACCGAGTCAGACCATAATTTGGTCATGACTGTTCTTCTAGGGCTACCAGAAGACTATCGCGGTTTTGTTAGTGCTCTAAACACACACAGAAATAAGCCCACTTTTTGAACAGCTTCGTCCACTCTTGATGCAAGAAGAAACGGAAGTCCAACGTCGTACTAGTGTGATGACATCCTCTGCTATTCCCACTATTGACGGTGAAGCTCTTTATGCCAATCGTGGACGCGGTAATCGTGGAGGCCGTGGAGGTAGATATCGTGGAGGCCGATGACAGCATGGTAGACACAACTCTGGTCGTGGATCTCCTGGAACCTACTCACACCCTCAACCTAATAATCCTCAACAACCTTACATTCCAAAGTCTGGCACACAATGTCAGATCTGTGGCAAGTTCAATCATTCTGCCCTCCAGTGCAGACAACGCTTCAATCATTCCTTTATTACAGATGATGTTCCTCAAACTTTTGCTGCTATGAACCTTCATGAACCCGGTGAGGAAGTATGGTATCCAGACACCGGAGCATCTAATCATATGACCGCACATTCTGGTATTCTCTCCTCTTCTAAACCTTATAGTGGGCAGGAAAAAATTCTTGTTGGTAATGGAAATTTACTTGATATTACTCAGACAGGTGAAACTCATTTAAATACGTCCTCTAACTCTTTTGCTCTTAAAAACGTCCTTGTTGTTCCTTCTATTAAGAGAAATTTACTTTCAGTGCGTCAGTTCTGTCATGATAATAATTCTCTTTTTGAATTTGACTCTTCTGGTTTTTTTCTGTGAAGGACAAGGAAACCAGGGCGGAGCTTCTTCGATGCCCTAGTTCGGGAACATCACTCTATCCACTTTCCTCTAAAGTTGCAAGTGTAGGAACTAAGAAACCGCTAGCTCTAGTTGCATCTAGGTTTAGCGGAGATATATGGCATAGACGGTTAGGTCATCCAAGTTTTCCTGTTCTTTCTACATTTATTAAAAACAATAAAATTGTTTCTGATTCTGCTTTGAAATTATCTGTTTGCAATGCTTGTAATATGGGAAAACATGTTAAACTCTCGTTTCATGATTCAGAATCTCAATCTGCTTTTCCTTTTCATATTGTTCATTCTGATGTTTGGCAATCACCTATTCCCTCTGTTTCTGGCTACAAATATTATGTTATTTTTATTGATGATTACTCTCGGTTTTCTTGGCTTTACCTTTTAAAATTTAAACATGAAGTTTTTGACAAATTTTTCGAGTTTAAGACAATGGTTGAAAACATATTTCATAGTTCAATCAAAATTTTTCAATCTGACAATGGTACTGAATTTGTAAATGACAAATTTTCTACTCTTTGTTCACAAAATGGAATTATTCATAGATTCTCTTGTCCTTATACGCCTCAACAAAATGGCCTTGCTGAGAGGAAGCATAGGCATTTATCTAACATTGTTAGGAGCCTGCTGTTTCAAGCTTGCTTACCTCCTCGATTCTGGGCTGAGGCCATTCAAACTGCCGTCTTTCTTGTGAATCGAATTCCTTCTCTTACTGTTTTGAATGGACAATCGCCATATGAAATTCTGCATGGTTGTGTTTCCCCTGACTTGCAACTTGTTAGAGTTTTTGGATGTTTGTGTTATCCCGATGTTCAGGACATTGCAGCTCACAAGCTCTCTCCCCGTTCTCTTCCTTGTGTCTTTTTGGGACTTTCTGACAAACATAAAGGTTTTCGCTGTCTTTATCCAAGCACTGGTAAAATTTTTATTTCTCGCCATGTTACTTTTTGTTGAACATGTTTTTCCTTACTCTTGTCTTTCTAAATTCTCTTCTTCTCCTTCCTCTTCTATTTCAAACTTTCAAATGTTTCAAAATTTTCTTTCTAATCCTCCCCTACTGGGTGAGAGTCCATCCACTATTGATGCAATCTCTGGCCTCTCCTTCACACGCCCCTCTACTGACGTTGGTTCACATACGCTTGTTTCACCGTCTGAGCAATTATCAGTTTTTTTTCCTTCCACTGTGAATCATGATGCCCCACAGGTTAGTAATGAGAATGCTGCCGCTCCTGCTGGCCAAACTGAACTCCGGGTCTATACCAGACGACACACCAGCCGGCCTGCTGCTGCTTCACCTTCACCTATTGATCTGGCACCTTCCACCTCTGATCATCCACCTTCCCCTCCGCCTGCTGCAGTCTCCTCTCCTTCTCATTCTCCTTCTGAGCCTCCGTTGCCTGCCAGAACACACTCTATGCTCACTCGATCCATGGCTAAGGGTTCCGCTGCGTCTTCCTCCTTCCTCGCTTCTGCACGTTCTATTCTTCCTGCTGAGCCTACCTCTTTTCATGAAGCTTCTCAGGATGCAGGTTGGCGTGCTGCCATGGCTGAAGAATTTGATGCATTACTGACCAATGCTACTTGGGATCTTGTTCCTCCTCCCTCTTCTGTTAATCTTATTGGCTGCAAGTGGGTATATAAAGTGAAGCAGAAGGCGGATGGTTCCCTTGAGCGTCTCAAGGCTCGGCTTGTGGCTCAGGGTTACAAACAACAACAAGGTATTGATTTTGATGAGACCTTTTCTCCGGTTGTCAAGTCGACCACTATTCGAACTGTTATTTCAGTGGCTTTCTCCTCTGGGTGGTCTCTTCGACAACTTGATGTAAAGAACGCCTTTCTTCATGGTACTCTCTCTGAAGAAGTTTATATGAAGCAACCGCCTGGTTTTGTGCATCCTTCTCTTCCTCATCACGTTTGCCGTCTCCGAAAAGCGATCTATGGTCTCAAACAGGCACCTCGGGCTTGGTTTCAGCGGTTTTACTTCTTTTTCTTTTTGAACTTGGTTTTGTTGGCAGTACTGCTGATCCCTCGATGTTTGTTTGTCATTCCTCTTCTGGCACTCTTGTTCTTCTATTATATGTTGATGATATTATTGTCACCGGAAGCTCCTCCTCTCTTTTAGAGGCTCTTATTGTCACCTTACAACGAGAATTTGCTATGAAAGATCTCGGGCCGCTACATTATTTCTTGGGCATTGAGGTTAATCGTTCGTCTTCTGGTCTTCATTTGACTCAGCAGAAATATGCGCATCAACTACTTCAGCGCCATGGCTTTCTTGATAGTAAGCCCGTCTCTAGTCCTCTCTCTCCGACTTCTCGTCTCTCTTCTCATGAGGGGCGCCTTCTTGAGGATCCCTACATTTATCGTCAGATCGTTGGTGCTCTCCAGTATCTCACCTTCACAAGACCAGATATCTCGTATGCCTTCAACTCTGTTGCCCAGTATTTACATGCACCTCGTGAACCCCACATGCAAGCGGTCAAGCGCATTCTGCGTTATATTCGCGGGACGCTGTCTTATGGCATTCCTATCTCCCGCTGTATCAATCCTTCTCTCGTGGCATTCGCAGATGCTGATTGGGCTGGTTGTCCCGATACCCGTCGCTCTACTTCAGGATATTGTATATTTCTAGGGCCCAATCTTATCTCCTGGTCCGCTAAGAAACAGCCCACTATTTCTCGTTCCAGTTCTGAAGCCGAGTATCGTGCTGTGGCTTACGCGCTTGCTGAGACAGTATGGATCCGACGTTTACTTCGTGACCTTGGTGTGTTCTTATGGCGCTCCATCAGCATCTATTGTGATAATCTCAGCACGACTTATCTTGCGGCCAATCCTGTTCTCCATGCTCGAACGAAGCACATTGAGCTTGACCATCAGTTCTTGCGCGAAAAAGTCCAGTCTGGTGATTTAGAATTGGTTCACATCTCTTCTGATAAGCAACTTGCTGATATTTTCACAAAGCCTTTGTCACCTTCTCGATTTTCGGCTTTGCGGCTCAATCTTCGCATCCGGCCAGTGGATGCTTAGCTTGCGGGGGGATGTTACGATATATTTAGTATATGTTACGATATATTTAGTATCTTATGGTATATTAGGATACTGTATATTATTATCATATATAGAGTAGGATTATATGGTATGTAATCCTAGTTGTAGTATTACTATAGTAGGCAATGTTACTATAGTAGACCTATCTCTTGTACTATATATTTTCATCAATTCAACCCAAGAGGGTATGCTCTTTTGCCCTTCTTTCAAGGTGGCTTGAGCCAAAGTAGAAGCAAAAACTATCCCGGATGGGTACAATATACCGACATGATCTGGTCTGTTTTTGCAATGTCATTTATGGCGTTGTTTTCTTCATCATGGATGGTTGGTCTAGTGCCCCTTTGGCATAGTGTGAGACCTAAATTTTGCCTCTGCTTTTAGCTACAAGAACTTCTACTGGAGCATTTTGAAAGGAAAAGTTTGCAGCTTTTGCTATAGTTCAGAGCTTATGATCCTTTGGAACAAATTTTCAACTCAGAGCTTTTATTTCTTTTGCAAAGGGAAGCTACTTGGGAATTTTAACAAAAAAGCAGTTAATGCCTAGTTTCTAACATATGTGGAGTCTCAAATTGTGAAAACCAAAGGCTTTTAATAATTCTCTTTGAGTGATGATGGCCTAAGATTTGTTGAAAGTGTGAATTCGCAGATGCAATTATAAATGAAGAAGCAATTCCGAACCTCTAATTTCGTGAGTACAGTAGCCAGTTGTAGGCTGAATTATGTCTTGCCACCCAGCTAGCACATTTTGCTCCCCTAAACCTAGATATCTTAGCAATTTGATAAAAATATAATGCTAAATCATATGTTGCTCTCAAATTTTGTTCTCTCATAAACCTCTAAAACTAGACACAATTTTTTCTCAACTCTGAGACTACAATTGAAGTCCAATAATTATGGAAATCTTTAACAATAATTGGGAAAGCTTTAATCCACCTGTAGTTTCAGATACAAATCTTTAACAAGTCATATGTTTTAAGAGTAGAAGTTGATAAAAAGGTTACTTTCCATAATTTGTCTCATTGTATCGTTCATTTGTAGGCTTCGTTACTAATAACAAATCATATTCCATCATTTGGCTCTCCTTGTTTCTTCCCATTTATGCATGGGAACTAGATAAATTAAATTCACAGGATATGGCATGTTTCATGGATTTGGTGTGCCATTCTTCTATATAGGACGGTATGTTGACCTGTTGTAAAAGAGTTCTTCTTGGTACATGACAAGTCTAAGGAACCTTGTAGTGATTGCTTTTGAATTTGGCCATATTTCCCAATTGATTTGAAATAGAGCACAAGTTCCAATTGATTTGAAATAGGGCATTTTTTTTATGGTCCTTTTTTAAGTGACAATTTTTATGCTTTTATGATTCTACTTTGTGATATGCAGGCATTTTTTTTTTTAGTTCATTTTGCGCCCCGAAACATATATTTTCGGTTACTTCGATGGAATATGCGTTGTATACGTGCCTAATCATATCTTGCACCCCAGTTAGTTCAGTTTTTTTCTCAAAAGCCTCTATTTTTTAGCTGATAATGATATTATATGTTGTATATATGCTGATCGAATCATATATTGCTGTCTAGTTTGTTCATTTTGCTCTTAAAGCTGTAATATTCAGTTCGATGAAGATATATGCTGTATATCGCTGAATCATATCTTGCTGCTCAGTTCAGGTTGTTCTCTTAAACCGCTAAGTTGCAGTTAGGTTGATAAAATTTATGTGATGAATTACTAATTTGATGTCCATTCAGTCGCTCTCCTAAAACTCCAATTTACTTACTTTGATGAATATATGTGTTGTATATGTGCCGGATCATATCATACTATCTGGTAGTTCTTTGTTGTCTTAAATACTTATTCTTTTTGACACGATGTTGACTTGGTTGCAAGAGTACAGTTGCGGTTTAATTATAGTAGCTATGGTATGAGGCTGGGGGTCCTACTTATATAGGCATGGAGGCGAGGATCTTTCTTTGCAGTATTATGTAGGCATGGTGTGAGACCCTAGATAGTCCTATATATAAGATATAATAGGGCTAAAAACTCTTAACCCGGCTTAAGCATTTTGGGCGGTGGCTAGGCCCAAGAGGTTGAGAGAGTTAAGCGTGTTAGGACGGGAGTAGTCCTAGGATGGGTGACCTCCTGGGATGTTGGGCCGTCACAGTTGGTATCAGAGCCAATTACCAGTCGCAAGTGTGAGAGGAGTCTCGGCTGAGCCAGGGTCGGAATGACAAGGCTAGCGAGACGAGTCTCACATCGCCTGGTACTTGTGAGTCTGAGCCTGACGAGGACGTCAGGGCTTAAAGGGGGAGAGAATGTGAGACCCCAGATAGTCCTATATATAAGATATAATAGGGCTAAAAACTCTTAACCCGGCTTAAGCATTTTGGGCGGTGGCTAGGCCCAAGAGGTTGAGAGAGTTAAGCGTGCTAGGACGGGAGTAGTCCTAGGATCGGTGACCCCCTGGGAAGTTGGGCCGTCACACATGGAGGCGAGGATCTTTCTTTGCGGTCGCTTATAACATAAGGTACCAGTTATGAATAAGTCGTCATCTAATTATTAGTTAGGTATACGTGCAGGTTGTGGCAATCATACTTTTAAGCCTGATATTTTAGTTTGCTCCCACAAAACTCTAATCATTGGTTAGCATCATGAGTATATGCTGGTTAGTGTTGAATCTTTTCTTGCGATCTAATTAGCCTATATTGCTCCCCTGACACTAATACTTAATCAATTTGATTAATATGTGGGTTTTGATTAATATATATGCTGGTTGTATTGAATCATATGTTGCTCTCTAAATTGTTCTGTTTTCTCTCATGAACTCCAAATTATGAGTTAGTTTGTCGACCAGTTGTGTGATGAATTACATCTTCTTGTCCAAATAGCTCATTCTGCTCTCAATAAAGCTCTAATTTTCAGTTTGTTTCATGAAATAAAATTCAGCATATGTGCTGAGTCATATCTTGTTGTTTAGGTCTACTTGTTCACGTATATGTCCAATACTTATTTTGATGGAAGTATACGATGTATATGCTGAATCGTATCTTGCTATTCAGTTCAGTTTGCTCTCTTAAACATCTTTTTTTCAGTCAGTACGATGAAAATATCTACTGGTTATGTTATAATTATAAATGGCTATCTGTTTAGTTCATTTTGATCTTTTAAAAGGTGTCTAAAAGTCAAACTTTTAGTAAGTTTAATGAATACATGCATTATAATGCGCCCAGTCAGTTCATTTTGGTAGTATGATGGGATGGGTGGCACAACCTCTGTCTGCTGCATTCGCCATACGTGCGCGAGACATTCTGTCACTATGTTAAGAATATTAGTTTCATATTCGATATAAATTAGATACCAAACGTATATGATTTCAAGTATTTTTTCCATATGACAACTTAGCCTTTGGATTGGGTGTGAGCTGCTGTTGGAGAATGGGGATGACTAAAGCAAGAGGGAGAGAAATAAAAGAGGAAAAAGGAAAAAAAAATTTGAAACAATCAGCATCCCAATCTAGAAAATTTTATTGAAAAAATAAAATTTCAAAAATACACGATTGCAAGAGAGAAAGCAAAATGGGTCCTCCAGCCTATACTGTGCTGATTATGTAAGCTTACAAAAACAGACCTAGCAACATTGAGAAGGTTTTCTTTTAGGTGACCCTGTATAGCTGAATCAGAAAGCTTGTTTATTGATAAAGAATAGGTTTCCTTTTAAGCATGTTTTCTACTTTGAGGCTTGCAAACACATTACAACTTTCAAACATAGTAAAAGATTCAAACTATTTCGTTTGTCAAATGTTTTAGTATAGGTCACTGCACCCGAAAATTGAAATAGAAGCTAGGCCAAATGGTTTCTAGGTACTGATATGATTTGGTCTGTTTTTGGTAGTGTCGTTTGTGGCATTATTTTCTAGATCGTTGAAGGTTGGTCTAGTGCCTATTCGTCGTAGTGGTGAGACCTGCATTCTTCATCTTTATGTTTGTGCCTACTCATATCATTGTTAATTTGCTGACTGTTTACTTAATTTTTCTCATTGAAATTCCAATTTAGGTAGTGTGATGGATGTTTACGTTGTTTACGTGCCATGTCATGGTATCTGGCTAGTTCATTTTATTGTTTTAAAACTCTAATTCTTTCCTTGCAGCCGTCATACATTTATTAAGGACTATTTATGAAAATGGTTCTCGGCTTAGAAAGGGAGCTAGTACATTGGGATGGATGGCGCACGAGAAATCTATTCAGTCTAAGCCAACCTTAATTTCAAAAATCAAAAGTGTATTGCATACTTCAACTATCTCTCCCTAACCTCTAATATTGAGTTAACTTAATGAAAATATACTCCTCTTATATGTTATGCTTTACCCACGAAGGGAATCCCAATGTACATTTATTGAGGGTTTACAAAGAATCACAATCATTCATGTACAAAGAATCACAATCGTTCATGTATGAGTCAAAGAATCATTTATTGATATTAATTTCACTATAGAGGACATTGATTTGTAAGAGTTCAGGAGCTTGTTTTGTTTACACTAGGGAGCACTTGAGTACTTGTCATGTCTAAAAACTGTATGTAAAAGATTATATCATATCGTTACTATGGTCTAGTTTATTATGAACGATGTGTAGGCTTCCTTTGAATGGTTTTCTGTAGTAATATGGA
The DNA here is from genome assembly GCA_016920855.1 of Puya raimondii. Lineage (NCBI taxonomy): Eukaryota > Viridiplantae > Streptophyta > Magnoliopsida > Poales > Bromeliaceae > Puya > Puya raimondii. Next base: position 215,658,885 of record JABWPP010000050.1, read on the forward strand.
TTTGGTGTTCCTTAAATGTTAGGGTTTTCCAATAATGTTGCATGTTAAGTCAAGTATTTCTCAGCGATCAAGAAAATGGAATTTTAGTTTTAGTTATGTATTTCAGATGACATCATCTTGTTGTTTCTTGTTTGAAGGATGTGCGAGTGCAGTCCTTGCGGATTTTGATATAGGAGAAGAAATATTACATATTTGCGTTATAAATGGAATGTGGTCGCATGAAAGAATTTGATATTGCAGTGTTGGTCGGAGATCATTAGTATTGAACAGATTGAACTGCTTAATGGACTAAAGATTCTATGATCTAAGCTTTTGTTCCGTAGATGTGCTAGAGATGTTAGATTTGAATTTTTGCTAAGCTGGAAAGGATCTTGATTTTGTATGTGGTAAGTACTATATTTGGCAAATTTTTGCATATGCTAGAACACCTTACAGCAAAATTGCTTGAAAATTGATTTAGAGCTTGGATGGTTGGCAGGAACGGTAGCCAGTTATAATTTAAAAATATAAGCATTTACCTGACTAGCTATCATTACATCATTAAATCTATGAATTTAAATTTTAAGTTTGAAGTTGAAATTTTAAGTTTGAATTTTGGTGGTCAATTTGGTGCTTAAGTTATTAGTTTGGTGATTATTATTTGGTCTTTTGTGTAGCATTTGATGGTTAATTTGGTTCTCATATTCTATTGGTATTTAGTTGATGGTCCATATAATGGTTAATTTATTGCTGCTATATTTGAGACCAAGCCCTTATGGCAATCAAAAGAAATAACTCCATGCCGCCGCCTTCGATGCAAAGGCCCTTATGCTGGCATGGAGGCATGGACTATTTTTTTCACGTTTGCCAAGAAGGGATGAATCTCCATTTTGAACCAATAAGCTGCTAGAAACCACAAATATAGTACTATGAAGCATAGTTATGATTTCAAAATTGTAGACCTACAAAAAGGAACCTAGTAAAGTTGGGAAGGGCGGCGGCACAGATTACGTCTATTGCATCCACCCTAGTAAAGTTACTTCATGTTAAATCTGATCTAATTCTACTCATATGACGGTTACTTCATTGAATCTTGCTATACAGTTGCTAGTTCAGTTTGCCATCCTAGATTTTCATTTTTTGAGTTAGATTGATGGGAATGAATCCTGGTTATTTTTTGAATTACAATTAGCTGTCCTGTTAGTTCAGTTTGCCATCATATACTGCTATTTTGGAGTTAGTTTGATAATTATATTTGTTGAATTTTGTTTTGCTGCCCTGCTAGTTCATTTTGCCATCGTAGACATAATGTTGGGATTCGATTATTGAGCCAACATCCAGCTTATATGCTAAATCTTATTTTGCTGTTTTGGTAGTTTTGTTTGCCTTCCTGCAGGTCTATTTTTCCGTCAATCTGATGACTATATGTGCCGGTTGTTTGCTGTTGCTCTCGTGATAGCTTACCTTGCATACTAGACATCTCTTATTTAGTTAGTAAGATGATTATATATGCCAGTTGTTTGTGTAATCTTAACTATGACGTCCTTCAGTATGCTATCCTAGTCCTAGACATTATTTTTCAGTTAGTTTGTTTAGTATGTATGTTGGTTCTTTGCTGTATCTTATTTTCTCTCTTTCCATTCAGTTTACTATCCTGGGCATCTATTTTTGAGTTTTGAGTTAGTTTGCTGGACATGTGTGTTGGTTATTTGCTGACAACTGTTTCAATCTTGATACCTTTATCCTCCTGCATACGCCATGGTGATGTTGTAAGCCTACAAAAGAGACTTAGTAACATTGGTAAGGGTGGCACAGATTCCACCTGTTGCATCCACTATGCCGTACATTAGTTATCTTTTAGCCAGTGCCGATAATACCCATATCATTGTTAAATTGCTGAATCTTCTTTGTCTTACTACTTTACTTTGTCATTCTAGGCATCTATTTTTGAGTTGGATTGATGAGCATATAATCTGGTTATTTGCTGAATCTTACTTTGTTGTCCTGCTAGTTTCATTTGCCATTCTAGACATGTATATTTAGGTTAGTTTGATGAGCACATATGCTAGTTATTTTGCTGAATGTTATTTGCTTTTCTGCTTGTTCAGTTTGCCATTCTAGCATTTATTTTTGAGTTTGGTGAGTTTACATGCTGGCTACCTGCTGAATCTTATTGTGCTGTCGTGATAGTTCAGTTTGCCATCCTAGACATCTATTTCTCAGTTAGTTTGATGAGTATATATGATGGTTACTATTTGTTCAGTTTGCCATCCTAGACATTTGTTTTTGAGTTTGTTTGATGATTGTATATGCTGGTTCAGTTTGCCATCCTAGACATCTATTTCACAGTTAGTTTGATGAGTATATATGATGGTTACTATTTGTTCAGTTTGCCATCCTAGACATTTGTTTTTGAGTTTGTTTGATGATTGTATATGCTGGTAATCTGCTGAATACTTTTTGCTGCCTTGTAAGTTTGAAACTCTAAACCCTAACTTCCAATGCTCTAAAACCCTCAACTCACAAATCCTAAAGCCTTAGAAGGCTAAAATTCTAAAGCGAAGATTAACTGAATGCCTCTCTAAAGACTTACAATTACATAGATGTCCTCCTAAATTCTGGAATATCAGATATGCAATTATTTTGATCTCCTTTGCTTTGTTTCAAAAAGGGTCTCTCCCAACTAATCATCTATCCTAGATGAGTGGCCGAAGATCCTTCTTTTCAAGACATACATCAATTATAGAGATCTTGAGAGCCCAAACAATACCCTGATATCTCCCTTGATCACGACTCCTTTCGACTTATTTTATTTCTAAATCTTTTTTTTTTAAGGAGTTAAAATTAGAATTTGTTATTAAAATTTGAATCTATATTTAGACTCACAATATGGACTTAAAATTTGAATTTGAATGTGAATTCACAATTTCGATTCAAACAATATGATTGAGATCGAAATTCAAATTCAAGTTCAAATCAAATTTTAAAACTAGATTTAATTCATCAAACTATTATTTGAATTCCAAATTTGAACTTAAGAAATTAAAAAACTTGAATTTCAATTTGAATTCATAATTTAAAGGATGGTATTTTTCTTTTGCATTTTTGTGTCTTACAAACAACCTCAATTGCTTTACTTTCAACTAGCCGAATGCTTCTTATTGATATTCCCTTTCACTACTAGTGAAATCTTTGCTTACTTTGCTTCCATTTGAAACCAATGAGACAAGATGGGGCGGCCAATAAACTATTACTATTTAATAGATGGATGCAAGAGAACACTCTGCTAACATTATCATTAGTTATCCTAAATTAAACTTTAAATTTATATTCAAATTCAAATAATGTTAGTGAGAAAAAAGAAGCAGCCCTTTTCTCAGTCGTCCCTGAATCAAAGTTGACTTGCACCTTTGTGGTAGGAGTCATCTTGGAAGATTCGGATTTTGCTGTGATGGAAATCGAAATCCCTCAAACCAAACACCAACAATGAGAGTCGCTTGTTTTGATTCTCTTTGCATGCCTCAGACATTCAAACCAAACAAAACCTAAAAGAGGAGTATCTACCTAAATAAACTCAAGTTATAATATGTTGACCAACCTAAATTACCTAATACAACTACAAGTCAAGCTAATTCTTAATGCATACTAAACTTAGTGCTCAACTGCTCACCCACTTAATCTTTCATAATCAAGGCTAACTCTTAATAGATGCTAAACTCAGTGCTACACCATTCAATGCTTGACCCAATTACATGAACTGAGATGCAAGTTGCCAAATTGAGATTCGAATCACACAGTTATTTCAATGCTTGAGCCAAATTTACTCCATTACTCCCTTGTATTTCAAATAAAGTATTGTTTAATTATTTTCTTGTAATTCATCTCTATCATCCTATAATGGTTTAAAATATCTTTTAATTTTTTCGAAGTGCAATATTTAACTTATGCCTTTCCTAAATTTAGTCTTAACAGTCAAGCTCGTATTTGGGTTTAGTGGATATTTTAACCAGCGTAATGATATGTTTGAGATCGAAATTCGAATTCAAGTTCAAATCAAAATTTAAAACTAGATTTAATTCAAAAAGCCAAACTATTATTCAAATTCCAATTTTGAACTTAAGAAATTAAAACTTGAATTTAAATTTAAATTCATAGTTCCCAGGAAATTCTGGGCATAGTCTGCGAGCATGTGGATATCTATATCATTATCACTTGTAATGGGATTAATACTACTTTCTAGGCTTGCTGTTCTATTTGATCTGGTTGATCAATTAAACTAGTCCGAACTTGTCAGTTTAAAGAATATCGCTTCTATTATTGATTCTTCCGTGTATAATTCTAAGGCCCTTGTTTTGATAGCAATTTATATATTGGTAAATGTATGTTAAAGGGTAACAAATTGGCGTTATGTTCTGCCTATGCGTATATAGGGGTGGAAACGAGCCGAGCTCGAGCGAGCTTATCTCAGCTCAAGCTTGACTTGAAATTAATCTCGAGCCTAAATTTAGGCTCAAGCTTGGCTTGAAATCAATTCGAGCCGAGCTCGAGCGAGCCTAATTTCGAGTCGAGCGAGCTCGAGCCCTAAACGAGCCGCTTGAAATTCTTAACATCGTGCAATCTATAGTTTAATTTTTATAAAATATTAACTAAAATTTGATTTAAAAAATGTCTAATAATTCAACATACAAAATGAATGCATGAAATACGATATTATAATATTTAAAAAAATAGGAAAATCAATTATGCGAGCAAGTGAAAAAGAGAGAGAGAGCAATTAGAGTAGAATTTTGCTGGTTTGATTTTGTGGGCCCAATAATCCAAACTCTATATACATATGATTAAAATACAAAATATATATTATATATAATTATATATATAGAATTCGACTACTATACTCTTATAAGTATAGACCCCTTTATATTCATAAGTTTTCGATCGTTAGATCTACTTTTTGACAATTTTTATCTGTTAAATCATCCACTATTCAACCAACCACCCACTCAATCCTAGGGGACCGTTATCATCCTAATCGCACATCCCTTCATCTAACGACCGAAAATTTATAAGTATAAAAGGGTCTATACTTGTAAGAGTATAATAGCCCTAGCATATATATATATATATATAATTAGGCTACTATATTACTAATATTACCAACCGATTGCTATTAGATTTTCGGCCCTTGGATGAAGGGATGTGCGGTCAGGATGATAGTAGCCCCCTAGGGTTGAGTGGGTGGCTAGTTGAATAGTATGATCTAACGGATGGAAATGGCCAAAGGAGTAGATTTAACGGCAAAAAATTCGATAGCACCAAACGTTTGGTACTATCGATAGTATAATAGTTGGACTCTATATATATATGTAGATCTAATGACAGAAAACTCGATAGCACAAAGCGCTTGATATTATCGATAGTATAGATAATATAGTAGCCGGACTATATATATATATAGTCCGACTACTATGCTATCGATAGCACCAAACGCTTGGTGCTATCAAAATTTGTGTCGTCGGATCTACCCCTTTGACCATTTCCACCTATTAGATCATACTATTCAACTAACCATCCACTCAACTCTAGGGGATCGCTATCATTCTAACCGCACATCCCTTCATCCAAGAATCGAAAACCTAATAGTAAGTGGTTGATACTATTAACAGTATAGTAGCATAATTTTATATATATATATATATATATATATATATATATATATATATATATATATATAGAATGAGGCTACTATACTATCTATAGTACCGGGGCTCCGGTACTAAATTTGCTTTTTCGATCTTAGGGTGTTCAAATCAACGATCCAAACCGTTGAAACTGATCTAGGGTATGTGAAGTTCTTAGGAATAAAATTTTAGTTTTTTTCGATATCGTTTACTTAGTAAATAAATCATGTCAAAATGAACGGTGGAAATTGAATAATTCTTAAAATTTGAGTATAGGAGTTTCGAATTCAAGATCAAGAATGTTGACTTTCATCTATGTAGTTTAAAGTATTTTCTATCAAAATTTGAATAAATTTAGATTCTTCTCCACCGTTAAACTACAAACTCGCCATAATAATCATTGAAATTTGACAATTTTGAAACGGTTTGATCACAAAGTAAACTACGTCGAAAAATTATAAAATTTTATTTCTAAGAACTTCAAATATCCTAGATCAGTTTCAACGGTGTGGATCGTTGATTTGAACACCCTAAGATCGAAAAAGCGACTATAGTACCGGAGCCCCGATACTATAGATAGTATAGGAGACTAACTCTATATATATATTTCGAGCTTTTTGAGCCTAATTCGAGCGAGCCCAGTAATACTCAAGCTTGGCTTGAAATTAATTTCGAGCCTAAATTTAGGCTCAAGCTTGTTTGAAATTAATTCGAGCCGAGCTCGAGCGAGCCAAATATCGAGCCGAACGCGAGTCGAACACGAGCCGGCTCGCTCATTTGCCAGCCCTATGCGTATACCATAAATTTGAGCTGTTTTTTAATGTTTGCTTATTATCCTATCATGTTCTTCTATATATACGTAGTAGCCAAACGTTCCGTGGGCACTTGTGTAAATGCATGATGTATCAAAGTTGGTATTGTAGTCTGCCTATGGCATGAATTTGAGCTGTTTTGTAATGTTTGTTTCTCCCGTCATGCTCTTCTATGTGCAATTAGTAGCTAATCTGCTTCTTCCGTGTATAATTCTAAGGCCCTTGTTTTGATAGCAATTTATATATTGGTAAATGTATGTTAAAGGGTAACAAATTGGGCGTTATGTCCTGCCTATGTGTATACCATAAATTTGAGCTGTTTTTTAATGTTTGCTTATTATCCTATCATGTTCTTCTATATATACGTAGTAGCCAAACGTTCCGTGGGCACTTGTGTAAATGCATGATGTATCAAAGTTGGTATTGTAGTCTGCCTATGCCATGAATTTGAGCTGTTTTGTAATGTTTGTTTCTCCCGTCGTGCTCTTCTGCAGAACGTCGTGGGCACTTGTTATAAAATCATTAATAATGCCATATAGCTTGCTTCATTCGCTAAAGATGATGTCGTGCATCATTGTCTCTTTGCTATAGCTGGATAGATAATAGCAAAAAGTCGAGAGGTAGAGAAAGCACATAGCCTTTTTGCATGCAACACCGTCTCTTGAGAAGTTTAAATCAGCCGTACTCTCTCTCAGGCTTCCTAACTCCTTACCACGGAAACGTACCCAAATTCTAGTATCATTAGGAATCCGACTCTAATAAATATTTAAATTTTAATTGATTATCTCCAATAGATTTAAATATTTAAATCTTAATTTATCTTCAATAGATTTAAATATTAATTTTTATCCAACTAGAAAATCTACTACAAATCTAACCAAATTCTAACAATTTTTACCTTAGTTTGATTTGTAATCTTCAACCGCTGTGTCGAGCTCACAATGCAAGCTCAACTTGAGCTTGTCTCCTCCGCTCAATGTCGCCACATCCGCCTCGAGCGGCTGCACCTCCGCGAACTTTTGGAATCCAAATTGTCCTCGCTCCTTTTCTTACTGTGCTCCCGTTCAGAATGTATAAGTTCCCGCGCTTGTTCACCTCGCACACGACCCGATCTCGCTTTCGGACCCTCATAGCTCCACCTGAAGTCGAAAAAATCGCAACCCTTCGAGTTGAACACGCCTAACGAGATCAAATTTCGCTTCAAACTAGGAATCTGCCACACACCCGTCAGCGTCCTCACGACCCCGTCGTGCATCCGGATCTTCACCGTGCCGACTCCCAAAATTTTGCACGCCGTCCCGTTCTTCATTAGAGCCTTTCTACCTTTTATCGTCTTATAGGTAGTAAAAGACTCTGGGCAGACGTGAAAGGAACACGTCGAATCGAGCACCCACGCATCATCCGAAATTTTAGCACCTCCGGTCGCGCATATAGCACATAAGAATCGATCGTCTCCGACTCTGCCGCCTGCGCCATCGCTGATGTCGCATCTTCCTGATTCACGACAGTTTTCTCTTTCTTCCGCTTCAACTCTTTCAGATCATTCTGAAGTTTTCGACAGTTGCGCTTTATATGCCCTTTCTTGTGGCAGTAGAAGCACTCCACCTCAGATAATAGCTTCTTCTGTCCACCTCCGATCGTTGATGTTGTCGCCTCCTTCTCCGCTTTCACTACCAGAACAGTATCCCGGCTCTGCTTGCCGGACTTCTGAGTCATCTTCCGCATCTCATTGGAGAGAAGCGCCGCCGTGACCTCCTCCACGCTTATGGTCTCTTTGCCATAAAGCAACGTGGTCACCAGGTACTTATATGCCGCCGGTAACGAAGATAATAAATTCAGCGCCTTGTCCTCGTCATCCAGATTGACTCCGATACTGTTCAACTGGGCTACCACCTTGTTGAACTCGTTCAGATGCTCATGTAGGCTCGCCGCTTCCTGCGTCCGCAGCGTAAACAGTCACTGCTTCAGATACAACCTGTTCGTCAAGGATTTGGTCATGTACAGATCTTCCAATTTCTTCCACGAGTTTGCCGGTTTCGTCTCGCTGGCTACGTTGTAAAGAATCTCATATGCTAATGATAGATGAAGCGTGCTCAATGTCTTCCGCTCCATTTTCTCCCATACCGCATCCTTGACCTCCGCCGGCTTCGCCTCTTTTTCGTTCAACGTCTCATCCAATTCTTGTTGTACGAGGATCGCCCGTACTTTAATCTGCCACAAGTCGAAATTGTTCTTGCCGTCGAACTTTTTGATTTCGAACTTTGTGGCCATCTCCGTTGATCTCACCCAAAGATCGGTAACCTTAAGCTCTGATACCAATTGTTGGAAATCCGGTACTCGCCCCGGTACCGGATCTTGAGAATCCGCAACTCGCTCTGATACCGACTGCTGTGGATCCGGTACTGATTGTTGGGATTCTGCAACGGAAGCGTCAAATCAAATTTTTATCATAAATCCGTCTCCTCAGCAAAAACTGACACAATCACAAAAGAGAGAAAAAATAAACAGAAAAATATGCGGATAAAATAAGATTTATTAAATAAGAGAAAATTATACCTGACTCCCCTTTTACGTAGAGTAGTTACAATCCGAGCCCATAAATTTAAAAAAATAGTTTGGATATATATAAAAAATAAATGTATAAAATCTTGCCTATTAAACTTTAATCTAATGATTAAAATTTTGTATATAAATGAGTTTTTTTATAATTAAATTTGCTTTTATATTTTAATTTTTGCTAAAAGTTAAATAATAAAAATATATATTTATATATATATAAATATAAAATATATAAATATAAAATATATATATTCGAGCTGTTATCGATCCGAACACGAGCGAGCTGACCCCAGCTCGTGTTCGGCTCGTTTATTAAACGAGCTGAAAAACTCAACTCGTGCTCGACTCGTTTACTAAACGAGCGAGCCGATCTCGAGCTCATTTCGAGCCGAACACGAGCTGGCTCGCAAACGGCGAGCCGGATTGCCACCCCTCTGTTTCCATTTTTAGATAATTTCAAGATCACAATGGATCTACGATAAGATCGTTTATTTACAACTACAACGGAATAGTATACAAAGTCAACAGATCTCAACCAATCGTTAAATAGGATTTATGGCTACACAAACCGTTGAGGATAGTTCTAGATCTCGGCCAAGACGAACTACTGTAGGGGATTTATTGAAACCATTGAATTCAGAATATTTCATTCATCATAGAATTTATCCATTTCATCATAATTTTTTTTAAAAAATATTTTTTTATAAAATAAAAAATGTGATAGGTTGGACGCACATAATGTGCTTTCTCCGCGGGAAGGGCCCGTCCTAATTTACATTTAGGGCCCGTCTGGGTTGTAGCATATCCCGCGGGCGGCGGCGGCGGAGAGAGAGAGAGAGAGAGAGGGAGAGAGAGAGAGATGAAGGCGGTGGTTATCGCGAGGCCCGGCGGGGCGGAGGTGCTGGAGGTGCGGGAGGTGGAGGATCCGGCGGTGGGCGACGACGAGGTGCTGATCAAGGTGGAGGCGGCCGCACTGAACCGGGCCGATACCCTGCAGCGGATGGGGTTGCACCCCCCGCCCGCGGGCGTCAGCCCCTATCCCGGCCTGGAGTGCTCCGGCACCATCCTCGCGCTCGGGCGCTCCGTCGTCGGCTCCCGCTGGAAGATCGGAGACTGCGTACCACTGCGTCCATCTTCGGAGCATATTAATTTAATTAGTAGGTACTCCGATGATCTGTGCTGGTAGCTGAGACGGAAGTAATTGGATGCGTGCAGGTGTGCGCTCTTCTGAGCGGCGGAGGGTACGCGGAGAAAGTGGCGGTACCGGCGGGGCAGGTCCTCCCCGTTCCGGAAGGCGTCTCCTTGAGGGACGCCGCGAGCTTCCCGGAGGTGGCCTGCACCGTCTGGTCCACCATCTTCATGACCAGCCGATTGTCCCCTGGCGAATCTCTCCTGGTCTGGCTTCCTGCTGGCGTGCTTGCTTGCCAATTTTACTCTAGAACTCGTTAGGACATACATGCTATATGCAATTCTTTACTATTTCTGTTGTCTCTCCGTTGCTAAGCCTCTAATGAATTAGAGCATATGGAATGTCTACGAAGGTCTCTGTGTAAGAAAGCACGCAGAAAACTTCACCTTTGCTCTCTGAACTCAAAGGGACCTAAGGATTTCCAAGAGGAACTGCATATGCTGCCCATTAATCTACCTGGGATTTGAAATGCATATTTCGATTATTGGCATAAACCTCATGTGCAGTGCCTTCAAGGCATTCATATTTCATAGGATATTTAAGCTCTTTTTATGGATAGGAATCATGTTGTGTTTGCATCATGTATGCGAGAAGATTACTCACTGCCAGCTCGAATATCGTTATTCAGGTTCACGGGGGGTCTAGCGGAATCGGTACATTTGCTATCCAGATAGCGAAGCACCTTGGAATTAGGGTGTTTGTCACTGCAGGTCTGACACTTTCAATTCAAATGATCAAAATTTTCACGCATGCCTAGTTACAAATCGTAGAAGCTATATTAGGGTGCTGTTGATATATCAGGAAGCGAAGAAAAATTGGCTGCGTGCAAGAATCTTGGTGCTGATGCCTGCTTTAATTATAAGACTGAAGACTTTGTTGCGAGAGTGAAGGAAGAAACAGGAGGCAAAGGTCAATTCTTTTTCATCCATCACTTTTGAAGCTTAATTTGCGACCAGGAGTCATTTTGTTCATTTAGAAGGTGACTTAACGACCACAGGGTCGATTAGAATTGGCATTTAGAGGACGTATTGAGAAAACACGCAATAACATGTGGTTTCACACACAGTCTTGCCCCAAATACATCTGAAGAAATGAATAGATATGACATGATAGCTATAATAGTTGGAATGAAGGATTAGTTTTTGCAATTGTGGTTGTTGTTCTTGCTAACCTAAAACAGGAAGCTTTCCTCCCCAGGTGTTGATGTTATACTGGACAATGTCGGTGCATCATACCTTCAGCGGAATCTTGACAGCTTAAATATTGATGGTAGGCTTTTCATCATTGGCTTACAGGGAGGAAGAGTTAGTGAAGTGAACCTATCATGTTTGCTAGCAAGGCGCTTGACTATCCAGGGTATTAAAATTGCATATTTTACTACTCTTTCTTCTAGACATCTACTCTTTCTTCTAGACATCGCAGATTTTTGTCCTGTTCTTCTTCTTTTTTTTCCTTTCAAAATCTTTTTGCTTAACAAGTAGTCTATATCAAAAGTTTTGCGAAATTACATGTTTAGTTGCACATGAGTCTAATCAGTTGTGAGCATACTTTAGAATGCATGCAACGAAGTAAGACTTAAAGTTCAGATTATCCTTGTCACCAAAGTAATTGAACTTGAGCCTTTGCGCGTTTCTGCTTCTGGTTTGATTGCTCAGACATAGCTTGATGTGCTGTGCACCTTTTGCAACTGTGCATGGAAGAGTTAAGAGCTTTCAACTTAGTTTTGCAATTTCTTTTCATGCTTGATTGAGTTGTTAATTTGAAGAGTTCACACTTGAAACTTAGGGGTCGGTTGTCCCTACTATAAGGTGTATTGCTGTTTGAGTAGTGCTATTAGGAATATTATATGAAAAATTCCACCAATAATAGCTTTTCTGGAGCTTCTGTTTTGGGTACTTAGAATCTTATTTCAGTGCAGCAGAACCTTTAACTAAAAGTCTTGAGAAATGTAACTTTTGCACCATTATGTCCCACCTACTAATTGGACTTTTGTGTTCTGAAATAGTTCTATGCTCTTAATAATTAATGCGCCTAATATATTCAGCTGCGGGGCTGAGGAATAGAACCCCGGAGAATAAGGCGATTATAGTGAGGGAGGTGGAGAAGCATGTGTGGCCTGCGATTGCTGCAGGCAAGGTGAAGCCCGTGATCCACAAAGTCTTTCCCTTGTCAGAAGCGGTAGAGGCTCACAGGCTGATGGAGAGCAGCGCTCATATTGGCAAGATACTGCTGGTTCCGTGATCACAAGTGAGATAACATTTCAATGCAGAGGACACCTCTGCAGACTCTTCTTATGCTTAAAGTTCCATTATATGTATGATGTCGTCAATGTTAATACACCACCTGGTGTTTACTTTCTCATTCCCTGAGCATAGTTACACCAACAATATGCATCAGGTCAAGGATTATAGCCCTATTGTGTAATTTTATTATCTGTTGTTTATAGTCCTGGTTGATCTTATTTGTTTTATTACTAGCAGACAGGTAGATCTTCTTATTGTATAAGTGTGAAGGGTGATAATAATAATTGTTGGTGGAGCATGAGGTGCATTTGGCAGCATGGTGATATGTCATAATTGCAGCATAAATAGTCAGTCCTGTTTTGTCGTCATTTCTTTGGACTCACAAGTTGTTTGTTTAGACTACATAATCGTATCAACAAATGGCAAAAGAGGACAGAAAAGTAGGAGTTGGGATGTGTAGCGATTTCTGGTTTGATCCTTGTTTAGGATTTGAGTTTATTTGGCATCCGTGTAATGCTTTGGGAGATGAATAGTGTGGTGTTTTGTTTTCTAAAGGCAGCAGCAAGCAAGTCTTGATCTTTGAACTGTGCTTAACACAGTAGTCGAAGGTAAACTATCAGAAGTAAACAGTTGGGGGAATAGCGTCAGTACTGGCAATCAGAGAGGGAGGAGAGAGGGAAGCTGCACCGTCGCCTGGAGCACACCATTTCACCCGCCGACGTGTCCTTAAAAGAAATGATTATTCTTCGCCTACTAACTGATATGAGTGATTACCCTCCATACCAAATAATTGATTGGTCTTTATCCTCATTGGTAATTTTAAATCGTGATTCAAAAATTAGGCAGAAAAAAAGTACAGAGAGAACTTTCTCCTCAAAAACAGACCAATTCGTAGCTTATCATTCTTTTAGATCGCATATTAAAAGACTAAGCTTGCATGTCTCCCTTCAACAGCAGCTGTTATGTAAGCCTTCAGAGCCCAACAAATGTGAGAGTGTGTAAAGCTCAAAGCAAGGATGCAATTCATCAATGCAAGATATCAGTATCCATGTATTTTCATTGAAACAATTGAAGGGGAGTAGTTCTAGAACACTTTGAATTTTTGTGAAGCTTTAATATGCTTACACATTGAAACATGCAGCAAATAAAGCATGCATACTACAACAGTGCTTGGAAAAGTGGCCTCTTCACATCAGCATGGTTGGAATTGTCGTGCACTTTTTAATCACTTTAACATCAATGTAGCTTTACAAAAACTTATGTAGCCTAGCTTAAATTAACCATTTTATCCAGTAATGAATGATGATAAGCCACACTCGACAACTTCGCCATCATAAAGCAGGCAATAGTTACAAATTTGAAAGCTTCAAATATTAATAGTAGTTGAACACGAAGTCCAATCTACTTAGTCATATGATTTAGATTGTTGCTCGAGTAATGCTTTGAATGCTCTAGAAAATCTCTTTAAAGTAGATAATCTTTTAATTTAAATAATTTTAACTAATTAACCAAAAAAATTTATAAAATTCTATTGTAATCTATTAAATTTAATTTATTTTTTGAAATAACAAAAATATAAAGTTAGAATTGATGTCAAGTGGGATAGTTACATAGCAGTATATTTAAATTAATTTGTTTGATTTCTTGCTGTAATGGAGGATGTATTCCTGCACTTTATATTGGAGATTAGTCTGGTGTGGATCAGACAAATTGGTTCGCGAATTTGTTGGACCGATTTGAAATCAGAACAGAAAAATTAATTCTTGGTTGAATCTGTTATTGAAGCCCGTCAAAACAATACTGGCTTAACTAATTAAAAGCAAATAAAATCAAAAAAATAAGATAGAATTAGTAAAATCCTGTCAAGAGCAGGTACTGTCAAATAAAATACTGCCATACATTCTTACCTTTTACTTTTCGGTTTTTTCCCCCTTCTCACCGCTCTGTTTGTATTGGGCCCTGTGTTGGTTTCGGCCTTCCGGAAAGGGGAAGCAATGGATGAAACAGAGGCAAGCGCGAAACTCGCGGCTTGAATTGCTCGTGCTTCTCGTTTAGTTTTCGTCTTCCTCCCCATCTCGGCGTCTTCTCTTCCCTCGAAGGGTCTTTTGTTTTTGCTTTTGCTGTTGCTTCTGCTCCTGGGGGATGCCCCACGAGCCCATCCATTGCCATGAACGAGAAGGCCTCTGTTACCAAGGAGCTCAATGAGAAGCACCGGAAGGTGTGCTTTTTAATTAATTTATTTCTTTTCCTCGACATCGATCGGCTCCTATCTATATCACAAGGAAGGGTTGTAACTTTATTCGAGATCATTTCGATGATACTACGGTGAATTCGAGGTGTTGCGCTGAATATCCGGGACATAGTTTTCCCTCCTCTCTCTCTCTCTCTTTTTTTAAAATTTTTTATATTCCTTAATTTATATGATTTTTGGGAAATTGTCTGGATCTATGTGTGGATTTAAATTGGTGGCAGAAAATTCGAGGCCGCAGCATAAGATGGAGTCACATGGTACAAAGCCAAAAATAAGTGGCAAAAATTTCCGTGATCTCTTGTTCAACAGCATATCCATTGATGGATCATCCCTCCTTGTTTTTCTGATTGTTGGGAGGTCTGGAGTTACTTTTGTTGTTTCGTTACCAGGATTAAATACTAGACATGAGGTTTCAATTGTAGGATTTGAGGCTCGTGTCGTCAATTCAAATTATAGTAATAGGCTGCACCTCTTTTCAGAAAGAGAGAAGGAACAGTAGAAGCTGCGTGTTTGGAAGCTGCGTGTTTGACAACCAAAACATCTACTACCTCTGGCTATATTATGAATCCAAAATGGGCTTCTTGGTAGAGTTGTCACACTTAAGACTTCATGCTCGGATTGGAGCTATTTGCGTTGTTTACTTATCAGGATTAAATACTAGAAATCGCGTTTCAAATGTAGGATTTGATGCTCCATTTGTCAATCCAATTAAAGGTTGTGTCGCACCTCTTCTCTACTTAAGCACAAGAAATTTGTTTGACCACCAAAAGATCTTGAACCTGTAGCAATATATAGAAACCAAAGTGGACTTCTTGGTAGAGTTGTCACTTGGACTTACATCACCTGGCGATCCCAACTAGTATCCGACTCTGCCCGGTATATTTTGAGCTTGGCTAGCAGATGTAGACCCTATCTTAGTGACTTGGTTTTTAGCGAGGAGCAGAATTATCAATTTTTTCTACGATTTTTCCTTTTTGTTTTTATTTGTCTTTGTTGTTTTGGTTGCCTTCAATATTCTCCGAGGCCGCATTGCCTCAACCCCTGTAGCTAAATTCATTTGCTAAATGAATGAAGCGGGTAGCGTGCTACCTTTTTCTCAAAAAAAATAGTTGATTAAAATCCATTTTGAAGTTAAAACCTATTGATTGTAAGGTATGATAACTAATTCTTTTAGGCATTATCCCTATGAGATATTGAGTATCAGTTGAGAGGAATTCTTATAATTAGTTGTTGACGCCAGACAGTTGAGAGGGCTCAACAAACTTGGA
This sequence comes from Puya raimondii, assembly GCA_016920855.1. Taxonomy (NCBI): domain Eukaryota; kingdom Viridiplantae; phylum Streptophyta; class Magnoliopsida; order Poales; family Bromeliaceae; genus Puya; species Puya raimondii. The sequence goes on from JABWPP010000050.1 coordinate 215,674,864, forward strand.
CAAGAAGCTCAGAGTGATCCCGTTTAAAAGCAGAGAGAAATGACATTGTCCTTTAGTGATGGAGAACACGATTCTGGAGAGAGTTGAATGGCAAGAACTTGGAAGTTCAGAGCCAACCTTATATGGGTGGCCTGGCTGCTAGCTTTATGTTTCCGCCCCCTCCTGAATCTTTTGCTTGTTACAGATTTAAATTTCTTTTGGATTTTCTGTTGCGACTTTTTTTTTCTAGTTCTTTTAGTATTGTTGGAACTTGAAAACATTGCTTCATACATCTTCATTTATTTGCAGATATTAGATGGGCTTCTCAAATTGCCTGAGAACAAAGAATGTGCTGACTGCAAAGCCAAGTAATTATCTAGGATCATTTTGTTTCTATTCTTGTTCTATACTTCGCTTTTCCTTCCAAAGTTAGAGGAACTCTGTGTTTTTAAGGATAACCTTCAAATTGACCCCCTGTGCTTTGCCTCATTTTCACTTTATCATCCCATGGTTTAAAAAGTTTCACTTTGCCCCCATGTGGTTTATTTTTAATTTCACTAAAAAACTCTAAATGAAATAGGATGGCAAAGTAAAAATTTTACAAAAAATCACAAGGTGGCAAAGTTAAAAATGCGCTAAACCACAGGGAGGCAAAGTGAAATTTTTTAGACCACGGGTTGACAAAGTAAAAATGAGCTAAACCATAGGAGGCACACTGAAACTTTTAAACTATATGTTGACAAAGTGAAAATGAGGTATACTATGGGGGGGCAGTTTGAAGTTTACCCTATTTTTAACCTAGATTTTCAACAATTTCTTCATAATATTTTTGATGCAATGCCCTTGCGCATTTGTTTTTCAAAACTGAAATTTGCCATAGAAATAGCTATTAAATCACTTTTGTATCAACTTGAGACAAGTAGTACATCATTTCGCTCCATAAAGCAAAATGTATCATAATTCCCTCATCTAGGCTGCATTGGAGCTATTAGTGGTTGCATGAACCTTAATTGCTACTAAGAATGTTGATTGCTTTAGTTGTAACAATAGGTTAAATAGAGTTTTAGTTTCAGTGTTTCACCTTCAGTTGTGAATCTCGACACGCTTTAGTATAGATAGAAATCTAATCAGCGAGATTTTTAGAATACAATCTAATGTTCAGTTGTGTTTAAATTTTTGTATAGCATGGTTTATGTAGTACGTAATGGCTGCATGATATTCACCAGATTCCTCAGTTTTATAAATTTTCATATAGTCTGAATTACAGTAGTCCTATCCTATACATGCAAAGTTGTCATCCCATGGAATTTCTACATATGTCCATTACTAGGCTTGACAGTTCTTCCAGTTAACTCACATGGGTATGGTAAATTTTGTCCTTTTATTTTCTATAAATGAACCGGTTCATCAAAGCTAATTTTTGTTCTTCATAATGCAGGGGTCCACTATGGGCAAGCGTGAATTTGGGGATTTTTATATGCATGCAATGCTCTGGGATCCATAGAAGTCTGGGGGTACATATATCTAAGGTCGTATGCTATCGCTTAATCATTTAGGTTGCATTGATTATGAGCAGCTAGCTGATAAAATATATATACTGTGGCTTGAACTGATTTTATATCCTTCGATTCAATTAAATGTGTAATCCGAGAAGTATTTGAATATTTTAGATTTGTAGATACATTAATCATACGCAACGAGTAGTAGCATGTCCAGTATATGATATTCATGTGCGTCACTGTTTCTTGTGCAAATGCTCGAGTTATATTATGACAATATGCAGGATTTAAAAAAATGTATGGTGAAAGCTCCATTTCATTGGTGATTGATTTTATTTCATTTTTTTTCTAAGGTGAGATCTGTCAGGCTGGACACATGGCTCCCAGAGCAGGTCGCGTATATCCAAAGTAAATACATTTGCTTTGTTTTAGGCTTTTTTGTTTTCCTTTTATGCCGCCCTAGATGTAGTATGGCCTTATGAAAATAGTATATATTTAGGCTTTTTGATTATGGCTTTCGGATTGACTGCAGCTATGGGAAATGAAAAGGCGAATAGCCACTGGGAGGCAGAACTACCTCCAAACTATGACAGAGTTGGAATTGAAAATTTTATTCGTGCAAAGTATGAGTACTTAAGTATCTTCTCTTTAAATCTCCTGTTTATTCCATCTTTATTTGTATTGCTTAACCACTGATGAGGTAAATTTAAACATCTAGATATGAAGAAAAAAGATGGGTGCCCCGGGATAAAGCCTCGCCAGCATGTTCAAAGGCAAGAGAAGAATCTAATACTTCAATTGAGTGGAAATCTGCTGACGAAGGGGGACATGACTTCAGAAACAATATAAAATCCAGTAAGAAGGAAAATTCAGTATCACCATTGCATGCTGGGAACAGTCTAGCTGTTCCTAAAATTCCAAGCCCGGTAATCTTGATCACATAATTTGTTTATTCTAACTGCTTTTTCTGAATGTGTTTTTCAGTGTTCTTGCTTGTTATTTCTCTAGATTATGCTAATTGTTGATTTAAGCGGTTTGCAGGATTCTCAACTTTTAGTAGTTAGTACCGTATATGTAATAGGCTGGGAGAGAACTGATTAGAAATTTTTGGAAAAGTTATGATAAATGTAAGTTTAAATTTTCAAATTTAACTTGGCATATAATCACACTGTTTTCATGATGAATGAATGCAATATGCTTGCTTTGTTCCTTACAAGCTGCTCATGATAGGCCTCCCATTTTGTCGAATGTTAAGGCCGGTTGCGTTTTTTCATTGTGCTGTGTTTCTTAGACAATGATGATAGTGGCATTTTAATCCAAACATAGAGTCATGGACAGATGGTGACCAATTAATAGTCAAGGAACATACCACAACTGAATTTGTTGTATAATATCTCTTGAATATGTTAAATGTTGTAACTGAGTTGCTTTTCTCTTGTACTTTCGGGAACAATTGTTCTGTTATACTGAAAACAAAGCCATGCTAATAATCTGCTGCAATTGAATGATGACAGGTATCTTATGCATCGAAAGTACAAACAGTGACATCCCAGGCCGTCTCTACACAAACTTCACCGACACCTCCTTCTGAGCTTAATTCTTCAGTCTCTCTACAGCGGAATGTTGATCAAACAGCTTATGTTTTCGACATTCTTTCTGTAGAGAGTCCGAGGCAACATGAATCCACGTCATCTTCAAATGATGATAATGGATGGGCAAATTTTCAGTGTAAGTTATGGCGGCGCAGTTCTTACTTGGGCAGGCTGGAATTCTATATTTTTTTTCTCCTTTTCTGCACGTTTATTCTTCCTGGTTTGTGAACCTACTTTACAGTAGTTACTTGTGAATTGTGATGCTACTACAATATTTCATCATTTCTCACCGTAAACCCTTTCTCATTTCTATTTTGAATAAGCAGCTGCAAATCTGTTTTACTTGAATTTTTTTTTAAGGAACTAATGGTGTTAGGTCCCTTCCTGGACTTACAGCTGCAGAAGTAGCCAGTGTAACGGAGAAAGAAAGCATCACAGAATCTGCTGAAAGTAAGAGCATACCTCCATCTGGAATTGAGGGCCTATTTAAAGATTCACCAGCGGAGGTGCCAACTTTGGATCCAGAGAAGTCCCAGAAGAATGTGAAAAATGATATTATGAGCCTCTTCGATAAGGTTAATTTACTTAAAATATTCATGAGTTCTTTGGATGACATGGCGAAATTATGCAACTTTCTTAAATTAGTCTTTGTTGCTTACAAACTTTCTAATATAGAACGAGAATCCTTTGTATTTAGTTGACGGTGAGTCGGTGGTTCCTTGGGGTGGACCTTAAAAAATAGAAAGCTTCCCTAAATACAACCTTTATGAAAGTGAAAGTTGTACAAAATTAGAAATATCAATTCACCTAACAATTTTACGCATAGGAATTCTAAGTCATATATGATCTGAAGAGCATTAGATTTGAATTGGATACACATCATTGTCTTATTATAATCAACATTATGATTGAGTAAATATTAAATTTAAATGTTCAAATTTTCAATTGCTCAAAATGTGTGCAGCTATTTGCAAAGTTATATTACTTTGCCATTTGTATGCAATACCAAGCAAATCCAATGGAAAGAAGGTAGTGAGGTCCATATGATAAAAGTGAAAGGAATAAAGATGTATTTGCACTTACGGGTTTTAAATGGAAAAATTCTACTTGTCATGATCATTGGTAATAATTGCTTACCCTGTTGCACCTGTGATGTACCGCAGTCCAATATGGTTTCACCATATACCATTCACCAACAGCAATTAGCATTCCTCTCTCAGCAGCAGGCACTTCTCGTGGCCGCATCACAATCAGGCACCACACTTCCTGCTAAAAAACCAGACACTACTGTGCTTGCATCCAGCAATAGTTTCCCAATTCAAAACTGGCCCAACGTAGGCAATCAATTCCCAGGAATGACATTATCAGCAGGAGAAAAGGATAACAAAAAGTTAAACCAGGTAATTTTCTCTATATTCTTCAACATCACTTGGATCTTTGTTTCGTATTTTATACAGGGATTGCAATTCTTTTAACACTCTTTTATTCTAGATTGCCTATATTCAATTTTTGGAGCTTGTTACTAGGATGCCAAAATTTTTATTGGTGTTTTTGTTACATGACTCGAATTGACTTTTTCATACATTTTTAATGGTAGAAGGAATATGTCGTGCAGGTACATTCCCTTGGAAATTGCGGTCCTTTTCCTACTTTGGGGTAAGCATTCTACCTTTATTTCTACTTTTCCTAATATAACCACCCTATTGTCCTTCTGTCTTTCGCTGCATTATTGCAACAACTGTTAATTATACATGCTCTTGCTATGTTATGATGTTTTGACTATCGATTTGGTTTCTTAAACTTTTTTTAAAACTTTGTTTATGGTCAGTATGATGTTTTGATTATCGATTCAACTAAATGGTTTCTGAAAGCTTGCTGTTTTGTTCTTTTTTATTCTATAATTTTGTTTCTGGTTTGCCCATACTACTATTTCGGCAACTTCTATTGATAGAATGATAACTGATCTCTGTTCTATTAGTTCATGAACAACTGATCTTTAGTTCCTAGCTTAAGTTAAGTGTCGAGGATGAACAATTGAGCCCGATGGGAATTCAAACCTTGCTTTATTTAATCATATGTTTGTCGACTGGACCAAAAGAACCATTTTTGGCCACACCGATGCTACAGTAATCTTTGCATCAGCTGCACATTTTAGGTTCTGAAATCTATTTATATCATTCTCCTCAAACCTCTGAAATCCATTTATGTCGTTATGACATCATCAAATTCTATTTCATTTATTCTGGAGGGGAAAAAAAAAAACTTTCAGTCTTACACTGTTATTGAAGCTTCATAAGTTAATGTGCATGTACGACATTCTCTGGTGAGTCATATATGATTTGATAGTTATTTCTTTCTATTATAAAGGAACTGGAGAAGTCTTATCAATGGTATTCTACTTAACTAGATTTAACCAATATATGACCCCTGTTTGTTTATCTCATCTGCTGGACATAAGCTGTCATGTATATAGCTTCCAGATGGAAAGTGTGGAAACGGTCATAACAAAGAAAAGAAAAATAACCTGCACCGTCAAAGCTTGCAAAGAGGAAAAGTGTATAGACCATTATTGTTCTATCCTGTACTTCTCGATGTTGTTCTTTCAGGCAATCTTCTGCTATCTCTCATAAAAGATTAGGTTTTTACTTTTTAAGCACAAAAGCAGCCTTGAAGTACCTTAATTTGGCATAGGCTATCTTCTGGAATGTTCAGTTTTGAGCCTTTTCAGTTGATGATTAGTCAGCTGGCAACCAATGCTGATATCAACTTTCTGTCCACCAATTTTTTTTTCTCTTTGAAATGGAACAGTGCAGTTTACATTTTTGCGGTATATTGACCAGTTACTGAAACTTGATATAAGTTGCCTCTATCTTTTCTCAAGCTGAGTTTTGATGCCAGATATTCGTTGCTTTTCAATGGCACGTGAACTTGGAGTTACTACTCTGATGCCTGAGAAAATAGCTTGTAAGAGTGGTTTATTGCATTTTGTTTCTCAAATTGCATATAGTGATTCTGTAACCCGTCCTACTTGCATGTCCATCTCAAATCAAAATAGGTGCCTGGCCAACGCGTTTTAACTCCATTTCAACTTGTATATTCTCAGCGGTCTTCAACTTCGGTATTAGATTGTTGCTAGCTCATCATGGTTGTTAAAGTGAAATCATCCTTATTTTGCAGAATGTACGCTCCGGGATCAACAGTGCCTGGTAAAAACGTAACCGAAGATGGAGGTAGTGGGATAGCAACTGCATCCTCTTCCCGTTCAACCACTCCGAATCAGTCACTAAGTGATTATGACTTCTCATCCTTAACTCAAAGCTTGTTTTCGAAGAATTAGCCGCCACAATTGAAGATGCTGGAACAATTTTTTATAGTCCCTAGAGCACTATGTCGGTTACAGGAAAATATATATAGAGTATGGTTGTTCTCTGTCATGTGAGTGTTAAGGCCGGTTTTACTTTGTTTTTGTCTCTTTCTTTTTTGTCCCTTTCTAATTACGAGAAAGTTTAATACTTCGATGCCTTCATTATTAGCATATGCCATATAAAATCAACAAGGAAGAACTTGCTCTGCCAGGTTTCTTTTAAGGTGATTAAAATGGCTCTGAGATGGGAAAAGAAATGTACGCAAGTTGCTGAAGCCTTTTTTATGTTGCCTTTTTTGCTGTAATCATTTTGGTTTTCAAACAAACAGGTTGACTAAAAGTAAATATGACTGTCAAAACTCATTCTCATCTCCATTTTCGTACGCCCAAACAATATAAAAGGAAATTTTTTTTTTCCTTTTTCGTTTTTTCTGTTTTTTCTTCTACTTTATCCTTTTCCTACTTTCTCTGTCCTCCAAATCTCTTCTTCATAATAAAGCAAAGTAACAACTTGAATAAGTCACAAAAAGATCATTAACAAGAGCAATCGGGATAAAACCAAAAAAAGAAAGAAAAACAAAACAAAACAGAAGGAGAAAGAATAACACCTTAAATAATATTGTGTCCAAAGGAAGCAAAACTCGGGCTTGAGGTAATTGGACTGCTAATGGGCTCCTCCCAACTCGAAGCCTACAGGCCCAAGCTTGGTTTTGATCAGGTAGTTTCCTAATCCAAAACGGGCCTAACCGTATATCAGAATCGAAATCCCGGTCTGAGCGTTCGATATCCTACTTGTTCTTCTTCCGTCTCTCCTTCCCCCCAATCCATGGCGTCGAAGCAGCAGCGCGCTGCTGATGGGGATGGCCCCCCAGAAGAAGGACCCTCGGCCAAGAGGGCCCGATCGGAGGCGGTGCAGCCATTCCCCTTCCCCCTCAGGGTTGAGCTCAACCCGGCCGACTGCGGCCTAGGTATTCTTCGTCCCGTCCGTCTCTTTCCATCGCCCTCCTCCTACAATCCTTGTAGGAAGTAGGAAGTAGGAAGTAGGAAGTAGGAAGTAGGAAGTCCTCCGTTGTTAATTCCGTTCTTGTGACTATTATAATCCAGTTTTCATGTGATTTCCTTCCTTCCTTCCTTCCTTCCTTGCTATTCACGTTTCGCTTCAGTTCGCAGAATGATGATGTCCTCCTTTTGTTGGTGTCAGATTTCGATGTGGGTGAAGATGGCCTCCGAGGACATGCGCTGCATGAAGAAGGATTCGCCTACTGCTGGTCCGGTGCCCGAGCTTCAGTTGGGATCACCGGCGGAAGTACTGCTTTGGTTGCAAAATCATTTCTGAGCAGGTGGTCGACATGGCGGACACGCCCTCTGATCAGCAGCATCTGTGCCGCGTCGGTATCTCGAGAGGGGACGATCCCGTGGGGAACCTTGGAGAGACTGACCATAGCTTTGGATTTGGCGGGACCGGCAAATTCTCGAACAAGGGCAACTTTTCGCACTACGGTACAAAATTTGGTGTCGGAGATACAATTGTCTGTGCCGTGGACCTCGAGAGTAGGCCGTTAGCTTCGATTGGGTTCTCGAAAAACGGCCAGTGGTTGGGCATTGCCCAGCATTTTGATGCTACTTCAAGGGGTCTTGGCGTGGTGGACGCTCCATTGCGGACTTCGCCCTGGGAATCTGCGTTATTTCCTCATGTTCTCTTGAAAAATGTTGTGGTCCAGTTGCAATTTAGCTTGGAGGATGGGTTGGTTCCGGAGGATGGGTACAAGCCATGGAGTTCGGCCCTTGCAGATCGAAATGCAATGTCTGGCCCCACTTTTGCAAGGCAAAAAGAATGTGAAGTGTTGATGATGGCCGGCTTACCTGCCTCTGGGAAGACTACATGGGCAGAAAACTGGGTGAAAGATCATCCGGAGAAGCGTTACATCCTTCTCGGTACTAACCTTGCCTTGGATCAAATGAAGGTCTGTCAAGCAGTTTTGTTTATCAAGTTGTTTCCCTGAGAAAAGCTATCTGATCGAGGATGTCGTTTTTATACATAATCTTTGCAGGTTCCAGGGCTCTTACGTAAGAACAACTATGGCGAACGTTTTGAGCGCTTGATGAATCGTGCGACGGGAATATTTAATACCTTATTAGCTAGGGCTGCAAAGACTCCCCGCAACTACATTATTGATCAAACTAATGTTTACAAGAGTGCTCGTAACCGAAAATTAAAAGCGTTTGCAGATTACCACAAGGTAAGCTTTTAAAAAATAAATATAAAATAAAATAAAAGACGTGGGGTTCTGCTCCTGTATGATTTTACATTACTTTTCAATTGGCAATATCTTGGTAAGTTTAACATTCTGTGCCATACTATTGCTGCTGCAGGTAGCAGTTGTCATATTCCCACCACCAAATGAGCTCAAGTTTCGGTCAGAGAAACGATTTAAGGAAATGGGAAAGGAGGTTCCTGCAGAAGCAATAAATGAGATGATAGGTAACCACATCTCAATTATTTTATCCAAGCTATGAATTACTTGTTAAAAGTCACTGTTTGTAATATTGGACTCACCTGAGTAGGATTGCTTTTTTTTTCAGCCAATTATGTCTTACCAATGAGAAAAAACATGGCTAATTCGAATGAAGTTTTCGATGAGGTATTTTTTAAGTTTCCGATTGTTAATCTTCTGCTCTTCTTTTAGTGTTGTATGAATTACTGACACATTTGATAATGTTAAGGTTATATTTCCAGAGTTAGGCAGAGAAGAAGCAGAAAGGCACTTAGATGAAATGAAGTGTGCACTAGGATCTCCCAGCATAAATTTTAAGTGGGGTTGCACACCTTATTCTCGTGAAGGCTCCATACAGTCAGTGTCTAACCATCCTGTTGTGAGCAAAGAAGCTGCTTCAGGTGTTGTTTTTAGCTTCAATGATAAATGTGCAAATATTGCTACTGTTATGTTAGCTGCATTATTGATCATCTGATGGATGGTACTGTGTTGCAGTTCCTGGTGATCAGTGCCCGAGTTCTCAGCACATAGTCTTGCCTCCATGTCATGACTTCCCAAGTAATCAGCAAGTATGTCTTTCTACTTACAAAGAATAATATATTAATTGTTTCGTTTTAGGTAATAGGAAATTGTATCTTGGTATCTGAAACCTGAAGATATTTATTGCTGAATATTTCAAGTAATTTTAGACTCTATCACATGTAAAATTTGTAGTCTTTTATCAAGTGCTGTCATATATTTGTTGAGGTCATTTTGTGTGTGTGTGTGTGTGTGTGTGTGTGTGTTTTCCGGTTTTTTTTGTCATGTTTTAATTCAGATTGTAAACCTTATGACACTTCTGTTTTTATCAGGCTTAGTAGTTCAATAATTAGGGTTTAATCTGACATTGACATGGTTTCTCTATCATGCAGGTTGATCCAGCATATCCATGGGTTGGTTCTTCAGGTGATCCCATGACAAGGTCAGGTGTTCTGGGTTCTCACATGCCGCAGCATCTCCAGCACAGAAGCTATTCAGAGTATGATAGGAGTTTGCCCTATGTTCCCTATGGAACCTACAATACTGCAAATCCCTACGAGAGAATTAATCGCGAAGGTGGTTGGATCCCTCCGGGTGAAGTTAGTCTCCATCACTATCAAAGATACAGTGATGCGGAAGCCTTCAGGAGTCCTGGCCTTGAGAGTTCAAGTCCTTATGGAAAATCAAACTATACACATTTGTTTACTCCACCTTCATACGCTGGACAACCATCACCAAGTTTTGGTCACCATACTGGTAGGGTACATTTGGATGAATGGCGTAACCCTGTACAAGACACCTATGGTAGGAAAATAAATTGCACTGTTCTGAGAGCCAAGGCACATATTCATTAACTATTACTTGCTCCCCGTTCTCTGTACTAAGCTTGAAAGTTTGAATTCTCTGGGCAGGTTCACCCTACGCAGCGCCGCCTCCTAGGCCTCCTTATGGAGCCCCTTCCCCAAGGCCCACAAATCCTCGGCCTGGTTTCTGGTATCGCTAAATGTGCCTGGTCATTTTTGAAGTAAATCCTGATATGGCCGTCTTCTCTGAACTACTTTCAGCTGTATATTCCTGACCAAGCAATTCTCGAGGGATTGCTTTTAGCTATATATTCTGATTAAGAAATACATGTATATAACTTCTTTTCATTTTCTCTTCCTTGGTTTCCTGAAGTCAGAAGTAGCATGGTGCCTTGTTCCGCTGTATCTGATGTAGTCATATGAATTTGATAGTGATAACCTATAGTTGTAGTTAAAAAGTTAATCTGGCAAGAACTCTGGAAGAGTATGGTGTTGACTATGTTCTGACCATGCAAACAATTGTGTGTGGTAGCTGAGTTAATGCAAGGTTGAAATCTCATTGTTGAAATGCTGAAAAACTAGAGTTTATAGCATCCTTTCTTCTTCGAGTGCTTGAAGTGGTTGTTTTTAATTGTTATGCTCATTTTATTCCAATATATTTCCATAGCGATCATATTTAGAGTTGCAACGCTCACTTGCTTCATTTTCTAGTGGGCCTAATCACATTTAGCCCCTGATGCACAGAGAATATGAGATGCATCAGCATGAATCAAGTGATTCAGAGTAGGAACTTTTGTTGTCTCAGGATATCCTGTCCGCTCTCTTTTGTTCTAATAAATTTGCTAGTTAATGGTAAGGACAGCCAGCCGTCCAGAAATGAAAATCGATCAGTCTAAAACTCAACAGAACAAATACATTTGGTCTCCTCATTCTATGGAAAGCTTGTTATCATCACATTCTGCTTTGACGTGCAACGCTGCTCCTAGCTTGCTTGCATTTGGCCTCGTACACTACAAGACTTGAGATCTCGATACCGATGCCATTTATTTTTCGTATGCAGCAAGTCGCAAGCCAATCAACATATCGTGCATACTCTAATTGAGAAAATCACCGTTTCATGTAAGCAAGCCCATTAAACAGTGCTGAAGTATACCATAGTATCCCAATAAAGAACACATCGATCACCAAATCTAGAGAAGCTAAGAGCAGTAGATTGGAACATTTTAATGAATATACAGCACTTGTTGCAACTCCGAAAACACCTGCATGTTCGAAGACAACTCTACAACAGTGATTTCACGATGAAAAGTTCCTCAGATAACAGATCCGCCATTGCGAAAATCATCTCTTTCGAATAGCCCCATAGTTCCTAGTTACCTGTGAACATTAACGCCGGGTTAGTTATGCCAAACATGTTATAATGATTTACTAATATCAGAAGTTCAAACATAGAAAAACAATTTGACACGGATACAACCGTTACAGTCAGCCCAAGTTAAAATGTTGCTCCTGATGAGCCTCCTGCCAATTACATATACCTTGACTACGCTATATTTTCCACCAAAGAGTGGTACATTGTAGCTTCTTAATTCATCATCTTACCAGATAAAATTGTCAAACAGATAACTTTTTGAGTTTCTGAAATTATCGCCCATTGGTGTAGCATCTTTACATGGTTTATGTTGCTGTCAATAATTTAAAAAAAAAAAATACAGCACAAATAAATGCCAACAAGAGCTTTAGGTACTACAACCTAAAGAAACCAAACAATCGAATGTGCGCCTGCTGAAAGCTTTCTTTATGCATTATAATTAGAGTAAGAAAAGGTAGGAGCCAATTTCACTCAACAAAAGATTTTCTCGCATTAGATTCATCCTTCCAAATACTTGGCATATACAGATCCATATTAGGGAATACGAATAGTAAAAATTCTAAGCTGCTTCACTTACACGAGGTTGTGCTTTCTTTGATTTGTCAGGCATATCATTATCATCATCATCGTCATCATCATCATTTGTGTTCATAAGCATGCTATGAATGGAAGATAAATCTGACTTCCTTCCCCTCTTTGAGGATGATGCAGAACCCCTGCCCCTGCCCCTGCCTCTGCCTCTAGAAGCAGCCCTTTTGCGCCCCTTCTCTTGGAAGCTTTCTTCAGGTTCCTTGGTTGAGGAGAAAAGTAAAAGGAAAAGAAGAGAGAGAGAGAGATAGATAAGTAAAGAAAGAAAGAAAAGTTATGGATTTAATAGGACAGTATAGCAAAATAAGATATTTCAATAAGAGAATGATATCCGTGCTTCTAAACAGTGGAAGGGAACAGAATTTACAGAATTCTCAACAACTTCATTTATTTCATATGCCTCTGTTTCTTCACTTGAAGAGTCCACCTCATCCACAATGCTTCGAACAGCAGCCGTTGCAGAAGCTGATGCCTGTCTGCACTAGCCAATAAGTTACAAAAAAAAATTCAGAATTTTCTTCATGGTAAATCAATGTAATAATGGAAATGGAAAGAGCAACAATCCTAGAGTAGGTCAGTTGTAGATACTAGGGAGGAAAGTTTACTCTGTGCAAAGATTCAAATGTATGCAACCTTACGCCCAGAGATCGGAGGCTACTACTCTTATTGGACACGACACCCAGGCCACAATAGAGTGACCTTAATGCCGAGGTAAGGCAGCCTGGTATTTGCATATCTCACTAATTTTTCTATGTACTTGAATTTTCCATCAGAAATTATAATAATCAAATACTTAGATAGTTTGAGAACAATCCTTCACTAAGAATGTGGCAGCATAGTTATGACGAACCTTTCAGAATGGCGGACTCTCATAGTGGCATCAAGAGTCATCTGCTTTAAGCTGTTGGAGCCTCTTCCCCTGCCTCTCTTAGGAGCTCCACTTCTGCCAACATCAGAAGCCTTTCTTCCTCGGCCAGTGGATTTTGAAGTTACGAGCATCTGCCTTGTATCCTCTTCATCACTAAAATGTGGACTACTGGGACCTGTTATAGCTTTACCTCTATTATCCTGAGGAAATGACACAACATCACCAGATAAAATAGGCTAATGATTATCTTCACAACAACACTTTTTATTCTACCAACCTGGAAGTTCTGTGAGCTTGATGAGAATCTTATGCTTTCCTTGGAATGCATTGACCTATCTTTCACACGTTCCTACACAAGGAAAAATATTAGAAAGACCATGATACACATCAATATGCTCACTCACCCACAAGAAAAAATATAAGTTAACAGCTTCCTGCCTCCATGCACTTGCCCACTTGAAGTATTATGTCATCTTCTTCGATCTTCAAATTATCTGCTTCAGCAGTCAATTTGTTCTGTACATTAAAAAGAATCAGCGCTGAGATCAAATAAAATTTTTAAACACTTAAGTAATGTGACGTAATGTTACATTATTGTCAAAAATTGCAAGACAAAAGCACTAAAAAAAAATGCTTACTCGTGTTTCCTCAAGATTGTGCTGCAAGCAGGAGTAAAACGCCATTTTGTCATCTTTGTTAACAAAGTCATGTAAAGCAATGTCCAAATCATTAACTGGAAGAATCTCCATTTTCTGCAAATCAAATAAAAAGAGGATTACTGAGAACACATTATTTGTTCGGACTACACCCTTCACATGTCATGCTGACTATAAAATAAAGATTTCAGACATCTCAGGCGCTTTGTTCATATATGAAATATGAAGTAACTCAAAATGCAAATTACCTTTCGGAGTCTGTTAGGTACATTAGATCCTCTCAAAGATAAAACAGACCTTGTACATCCTATATTAACTGTTTGCTAGGTTTCAAAATTGGTTACAAACATACATAATTGTTATACATACATACATATATATATATATAGAGAGAGAGAGAGAGTAACAAGCTCGAAAAACATGAGAGAATGCTTCCTTTTTGGGTTCTTCAATCTATGCTCCACTTGACAATAAAGCATTAAAACTCACTGCACTAGATGGAAATGCATCTACACGAAAAAAAAAATCAAGAGTAAGAGCAACTTCACATAGAATATACCAGGTTACTTTCAGCAACCAGAGCCTCAATATTTTGTTGATTTAATTCTTCTGGACGAAGTTTTTCAGAATCATCAATATTTTCTACAATAAGACAAAGAGCAAATCAGAAAGTCATTAATAAACATCAAACTGAAATTAATACTGCAAGGTTATCAAGACTTGCTAGAATACAAATGGTGCGACCATTCTTTCACAGTTTGCTCTAAATATTACAATAAATACATTCCTGAGTTTATCCCTATATATGACACTAACAACACTTTATAAATTAGTTCAATTCTTATCATGAACAGGAAAATATTTTCACTGAAACTCCTATATTCACTAAAATCAAAAGAGAGAAATATTAAAAAATTAATTTTAAAAAAAGCAACGCAATGGCATTGTACAAATGAAAGAGCATGAATGAATGTTAGGTGCAGCACACCGACAGACTTTGGACAGCACCATTGTTTGATACCTTGAAGAGATTGACGTTTCTTTGCAGCTTTTGAGAAAATTAGAATGTCCTGTGGGTTGGCAACCTATATAGATCGCATACACATAGGGTTAAAGTGCATTCTTAGCAAGATATTCAAAAAAGGTTAATATCAATGATCATGTAGGAGATACCTTTCCCACGTACTTCTGCCCAAATCTTTGAGGGTTTATTGTCGAAAACCCAGAGTAATCAACCTACAGAGCAAGTAGCAATTTTAATAGTCATAGCCAAAAAAAATTAGCCATGTGATATAGACAACAGGAGAAAAATATTAGGCTAATGTCTTTTCTCGGTGTCTTCTGGAATTTTTGCTATAAGAGGTGGCTAGCATCCTATTTACCACTTTTGCTCTCTTATGAGCTTCTTGTAATTGTGTCTTTTGGAGAGTTTCCATGTGGAGTTTTTGTTTCCCATGATGCATGCTTCTTGTTGTTCTTGGTGAAGTTAATGGAATCCATTCTTGAAGTTATTTGAGATTGCTCCTGTATATATATTCATTTATTTCTCTTTTCTTGTCTTGTCTTCTACGGTGATTGTTTGAGTGTAGGAATCCTCAGGTTTCCACTATTTAGTAAAAAGGTCCTCGGATTTGAACCATACTGTTCTTTTGTCATCAAGAGGTCAATGCATGTCCAAATTTTGAGACAACATGTGCCAAAGCATCTTATGAACTAGCAAGCAACTTTCTCAAACAACGAGGACAAAAAATATGCCACCTTAAGTATGATTATGTGCACTAACTATCCAAAAAATTTAAAAAATAAAAACCCCAATTTCCAAGTCAGGATCCTTGCCTTAATTCTAACAAGAGGAAGTTTGAGCTCTGACTTGTTGACAGTTACTTTGCTACTTCTATCAATCAGGTTCCTCACCTGAAGAATTTAAAATCAGAAGGTGAGATAAAAGAATACAAGACTCACCTCTAGTTATCAAAAAGTTATTGGATTATCTTAGGATCGTAAGTAGGAATAGTAATCCTATATGGTTCCCAATCAGTTTTGCTTCTGAAGATCACGTCGCAAGTCAGGAAAGCTTTTCGTAATTCCCACCCAACCAGCCAATGTGCTGTTAAACTAGCAAGTTTTGTCAGGATATAAGTAAAAAAAAATAGGAATACAGCATTTTGGCAAATAGGCCAAACTAATCAATGGAAGATTTGTTTGGTGGGCTTAGTCTGAACCTAGTCCACTAGAGTCAACATCAACTATACAAAAGTCATATGGGGCTTGACTACAGCGACCTGACTTGCTATTGGGTCAAGCTTTCAGAAATGGAACCATCCAAGTAGTGCCGCATCAACTCGATGGTTTGGCAGGATAGCTAACCCAAATTGTTGATATTAAAACTTGCTGTATTATAAGGTAATTTCTCTTACAACTTTATCCAGATATTCAAGAACTGACATCTGATCATTGGGGTCAACCTCAGCTTCATCTTTCAACACAACCTACAAAAGGGATGCATATAATGAGAATCACCTAAAGAAAATAATTTGTATATTATATCCCTCACCTCAGCATACTCAAATGCTCTGACTGACTTCAAAGGTATTTTAGTTGGCCTATATTCAGTTCCCTACATATGACAGACATGACCAACTGCATTAAGAAATGCCACAGGGAGAGGATGCGCAAAGAAACGAAAACACGGCAAAAACCAAATTATAAACACATTCAACAAGAACAACCTTAATTTCCAAGAGAAGCACATGCTTAGGTTTTGCTTCCCCATCAATCAGTGACGTGGCAACTGATGAACCTGGCTGGGTAATATGAAATCCCATTCCAGGAACTTCCTGCAGAAACTAAGAATTAATGTCCACTAGACAAAATTTAACCCTAGAATTGCATCTAAAGCATTACCTGTGGATCAACTAGGCATTCATGTTCATGTCCCCATACCACAAAGTCCAAAAACCGTGGTAAGAAATGCTCATTTATTGCATTCTTGGGGTTTGTCTTGATTCTGTGTTGCATTTTGCACAGCAGAAATATTCAATCTAAATCTACACAAAATGAATATTAGCGTTTTGTATTTTAATGAACTTCTCTAACATAATGAAAGACCTGTTCTGATGAAGAACCAAAATATTGAACCAAGAGGACACCGGGACTCCATCTTGGGCTTCAGGTCGCATCCATTGCACTGCATGAGGTGTCTGAGGAATCAATTGTAAGTAATGAAGCAGTAACCTTCTACAGTTCATTTTCAAGAATCAAGACAATAAAGTCTCTGGAGTACCTGAAACATTCTATTAAGTCGTTCATCTCTGATGTTTCCAAGGCCATACAAGGCCACCGAAGTTGTACCCTGAAATATCATGTATTTGGTAATTGGTTATTACTAACGCTATTTTTTGAGCTAAGTGCACCCACCTTTTTGATAAGTATAGGATACAGTGTTATTTGACCAACGCCAGAGCCCCCAAGGACCATCTTTCCAAAGTAATTAACAAGATTGCATGCAGAGAGAATATCAATAGCAGAAAGGTTATCCTGCAATGGAAAAAGAACAAGGCACAAAAAACTGTAATGCTTATAATTTCATGTTACAATCCAAAAAAAGGGCCATATTACGGCAACACAGGAACATGTTGTTAAGCAGTGGTAGAATACATGCCACGGTAGGAGCAAATTTGCTGTGGGCCTCGCATACTTATGTTGTTCGCCACAATGTTAAGTATTTTATTAATTTATTTCTTTTTTAACTTAAAATCATTTTTTACAGTGATTACTAAAACATAATGTTAGCAAGCATCCTAATCTCATATACTCATTATGGGGTATCTCTCATGTATCAAATAGCAAGAAAACTAAGATTACCAATAGCTGTTAGATAACTTCATTAGCCACCAAGAAAGCTTAATCTTTCCAGCACACTCTGAATGACTTTTGAAATTTAATTATAAATATATTCAACCGTTACCACAAAAGATCCCAATTCAATGCAAAATGTCTCTTTAGCTGCTGGAGATAAAATTGTGTGTGCATTTAAGGATACATTAAACTTCTGAACACAAGATATGTCAGTAGATGGATCACAGATGTATAGGTCAACACATTTGAGGATACATTAAACATTAATCCAACATACTGAGCCTTCAAAAGTGTTTCAGTAAAATTATGAATAGCTCAACAAGAAAAATAGCAGTACAAATAACATGAAGAATAGCTGATTAAAGCATGCATTTTTCTGTCATACCACACCAGCAGGATCGTCGTGATTCCCATGAATAGTGAAAACTGGCAAGCCAACATTGAAGTGCGGATCTTCATAGTTTACATGACCAAATCTGAAAAACTCAGTGTAAGAAGTACTTATGTCAGAAGTAGAACAAGAAATTCATGCAGTAAGTTTCAATATTGAGTAAGGCCTGAAGAGGCAACAGGTAAATACTTTGAGAACATGTCCGGCAGAAATTGAACAAATCAACTTAAAAATAGGCATTCTAAACAAAAAAAGAATACAAAGTGGCATTTAATCCATCTTACATGTTCTGGAAGTTCACTGTCTGATCACTAACAACCTGGTACTGAACTGGCCGGTCATTTAGGCAATAGCGCCTTAGGATCTCAATGGCCTTCACTAGTGTTGATCGGGAAGGCTTATTCTCATGGAAAAGATCACCACCAAGTAGTAAGAGATCTACCTGCAATAAAACTGTTTTTCTCAGATATTCCTCAATCCTCATCAACAGAGTTTAAAGACTCAAATATAGCAACTCATATCATCAATACTTATCAGCTTTGATAATTCTGGAGCAAGATTACGTTTAGCAGTCAGCTGGAAAAGGTCTACCTCAATTTTCAATATAACGAAAAGGGGAAACGAGAGAGACACACAGAGAGAGAGAGAGAGAGAGAGAGAGAGAGAGAGAGAGAGAGAGAGAGAGAGAGAGTGGCATAAAAAAGAAAAAGATCAGATATAAGTATGCGAAACTGCATCTTTAAAGGAAAGATACCATCAACATCATGTGAAAGTGCATTGCTATATGTAGCAACATGAGAATAAGATGAAACACATGCCCACCAGGTATGGTATAATCACTTTCACTTATCAAAGCACATAATAAAAGCTCAAAGACGAAGTTAATTTTACCTGCTTTTGTTCAGCTATAGAGCAAATTTCTTCAAACGCCTGAAATGAGTCAAACCTACGTATTTCATCTTTCTCCATATAACCTAGGTGGCAATCAGTGGCAATAAGCACTCGGAGAGTGTTACTTGTGTCCTCCCTGAAATAGTTGTTAAGTAATTTGTCACAGAGAGTAATAGTTGGGTGATAGAAAAATCTTCGACATCCATGGAAGAGGAGAATGTGCAAATGAGTCGCGCACCATGTGATGTAATAGAGTTCTATATATAAATTCCTACAATTATTTGCGCAACTTCAACAAATGGGCAACAAGAGTTTCAGTTGCAAAATAATATATTGAAAAATAAATCAAATCGTGCATGGCATAATGAATCATCAATCGTGCATATGGAAGAACTCATTCTGCCAGCATTGCATGAAACATCTTAAAACAAGACTTACATTGCAGTAAATATAATCAGTTGCAATAATCATTTACTCGTTCCCAAACAGCACAGTTACTTTAGCATGACCTGTAAGATTACTGTTGAAGTAAATAAGATGCAAGAAATCAATACTCAAAAGCAACTGTAAATATAATCATATAAAAAGCATTGTTACAAACTATATTTTGATGCCCAAAATTCTGGAAGACTAACCAGCATGTAGCTTATGTTTTATATATACAGGCTGCAGTAGGGAAAGAAAAGAGCTCGGAAAGTTACAAATCAAGAGATCAGAGGAAGAACCAGCATGTAGCTTATGTTTTATATACACAGGCTGCAATAGGAAAAGATAAGAGTTTGGAAAGTTACAAATCAAGAGATCAGAGGAAGAACTACATCATGCACAAAAGGGAAAATACACAAGGGCATGTACCAGTGTGCCTAGCACAATTATAACAAAACCAAAATTTATATAGAGTGAGTACAATGTAGCAATTTTTCTTCCTTAATAATATTATGCTTAAATTCTCTCGATCAATCCACTACACTTTTAAAATAAACACAGGATCAACGAATTCTAAGCAGCCTGTCTCCAGCCTCTCATCATATGCTGGAAGGATACAAAGACAAAAAGAAAGAAGCTACTCAAACATCCAAAGAACTCATCAGCTTAATTTGAGAATAGAAATAGTACTGGGAAAGTAATGCCGCGGGCACATTGGACACACGCAAATGGACAAAAAAGGCTTGATTTATTTTTTTTTGAGGAAAAAGGTTTTGATTATTTACTGAAGGTGAAAATGTACAGAGACCTCCTAACTATAGGTCATTTGGAAATGATCCCCTTAACTCTTTTTTTTTACCTATTGATGCCCCCTAACATTTGATTTGGGAATGCATGATTTTAGTCACTACATTGGGGATTTTATCAAAGTCACCAGTGATTCCATCACATTTTTTTTTAAAAAAATGGAACTGAAACAATTAACACTGAATTGCTAGTAGAGCCTTAAATTTAACAAAAATTTCAACTTAAGTAAATACAATAACTTAAAGGGAAAAAAAAAGAAGCTAAAGGAGTATTGAAAATTTTAATGGCTCTCCTAATCCTAATTCGCGTGTATGGGAAAGCTGAAAGTTTTAAAGTTTCAGGTTGATGACAAAGAAGAAGATCTCGAGGATTTTCCAATTGAGCGTAAGAAGGTATGAGAATGTAACAATCAGAAAAGTAATGGTGAGAAGATTGCGTGTGTTGCGCATAATGGTCGTCGAAGAGGACATCATCTAAAGTTAACCCCTGCTAGCGTTAACACTATAGTGGATCGCTATATCGGTTTATCGGGAAAGAATGAAGGCATAGAAATGCCCTAGCTTGAGCATTCGTACTAACCGCGAGTGTAAGCTCAGATACTACTGCGGAATGCTACTAAGTAAAGACAGATCGTAGCAACAACATTTCGAAAAAGAAAACCTACAAGCCTCGATCCGACTGATGATTAAAAAAAAAAAAAAACTGAAAAGGACCGCAGCAATATTATCCAGTTCAAAATACGAAAACAACTGAAATTTTTTTAGGAAATCGATCAATAAAGCCACACAAGAAAATCATATTCTTCTTACATCTACTTGGATCCTGAAAGTGGCGGATGGATGGCGTAAGAACAGAGCCCTAGAGCTAGAAGACGCAGGCGAACGACGGCATCTCGGAATGGCCGTGGCGGGAACTACAGACGAGTAAATTGAGGAACGGTCGGGGTTCGACGTCGACTCGGTGTCCGGCCCGCTTCGGTTCTCTGGATCGTGCTTTTGGGCGGTTCAGACTTTAGTCGGTCTAACTAATTAGACCGGCCGGATTACCCATTCCAGTAATCGATCCCAGCCGTCGGATCCCTCGGGACCTAGATTAGGGTTTGATCGCTTCTCCTTTTCCTCCTATAAATAGGGGTTGGGGGCCTCCCTGTTCTCTCCCTCCGCCTCCTACTTCTACTTCGCTCTACCGAAGGCCCTGCTTCTAGTGCTTCAGTGCTATTGTATATATCTGGAGGTTGCTTTGATAAGCAGGTTTCTCTATTATGCAAAAGCTTTTGATCTGTTTTTAATCTTCTGTTTTTTTTTTAATTTTTTAATCTTCCCTTTGTCGGTGGCAAATATGAGAGGATTTTGCGGGTTTTGCCACCAGTATTTGTTTATCTTTGGCACGCACCGTAATAAAGCTTCGATCTTTTTCTACATCGTTGGGAACTTTGTTGAAGATTATGGAGATGGATTTTAATGGCCCCAAATCTCTACTTTTAGCATTTTAGTAGCAAAATCGGAGTTTTTGGGCTAATAAGTCTGCCAAAAATTTTAAATGTAAAATTAGGCATTTAAAATTATTATTTATAAAAGTAGACCGGTAAAAGCGGTGAATAATTGGTGAATGATTTACCGCTTTTACCGCTTTTAAATGCGGTGAATGATTCACCGCTTTTATCATAATTTATATATTTTTTATATTCAAACTTTAAAAGATATAAAGTATTAAATACTAAAAATAGTTATAATTTTTTGAAGAAAGCGGTGAATGATTTACCGCATTTAGAATGCGGTAATACATTCACCGCATATGCCTAATTTTGTAAATAAATTTTTTATTAAATTATTTTTATAATTATAAAAATTTGTAAGCCTATTAATAAAAAAACTTCAGCAAAATCAATTTGATCTTTTCCGAGGTCTTCGCTAATAGCTTGGATTAAATAGTACTAATAGTTATTGCGCTCATGGATCACATTTTGCACGGAGCCAACCCCGGGCTTGTCCGAGGAATCCGTTGAGGAAGGAAGCCCCAATGCCCGTGCCACATCGATGCCGTTCTGTGTTGCAGTTCACGACTTCTCCATAGACTGATCTGTGTCAAAGTAACGGCTAAATTTCTAATCCATCATCGGTTTCTTATGTTATTGTATTGTAGTTCTCTTCTTATGCCTCACCTCACCTTTGGCTTTTTGAGATTTCGATACTCAAGAGAGTCTAGTCATGGAGGCAGAGATCAAAATCGGTGGGGTTAACGTGGAGGTACACCAATTTTCCGTGGTTTTGCCTCTAAAATCTCTCACTACATGTCTATATCTATATCTATATCAACGACTGAATTTCTAGACATTTATACAGAATTTATTTTATAGTTCATGTTCAGTTAATCTATCACTTTTGTCGGCAATGATTATAACTTACCCGCGCTTCTGATATCCATATATGAAGTACAAGGGAAAATAATGGTTGAATTTCTTAATATGAGCCGAATCAGGAACGCTCATAGAATATCTTTATTAACTTGTTTTTATTTTATCTAATATGGTACATTTTGGGATTTTAGTTTTAAAGTTTTGTTGGATTTATTGATGGGCTGTGAAGATCATAAACAGCTTCAAATGCCAGTTCTGCTTCAGAGAATTCATGATTGAGGAAGCTGATGAATGCAGAGCCTTGTTATAAATTTTATTACTGTTTGATGTTCGTTTTTCAAACAAGATGGAATCCTTTTCTTGTTGCCGATGATGATCTCTCCAAGTTTTGAGATGTAGATAGCTCCAAGACCCTGTCTTACAGGGAGAACCTACTTGGAGTTACTATATTCAAATGACATAAATGGACTTATCTGAGATACTGAATTTTTAAAAAAACTGTACTTCTATTTTCATATGCATTTAAACACTATTTTCTTGGCCGTGCTTATTTAGGGGTGGAAACGAGCCGAGCTTGAGCGAGCTTGCCTCAGCTCAAGCTCGGCTTGAATTTAATTTCGAGCCTAAATTTAGGCTCAAGCTCGGCTTGAAATTAATTCGAGCCGAGCTCGAACGAGCCTAATTTCGAGTCGAGCGAGCTGGCTGTTTAATGTGTCTGATCAGACACATTAAACGTAAAGCTTTGGTAACAATGACAAACAAAATTTCGAGCCTAATTTCGAGCCGAGCTCGAACGAGCCTAATTTAGAGTTTAGCGTGAGTTTTGTTTGTCATTGTTATTAAAGCTTGTTTGGTTTTACTTTGCACATGTAGATTCATATTTCATACGGTAATTTAAAAGGATTTTGCTATCTGAAGCAGGACACTTTCTGATAGAGTTAAAAAATTTAAATTATGCTTTACGAAAATCTTGTAGTTAGATTTGATGTTATCCTTTGTTAATAGTTAGTCTAATGCCTTTATTCAATGGCCATTATTGCTATAAAATGGAAGCGAACTAGTCTTTGGTCGCCAATGATGATATGTCCAAAGTTTTGAGGTGTAGATGGCTCCGAGTCCCTGTTTTTGCAGGGAGAACCTACTTGGAGTGCTACATTCAACTGATATTGATGGACTATTCTGAGGTATCGGATGGTTTGCCAAGCTGTACTATTCGACAGTTTTCATTTAATATTGTATTTTTTTATACGCAATTAGTGTGCAATTGCTTTGGGTACCGGTATTGGAAGAGCGGTTTTTCTATGGAGAGTACATGTTTAATGTGTCTGATCAGTGTCTCTGTAAAACAAGTTATAGCCCTCTCATTATCACTGCCTCGTTGGCTGTATTGTTCTTTGTCCCTAAAGTTTACGTTTCTTTTTTACCCCTTGCATTTCTTAGTTGGACTTTCCGCACCTCATGCTCTTAAAAGTATTTAAGTTCATTGCCGAAAATGTGTAACCATAAGTCATATGCTGCGTTTTCATTGGTTGGCCCATCCATTTTCTAACTTAAAATCCAAATATGAGTTGGGATTAGTGAGCCATCGATGCTGGGTGCATGGATGTATAGATCTAAGGTCTAGCGATGTGCCCAATTGCTGATGATGATTTGTCTGCAAAATGGATGTGCTGTGGAACCAAGTCCCTGTTTGCAGGGAGAATCTACTTGTGGAAGCAGCACTTTATATGACATCAACAGATACTTCTGAGGCATTTATATGTGATGGCGCTTAGTGTTCTTTTAATTTAGCCTATTATTTGGGTTCGTAAATGGAAAGGATTGCTTTGTATTGATCAATTTGGTGTTGTATGCTTTGGAGTAATGACTAACATATCTGAGCTTAACTATCCTCCTCCTGAATATATGTGTGACTAGGATGGAGGCTGAAAAGCTCAGAAATTGGGTGTTGTCATCAGCTTCATCTCCTGTTCGATGAGATTGGAGTTAAATAACAGCACAACATTATTTCTCTCTTAAACTTTTAAGTGCATGTTCTGATTTTCTTGTTGTGAATTGACATTACTCAGTTAGTGGAATCATATCCTTTCTTTTGTTGTAGAGTGAATTTCTTTGTTAGGAAGTGCAGCAAAGGACTGAAACCTGAGTTTAAAAGTTCTTCCAACTGACTTCTGATTGGTAGATGTGGAGAGATACTGTTTTATGTACATCTGCGGTTCACCTCTGATTTTCGTTTGGATGCAGCTAGAAATTGTCCGAACTCAAAAAAGGTGCAACACGGATATTGAATTTTGCATGTATATTATTGAGGGTCATCTTATTCTATTGTGCAAAACGGATCAGAAGTATTCTTTATTTTTCAAAGGGACTACAATGGTGAGAGTGTAAAAATATATGATAATCGATTTGTTATGATGTGGTTAAGGTGATTGAAACAAATGATTTTTTTTTCATGTCACTTTCTCATCATAATACAATTCTCCTGCAATCCTAATTTTTCTTTACATTTTGTAATATCCTGGACTCGTCGCAACCTGCCGAGAATTTGCCGAGGCGAGGACCGCGACGGGGATGATGGTTATTTTCGGCAGCAATTCCGTTGAAACCGAGGTAAGTAAAATAGATAGAGATGATGATTGAGATAGAATTGGGAATAGAGATAGAGATAGAGATAGGGATAGAGAGGGGAATTGAGATGAGGATAATGGAAGGAGAGAATTGGGGAAGAAGATACTATTTCATTGCTTGATTCATCCTTCATTACAATCCTCCTTATATCCCCCTACTTACATATAGTAAAGTATAAATTGCAAGAATATAAAGGACTACACTGTAATTGTATCTACTAATGTCTACTAATATCGTGTGGGCTGATGTCGGGCCAATTTTAGGAGTGGAATGGGCCTCCTCCCCGATCAAAGTGGTACCCGCTCTGCTCCTAACTATGGCTCGAACCAAAACTGATGTTTATTTACTGAATATGCCCCTGGTTGGTGGTAGATTATGTTGGATTTTGCCCTTTCCTTCCTCTACTCTAGTAGCTCTTCGCCATCCACCTCCTCTCTGGTAGCTCCGTCTGAGTTGGCTGCCTTGGGGTGTTACACATTTTTTATTTCTTAAATCCCAAACGAAGTCTCAAACTTGTTTGTGATTGCGCACAACACTTTTGAATCATTCCACATGCAAGTGAAAGGTTCCTCTTTGAGCACAATGTCAGCCCAAGCCCGGCGACACGCAGCATTCGTCTCGGGCTCTAAATACGGGCCTGATCCGTCTAAAAAGATGGCCCATTCTTATTTTTTCTTTGGAGGGTGCCAGCAAACAGGATGGCCCATCTATGTGTGTAGGTTGGGTGCAAGCTTGTTGGGCTTCTTCTAGAGAAGCTGGGTTGAACGGCTGACCAGGCTGGCTCGTTACTTTGTTTGACCAATCGGTTTTCAAAGTCGACGTCCGACTCGGTTGTCGGCGCTCTCTCTCTCTCTCTCTTACCGATTTATTAATTTGTTACTTAATTCGCGGAAGAAAAGAGGGATGAGCTGGACGGTGACGGGTAGGTTCCAAGAACGTGGGGCGCGGGAATATTTCTCCCCATCTCCATCCGTTCTCATGGGAAATGGGAAGTGCATGTGTTTTCCAAGTTCCAAATATAATGAAGAGAGAGAAGTGAAGGTTTTCTTTTGCTTACCGACACCCACGCGCCAGCACAGCAAAACACTGGTTGACTGAAAAGAAAGAAAAAACAGTTAAAAAAACATAATTTCAGATAAATAGATAATTAAAACAAATTAATTATATACTAGATTGTGAATGATAATTTACAATTGAGTACCAAAATTTAAATGTCCAACATGTTCTCTTTTAAATGCTTTTTTGAGATATTGCCCATATATTCCTCAAAAAAAAAACCCTTCTCCTATATTTATTTTGTAAAAATTTAAATGATTAAATCTATTTCTCTACATTTTAATTTTTTAAAAACTATTTTGAGAATTAAATTCTATTAGTCTGGTATTAAAAAATAACCGTTAACTCTACAAAAGCACTAATTTGCTTTTCAAATATAATTTTCTAAAATATTTAAGATATAAAATTATATTAGTCTAGTGCTAAAAATAGTCATTAACTTCTTTTTTTTTTGTAGGACTAGACTAAAGATGAAGTTAACTGGAATAATAATATATGTAAGGAAAAAAAAAAATTCGAAGAATAAATTTTATTACGTAATTTTTTTTTTAAATGAATATAAAAGTTAAATAATTTGGTAGAGTAGGTGGGTAATTATTATTATTATTATCATTATTATTATTATTATTATTTTAAAACTTAATTAATGGAGGGGTAGGTCCTTTTGCGAGAGCCACGTGCCCGATGTAGAAATAGCAGGAGGAAGAAGAAGGCGATCAAAAGACCAACGCCAGTCCTCTCTTCGCGTCATCCTGCTGTTTCGTTAGTTCTTTTCCCAAAGCTCAAAAGAGTTAGTCCACCCGTGTCTCTCTCTCTCTCTCTCTCTCTCTCGCTCGCTTTTCCCTGATCCCCGGAGAAATGAGGTTCGCCGCTTTCTTCCTGGACGGCGCCTCCCGAGCCTTCAACCACCGCCCCACCTTCTCCAAGCTCGTCGTCGTCCTCGCCGCGAGGTCCCTCTCTCTCTTCTCCTCTCTCTCTCTCTCTCTCTCTCTCTCTCTCTCTCTCTCTCTCTCTCTCTCTCTCTCTCGCTGCTTAATTTGATCTTCTTCCTTTTATGCTTACGCCATGGACTTCGAGATCCGCCCATCTATAGTATCTACCTTTTTGTTTCAATAGGACTGGAAAGTGCGGTGGTGGGTTCTCTTTGCTTTTGGGTCGCTCCTTTTTCTTCCTTTTTTTTCTTTTAGATCTACCCTCAATATGATCGTGCTTACGTTCGATGTAACCTGCGAATAGTTGATTCCCTAGGATAAATTAGTTCCCGTCTAAAATTATTGCCATTTATTGTTGTTCTAATGGTTGATGCACAATTCTAGCTGCGTTTACTGTTGTTCTTGTCGAATTTTTTGAACCTTCTCTGGCAGTAACCGAGCATGCAATTTTTTTTTTTTTTTTGAGAGAGAAGTGCTACCGCTTTGTTCATTATTTATTTTATAGCGGAAAATATGAAGCAACTAGGCTTTCAACTTGAGAACTCTGATACCGACGAGGTTGGGCTTTTGCCACTTGAGTGAGCTTGCAAAATTTTAATGTCTAGCATGTTTGTGTTTAAGGGGAAAACTCTGAATCTATCTTGCAAATGTAAATATTTGCGACTTTTGATGCATTTTGGTACTTACTATGGAAATGCAGTCGCATTTTGGTACTTACTATGGAAATGCATCCTCTGCTAGTTTTTCGAAACATTTACTTTCCATACGCGCTGAATCCAAATTTCATTTTGCTAATTCTGCAGTAGCGGAGGCCTTGTAGCTTATGCCGACTCCAAGTCTGATGCCGAGTCATCTCAAATTGCTCCCAAGAAGAAGGTGGTGGTCCTTGGAACTGGGTGGGCCGGCACAACTTTCTTGAAAAATATTGATAGCTCTTTATATGACGTTCGAGTTATATCACCTCGCAACTACTTCGCATTTACCCCCTTGCTTCCAAGCGTCACGTGCGGGACTGTTGAACCACGTAGTATTGTTGAGCCAATTCGCAAAATAGTGAAGAAGGTATGGATGGCCTTTACGTAGTTACAAGTTATTTGTCTTCATGTAGGTAAAGTTGATCTTATACACTTATTTCCCTCTTTTCCCGCAAACAAGTGGTTGTGAAAGACGAAGTGTTTTCCTGTTATAATATAGATAGAGAAGTGGAAGTGATAGAAAAAACCACCCGTTTAAAAAGTTTTTCTGTTATAATACAGCAGAAGTGAAGGTTGTTACTATCACTTCTGCTTCAAAAAGACCACACCTATTTCCCTTTTTTCACCCCAAGCGTCCTGTTTTGGCTTTGTAATGAGAACTTCAATTTTTGTAACAACGTAAGATCCCCTGGATAGTATATGCAATCTATCAATTTTAGATCTTGATGATGCTGAATGTTGAAGATCATAAGAGTGAATCCACCGTCTTGTTGTTGTCAAGTAGTTTGAAGAAATTGGCTTTCGCTATGCGATGCAGGTCAGGCAGCATCTGAAAATCATAGATAGGAATAAAGTTCACATCTTGGTTAATAATATTTTTCTCAGATTGAGGGGCTGCTGGAGTTTGTAATGAAAATAGTATTTCGCTGTTTTCTAGAATTAACTATGAAGAAGTGCCTCGCAATGATTATTAAATCTTTTTCAGCACAAACATGATAGGCAGACAGAACTTGTCAGAAAAGTAAAGTAGTCCTATACTCATGTGTACGATCTATTTGCAGCTATATGCATGATTCTTTTTGGACAAGTAGAGCTATCTTTTCCTGTTCATAACTTTGCCATCAGCTTGTTCTTCATATTGCTTTGGCAGAAAGGGGCAGACGTTAAATTCTGGGAAGCCGAGTGTTTCAAGATCGATCCAACAAACAAGAAAATTCATTGCCATTCAGATATCGGTACAAATTTGGACGGTACTGGTGAATTTGTGGTTGATTATGATTACCTGGTCATAGCAGTTGGAGCTAGGTCCAATACGTTTAACACCCCTGGTGTAGAGGAGCATTGCCACTTCTTAAAGGTACACTTCCATCACAACAAAATATGTAGATCTGCTTGCTTCACTAGCGTGGACAGTAACTTTGCTATGTTATTGAGGTGTAAATCAAGCACATGCACTTTTTATATAAAAATGAAGTAAGATGCAAGGATGTGTCGATCTCACATTGTTCATAGATTTTTGAAGGTAGAGTTGGTATCAACTATCAATAGTTAGTTGTTAATGACTGTTAAGGCTCTGCAGCAATTTACCCACCACTCTCAAGCTCTGAGTCTCTGACCCTTTTGGGCATATAATAAATAATCAGCTTCAAGTGTTCAATTTCTCCATACAATAAGGAACTATCTTGGTTCATGGTCATGAATTTAAGTTCATTTGGTTGGTTGTACTGTAATTATACATGTGCAGGAAATTGAGGATGCTCAAAAAATCCGGAGGAGTGTGATGGACTGCTTCGAAAGGGCCAGCCTTCCATACCTCAGTGAAGAAGATCAAAAGAGAAATCTCCATTTTGTAGTTGTTGGTGGTGGTCCTACTGGTGTTGAATTTGCTGCAGAGTTGCACGATTTTGTTTCTGAAGATTTGTCAAAGTTGTATCCTGCGATTCGTGACCTAGTGAAGATATCAGTAATTGAAGCCGGAGAACATATCTTGACCATGTAAGGGAGAATTAATATCTTTTTTAGGCCTTTCTGTTTAGTTACTAGTCATAAGAAAGTTGGATGATATTTGCAGAGCTCTTCCATTCTTTTCTGTTTTATTTTGGGATTTTTGTTGCGAACTTTAATAGATCAACATGATGTTTCATAGTTTTTTAATGTTTCTCTGATAAACATGCATGATGACAAAAACTATGTAGTAAACATTTGTTTGATTCATTGAGGAGTTAGTATGCACATAATGCATTTATATTGTTTTAACTCCGTCCTTGATATTTACTCCAGAGATATGTTGTGGCACCCCTAGAATTTGGATTAGCCCTATATATAAGATATAATAAGGCTAAATCTCTTAACCCAGCTATAGCATGTTGGGCGGTGGTAGAGCCCAAGAGGTTAAAAGGGTTAAGCGTACTAGGACTAGAATAGTTCTAGGATGGGTGACCCCCCTAGGAAGTGGGGCGTCACAGTTGGTATCAGAGCCAATCACATCGCCTAGTACTTGTGAGTGTGCTTGAGCCTGACGAGGACGTCAGCGCTTAAGGGGGGAGGTATGAGGTATAATAGGGTTAAACCTTTTAACTCGGCTATAACATGTTGGACGGTGGTTAAGGCCAAGAGATTAAGAGGGTTAAACGTGCTAGGACTAGAGTAGTTCTAGGATAGGTGGCTCCCCGGGAAGTAGGGCGTCACATATGCACTTGAAAGAGATTGGATACAAAGCTATTTTAGACAAGCATAGTCAGGATTAGGAAGAGAATAGTAGGCTTTTGAACAAACCAAGTCTGGAAAATCAAAATAGTGTCTCCAGTGAAAAATAGTTGTTCAAAGTACGTTATCCAGTGAAAAATGAGAATTGCATAATGTGACGCCCCAACTTCCCGGGGGTCACCCATCCTAGGACTACTCCCGTCCTAGCACGCTTAACTCTCTCAACCTCTTGGGCCTAGCCACCACCCAAACAGTGATTAAAAAAGCGCGCCTAAGGCGCGCGCCTAGGCGCCTAGAAACCCTCTAGGCGGGCGCTGTGACCAAGGCGCGCGCCTAGGCTGCCTAGGCGCGCGCCTGGGCCTAGGCGCAAGGCGCCAGCAAGGCGCGCCTTGTTGATTTTTACGCTAATGGGTTTGGATTCAGTTTTTATTGGTCTAACGGGTTGAAATATGTTAAATAAACCCAAAACCCTAAACTAAACCCTAAACAATCATCAATTATCTCTCTATTCCCTCTCCCTCTGTCCGCTCGCCCCTTTCTCTCGCTCGTCCATCCCTCCCGTACGGCCGCTGCTTCCGGCACTCCCTCTCCGGCTGTCCGCTGCTTCCGGCACTCCCTCTCCGGCTGTCCACTGGTTCCGGCACTCCCTCTCCGCCTGATTTTGATGAGACTCTTGACACAGAAGATGAAGAAGAAGAAGACATTGGACTTGGAGACGACAAATCTGACGAGGGGGCGGAGTATTCTTCATCAAGTGATGAAGATGATAATTGATGATTGAGGAATGAGAATTAAGGACTAATTAACATTTCTAATATGACGTATTTTGGCTTGGAGTCTTGAACACTTATTTTTTACATGATTATGATGATTTCTTAATGATCTTTGGCTTGAAACTTGAAACTTCCATGCATATTATTTTTCTATGATCTTGTGCTTATAATTATATGCTTTTCACATCAAAGTTTCCTATATGTTTGTGAATTAATAGTTATTTTTATGCTTGCCTTTATTTAGAGACAAAAAGGTAATTTGTTCTTTACTTTTATCTATGTTATTTTCTTTTTCAAAAATTATCATATATGTTGCTTGGCTTGTTTTCTTTTCTTAATTTTTTTTCTTTTGGAAACGTGATTATTTGGGTAATTATAGAATATTTATTGTGATAATATGATTTTATAGAGTATATTAAGTGCTGCTTAACAATTATTAGAAAGTATAGTAAGAAACTTTTTGGTTATTTACTTATTTCAAAATTCTATGAAAGTGTGCGCCTGACCTCTCTCAGGCGCGCGCCTGCGCCTTGCGCCTTGCGCCTAGGCTCCAACAGCCCTTTGCGCCTAGGTGCGCCTTGGGCTTTTTTAAACACTGCACCCAAAATGCTTAAGCCGGGTTAAGAGTTTAGCCCTATTATATCTTATATATAGGACTACCTGGGGTCTCACAATCTCTCCCCCCCTTTAAGCCCTGACGTCCTCGTCAGGCTCAGACTCAAAAGTACCAGGCGATGTGAGACTCATGTCGCGAGCCTTGTCATTCCGACCCTGGCTCAGCCGAGACTCATCTCACACTTCCGGCTGGTAATTGGCTCTGATACCAACTGTGACGCCCCAACTTCCTGGGGGTCACCTATCCTAGGACTACTCCCGTCCTAGCACGCTTAACTCTCTCAACCTCTTGAGCCTAAAGGTTAAGCATTTTGGGTGGTGGCTAGGCCCAAGAGGTTGAAACAATTAAGCGTGCTAGGACGGGAGTAGTCCTAGGATGGGTGACCCCCGGGAAGTTGGGGCGTCACACATAAGCTTTTACATGGGTAGCAGTTGGAGAGGTCTTTCCTTTCCAAGTACCTCTAGCTCGCAAGTCTGCTGTATAAGATTAGTTGAAAAAGGTATTTATCCTTGAAATCAGCACAATTTTCTGATTGTTCATTTGCAGCTTCTATACAAAGCTTATGTGTTTTATGCCCTTTGATATTTGAATGTTGTTATTGTCGCTGCATTTAAAAGGTTCGATAAAAGGATAACTAAATTCGCCGAAGAGAAGTTTCAAAGAGATGGCATTGAAGTGAAAACAGGATATAAAGTTGTAAAGGTTTCAGATAGTCTAATCACCATGCAAAATGCATCCGCTGGGGAGTTTTCTGTGCCTTATGGAATGGCTGTCTGGTCTACTGGTATTGGGACTCGTCCTTTTATCCTCAACTTCATGAAACAAATTGGTCAGGTAATAGACTGTCTTACGATTCCTTCTATGAATTAGATTTTCTTTTCTTTTTTTCTGGAAATTGTATATAGAGTACGTGTGTTTTCTCTAATTTCATAGGGTAATCGGCGCGTTTTGGCAACTGACGAATGGCTGAGAGTCCCTGAATGTGAGGATGTCTATGCAATTGGTGATTGTGCTACGATAACTCAACGAAAAGTAATGGTATGAGCCTCGCATTCTATCCTGACAAGTCTTAGTAAAAAGTTAACCAAATCCTATTGCTCTACTTAAGGCTTGTACACTTCCAGGAGGATATATCGGCGATTTTTAAGGTTGCAGACAAGGATAATTCTGGAACCTTGACTGTGAAGGAAATCCAAGATATATTAGAAGATATTTGCATAAGATATCCACAAGTGGAGCTCTATTTGAAGAGTAAGCAAATGAGGGGCATTGCTGATTTGATAAAGGATGCTAAAGGTGATATTCAAAAGGAATCTATAGAATTGAACATAGAAGAGTTCAAAAAAGCTCTCGCTAATGTGGATTCACAAGTCAAAAATCTTCCTGCAACTGCTCAGGTAAATAGGACTACCACTATTATACATGTATTTTTTTTTATGTATTTTGTGGTGCTTTTTGATTCTTTTATGATATTCGGGATAGGTTGCTGCACAACAAGGAAATTATCTTGCACGTTGTTTTAACAAAATGAAGTACAGCGAAGAGAATCCTGAAGGTCCACTCCGAATCAGGGAGTCGGGTCGTCATCGCTTTCGTCCCTTCCGGTACATGCTCTCTTTTTTCATCTTTTTCTTTTTTAATCCTCCAATACGTGTTTAATTGGGCAATATTGGTAATTATAATGATGATTTTCAATCTAGACCATCTATCTGTACACATTGATCTTAAAATATTTGGAAATTCGACCTCTAGAAAATTAGGAAACAGTTTTGTCATTTTGATGTACAATCCTTGGTTAAACCTGCTATTTAAAATGGAACATGGAGAGGTATATTTATTGGAGAGGTATGTTTATTAACATCCTGTGTCACTAGCGCCATTTGTCTCTCAATTTTCACTTTAGACCATGCTGTGATGCCTATATACTGAATCCCCTTTTTTCTGATTCCAACTCGTATTATAGAAAATGAAAATTTCCCTCATGTTAATACTAATGATTTATGACCTTCTCCTGTTCATAGAATCGTACATAAGCCTTAGTTCTCTTTATACAGTTGAGCTAAATAATGGAGGCTGGTCCTTATTTTGAGCCTTCAAAATTCTAGCTTTGATGAAAGCTGGAATTGGCTCAATCTGCAGTATACAATCACCAGGAGAGTGAACCGCGCTTAGCTCCTATACTCCGATATGCTGTACAATGACTTGCAACTATATTAGATCTATGAATAATATGGAAGGACCTTTACAAGTATATCCAATTCCTCTTATGCTTTGCTAGAACACCAATAAGAACAGTGGGCCATATGTTGAAAATTGTCTCATGCTTTTATCAAGTTAAGTTGGTGTTTTTTTGTGTTCAACCTGGAAACTTTATACTTCATGATATATAATTAAATATGTGAGTTCCTGTAGTTTCTGAATCGAATGGATCACCAATTTGCAAGTTTTTTTGTAGTTTTTGTACTGACATTTTTTTTTTGTGTTTCATTATCCAAGATATAAGCACTTTGGTCAATTTGCCCCATTGGGTGGTGAGCAAACGGCAGCACAGCTTCCAGGAGATTGGATCTCTATTGGCCACAGCAGTCAGTGGCTCTGGTATTCTGTGTATGCAAGGTATATCATTTCTCTTTTCTGCCTACTAAATAATGCCTTCATTTTTATTTTTTTTGTTGATTTTGTGTAGCTTTTCACCCTTTGCCTTGATTCTACCTACCTAATATGTGCACATGTCAATTTCCTCCTCCATATATTATCCTTGTTTAATAATTTACAATTTTAGTTTCTCTCATCACCCTTGAGAGTTTCTTTTTTTTTTTTAATGCCCAGCAAACAAGTAAGTTGGCGTACGAGGGCTTTGGTGGTATCTGATTGGATGCGTAGATTCATTTTTGGGAGGGATTCGAGTTGCATATAGTTGGGCACTCTGCAACTACCTATTGTAAACGTAAATTCTGTCAAATTTGTGAGCTAGCCAAATTATGCAAGTTTGCGAATTTGTTTCACCATCAATTTTGATATAATTACTCTCTTTCTAATATTTGTTGATTAATTGCTTGATGCTCAAGCAAACTCTGTCCAACCTCATATAGCTGTTATGTTGTTTGTTGCAGAAAACTAATGAGGAATAAAATTTATAATTTGATTTGTGAATTTTGCTTTGTTTCCTCAATTAATCTAGAACATACTATGACAAACATGGCATTGGTGTCTGGTCCCTTGGGAATTTCAGCATTCGTGTTATTGTTCATTACATCAACAAACACCAACCCTGCTTCTAAGTGCTAAGTGGTTGGCATTATCAGCAATAATACTTCTCTGCTTCTCAAATTTATATTGTTTTTCTGATAAGTTGCCTGTATTGTCTTGTTATGTTCCAATAACAATGGCGCACAATGTTCTGCAAGATGGATTTTTTCTGTTCAATTTTACTGCCTTATTTATAAGAAAGCCTACTGGGTGCTCAAAGAGCACATTGTTGCTTCCAATTATCTGAGGAAATAAGAATGTCACTTGGAGGTCTGAGATAGAGATGTCAAGCGTTGTACTGGTAGTTCCACATGTAGCATGAAGGTCTGAGAGAATTAGTATTTAAAGAGAATCAACAAAAGTTTCACTTGTAAAACTATGTTGAGTGATTGAGATTTATCTAGATGTAGTAATTAAAAATGACAAAATCAGATGTAACTTTTGTGCACCTATCCAATCTAGCCACAGAACAAAAAAAGTCGAGGCACTTGGATGGCAGATTTGTCCCTCTATTTTTAATTTTTCTGGAGTAGGTGGGGGAGCTTTTACATTTCTGTCTATGCAAACCATCTAATTATATACATGCGTGAACATTTTACCTATGAAACTTTGAAATTGCTTCTATGCCTTTAGATGCTGCAATTTTTCAGAAATATCCTTATCTTTTTGAGGTGTGAGATTATTGAATTGCGGAGGCAGTTGGTCTCTAATTGAAGGCATCTTAGATTTTGCGAGAGTATATGTATGTTGGAGAGTCTGTATAAAGATTCATGGATATAAATGAGGATAGATAAATCTGCAGGGTGTTGTACAACTATCTTTTTTGTGTTTTTCAGTAGTAATAATAACTATTCCCAGGCAACTTGCTCAAAGTACAAGAAAGAATTGAGATCTTCCTCCAGTAGATTGGCTAGTTAGATACCAAAATCTTCCCATATCCTGTCTTTTTATTTGTGCAGGGTACCAATGAAGTAATCTTTCCTGTATTCTTCTAAGCTAAGGTAGTTGTACCTCCTTTTCACTTAGTACACAGCATCTTCCTTACTTTGTTCTCATTAGTCATTACTTGCATTAACCACCACCACCACCACCTTTTTTCACAATACAGTGACTTGCATAATGGTTGATCAATCTCTTCCTTTCGTACTAATTCATTCTAGATATAAATCACAGTCAGGAAATGACTGCTAAGAAGAATCATCAACAAAAATTGACCTTCATGCAACCCATCATTTTCTTTCCATCAGCGTGTGTAAATTAAAGAATTATGCTGATAAATCCATTGCATGACACAAATTTTTTCCTTTTACAATTGGAATTTTTAGCTACTTGATACTGCAGTTGTTCTATGCTTGACTATTTACTCTTCTGTTTTGCTTGGGAGACTACACTGACATACCGAAGGGTGCACGGCATTCAGAGTGATGGTCCTGGTATTAAGAAATCTGGCTTTGTGGGCACCGTTCTTATAATGGGACCAATTTTTCTCATCTGTATGGGGATGTAGGGCATATTCATTCGAGTCTGTGAAGTTTTGGTAAAACTAGTGGTTATTCTTAATGAGGCTTATTCATTATGCCCTCAGCTCCCTCCAAAGCTTGTCCTCTCTTGTTTTGGAAGAGAGACCCATGACTTTTTTATCCTTCCTTCAGTTTTGTTTGATATGTGAACCTTTTTGCCTTTGTGGGGCTCCAACTTAGCAACCCAATCTTTGGAAAGGTATAGATCAAGTCACCCTTCTTTCACTGATCAAAATGCCATAGCCCCACTTCTTAAGCAAAGGTGCGACCCAAAAAAGCCTTAGCTTAAGGCAGCCAAACAAGGGGCCTCGCATTGGGCATCCCCCACCTTTGGTCCTCACAGGTTACTGTTAGTGGTCCTTGACAGCAATAGTTCTCCCAGAGCATTAATTAATTATGCTCTCACCTCTCACCATGCTTATTTTTCTTTATTGCATTTGTTAAAAAGGCCCGAAAGAGAGAGATCAAGTTACCTTTACATGCATAGGGCATGGTTTTCCACCCATAAAAAGTTTAGGCAGTCTTAACACTCTACCAAAGGGGCCTTTTGTATAAACAAGAAAATGGTCCTAATTAGCAAGTATGATTAATTTTGGCTGTCAGAATCACCACATCTTTAGGAAACTAGAGGAGTAGAGGGTACAAATATACTCAACCTTTCTTTAACAGAAGGGACCTGCAATCGATTTTATTAACTTGTTTGTTGAGTATAGATGGTATAGTGGGATATATGCCAGTGAATTCTGGTACAAGCTGAAGAACCAACACCAACATCCAATGAACTTATTCCACGAGAAGTTTGAGGGTAATTTGTTGACTGGCCCCATCGATTATGCTTACATCTGTCTCATCCACAAGAAAGAAGGGACTGCAAAGGCTAACGATTTTCGACCAATAAGTCTACTAAATGGGATCCATAAGATTATCGCAAAGGTTTTGGCCAACCGACTAGAGTCGGTCATGAACGAATTGATCTCCCCCTCTCAAACGGCTTTCCTAAAAGGGAGAAATATCACCGATGCTTTCGTCGCAGCCCGGGAGATATTTGGATGGGGATGTAAGAGGGGGATCGAAGGTGTCGGCGTAAAATTAGATTTTGAAAAAGCTTACGATAGGATTTACTGGCCGTTCCTCTTTAGAATCCTGGAATGGTGGGGATTTGACAAAAAGTGGTGCGACTGGATAAAACTTTGTGTGTGCTATGGAAAAGTGGCTATCTTAGTCAACGGCGAGCCTACCAAATGGATAAAGACTTAGCGGGGGGTAAGACAGGGTGACCCTCTATCCCCTTTTCTATTTCTTCTGGTGGCAGAGTGCCTCGCCCGTATGACAAACGAAGCTGTTGCAAATAACCTTATTAAAGGTCTCGGACCCTCTGAGGAAAGCAAGATTGCTCTAATCCAAGTCGCAGATGACACGTTCGTGTTCTGTGAGGCTAAGAAATGTTTAATGAGAAATCTAAAACATATTTGGAATCTATTTGAATGGGCATCGGGTTTGAAGGTCAATAAGGAGAAGTCTGAATTTTTCTATATGGGTCAGGTGGCAAGTAAAGCATCGAGACTTGCTAATCTACTTGCTTGCAGAGTCGGCACTCTCCCTACCAAGTACTTAGGTCTACCTTTATCTGTTAGACTGTCCTCTAAAGAGGACTGGAGAGGGATTATACTTAAAATCCAAAGAAAAATTGATGGATGGCAGGCTAAACTCCTCTCGAGAGGTGGTAGACTAATACTGGTGAATTCAGTGCTAACCAACATCCCTTTATACTTTTGATCAGTATTCAAGGCACCCAAATGGGTGATCAAGCGTATCGAGGCACTACGTAGGGATTTTTTCTGGAAAGGACATACAGATACCATTGGAAGAGGATGTCTGGTAGCATGGAAGAACGTATGTAGGCGTAAGATTGAAGGCGGTCTTGGCATCTTGGATTTAGCCACTATGAACCAAGCTTTACTTGCGAAGTGGTGGTGGAAATTTTTTACAGGGCCGCGGTTACAGTGGAACAAGATCATTCACGCCTTATTCTATCGTAGAAAAAAACCGTTGAGGGAGGGGCGCTTCTTTAAACCCACTTCAAACTGGTGGAAGGGTATCCTAAGTATCCGGGAAATCTACAGATGGGGAGCTTCGTATAAAATAGGAAACGGTCGAAACATCGATTTGTGGTCGGATCGTTGGTGTGGGGAAGTCGCACTGCAAACACTATTTCCGTAAGTGTACGAGATGGTAGCAAGTAAAAACATCAGAATTTGTGACTGTTTGACGACTGATGGCTGGAAGTGGAACATGATCTTAAGAAGTAACAGCGTTTACAGCGATGGAGAGGAGCCGAACTCCTCAGCTTTCAAAGCAAAGCTTTCCGAATTTAAATTGGGGACAGGTCCAGACATTGCGCTTTGGCGATGGAGCCTGGATAATCGCTTTTCGGTGAAATCGACTTACTCGATGCTGGTCGACGGGGGTGTGAGGGACTACAGAGCCAACAGAATATGGAAACTCGCTATACCCTTGAAAGTAAAAGTATTTTGTTGGCTCGTACTCAAGAAACGGACCCTTACAGCTGATAACTTGAAGAAAAGAGGATGGACCGGAAACACAACTTGTATGCTATGTGGGGTCGACGAGGAGACGATCGACCACTTATTCGCACAGTGCATCTTTTCCAGATTCTTGGTGGTGAAGACCCTGGAGGGTGTCCAACTCAGGGATCTGGAAAAAGAGGTGAATTTGGTCTGGGATAAATGGACGACAAGTAGTAGATTACAACCTCTGCGACGTAATCTTATCAACTTAATAGTCTGCTGGTGGATAACTTGGGAGACGAGAAATGACGTTATCTTTAGGAAGGGTCCATCGGACCCACTCAGAGCAGTCTATAAAATCAAGCAGCTCACGAGACTGTGGGACCAAATCCTACCAGCTAATCAGCATTAGACTCTCTTTTTTCCTTTTTTTTTTTTTTTCGTCGTCGCCACTTTGTAGGCCTAAAGTTGCCTCACCCCTGTAGCCTAATTCATCAATTCAATGAATGAAGCGGGTAGCGTGCTACCTTTCCCTCAAAAAAAACATCCAGTTTTTTTAGCTAAATAACAGTACTCTTCATGTGCATATATTTCTGAAAGGAAGAACCATGCCCAACAAATCTTTTCTAGACTGCCTGGATCAGATTCTATATTCTTTTTATTCCTATTTAGGTGTACATCCAACCTCATTACATTATAACCATATATTCAAGTACATAAATTAGTTGGTATACCTTCCATGACATTTCTTCTCTTTTACTCACAAAGTACTCGAGACATTTTTCATGATCACACACAATAAACATCACTTCCACCAATGATAAACTCTTGATGTTCCCACCCACCCTATCATCATGGGCATCCAGCCTCACCAGTATTCCCATCTGACCAAACTACCCTCCATTAATCTACCATCCAAAAGGTTAACTCAGTAAATTCACAAATACTAATGTCAGAATTCAGTTACCAACTCATGAGCTCAAGTCTATCTCAGAAAAGAAAGAACTCATGAGCCCAAGACCATTGGAAGATACAAAAGGCAGCAGGTCATGCATGGATAGAAATAGAACTAATCAACAGTTGAGAAGGCAACAGGTAAGTTCCTCTACCAAGTGAAAACTCCATCCCTTCTTTCTCAATCTATACTACCTATTTCTTCATGGAAAGAGAGATAACTATTTCCCCATGAACTCAGAGATGAAAGAAGCAAAGGAAGAGAGACTCGGCTTATCAATTGAACATGAGACCAGCATCTGGGAGGTATCCCAACTCTTGAACTCCTTGATCTCCTCTACCTACTCCGTTCGACGCTTCCCTGGTAAATGGCAATTGATCCGAGACAAGCTCGAACAGCTGACCTCTGGCTTATGCGCAACTGCCGATGTCAACAATTTTGGCGACAATTCTGCGCTCTCTCTATCTCTACAATCACTTGTTTCAACATTGAATGACATCCAAGTACTTATTGATCGATGCAGCGATGAATCTTGTAGTGTTGGGAAGCTCCTTTTGAGGAGCGATCTCAATCTCATCAGCTCCAAGCTCGACCTCCACATCAAGCACTTCACAGAAATATGTGGTTCTGGGGTTCTTATACATAGCCAAGCAATAGTCCCAGTAAGGCCTACTGCTGGTGCTACCCTAGATGATATGCGATTCTATCTGAAGGACCTGTTCTTGAGGCTAAGGGTCGGGGACTCGGATATAAAAGCTCAGACCTTGGTTACTCTTCATGAAGTTCTGTGCGAGGAC
The DNA here is from genome assembly GCA_016920855.1 of Puya raimondii. Taxonomy (NCBI): domain Eukaryota; kingdom Viridiplantae; phylum Streptophyta; class Magnoliopsida; order Poales; family Bromeliaceae; genus Puya; species Puya raimondii. The sequence continues at coordinate 215,715,783 of JABWPP010000050.1, forward strand.
GAGAAGTACATAAAAATTGTTGTGCTTGAAAAGGCTGATTTTGTTAGCCTTCTCATCAATTTTCTTGAATTTGGAGATATGATCATTCAAGAGGAGGCAGCTGGGGCTATTTCACTGGTTGCGGAATTCCGTTCATACAGAGGAGTTCTAGTTACAGGTGGTGTTATTGCCCCACTTCTTCGGGTTTTGCAGGTGGGAAGCAAAGCGGGGAAAGAAAGAGCAGCTCAAGCTTTGAGTAATTTGACTGAGAATTCAGACAATGCGTGGTCGATCTCTGCCCATGGTGGTGTTACAGTATTGCTTAAAATCTGCAGTAACGTTGAGAGCAGCAGTTACTTGATTTCTTCAGCTTGTGGTGTATTACGGAACCTTAGCAGAGTTGAGGAGATAAAGAGGTTCATGATAGAAGAGGGAATAGTTTCGATTCTCGTAAAGCTCTTGGGACTGAAGGAAGAAGAGTGTCAGACTCGAGCAGTAAGATTCTTGTATGAAATGGCCTTAGAGGATGTTAGTTTCAAGCAAATGGTAATTAATGCTGGGGTGATTGAATCCCTCATTCATTTATTAGATCCTGATTCTCCTTACTCGTTAAAGTCAAGAGAGGTTGCTCTCAGTGCTATTGAATTCTTCTACTTCTCTTCAACTACTTCGATGAATATTTTGATGGCCACTGCTTTCCTTGACTGGGTCCTTTTCTTTCTGAAAAATGGTGAGATTTCAATCCAAGAATCGGCAATAAAAGCTGTGTCTCATCTTTGTAAGATCTCTGAGGAGTACAAGAAGGCAATGGGCAAAGCAGGGTTTATGCCAGAGCTGGTAAGGTCGCTTGAAGCCAAATCTTCTTCAGTCAGAGAAACCGCAGCCGAAGCACTCTGCAGTTTGATCTCAATTCAATCAAATCGTAAGACTTTCATTCAAGATGACCACAATGTCAACCAAGTCATGCGATTGCTTGATCCAAATGAGGGGAAATCAGCGACAACAAAGTGTTTTCTCTCTATATTGATGTCCTTAACCGACAGCAACAGTGGAAGGAGAAAGATCATGACTTCTGGGTATATTTGTCATCTAGAAAAGTTAGCAGACTCTGGTATTATGGATGCCAAGAAAATCATCAAGAAGCTTTCTGGTAACAGATTTCGTAGCATCCTGAATGGAATCTGGAGCCTGTGAATTCTATCCATAGCTCAGATTTGTAGTGCGTATCTCGAGCTTTTTTTCAATTGTCTGCCAATCCATCATTTGCTCCTTCTAAACTTGGCTTCTTTTTTCCCTCAAAAGATTTCTGTCAGCTTCCAGTGAAATTTCCACGCTTCTTCCTACCAGTTTTGAGAAGCCCAAAAGTACAGATCTGGATATGTATGTATGTATGTATGTATGTATGCATCTTTAATAACATTGTCCATGTAAAGCTAATAATGTGATATGTTGAAAGGGAAGCTAAGAAAACTAACAGGAATTTTTTGCTTCTCTGATTTAATAATCACCGCATGTCTTTTATCATAAACAATTATTTTCCATCCCCCCGCCAACTTTAGGACTCTAGCAAAATAGCAACTTTTGGGAATCTGGAAGCTATTAAGAAATGTGCGGACGAAGATTAACACATGCAAGCATGTATTTGGTTTGACAGCCTTATGGTCTCAAATTATTCGGAGTCGCAGGGGCCACATGGCTTTCATTGCAGGCCTCGTTCAGAAACTTCCTAAAGGAATTAATGAAGCATTGGTTCTCTGTAGTGTTGTTTCAGAAGCTTTTGGCTGCTGCTTTGCAGTTGCAGAAAGGGTCAATTGACTAAAGCAGCTACTACCTTTAAGCATTTGGAATTTTCTGTGATTCTGCGGTTCTCTGTTTGTCATCCTACAGATTCTGTAGAGTAAAATTCATAGGCGAGTATAGATTGCGGTAAGTTGAGATGGGAATGTCAAATGCTCGCATGGTAAATTCTCGAGAATGCTTACATAGCAGATGCGCAGAATCAAAGACAAAACTGACCCACGATTCTGAAAGTATAGCTTGTCTCTTCCACCAACAGCTTGTGGATGGCAGCTAATTACGTGCTAAAGCTTGCTGTCCTTTTTGTCTCTCTTAATCAGTCCCCCTAATGGACTCAACGGCTGCGATCATAAGATAAAACAGATAGATAGTAGCACAAGCTGCCTCTGATATGCTTTTTAGTTAACCAGTATGGAGCTTCTGGACAGTGATCTCTTAATAAATGGAACTAAAAATTTAATAAGTGAAATTAAACTAACTACGTTTAACCGCACCGACCGTCCCCAGCGCAAGTGGCAAAGGGCATGGTGGTTGGTATCCGATGTCCCAAGTTCGAATCCTAGTTGATTCACATTTGCAGCTAAGTTTATTTCTAAAAGAATAAACGAGGCGGGTAGTATGCTACCTTTCTCTCAAAAAAAAAAAAAATTAAAAAAAATTCTTTTCGATATTCTCTACCATATTAAGAATCTATCGATGGCTATTTGGCCAGGCTATCTAAAGCAATCAGATGAGGAGTTAAATTTATAAATTAATTGATAAAGATAATCGAAACATGAGAAAAAAAAAATTTGAGACAAAAGTAATTAAGGGGTCTCAAAATGACTTTCTATTTCAGAAAAAAAGTTACGCTGAAAAATGTATATATAAGACACTACGTCCCGGATCTGTCATCTGTGAACGAAACTGAAAACTTTCCATTTCGGGTAAAAAACGAAACAACCAAAAAATAGACTTTACCAAATGTGGATATGTTGGGCTTCGACGAGGCCCACTTCGATCTACTATGGCCTAATAAAGGATTTGATTCGGCCCGGCCTATGAGGCTAGAGCTGTAGGGGCGCGCGTACGGCCGCTACGGACCAAATCCTTACGCGACCCGAATACTTGGAGCGGAGCCCCACAGGCCCGGTTCGGCCTGGTAGGTCTGGACCAATGGTCTCCACTGTGGCCCAGTGGGGCCTCGTTTGCGGGGACCGCTACAATGTCGGCGTCGTCCGGTCCATGTTCTGCGCAGGCTGTATAAGCGGTGAGCTCACTCGCCCCACGCCCCCCCTATTTGTCCATTTCGTAGCGCGATTTTTAATTATACGTGGAGTATACTAGTATAGAAATGGGGTGAATTAGCTTACATTTACCGGTCGGTGACTGCACCGCTCTCCGTGTCTTCACTCTTCAATCGGCTCTCACGACCGCATAATAATATACGTTTACTATTATTATGCGGGTTTCCCTTCTTTTTTTTTGTCCCCCTTTGCGAAAAAGAGGGTGGTTCGTTGATTCGTTAATTTATTTTGTTCCGTTAATGAAGTGGAGCCTTACATCGTCGCCGTTGTTTTTAGTTAATATATATCTATCTACCGTATGTAGTAATATTGTAGTATATTTATATAATTTATAGTGAGTTTATCTTTATTGCGTGTATTCAATTATAGATTACCGGAGATTTTAAGGAGAATTTACTTTATCTATAAAAAAAATATATAGAAAGAAATACACAAATGAGTGCGTACACCTTTTTCTTAAAATCAATAATTAGCACTCGATCTAATCAGCTTAGCATTTTTGCTAACTATGGCAATATAACGCAAGTTATAGGAACATAACGCGATTATATATACCATATAATGTTATTTGAGCTCACTCCAATATAGTAGGAATTAAGACGCAGATAAGCACGACAAATGCATTAAATTCTTTCCTTGTGCATAAAAACAAAATCCATTGATTCAATGACCATCGATGAGGTACACTATTTCTACACGGCTATGAATTTGGACTAGATACATCACATGCATATAGGAGTGTGAGATGTATTTTATGTGTTTTATATGCCAAACAAATCGAAGAGAGACACATCGTTCTTAGCTGTTAAAATTAACAGCTTTATTAGTCATTAGCTACAAACATTTAGCGAAATGTGCACTTCCTCAGCTTTGTACCTACAAAAGCATGCAATTTAATTGATGGAAAAAATTTAAATCAATATAATATATAAGCGAAAATAGCCACAATGAGGATGCCAAACTGAAAACTTTCCATTTCGGGTAAAGAAACGAAACAACCCAAAAATAGACTTCATCAACGTGGATCTTGGGCTTCGATAAGGCCCACCTCGATCTAGCGCGGCCTGAACGTGGATTGGATTCGGCCCGGCCTGTGAGATCAGATCTATGGGGCCGCGCGTACGCAACGGACCAAATTTTTGCGCGATCGGAATAGGCTAACGTTCGGCCAAATTTGGGCCCAGTCTGGGCCCAAACACAAACACCAAACAAGCCAGAATTTGGGCCTCAGTCCAGGCCCATTAAAATCCCACTTAAGTGGACAGTTGGTTTCGCTGGCGAATATTCCCTGTGCGCGTGATCTTTCTATTTCAGGTAAAATACGAAACAGCCCAAAAATAGACCTGTTAGAGTGGATCTGGGCCACTTTGATCTATATCAGCCCAATACGGATTAGATTTAGCCTGGTCCAATAAAACGTGGGACCATTGTGCGGGTGGGCTGCATTGGACAGCTCTGAAGAGAGAATTTCGATGCTTGTTATTTCTACATCATATTTTGTAGTGCAAAATATAATAAGAACCCCTCAACAAGGCCATTTTGAAATAGACCTCTTAATTTCTTTTAAAAAATTAATACACTCTTGATTGCTCATTTTATTTTTTTTAAATTTGCTATCAATATATTCGGTTAAATTGAAGATTTTCTTAAATTCCATAATAATGCACATCAAGTGTCTCATATTTTCACCCATGTTCCCCTTGTTTCTCTAGTACTTTGGCTAGTTTTGTGTATGTATAGACGATGCTCTATGGATGGACAATGTGTTACAACTTCAGAACTGAGAGATATCTACTCTTAAGATTTGAGCATTAGAACAGATACTGAAAGAGTAAAGCATACCAAGTTGTGCTTAAACCAATCAACCGAAACAAAGAAGAGACTGGTACTACTTCTTTGGCCTTCCCTCAAGAAAAAAGAAAAAGATAAAAAAGATAAAAAATGTCACATGTAAGCGAAAGAAAGATTATTATCTTTGCAGAACAGCATAATACTGATATACATCGCCGACCGCAAAACCGAATTCAATTTAAAAAAGCACAAACTACCGGAGAAAAACAAGAACATCAACACTTATATCATCACTGCAACAAAACAATATCTATGATTCTCAAGAGGTAGCAATGCAACACTCTTGTTAACACCAGTAACTGATAGGGATAGGATGGGAAGAACACTAGAATTAAATTGAAATTACTCTTCCTCTTCGAAGTTCAGCTCTGGAAAGGATGAAACACCTTCATCCTCCTCTGCCGCACCGAAATACGGTTTCCTTCCAACCAATGCGGCAACTCTTTTCGCACACCCCGAATCACGAGGGCTTTCGATCGCGCATCGCAATGTCTTGATTCTCGGGAGCATTTCAGCAACCTTCATAACCGATGAAGGAGACCGTCCACCGGATGTCGAGTGCATCTGATTGGCCTGCATATCATCTATAGTCTCCCCCTCCCTCGCTCGAGACTCTAATTGGCTCGTATTAGCCTCCGGCAATGACCACTTCCGCCGCTTGCTCTCCGGCTCACCTCCCCCAACCCTTGATGGGGCGAGGCTGTACCGACTCGCCACGACTCTAAATTTGGTACTTTTTGAAGGTCCTTTATGAGCAGCAGCTGTATTCTCGTCGCCATGGAAAAGAGCTCTTGGTTTGATCACCGACAGCGAACCGCCATCTCTTTTGACCTGCTTCTTCGCTGCCCCAGCAGTTGCTATCCCTTTTCTCAGCTCAGAGGCTTTAGCTGCTGATTGCTTTCGAGACTTGGGACTGGCGCTCGAGCTCCGTTGCTTGTCTCCCTTCACCGGCTTCTCTTTGGCTTGCCGAAGCTTTTGGATGCTGCTGCTGGTGGCTATCTCCATACTGAGGACGCCTCTCGGCCGAACCCCTATCGGCTTCGGTCCTGCGGACTTGGTAATCCCCTTCCTCGTATCCACAGCCTTAGCAGCCGCCGACGGACGATATTGCGGACTGCTCCTCTTCTCTTCAATGCCTTCGAGCTTCTTAAAGACCGACGATCTCCTGCGACTCTGCACCGATTGCGGCGGAGGAGGAGGAGGAGCAGGAGTGGCTTCCGGCTTCCCCAGCGGCTTGGATTTGATGCTCCCGTGGATGTCCAGCGGGCCAAGGCTGAGTCCTCTGCGCCGTGATTTTGCAGTTGCTGGGGATTCCTCAATCCTTCTCGAGGCCGGAGTGCCTTTCTGCACCGAGCACTGCTTCCGGCTCAGCAGTGCTGCCGGGCATGGGCTCCCTAATATTTCCAGCGGCCCGAGACTTACCCCTCTTTGGCGGATCCTGTCCGGTGCCGGAGATTCCGCCGCATTCTTCGCCGCGCTCTGTTTCGTCGGGTCCATGAACTTTGCCGGCACGATGCGGCCGCGCTTCTCCGCGGCGGCAGAAGAAGCGTGGGAGTCCCTCTCCCCCTTCTTGATCCGGAGTTCTTGGAGCCTCGCGGAGAGCCTCTCCACTTCCTTCTCGATCTTCTCGATCTCATCCTCGACGTTCGGGCGGTCGTCGACGACACCGGGCTGCTCCTTGAAGGCTACTCGGGGCGCCCTCTTCGCGGCGACGGCGGGAGCGGGAGATTTCTTACGGGGGGCGGGGCTGCGGTTCTCCTTGATCGGATCGAGATCGAGCCGATCGGGCCGGTTGGCAGAGAGGGGTTGGAGAGGAGGAGGCGCCGCCCGGAGAAGAAGCTTTGCGGCGGAGGCGGAGGACCCGGACCCGGCGGCGTCGTCGAAAGCGGCGTTGTTCCATACCTGGAGGTTCTCGGACTTGGCCACATCTGGATACTGGAGAAGACTCATCTTCTGCAGTTGTGACGAGAAAAAGGGATCGCCGAGGAAGAGAGAGAGAGAGAGAGAGAGAGGGTCACCAATTCCAACAGCTGCTCGGCGGAGGCCGGAGATGGAAGAAGTAATGGGGGGAGGAAGGGTGTAAGAGGGAGAGGGGATTTTGGAGAGGTTTTCTTTGGGATTCCTTCTTGGAAAAGGGGAATTGATGGGGGATATGAGGAAAGTGGAGATCAGGTGGGAGGGTGTTTTGTTCTCTGCGTTTTTGACCGTTGGAGGGAAACGAAGAAAAAAAAAAACAAAGTAGACGTTGGAGCCTAGGTGGGCAAACACAGGCGCCTTGATGTGGATTCTGAACGGCTCGGGCAAGGACGCTCCTATGTAATTTAATGGTCAAATAAATAAATAAATAGGGGTAATCTAATAACGTAGAATTATTTATTGATTTCTTATTTTGATAAATTCTGGTTTATCAGAGTGTGACATGCCAATTAAAGTTCCGGAGTTGGAATCTTCATTTATGTATTTTTTAGAAACAAAAGGAAAATACTCTTAATTTGATAAAATTTGATTATTAGAATGGTAAAATATAGTATCAGTTCTGAAGAGTTACTCAACGATCCACCTCTTTATGTAGAAGCAATAACAAACAATGGTTTAATCAACTTGGCCATCCCAAGTCCCGAACATTGAGCTCAATCCTTTGCGTAGAAGAGAGCTCGCACTCTCCCAATCCCTTGAAAACGGGTGATGCCAAAATTTCTTCTGGTTGTTAGTTTTCTTCTAATTACTTGCTTTCACCGGTTGATATTTTCAGATATTTCGTGGTATGCAGGTGTATTGTTATGATAGCAACTATAAGCTAGTTTTACAGCACTTTAGAACATAATCAAACGTCTTTCGGACGATGAACGCAAAAACATGTTTGCACAACTGCTGTGACAAAGCAAGAAGCACTGCAATTTGTAACTCCAGAGATCTTTTTATTTGCATGATCAATAGGTAGAGACTTCTCTGAAAATTGCCATTCAGGCCTCCCAGCCATCTTTTTCAAATGCTTTTAAGTTGGCCCAATTTTATTACTCCAAAATGAATTTGAGCGGAAGCAAATGCAAATAGCATACAACTTAATTTGACGAAAGCCTTACACATACACAGGACTTGCGTTTTCAACCGTCGGGGTAGAAATTCAAGGCTGAAAACAGGCCCATCTTCAAGCCCGACCAACTACTTTCCTTCTGTATCAGCTAACTTTAAATTTTCAATGCATTTGCCGCTTTGGACTTGCAGAAAAACAAATTTGCAAAGAAACAGAATTTTCTAACCAGTTAAAGGTCTTCGGGCAAACATACAAACAAGCCAATTACAAACATGCGGGAATTTGCAGGTCAATGAACCAGTAAAAATGGATTTATTGGTCTATATGGTGGACTTGATCTATACACTGGACTTGGGCTTAGTCACCTCATGATCACCACCCGGAACATCGGTCACAAACCTGGACCAGTACCAATGCTTCTTCCAGATCCGGTCCATCTCCTCAATGGGGATGTTCTTCGTCTCGGGGAGGAACACGGTGACGTAGACGGTCATGATCGCCTCGCACGCAGCGAAGAAGAAGAAGAGGCCGAACTTGAAGTGGCAAAGCATAGGGAGGAAGGCCTGCGCTACGATGAAGGTGAAGAGCATGTTGACCGACACCGTGATGCTCTGCGCCGCCGAGCGGACCTCTAGCGGGTAGATCTCGCTGGGTACGAGCCACCCGAGTGGGCCCCATGACCAGTCGAATGCGGACACGAACAAGCAGATGCAGGCCACCACGCCGATCGCATATGGCTTGGATATGGTGCCCACGCCATCTGACCCAAATTTAATTCCGATCAGTATTCCAACTACGACCTGAAATAATAAACCAAAACAGTCCCGTTAATTAAACAGTTTTACCATTATGATATGTTTATATAAGAATGTTTGGATAAATAAACATCTTATTTAATACATCTCATTGTTTATTTAAGGGCATGTTATAACTGATTTGCACAAGAAAATGAAAAAAATAGAAAAATTCTATGACTGCATAATATATACAACGTCTAGACCATTTTTCTTTTTCCTAATATGATATATATATATATATATATATATATATATATATATATATATATATATATATATATATATATATTGGTAGATGGAATTATATCATGGAAAAAACATGATTATGAGTACTGCGTAAGTTATCAGCATCACTGGAAAACTTCTTCCAACATCCAAACATATCACAAGTGTGTATTAAACCTTCTCATAAGCATCAATTGATATACATGGGACAAAAACTATATGAGGACCTCCCCCAACAATGGTGTGTGCGCTTAACATTCTGTTCCCACTGTCAAGTGAATTGCTCATGCTTATTTGTTTTTAAAAAAGAAAATTAGTTAAATCGTTGAATTGGAAGTATTACTAAGAAATGAAGGGTATCCAACTCAATTTATCAAAGCATCTCCTCAGAGAACTTTTGTCCTGTGTAGACGTACCTGGAAGAAGATCATCTGTAAGCCACCCTCAATCAGAAGGGGACGGCGCCCGAGCCTGTCAACCACAAAGATGGACATCAGGCAAGATGCAACTTTGAAAAAGCCAATGATGACGGCCGACATGAGGGAGGCCTCGGAGCCAAAGCCGACGGTCTTGAAGAGCACGGGGGCGTAGAAGTTGATGACATTGATTCCTGTAAGCTGCTGAAAGGCCGGAATGAGTAGGGCCATGACGAGCTGGGGGCGGTACAACCTCTGCCTGAGGGCAGACCATGGGTGCTTGACAGCTTTCGAGGCCTCGCTGGCAGCCACAAGGTCGTCGAACTCTGCCTGCACATCTTCGGTGCCACGAATGCGGCAGAGCATGGACTTGGCCTCGTCAGTGTGGCCGCGCTCGATGAGGGAGTTTGGGGTGTCGGGGAGTAGCAGCGAGCCCAAGGTGATTATAACGGCGGGGACTGCAGCCAGACCCAGGCTGACGCGCCACCCCCACCCTCCTTTGATCTTGGCCGCCCCGTAATTTATGAGATTGGCGATGAGGATGCCAATTGTGATCATCTGCTGGAAGCCAATGTTCAGCATGCCACGGAGCCTCGCTGGAGCCATCTCCGACAGGTATAGTGGTACCGACTGTGTTGGTGCAAAGCAGAGAATACGTTTCATCCACATTAGACTAAAGACTTTCACATAAAACAGAAGTTGACAAATCATTCAAAAAAAGAAGGAAAAAGAAAAAAACTATAGCACCAACACAATCTCTAGCTAGTCGACACAATTACCACCAAGCATCATCAAAGTTTATCCACATTATTACAAGGAGAAAATTAGAAGTACAAAAAAATAGATCAATTACCTGGTTGGCAAAACCGATGCCGATACCAAGAAAGATTCGTCCAATGATGAGCATGGCGATGTCTTTAGCCGCCCCGTTGATGACGGCTCCGGCCAAGAAGACGAGGCCGCCGCAAAACATGGAGGGCTTGCGGCCGAGCAGCCTCGTGACAGTCGATGCAAAGAAGGATGCGAGCAGAGCCGCCAGATACAGCGACGACGTGAAAGTCGTCAGCAGCTGGCTGTTGAACTTGCAGTACTGGTTCGTCGACTTTTGCAACTTCTCCTTGTGATACACATCGGGGAAGAATTTTAGTAAGAAGGGATCCATGGATGTCACTCCCCCTAAAGAGAAAGAAAAGATTAACTAAGCAAGGGCTTCGCCAATTACTTACTGGCAAATCAAGCAATTCTAAGACATGCATGGTTCGAGGACAATGCAGAGTACATGAGTTGTTTACCGGAGATGCCGACGTCGTATCCGAAGATGAGGCCGCCGGAGGAGGCGATGAGGCAGGCGAGGAAGACGAAGAGCGTCATCTTGCCCGGATATTCCTTGCCGCCGTCCGGCACGCTAAACCCGCCCGCCATTGTTTCCGGCTACCTAGAATTGGCGCTGGATGAAGAAGGTGAGCGTTAATTAGTAGGTAGAACCTTTATTAGGATATTTTGCTCTTTATCAGAAGGGGATCAGGAGAGAGTACGAGGGAAGTAAGTAATGGGGACAATAATAATTATAACAAGATAAAGACGAGTTTGGATAAACCGGGTTTCTTTCAACGAGCACAGAGGATATACGGCTTATATAGCTCTGTCGCCGTTACCTTTTGTGAGTAGGACAATACCGAATCTCTTATTATAGCAGTTTTGGATAATAAGAGTAGAGAGGAGAAAAAAAAAGAAAAAAAAGGAGCTGTAGGAAAGCGAGAGAGTTACGGCGGGAGAGGGGTGGGTTAGTTAATTAGTTCTGTGAGGTGGCCCCAGTATCCAGAGATATATCGGCTAGAGACGGATAATTATAAATAAAAAAAATTAACTGTTGAACAATAAAACATAAATTTATAATTTTATCTTTCAGCAGGTTAAAAGATAACTTAGGCATTTCGAAATTAAATATCACAGAATTTAAAATATTTTGAATTAATATCCCTTCCACTAATTTAGGTAATAATTTTGCATTACTACTTAGTAAATTTTAATATTACACTAATTAGGCATTAATTTTGTTTCACTATTTAAGAAAATTTAAATATAGATAAATATTCAAGTTCAACATATTTAATATGTTTAAGAAATTTTAGAATTTAACTAATTTATACATTAATTTTGTATCACTATTTAAGAAAATTTGAATGCGTGTAAACATTCAATTTCAATATATTTAATATGTAAAGATTTTAAATGTGGGTAAACTCAAAATTGATATGATATGATATGAGTGTACATTTATTTTACAAGTAAATTAATTTTTTATTAGTAAACCATTTTGATTTACTAGTAAATAATTTCGGTTTGCACATAGCCATTTAAAATGGTTTGGAAACCTTTTTTTTTCCTTCATAACAATGGTTTGGACTCTGTTTGGTTTAAACAAATTTTGGACAAAAATATAAAATAAATGTACTATAATTTTTCTTTGTCTATTCGGAGTCCGGCTACGGTGCTTGTAAAAGCACCAAGCACTTGGTGCTTGTAACTTCTTCACCGTTAGATCCACTCCTTTGATCAATTCCACCCGTTAGATTATACTATTCAACCAACCACCCACTCAACCCTAGGGGGCCCACATCATCCTAACCGCACATCTCTTAATCCAAAGGCTAAAAACTTACAAGCACCATAACTTGGTGCTTTTAAAAGCATAGGAGCTCAATTCGTCTATTCGATACAGTGGCCAAATTACTTCAAATCATAATAGCAAAATAAAAATATTTATTTTAATAGAAATATAGGGTCTAATTCAAATTTATTCTTAGAATAAAACTATACAAGCTAAATTAATTCAATTTTTTAATAGTAAAAATTATTTTAAAATAATGAGATCATATATTATAATTTAAATTTAAACTGAAAATAAATTTGAAATGTAGAATAGAAATAATATATAGAAACCTCCTATAAATCTAAACAATATAGTACAATTTAAACTTACAACTAAATAAATTTAAACTGCACAATTTAAATTGTAAACTTATAATAAATATCTACTATAGAGTTTTAATAGAGTAAACAAAATTTGGACCGTAGATAAATTAAATAAATCTATATAGAACAAATCTACATTAATTTTATCAGTTTGATTGGTTTAATTAATTTGATTTATCAATTAGACTGGAATAATTGATTTGAGGAGAGAGAAAACAGGTAAGAGAGAGTGAGGCAAAATTACTTGATTACCTCTATATCAAAAGTCCAAAAAATTTCTCTTTGACATACTTGGTAACCGATACCACTCCCTAAATGACCTGTTATTATAGTTCACAATTTAATAAAAATTAAGTTTGAGCCGCAGAGCAAAAATAAATGAACAAAATTAAAAAATAAAAAGTAAAAAACACAAATTTGAGGGTAGATATGTAAGATGTAATTAGAAAGAGAGAGAGAGAGTTATGACTTTTGAGAGAGCGAAAGTTAACAAGAGGCAGTTTTGGAGAGGCAGAGATATTAGGTGGAGTTAGATAGAGACAGGTGGGGTTGGGGTGGCGGAAGAGGCGCCCGCACCGTTGCACTCAGCACGACTCAGCATGCGATGTCGCCTTCAATTTAGTGAGTGCGGTCAAAAGAAAGACTAATTGCTCGATTCCAAGGGAGGGTCCGGATTTGTTGACTCCTCTTTACTAATTCAAGTGTTCAATTCTCGGATCGAAGTGGACACTAATTTTGTTTTATTTTATTTTTTCCTCCCTGGGACCCTAACGTTTGAATTCTATGTGTTCTTGGCAAGATGATTATTAAAAAAAAAAAAAAAAGTGAAGAAGATGAAACGAAGATCAGCACTGTTTATTAACTTGCAGTTGTGAGTAGTTCTAATTGAAACATGGGCTCGAAGAGTAATCAAAAGGAAAAAAAAAAGAGTTTAAACTGCTGAGAACTGAGGAAAATATAGGAAACTCACACCCTTTAAAACTTGGATTGGTTTTCGTGTGGAATTTAAATCTGTTCCGTAAATCTAAAACCAAATACAAACTTTTAGCTGATAAGTTTGGGCAATGTAATTGACAAAAAGGGCAAAACTGATCATATTTAGTAAAACTAAACAGATTTTTTAGGAAAATAAATAAATAAATAAACACATTGCCATGCAATGAATGCATGAGCTGCTTTTTAGCATCATGCTGATTAAAATTATAAAATCAAATAATGTAGTTTTAAAATGGATTAGATTAGCTAATATTTCTCCGGGAAATAATGCTATAATGAACTTTCTTGACGGAGAAGAGACAGAAGGAAATAAGCAAAAAAAAAAAAGGCAAAAGCTTTTTGCATTTAAAATTTGGTATTTAGCCATGTTAAGTTTATCAAAATATCCAAGTTAGATGAGGAAAGCAAAGGGAAATTTACGGACCTGAATTAGTCAATTCTGCGATCTGTGTGACTATGACGCATCCTTTTTTCACTTCGGAAAGTTCTGCATCTTGAGTTTTCCGAACTGAATATAAAAAATCAAAAAATAACCATGATGAGAGAAGCGAAAAAGGACCTACTTTATACGTTAAGAAGTAAATTTGATTAGTTGAGATTGATTCCGCTCCGGCCATTTTGCTCCATCTTAACAAACTGTCTAATTGGGTCATTTACTAGAAGATCCTAGTTCAGACCAAACTGGCACAAATGAGATTGACAAAGGATACTCAGCATCACCCAAGCATCTGGAAAGTAAAAAAGATTCAACTTTACACTAGAGTAGATTTATAGCTGTCCTGTTTTCTTTGCTTCGGAAACTGTAGGAATCAGACAACATCCTGGTAATCAAGATATGACTCTATATCAGAATATACCGGATTAACTTCAGCTGTTCTCGAGAATTATCGCCATTTAAAAAAAACAAAAGTCATAATTTTCAGTTAATGCCCATTAAAAAAAAAGTTTTTTGAACTGAATAATGCCCACAAAAACATGAGGTGGTTTTAAAGCATGCGCATACTCTATACTCGGTAAACTCGAAATTGCTAATTGAAGTAACTGTGCAGATGAAGGGAAGGACCTGTTAACGCAGATTGCGCATTGTGGCTACAGGAAACAAAATACATATATGTAATGGAGAATGAAATGGGCACAGAGATGCCTACATTTCCATCAGAGAAAGTCCAATAGAGTCAAATGTGGCATCTATCCTAACCCCGCAACCAACCTTCACCGCTTGAGGTAACCTTCACTTTGAAGGAAGTTAAACAAGCCATCTTCTCCTCCAAAGGGGGCAAACTTATGGGTTCCAATAGTTCAGTTTGATTTCTTACTTTTGTGATTCATGAACATCCACCAGTGAAGGTGCCAGTTATGGGTGTTCAACTTAAACTCTGTATGTTAAAAAGAAAGAAAGAAAGAAAGGAAGAAAGAAGAAAAAAAGTAGTCAGTTTTCTGCTTTGGGGTCCTATTGACCCCACGTGGCCACAGTTGTTTTTTTTTTTGGCCCTTTTCACCTTTGGTACTGAGCATGCACATATGTACACAGGATGTATACGGAACACAGTTTTCCTCAGATTAAAAACAAAATAAATTAGGAAAAACGGGAGAGAGAGAGAGCGACTCTTTTTACACCTACATACGGGGGCAAAAAAAAAATAAAGAAAAGAAAGAAAAGATAGAAGGGGGCGTCTTGGCGAGGAGAGATCATTGCTCAAATCCCCCTGTTTCTTCTTAAAATCATGAAATGCAAGCAGATGCAGATCGCACCCAAAAGGAAAACAAAAAGGCAGAGCCAAAGCGGAAAGAAGAATCCATCAGTTCTTCTCTATTTACCTTCTGGAAGAAGAAGTAGCAATTTACTTTTCTCAGAAGGAAAAATGGCAATTTAGTAAGAAAAAGAGAGGGGAAAAAAAAGAAAAAAAAGAAGCACAACAGGCCTTGATAGTGAGTAAATCCCTAACTTTAGCAAAATCAAAATAGTCCTTGGGTAATCCGTAAAGAGACTAAGCGACATTAAAGGTTCTTCCAATAGAACAGAAGAGAAATTTGGGGAGGAGGAGGAGGAGGAGGAGGCGGTCACGAACCGGTGGTGTTTCGCGGAACGGATCGGACGAAGAGGCGAGCGAAAGGCTCTCGCTTGGCGCTGTGCTGCGGGGGTGGGGTGGGGTGGGGGTAAACGCTCTCTCCGTTTGTGGGCGCAACGGCGCCGAGTGAGTGAGGGGGAGGGGGAGGGGGAGGGGGTGAGCGAGAGTAATAGAGAGAAAAGAGTGCGCATATGTTAAGTCACGGGTCCCAAGCTGCGTGACCTTGCTGTCACTCCAATCATTTGGCATTCGCCTGCCTCTTTCCTAATTTGTAGTGGCAGTAATGCAGGTCGGAGGACACTTATGCTGAAACTGGATAGTAATAATGGGCAAGACCAAATGTACAACAAACAGGGAAAACATATGGTATTCTATTTTCAAATACGTTTTAATTTACAAAGTATAATGTTTGTTCTGTAGATTATAAAAGGAAAGGAAAAAAATATATACTTTTTAAGTATGCACAGTACAAAAAATTTACATCACAAGAACCATCAATTTTACATCACAGGTCGGTAAGTTAAACAGACTGATGAGTTATGTACTACAACTATTTTAGCTAATAAATTAAACCTCGAAGGTTTCCTTTCCAGAACAACAAAAAAATAAAATAAATAAATAAATAAAAAATAAATAAGAGTACTAGCTAAACAGGACATAACCGAATGCTGATTCAACGAGATACAAGGCGCTTTTCACACATCACATTTTTTACCCAAAACCAGTCAAAAATAGAACCTTAGCGTTATGTTTTGGTGTGACAAACATAAATTATAACAAGAAGGTTCCAAAGATTTAACAACATTTCTATGTTCATTGGAAATATGTAAAAATCCATTATCTACATGAACATTCGTGTAAATCAAGTGAAACAAATCTCAACAGCTCATGACAGTAAAATATTCTCATTATTGTTGCCAAACCGAACCTTAAAGAAACAACCTAACCAGCCTGAAATAAAGATGGAAGGGCGGCAAATATTTTGTTTTTCTTCTTTTCCTTTTCCACCATTTTTGCATGACTAACTCATCTTACTCAGCACACAAAGGATACAAAGTTTACAACAAAAGCAGACTGCACTCTACACTGAATCAACAACCCCTTCAACCTGCTGCCTGGCAAGATATCTTTCCCTTCGTTCTTTCTGAGAATGAATTGAGGAAAAAGAGGGGGAAAGTATATTAGATTGGAGAGGTTAAACATGAAAAGGAGTATAAATAGGTGTCTAAAGAAGTATCGAGTTTACCCATTCATCAATTACAAGACCTTCGCCAACAATTCGAGAACCAGTGTCTTCTGGAGGTTTCTTGCGTGCCTCTAGGGCTGCGTCCGCCTCAGCAAGTTGGCGCTTTAGTTTATCCATTTGCTTCAATGACACAATCACAACATACGGTTAGTGTTGTATTTTTTAACCTAGCCACATTGATTTCATAGGCTAAGTAATATACTAGAGTTTTAAGGTCATTTAAGCTGTCAGGAAAGGATGTGTGAAAAGCGGATGGATCCTACTATGATATCCATTTGCTCCAACAAATCTTACTATGAGATCCATACCAAATCTATTTTATTATTGAATTATTGTGGAATAAAAAATGCTTAATTCGAATTAGGTACCGAACTGGAGAAAAAATAAAATGCGTATGTATCCTGCTAATGCAGAAAATCTTCATATGACGTGTAAAGTTCCAAGTAATACAATTAGAAACATGTAACTGTTCACAAAATTATATAAATGTTAAACCTTAGCATATATAAGGGTAAATTAATATAGGTTTCTAAGATAAAATCCAAGATAACTGAATCTTTCTACTAATGCAAGTTACAAATGGAAAATAAAGTTCCTAAAGAGTGTTTGAAAGACCAAGAAGGAAATGAAAATGTATTTATCCCAACAAATGTATATCTGGATATGTATGTCACGTGATTTTCTGTTTTCACTGAACCAAATTGAAGCTCCATTACATGTCAATTTTGTTAATCAGATGGATTGTACTAGCCAACAGATAATCCAGATCAAATATGGCCATTGAAAAAGAAGTAAATAACGAATAATTATGACTTACAGGACTGGGACGATCCATATCCAAGAATACAACTCGCAGAATTTGCTCAACGGCGACTTGATCTTTCTGCTCATCAAACTGTAGTAGAGATACATAATTGGCACGAATCAACAAAAGAGTTTGCACGAAATGCAAAATCAAATGGTTTATAGTACGGCTGAAATGATTCTATACAAGGCAGGAACTGCTATTCATAAATAAGGCCGAGTACCCAATATAGGCATATTCATACTATGCATCAAAGTGTATCCATATCATCTATACACCAGTCAAAGCTTCAAACATTTCAAATAAACACGCCGACGAGTAAAGGATCAAAATGTAGCATACCCTAACTACTAATAATATTTCTGCTTTTGCACAGCAGGTTAAAGTCAGCATAAAGTTAAGAGTAACAACGTCAAATGTATGTACATGGAAAATAACCTGTTAAGCTACATCAATTCAAAATTAACCAACCCTATAAACTAATTGATTACCCATAGGCGATATGCCACTAACATGCAAAAACAAATAGCTAAAAGAACCAGTATCTAACAGATTACAACGAACCATAACTTCAGAGAGTTTTAATTAGCAACAAAAACAGGGCTCACCAACTCTGGTACATACTCCATAGGTCCTTTCACTTTCAGGCTAATAATCTTAAACTTAACCTTACACTTCTGATCCATTGGCTTCTCATTGTTCTCCGGATGCTCCACAAACTTGAAAACTGCATTAAAAGGAATAAGTGAGTCGAGATTTATTGTCCAAAAGACTACAGATCAAATAATACTCTAAATTCTTTTTCCATAGATTCTCCAAAAA
Organism: Puya raimondii; assembly: GCA_016920855.1. NCBI lineage: Eukaryota > Viridiplantae > Streptophyta > Magnoliopsida > Poales > Bromeliaceae > Puya > Puya raimondii. The sequence goes on from JABWPP010000050.1 coordinate 215,734,082, forward strand.
AATAAACAATGACAGAAAAAACTGTACCAGTTGCAACAATACTCTCGCCGGGAGAGAGTACACCACCAGGAGGACGCATAAAACAGCTCTTTGGTGCAGTTGTTTGAAACTAAAAATTGCACCATCAGTCATTTTTTCAGCGAGGCTTATAGGTTAAAGGAGAAATAACAACAATAAAGTAATCAGCTATCAGAAATAGCTAGTAAATTTCCAGAAAACAAGCATCAAGTCAAAGCAGCTTGTTGTGATATGAATTTGATCGCCGGCAACCAAGAAATTTACTAAATTTACTCAGCAAAATCGCCGACCACTGCCAAAGTCTTCAACTTCCAGAAATCAATGAACACATAAGAGTTATGAAATAGTATTTATATAGTTACCTTAAATGCAACATAGGACTTGCTAGTATTCTTTATCCTGACAGCACTTCTAACCTGTTTGCCAGGTTCATCTTCACCATGAAATTAAAAGAAAAGGAAGTAAATAAGATCGAGAATTAACACCGGGTTAATCTTGAAAAATGATTAAAAGCAAAATAAACACACGGTGAAAGGCATAAATAAAATTAATAAGAGAAGCAACCATTGCAACTATTTGCAAGAAGTTGCTAATAACAGCAACCAAGAAAATGAACAGAAGTCAACATAAACCCAAGGCGACCCACTACTTCTCTAACTCTGAAACTTTCTGCTGTTGCAGAGGATTAATGCTCAAGAAATAATAAAGTTCAAATGGCCATAATCTCCTTCTCCTTCTTATAAAAACAGTATAACAAAAACATAGCACTCATCAAGTTAGCAGTAATTCATCAGATTATAGCCACTAAATGCTTGCCCTCTAATACACTTGCAGAACTACAAGCATTTCGATCATTTGTAGAAAAGATTCACATAAACAGACAGAACCAAAAAAAAAACTTTTAAGAGTGGTAGGGAAAAGTAAGATTTTAATTAGGACTGGCCCAGATTAGTTATCTAAATCAGTACATAGATAACACCTACTATGTGAAGTTGCTTACAGCTTCTGTTCGCAGGTGAAGTGATGCAAAATTACAAATTTAGCAAGGGACTGAGCAAAAGAAGAGAACTTACCAAGAAGCACAAAAGGAACTGGCTCTCCTTAACCAAAAGAAGTCCATATCAACTAATTTCAGTTAACTATGGAAATAAGTATCATAAATAGGAGCAGATTCACATCAACTTCCTAAATTCATGATCATAATACGTTTTCAGTGACGTACCTCGTTAATTTACTAAGAAAGACATGGAAAAGAGAGCCCAGCACTACAACTTAATGAAACATAAATAGATCCCGAACTTCCAAATTCAGAAATATCGATCCTCCATAAAAGACAAATCACTCGAAGAAAGAGGGAATCCCTCTTCAAAGGAAACTAAAAGCACGCCCCAAATTAAATAGGAGCTTCAGTTAAGTAAGAAGATGGCATAACTCAACACGTCCAGATCATCAAACCACCAAATCGAAGATCCCAAAAAAAGAGCCCCTTTTCCACCCCAGGTGAGTTGATGAGAAGGAGCCCAACACACCCACAGATTGGAACCCCAATTGAGATGATGATGAGGAACCCAACACACCCACAAATTGAAAGAGGGTTAGAAGAAAAGGAGGAGGAAGAAGAAGAAGAAGAAGAGGGAATCGAGCCCTTACATGGGAAGTAGAGCTTGGCGGGGGGATCGAGCCGTAGGCGACGCCTCGCGGGGATCAGCGACCGCGCCACCGTCACCACCGAGCTCCCCCCGCCCGATCGGCGCGCCTCCGCGTCGGCGACGCCGCCGCCGCCGCCCTCCGCCGGGCCCCGGCGGTGGTGCGTCAAGCTCGCCGACGATGCGTTCGACGACGACGAGGAGCCCCCTCCTCCCCTCCTCCCCCCTCCTCCTCCTCCTCCTCCGCCTCCGCCTCCGCCGCCGCCTCCGCCTCCGCCGCCGCTTCCCCAGAAGGGCATCCGACACAGCCCCCACCCCTTCCCCTCCTCCTCAACCGCCATCCACAACAGCGATTCCGCCCGGCGATCGGCTGGGGGAGCACCGCGCGGCGAGTGCTAAGTAGCAACCACCACCACTTTTTGGGCGCCCTCTGCGGAGGTGGGTGGGTGTGGGTGAAAGAAGCGGATCTCGAAGTATCGGATTAAACTGGATTTCAGAGCGCCGTGTTCAAGTCCGCGTAATGGCCTTTTTCAGCTTCTCCCTTGCCCTCTCTCCCCCTCTCTCTTTCCTCTCTCTCTCTCTCTCTCTCTCTCCTGGTACTTTCAGGCACCACTCCACTACTTTCCGCCCTTTGAGATAATAGCGAATCAATTACAACAATGGACGCGATCACATCCAGGTAAGTATACGCTTTCAATGACCCTCCCGCACTCTGTTATCGCTCACGCCGTAATAATAAAAATACAATTCCCACTACTATTTTTTTATGAATATAAATTTTTTTATACTCATAAATTTTCAGCTGTTAAATTTATTTTTTTAATTATTTTTATTCGTTAGATTATATTATTCAATTAATTATTCATTTAATTCTAAAAAATATCATCCTAATTGAATATCACTATCATTCTAACCGCATATTTTTTTATCCAACAGCTAAAAATTTATAAGTATAAAAAAAATCTATACTTATAAAAGTATAGTAGTCCTAGTCATAATAATAATAATACATAATAGAGCCTTTCTCTCTCCTCCCCCAACAACGCTGCGTAGTACAGTGGTAAAGAGACCGGTGGTCATGGGAGAACAGTAGCAAGGCACAACCAAAATTGGGGATGTGCATTAAATAATGGGAGTTGGGAGCAGTTGACTTGGGACAAGTCGCGGGAGTGGGTTTAAAACCGCGTTCTTAGATGAAAACCTTTTCGCTTCGCCCGCTTTATTACTGTTCGAATATTATTAGTAACGGTGGTACAACCAACTGTGCATGTAACGTGGGCTGTATTTTTTTTTTTCCCGCTTTTGTTAGTGCGTCTTAAGGTATTAAGCAATTGAACTTTCACAACCTTTTGAATATATATGTATGATAGGTCTAGTATTTTTCTCTTGAAATTAAATAATAAATGTAGACTTGTTGCCTCACAAGAATAATAAAACTATTCTGAATCTCATTTCGCAATTATTCTTATTGCGGTTTATTGACGTTCAATTTTGATGGCAAGACTCTCGTGAAAGGGCATTCAGTATTCACAAAAAATTATGTCGATTTTGAATTCGCTGTTTGCTTTTCTTTGTTGCTTCTCCCCTTTGTCTCTCACTTGAAAAAAAGAATATATATATATATATATATATATATATATATATATATATATATATATTTGAAAGAGTCGACTAATATCTAGAACACGTCTTATATAAGTTCAGAGATGAAGACCGGTATTGTGATTGAGAAAATATTTGATTTTCATAAGAAATTTGCAATTTAGTTGAGAAGAGTATATTTGGTACAATCAATTTTCGAAAGTAAATCTTACACTCTTCTGTCCAAGAGCTTAAACGACTTCTTTAGAACTTTTAGTAGTAGAAAAATAAGGAGTGGTACAACTCTGTTTGAATTTTTAGTAGTGAAAAAAATAACGAGTAATAAGATTAGCGTAAAAAATTAGCTATTGATTCTTACTTTTTGGCGTACCAGTAGTATTGATATTTAGTGAAAATATATTAGCATTATAGAATCTGAAGTTCATTAAATTATTTAGTGGAAAGCGAAATATGCATATGGAATTTTCCTTTTTCCTTTCTAGAGAAATATAGCATGGCATGTGTTTCGTTCATTTTTTAAAAATGACTCAGTCAAATTTGTGAAGAAACTATATTTCGAACTGTGGGGTCCCGAATACATTCCATCTAGCCCTTAACCAACTACACTAGCTACGGTCGGTGGGATATAGAAAAATTAAAAACAATCCTGTGGACCAATGTTGTAAAAGGTAGTTCAGCCTTAATTTATCTAGTGTATAGTAAGTAATGCCCCAATATGGACGCCGGGCAATTTGACTTATTAGATAGGTCAGAAGTCCCCATGTTCCTACCAACATTCAATTTTCAGTGAAAACTTCTACAATTATCGATAATTGTCCCTAACTAGTTCTAAGAAAAATAAAACACAATCCAAAAGGAAGTAAGATTTGAGTTTCAAAATCTTTGAGCCAGTGCAAACTTTTGTTCCAAATCTCAGCAAACTTTTCTTTTGGAATTGCGAATCAAATGGTCTCTAATTCCCAGAAAAATATTGAGCAGGTACAACTAAATTGCTACAATGGGAACTCAGAGTCATCCCACTGAAGGACTGCAGAGCCCACATCCTGCTCTCTCTTGAGCTTGTCTTTCAAGAACCAGTCGCAAATTCGACCGGCGTTAAGCTCCTCAATTGGTACTCCCTCTTGCTCCGATATTACCCTCAGTAGATTCAATGATGATATCTGAAACATCAAAAAGAACATATTATTTTGGGTGTTTTAATGGTTCAGCAAAATGAACAAAATAATCAAACTTATACATCAGTTGAATTATTACGAGATAAATTTGGGCTCAAACCTATAGGCTTAAGCATTTGGATTAATTGAGTTTAATGAGTGTGTTCTACTCCTCCTTTAGAGTGGGAGTATACCCGCCCAACTTGCCTAACAATTGTAATGTGATGTGGAAGTAGCAGAATCTCATATAGCAGAGAGCTGCTAATGATAATTAAGCAACCTACAAATACAGGGAGCGCCTGTGCAGAGACATAACCCCTTCTTGATTTTAAGTGCCAAAACTGATTTTCATAATGCCAGTTGAATTGGATTACTATTTACTGGCGGAATTTGACCAGATTTAATTAAATCCGATCTGCTCCCAATAAAAATTGGATCTTTTGACGTAACACTTCGCTTTCTCTTTACTGAAATCTCTAACAGTCACAAGCAGAAGCTTGGTTTAGATTTAGAGTCTCACAGTTAGTCGGCAGAGGAAGCGCTCGTGGGTGCTGAGGCCGGAGATCTCGACGAGCCCCGCTTCTTCGAGGCTAAGAAAGCTTCTCCCTTCCCTCTTCTTCTCTCCATCTTCTTCTTTACAACCCTTCACCGCAAGCTTCCTGCGCTCTACTCTCCTTCTCGCTGCACTCATCAAGTATCTACATTTTTTTTAACAACTTTGGAGTTTGGAAACCATAAAGCGATGTAGACGCATTCACAACTAGTGGTTGGTGATCAGGGATAGAGTGAGTTAGTTACCTTGACGGAGAGATTTGGTTGCAGGTCTCAACAGTGTACGATTGGAGTTGGGAATGGTCAGAAACGGGAGTTGGAAGTGGGGCCTGCATAATCTGGTGAAGGCCATGGCTCAGAAGCGCTTAATTTTCCTCAGGTACGGGGAAAGAAAGCAAGCAAAAGCACCTTTGTTTGTGGTTTTAGTTTTGGGAACATGAGCCGTAAGTTCGGGTAGGAGGAGGATGAAGAGGATATGGGGACTCGGAGATAAGTAACGGGATAAGAAGATCGTCTTTTACCTCACTCGGGGCACCGCGAGAAGAGATTGTTGTTCCCTGTACGGATTCGGGCGGGCCCTTGTGTCAGCCGTAGATTGTTAAAGTAACACATGATCCCCTCATCGTCATCAAGGTTTCAACGGTGGAGATCTTCCATGCATGCAGACCCCTTTTTTTTTTGAAAAAAAGTGCAGGAACCTTTTTGAATTCCAACTTTTTTGTAAAAAAAAATCTAATTTTTAATTTTAACAATTAAACTTTATAAATTCTTTTTAAGAAACACTTTAACAGAGCACTTTCCACAATCGAAGTAACTTAATTATATAGCCATTATTTATTTATTCTTTTTGAGAAAAAAGTAGCACGCTATTATATAGCCATTTTAATCGCATATTTTTGTATTTAATTGTATTTATAAAGTTTTAAAATAAAATAGAATTTAAATTTTTTGATCCTAATATATTAAAAAAAATAAAAGTAAAAGATAGATTCATCATATTTTTCAAGCCTCATACTTTTTGTCAAATTTAAGAATAAAAAAGTAATTATTTTATATTTTAAAGTTTGATAAGAATATAAGTACAATACGTCATTAAAATAACTATATATGCAATTAGTAATTGACTAATTTTCACGGAGAAGAGAGATCTATTGAATTGACAAAATTTAAAATATTTAATTATTAATATTTAAAACTTCAGGTCTAATATTATTTACAAGATAGTTGAAGTTTCGGTGCTCCTTCTGTCTTTTCATTTTTTTTATTATTTGGGTAAACCAATATCGTCATTTCTCACTCTCTCTCCTAATTAACAAAAACAATTTGACAGGTGGTAGAAACTCCGGCTCCCTTTCCCCTATTCACGACTCAACTGAAAAACCAATGTTAGCCCCCTGTATCTGGGAAACAAGGGAAGGGAGGACCTCCAAAACCAACAGCAGCAGCTACCAGCAAACTCCAGATCTCTCTCTCTCCTTCCCCCTCTCCAGACCACAAACACCATCCCCTCCCCCCACTCCTCCTATTGATATAAAAGCCTCTTACTCCTCCCCATTCCGCCACCAAATCATTCACAGCCACTACTTAATCCCCCCACCGTCTCAAATTAATCCGCTGAAAGAACGATAATAAGAATACCATATACATTCATGGCTTCTGTGAGCAGCAGGGCATCTCTGGTCGTGGCGTCGAGCGTGGCGGCCGTGGAAGCGCTCAAGGACCAAGCGGGGCTCTGCCGATGGAACTACGCCTTGAGATCCCTCCACCACCGCGCTTCCGAGGCCATCGATTCCTTCTCCTCCTCCTCCCACCATCCCACGATGCGTCTGATGACTCGCTCTTCTTCTTCTTCGTCTTCCACCGTCGAGAAGGGGAGCGGCGTCGGATTCAGATCCAAGCCCAGGCGCTCCGAGGAGTCGCTCGCCAAAGCCTACCACCTCATCTGCTGGGGCCCTAATTAAATCAAGATGCTTCAGGGAGGAGGAGACGAGAGGAGAGGAGAGAGGTGGTCTCAAGATTGTTTGTTTAAACAAATAAGTCCTTGGTTGCTGATCTGATCTCCTCTGTATTTGCTAATGTTTGTACCTAAAAATTTTGAGCGAGTACGTAAAATCAGAAATTTCATTACTTGTGCGGGATTTCTCCTTAATTTCTTCTTATTACCCAAATCATCTCTATGATCCATCGCGCTATTATTACCGATCTCGTTTTGATCGTCCCACGATCACACTGCGTTTTACAATGGAAAACCAAAAGAACAATGTTGGAACAAGTTACATTGGATCGCATCTCAAATTGGGTGGTGTCTTATTAACTCTTTACACCTTAATTTGTTGTCGCTTCTTTTCGAGCACCGCGAGGACTCGTTACAGAGAAGCAAGCAATCCCCACAACAATTTGGACATTCACCTAAAAATTTTAGCAATTTAAGTTAAACATCTTAAGTTTTTAAAATTTGAGGTGAAAAGGTATATTCCTAAACAGAAATTACACTAATTTTTCAAAACTATTTTTCACGAAATATTTTGCAACAGCATTTTTATAATTTTCTTAACATAATCGATTGAATTTTAACATTTTTTAAAAAAATATTTTCAAAAATGAAATTTTATAAATTCAATACTACAACTAAAATTTTTAAAGTTTAGATATTTTAATTTTAAAATGCACTAATAATAGTAAACTTAAGTTCCATACATTTTTTAATCACATACACGAACGCTTTAGGGTGTACCCATTATGAATTTGCGAGATATTAAATATATAATATTTTTGTAGTTATATTTTTGTAATATTCATTGGGCAATTATTACATAAAGACAAGCCAGAATAAAATATTAATGCAATCTATTAAGAAATCACTCTTGACTTACCCCTTAAAAAATAAAAAATATTTGTTAATGCAAGCAGACAAGTCCTTCCCTACGAAAAGCAGGGACAGCATATTTGAATTTTTTGACATTTGATCTATCCAAATTCAAAATGGTAGATGAATCATTTACTTGAAGACAATTATAGGTTACAGGAACACATCTATTTTGTATATGACAGAAATCAAACTTAGAATCTATAGAATCGAAAAAAAAATTAATTATTATTATTATTTATTTGAGAGAAAAATAGTATGTTACTTATTTCGTTTAATTTTATAAAAATTAGATTTAGCTGAAAATATAAAACAACTATACTTAAAAAAAATTATCAATTATTTACTCTTAATGATGGTGTTAAGCGGGTAAACTCATTAAAAAGAATGAAAGTAGGGAGTGTTTGATTTTTGAAAAAAATCTCGTACAATAATTATTTAGCTGAAAATTTATTTTTTATTCATTCCATGCTTAGAAAAAATATTTTTCAAATTTTATAAAAAAGTATTTTTATTTTTTTATTCAGAAAATATGAAATCTCAAAACAATGTATTCCATAAGTTTTATTTTTTTTCTCGAAAACTAGTGTTTTATGATTTTTTTTTTTTTTTTTTGAAAAACCAAGCAACCCACTCGACTAAAATAAAATAATAAGAAATGGCAATCGGCATCTTCTGGCATTCAATGAACCTCAGCAGTAACAGTGACTCCACAGTCCACACACGTCACCGCTTGAGTACTGCCAAGTCCAACCTGTCACGTACCTTGGCTGCACCCATCTTCGCCAACAAGAAAGTGAGCAAAACAGCCCCTGGTATTCGGGAAACTCCGCTAAAACTCCGCTAGTTTATAATTAATAATTAATAATTAATAATAATATATAATATGTAATGGGCTCCACTTCCTCCTCTCCCGAAACCATGAGCTCCTCGCTCCTCACCCACTGGTTTCACTTCTCCCACACCCACCCCTCCCTTTCCCTTTCCCTTTCCTCAGCAGCTCTATACACACATATTCCATATATATCTATATATATATCCCCCTCCTCCCCCAGACTCCTCATCAATCGAACAAAGTACTTCACTACTACAACACACAACTCGAGAGAAAGAAGAAGAAAAAGGAAGGAAAAAGAAAAGAAAAGGAAAGAGGAAGTGAGAGATGGGTTCTACGAGCAAGGTATCGTTGATTGTGGCGGCGAGCTTGGGCGCGGTGGAGGCTCTCAAGGACCAAGCCGGGCTTTGTCGCTGGAACTACGCGCTCAGGTCTCTGCAACAAAGAGCCAAGAGCGGCAACGCGGCCTCTCTGTCCCAGGCCAGGAGGGCTTCTTCTTCTTCTTCTTCTTCTTCTTTGGTCGATCGGAGGAAAGCGATGGCTCGGGAGGCGAAGGCGAGGAAGGAGGAGGAGTCGCTGAGGACGGTCATGTATTTGAGCTGCTGGGGTCCTAATTAAGTAGCTAGCTAGATCCAAGTTATTTGTATTTAGAACGAACGAACCAGGGGAACGATATGATGCAGCAATATCACTGTCTACATATGAACCAACCAGTCTAGTGCTGTACTTTTTTAAGTTGGTTCTGATCTCTTCACCCTTGGGGCTGGCACTTTTGTAACTATCATGTTCTGAGAGTAATATATAAATATATATCCTGAAAAGATTTTATTTATATATTTTTGTACTTTGGTTCAGATCTCGTTCTACGCTTCTTTAGAGTGCAAAAACGAAAATTTTGGTTGGGTGATGGTATGGGACGATGCCTTCGTAGCAGAGGTTGATGCATCCTTGAAAATAAGTGGCTTGGTTAAAGAAGCAGTTTAGTTTCACTTCAAAAAAGAGATTAAAGAAGCAATTTTGCAAGGAAAAGTACCAGAAGAGAAGCGCATGTTTCTGCTAAAGCAGCTGCAGCACTCGGCTCTGTCTCTGATCGATTACTTCCGCTCCATTAAAGCATAGAGAAGAATCTTATTCCCTCCCTGCAAGAAATTCAGATATAAGAAGCAAAAGTAGGTTCAATCTAAGTGACTGGTGTAAATTAAATTATAGTAGACCATAATTATATAGCCAACTTTGCTTCTGTATGTTATAGCTGCTTGCGTTACTTTCAGTATTTTATCGGTTACTTTCAGTATTTTATCCGCTATTGAGCCTTTCTTTTAGGCTTCGTTTGGTTCGGGATTAAGTAAGAACTAGTTATTTCAGGAATAGGATTAAGTTCAAGGTTAAGCCTGGAATAGACCAATTTTACGTTTGGATGATAATTGAGTTGTTTCCAGGATTAAGAAAATAGCGTTTGGATAGATAAGATGGAATAAGAAGAATAGTGGGTAGTTATAAATGAAAAATAATGATATTGCCCCTTCTATTTAAATTTAAATTTTTTTAATTAAAATTTTAAATTTAAATATATAATTTTAAAAATTAAAAATTAAAATAAAATTTAAATTTTTAAATCTCAAATTCAAAAATTTAAAGTTCTAAATTTAAATTTAAAAATATCAAATATCAAATTTTAAATTTAAAAAAATTAAAAATAATAATTTAAAATTTAAAAATAATAATTTAAAAAATAAAAATATAAATATTAATTTTAAGATTACAAATTTTTAAATTTAAAAAATTTAAATTTAAATTTAAATTTAAAAATTAAATTTAAAATTTAAAATTTAAATTATAAATTTAAATTAAAAAATAAAATTGAGGTGTGATTAGTTAATCCCACTCCAATTCCATGGTGGGGGTGGGGTTTGTTAACCCCATCCCAAAAGAGTTATTCCGGAATAACCCTTTTGGGGTGGGGTTAACAAACCCCACCCCTCCAAAATGTTGTTTGGGGATAAAAGGGGGATAAGTATCCCCCTTATCCCCCTTTAACCCCCCAACCAAACGGCCCCTTAGTGAATTAATGGGCACCTTTTACTCTCAAAACATAGAAAAAGGATGACCTTTAGCTTAAAATAAGAAAATCGAGTTTTTTTTTTTAGAGAAAGGTAGCAAGCTACCCGCTTCATTCAATGGAAGTAATGAACTTAGCATACAGTGCTGGAAGCAGCCGGGGCTTCCTGGTAGGGGAAAGAAGCGAAAAAACAGATAAAGCAGCAGACAAGAGAGGGGGGGGGGAAGTAAAAGTAGAAGGCAACTAAAAAGTAGAAGGCAACTAAAAGAAGAAGGCAACTAATGCAACTAAAAAGGAGGAGAACGGATGTTGAGGTTACAGCGTTTCTTTCCAGGAAGCCACGAGGCGATTGACACGTTCCAAAGACCTGAAGGGGTTGTATGATTGATTCCGGAAGATGACGTTGTTTCTCTCAGTCCAAATGACCCACCAGATTGCCATCAACGAGGTTAAAGCTTTTGATCTTAACGCTGCGCCATTGAGGTTCATCGCTCGTTCCCAAAGCTGACGGACATCATCTGCTGGCACTGCCAGTGGATCCAATCCCTCAGCACAGGCGAGGAGGAAACGAAAAAACACGCAACGGCAAAGGAGATGGTCGCAGCTTTCCGTGTTGCACGCGCAAAGAACGCACCGTTGGTCCACAAGCATTCCACGATTGATCAGCCTGTCGACAGTTGGAATCCTCTTGCGCAGTAACAACCAGGTGAAGATTTTCAATTTGAGGGGAGTTTTGAGCCTCCAGATATGAGGGCTCAAATGGTCTCTCAATCCAGAATCAATAAGAAATTGATAAAGAGATTTGACTGTAAACGTAAGACTTGCACTCCAACGCCAGTTAATAGAGTCGGGTCCGGTAGAAGGATGAAATGGCAGAAGCAGGTCCTTTATCATTCTAATCCGTCGGCGGCTTTCCAATCGGTCCGACGTGGCGTAACCGCGGCTAATGAACCTCCATCTCCAACCGTTTTGGTTCCAACAATCAGAGACACGGACCTCCTTGTTTCTGAGATTGTTGAACATTTCTGGCAACATGGTCCCCAAGGTGGATTCCCCTATCCAGATGTCAGACCACAGTCGGATGTCTCTACCGTTTCCTAAAGTGTAGCTCACGCCGCATTTGAACACGTCTCGACAACGGACAACGCATCTCCACCATTGCGAATACGGAACAAAGGATCGGCCTTCGTGTAACGGTCTCCTTCTGGTGTAATAGAGGGTCTTAACCAACTTGCTCCACTCAAGATTTGGTTCATTGAAGAAGCGCCACCACCATTTGGTCAAGAGAGCCACGTTCATTAGTTCCATATCTAAGATCCCTAACCCTCCTGCATTTTTGCTTTTACAGATCGATTTCCAGCTAACGAGACACGCCCCCCCGGCGACTTTGGAGTCTCCTTTCCAGAAAAAGGCCCTTCTCAGACCTTCGATTCGGTGCAGTACCCACTGTGGCGCTTTGAAGATGGAGAAGTAGAAGAGCGGTAGGTTAGTGAGGACCGAGTTGATAAGGACGAGTCTACCCCCTTGGGATAACAGTTTTGCTTTCCACCCGTCGATACGAGACTCAATGCGGTTGATGACGATAGCCCAATCTTCTTTACGAAGCTGCTTATAGCTAAGCGGGAGACCTAGGTAGCGGACGGGAAGGTGCCCAACTTTGAATCCTAGGATATTAGCTAGTCTAACAGCCTGATGTTGATTATTCCCTAAGTAGAAAAGCTCAGATTTGTCCTTATTGATCCTGAGGCCGGATGTCTCCATTCGAAAATTGTCCATAAGAAACGTAGATTTCGCAGGTAACATTTCCTAGGTTTGCAAAAAAAGATTGTGTCGTCGGCGTATTGAATAATAGCCGTCTGACAATCCACCGAAGGACCGATTCCGCAGATTAGATTATTTATCCTAGCGACTTCGGTCATCCTAGAAAGACAGTCAGCCACCAGAAGAAAGAGGTAGGGGGAGAGCGGATCCCCCTGTCTGAGCCCCTTTCCCAGTTTGAACCACTTTGTCGGTATATCGTTAACAAGAACGGCAGTTTTGGCATTACAAATGCATTGTTCAATCCATGACCACCATTTATCGTTGAACCCTAACCAGTGCAAAATACTCTTCAGGAAAGGCCATCTGACGCTGTCAAAAGCCTTTTCAAAATCTACCTTAATGCTGATACTATCCGTGCCAGTCATGGCACACCAGGCGACAAGCTCGCATGCTGTGACGAAAGAATCAGACAGCATTCGATTCTTAAGAAATGCTGATTGCGTGGTGGAGATAATAGAAGGGAGCACTTGGGCGAGCCTATTCGCGAGGACCTTGGAAATAATTTTTTGGAGTCCGTTGAGGAGACTAATAGGCCGAAAATCTTTGACGCGACAGGCTCCTTCTTTTTTAGGAATAAGGCATACAAAAGAGTAGTCGATCGGACCTGTAAAGAGCCTCTCTTCCTGGAGCTCAATGAAAAGCTTGAAAACATCTTCCTTGACAGTATCCCAGAAGGATTGAAAGAAGAAGAGTGGGAAGCCGTCGGGGCCAGGTGCCTTATCGCTTCCAAGTTGGAAAGTAGCCTTCTTCACTTCCTCTATGGTGAACGGGGATGTAAGGTTATCAGGATTGAGCAATCTGTTAGATAAATAAAGACCGCTCCAGTCACCGTGGGACCTGGGTGTTGCACCTGGTTGACCGTACAGTCGTTTGAAGTAGCTAAGTATGTGAGAGCGCTTAAGTTCTTCATTGTTGATTCGTTGGCCGCTATCGTCTTCTAAGGCTTCAATCGTGTTTGCACGCTTTCGCCCGTTAGCGACGGCGTGGAAGAATCTAGTGTTACCGTCGCCTTCTTTGAGCCAACGCTGTTTGGCCCTAGTTTTCCATAGAATTTCCTCCTCTTCGAGGATAAGATGCAATTGGAGTTTTAAGCCTGCACGTTTAGCGTGCGTTTCCTGATTTAGATCTTGCAGTTCCTCCAAAAGGTCGATTTTGTGGAGTTCCTCTTGCAGAAGCCGCTTAGTCGTATCTATAGCGTGAAAGCTGGACTTACACCATTCCTTTATTCTAGTTCTACAATGTCTGAGCTTAGCAGTTAAAGAAAGTATAGCTGAGGTCTTAGATGGAACTTCGCTCCACCAGATAGGTATCTGAGAGAGAAAGTCATCCTTAGTTAGCCAAACAGGCTCAAACCTGAACCTCCGATGTGTCGACCGGAATTCCGAGGAAAGAAGGATCGGGGAGTGATCAGAGGTGATCCTGGGGAGAGCTTTCACCCTACTTAGGGGAAAAGTTTGATCCCAATCAGTGGAAACGAGGAACCTATCGAGTTTGGCCATGGTTGGATTCAGTTGCATGTTCGACCACGTAAACGCTTGGTTAGAAATGGGTAAATCAATGACGGCAAGATTGTTGATGAGATCCGAGAAGATAGCCATAGCTTTTCTACTCCAAGGCTTTCCTTTTCTTTCAGATTGATTTTTAGTAAAGTTGAAGTCCCCGCAGATTACCCAGTTATTCGTACAGGTGCCTTTAAGGGAGAGTAGTTCCGAACAGAAGTCGACCTTTCCGTCCCAAGTGGGCGGCCCGTAAACATTCGTGAGATAGAAAGTTTTCCCGCTAGCGACGTGGATCAAGCAGAGGGTAAGCGAGTACATTCTCGAAATTATCTCAGTGCAGGAGAAAAATTTGGTGTTCCAACAGGTGGCAAGGCCGCCAGAGGCCCCGGAGGCAGGAAGGAAGTAGCACTTGTCGAAACTGGAGCCGCAACAGGACCGCAGGAAAGATCGGGACACGGAATCAACTTTGGTTTCTTGAAAGCAGATGACAGTACAGAAAAGCTTAGACACTACCGACTTGACTAGACAACGCTTTCTCTGGTCGTTAAGACCACGAACATTCCAAGAAAGGATGTTAAACATTAAAAAAAAGCGACACACAAAAAGTCTTGGATAAAGATGTAAAACGCCCAGGATCAGGCAGATAAGATCGTGTGGATTTCCTTTGCTTCATCGGTAGAAAGAACGACGCCACACAGTTGGCTCTTTTCCTTGATTTTCCTGCAAGAAAGCTTGCGTCTAGATGGTCCCGGGTCGCCCCCCATGAGTCTCGCTTTCCTATTCATTGCCCTACACAGAGCAGGGGCCTTCTCCTGAGCTAGGTTGCGGGAGCTCTTCCTTGACGTGTCCGTACCTCCGCGGCTCGGCGAAACAAGTGGTTGGGTAGGAGGAATAGAGGCACAAAATTCGGCCAGAGTGTTGAAGCTTGACGAGCGTTCAAGATCATTGGCGGATAGTGAGCAGAGGGGATTCCGCTCTTGATCAGCGGTAGGGCCCGAGACGGGCAGTGGATCCAGGGGTGGCCGCACTGGGTCGGCTGGGGGGTCCAAGGCGAAAGTGTCCGGGCCCGAACCATCAGGAGGGCCCGAGACAGACAGGCCGAGATTAGGCAAGGTAAGTGGCCTGGTGCAGGAGCTGGGTCGGGCAGGAAGGCCTGGCCCGAAAGCGATGCAAGCTGATCCAATAGCAGGAAAGCAACGAATCCACAGTTGCCCACAACGGGAGATTGCATCATTAAAGCTTAGTGGGTTCCACACGTAATCAGGGAGTTGTGGTCCCAAGAATGATGATGAAAAGGAGTGTGAGAAATAAATGCTCCAGCTTGTATCGAGAGGGTTGAAAATCCCACAAAATCCATTCTTGAAGACAACGTTATAACCATTATCCCGAGGAATCCGTATCGGGGAAAGCGTAGCTCCAACGAGGCTTCCAGGAGCACCCGTACCATTACCGATCGATGATCCTGCTGACGTCAGAGAAGAGAGCTGGAAAGCGGGGGGATTTGAATTTGAAACGATGTCGGGCTTGCCGACCTGGGTACCGCCGACCAGAGGGGCGTCAACGGTGGGCGCCGTCCGAGGAGCAGGAGCAGGACAAGGAGGTTTGCTGACCAAGGAAACGTTAACAGGAGGCGCAAGATTGGCAGGGGAAATGGAGTTCCGACACTCCGGGCGTCCACCACGATGATCGGAACGTCGTCTATCGCGGATTTCGGACGAGTCCTAGGAGTTGTCAGAAATGGAAACGATGCCATCCGTGGTACGCCTCGCTCTGGTTTCTTCGTAGCGGCGACGGTCGCTTGGTCCATCGTCGGGGTCATGCTGAGCCGTACGCTCGTTATTAGGAGGAGGATTTCCATGACCGGCGTTGTCGCTTCGGGCCCACCGTTCAAGCTGAATGATGACCGAAAGAGAGATGTTGCCGAAGGTGATCTCCAAATTCTCCGGGATGTCCGAGAGGTGGTTCACGGCGACGAGGCACCGAAATCCGGAGAGGTCCGCCATACGCACACTATAGTCGTCCGCCCGGATGAATCGGCCAAACCCGCCAACGAGGGCCGCCACAGTGCGGGATGACCAGCATTCATACGGTAGGCTGCCAAGCCGGATCCAGGCTTTATAGGTCAAAGGCGGTCGCCGAGCCCCATAGTATGGGTCCCAATCATAGCAGCGAATTCTGATATCCCCTAAGCTGAGGTCTTCCCTCTGGGTGAGGTGGTCACACTGCACCCATTCGGGTAGAAAGACAACGTAATCACTCGCGCTATATCGGGCAACGTGGAAGTCGGAGGGGTAGCCTCCGAACCTCCTTGCAAACCCGTTAGCAATGGTGTCCTGGGGGAAGTGGCCGAGGTTCGTCGGAGGGACCACGTCCACCAGGATTGCGTTGCGGCGACGATTCTGACGGGCGGAGAAGTCATCAGAGAGAGGGACGAAGGCGCTAAGATAAGCAGGGCGAGCACGCATGGCGCGGTAAACATCCATGGGTAGTCGCTGCATGCAGGAGCGCGCCTTGTGCCCAGTCTTGAAGCACCTAGCACACCGGAGAGGATCGCGGCAGTGGGAGGCTCAGTGGTCTCGACCCAAGCACCGGAAGCACCTGCCCTTGAAAAAATTTCTATCAAAAGTGGGGGAGAGGTCGGGGGGGGGGGGGTGCGACTGGGAGGAAGAAGGAGGGGTGCAAGGTGTGAGGAGAGCGTCTCGGTAAGTCTTTTTAAAGGGTAGCACAGGGGGGCGCCTTTGTCTTGAGACGCACATCGGCTCATCGCTTGTCGTCGGTCCGTAGCAGATCATGTACACTGGGGGAAGCCAAGGATCTTTTCGCAGCTGGAGGGTCTTCATTGCAGATATAGGTGACCTGAGTTAGTGCAAAGCCCGCTTCATCCGCCCACAAAACTTTCTTGGAAGAGGAGCTGCCTTCAATGCCAGTTGCACCAAGGTTAGTGGTCGCATTAAAGCCCCTACCTAGGAAGCTTTTGAGCCCCTGAAACCTCTTCTCGAGGACGGCATCTAGGCCATGGTGGTGGGGACGAGAGGGTCTGGATCGCGTTCCTCCTGCGCGGCGACGCTGTGCCGATGAGGACTCGGTTTCCTCTTCACCGAGCTTCTTCTCTTCCAGCTTCTTATCCTCCAACTTCTCCTTACCTTTCCCCATAACGCAGTTGCATTTAGCCTTTCAATACATGTGAATAAATAAGAAAATCGAGTTACTAACGCAGTATATAGTGTCCTCGTATAATCATGTTCTGCATATGTTTAGAAGGAACTACTGATGTTTTTTTTTTTTTGAAAAAAAAACTACGAATGAATACCCACTTTTTCCTTGCTCGCTATATTCCACTTTTCCTTGCTCACGGTATGGGAAAGTGACGCTTTTAATTCTAAGAGCAAATTTCTAATTGAAAAGGTATAAAAAGAATTTCTTTCACAAACGTTGTTTTCCTTAAAAGAAAAAAAATCCACGTTATTTCCCATCCAAATCATCAAAAACCGCAGGTCGATAAAGCGACAGCGCATACATATGGAATCTAAAGCAGAACATTTTCACAGAGAAAAAAGATAAAAGAAAAAGGGTTAATAAATTTGGTGAGATATCCATGTGCTCAATTCTCCCACTAAAACAGCTGCCACATTCCTGGGGCAGTCCCAAAACCATCAACCTAATCATGCTTGTGTGGTTTTCACCCTCAACCCATCTCTTATTAAAAGCACACGATAAGAAACAGAAAAAGAAGAAAAAAGTGGCCAGGGGTTAAAAATCTCTTATTGCTGAATGAGTTTAAGGTACATGAGTAGAATGTGCTTAAGAGCAGCACAGAGACTAAGAGAGAAGCAGCAAATTGGGTCCTCTCTCAAGCCCTCTAATTCCACCCAGATGGGTGTGGCTAACAAATCCAATCAGGTCAGGTGGCTCTCCGGCAATGGCACTGCGGCGATGGCGCCGTCGAGGGATGGAGAGCTCGAGAGGAGGAGGAGAGCAGCAGAGAAGGCAGAGAATGTTATGCACCTCATCTGCTGGGGTCCCAACTGATCAGCTTCTTCTCATTTGATACTCGGAAATATCAGTTCTCTAAAGTTATATACTCACAAATCAACTTTTGAGGTTGTCGTTTAGAAATTTTAGCTATGTTTCGATTCTCCTCATGTAATATTATTGTAATTTATCAAGCTTCCATAAATTTACCTACATACTTTTTCATAAAAAAAAAAGAAGAAGAAAAAGCATCTTTTCACAGTAAATTTTGAGAAAAGAAGAATTAAATCTCTTGAATGAATATCTCAAACAAGCAGATACCACCGCTAACATAGATAAAGAGCATCACTTGTCTGTAACCAGCCAAATTGTTATACAGAAACTGAAATTCCAAATCCTCTGCACCCCAAATTAATTCTTACAGCTGAAAATCACAACCGATGATTATGGGACGCAAAACTAAAAAAGAGAATCCAAATATCGTGTACAATATTTGCACCGCCTTTATAATTCTATCAAAAGAAGCCAAACAATCACACGCCTTCACAAAACAAAATCCTCAATTTCTTCTCCCCAAAATATGCACACATACAGTGGCGTCTTTTTCATTTCTTGTTTTCGTGAAGTTTATGGGGGTGTTTGGCCTAGCTTTTCAGAAGTGATTCTGAGCCCAAAATCACTTCTGAGCTCAGTAGAACGTTTGGCAATGACTGCTGGAAAATCTGATTCTGCTTTTCAGAATCAGAAAACTGATTTTGAAGGCTTCAGAATCAGAAGCAGAAAAAAGCTGCTTCTCCAAAACTGATTCTGCTTTTGGACTCAAACTTCAAATTTTTATTTTCATTTTAGATTCAAAGTATAAATGTAACTTTAAATTTAAATTTTAAAATTTTAAATTCATATTCATATTTTTAAATTTCAACTTTTTAAATTTAAAATTTAAAATTTAGATTTAAAATTTTAAATTTAAGTTTCAAATCTCAAACTTTAAATTTTAAAATTCAAATTTTCAAATTTTAAATTTAAGATAAAATTTAAATTTTGACATTTTAGATTTTAAAACTTAAATTTAAAAATTTAAAAAATATAAAATATAAAATATAAAATATAAAATTACAAATTTTAATTTTTCAAATTCAAATTACAAAATTCAAAATTCAAAATTTAAAATTTAAAATTTAGATTTTAATTTTAATTTTAAATTTCAGGATTTAAAAATTTAAATTTTAAATTTTAAAAAATTTGAAATTTGAAATTTATTTTGTCCAAATTTAAAATTTAAAAAATTATAATGTTAATTAAAATTTAAAATTTTAATTAAAATTCAAATTTTAAATTATTTTAAAATAAAATTTAGTAAAACTATTAATATATGCAAACATCAGAAAATTTTTGCCAAACAGCTTTAGAAAATCACTTCAGAAAAATCACTTTTATATAAACTCAGCCAAACGCTCTACAGCTTTTCATCAAAATCATTTCTCCAAACCAAAATCACTTCTGCAGAAATCACTTTTCCAGAAGCTAAGCCAAACAGGCCCTATATCTTATTCATGATTCTGCTGGTAACCAAACAATCAATTACACAACCTCACAGAACTTTTTTTTTCTCTCTTCTTTTTTAACACCCTCAAATTTACATATATAGTCAGTTAAATAACTATATATGCAATTAGTAATTTCAATAGAAAAGATAGATCTATTAAATTGATAAAATATAAAATATTTAATTATTAAAAATTAAAAGTTCAGATCTAATATTTACAAAAGGGGTAAAGTTTGGCTGTTCTATCTGTTTTTTTTAATATTATTAATTATTTGGGTAAACCAATGTTGTCATCTGTCGGTCAGTCTCCTAATTAACAAAAACAATTTGACAGGTGGTGGAAACTCCGATTCTCCTTCCCCTGTTCACGACTTTAACTTAAAAAACCAATGTTAGCCCCCTGTATCTGGGAAACAAGGGAAGGGAGGAACTCCAAAACCAGCAGCAGCAGCAGCTACCAGCAAACTCCAGATCTCTCTCTCCTTCCCTCTCTCCAGACCACAAACACCATCCCCTCCCCCCACTCCTCCTATTGATATAAAAGCCTCTTACTCCTCCCCATTCCGCCACCAAATCATTCACAGCCACTACTTAATCCCCCCACCGTCTCAAATTAATCCGCTGAAAGAACGATAATAAGAATATATATATACATTCATGGCTTCTGTGAGCAGCAGGGCATCTCTGGTCGTGGCGTCGAGCGTGGCGGCCGTGGAAGCGCTCAAGGACCAAGCGGGGCTCTGCCGATGGAACTACGCCTTGAAATCCCTCCACCACCGCGCTTCCGAGGCCATCGATTCCTTCTCCTCCTCCTCCCACCATCCCACGATGCGTCTGATGACTCGCTCTTCTTCTTCTTCGTCTTCCA
This sequence comes from Puya raimondii, assembly GCA_016920855.1. Lineage (NCBI taxonomy): Eukaryota > Viridiplantae > Streptophyta > Magnoliopsida > Poales > Bromeliaceae > Puya > Puya raimondii. The sequence goes on from JABWPP010000050.1 coordinate 215,754,520, forward strand.
CCGTCGAGAAGGGGAGCGGCGTCGGATTCAGATCCAAGCCCAGGCGCTCCGAGGAGTCGCTCGCCAAAGCCTACCACCTCATCTGCTGGGGCCCTAATTAAATCAAGATGCTTCAGGGAGGAGGAGACGAGAGGAGAGAGGTGGTCTCAAGATTGTTTGTTTAAACAAATAAGTCCTTGGTTGCTGATCTGATCTCCTCTGTATTTGCTAACGTTTGTACCTAAAATTTTTGAGCGAGTACGTAAAATCAGAAATTTCATTACTTGTGCGGGATTTCTCCTTAATTTGTTCTTATTACCCAAATCATCTCTATGATCCATCGCACTATTATTACCGATTTCGTTTTGATCGTCCCACGATCACATTGCGTTTTACAACGGAAAACCAAAAGAACAATGTTGGAACAAGTTACATTGGATCGCATCTCAAATTGGGTTCTTTACACCTTTGTTGTCGCTTCTTTTCGAGCACCGCGAGGACTCGTTACAGAGAAGCAAGCAATCCCCACAACAATTCGGACATTCACCTAAAAATTACAGCAATTTAAGTTAAAAATCTAAAGTTTTTAAAATTTGATTAGTAGGGAGACCCCCACCCTTAGATGGGTGGGAGTGTTAATCATTCACCCAAAATGAGTGTAGTATTAATATTTTTTATTTTGTATATGACAGAAATTAAACTCAGAATAGTCTCAAGAAGAATATTAATTATTATTATTATTATTTTGAAAGAAAAGTAGTATGTTACTTATTTCGTTTAATTTTATAAAAATTAAATTTAGCTGAAAAAATAAATCAACTATACTTTAAAAAAGGGGTTAATTGCATACAGCTCTCTGTAAACATATCGAATAGCCGATATATTCCTACGAAGTTTAACTTTTTATTTTTATCCCTATAAAAGTTCAATAATATTCATATTTGTCCTTTTGATTTGTTATCGTTAGAACACTGTTTATTTTTTAACAGTAAATATGTGAAATGATATTTTTGCCCTTACAAATATATTCCTCAAAAAGTCCCAACTATTAGAATTATGCAAAAATATCTTCCAAAAAGTAATTTAGCCAAAAATATAAGATGGATAAAAATATCAATTTAACACATTCACTAATCAGGGTTAAATATTATATTTATGATTAACTATATTTTTTTAACGGATCCTAACAGTAGGAGTATATTTAAAAACGTTAGAACTTTTATAGAGATAAAAATAAAAAATTAAATTTTGTAGAAAAATATGTCTACTATTTGATAAATTCGAGCTGCATGCAATTAACCCAAAAAAAAACATCAATTATTTACTCTTAAAGATGGCGTTAAGCAGGTAACTCATTAAAAAGAATGATTGTAGGAAGTGTTTGGTTTTTGGAACAAATCTCGTACAATAATTATCTAGCTGAAAATTTATTTTTTATTCTTTCCATCCTTAGAAAAAATATTTTTCAAATTTTATTAAAAGATTACTTTATTTTTAATTTTTTATGCAGAAAATAGAACTACCAAAACAATGTATTCCACAATTTTATTTTTTTTTCTTTCAAAACCTAGTGTTTTATGATTTTTTTGGAAAACCAAACAACCCCTCAATTAAAATAAAATAATAAGAAATGCCAAATGGCATCTTCTGGCATTCAATGCACCTCAGCAGTAACAGTGACTTGGCACACGCCACCGCTTGATTACTGCCAAGTCCAACCTGTCACGTACCTTGGCTGCACCCATCTTCGCCAACAAGAAAGTGAGCAAAACAGCCCCTGGTATTCGGGAAACTCCGCTAAAACTCCGCTAGTTTATAATTAATAATTAATAATTAATAATAATATATAATATGTAATGGGCTCCACTTCCTCCTCTCCCGAAACCATGAGCTCCTCGCTCCTCACCCACTGGTTTCACTTCTCCCACACCCACCCCTCCCTTTCCCTTTCCCTTTCCTCAGCAGCTCTATACACACATATTCCATATATATCTATATATATATCCCCCTCCTCCCCCAGACTCCTCATCAATCGAACAAAGTACTTCACTACTACAACACACAACTCGAGAGAAAGAAGAAGAAAAAGGAAGGAAAAAGAAAAGAAAAGGAAAGAGGAAGTGAGAGATGGGTTCTACGAGCAAGGTATCGTTGATTGTGGCGGCGAGCTTGGGCGCGGTGGAGGCTCTCAAGGACCAAGCCGGGCTTTGTCGCTGGAACTACGCGCTCAGGTCTCTGCAACAAAGAGCCAAGAGCGGCAACGCGGCCTCTCTGTCCCAGGCCAGGAGGGCTTCTTCTTCTTCTTCTTCTTCTTCTTTGGTCGATCGGAGGAAAGTGATGGCTCGGGAGGCGAAGGCGAGGAAGGAGGAGGAGTCGCTGAGGACGGTCATGTATTTGAGCTGCTGGGGTCCTAATTAAGTAGCTAGCTAGATCCAAATTATTTGTATTTAGAACGAACGAATCAGGGGAACGATATGATGCAGCAATATCACTGTCTACATATGAACCAACCAGTCTAATACTGTACTTTTTTAAGTTGGTTCTGATCTCTGCACCCCGGGGGCTGGCACTTTTGTAACTATCAAGTTCTGAGGGTAATATATATATATATATATCTCCTCAAAAGATTTTGTTTTTCTAATTTTATTAGTTCGGTTTAGATTTCGTTCTACGCTTCATTGGAGAGTCGCAGACAGTGGACATCGCTCAAAGAGCTGCAACGGCACAACAGGCCTAGCGACGGCCCTGACTCCATCAAATGGCGGTGGACATCCAACCACTTGTTTACCGTTAAATCGCTCTACCGGTTCCTTACAGACGGTGGACAAAGAGACCTATCAAATCGACATACCTGGAAGCTGAAAATGCAGCTAAAAATTAAAATCTTCATATGGTTGTTACTTCGTAATAGGCTTCCCACAGCCGATAGACTGCTGCGTCGTGGCATGCCCGTTGATCAACACTGTGTTTTCTGCGTATCACAATTGGAAAGCTGCGATCACCTTTTCAGGAATTTCGTCTTCACCCGATTCCTACTGTTCGGTGCGGATAGTTTGGACACCCCAGATGCCTCTCCAGGAGACTCCCGAGGACTTTGGCTGAGCATCGCCGACACCCCAAACACTACGACACGAGCTAAAAATCTTACCACTCTGTCAGCAATCTGGTGGGTTGTTTGGACGGATAGAAACAACACTATCTTCCAGAAAACCCCCCCAGACGCTTTTAGGGCCATGGAAAGAGCTAAATTACTAGCAACCGCGTGGAATAAACTTGTTTGAGTAACTATTCCCCCCTCCTCCCCTTCCCCCCTCTCATTCCTGCTAGTTTCTCTTCTCTTTTCGGAGGCCCTGACTGCTTTCACTTTGTATGCTTAGTTTATCTCACTTAATGAATGAAATATGTAGCGTGCTATTTTTTTCTCAAAAAAAAAATAAAGCGACAGCCCATACATATGGAATCTAAAGCAGGACATTTTCACACAGAAAAAGGATAAAAGAAAAAGGGTTAATAAATTTGATGAGATATCCATGTGTTCAATTCTCCCACTAAAACAGCTGCCACATTCCTGGGGCAGTCCCAAAACCACCAACCAAATCATGCTTGTGTGGTTTTCACCCTCAACCCATTTCTTATTAAAAGCACAAGATAAGAAACAGAAAAAAAGAAAAAAGTGACCAGGGGTTAAAAATCTCTTATTGCTGAATGAGTTTAAGGTACATGAGTAGAATGTGCTTAAGAGCAGCACAGAGACTAAGAGAGAAGCAGCAAATTGGGTCCTCTCTCAAGCCCTCTAATTCCACCCATATGGGTGTGGCTAACAAATCCAATCAGGTCAGGTGGCTCTCCGGCAATGGCACTGCGGCGATGGCGCCGTCGAGGGATGGAGAGTTCGAGAGGAGGAGAGCAGCAGAGAAGACAGAGAATGTTATGCACCTCATCTGCCGGGGTCCCAACTGATCAGCTTCTTTTCAGTTGATACTCGGAAACATCAGTTCTCTATAGTTATATACTCACAAATCTAATTTTTGAGGTCGTCGTTTAGGAATTTTAGCTATGTTTCGATTCTCCTGATGTAATATTATTATAATTTATCAAGCTTCCATAAATTTACCTACAGACTTTTTCCTAAAAAAGAAGAAGAAAAAGCATCTTTTCACAATAAAATTTGAGAAAGGAAGTATCAAATCTAACGAACGGATATCTCAAACAACTAGATACCGCCACTAACATAGATAAAGAGCATCACTCGTCTGTAATCAGCCCAATTGTGATACAGAAACTGAAATCCCAAATCCTCTGTACCCTAAATTTTTACAGCTCAAAATCACAACCGATGATTCTGGGACGCAAACGTAAAAAAAGAGAATCCAAATATCGTGTACAATATTTACACCACACTTTATAATTCTATCGGAAGAAGCCAAACAATAACACGCCTTCACAAAAAAATTTCATGATTCTCCTGGTAACCAAACAATCAATTACACGACCTCACAAAACTTTTTTTTTTTTTTTTTTTCTCTCTTCTTTCTTAACACCCCCAAATTTACATATATACAGTAGCATCGCTTGGTTACGTCTCATTTTCCTCTCAATTGGGGCCCCAGACGCTCAGGAACATGATCGTCCGCAGCGCTTCCTCGGCCCGCTTCTGCTTATCTTCACCGTTCGATGCGACATCAACGGGCGAGTCGACGGCACTGGAGAACCGCCTCACCCGCTTCGACGAAGACGATGAGGAAGAGGTGGCGCTGTCCTTAATGGAGCGGATTCCCTGCGCCACCCGCGCCCCGCTCTGGAGCACGATGCGGCTCACGTAACGCAGGCTCATCTACGGCCACAAGCGAAGAGCTTCACAAATGTTAAGCTGTACCAACCAAACGGGCGGGAAAAGTGCTTCTTTTTATCGGAAGTGGAGATGCGCACGAAAAGTTGGGTGTAACGGAAACGGATTGGGGGAAAGAGGAGAGAGATGGGGATAGATTTAAATGAAGATGGGAGAAGAAGACGACGACGGTACGATTCCCGTGGGCGGGTTTGGAGAGGGGGACGTTTAGAGGGAGAGGTGGAAACCACCGGCTCTACCGCCGGTTTTTGGGATGGATCGAACGGCACGTGCCGGTTGAGGGAGGGTGGAAGGTTCCGGAAGCCGGTAAGTTTCAAAGTTTCGGCGTGCGTGTATGGTTTTTGTATGGTTTTGGGCCTTGTGGCCCAAGGGATACACGAAACAGGATTCCAGCTGGGTAACTACCAAATAACTACCAATAGTAACCGCTCTTTTTTTTTAGAGAAATTTTAAATTACAATAGTTATATTGCTGATATAGTGTTGCCAATCAATCAAAAATTTTTTTGGCATTTATTCATTCCATCATAATTTTTAAAAAAGTATTTTATTGTAATTTTTTTTAAAAATTAGAGATGTGATTTGTTAGGGATAGATGATGTGGTGTAATAGTAGACTTCCTCCTCCTGTCTTTCCCACCCTCGGCTCTCTCTCCCTCTATGTCATTCCATCAAACACCTCATGCGCACCATCGACTACGCCGCTCTCATCTCCCAGTGCGCCCACCCGCGCCTCCTCTGCCAAATCCAAGCCCAGCTCACCACCTCGGGGCTCCTCCCCTCCAGCGTCTTCCTCCACAACGCCCTCATCCGCGCCCACTCGTCAGCCCACTCGATCTCCCTCTACGCCCACCTCCTCCGCCGCGGCCTCCTCCCCGACGCCTACACCTTCCCCTTCCTCCTCCGCTCCTGCTCCCTCGTCCCCGCCCCTCCCCAGGGCCTCTCCGCCCACGCCCACGCCCTCAAGCTCGGCCTCGCCTCCCGCCTCTTCGTCAACAACGCCCTCATCCACTTCCACTCCGTCGCCGGGCGCGTATCCGACGCGAGGAGGCTCCTCGACGAGGCCGCAGTGGTCGACGAGGTCTCCTTCAACTCTATGATTAGTGGGTACGCGAGACTTGGTGATTTACAAAATGCACGAAAAGTGTTCGACGAAATGCCCGCGAGAAATGTGGTTTCTTGGAGCGCGATGGTTTCCGGGTACGTTCAAGGAGGTCGCTCCAAGGAAGCGTTAGAGGTTTTCTCACAAATGCAAGCTGAAGGGTGTAAGCCTGATGACACCACTCTAGTGGGTGTTCTCGCCGCGTGTGCCCATCTGGGGGCCCTGGAGCAGGGGAAGTGGGTGCACAGCTATTTGAAAGGAAATAACCTTAGGGTTAGCGTATTCCTGGGGTCGGGATTGATCGATATGTACGCAAAGTGCGGGGATGCGGAGTTGGGTCTGAAGGTGTTCAACGAAATGAGGGATAAGAACTTGCTGGTTTGGACGACTACGATCAAAGGGCTTGCAATGCATGGCCGCGGTTTGGAGGCATTGCAGCTCTTCTCAGAGATGGAGGGATCAGGTATTGTACCTGATGATATTGCTTTTATTGGCGCACTGTGTGCGTGCACACATGCAGGTTTGGTCGACAAGGGCCGTGAAATGTTTGATTCAATGATACAGCAGTATGGTATTAAGCCCAAGATTGAGCACTATGGTTGCATGGTGGATCTCTTGGCAAGAAATGGGTTGCTTAATGAGGCTCGAAAATTAATAGAACGTATGCCTATGAAGCCTGATGCCCTTATCTGGGGAGCCTTAATGGCTGGGTGTAGATTTCATAAAAATGTGGAACTGGCGGAGTATGCGGTCAAGCATTTGATTCAATTGGAGCCAGAATGTAGTGGGGTTTATGTCCTCTTGGGTAATATATATGCTGCTTCGGGGAGACATAACGATGCTAGGGGGATCAGATATTTAATGAAGAGCAGGGGAGTGGAGAAGACACCCGGATGTAGTTTGGTTGAGATAAGCGGAATGGTTCACCAGTTCATTGTAGGAGATACATCTCACCCGCAGATAAAACATATATTGGCCAAGTGGGAAGAGATTGAGAGCAGAATAAGAATTGAGGGATATGTCCCAGATAAGAAAGAAGTGTTGCTCAACATTGAGGAAGAAGAGAAGGAAGATGTGCTTTCTCGACACAGTGAGAAGTTGGCAATTGCTTTCGCGTTGATTAGTACGGGAGACGGCGTGGCTATCCGGGTGGTGAAGAACCTTAGAGTATGCAGAGATTGCCATCATGTAACTAAACTTATATCAAAAGTTTATTGTAGAGAAATCATTGTGCGAGACCGGACACGGTTCCATCTGTTTAAAGAGGGAATTTGTTCTTGCAATGATTATTGGTGAGGAGTAAGCATCATTTCTAAATCCAGATTCAGTGAAGGTAATTGCTGACAATATTGCTGATAAGAAGAAGACATTGGTTGAGCTTTTAAAGTTGGCGGGGAAAAGAACACTGACCAACTTTGCCGGTATATATTTCAATTTAAATCCCTAAATTGAATTTAGGAGTTATTACGTAGACGACTGATATTAGAAAGTAAGGCATTTTGTCTAGGACTGGAACCAGGCTCGGGCGTAAATTAAATCCTGGCCCAACTGTCTATGTTCGGGACAAGTTTCGGGTGCTCAAAAGTAAACATTCTGGCTCATGTGGGACTGAAGTTTTGTAGCTGGACCAGTCTTGGGCTGATTGGACTTGAGTTAGCCTCTGCCCAAAACTGGATTTCGACTGCTGTTGGTATTTAATTTCCACAACCAGATTGCAGCTACATTTGGTATGATTTCTTTCATGAGTTTTCCTTGATAAACGAACAGTAAACTGTCATACTTTGAATCTGTATAGATTACATACAATATTTGAGTATGAATTTATGAATTCCTTGAATCCTGCTGATTTGGATTCAGTCAAATTCTAAACCCAACACTGGCCTGATTGAGCTCCATAACTTTAGGCTCGGCCCAAGAGGGGTTGGACCTCAAGTGCTTAACAAAATTAGGATGAAAACCTGCACTGATTCAACTACTCTACATGTATTGTGTTCTAACCCCATTAGTACAACTCCCTTGCACATATTTACTTTACAGGCTGCAAAACTTGTAGCCCTTTTTCATAAACAACATTTCAAGCGCCTATCAGCAGTGGCGGCAGCAACCCTTCTCTTTGCCGCCTTTGAGCTCATCCCTTCCCATGAATATCCCACCTTCCACACCGCCGTCCCTGCTCATGCCATAAAGTAATAAATAATGTTGGATCTTTATCATTTTACTTTTCCTGATTTCAGATTACTCTGTGTGATTTGTTAATCCTGTAGGTTAAGATAGGGGAGTGCTTGCGTATATTGAAATTGAATGATCAGATGGCGAAAGACGGGGCTGTACCAACCGTCATCTTGCCATTGGCGGCACCAGGCGGCCACTCAGTGAGAAGCTCATTGACGATGGATGACAGCGACGCCCTGCAGCATCAGAGCTAATCATACTTTAATGGTCGTTTAGCACTCATCCTGCAGGCGTGAGCGATGTATCATCTATGTTTTTTTTCCTTTTATTTTTTTCCCTCCTCCTAGAAATCATGTATCATCTATGGTGATCATACATAGTGATGACATATCCACAGTAGCGAAAATAAGAAAAAATAGAAAGCAAGCGGTTGATTTTGCATTTTCTTCGTGCAATATCTCTTATTCTCGCTATTTGCGGTCATTTGGATGTAGTTTATCTTAGTTTTTCTCAGTAAGTCTTGCAAAATGTGTTTGCCAAATGATCAACCACACATGTAATGCTAACTTCCCTCTTCTCCAATCGTGTACACGCTGTGCATTGAGTACTCATTAAATAACACTGTAGGGTCCATATCAAATGGCCTGTTGTTCTTTGGGAAAGCATCGGGCCTGAATTAACCTTGTCACCTTTGGAAAGCCCAATTAAGAGCTTCCTGCAGAATGTATGTTCTAAAAGAAATTACAATAGAAGAGGACTTTGGAGCCCATTGGGCCGTATACGCTTTCCGGGCCGGGCCCTCTGGAGAAGTGACCGGCTCAATGGGGCCCATTGCGTGCGTGTAGGAGGGCTTTTTTGGGCCAGGTGGGCGAAACCAATCATGCGAGTTCAAGTAGTTCCGGGCACGGGTCTCTTCCCTTGTGTTGTCAGGTAATGGGCCAGGTCCACGCCTAGGCCTGAACTTGGCCCACCATTATAGCCTATTCGGTTCGTGGTTGTCATTACGTTGGTCCCTTGTTGGGCTGCCAGTGCTAGATCGAAGTGGGCCTCGTCGAAGCCCAACATCCACATTTGGTAAAGTCTATTTTTGGGTTGTTTCGTTTTTTACCCGAAACGGAAAGTTTTCATATTCGGGCCACAATATTTGTTAGTTAGCAGCCTTTCCCGTCCTGATAAATAGCCAAACAAAAGCACACCCCCACCAATCCCCCATCTCTCTCTCTCTCTCTCTCTCTCTCTCTCTCTCTCTCTCCCTCTCTCTCTCACATCACAGATAGCTTAATCAAAACAAACAAGAAATAGTACGTAAGCAATGGCAATGGAGGAGGAGGAGGAGGAGGAGGAGTGGGAGTGGGACATCGAGAACCCTCTGAGGTGGTGCAACGAGGAGAAGGACGCTCCCTCCTCCATCGCCTTCCTCTTCTGCGTCGAGGCCGACCACATGCCCTCCTCCTCCTCCTCCTCCTCCTCCTCCTCCTCTTCCAACAACAGCAGCAGCAGAAATGACAATCCCCTCCTCCTCCTCCATCTCCCCTTCCGCCGCAGTACCATCGACCTCATCCTCCAGGTTCTTCTTCTTCTTTACCCTGTAGCATACTCATGGTCAGTTTAATTAACTAGCTCGGTTCTCTTCAAGATGAGGTCGCAATATTAGTTCTTTACCCGTACGTATTGTATTAGGCTGAGTCCCTGGGCACTGTGGACCACACCGTCGCCTATCTCGCCATCAACTACCTCGATCGCTACATCGCTCGTAGAGGATCCCCGGTATACGTACGTACCTACCAGCTCATTCTCTTGAAGCTTTGGTTAATTATTTAGCAAAGTTATATAGTTCGGTGGCGGGAAACTAAATTAACTAACGCGACAGCAGAGCGACAAGGAGTGGGTCCCTCGGCTCGTCGCCGTCTCCTGCCTCTCCATCGCCTCCAAGATGATGCACCCAAAATTCTCCCTCCGCCGTCTCCTCGTATGATTTAATCTTTTCTTTCCTTGTCTTTTTTTTTTCTTCTTTCCTTTATTCCTCCTACTTAAAATTATATATCGATCGGTTCTTGATCGACGTGTGTATATATAATATGTACATGCGTGGTGATCAGGGAGACACGAATTCGGGGTTCGAGGCGGAGACAGTGGGGCGGATGGAGAAGCTGATACTGGGCGCTCTGGAGTGGCGAGCGCGGTCCATCACCCCCTTCGCGTTCCTCCGCTACTTCCTCGCGTCCTACTCCGCCCCCTACTCCCATTTCCACTCCCTCGTTAGGAAACGAGCCATCGCCATCTTCGTCCGCGCCCAGACTGCAGGTATACGCACGCACGTACGTACGGCAACAAACCAATTAATGCATGCATATATAGCGTATACGCACAAACGCACGTAATTGGTTGATGGGGCCTGGCTCTTCCTTTTTTTTTCTTTTTTTTTTTTTTGATTTTGTTGGGAAAAGAAGTGATTGATCCCTGCAGGGACGAGGGTGTCGACGGAGTACAAGCCGTCAGTAGTGGCGGCGGCGTCGCTGCTGTCCGCCGCATCCGATCTCTTCCCTGCTCAGTTCGCCGCCTTCCACTCCGCCGTATGCGACTGCATCTTCCTGGATAAAGTACGGGCCGGCGATATCATTTCATACTATATAATATTTATATATCTTTTTTATTTTCTATCGGTTTTAAGTTTGGTGATGATGTATATCATATTGTAATAAGAGTGCGTCTAGCGTCAATCATGCATGCAACATGTTTTTACAATCTCTATTTTAGATTTTTAATATTAAAAACAAAAAGATTATAAAACTAGCGTAAAAATATTGACCTTTAAATAATAATACTTTAAGATGTACATTCAAAAGTGGATTATGTATATAACAAACAGTGCTCTTTTGATAATTGTTTTGGTAATGGTAAGGATACTTTGGAGGCATGCTTCAATGCACTGGAAGAGGATAAGGCGGAGCGAAACCACCATGTTGATTCATGATGAAGCACCGGTGAAGCACGAGCTTCACCATACTTGCAGAAGAGAAAAGTGAAGAATTAAAAAAAACCGAGAAAGAGTGTAAATGTTCTTTTCCTTTTTTTCTCAAGTTTTTGAAAGAAGAATTTAGGTAGATATGCTTGCATATTCTTCGGACACACTTTCTCTTTTAATAGAAAAATGTTACATTGTGGTTTGCGTACGTTGGGATTTGTGTGCGTGTTTTTATTATTGTTCGCGGGAGTCAGGAGTTGAACGCAGCACACTAGTCGCGTGCGTGAGCATTCTGGTGGAGTCGACACGTAATCCCTACGAAAGTGGCCTAACCTGAGTTCCCCCCGCAATCTCTGCTTGTGCTGGGGCGGCACTCCACACAGATTTTGAGGGCCCCACTAAAACAGCTATAATGTATTGTGGGCCACACCCGACCGAAAGAAAGAATCATCGAGACTGTTAAGCAATTTGAACGGTTACAATATCTCTATAGTATAGAGATATGTAACCTGGAGCACATCATACAACAGTATGCATATAGGTACAGACACAACTTGGGTACCAAAGAGTAGCAAAATATTAATCACCTGCATATCAGAAACGGAAGTAAATCTCAGAACAGGGAGCAACAGTTGAAACAATGTTCTCGGGACCAAAAGAATGCTCTTATTGCCAACAAATGTTTTTAGTCATGCATCATGTATTAAGCTGGCTGCAAAAACCAGAGCGCAGTAGATTCAACCGTTCACCATGGAAGTATTTTTATAGTCCCGCTTGTGCTGTAGGCAAGGGTGTAAGATGGAAGTCAAACTGGAAACATGTTTGGGTTTTCTAACTGTTGATCCTCTCGAAGAAGTAGAGGTAGCCCATGTCCTTTGGGGGGTTTACCGACGCCCCGACCTTGCTGTCGTTGAAGATTACCCATCTGCCATCTTTATAGATGTGAGCCACATAGTGACCGCATTGAGTCGAGGTGCCGATGTGGCTCACCAGTCCCATCAGCTTGTATCCTGCGGAGCGAAATAGTTCTAAATAAAGGCGTAACAAAATTTGATTTCCAACAAACTTTTTGAGGATCAAATATACTTAGAAAAAAATGATAGAAGAAAAAGGTCAAAGAAACTAACTGCCACTCCCATCCGGCAATCCCGGATCGTCAGCAGACTGAGCAGTGCTAGATGCAGTTTCGGTATCCATTGAACTTGAAGCTTCTGGATGGCTAAATATCCAGTCTGTTGCTTTCTCGATGTTCCCACCCTGTGCAATATTAAAACAAAAAGGCGGCAGTTAAATCATACACTCACACGCTAAGAAGAGACTTTCACGGTTTAGTCAAGTGATTTGACGGATAAGGAAAATGGAGAAATGGTGGACACCAGTAAAGAAAACAGGATCATCAAGAGAAAAGTCAGCCAATGTTACAGTAGCTACTGAAGATTGTCTCAATTGTGCCAAGTGGGTTGGAATATAACTGACGTCCAGTGCTGTACATAGAAGGTAAATTATTAAGCCAGAATCTTACAGAAGCCTTCAACGCTTTTCGAGCAACGTCTTCTTGAAATCCAAATGAAATTAAAGTTTCGACGCTTGCTTCATCAACAATCACTGCTTCCGAAGCCCGTGAATCATTGGATATAGGATCATCTATATCTACAATTAAAGTACAATTCATATCAAGTCCATTCACAATTTCCTTGCCATTGAAATTTGCTATTCAGAAGAAGATAGTTTCCTTCTAACAACTAGAGACACATTGGTAAGCTTACAAGAAAGTTACTTAATGACCAACCTGGATCATCCATGTGAGACAACAACCAGGTCATTGCTTCCTCAACACCAGCATTTGAGGTCTTAATAGCAGCTTTCTGACAGTGGAAAAAATTAAAGCCCATGCTTGCAAGCTTGGATACAATATCCTCGTCTGCAGTAACATGGGTAGACCCCGCCTTCTCCCCACCAGAAACTGGATAACAATTATTAGTAATTTCAAGCAACTTATCATCCCAAGTATAAGCCCCAAGAAAGCAATCACACATTCTACTACTCAAATTCAAATTATATCAAGCTTCAAAAACTAAGCATAGCATACCCGTCTCTGGTAGTAGTTCTTCTCCTGGTTGCAACCCTTTGCTGCGCATGTGTGTGATGTCAATTATGTCAGGTACATCTATGTACACATCTGAAACAGAGAGAGTCAAGTGGTAAAGCCACGTACTACAACTAGAATGACAGCATTTTCAACATAAATATGGATTAATTTAAGAGAAAGGAAAATTCATGTATTCTTGAAATGCGCAGAATAGGAAAGAAAATAAACCAAAATAAAACTACCAAGCTTTTTTGGCACCCATCCTTCCTCCATTACAAACTTGCGCATGTGCAACACAAGGTAATCAGGGAATGTTGTCAAAGCAGCAGTTCTGAAAAGCAAGAAAAAATTAAGATGGAATCAGATGCAAAAGTACTCCCGAATATCATTTTTCTTTAGTCCTTGCATCGAGGTATTATAAGTATAAAGAGATAAGTGAGAGGAGAAGGAACTCAGCAGTAATGCGGTATAGGGTAGCAACTTCAAAGGCTAAAGCTTGATAAGTAAATCTAGTATGTTAAGGAATTCCTACATTCGTACTGCAATGAATAAGGAGATACAAATAGGAAAAGTTCCTTCGATCTTTATGTCCTTCGAGTGCTTCATGTAGGCAGAAGTTTATAATTCTGAGTTATATCCATGTAACAAAAGAACATATGTAACCACGACCTTGGTATGTGCCTACTTACTTGATTGCAGTGGTCTTAGCATTTAGTGCAGTGCTGTAAAAATCATGCACCTCCTCTGGAGCGGAAAAGTTTGCTAAGCATGCTTCCAAAGGCACTCTTGGTCGCACAATTTCGTCACTAGCTCTGATTGAGAAGAGAAAAAGACAAAAACTTAGAATAACATTTTTACATAATGTAATTCTAGACAGAAATGTAATGTGGTAATGGTCTACAAATATATAAAAGGTTGATGTCGTTTACATTTCCTTGCGTTCCAAGTTCATCTCAGCTTTCATCTTTTGAAATGTTTCCAGCTGTTCTGAATTTTCACAGCGAGGCATCAAAAACTAAGGTTCAAAGATGAATCTTAAAGATAACGTTAACCTCAGATAAAGTTACCTTTATTGGTGGCGGCATGTAAAGGTATATTCAAAGAAAGAATATAATCAGATCTTTTATTGTAAGCGACCATTCCGGACGGACATTGCAGCCGTTCTTCAATAATGAACTTGAAACTCCGCGAAGGATCTAATTCAGGTTTTCCAGCATTTGCACGTTCAACTTGGTCAAGTAGATGTAGGAAAAACTCCAAGGCATCCTATAAAGCAACCAATATAGCTAGTTCAGAAATATCTTAAAAGTTGCTCAGTTGCAAGCAAAAGAGATTATAAAAACAACAAAATTTCATTTGAATGAATTATTTCCTATGATGAAATGGCGACCTGGAGCAGATGGATTGCAAAGTATTACTTTACAATTATATAAACTGTCACAATAAAATTTTACGTATTGTCAAAATCACGCAACCATTTTCTTCATTAAAATGGCTCTTCAGTAAAGATTGACCACTACAGAGCATGTTAATTACACAACCATAAAATCCTATCAGATAGCTATTAAAATATACAAGAAACCATAAAAATGGTTCTTTCTGGTTGTAGTAGTATGGCTCTTCTCAGTGGGATTTTTGCCATCTGATTTTCCTAGAAATACAATCAAGTAAATAGATGAAAAACGATTGACTTCTAATAACAATTGTTTAATCTAGCGAGTTTCTGAGATTGGTAATACAGATTATGAAGAAAATTGAGGGAACAAATGAATACTCAATCAATATAGCAGTAACTACACAAGATTGACTAAACCAATTGCTTGCTTACAACTCACATGGCCGAACTAACCTGTTGCCTCACACTTAAAAATTCAGGATGGTTAGCAGCAACAACTGCCTTAAACATGCGAGGGGGTATTCCTTCCTGGTTCTGTAATGGAAAAAATTATTCAGCAAATAAGATAATCAAACACATAATAAACCCCACAAAAAATATGAATCCAAATATGTCTATTTTACTATCTACTTTTCAATTGATTAACAGATCAATAGATTTCAGCTATAATATTTACCGGTCATTGGACTTTCAACTTGCTGAAATCAGCTTCAATATTGTTAAAACCCAATATAATTTACTAGACACAACAAAACCTATGACACAATGATTCAAAGATAAGCATGATAAACATATCAAATCTCAAACAGATTATATGTCCAACAAATTTGCAGCTGCCATAAAGCTCTCTAAAATATTAATAGCAAGTGCTTAAACTGAAGCATTGTTCTGCTGCACTCATAGTAGCGGTATTGATCGCTGTTAAGTCATGATAATAGAAAAGGCTAGAAAGTTGTGCAACTACAATCCATATAGCATCTTAGCATCATATCTCTACATTGCTAGGAGGTGGTTCATTCAAAAAAATGAAATGTTGAACTGCATTAATAGGTCAAAATTCAAGGCTGAAATTTGAAGCCAAAATCTCATTTTACGGGAGAGAAAATTTTGAAGTGAATTTTATCTTCCATTCGCTGTTTGTTCAATGGAGGAGTACCTTCTGCAAGTCGGTAAGTTGGTCGGACATAATAGTGACTCTATAATGATATTCTTCCATATTGAAAGAAACTGATCATTTAAAATAGCCAGACGCCGACGCGCATTATGAACCATTTTCTAGACACAAGCAAGGTGCCCCCTTTTGAATATTTTCACTGAGGTACGCCCATGTGGAGGTAAAGTTGTTTATTACTTTTATAGACATATTCTTTGAAGTACCACCAATGCAGTTGCAAACTAGCAAAAGAGAACAAGAAACAAAGGAAAACTTACAGTACTTGATATTGTGGCTTTAGAATTTCCCACTTCATCCATCTGTTTGGAAAACTGTAAATCATTAATCTGCCTAAGGGGTGAAGAACAGCTGGAGACAAGAAGATTCTATGCATACCTCCTTAGCTGGTCGAGAATATCTACCAGACAGCAGCCCATGCCCAAGCTTAGTCCTAGAAAAACAGACTTCTATTAATGCATGTAGGTGAAGAAATAAACAATACGTTAGTAAATATCTTCCAATTGTCAGCATTGAAATATTGTTCGTATACCAAGAAAAGAAAAGAAGCATCACTTTATAACATGTGAATCTAATGCGACAAGCATATTCATTACCATGATAAAGATTTCTTCCACAAAAATTATTCCAAATTGACAGCAATGACTGCATATTTCCTTACAGCAATTATGTATGAAAATTCATATAAAGGTAAAATTTTGTCCAAAAACTTATGATATTAAACAAAGAAAAGGGGCACAATGTGTCTGAACAAGTACAAACTCATTTCTGATCCATTTTAGCGCCATGAACATGGAAGAAAGTACATCCATTACCCCCAAATACTTAGAAAGGGCAACACCTAAACAGAAAAGTACTAATGTGCTAGAGATGACAGAACAGTATGCACTGCCTATAGATATCCACAAACAACAATAAAGTGAAAATTCACCAAAAAGTGAAAAAAGCATATTCTGTACATCTTCGAAAAATGCCATATACAATACATGACACCAAATAAAACAGTTTGGAGTACTTATGCATAACCTGTCAAAGTCATGACATTCGTAAAGTATGATATGATTTTTTTCTAAAAGAATGTTGATAACCCAATCAACCTATATTTGGAACATTTAATCACTTCATAACATCTGTATGATAGCGAATTTCCAGCTTACAATTGTGTATTCAATTCTAATGTTGGATCAGCAGGAGCCATCACAAATGCTGCTTTCAAGCTCTGCCTTTCATAGTATCTGCAGTAAAGCATATGGAGGAATGGGGGTTGTAAATGGATCAGATATCAAAAGAAGTCCAAAATTTTATCAAAAATAATCTCTCTTCTCATTGTACATACCTTGAGACGAAAGAATGAGTTGTAAACATTACTTGCATTACCGACGCCATATAACAGCTGAAGATAATGAATATAGTAAAAAGATTGCCTTATTTGTATACTGAACATGCTACAAAGACGACGCAAATATGCAAAATATTTCAACCACCCTTTCTAAATTACCTATTTCCCAAATTGATTAATCCAGTATAGCCTGGTCCAAATAAAGGTTCCACGTCTTGTCCACTCTCCTGGATCCTATTCCAGTCAAAATTGGTGTTCTGATCAAGCTCCCTTTCAGCAGTAGTCATCTCAGTCTGCAAACAAGACATGTCAAAATAGACAAGATGATCAATTTTGGTATAAGGAAGTTGTCTTTATCTCTATGCAACAAACAAGAAAGGTACCGAAATAATATGCTAATTAAATGGAAGAGACAGAAGCGCAAAGAAAAAAAAGGGAAAAAGAGATTATATGTACTAACCTTTTGCATTGATGAAAAATCAATGCCAAAATGTGACAAGTGCTGAGCTAATAAAGGATCTTCAACACTATCATCCTCCGGATAAGAGAAAACGTCTGAGCTGCCATAAAATTTGGTAAAAACTATGTATCATCGTAAGGAAAGCTTATTACAGCAGCCACTGAACTAACTTATTCATATTAATCAGTAGCTCAATCATATTACCTGCAGCTTCCAAGTCAGCAGTAATAGTTCCCAATTTTACGGCAAGAGGATAATTTGTCTCTTTATAATGTTCAATAGCATGGTCATTGCCACCACTCCCATCCCAATTTCTCCTTCCGCAAAGGATCATTCCATCAGTCAAATTCAACCAGAGATTATCAGTTTTATCGCATTTGCTACATATCCACCCAGAAGGAGGTACAATAACACCATTATCAATCTGTTGCAGGGTCATGGCATAAGCACTGACTTTCTTCTTCTCAGCAGTCCAAGATGCTAACTGCGCTCTGCGCTCAGCACCTTCAGCGAGTAAAATGGCATCGACTGCTAATCTAACCTGCACAGCTTCCACAAAATTCATAGTTAGGTTCTAGAAAATTGAATTATAATCTGGCTTTAACATCAAAAGTAATGTATACCTTCTCTGGCAATTCAACAGAAGGAAATGGAAGAGAAACAAAGTCAGGTAGTATAACAATACTGTGAGTTTCTTCATATTCAGGTTCTTGATTGTCAAATCCTCCCTCCACACCTGTCAATAATGGAAAAAAATTTAGAGCACTTCCACTACAATTCATATGTACATGACTAAGTGTATGAGTTGGACTAAGTACTTTGCGTTAAAGTTTTTGATCTTTTTCAGAAGAATATAACTATATGAAACATTTTGCGTCCACTTTCAAATTCTGTAATTCAGGGATTCCAAACATGCCTTCAATTTTGTCCTCTTTAACTATTTCAAATGATGGAGAGAGGGAATTACCATATCCTTACATCTCTTTTTCCGGATGAACTGTGTGTCTTACTAATTTTACCTTGACAATACAAAACTGCGACTATCTCCTGTTTAGAGCGTACTGTTATCGCTTGGTCCCAATTGGTCTCTTCACTTACTTAAGCTTTAACAAGGCGATTATACATTCATAGATATAGGCAAAGAACACTAGTAAACTTTGCTAGTTTAATCAACCATCTTGAATTCTCGTGATAAATTGAGCCGCAACATTGACGCAAACCATACACAGAGTCAACAATTTTACCAAAAAGGTAATCTAAGCAATGTACCGATTGCGAGGAGGGTGGGTTTCTTCAGCGGCCGGTCCTCGGGGACCGGCTTCCTACGCTGCTGGATGTGGAGGTAGACGGGGTTCCCGGTCTTCTCATAGTTCCATCCAACATACTCCTTTCCAAATGCAAGAAACGTGAAGAGGTCCACGTATAAGCCTCCCTCCGACCTCTGAGCACAATCCAAGGGGATCTAAGATCGGATTCGAGTAAAAGAGGAAGAAGAAGAGATCGGAGAGACACTGAAGACGAAGGGAATCGTACCGTAGAGTCGAAGGAGATGCAACACTCCTGCTTGTAGATGCGGTTGGTGGGCTCGGGGATGCGGACCTTGGAGAGGTGGGAGCGGAGGAGCTCCATTGGAGAGGTCATCGGGCGATTCTAGGGTTTCGGAGGAGGAGGGGAGGAGGGTGAAGAAGAGGGGGAGAGGGGGTCGGATGGAGAGGAATCGTACTAGGGTTTTTGGTTTTGCTGGAGAAGTGTGAAGAAGAAGGGGGCGTCGGGTTCGTTCCGTGCGGGGCGAGGCGACGTCTTTTTTGCGGCTTTGCGCCGAAAGATCAAGTCCTTTTTTTAGAAGTCCTCGGAGCTCCCAATTTGGTGCTTTATAAAGGAGGACTCTTTCCGACGAGTTTGCCGTAAAAATATGTATATCTTAATTCCCAAAAAAAAAATTGGTATTGGTTTTCATTTTTTTAATAAAAATTTTACTTTATTATTCTTTTATTAGCGTATATTTATTTTACAGTAAATAAAAAATAATGTACCTATTCTTTACCATAAATATTTATTTTTATTATTTAATTTGACGTAAATTAAATTTGCTTGTAACTTTCTTTTTTAAATGTCGTAAATTACTTTGCTGTGTATAATATTATAGTCAATTACGAAAAAGAAAAATAAAAAATAATAAAAAACTAAATATTTTAGCTTTTTCATCTTTTATATGTTAGTTTAAAAAATTTACAATTAAATAAGTAAGAAAATAGAATAGTTACATTTTCAAAGTCAATAATTTTTTATCAAAATCGACCGTCCTTAACGCAAGTGGCAAGGAGCTTGGTGGTTGATACCCGAGGTCCCGAGTTCGAATCCTAGTTGATTCACACTTCAAGCTACGTTTATTTTTAAAAAAAATAAACGAAACGGATAGCGTGCTACCTCTCTCTCAAAGAATAAAAAAACTTTTTATCAAATAAACAATAGTAAAAAATAAAAATTATATAAATTTTAATTCAACGAAAAGTTAATTTCAACATGAAAATCACTTTATGTGCAAATAAACAGGCCCATAACTGGAGAGCTTATAATGGGTTGTTTTTTTTAAGAAAAAGGCTTCTTAAAGATAAAATTTACCAAACAGTTTATAAGCTAATATGGTTTTTTTTTCGGGGATTTTAGCCTAATAGTCTTCTGGAAAACTTTTATTGTAAAAATAGACTCACCAAATTTAAATTTATAAAAATAGGCCTGAAATGAACGGGGGGTTTGAATTTCGTAAAGACGGCGAACCATCTACCGCTTTCAAGTGAAAGCGGTAAACGGTTCGCCGCTTTCAGAAAATTTTAAAATCCTGGGAAGGCGGTGAACCATTCACCGCCTTCTTGTTAAATAGCTAATTGCGAAAAATTCATGTAAAGCGGTGAACCGTTCACCGTCTTTAAAGACGGTGAATAGTTTACCGCCTTTAACAGCGGTGAACCATTCACCGACTTTAAAAGCGGTGAATCATTCACCGCCTTTAAATGCGGTGAACCAATCACCGTCTCCTTTGTTTACACCCACCAGTGCAGCAGACTTGCAAAAATCACCACATTTTACAACAAATCACCACATTTTACAAAGATTTTTACCAAACATTACAGCACATTTTACAAAGATGTGAGCATGGTATCCCAGTGAGTTCAAACTCTCGACATGAGCAAGTCGAGCTTCTCCCATTAAAAATAACTTCAAATTTACCATTTCCCGAAGTAACTTGAAACTCGTTTACTTCGAAGCGCAGGACTCGGTGTCCTCTTGCGATTGTCATACTTGCTTTAAGTAGTGCATCCTGTTTTGGTGCCAACACTGTTGAGTATGTCTCACCCTTCTCACGACGCTTTACAAAATAATTGTTCACCTTATAAAATGTAGCGGCCACAAATGCCGTAATAGGTAAACCACGTACACCTTTAAGCACCCCATTTAAACTCTCTGATCGATTTGTCGTCATTGTCCCAAAACGTCGGCCTCCATCAAATGCCCAAGCCCAATATTCCCTTTCTCCTTGGAGCTCGTGCACCCAAAGCCAAGCTCCCGGATGCATTTCTTTCAACTGATCCTTATGCTGATAATATTCTCTTGCAGTTGCAGCACTTCCTATTCCCGTATAAAATTTATTGAGCACGTTTTCATTTTTAAATCCTGCTTTTTTCATATTTGCCTTCATATGGCGGAGGCACCAACGGTGAGCATGTCCCTCGCTTCTTGGAAACTCCTCTGCAACAATCTCTTTTAACCCAGGAAAGCGGTCTGAAATAAGACAAATAGATCGATCACGTGTCACGAATACCTTTAAATGTCGTAAAAACCAACGCCAACTAGCCGCATTCTCTCCCTCGCAAATAGCAAAAGCCAACGGATAAAGGCCATCATTTGCATCTACACCCGTCGCGATCAACGCATGCCCTTGATACTTTCCATACATATGAGTTCCATCAATGCTCAACAATGGTCGACAAAAAAAGAAAACCCATTAATTGACGGCCCGAATGCCCAAAATACTCGTCCAAACTGCCGAACGCCATTCGGTAGTATTTTAGGATCAAGACGCCATTGAGTCCCAGGATTCACGCGTTGTAGTGTAGATAGGAAGCGACCAAGATCGCTGTACGACTCCTCCCAACCCCCGTAAATGACCTGCAAAGCTTTACTTCTAGCCTGCCACGCCTTCGAATAAGGTATGTCTACATGCAAATCAGTACGCACAATTTCGATTATTTCCGCCCGGCGTCAAAGTAAGCTTAGCCCTCAATGATGGAAGAATATGTCGACATATAAGAGATGTAGTACAATTTCGATGTGCAGTGTTAAGCACCGGAACTAAACAGGTATGTGGCCCGGTATATGTTTTGACTCTAAAATAACTCGCATCTTTTGGCACCGAAGCATGTAGTCTCCAATGACATGTATCTACCATGCATTTCACTGTATAAGCTTTTGTCGTCGACTTTATTACTTTCATTTGTACGTTGTGAGCAATATGCCATTCCCCTAGAGTGTGCAATAAACTTGGTTTATCGTGAAATATTCGACCAACCCATGAGCCATCAACACTAGGAGGGCACTGCTCAAGATGTGAACGATCAAATTCACTGTTATCGACCACATACTGGTCCATCCAATCAGCATCCTCTACAAAATGCTCTGGATGATCTATAAACTCTGCACCTTCATCTGGATCGTCAACGCATTCATTATTGGCGGTTGGATCATCAATCTCAGCATATATATAATATCTGCGAGGACTCCTAGTCCGCCATCATGATCCTCATCACTGTGACGACCTTCAGCTACGATATTCTCACTTAAGGCCAAATTCCGAGGTTCATGTTCAATACCCTCTCGATCAGTATGGGAATCGTCTTCAGCTACCTCCACCTGATTTTCTATCCCAACTTGAAACTCGCTTCCCAATGGATAAGATCCAAAGTCATGCAAATCATGAGAGGCAGGAAATCTGTAATTTTGTAGTAATTATTTATTTCGAAACAAAAGACATAATTTTGTGATTAAATAAATTATAATATATTCTAACCCTTCTTCATATGGGACACTTTGTTGTCCGTCCAGTGGGGCATGAGAACTAGATGCCGTGGCATGATGAGTAGTATGTGGGAGGGAAGGACGACCACCAACAACTACATTTGGAACTACGTACTCTCTGCAATTGATTGGAGAAAGCAATCTAAACATTTCTTAAATCAAAATAACTATACGAAAATCAGATTTTGCAAAACTAACCTAGGTGCATCAACTCCTGCTCCAATGTCAGCACGGACGGATTCTCTTCTGGGGCCAGGGGATAATACACCAACATCGAAATCACTATTTAACATTCTTGAATAATACCCCTGAGTTTCAACTATCTGTTTTTCAACAAAAATTACCAAACACTCACAGTTCTCCGACAAAGCCATCATCCCATATAATGAGTCATCGTCCGTAACGTCACCCACATCGAATTGATTTCCCCCGGTCGAATATCGTACTTTGATAATTAGACGATACTCATCTCTAGAAATATCTGTCAATCTATATATTTTTCTCTCGAATTCCGTAAATGTAATATCCACTGGGATGCCACTTAATTTCTTACGACCGCCAAAATACTGTGGAATGCCATCTTGCACCACTACGTGTCCATTCCAATGAACATTAATGGCCACTTTACTACGCGTCATCCTAACTTGCACAAAATTATAAAATTTATAAACTAAAATAGCCATTAAAAATTATGACCTAATTTAAGATCAACTAGGATCAGTCAAACTGTTTTCAACAATCAATTTCCTAATATAAACATATTTATCAAATTATGCCCTAATTTAAGATCAACTAGGATCTACATGCAAAGCAATCCATTCCATGTTCCATTTCTATTCCAATCATGAATCAAACATGCCCTAAGAAGTTTTAATTTCTGATGAACCAAACATTAAAAAATTTGTAAACATATTTTTTCGAAATTTCTTACCTACAAACTAATTGAGATAATGTGGGAAAATGTGGGCACCACGGCGGAAGGCTCGGCGGCGGGCGACGTCAGCGGCGGCGGCGGGGACGTCGTCGGCGGCGGCGGGGACGTCGTCGGCGGCGGCGGCGGCGAAGTCGGCGGCGCTGGCAGGGGGGCTCGGGAGAGGAAGGAAGAGTGAGGTCGGGGAAGAGTGAGGAAGGAGAAGGAAGGGTTCGGGCGGGCTGGGTAAAGCAAATGAAAGCGGGGAACGATTTACCGCATATAAATGCGGTAATCCGTTCACCGCTTTTAAAAGCGGTGAATCGTTTCCCGCTTTTAACTGCGGTAACTCATTCACCGCTTTTAAAAGCGGTGAATCGTTCCCCGCTTTTAGTGGTATTACTATAAATTCAGAATAGACCTATGAATGCGGTAAATGGTTCACCGCATACTGAAAGCGGTGAACCATTCACCGCATACATCGTTTTTTTGCCACCGTGGCAACTCCAAGCCTATTTTTACAAATAAAATTTCCACGGGACTAATTTTAAAATTATAAAAATTAATAGGGTTATTTTTAAAAAAAATTCTTTTTTTTCCCCCCCCCCATTTTGCAAAAAAGTCCATTTTAGTTTGGTTTTTTTTTCACTGGGATTCAAACACACACACACACACACACATATATATATATATATATATATATATATATATATATATATATATATATATATATATATATATATATATATATATATATATATATATATATATAATTTTTTTCAAAAACCCTCGAACACCCTCCTCTCCCTCTCCACTCCCTCCTCCCCTTCGGCAAGTCGGCGTCGCTCGGTCGATCGGCACCGGCTTCTAATTGAAGTCGGCGGAAGCAGAAACCTCGCGGGCGGCTTCAATGCAAGGCTCAGAATACCCTTCCTCTCCTCAGAAGAAGTGTGACAGACGATCTCGCCATGTCAGATTGCTAGAACCAGCAAACTGAGATTATCTAGGGTTTGTGTAAGTATCAGCATTCGCTCTTTCTGAATTGATTTCATATAAGGGCAGTTTAATCTATCAACAGTTGATAGAATTTGTGCATTTTTTACTGTCATGTTGGTTTAGATGATTTTTTAGCTTTGTTTCCAGAGTACAAATTGATAGTTGCATTTATTATCATATCGACGAGAAATTGGCTTGAGAATTATGAATTAGTGATAAGTTAATATAAAATAGAATGTTTCTCTTTAGTTGAAAGATTAAGCAGGCAACTATTGCTTAGTAAGTTATATAAGTTTTCTAGTATGATTTTTTCTGAGCATATGTAAACGAGTATGATGGAGCACAATGGAAAATGGAAGATGTATGGGAGGATATGTTAAGTTAAAACTGAAGACAATTAAATCATATCAATCTTCTTCTTTTTTTTAACTCTGTTCAATAGCTGGTCAGGAAACGGATACAAGAGAGAGAAACTTCATCAGTTGAGCACATAAGACATCATAAACACAGGAAAGAAGGGGGAGAAAAAAAAAATTACAAATGAAAGGTTCGAATGCCTCTAATTGAATTTCGGTTGATTATCCCTGTACTCACATATTCTAGAAGGCTTGGGGGCCCGTGGTTGCTTCTTCCGCTTATGATTTCTAGAAGTACAACTCCGAAGCTGTAAACATCAGATTTTACGGATATGATCACAGCACGAGGAAATGGATAAAAGTCATATTATCAGCGAAAAAGGAATAAGTTGAAATTCTCACAATGTCCCTACTGCTCGTTGAGTACCAATTACTGTCTGATCTCCTCCGAGTAGTCTAGCTGTGCCGAAGTCCGAGATCCTAGGGACCATTCAGAGGAGTGTTGGCTACTGTTATTGTCTCCAGATGGAAGACAGCAGGCACTTAAAAAAAAAGAGGATAAAAAATGAAAAGATAAAGCCACACTACCATTGTAAGCCTTGCCGACTACATAGTAGTAGAGGAATAAAATTATAACCATTAGTTTTTCTTCTTCTTTTTTTTTTCATATCTTTGTAATTCTAATCAATAAAAATCATGGGATTCAAAGAAATTATTCTTCCTTGAATATTCGAATTTGGTTATGTGCTTAATAATGTGGATACAGCATTAACATGATTTTATGCATTTGATGATGCTTTCATACAGAAATAGTACGAAATAAAAGATATCATGAACCCATATCTGTGATCAAAGTGTTACCTGGTTCCATTTCGTCTCTGGAACTGATAAAACAGTATCAATAGACGTCTCCGGAACAGATAAACCAGCATCGAAAGAAGTAACACAAGTATTGTAGTTACTATCACAATTACCAATTTGCGTCTCTGGTGTGTATTGCTAGTATCTGCAAGAATAGATGTGAAAGGTATGAGTATGTATATATAATGTTCTTTTTCTTGCTATTCTTTTATCTCAGGTGGTTGAAACATATTTTGAGCTACCATTCCAAACTTAATAGAGAACATACCTAACTCAGACTTTGCAACTTTTATGTAAAGATCCTGCCCTCCATTGATATTTCTTATATCAGTCAGATCGCCGCACTAAAGAACACAAGCGCTTCCCCCTCTTCTGATATCTGCAGCAGCGTATGCCATGCACGAGTCGGTTGCACACTTATATCTGCACTGACCAAGATTGATGTTTGTGTCCACTGTTGAATTATGAGTGTCTAGAAGCTTCACTCCCTTCATAACATAAAACCCATCTCCGTTAGCGCAATCTAACTGTGTCCTCCTCTCACATCCTCCTGTTGTATCCCTCATATACCGTGCCCCAGGTGATTTCGGTCCCTTAAGACAACTACAAACCACTGCATCATTAGCATACATACAGAAAAAGGACGGCACTTTGGGTAATTGGCTCCAACTCTTACTTTCTTGATCCCCGTCTCATTCAATACTACTCGCGATAAAAGCGAGGCTTGTTTGGCATCAAATTTGAAGGAGACCTCCTCCCGCTGACTATGAAATGGAAATTAAACATGTCTTCATAGGTTGCCATCTCAGGGAAATCTTCATTTAATCACCAAGACCTAATTATGTGTACACTATTAGTAGATTGTACCAACTACATTAACTTCATTTATGAAGAGGTAGGCTGCTCAAGATATTTTTCTGCAGAATTAGTTGTGCATCTGTTAACGGCCATATCCTTCTAGAGGTGATGAACTATGCCGCCACACATTCAGATGGTTGCTTTTCACGTGATGATTCACTCCTTTTCAATATATTGATATGATCATTTATATTTTGGAATGTTTATATTTTCAGAATTAGGCACAAAAAAAGAATAAGAAGACCTTTTAAGTCGGCAAATTATGCTGACAAATGCCTTTGCCATTCATCCTTGTGTCAAAATCACTTATACTCTGTGACAGAGAAGGATGAGGAACTATGTTTGATGCTTCTGTAGACTATGAATGGTGCAAGACCACTGATATCAATGAATCACATTAGGTCTAGACCGAGACAAGTAAATATTGATCAAAATTACAACACAAAATGACAGTTCTCAAGCACTGCTAATTGGCGATAATGATAATTTCTCTTGATGCCTTATATAATACAACTATAACAGAGTGTGATTACAAGCAACATTCAGCTTCTAAATATATAGTTTAATTATTCAACTAAAGACAACAGAAAGACAATAAAATTTGGATTCTATCCCTTTGAGCTTGCTGAAGAAGTGCTTTCAGGTTGGGTTGGGTTACTTTGCAGCTAGGAAAGCTCTGAGAAGAAACCCATGCTTCCTGGCTTCTCTGCAAGAAGCTGAAGAGACCTCGGAATAGGCGGAATTCCAACTTCGACTACGCCCTCCAGAATCTGAACAACCTGCCCCATCGACGGCCGGTAAATCTCGTTATCCTGGATGCACCAACAAGCAACTCTACAAGCGCGATCGAGCTCGTCAAACTCAGCCTCACCGTTCAATCTATCATCCATCAAGCTAACAACATCCCCTTCATTAACTTTCCTCACAGCTTCTAAAGGGAAATAGCTGCTACTTCCATCTTCTGAATTAACAACATTTCTTCTTCCAGATATTATTTCAAGAAGCACCATTCCGTAGCTATAAACATCGGCTTTTGCAGTAATGGCCACCCCTGAAATCCACTCCGGTGCGAGATAACCAATGGTTCCTCTCACTGTGGTGAGAACCCTACTGAAATCCCTCCCTAAAAGCTTTGCAAGGCCGAAATCTGCAACTTTAGGAACAAACAAATCATCCAAGAGAATGTTCTCCGGCTTGATATCACAGTGTATTATGCAGTCTCTACACTTCTCATGAAGGTAAGCCAATCCTTTTGCAGCTCCAAGGGCAACTTGGTACCTTGTTTTCCAATCTAGTACGGTACCCACTGAGTTTCTTCGGAAAAGCTGCGTATCTAAAGATCCCTTTGGCATGTATTCATAAACGAGCAGCCTATTGTTGCCTTCGGAGCAGAACCCATGAAGGCGAACCAGATTCACGTGCTGAATTGTGCCGATCGTACTCACTTCGCTCCGGAACTGCTTCTCCCCTATACGAAGAAGACCTTCGAATCTCTTCACTGCTATGGCGGTGGAGTCAGGCAGAGTTCCTTTGGCTACGGAACCAAAGCTTCCTCCCCCTAACTTCTCGGAGAAGTTCTTGGTCATTCTCTTCAAGTCGCTGTATGTAAATGCGATAAGATTACCCTCTACCGATTTCGTAAGTGTGATCTTATGTCTCCTATTGTACAGCCAACCTAGGAATAATACAAGTGCTGTGCAAGCTAAAATGCCGAGAACTGAGCCAAGCACTACTCTGACTGTCTTTCCCTTCTTGGTTCCAGAATTCGGGAGCTCCGAAGAAGCTAACCGGAGGTAGAGAGTCTCTCCGCTCGACCCGTCCGAATTTTGCTGCAAATCAAGCAAATCCCCGTACCAAACATTACACCCCCCACTGTAAGAGTAAGCAGTGCACAAGCAATTCTTCAAGCAAGCTAACTCACAATCTTCAATGCTACCAACTGCTAAAGAACGTGGGTCCGCAGGTAAGCTCACATCGGACATCAGAAAGAACTTATCTTTCTTCTCACTTCCCGATGAACTACTGCTATTACTGCTGCACTGCAATGAAGTGTTTCTCTTACATCCACGGCTCCAATCGCTCAATGCCCAGTCACTCGGAGAAGCCTCGCTGAAGCCCTTCACGCAGCCGCAGTAGGGGAAGCTGTTCTCATCACACCTTCCAAAGGGCCCGCAGAGAGCGTACACCTCGCATTGCTGTTTTGGTTGGGACCAAAACAAGATCCACTCCTGGGCACTTTCCACCCAAGTTAGCTCCTTTATTTGGCCCGAGAGGTCCAAAACAAGCCTGGAGATGAGCTTATCATCTTGAAGAGAATAGGTGAAGTAGCTCTCATTCGCATTGTTTACATACTCGAAGTTGTAGATATAATGTGAGGTCATCTCAGGGACTGCAGTGAATATGTCGCCGTTCCAGTCCCCGCTTGTCCAAAATGGCTTAGTGCGGTTCCAGAAGATAAAATATTGGCTAGTCCCATTCGGGTCAGTCTCAAGGGAGAAGATCCCAGGAGCAGGGTCCTCAGAGTTCCTCCATGAGGTCAACCTCTGCCTCTCCCCTGTCACCTTGTTCCTCCCAAGCTTGCCCCCAGGGAGCCACGTGTCACTCGGATGGTCTATGCTCTGCCAATAAACCTTAGATGGGTCGGACCCATCTCTCAGAATCAGGTTCCCAGTGTCCAGGATCTCAGCAACGGTGGCGTAGTTAGAGGCTACGTTAGTGGACCAAATTTGGGTTTTGAACTGGTTTGTGAGGATGAGATTGCCATCGTTGGATATTTTTAGCTCGGAGGAGTTGGGATCAGAGATGGGCGCCTCTCTGTTCGCTACCCAAACGGATGTGAACTGAGAGATCTTATTGTACCAGATACCGAGATAGAAGTTTGGGGAGGAGTTGTTACCTCGATGGAAGAACCCCAGCGCAAAGTTGCCACCTTTGGAGACTATGGTTTGGGTTCCTGAGAGAGAGTTGTTGAAGGAGATGGAGTCGGATGATACTGCGAAGGAGAGAACGGAGCGCTCAAGAGAGTAGAAGAAAATGGAGAAAAGGAGGAGAGAGGAAAGTGAAGAAGCCATGGCTACAAGTGCAAAGCTCTTACGGAGAGATAGAGAGAGAGAGAGAGAGGGAGATAAGAGAGAAATAAAGATGGTGGGTGAGAGAGAAGGAAGTGGAGAAGTGAGGAGGTTGATGGGCTCCTTAAATGCCATGTTCTCCTTTCGTTGTTGCAGTTGGTGGTGCTGTAACTGCTGTTACTGTAGCCTTGCTTAGACTATTCTATGCGAGTGTGAACGTTGATACATTGATCAGCGTTTTAGAATTTGAAACCGTTCATGACCCGAAAACATTCTCGGGTCACGACTCGTTGATTCAACCTTCGGGTCGTGAGTTTTTAGTTTGATTCAACCAATCGTTCAACTATTAGTAATAATAATAGCATCATAAATATTTAACTATTATTTTCTATATAAATATATAATGAAAAAATATTTTTGAACTATGTTGTTCTATAATATTTTTAAATATTATTGTAACTAGAAATATATGTAAAGTGCTGATTGTTAAAAAAATTAATGCATATAATTAATTAATTATTGAAATATAAAATAAAGAGAAATTCCGTCTTTTCTTATACAATATGGTCGGTTCACCGGTTCACTAGTTGGACAGTCAATCTAAACAAGTCAAAATAGGTTTTAAATCATTCTGATTTTATGAGTTAAATCGAACAAATTTAGGCACTGGATCATCATTCGACCGGTCACCGGCCGATTTGACACGGATTTTAAAACACTGGTTGAAATTAATTGCGCCGTAGCATGGAGGCAACCATGCATGGTGTTTCTTTTTTGGCTCGTCTGCATCAAGCAATGACTTCTGTTTCTTCGACGTAAGTGATAAGCCGGTAGTTGTACGTGCGCATAGATTATTAAGTTTTTCTTCTATCCTATAAATCCTACAGTCTATTTGCTTGTTACTTAAAAAGCAAATCATAACTGTCTAATATATATATATTTTTTTTTTTTCTGCATCATCTTGAATATATGAGTTCTCAGCTGGCTTCTCGTCTCTCTACTTTCTCAAAGTACTATAATATTATCTTTATAGATTATTAATATATTAGTATATACTATTTATAATACTTTAATTGGTTAATGCAAGCAAATAAAAGTCCAAATGTATCTACTGACATATTGGCAAACTCATATAACTTTTCAAATGCACGCATGAATCAATTAAAAATTATACATACAAAGCGATCATTAATGGAAGTGTTTATCTGGTTGACATAGATTGATTGTGCCATCCACCTGCGGATTCCTGCCTTTTCTCATAGACTGGTTGTTCATTTTCCATCATGCGCAATTTGGTCTTCTACATCACTCTAGTCCTTGTCATGAGCTTCAAGTCCTCCACCATCTACATGGACCTGTTTCTCAAAAGTAACATGCCCAACATTTTCATTATGACTTATGAGTTTAGTATCAGTACATAACCAAAAACATAATAATAGTAGCTATTTCTCAGAGCACATTAAATGTATATAGTAAGACCAAATTGGCCAGCTCTTGGCGACCAAAACAAATTCTTGAAAATTGGATATGGAAGTAGTAAAGCCCACTACGTATCCAGCCATTTTAAGAGTACTAAATAAGGTCTTGTTGAAGTGCACTGTAGTACGTCACATAACACGGGCCGTAAAATAAACATTAAAGTGAATAGGCCCAGAAGTGGCCCAAAGAACGGGCCCGATAAGCCCAAAAAGGGGCGAAAATTTCTCTGTGATCTATAGCACCCGTTGTTGTTATAACGATTCGGACGTGTGTATACTTTTACCTAACGTCTTCGTTCGACTTGGTCTCCATCGCAATACATTCCTCGCGTCTCCACTCACTCTCTCTCTCTCTCCATGCCTTAACTCCTACTCCTTTTCTCTCTCGCGCTCCTTTTTAGCTATCAAATACCCCGACGAGTAGTAAACCCTAGGAGCCCTAGCGCCATGGATCCCAACCAAGCTTCCCCGGGCCGTGACCGCCGCATTCCGCCGCCGATGTCCGCCGCGCAGGCGATCCAGCCCTCCTCCCCGCGCCTCTTCTTCTCCGCCGCGGCGGCGGCGAGCGCCGGCGGCGGCTCCCACCGCCGCATCGCGATCGCCGTGGATCTGAGCGACGAGAGCGCCTACGCCATTCGCTGGGCGGTCCGCAACTACCTCCGCCCCGGCGACGCCGTCGTCCTCCTCCACGTCCGCCCCACCTCCGTCCTCTACGGCGCCGACTGGGGCTCGATCGACCCCTCGGCGGCGGAGGACGGCGACTCGGAGGAGTCGCAGCGGAAGCTTGAGGACGAGTTCGACGCGTTCACGGCGAGCAAGGCGCAGGAGGTGGCGCAGCCGCTGGTGGAGGCGCGGATCCCCTTCAAGATCCACATCGTGAGGGATCACGACATGAAGGAGAGGCTCTGCATCGAGGTGGAGAGGTTGGGGATCGGCGCCGTCATCATGGGAAGCAGGGGCTTCGGCGCTGCCAGGAGCAGCACCAAGGCCGGCCTTGGGAGCGTCAGCGATTACTGCGTGCACCATTGCGCTTGCCCCGTCGTCGTTGTTCGTTTCCCCGACGACGGCTCCGGCGCCGGATCGGGAGCCGAGGAGAAGGCGGAGCTCCATCCACTCCCTCAGCGGCAGCATTAATAATGCTGAGCTTTTCTCCGATGTAAGGAAATGTGATATTTCTTACCCTGAACTTGGTTGCAAATTCTTCATGATTTGGTAGAATTGAAGGATACCTTGAACTTAGTCGCAAATTCTTCATGATTTGGTGGAATTGAAGGACATTTATTGACTAGATCATCCTTTATTTAGATTATAGTTGTTCATGCGGTAGTTTTCGTTGCTGATTAAACAAGACATCAAAATTCGCTGATTAATAATGAGCAAATAAAGGGCTGATAATATTATTGAAAGAAGTGCGGGAGGAACATCCACAGAGAAACTAGATGATGATAAAATTTCGAGGTGCAAGCGGATGAAATGATGATTTGTGCCTGCCCTGATGCATTAAGGTGATGCACATTCATAAGATCAATGGAAAAAAGACGGAATGACCTAAATTTACATAAGAAATCGTCTCAGGGCGTGTGGAAAACCTGCAATGTTACTACCTTTGTTGAGCAGTATATCTTCTAATGCAGTTTTATAAGGTGGTTATGGTTGGATGAAATTGAAATTTATTTTGAGCATTTGGGAAGGGAATGACACTATTAAACCTTTCTGTGGACTAATGACCTACTGACCTGCTTTCCTCCGTATTATCAATTAAATTGCATTTTGCTTATTGTAGATATGCTCATATAAATTGGTTCTGAATTCTCAATTATGAAGAATCTCTTTTTTCTAGAAGATGCTTGCTAGTTGTCTCGTCTGGCATGGTCCATATAGTTCTTCTAATGCTTATATAATTGTTACCTTACTAATTTGATCAGTTCGATCGTTCTTTTAATGAGTTGATTGTTCTATAAGCACAACCGTTTCATATATTTGTATCCAAATAATGTTATTGGGCCCAACAATTTCATGTTTTATGTTTTTCAGATATGAAGATGCTTTGTCTTGCAGTTCTATCGAGCCCATTGTTAGTATATGCTTATCTAAATTTTAGAAGTACTATCTGTTTGTCGTACTTTCAAAGGCACAGTCATCTAACTGTACTATATATATTCAAACAACTAGGACTTCTTATCATGAAGATTAGATTTCTCGGTTATCTTATCAATGCATGTACGAGATAACATATTTATTCATGCAGCACAAGGTAAACCAAGATCTAGGAACAGGATGGCATTGTACATCCTGTTTTTTTCTCCCGTTCTTTGCTGTAGTTTTCTAATCAGATTTGTAGTTTATAAGAAGGAATGCCACTTTACAAATTACTGCAATGTGCCCTCTATACTGTTTCTACATAAAACCATCACATGGTGAAGAATAAGGTTATGGTATTTGCACGACCACACTTGTCTTATGACGATATCAAGTCTTCTCAGGGAATCTTATCACACAGAGAATCATCCAGTCCTTGAAAAAATTTCCTGAACCCTCTCTCTATCATTCTGTTTGCTGTGCCTCTTCTCCTAATAAACATACATGGTTTGGTTTTATATCTTCCTTGGCCTTGTTGCCAGAACAGTTGTTGATTATTGCTGGAGAATTTTTATACCGCTTAGGGAGTTAGAAATGCTCTACTTTGTTGATATCTAACGTTTGTTTTTCGTTTATGTAGTACCAAAAACAAGCTCAACTATGGCAGTTAAAGCCGGCGATTTGCGATGCGATCAACATTGGAAATTCTGAGCAGAATGAGTTCTTGTGAACCTCTCCCTCACAATGGACGACATACTCGTGTATGGTAGTGTTCTAGTTTTTTCATTCTTTCACCGTGTAGGAGTTTTGCTGTTTCAATTTCTTTCTTGGATGCTTGTTCCGGGCGTATTCTCTAAACTCTTGAGTGTTGGCTTTCCGTTATGTAACCTGTTTGATATATTTGAAGCGTTGATTGTTACTGTTAATTGTAGAATCAGGAGATGCAGTGGTAAAAGGTGGTTTAAGTAATATTTGGAAATCAGGGGAGCTCCTGAAAGATGCATGGAACTGCTGCTTTGGAGTTTCGTTTTATTAATAATGTTGGAGTTTCAAATTTCATAATAAATAATAAATAATTGCAAGTTTCAGCCTGGTATTTAGTTATTGCCGTGTATCTTTGGCTATTTTTGATCTGTAGTTAGGACACTGCTGTATTGGATTAGAGCAAATAAAGTGCTCGGTAAGTATTGCTTGTATGAACAAAATTTAAACAGCTCATGTCCACTACATACGTTTAGTTTAACATCAATCATTTGATCATTTCACCTCTAGACCTGATTGATGGCACTTCTGACCATGAAAGGTTGATTATAAAAAAAAATATTCTAGTTTCTTTGTTGTGATTTTACACAGCACAAACAAAAGGGGGAGGTGATAGCGAGAGAGAAAAAGGAGAACGTAGCGATTAACTGAAAAATCCATTCCATCAAAGATGTGTATACAATCACAAGCAATGCCTACCAAGCAATTGTTTCCAAGCAATTTAAACCAAAACAAAAAACAAAAAACAAAAAAGGCATCCCAAGAGGAAGAGGAAGAGGAAGAGTAAGTTTTTGATCTGCATACAATGTTGTTATGTGTACATACAACTACCACACGGAATCATAACTGGATTTATCCACCCTGACAAATG
This sequence comes from Puya raimondii, assembly GCA_016920855.1. Taxonomy (NCBI): domain Eukaryota; kingdom Viridiplantae; phylum Streptophyta; class Magnoliopsida; order Poales; family Bromeliaceae; genus Puya; species Puya raimondii. The sequence continues at coordinate 215,789,352 of JABWPP010000050.1, forward strand.
TTGAGTTAGGACTAATCATTCTGTAGTTACGGTGTCTGCTCAGGTTGCTTGAACAAAGCTGCATCACAGATAATTTAGCGTCAGATACTTTGATAGAATTTTGATCATATTACGATATAATAAAATGGATATGTAATTTAATAATTGCCAAAATTTTGTGACTTAATAATTGCCAAAATTTTGTGACGTATTTCGTTCTAATTCCACCCGTCATACAAAGTTAAGATCATATCAATACCGAATGCAAGATGCTGAGAGCCTTCTAAATTCTACTGACTTTCGACCCACGCAAGAGAACATTAGCAATGCGACTACTAGCTTCTACCGTAACAATGTGATGCACAATAGACAAAAGCAACCATATGAATATTAGAAGACATTTGCCATCACTATCTAGCACAGTTGGTTTATATCCAAATCACTGATAAAGAGGGTGGGAGCTCGATCCCCTGTATGCATGTTTACAAAAGTGCTGTGGAGAATGTATTCATATATATCACTAGTCGGCGAGGGTTTTTCAAGTGGGGCATATAGAATTAGTTTAAAAAGAGAAATCAAAAATTCGTCTCTGTATCATGCTAATGCATATTTTTTTAAATTGAAGTTCTTCTCTGTATCATGCTAATGCGTAATTGAAATAATACTAATATAGCATTAGTAACGTGGAATTAAATTAATTACCAATTGGCCCAACCAAGCTCCTGTAGCGAAAACTCTTTCACGAAAGGAAAAAGGACGAAATTTTAGGTGTGGATGTGCATGTGGCTATCAATCACCAACAAGTCATACTAGTATACGGCCATGATCTTCTAGCGTTCCACCAAACCCATCCGACTTGGCCCGGTGTTCCTGCGACACCGACGCGTGAGGCTACAGCATCACGAACCGCGATATATCAACGGTTCTACTGAAAAACTAGTTGCCACGCTGCTGTGGACAGATTCGCTCCAGCAGAGTACTCCGAATCAATGCTCGTCGCGTGTAACATTTTACTGCACTTAGTTGCTTTCCCCTCTCTTTCGTTTTTTATTCTAATAATAATATTTGGCTCTCACACCCATTCTTAACAAACCTTCAACCGCGACAGGTGCGATGTCGCATCCACCAAACCACACCACCACACAGTTGCAATTCCTTCCCCACACGCGCACACACTACCTCTGCTCGTCAATCACTAGACGCGGAGTGCTTTTTTCTTTTTTTTTTTAATTTACCTTCTAAAAGTTTTAAAAAAAAATCACATATACAAATATATATATATGGTGATTAGCTATGACTAATTATTATTCACCAATGAATGTTCATTGGATTTGATAAATCTGATGGAAAGCATTAATATTCACTATAATTTTATTCAACGGAAGAGACATAATTAGATAATATGTACTAAAATTACTAAAAAGAAGAGGTTATTTTGGACTCACTCAATTGTTGAGATGGCGGCTCGGCTCGGGCCGCACGGCTCACCGGCCGTTGTTGGCTGGGATCTCCGGGTTGAGCCGGTCGGTTGAGCCGGATCCGACCTGACTAGATGGCCCGGTAGTCTCCTCCGATCCTTGGGAAGCCGAAAGCCGGCACTGTTACTGCCGCCGCCGCCGACGGATGTGGCCTCGTCGTTGTTGTCGGTAGTGGTGGCGCGACCAGAGAACGGCGGCTGAGCCGATGGGAACCGGCTCAGCTGCAACGACGAAGAGGGAAGGTCATCCTGTAACGACGTGACACCAAACCCAGCTAAGTCAGATCACATTAGTTAGATTACATCAGAAATAATTGGCTCCGCAAATTCAGGCCTGCAATATAGCAACTACAACAAACACAACTTTTTTAAACTGCAACCGTAGGATTATATAATTATATATAAAATGAGTAGTAGTTCCCTTTTGAATGGTAACTTCAGCAATTAAAAATTTGGGAAAAAGATATTACAAGAAAAAAAACTGAGCAGGAAAAGTAAAACAGACAATAAAAAAAAATTAATAAGTCGAGTAATTTTCTTTTTCAGTTCCACTTGAAATTGGACCAAAAAAAAAAAAAATTAAAGCAATTGGCGAAGAACTCGAATAAAATAGTCCAGGGAAATATAAGTACTGATTTTAGTTCTCCAACGAAGCAATTTGATTCCAAAAACACCCAAAATCGAAGAAATGTATACGATCTTCAAAATTTCTTACCCTCTACTAATTTCCAATAAATCCTCAACTTCGACTGCTACAAAGCATCAGATTCACATCTCCTTAATATATTTTCTTGTATACTAAACAAACACAATTTCTAAAACGGAGAGGAGAGGAAGAGGAAGAGGAAGAGGAAGAGGAAGAGGAAGAGGATGAGGATGAGAACCTGGGGGTGGGAGGCGAGATCGGCATTATCGCGCGTCCTCTTCAACGAAGATCCACTTCCTCCGCCGCTCCCGGCCCCGATCTCGGCCCTACTCGACTTCGACTCCTCCTCCTCCTCCTCCTCCTCCTCCTCGCTACTCGACGAGCTCGTCAGCGGCGGCGGCGGCGACCACGGCACCACCTGGTTCTCCCCCTCCTCCGCCGAATCCTCTTCGTCTTCGACGTCGTCGTCGTCGTCCTCCGATTCGGACTCGGACTCGGACTCGGACTCGGACTTGGGTCGGGCCCCCGCTTCTCCTCCGCGGCGGAGATCGTCGGCGGGGGATTGGGAGTGGGGGGAGCAGCGGTGGCAGAGGGAGACGGAGGGGCCGAGGCGGGAGCCGGAGGCGCGCCAGGGGGTGGGGGACTGGCACGTGCGGCAGAGGAGGGCGCGCGTGTGGCGCGCCACCAGGAAGTTGGCGCCGTGCACCCGCGCGTCGCATTCCCAGCACAGCATCGCCTCGTCCGACTCGCAGTACATCCGCGCCGTCCCCGGGCACAGCTCGCACCCCTTCCTCTTCCCCTTCTCCCTCCCCCGATCCATCCCTAAACCCTAGATCTACCTCTCGCTCTATCAAACGAATCGCTCGATCGATCGACCTCTCTTCTCCTTTCTCCTTTTTTTTTTTCTTTTTTTTTTTTCTTTTTTTCCTTTCTTCTTTTTGGGTTTTAGGGGTCTAACGTTTGGTCTCAGGCGGGTGTACGAGAGAGAGAGATTAGGACAAGTTTAGGTAGAGAAGAGTCGGGGAAAACAAAACCGGGAGTAGTCGCAATTGCATCTTGTTTAAAAAAATTATTTATTTTTATTTATTATTTTTTAATTTTTATTATCAGTGATATTTTTTAGGCCACAGTAGAGTAATATTCTTTCAGTCCTTTTTTTTTTCTTTAAGAAATTACTATCTACATACCTCATATAGAGTGTGCAGCTCACACCATTACATTCATAAATTGATAAAATATTTTTAAAATTTTAATTAAAATAAATTAATATAAATTAGAAAAGCTCTTATATATATATATATATATATATAAAGGTGTATGGGTAGCATACTTAAAAAAAAAAAATTAAAAAAAATCTTTCTTGTGGGCGGCGGTGCTTTCGCCCCCACTTATTCATTTATCACATCCGTGCACCACTTATTCATTTATTATCAATTTAGTTATGTTATTTTTAAATTTTAGAAATAAATAAATTACGAGACAACTGCAGGAACGAAAAGAGGTAAGCTTACCATTTGACGAGTCTCCCTTGAAGGGCAACGTGGTCATTTTCTATCAGACCTCCACCAATAGGGACCTCACGCTGCAGCCCCTCGGCTTTTGCTCCAGCGGAGCAAAAATTCCTCACCGCAACCATGTCGCCGCTGTGAAGCTGACATGCGGGCTCCACGAGAAAATTGTTAGCAGTACGTGGCACACCACGTCATCCTTACACCACCCAATTAAAACTCAACACATAGGATGCGCTTCCATATTTCTCCTCTTCTGAACCGCTAAATTCGCAGACCGAGTCGTAGTGTCCCCTATGTGGGGCCCACGAGTCAGCCAATATGCCGATCTATAAAACTCAATACCTCATCCGTACGCTTTTGTCGTTTTCCCATGCGTCGGGGCTTCTCCAAACGCTTCCGCCCCCTCCGCGCGAAGCCATATTTTCTCCCCACGTCGCAGGCCTAGTTACCACGAGAAAGTCTACTGTATCTGACTTGTACCACAATATTAATAATCAATCAATCATTCTTATTTTTTGAGAAAAAAATATATTAAAAATATTTTTTTAAAAAATATGATAGGACGAGGAAACCCAAAGGGAATACTCTGATTGATCGGAAACGTCACATCTGTAATATATTTAGTTCATTCTAAATTTTTTCCACTACCATCGAGTAAAAAAAAAAATTTAAAATGCACCAATTATATTACTGATGTGACATTTTTAACTAATCAAGTCTATTTCTTTGGATTCATCCATTCCATCATAATTATTAGAATTTTTTTTTATTATACTTTACTCTAAAAAAAAAGATGTGATTGATCGGAAATAGATAATGTGGTAAAAATGTTAAAATATAGACTTTCTTCGTGAGTGATGATGTGGCATAACCTAGCTGGAGAGTCCAACGTGGCCCAATTCCTACCGCCGCGCAGATGGACACACGTGGGCCGCACCTGATGCCATCTGCGCCGCGGCCCCCACACACCTATCGCTTCGGGGGCGCGCCCATGAGGATGATGCTATCTACACATCTTTTCCTTTATTAATGGGTAAGAAAAAAAGTAAGAGGTCTCGTTTTCAGTACTAAGATATAATAATATAAAGGATCCGGGGGGAAATACCTGCGGTGGAGAATCGATGTCCCTCGTGGCGCGACAACGGCCACGATTGGATCACGTACAGCAGCTCGATCTGATCTCCCCTCGTTGCTGACGTGGAAGGGCCACGTGAAGCAGCCACGTGGACGTCTAGGTGTTTGACACCTGTAGCGGCCCAAGCGGCTCTGAGGCGTTGAGATATATTTTCATGAGATCCAGTCACCGACCAGTAAGCTTACCACCAAATATAAGAAAGTTTATAAACTACTTTGCATCCGTTATTAAATGCGAAATTTGGAACATCTACGAGGGGTTCTGTGTAAGTATACTCGATGTCCTCTTATCCGAGCGGTCACGTGCCATCAAAAATATACGGACGGTGGATCTCACACTTGCAGAGTGCGGAGCCATTCCCAGCCACGAATTCGGAACGGCCGTATCTTCAAGCAACGCGAGGCCCGGACGGAACCAGCGAAAAAGATTCACATCATCCCCAAGATCCGACCCGCTCCCACGTGTCGCCCCGTCGTCGTCCGAGCCTCCGAGGCCGTCGGATCGATATTGTACGGCGGCGGAACACCAGCCTTTCATTATGGTAGAGTTGGTGGCGCGCGGGCTACACTCGGTGCATAAGTACATCTCATACACCACACTACTACTAAAACCTCATCGCACTGGCCTCAAAAATTAAAATAGAATCCACTGAATCCATTCCTAAAAATTTCAAAACACCTCTATATCAAAAATAATAAATTTTACACACATATCTTAAAAATTAAGTAATGGTGCGCTATTTGTTATTAATTTTGTAAATACTTGATATCTACATAATAAATTTTTGCAATGCACAAGTTTTTCTATTAAACTTTTCAAATATAGCATTATCATATTCATCGGATTAAGTTTCGATTTATCAAAATTTGTTATCAAAGTTAGGGCGGTAAGGTGTATGAAGTGTGTGGATAGACCAGGTGCAGGCAATAACTTCGCAGAGAGAGATAAGCAAAAGGGTGGGATTTGTGGCTGTGGATGGTTCATTGGACCCGGACACAATAGGAGAATGTAAGCGAGAAAGAACCATAGATTAGAGTTTGGGGGGAGGGGCCCACTGGAAACAGTAAACCACTTCAAATAAGGGAGATGCATGCACATATTTGGTGAGTCTCTATGAGAGTGGGGACAAACAAGAAAAAGAATATCTTGCGCATAAGCATGTGATACGAGCCTGGGGTTTATGTTTTCCACTATGTTAGGCCTATGTAAAATTATAAAATAGTTTTAAATTTCAACCATCAAAAAAAATTATTACTGTAGCTCAAACTAGTAAATTGGTTGAGGCATCAATTTCTCCTTGCGTAGAACACGGATTATGTAGGTGGCTACTCTTTTGCATTTGTTGTTATTTCTATTATTTAGTGCAGTTGATATAGATATTAACAACTCTAGTTTATGGCCACAAGGTCGAACGAGCATCATGTTGATTGAACTTAATTGTAAGGCTTTGCTTATCTCCCTAATGCGCGGACAAGGGCTTAAACTTATCCATAATTTGTGAACCATGAGTGCAATATTCTAACGTCACGACAATCACATGTATACCCACTATTCCAACCAATAATAAGTGGTCTCAACAGAGAAGCTTCGTTTTCTATGTATTGAATGGTACAAATTTAATAGTTTTTTTTTTTGGTACCGAATTAAATGTACCAATAATTATTCTAGAAGATGAAATGGAACTTTCCTATGTGCTGTGGCTGGATTTCTGAAAACATCCTGGTTTCTGAAAATCAGTACGTGTAAGTGAATTCACCAGGAAATGATACATTCATAAGGCCCATGGGCTCAAAAAGTTCAGGCCCAAAGCTCCTAATGAATGGAACACTCTGGGCCTCGGCTGTCCTAGTATGAAATCCTAGGTAATAAATGACAACGTAAGTGAGCTCTAAAATCTACGGATCAAGTTTCCCACAGAAAATAAATAATAATAATTAATATTGCCTAGTAAGGTTTCTTTCTGAACTTATTAGTTTTTTTTTTCTTTTTGTTGTTATTTCTTTTCACATGGCGTGAAGGTTTCGTGAGTTTTAGTACCCCTAAACTCTGAAAATAGCTCACAACCTAGACTTAAACTCGAAACCACTAGCTTCAAACCGAGTATATTATCTACCTAGCCTTAGATGGATTGGTAGGTTTAGATGGCACTGAATTAAAATTTTATGTGCATATATTCTACTCCTAAATGTGAAGAAGTATAACAAGTTATTTAGTTTAAGCAAGTTGACATAATTATATCACTTTTCAACGATATGTGTAAGAGGAGTAATGTGTAATTGAGGGGGGAATTTTACCAACAATCACTTCCCTGTGCAGTGAATTTTACCATGCATACTGTTCACCTACCAGAAGTTTATCATGAGGACAGCAATAATATATTTGCAAACTCAAATCACTAGAAAATGAAAAAAAGGTTCAACCGAACTTACCTGTCCGATTCAAGAGGAAACAACCATCAGCCTTAAAATTGTTCGTTCCGACGAGGAAGCTTCCCCCGCAATAATTCTCAAATCTTTTCCTTCAACATGGGAATTGGCGATACTCTATGATTGTCCTCATTTGGCAAAGTCAACGAAGATACCGTTTTTGGGTAGGAACACTCTCTATCTCAGAACATAGAAATTTCCTACTAAGCACAAAAGGAAAAACAAAAAAGCGTTAGAGATACAGAAAAATAGAAATCAATAAGAAGACACTCCAAGTGTTATAGAATCCTCCGCGAAACATTAAGTTGTAAGTAAGCTGGAAGGAACCGTATGCTCGGTGTGAACTATCTTTAGCCCACGAAAACGGGATTTTTCTGTGCACAGTGCGATCCCATATCCATTCGAGGCCGAATGCACATAGTGGTGACATTGGCCAACCAACGAAGGGCCCCAATACGTCTCGTTTTGGATGGACAACGGGATAAGAAAAATCATGTGCTTAGGGCTGTAGAAAATTCTTGTCCCCATATAATAAATAGCCTATTGGCTGAACTGGTTGTTATCTAATCATAGTGATTTAATTCACCACGCCGAATTACATAGTCTATAACGAGTTCCTTTCATATAAATATAACAATGCTTATAGACTATCTATAAAAACAACTAACCATTGACTTTGAATTCCCTAGCTAGTTTGACTCTTCCGCATGCTCCTTGTGTGTACACCTACGTAATGAGACAACTGGAGTGGTATTTCTAAATGCAAAGTCAAATGTTACTCAGCCCCCAAACTTGATTTGATCTGTGTAAAATGAGGATATTTTGGATGGAGAATGATGTGGCTGGGGATTCTTCCCCTTTTCTAAAGCACAGATGAAGCAAAATACAAGGCCTACTGCATAGCTTAACAACACAAGGACCAATCGGAATCAAATCATCATGTCCCTCGGTACATATTTGTTAGTGAAGTATATCAAGAAACAAATAGGTAATCTCTCTTTGAAGGCTATACATTTTGAATATATTAGGTCTTTGCAAACCTTTTCTCCAAATTTCAGAAGGAAAAAGCCTAAAAAGAAGGATTCAAAAAGAATATCTTCTACACAATCTAGAAAAGAAATTCATATGGCAGATTTGGATGATTCCGCCTTCATATATATGAACAGTCTGTTTTTTCTTTATGTACTTGTGTTTCCTGCTTCAGTTTTGATTGATAGACGGTCTTTAATTAAACTCTAATACTTTTCAATTCATGATGTGTATTGTTTGCCGTAAGATACGTCTACACAACTTGGATATTCAATTGGTAATACAGAACCAAAACAATAAAAGGAAAACTGAAGAATTTAACTTGTTTTTCTGAACTTATCTTCTTTCTTGAATTATGAAGGACATGAGTCAAATGAAAAATAAAGGTACCGGCTTTTTTTTAACTACCAAATTCTATATGTTTCTCGCAGGATTTTCCATTATAATAACACTGACCACACAAAATTGTCGATTTATTTGATTTTCTTCAATTACAGCGGAGAGAAGGAGAATAAAAGGATCAATCGATAGTGCTTTTTCCACATCAGAAACTGCAGATCTTTCACTATCTACAGACACACTCCGAAATGATATAGATGACCCATTAAGTCCAAACTCACCAATGTGTATTTTCAAGGTCATAGCAGCATCAACAGACAACTTTAACGACAAAAACAAGCTTGGCGAGGGAGGCTTTGGTCCAGTCTACAAGGTTTGTGGCTTTCCTTTTATTTAATCTAAGATCACAGTCGGATAAGCTTTTTAACATGTAAAAAATTTTACCAGGGAAGGCTTTCAAATGGAGAAGAAATGGCCGTGAAAAGACTCTCGAAGCGTTCTAGCCAAGGAATAAACGAATTCAAGAATGAGGTGGAACTGATATCAAAACTACAACACAGGAACTTAGTAAGGCTGTTGGGTTGCTGTGTCAAAGGAGAAGAGAAGCTACTGGTCTATGAGTACATGAGCAACAAGAGTTTGGCTGTGTTTCTCTTTGGTCGGTTTGCTTCCCATATGCATTTCTACTGAAACTAACTTACACTTCTGGTTTATTTGTTTTTTTTTCAAGGTCAAATTTATTCCCTTAAGTTACTTCTTTGTTCTTGTTATTGTTGGCTAGCTTGCAAAGTCATCTTTTTAAAGAAAAACAAAATTGAACAAAAAGTTACTATATATTTCTACCAGTTGTTGCCAAGCAAGTCCCATAGATGTGCAGATTGGCAAACAGTTCTCCACCAATGCTCTTCATTGCGTAGAAATTAAACTTTAAAATCAATAGAAAAACAGAAGCAGAACTAAAAAGGCCCAGTTTGGACAACATCAATGCATATGCACCTTATAATAGTATCTACTATTTTTAGTAAAAACCACAGTTTGGACAACATCAGTACATATGCTATTTTAATTGTACTTTGCTAGATTAGATGCATGTGTTGCTTAAAGTAATGCAAATCAAGCTAGTCTTAGCTATCATGTTAGTTTTTGTGACACCCCTTGTCTACCTCAATTCTCAACCTCAATCCCTGGGGGAAAAAATAAATAAATAAATAAACAATCGGTGCTACCATTTCTCACTTGGAGCTTAACCGCATATCCTACATTCAGAGACAATATGTATATACCGCTACTGGAGTTTAGAGGATTCTTCCCCACATACCCAGTTACTACACATGCTAATATTACCTAGTTCATCTTCTTCTCATAATCAAGTGAGCAATAGAGCAGGTCTAAGTTCTTTGGTGTAGGCGTGGAAACATTGCAGTATCTAGTTTTTCAGTGACAGTCTTTCTAACTTAACAGTTGGAAGATAAACTTCATTTCATTCAAATACTATTATGTTATCTAAATTCCGTCAAACATCATATTTATTATATGATGCTATAATGCACTGGTTAGATGAAACGAAGCAAGGAATGTTAGACTGGACAAGGCGCTACAACATTGTTGAAGGGGTAGCTCGAGGGCTGTTATATCTTCACCGGGACTCTAGATTGAAGATAATACATCGAGATCTCAAGGCAAGCAACATTCTACTTGATGACCAGTTTAATCCAAAAATCTCCGACTTTGGCACGGCAAGGATTTTCGGTGGAGATCAGACTCTCGAAACGACAAGTAGAGTTGTCGGAACAATGTAAGTCATAATTCAAAAGCCTTTAGAGGAAGATGATCAGCCCCATTTATGTTGAGTAGCTCCAAAACATATAACATAGGGATTTGTAGACTGTGTCTTAGACTTCAGAGGTATACTATACAATGTATTTCATATGCTCACAATGAAAATGCTTCACTAGTTTGACTGCTTTACACATTTTATATATTCTAAACTTACCTTGGATAGGGTTTTCAATGTCGTGTAATATTCTCCCAAAATGCTCCCTTAAAGTTGTGGGGTAGAAGTAATGCTGATGTATGTTGTAATTGAAACCACGAAAGAAACGCTTTCTACAGATGCCACTTACCTTTCTATATGTCATACAGAAATTATTGCTAACTAATCGCTATCCCATCAACAATGAATACAGTGGCTACATGTCTCCCGAGTATGCAATGGAAGGTCAAATTTCTGAGAAATCCGACGTTTTCAGCTTTGGTGTTTTACTTTTGGAGATCGTCAGCGGCAAGCGAAACAACTACTTTCTACATGATGAGCAAGCTCTGAACCTTGTGGGCTATGTAAGATATACTCAAATTCTCTCTTCCAATACTTTCTCCTCTTTTCCTTTTTCTTTTTTTTTGGTTTCTTCCCTATAACCTACATCCCAACACTAATAAGGCTTCGAACTATGCAGGCATGGACACTGTGGAAGGAAAACAGAATCCTTGAATTAATTGATCCTTCACTAGGTGACTCTTGGGATTATAAGGAAGTGTGCAAGTGCACCAAAGTCGGGCTTTTGTGTGTACAAGAGTACCCAGTAGACAGGCCAAATATGTCTTTGGTCGTCTCGATGTTGAATAGCGATATAATTCTGCCCGATCCGAAGCGAGCTGCTTTCTTTGCAGGAAGAAGCAACTCAGAAGCAGTACCATCAACAAACGCCTATGAGACATCATCTGTCAACGGTCTAACCATTACCAATATAGACTGCAGGTGATACGTGCAGTAACATAAAACTCAACCAATTTGACGTGTTGTTATTGAAATTATGGAGATCGATTAAATTGCAAAGTTAAGGTTTTGGTATTGGTTTTTTTTCTTGTTGTCTTTTTTTGTATAGTTTAGAAGACATTCTATGCAACAGTGTTGGTTCAGATGGTACATTGCCGGCGGTGCACACATGCGTGCGTGACGCTTGTTTGGCAACAAAAAACAGAAACTTGGTAGGAAATTTTTTTTTTCCCCCTCTTTTGCTTCTTTGTTTTTTTGTCTATGAAGAAGAAGAAGAAGATGCCATCACGCATCAAGCAGGGGCGCATTTGAAAAAAAGGAAATGAATGGTAGCGACGCCAAACAAGGCTTAAGGTGCATATTTTTGGCCATCACACAAGTAATAGATAACAAATTTGCACCACTAAAAACAACCAAAGTTTTATACAAAAGGAGAAAAACCTACACACTAAATGAGAAGTTAATTGATTCAATAATAACCCATGTAGTAATTAATCTCCTGCGCTCTTCCTTCGATTGTTAAAACATAACAAATCAGGTATCTTTTGTCGCCATTAGCTGAAGTAATTGCTTGTATCGAAAACCCTACTAGTGCATTCAATTGCCTCTATGAGAATTCCATTTACTGTTCAATTCAGAGAGTTTTAAACTCAACAAGTTGGTGAACAAATTTCATCTCGGTCAATAACAATTCGTGCAACAATTTCTAATGTGCGTTCCATTGATTGTTCAAACGTAGTAAATCCACAAGTCACACATAGAAACCCTATCTAGCTAATTCACCATTAATTGCTTACTTCGAATGCACCATTACAAAGATTAAAAACTACATACAGTAGAACTATTTGAAAGAGAAATTGACTACAAAAATTTGAAAAATAATAATAATAATAATTAGCAAAGGAAATAGGGGAAAATCGAACCTCACTATATTGTGGAATCGAGCTCCTCGAGTGGATAGGAGAGACGAAAATGGATTTGTAGAAGACGACTCAAAAGCAAATAGAAAGGGGAATTGTTTTGGCGCCCGCGTTTCCCCGCGCGCCGAAAATAATAAATAAATAGATTAAATAAAGAAAATAAATAGAAACCGTGAATAATCTTAAGGCCGGTAATGGGCCCCCGGCCCATCAAGAGGGTTAGGCCGAGCCTGTTACAAAACGGGCTCCGCAATGAACCCGGCCCGGTTGGAAGCCCATTGGATTGTATGAAATATAAATGAACACTGAAATGCATTTTATTTTATGAGTCATTATTTTACGAGGAATTATTAACTGCGGCTTTCATTCTGTTTGACTTTAATTCCAACCCACCTAACTACTATTTCTTAAAAAAGAATTATTTAAGAAAATGCTACAAGTTGCTGAATGGTTTGAATAGAAACAAATGATGTGATGGACCAAATGTAGACTATAATAGATATCGTAAGCGTCAGTTTTATTTTTTATTTTCCATGATTTGATATGACAGACAAATCGTATATTAACTTTAAAATCAATATAAGTATTGATGTGGATATCTTAAAATATTATTTTTGGACGCTGTTGAAATGTTGGCCTGCATAATGTAGAATGTTTTGATTGATTTATGTATACAGCTCAAAATATTATATAGATTTACAATATATCTAAAGTATATCAAAGACCCGCTCCGCTGTTAGGGTCTCAAAAGTATTTTCCACCAAAATATATTAGAAAAAAAGGGCTTTGTCAAATTGGTGGTTTCTCAGAAGAAAATTCGGTTCTTGATGGATTATTGATGGATGCTAGTCAACTCATTCTAGATCAGTGGCAGAGTTAATTCTGTCACCTTGCCTTGTTTCCAATTTATTCTCTCCTGATCTTCTCTTTACTCTTCCCACTTCATTAATACACTATCACTGTTCCAAATACTAAGCATCATAGCATCCATTTAATAGTGGATACTGAGCCTTCTTGCAAAGTCAACTATGCTTAAAAAATTAGACCTGATAAACAATCCTGGAAGTTATATTGCAGCTTTCCCAGTAATTTGTTTATTTCATTTGCAATTAAATCAATCATTATGATTCCGTTCGAAGCATACCGGTACGGCACGACTGCCGTCCATTTTCCTAATAAAAGACACAAATAAGTGGATATACGAAATTCGCAGCTCCTAACAGTTCATTATCATGTCCTAATAAACAAGGTGATATGTCAGAAGATATGTATTCTGCATTTTCTTTTCCTGACACTTTCTAGTTTACATAAAATTAAGAAATTAGTATTCTTGTTAGATTCCTGTAGACATGATCAGCTAGAAGGGTTTAATTTGTTGATCTCTCAGAAAGTCAAACACAGGAGATGATGATCTTTTGCTCCTAGATCTACCTACTGGTGCATTTTTTTATCAGTCACAGATCACAATGTCAACTTATGCCTAGGGAAGCTCATGGAGTAAGTCTTGGTCATTCCCGTCCACCTCTTTGATTCTTTATTTTGCTTTTGCATTAAAAAAAAAATTTGACTTCAGCAAATACGAGTAAATGCAGATGTAGGCTGGCCTCATTCCTTCAAAAGTATTTAAGCCCATCACATTCAAACCTATGTAAGGAAGTGAATTCCAATGTCTAAGATTAGGTAGAAAGAGTGTATTAAGTAGAAATAACTCATCAATAGGAACATTCAAGCCACGTGGGATTACTTGTCTTGTGAACATGTGTGACATCTCCAATGACCGAGCTAGGCATTTTAAAGCATAGTAGTTAATCAGCAAGGCAAGTCAACAACCAATCAAGGTCTTGAGATTGAACATAAGATTGCCGCGTTAGTTGGATGCTGTCTTGTGCATCTCCAAAAGATGAGGCCTGGTTGTTTCTCTAATCTGAGTTTAATTAATGAACTGTTCTTTAGTATCTTCTCAGAATATATTCTTGAAAAAAAAAACAAAAAAAACTTTCAAGGGAGATATTGCTTGCACAACAAGGGTATTTCTCTATATTAAGAAGACCATATGGATCTACAGAATATATGTATACACAAAGTATTATTATATGATCATCAAAAATCAAGTGTTAGGTCAAACCTTGACAATTTCAACTTTGGCTTCACTGGATACATTTCGAAGAACTTCTGATCCCTATAGGAAAGATGGACTTCAATAATACATTGCAACACCCAATAAAACTTTGTGATTGCTCTCTCCAAACACAACTATCAAACTATTTGTGTGTGCTTGCCGAAAGGCATAGCTTTTCAGTCAGTTTCTGCAAAGTATGATGAAATCGGCATCTCATCAACTGTTCTTTATCCTCTTTACCCTCTTCACAATCTCCACTGCTGCGATAGACATTTTAGACCACACGCAGAACATCACCGACGGCCAAACCTTAGTATCTCCGAGCGGCATCTTCGAACTCGGCTTCTTCGGTTCCAGTTTGTCCACAAAGCGCTTTATGGGCATCTGGTACAAGGGCACACCCGACGTTGTCGTGTGGGTCGCCAACCGTGATCGCCCTCTTAATGACTCTTCAGGAGTATTAGCAATCAATGATAAAGGTGTTCTAGTCCTAATCGATCGATCGGGCAATGTTATTTTTTCCTCCAACTCATCAAATGCCGTTAATCCAACAGTTCAGCTTCTAGATTCAGGTAATCTTGTTCTTAAAGCTCAAAGCACTACAAGTGACCCTTCAAACAATACAATTATATGGCAAAGCTTTGATTACCCATCAAACACCATACTTCCCGGTATGAAAGTGGGTAAAAATTTAAAGACGGGATTTGAACGTTCCCTCTCTTCATGGAAAAGTAGCAACGATCCGACCCACGGCGACTATACCTACAGTATGGACACACAAGGATCACCGGAACTTTATATGCGCAACCTTGGCCAGCCTGTCTACCGAACCGGGCCGTGGAACGGGCTCCGGTTCAGCGGCATCCCTGAGATGACAACCTACGAAAACATGTTCAACTTCAATTTTACGGCCAGTTCGGAAGAGATAACCTATGGGTTTGGTGACAAACAAGGTTCATCTATATCGCGGGTGGTGTTGAATGAGACTGGAGACATGCAGCGGCTCGTATGGGATCAGAACACTCGGAGTTGGAACCAATTCTGGTCTGCGCCCAAAGATCAGTGTGATTTCTATGCTAAATGTGGTCCTTTTGCTGCATGTAATGCGAATGATGCCACGGTTTGTAGTTGTCTCGAGGGGTTTAATCCGAAATCACAGGCGGAATGGAATATGAGACGCACAGCAGAAGGGTGTCAGAGGAGGACACAGCTAAACTGCTCTAATGGTGATGGGTTTTATGTTCTGAAGGGAGTGAAGCTTCCAGATACTCACAATGCAACAGTAGACCAAAGTATTAATCTTGATCAGTGTGGGAATAAGTGTGCAGGTGATTGTTCCTGCGTGGCTTATGCTTCTGCAGATATCAGAGAAGGGGGGAGTGGGTGTGTTACGTGGAGCGGTGAGCTGACTGATTTAAGATATATCGACGGCGGACAGGATCTCTATATAAAGGTCGCGAAATCTGAACTAGGTATGTTTTCTGTTACTTCCCTCTTAGTGTAAGATTATTATTAAGTGTCATATTCTTCAATCTGGGTTATATACAGTTTCTAGTTTTTGATATCTTATTGCAGTTTTTGAAAGGTGGTAGCTCAAAATAGTTTTGATTTGTCTGAGATACAAAGTAGGGCAGATCAAGAACATTACTCCTAAAAGAAAATTCGTCTCTTTTGAATCAGATTCAAAGCATGCATAAAGTTATTTTTCCTCAATAGTTGAGCATCACATTATCATCAGTTTACTTTGTAGAATCATGCTTTCCAATTAGATATAGTCTCTTCAGGTCCATTTTAAAACTACCTAGTCTGCAAAAGATTGTATTTTAGATTTTAATTGGTGTTTATCCCAACCATCACTCACTACTAATAAAGTCCAGAATTTGTTCTTCTTTAGATCCCTTTTTCTACTTTGATATGTACCATCCATCAATGGTAAATGATTAAATTTCATTTGGGTAGGAAATATCTATTTAATTTTTTATTCTTTTTTCGAGTCCCATTTTATTGGATGAAACTATATTTAAAAACTATAGGTGCAGAGTCAGTAGCTTACTACAATCAGCATATTCCAGACAAGTGGGCTTCAACTGTCTTTGGAGTAAAACTGGTATTCGGTCAACAAAGACAGCAGGAATGCATGGTTTTCCTATATTTTCGAACAATGCTAAAATCATAAATTAGACCTTAAATAACTTTGTTTTCGAATAGAAATAACTTCGCCTTCGTATACTACATTCTTCTACTTGTACTAAGTTGCGAAGCAGTCATGAAACACGGCATCTTCGTAAGTCCTTCCTAGTTGGAATCAGGAAAAGTCTCCTCCCAATCTTCAGAAGAAAATCATTATTCTATGCTACACTTCAATTGCTCCAAAATCAAAGGTCGGGTACTCGTGGTTTCCCCTTGTACTACCATGACCTTAAGAGAAGAAAATGTGTGGAACCATCTTATGAGAACACTTCGACCAAATGCATGTCACAGACCCCAGTAGATGTACATTCCAATTAATGACTTGATGAGCAGACGATTGGAGGTAAAACAGAGATGCAGAAAATGTTTCGTTCGTCGACTATGTCTCAAAAAGAAAGACTGAAAATGCTATATTTGACGAAGCACCTTACCAAACTCTTCAAGCTTACAATAAATGTTTTATGAATTACAAGTTTCAATACAGATAGGTTTCAATCGTATGGATCACGGTAGCAAAAACAATTCATTCATGCAAAAGTGGTTTGTGACCAAGTAAATTACGCGAGCTGATCATCAAGCATTTTAAACCAGCAATGAGAAATGTATACCGCAAGCAGAACAAGCGTTGAGATTTTAAGCTTAAATTTGAACATAACAGCATAGAAGAGGATTCATGTGGCCAATCTCCCATAATTTAGGTGCAAGACATATGGTATGCTTACCACACACACACACACACACACAAATGGAAAAAAGAAAAGGCTATGTGTCATATGACTAAAACTGTATTAATCAAACTTGATGATCATACAAACATTAAATGAACTAGTAATGTAAGGCACTTTTCCTGAGCTGTATTATTTTTTCTGTCCTTGCAGATACAAGCAATACCCACAAAAGACATGTGGTAGTTATCGCGGCTGTGACTACAATATCGATATTACTCCTACTGTCCGTTGGTTTTCTGTTCTGGAGAAAACGACGAGCCATGAGATTAGGTACAACGATCTCTTCTAATTTCAATATTTGAGAAGGGCATGTTAAGCAAAGAATCCATGAACAAAGTCTGTTTGAATCTCTTATTTTCAGTCAACTAAAATTACATAATTGGAAACAATGACAAAAAAAAGGGGTTGAAGTGATATATAATCTGATTTATCTACAACTCTGTAGTGGGCAGAACCTTCTTCCTGAGGGATTCGGAGCTCCCCGCCTTTAATCTAGAAACAATAATGCTAGCCACAGGAAACTTCTCCAAGGCAAACAAAATAGGAGAAGGTGGATTTGGTGATGTCTACAAGGTAACATCTTTTTAACTTAATCATCAAGTTATTGCTTAAAAGTAACTAGCATGTCCACTATTAGCGTCAAGTTTTCAACTAAGGTCATGGAGAACAACATTTTAACATCAGAGACTATCTTGTTGAGCATCATTAGATATTAAATTTCAAGTATTTAGTTAAACACCTTTCACACAAAAAGAAGTATTAGTAATTGCCGGTTTACTGAGCATCTCTTATAGATTTTCATACATCAGCAATTAGCAATATCAAGTACCTGCAAAGGATTAAAAAAGAAGAAGAATAACTTAACGCCTGTGGAATTGAAACGTAATACATTTTTCATTGGCAATACCAGGGCAAGTTACAAGACGGACAAGAAATTGCTGTGAAGAGACTCCCGGAGAATAAGTATTCTTCACAAGGCCTGAAACAGTTCATGAATGAGGTCATTCTGATTGCCAAGCTTCAGCACAGGAATCTCATTCGGCTACTTGGTTACTGCAGTCGTGGCAAAGAGAAGATGCTGATATACGAGTACATGAGCAACAAAAGTTTGGATTTCTTCATATTTGGTATGGAAACTCTTGACATAGATTATATATTCTTCATATTCCACAATTAGATGGATAACCACAGCTACAGTTCTAACTAGTCATATTTGAAATTGTAACAGATGAAAAGAGGCGCACCTTTCTGACTTGGAAAAAGAGGTTGGACATCATTCTCGGGATTGCTCGTGGAGTTCTCTACCTTCACCAGGAATCAAGAGTCAATATAATTCACAGGGATCTGAAAGCTGCAAATATACTTTTGGATGGAGATATGGTCCCTAAGATATCCGACTTTGGTACAGCTAGATTATTCAGAGGAGATGAGCCAGAAATAAATACTCAAACAGTAGTAGGCACGCGGTAAAAACTTCAAATTAATCCGTTTGTTTCATCTTAAGCTTAATGTTGCTTCGTTTCTTTCTTCTCAAATGAAAAAGTTCATTTTAAAAAAAAGTTTTTAAAAAAGTGTTCCTTGCTATATGATTGTCCTAATGGCCCCATGCAGAGGGTATATGTCTCCTGAATATGCAATGGACGGAAAGGTATCGGTAAAATCAGATGTTTACAGCTTTGGAGTTCTGCTTCTAGAAATCATAAGTGGTAAAAGGAACGAAGGGCATCTTCTAGCATATGTGAGTATCAGGATAATCAAGCAAAATGCAATTAATTTGTCCAACTATACAGTCTATACTAACTCTGATAAAAAATTTCAGGCTTGGAATCTTTGGTTGGAAGGGAACAGCCACAAACTCCTCGATGGAGCAACAGGTGGGCCATGCCCCACCTCCGAAATCTTGAGGTGCATTCAAGTGGGCCTCTTGTGTGTTCAAGAATGCCCAGATGATCGGCCCGAAATGGATTCTATCGTCTTGATGTTAGCAAGTGAGGACATAATATTGTCTGAACCAAAGAAGCCAGTGGTCTGCACAAGTATAAGGCCTCTCCAAATTGGAGTATTGCTTGGTATGAATGAGTCACATAGTGTGAATGACCTGACGATAACTAGTCTTGAAGGCCGCTAGAGCACAATACTTCTCTTCTGTTGCAGTAGCGATGATATAGATTTCTATCTATGAGTAGAAAAGGGGTTCAGTCCCTGCATTGTTATGTAATTGTTGATAAATTAGTACGATTCATATCATTCTAACATAGCACACTATGCCTTCATTACGAGAACAGGTGATATAGGATTGGAAAATCTGAAAAGCATGATCTACAATACTTAAGTAGGAAACATAAGCAAACAAGTTACAACAGCTGTAACATTGTAGAGCTCAGGGTTAGATAATTGACCAGACAACGTAAAGCCTAGGGTTTTACTACTAATAGTGGTAAGGGCATATTGTAATGTATGCACAGGTTGCTTCTAACTGGATTTGTAGTTCTTGTAAATTAAGTTATGAATAAGCTTAGGCTGTATCTTAGAGCAGAATGATTCAATTCACTATTTTATAAAAAGGAATGCATTTTTTTTTTTTTTAAGAGAAAGCAGCTCAGGAGACTGTGGGACCAAATCCTACCAGCCAATCAGGAATGCATTTTTTGATGAGAAGAACAGGTAACAATTATGTATAATCTTAATTGGAAAAGAAGCTGATGATCTGGGCCAAGATATATAGTATAGACAAGTGACATTAAAATATAATAATCACAACATGATAGTCTTTAAGAAATGAAACAAATTACCTCTGGTGGAGCTTCTGTATAAGATGCAAAAAGCAGTGGAGGGAGAGATATGCTTGCTACCAAGAGGAGCAGCAGAATAAACAACATTGCTGAGCATCTTAGAGGCAAACAGCTAACAACAAGCATTTCTTGTTAAGATTGGATATAGTAGAATCAATCTTGTCTACAAGGTGATGAATTAATTAAAATAGAAAAAAAACAGTTGTATTATAGCAGGCCAGGTCACAAGATACCCAAGCAGCTCCATATGATTTGGTTGCTATTAATAGGTCCAGCGGAACAACATTGTTAAGAATCTTAATAGCATCCACTGACACATTTATGTCTCTAAACTGTCTTAAGATCGTAGATTCATTTAATTTTCTAAACACACTTTAGATCGTAGATTCATGGCTACCAAAATATTTTTGGGGAAAAAAGGGAAAAAACTTATGCACTAGCTCATAATGTTCGCCAAAAAGAATCTAAAGAAATTGTTGGTGTTCACAAAGAGAATCCAAAGAACTCATGCACCAGCTCATACTGTTCAGTCCTTCAAAATGGCAAGAGGTTGACTCTATCTTCCGTGTACCAAAATGCCTAGTGTAGAAGGCTTCAACTGCCGTGAAGATGTTGAGGGTCTCGCTGCTATAAGATCTGAAAGTCAAATGTTTGCAACCTTAACCTAATGTAGCGAGTTGTTGTTTCCATGATTCGTACTCATTAAATCAAAGTTGCAATGAAGCAACTCGGCAATAAATTTAGAAATGAATGAGATGCCTATAAGAAGCTAAGCGGCCAACTATTTCAAGATCTCTATCTTGAAGCGGAAGAGTATAGAAGTTCGGTTTTAAGATATGGATAAATTAGCTATCATCCTCTGTAAATAAGATCATCTAAAAATAAGATCATCTGAGACAAATGCTCAACGTTTCACTGAAGAGGACTACATTTCCCCATATACAGATGCTAGTGAATCTGCTCCTCCACATTACATGCAACCCCTCAAAAATGAGGTTTTCCAATATGAAGAGAACTTAATCTTATCTGTGTAACATTTTATGTTGAGCTGAGCATTCCACATTAGGTTACAACTCCCACTCCGTGTCTCCTTCCGATCTAAAGCATCTGCTTTGAGACTTGAATCACTTTCTTCTACTTTTATGATTGTTGGAACAAAACAAGGTATCTTAGAAGGCGCATAAACTCGATACTTGGATACTGTTTGCTACTAAACCTTTTGTAGCAGCTCTTATCGCATCATCTCTTGTAAACTAAATCATGCAACAAAAAACTCATTTCACCTCTCAATCCACCATTACATCATAGTACATATCTACATCAAAATGATGAACTTAAGCAGCAGCGTTCCTTTTAGTTTCGGACAGAGAGCTAAACACAATGCACCAGAAAACAATGTGAAACTAGAAAAAGGGAAACATTTGCAGAGATTTCTTTTCTTTTTTTTCTTTTTTTCCCGAAACTTCATTCTATTTCCAATTAACTTACCATATGAACATCAAAACACAAGCCCACCAATCCTCCCATCTAAACTTACACTAAACCAAAAAGTAACCCCCAAAAAAAAAAAGAAAAAAAGAAAGAAAAGGGGAGAAATTGGAACAAAATCTTAGCTTGTGAACCCCCCAGCGAACACTTGCTGAAACGCCTCGTCGAGCCACCGCCTCGGCTCGTCCATCAACTCGGGACTCAGCCTCAGCATCAACACGCAAAAGTCCATCTCATCGAGCGCGCCGTCGCCATCCCCATCCCCCTCCACAATCATCCCCCTCAGCTCGTCGTCCCCGAGCCCCTGCAGCCCCAGCAACGCCGCGTTCCGCTTCAGGCTCTCGAAAGTGATCAGCTTTCGCCGCGGATCCATGAGCAAACGAAACCCGTTGCAGAGCTCCTCCATCAGACCCTCCTCCCCGAGCTTCTCCGCCATGATCGGGAGGAAGTCCTCGAATTCGACGGGCCTGCGCGCCATGGGAGAGATGGATGCGAACTGGGTCGGCGGGGAATGGGACGGGGGAGAGGAGAGCAGAGGAGGAGGGGTTATATAAGGAGGGGACTGGGAGGAGGGGATTCGAGGAAATTGGGGCCATGGGTGACAGCGGAGACGAAGCTCGGAATCCGCTGGATTAAGCGAGGGAGAGAAGGGTGCGAGAAAAAGCCTAGGACCTTTCCAAGAAGCTGCGACGGAGAAGAGGCGGTTTTTTTACGAATAAAATATAAAAATAAATGGAGATATTATTATTCTAATTCTAATTCTAATTCTAATTCTAATTATTATTATTTTTCCACCAGGGAATAAGAGGACGGCCGTGTGAATAGAAGCCGAGGTTTCACAATGGGATAGAGATTTGTTTGACTCGGCGCGGATTGGAGAATTATTATTAATTAATTAACTTAGTAAGCGGGTAATTTTTAATTAGTGTCTCTCTAAATCTGATTATGGGCTGATCGGCCCATCCAAGCCTGAGCCCAAATGGGCCGGCTTGGACTTTGTCTGTTTGACGGCCCGGCCTTGTTTTAGGCTTTGCTCTTAAAAGGCCGGTCCGGCCCAATTTTTAAATAATATAACATATTATCATACATAACTATATATATTTGCTTTTAAGTAGAGCAGTGGGAGTTACAATTTCCTCCCGCTTTGATATCATATGGTAAAAACTAATTTTGTTAATAGTTTAAAATGCTTGCAAAAGATGATAAAATCTAGGAGCTTGATTGAATTCAAACTCAAGAACTCCTATTATAATACCAACCAATTTTATAAGATACACCGATCTTTTCTAACGAAAATGAACGTAGCAGATATCGTAAAATGGAAGCAGTGTGGCACAAGGGGCGGATGCGTAGGAAGCTGGAAGGGGTATGCTTCTGGAAACCGCAATTATTGTGGCATATATAAGCTGCTTTTCTTCTAGCCAAAATGGGCCCTCAATTTAGATTATTATCTAGTTCGAATTCGATACCGCATCTAAAATCCACCCCGACATCTTTGGTCCGCGAGGCAAAAACTGTGCAATTAACAAATTAACAATTTAACACAAGGAACCGACCGTCCCTAGCGCAAGTTGTAAAGGGCTTGGTGGTTGATACCTGAGGTCCGAGTTCGAATCCTAGTTGATTCACATTTTCGGCTAAGTTTATTTATAAAAAAAATAAACGAAGCGGGTAGCGTGCTACCTTTCTCTCTCAAAAAAAAAAAAAACAATTTAACACAAGGAACGTGAGTCACGCGATTGTACCTTTTTTTTCCTTTTCAAAGAAAAAACCTGTATGTACGTATCGAAGCTCATTAAAGTGACATGCGCATATCTCTCAAATGTTTAACGTTGCAAATGTGATAGTGCGCGATGGGCCAACGTTCGTGTCCTTGTTTTGGACCAATGCATGTTTATTATGTCCTCAAAGGATTACTCTACGAACCCAATCTTAACCCCTAACATTTATTAATTGCCTCGAACTAGCCATTATAATATAGCTACTATCATGCATGGGAAACTCTGGAGAGCTTGTAATCAAAATGTAATCACTAAATGGCGGATTAATTATCACACAGCTGAAACGTGTATCACAGAGTTTTCTTATGCAAGGAACTATCAGCAGACATCTCTTCTATGTTACTAATTTTTTAGAAAACTACCGACCGTTTCTAGCGCAAGTGGCAAAAGGCTTGTGGTTGGTATTCGAGGTCCCAAGTTCGAAGTCTAGTTACTTCATATTTTCAGCTAAATTTATTTTTAAAAGAATAAACGAGACGAATAGCATGTTACCTTTCTCTCAAAAAAAAAAAAAAATTTGAGAAAACTCCTTATGCCAGTTTCGTCTCTTGGTTAGTATTCCATTCAAATAAGTACTTGCTGGAATTAAAAGGAGAAGTACGTAGAGGCCAAGAGTCTCTACATTAAATCCATGTGCCAGTTTAATTATAAAGGGTGTTAGGCCGGGGAAACATTTCAGTGGGGATCATACAATACATAATTTGAGACTATTGAACGAGCCACGTGGCGTTCTCTGGCTGTGCCCTCTCTCACGCTCTTTGCGGCTCTCTGCGCTTTCCCAAACGTCGTCTCGAAATTCGGTCCTCTCTGTGGTTTCCCAAACGCCGCCTCGATTTTCGCCACGTAGCGTTCTCTTGCTGTGCCCTCTCTCACGCTCTCTGCGGCTCTCTGCGCTTTCCCAAACGTCATCTCGAAATTCGGTCCTCTCTGTGGTTTCCCAAACGCCGCCTCGATTTTCGCTCCTCGAAATTCCCCCGTTTTTCCCTTCTCTCGATTTCCTCTCTCTCCCACCGCCCAGCCTTCTCTTCTTTTCTCTCTCTTTTCTCTTTTCTCGATTTCTCGAGCCCCCTCTTCGGCTCCACCGAGCCCCACCGAGCCCCTCTGTGGTTTCCCAAACGTCGCCTCGAAATTCCCCCGTTCGATTCCCTCTCTCTCCCCCCGCCCAGCCTTCTCTTCTTTTCTCTTTTCTCGATTTCTCGAGCCCCCTCTTCGGTTCTCTCCCCCACCATTCTCTCCCCCCGAGCCCTTCTCTGTCCCTAGCCCTACTCGCCTCCTCCTCTCTCCCGCCCCGAATCTCTGCCCTCCCTCCTCCGAGTGTCTCTCTCGCGCTCTCTACGCCCTAACCTAAGGATTTCCTCGATATTTTCGGGGGCTTCAATGATCGCGCTCTCTCGCTCTCTCTCGCGCTCTCTCTCTCTCTTACTCCAGGGGCTTCTCTCGCGCTCTCTACGCCCTAACCTAAGGATTTCCTCGATATCCTTGATATTTTCGGCGGCTTCAATGATCTCGCTCTCTCGCTCTCTCTCTCTCTCCCTCTCTCTCTCTCTCTCTCTCTTACTCCAGGGGCTTCTCTCTTTCTCCTGCCCCTTGCTTCGATGAGGATTTGCAGATCTCCCTGTCCCCAGATCGGATCTTCCTCCGATTGCCTGCTAGGTTTCTACGATGAGGATCTCCATGATTTGCTCTCTGGCCGGATCCGATCTATCGGATTGCCCTGCTTGGTGATCGGATGGCTCCAATCAATCTGCCAGGTGATCGGATGGCTCCAATCAATGGAGGTGCCTATGGAGGTAGCCTGATCCTATCCTGTCCTCTCTATTCTGTTCTCGATACCTCTATCTTTCTCTGTTGCTGGTATGATGCCTCCTATGGCCACTTGCTTACCCAGGTGTATCTATTTGCCTATGGCCAGTTGCTTACCCAGGTGTATCTATTATTTATTTTATAAATGTTGATGGGATTGTTCTTTAAAGATTTCTTTAGTTCCTCTGGTTGTTATATGGCAGTGTCAGCATTATAAATGTCTCTACCTGTTTGGCATAGTACCTTATGCATTATACTCGCAACCAGAAGGTATATTCTCTATAGTTTTACTATAACATCATAAATGCCCCTACAGTTTTACAGTGATATTCTAACCATTATGTTGTGGTGATGGTTAGGTGTCTACAACATTTACTCCGTCTCTCTTATTGGCTGCTCAAAAGGTACCAGCTTTTCTGGTACTTTCGTACTATTTGCATATGCATATGATTGTTTTGCTTTTACTGTGTGCTCCGCTTTTACTGTGTATTCTAAAAAGTGCTTTAAAAAGCTTCTCAGGATAGTGATGATTCAATCCCTCTATGCTCCTTTTTAGTGCCTCTGATTTTGTTCCATTTCTTCTCTGAGTTGTTGTTCCTTTGCTCCAATTTTTACAGAGTTACGATTACTTTTGTTTCTGTGACGATTTTCCATCTCTTCTTTTCCTAATGCTTTGCTGGTTTTGCTTATTCTATTTACCCATATTACTATTCTAAGGCAGTGCTGATGTTGCTGAAGAAAGAAGGATGGATGTTGTTGCGTTTCGATAATGCGGGGGTTTGGACGGCCTATTCTTAGGCAACTACTCCCTGCTGTGTTTACTTGAGGAACTATCGTGCTAGCCTTTTATTATAAACTTCTTTGCGCTTGCTGATATTGTTTTCTATTTTTTCTTCTCTGAGTTGTTGTTCCTTTGCTCCGATCTTTTCAGAGTTACGATTACTTTTGTTTCTTTGACGATTTTCCATCCCTTCTTTTTCTAATGGTTTGCTGGTTTTACTTATTCTATTTAGCCATATTACTGTTCTAAGGCAGTGATGATGTTACTAAAGAAAGAACAAAAGGTGTTGTTGCGTTTCGATAATGCCGGGGTTTGGACGGCCTATTCTTAGGCAACTATTCCCTCCTGTGTGTACTTGAGAAACTATCGTGCTAGCCTTTTATTATAAAGTTCTTAATGCTTGCTGATATTATTTTTCTATTTTTTCTATGGGTTGTACCTTTTTCTGCAACTATATCTCCAGGGGAATGGCGGCGCTTTAGGAGTAAGAAAGGGAAAAAAAGTGCAGACGCATAAGATTTGTGGCGAATTCCGGATGGCTTACTCGGAGGCAAACGCTCCTCACTGTTTGTTTAATATTTTTAGAGTGCTCTGCTCACAGGTGAATGACTCTCCAGCTGTGCATGCTGAGCTTCGACAGTTGCCTGTGCACTTTGAATCCTACCCTTTTTACTCCTGGTGTTTTCTACCCTTGCCTTCGGTTTTTCTACTCTTGGTATTTTTACGTTTACTGTTGCATTGGGTTTCTTAACTTGCGAGGCTGAGTTTACATGTTGCTTCTGTTTCCCTCTGTGATCTCCGTGCTACCATTTTTTTCATCTAATTTTTTTTTTCTTTTGGAAGCGATGATGTGGGTTCTAAATAAAAAAACACAGTTTACCTATCATAGCTGAAAACAGTGGAGGTGCCATTGCTGAGAATAGAGAAGGAAAAAAGCTTGCGGTCCTTTTTTTACCAACTTTTCTTTACTTCTTTGATCATGCCAGAGCTGCCATGTCTAAAAGAGAGGGTAAAAACAAGGGGCCTCAGGTTGGAAGCAGGGAGTAAAATAGGCCAGAGAAAAAAAAAACTTTGATCCATGAAGGCGGTTGTTGGATAGGCTAACAATAGGCAGCCAGGCACTACCTTTACTTAATTGGCAGCGGTGTTGCTACGTGCTTTGTGGAACTTACAATTTTATATAACCTGAGCTTCCTACTTTCTTCTTACTTTTGTTTGTTCTATTTGCTGAATTAACTGTTGACTTATTTCTACTTTTCAATCTCCCGCTTTTAGCTTTGAATTTATAGTTTTTTTTTTTTTTCCTTCCTACTTGAACTTCCTACTTCTTTTCGGCCTTGTGCTTTTTATATTTGAAGCTACAGTTTTATTTCACTTGCGCTCCGTACTTTCTTCATACTTTTATCTGTTTCGTTTTACTGACTTAATTCTTACCTCCCGATATTTTTGCGGATACTGTTGCATTGTGTTTCTTGACTTGAGAATTGGATTTACACGTTGCTTCCATTCGCACTTGTGATTTTCTCTGTACTTTCATTGTTTTCTATCGTTTTCTGTTCTTCTTCTTCTTTTCTTTTTTTTGTTTTTGTTTTTGTTTTTTTTTTTTTGTTCTTATTTTTTTTTATTTTTGGGGGGCGATGATGTGGGTTTTAAATAAAAAAAGCGCAGGTTACCTGCCATAGCTGAAAACAGGGAACAGAGGTAGTAAAATTATGTGGCCACAGGTTGGAAGGGGGGAGTAAAATAAGCCGAGAAAAAAAAACCACCTCCCTTGCACGAATGCAGTTGTTGCCGCAGTCGTTGGATGGCCTAGCAATAGGCAACCAGGCACTACCTTTACTTAATCGGCAGCGGTATTGGTACGCCGTGCTTACACTTGGGCAACCAGGCACTACCTTTACTTAATCGGCAGCGGTATTGGTACGCCGTGCTTACACTTGTGTGGCCACACTTTTAACGGTGCTTTGTGGAAGTTGCAGTTTTATTTAACCTGAGCCTCCTACTTTCTTCGTACTTTTATTTCCTCCGCTTGCTGATTTAACTGCTGGCTTATTTGTGCTTTCCTATCTTGTGCTTTTTGCTTTGAAGTTACAATTTTCATTTAACCTCAGCTTCTTACTTCTTTTCGCTCTTGTGCTTTTATCTTTGAAGTTGCAGTTTTATTTAACCTGGGCTTTCTACTTTCTTCGTATTTTTATTTGTTCCATTTTTTATTTAACTTTCGACTTATTTGTGCTTTTTAATCTGGTGTTTTCCAACTTTCTTAAATTTCTATCTTACCAATGATTTTGCGCTCATTCCTGTTCTTCTTTAGGTTGCTGCCGTATTTTCTTCGCTCTTTTATGCTTTTTGAACTTGTGTGTTTTTTTTTTAGCTTTCTTCAATTTCTACCTTATAAGTAGTTCCGCCCTCATTTATGTGCTTCTTAAGGTTTCTGCTGTATTTTCTTCACTCTTTTACGATAGTGATGCTGTCAACTTTTTCGATAACTGCTCTTCTTGGATTTTCCGCTGGCTCCTCTCTCCTCTTAGAAAACTTCTCTACTCTACTGACCTACCTTCTCCCTGTTTTTTCTTCTTTTTTCCTTTCTCTACCTCCCTCTCTTTCTTTTGCTACTTCGTGCAGCTTCCGTCATGCGTACTGTGCAACTTTCTCAGACTGGATTGTTCCGTGAAGTCTGCGAGCAACTGCAGATGGAGGTGCCCCAAAATGTGGTTACCGTAGATGACGAGGGAAAATTCCTCGCATACATAGATCTCCATGTCATTCGAAGTGAATCAATTACTGAAGTTATTCGATGTTGGAGTACACAGTTCTCCACAGCTGCTGGTGCTGAACAAGAAGCTGCTCGCCTTGCTCTCAAGCGATTAGTTAGTGAAATGGACCTGCATGTTAAAGATGCCAACTACGATGACAACATATATCATAAGACTATGTACGATCATCTAACTACTGACCATGCGACTCTATATGCTCAATACAATAAGCTGGCGCATGAGTATAACTTTTTAAAAAATTGTTTAGTTGCTACTGTCACACAAAAAAATGAATTGATAGATGAACGCGTCAAGGTACGCCAAGCCATCCTGGATTGCGATGCCGTGATGAGCGGACTTGGTCCAATTCCGCCCCTTACAGAAATCCTGCCCTCTGAGGCTACCTCTGCCCTTCTGGGTGGGCTGTAATGGATTCTGGAATGTAGACATTCCGCGGACATTTTGTACCCGCTGGGTTGACTACGTGCCTTTCGAATCCAGGGGTATTTTGTGTACCTGTAATGTCTTTCTTTCCTGTGGCTACACTGCTCGGACTGTAATAATTTCTTAGGTGCGGATATTCTATGGACATTTTGTACTACCTGCTTTGCCTGTGTGAATTCTGAAGCCATGGATATTTTCTGCCGATATTACATCTCTTTCCTCTAATTTCCTGTTTCTTCTCTTCGTTTTTTTGGAATGCTATTCTATGGCCGTTTTGTACTCCCTGGTTTGGCTGTGTGAATTCTGAAGCCACAGATATTTTTGCCTATATTACATCTCTTTACTCTAATTTCCTGTTTCTTCTCTTTGTTTTTTTGGGAATACTACTTACGCGAGGTGCTTATATGCAGCTGTTTATGCTTCAAGAAATTTTGGAATGGCCTTTCATAGGCAAGCATTTGCTGCCGATTGCTACAGTTATGCCCCTCGCTATTAAGTTTGTGCTGAAAATGTTCAAATTATGCTGCCTTTGTATGCTGCGTAAGCAGCCTTTAAGTTGGAGTTTGTTTCCTGCTCCTTTTAACTCTTTGAGGCAATGATGTTGATTGCTACAGTTATGCCCCTCGCTATTAAGTTTGTGCTGAAAATGTTCAAATTATGCTGCCTTTGTATGCTGCGTAAGCAATTCTTCGCCTTTAAGTTGGAGTTTGTTTCCTGCTCCTTTTAACTCTTTGAGGCAATGATGTTGAATGTAATATAGAAGCAATTTTGGACGGCTTGAATGCAGGCAACCGGTTGCTGCTATTTACAGGCCATATGTCGGCATTGTTCAAACTATACTATGTTTGGTTCTACTTTGATCCTCCTGAGCTCGCCTTGGGTTGGTTGAAGATGTTGACAATGCCTTCTCTATAATGTCTTCAGATTGAATTGAGAAATTTGCTGAGCCTCCCCTTCTTTTCCAATTTATGAATTCATAATTTATAGGCAAGTATTATCGCCTTCAATTTATTCTCCCTGTGCTCCCCTATCCATTTTCTGCATAAGATTTTGGCCTTTCTCTGATGTTTGTTCTGCTTCACAATTTTTGCATAATCTGAAATTCAGCATTTCAACATTTACCTTCCTACTTGCCTTTGGTTTAAACCTCTAGACATTCTTTAGCCGGTCACCTATCATTTCCTCTTTGCAAAAAAACTGTATGTATACTTTCTTTAACTTGGCATTGCATATTGGCTAGGTAAATGTTGGATTTCATATTTGCATTTGGTTTTAAAAAAAGGAGGTGAAATTCAGTATTTAGGAAAATTCAGATAAGCTTACATTTTTTGGGTTGGAAGCATCACCTTTAAATTCTGATTATTAATTATTAATTGCAAGCTCTAATTTATATTTAATTACATAGTTGCTTTAAAGCAACTTAAGATAAACTTACCTTCTTTGAGTTTTGTACTCCCTGGTTTGAAGCCAATTGTATTTTCTCGCCACGTGGCGTTCTCTCGCTGTGCCCTCTCTCAGGCTCTCTGCGGCTCTTTGCTGTTTCCCAAACATCATCTCGAAATTCGGTCCTCTCTGTGGTTTCCCAAACGCTGCTGGTTGCTACGGTTATGCCCCTCGCTATTAAGTTTGTGCTGAAAATGTTCAAATTATGCTGCCTTCATACATTTTTTTCTGCTATGTTTAATTATTTATATTAATGTACAGGTTTGGTGAAGATATTCTCAAGGATGAGCAGGATAAAAAGAATAAGTAGTTATTACAAATAATGTTATGTCCATCTATATTACCTTTTTGTATTTTGAATTACTGAAACTTCTACAATTTACCACCTTTTGTATTATTATCTCTGAATTACTGAAATCGCACCTTTTGTATTATTATCTCCTTACCTTTGGTGTTTTCTAAAATTATTATTTAAAAGTATTTACGTAAATTATTTAGCCGCAGCGAAGCGCGGGTAGTTTCCTAGTAATAATTAACGGTAGCTCTCTAAACCACTTAATTAAGCTAGATCTCCATGTGGCCTTTGGCTAAGATCTGGCAAACGGATGGATTGGGTAATTCGTGGGCGGATCATTCTATCCGCGAATTATATGGGCATTGATAAAATTTATCCGTAAATTTTTGGGTAGTCAACATGTTTACCCATACCGCCCGCGGGTGGGCGGATGGGCATGTGAGTTACCCGCAATTTTTTTTTTCCTTTTTTGCTTCTATACTTTTAAAATACTAAACACATACATATAATTTTTAAAAGCGTAACATATTACAACATACAATAATAATATTTAAAGTCTTAAAACGAATAAATTTCATAATATAAAAGACACGCGATAAGAAATTATGGTTAGAATTTTTAAGATGGATAAACAAATATATATATATATATATATATATTTACATTAAAAATATATATATTTTTAATTAAAAAATATATATGTGGATACCCGCGGGTACTCACGGGTTACCCAAAATATCCACAACTTAATGGGTACCCACCTATTTTATTCATAATTTTTTGGATAGAAAAATTTTGTACCCATACTCGCAAATTTACAGGTAACCCGTGGGTACCCACGGTATGAGTCGAGATTGCCAAGTCTAACCATCACCACTAACAACCATATATAACACACCAAGTTCCTAAATAGAGTTTAACTAGGCTTCACAAATCCAAATTAATTATATCTCTAACCAATTTAAATCATATCTATCTAATTAGAATTTAACTCTATTTAGATAAATATACATTTAATTATATCTAATAAAAAAACAACTACTCTTATATGTCAAAATTTACAGTTATATTTTACAAATGTGAGATGTCATGCTAAAATGTTATATCTTATTAATAGAATAAAACAAAACATTGTAGTTCATAGGATCCAAATTGTTTTTGACAAAATAACTTCCGAACTCGACATCGGCTCTATTATACTTTATTTAAAATATTTAAAATGTGTAAAAAATAAACTTTGTACTTGTGCAATATCATTTACTTAGTGATCAACAAGTTTTAAAATAAACGATTGACAATAAAAATCTCATAAAAGGTAATGATATAACAGTAAAATTACGGACGAAAGATATTGATATTATTTTAAATAATATAAATTTTTGTTATAAATTTTTTACATAATAGATATTTTAATACTGCCAAACTTTTAAATAGATCATGTCGAATGATTAACAAAATACATGAATAAAATTATAAGCTCACATATATATGAATACGAACTAAGCTCATATACGCATAATATATGATAAATCATTACTATTAAAAATTAAAAAATTTCAAATAGATGTAATAAAATAAAATTTTAAGTAAAGTATGAAACATAATTATCCCATCAAGTATGAAAAATGATAAAAACCACTAATTGATTTTTTTTTTTTTTTTCCTGGAAAGAGAACAGTAGCATGATGTCCGTCTAGTCCATTTTTCGAGAAATCAACATAGCTAGAAATGTAAAAGAACAACAGCATGTTATTCGTTTAGTTTATTTTTGATAAACAAATATAATCAGAAATGCGAAATAATTAGACTTTGAATTTGAAACTTGAAATGTTTTTATTTTTTTTTGAGAGAAAGGTAGCACGGTACCTGCTTCGTTTATTTTTTTTTTAGAAATAAATTTAGCTGGAAATATGAATCAATTATGATTCAAACTCGGAAACTCGGGTACCAACCACCAACCCTTTGAAACTTGAGATGTTAATCATCAAATTTTTTGATACTTGTGCTAGCTAGGGATGGTTGGTATGAATCTAGAATGATTTTCACAATTTCACCGAATTCTCGTGTATATTTTTCAAAGTTGAGTTGTATAATAACAATGTAACTAAAAACGTTTTAAAAAATATTAAAAACCGAGGAAACAAACATTGACTGTAAGTCAATCGCATGAATCGGAGACAATAAACATGCATGCATCACCAAGGAAAGCGACACGGCGAGAAAATCTACTGCATCATACTTGCATCACATCATCAGTAACAAATTAATCATATTTTTTAATTTAAAAAAAATATAATAAAAATATTTTTTTATTAATTATGATGGGACATATTAATTTAAGAAAAATAATTTTATTGGTTGGAAACACCATGTATAATAAAAATATTTTTTTATTAATTATGATGGGACATATTAATTTAAGAAGAATAATTTTATTGATCGGAGACGCCACGTCAGTAACATATCCGGTGCATTCTAAATTTTTTCCCACAGCAGGGCAGTGTACTAATTACAATCTCCCTCTCTATCTCTCTCTATAAAATCCCATTCCCACCCCCACTTCTCCTCGCATCATCACTCATCGTCACCACAACCACTACCCCGCTCTCATATCCCATAAGATTTACAAGGAAAGGAAAGGAAAGGAAAGAAAAGAAAAGAAAAAAGAAAAGAAAAAAGAAGCTAAAATGGGAAGCCTCCCACGTGATGATCATGATCAGTTGATCCCCTCCTTCCGATTCCAGCCCCTGGACGCCGACGAATTCGCCGAAGAATCGCACGCCGTGGTGGACTTCATCGCCGACTACTACCGCACTGTGGACAAGTTCCCGGTGCGCAGCCGGGCCGAGCCAGGCTCTCTGTCGAAGCTCCTCCCCCGCGATCCGCCGCAGCTGCCCGAGCCCATCGGCGCCATCCTCGGCGACGTCGACCGCCACATTCTGCCCGGGCTGACCCACTGGCAGAGCCCCAACTTCTACGCCTACTTCCACGCCAACGCCAGCTCCGCCGGGTTCGCGGGGGAGATGCTCTGCTCGGGGCTCAACGTGGTGGGCTTCACCTGGGCCGCCTCCCCCGCCGCCACCGAGCTCGAGTGCCTCGTCATGGACTGGATGGCCACCATGTTCAAGCTCCCGCGCGCGTTCCTCTTCTCCCATAATGGCGATGGTGGCAGCGGAGGCGGCGTCCTCCACGGGAGCACGTGCGAGGCCGTGGTTTGCACCCTCGCCGCGGCGCGCGACCGCGCTTTGGAGAAGCGCGGCTTCGGCTGCATAACCAAGTTGGTGGTGTACGCCTCCGACCAGACCCACTTCACCGTGCAGAAGGCGTCCAAGATCGTCGGGATACCCCCCGCCAACTTCCGAATCATCCCCACCTCCGCCGCGTCCGGATACGCCCTCGCTGCCGATAGCGTCCGTGCTGCAGTCGAGGCCGACGTGGCCGCCGGCCTGGTCCCGCTCTACCTCTGCGCCACGGTCGGCTCCACCGCCGTCGGGGCCGTGGACCCGCTGCGCGAGATTGGAGAGGTCGTCAAGGAACACCACATATGGTGTGTATATATATATATATATATATATATATCAGCATGCAAAACATGCAGCCGTCTCTCTATTCTAAAAGCTTGAGCTAAATAACTAATTGATTCTTTGAAGTCTGAATCTATTGCTGAATTAAACATTATTTAAATATTTTATATGATCTAAAGTTTTTTTTTTCCTTTTAACACTTATGCCGAGGTTTTTTCTTTTACATATTGAGGGTTTTTCTTCTATAAATTTATGTTATAGAAAAAAGAAAAAAAAAATCAAGCTATACAAAAGCGTACGTCAATAGAGTACTGGCGAGATAGATAGATAGATAACGGGCATGCATGCATGCATGCAGGTACCACGTGGATGCGGCGTACGCGGGGAGCGCGGCGATCTGCCCCGAGTTCCGGCAGTTCTTCGAGGGGGTGGAGCTGGCGGACTCGTTCAGCACGAACCCCCACAAGTGGTTCCTCACCAACATGGACTGCTGCTGCCTCTGGGTCAAGAGCCGGCGCGCCCTCGTCGACTCCCTCTCCACCAAGCCCGAGATCCTCCGCAACTCAGCCACCGACGCCAACCTCGTCGTCGACTACAAGGACTGGCAGATCGCGCTCTCCAGAAGGTTCCGGGCCATCAAGCTGTGGGTCGTGATTCGCAGGTACGGCGTGGCCAACCTGATGCAGCACATCCGCGGCGACGTCGACATGGCGCGCCGGTTCGAGGCGATGGTGGAGGCGGACGACCGCTTCGAGCTGGCGGCGCCGCGGCGGTTCGCGCTGGTCTGCTTCCGGCTCAAACCGCTCGGCCGGTCCGGCCGGATGGAAGGCGACGCGTCGACGGAGCCGAACCGGCGCCTGCTCGAGGCCGTCAACGCCAGCGGCCGCGCCTTCATGACGCACGCCGTCGTCGGGGGCGCGTTCGTCCTGCGCTTCGCGGTGGGGACCACGCTCACGGAGATGCGCCACGTGGAGGCCACCTGGAACCTCATTCAGGAGAAGGCCGCAGATGTTACTACTGTTATTATGCAGGACCCAAAAGCTGTACGAGTCTAATCGATCCAATGGACTCGCACTATTTAAGATTTAAGATTGTTGTACTATTGATGTGATTGATCTTTCGAAGTTTCAGTTCAAGAAATATTATATAGTCCAATAAAAAACTTTTGAGTATAAAATTCCAATCAGTAGTATTGCTCTTTAAATGTTAAAGCACCTTTATTTTATTCTATGTTATTTTTTTAACAGCTAGAAAAAGTAGCTGGATGGGAGAGGAGAATAATTAGGAACAGTCTAAATATGTACGTAATATTGCCAAAAAAAAGAAAAAAAGTGGTTACAGAATATTTATTTATTTTAATAAAAACTTTGGTGATGTTATTAGTACTGAATAGTTGATCAGGTTGTTTATCTACTAATTATGTGGACTTTGATTACATCTAATCAATTCAATTTGCTAACATTTAATTATGTTTTTTTCATCTAATAAAAAGACAATAGTATTTTCAAACACTATCAATTAATTTTTGTACTCTTGATCCATGGCTTTTTATGTATACACTGTTTATATAAATGTATATATGGATCATATCTAGGTGATTTACATTTTGACTTTGACGTGTCTAGAATGGATGGGTTTTTTTTCCCCCCAAGTTTGCTTATAGGGCCTTTATATTTATCTCAAATCTCTCAGTACATATATCAATTTAACATCCAAAAAATTTGAAAACACGAGCTCCTTTTTTGAAAACGTACGCAGGAATTAGATCCTCGCATCTTAAAATGGCAAGTCAAATAACAATTTCTGAACTCGATGAGTAGTTGTTTTTTGACCTTTCGAGATTAAGTTCATACACTTTTGCCCATCCAATAAGAAAAATAATTTAGATTCTCGATAATATTGTCCTTATATATATATTGTGATGTATTATAATCTATAATATAAAAGTTTTTGATTAACTATGAAATATTTTTCTTAAAACGAATTGAGCTATTATACTATAAATAGTAAAGAAATAGTAAAGAAATAGTACTTACTATAAACTTTTAAAATTCTTGGATACCTAGAGTTCACGATTTGATGGTGCAACTAATTTGGATCTAAGGAGCCGTTTGGTTCAGGTTTATGATATTTCGAAAATATTGTATATTTCGAATGATAAGTTTGTTACTAACTTGCTAAACTACTTAGGTTCGGAGGTTGTTAAGTACCGGCATATAAAAATATTTTTTTTCATTTTTTGATGAGATTATAAAAATTATATTGTGAATAGATAACTGCGATTTATACAATATGATATATTGATGAAAATAAATAGAATATTTCTCTATCTTGCGCACTTTTTCATCGCATGTAATATATCCTACCCGCAATTTCAAATACAGCCATAATATGAAGGCCACGTAAGAATAGGTAAGCCATGTTCAGTACACCCAGCATGAAAACATACAACAATAATCATCTATTTTTAATAAATCAAGTTTAAAATAAAATTACCTCGCACAAAGTAGACTAGATTCGCAGAGCTTAGGCAAAACAAGCATTTTATGCATGTACTTCTTTTCTGGATCAACCCAATTTTTTGCTGGATTTGAAATATTGTGCTTTAGAATTTCAATTATGTGAAAGTATTGTATTACTTTATTAAAACATTTCAATCTCTTCCCATGCATTAAATCTCATATCTAAATTCGTTTTCATCTTAACTGTACCCATCATTTCTTATCATTATTATTGTTAATTCTATCTATTTCCATGACCATGAATATATGTTGAGGGTTTTTGATAGATAAATGTCATATTTTGTGTTCCACAAGAGGGACTTTTGGGCCGGGCCCAGGTTGGTTTGCGATTGATCCAATCTCGGCCCATATGTCTTTTAGAGCCCTTTTTTCTCAGTAGAAGCCCGTAATAAATTCTTCAAAAAAAAAGAAAAGAAAAAAAAAAGAGACTATGTTTTAGAGTCGATTGAAAGTTTAGTTTTAGTTTATGATCCTTTTGGATGGTTTTAGAAAGAGTTTTTTTTCTTTGAATATACATTCTTATTTTTTTGTTAAAAAAAAAACAAATATATAAATAACAAAATACTAGATATTGAGGTCACCCAATTTTTAAAATTTTCTTTTCTGATATAAAAGGACCAAAAATGAAAAATCCACACCCTCTACCCTGAGGAAACCCTAAACCCTGCTAAAAATATCCCTTCTCCCATTATAAATATCTCCCCCAAACCTTATCTCCATTTCGGTGCTCACTCTATCTCGTTCTCCAAGCTCCTCCAATGGCGACGACGAGCTCCTCCTCTCTCCTCCACCTCAAAGCCCTAATCCCCTCCCCTTCTACAAACCCTAACCCTAAGATGCTCCCGCGCGCCGCTCTCGCCTCCCCTTTCGTCCCCAATCCCTCGGCCGCTCTCTCCTCCCGCCGCCGCTCATCCGCGCGGCGGAGCGATCGCCCCGCGGCGGCGGTTGTGCGGGCCATGGGGGGGCTCGACGGGGACTACTCCTCGAGGAGGAGCAGCAGTAGCGAGCCGAGGGAGACGATCCTCCTCCCAGGGTGCGACTACAACCACTGGCTCATAGTGATGGAGTTCCCCAAGGATCCCGCGCCCACGAGGGAGCAGATGATCGAGACCTATCTCAACACCCTCGCCACCGTCCTCGGAAGGTGAGAAACCCTACTTATGTCTCTTCCCTGTTCTTAGTTTTCTCAGGTTTTTTTAAATTTTTTTATTAATTTTAACTAGTTACCTTTTCCTGTACTGTATAAAGCTCTCGTTTGTTTTGGTTTACTGTATGTTTATTCTGATTTCTGTTTAATTGGGTTTGATTGGGTTTAGAGTTGAATTTAACTGGTTTGATTTTAGTATTGTGACTATGCCTAATGTAGAAGAATCGATTACATTGCATGTATGCTGATGACATTTACAAGAAAATTTGGATGCTATATTAATTATGGATCTGCACTGATATCGACTTATGAGAGCTTCAAATTCAGATAGAATTCATCAATCTGCTTGTAGATGTTGCTAATTGATTTGCTAGATTCAGTAGTTGAACAAGCTACTGTATCTCTGGCCTTTAAATAATTTTTGATGTTTTAGCTTTTGCATAATAAATGTCTACATTAATTTTATCGGTCATAAATTTGCTAGTGTATCAAAATCACTTGTGCTTGAATACAAATTGTCTTTTGAATGATAGCTTGCAAAAGAACAATTGACAAGGTTCCACCTTCAGTAATTATTATTATTATTTGAACTTTGATCTGACTTTCATAGCTTCTGTGTATTGGCACTAATGTTCGATCGTCTAATATTCTGAGCCACTTCTTAATTTTTCAGAGCTTGTGAGGTTATTGTAATAGGATTGCAGGATCTCAATTTGATGTTTATATTTCATCTCTCTCACGTCTCAGTTCTTGGAAAGCATATTGAGGGAACTCTAACATGGAAGTATCTCTTCTTTGATCTAATCTTACTCGCTTTTTTTTTTTTTGGTTTAAATCACTCATGCAGCATGGAAGAAGCCAAGAAGAACATGTATGCTTTTAGTACCACCACCTACACTGGTTTTCAATGCACTGTATCGGAAGAAACGTCTGAAAAGTTCAAAGGTAATGTTAGATAACCAGAGACATCCTTCTCTTCTTATAATACCATTAATGCTTTTAGTCACTGTAGTCTTTACTTCTGTTCCTCTAGGCTTGCCCGGTGTCCTTTGGGTGCTTCCTGATTCCTACATAGATGTGAAGAACAAAGATTACGGAGGTTAGCACAACCATCCGATGCCCGCTTCTTTTACAGTGTCGTGATTGTTAGATCGATTACTCATGTTATTCAATCTTGGATCAGGTGATAAATATATAAACGGTGAGATAATTCCATGCAAGTACCCAACTTATCAACCGAAGCAAAAGGGTGGGTCCAAGTACGAAAGCAAAAGATACGAGAGACGAAGAGATGGCCCGCCGGCAGCACGAAGGAGACCGAGGGAAGAAGCGCCTCAGCCAGAGTCGGCTTCTTCATGAGGTGAACTCAACATGGGCTTCTCCACCAGTTTGTTTTCCGGCACTATCTGCTTAGGCTTCATCAGAACCTGAATTTATCTTCTCTAATGAAATATTGGCAGGCTCTTTCGTGCTGATATTATCTTACATTGGCTAAGAAGTAAGCACTTTTACCGCATGAAGCGTCATTAAATGGCGAGGATAACAATGTTGATGTTTTGTATGGACTCAGGTGGTTCATGTGGTGTTAGTTTATTGTCGATGAAGTTTGTATTTTGTGTATCTAATGAGCAGTTATTGGATCAAATTGATGTCAAAACTAAGATATGCGAACTTCATCAATTATTTGACTTTGTGAACTCTTCGGATGCTTTTGCTGAAAACAAATTTCGTTAGCTTGTGGAGATTGTGCGAGTATCTTTTTATTGTTGGAACTGGAGGTATTAATGAAGTTTGTGAGGAGAAACCCTATACAGAAAAGTTTTACGGTGATATTAGATTGATGTGCGGGGGCAACTGTTACAAGAAAGATTTTTTCCACTTAAAAAAGCTCCATTACTCGAGCAACTGGTAATGTGGTATTTCTTATCACGGTATGGGCACTGGATCGAGATGATGTTATATTCATATGAAAGCAAAAGATGCTACATACGCTGATTTAGATGATTACAAATATGGGAGAGCCTTCTCCCTGATAGGTTTCTTGCATAGGATACGTATCGAATCAAATTTGTGAATGATAGCGGATCTAATCTAGCCAAATCTGAATGCAATCACATTAATCTTTGTCAGATCTATCTAATTTACTCTATGATGTAATAATACATACGAGTTAAGTAGTCACAAATAAAAAAGGAAAACATATTGTTATATATTTTTTAACCTAATTTAGCTTACCGCCAGTGTGGCACAAATTGTGATTTGAAGTTTCAAATCGCCATAATAAATCGTATATAGACATTTACTCAATCCAAAAAAAACTGTCATATCGGATATATATATCAGCAGATATATATATATATATATATAGTATATAAGATTGCACGGGGCACCTCGTCGTCGGCTCATCGTATTCCATTTAGGGTTTCGTCCGCTTCTCATTAGGGTTCCGCGAGAGAGAGAGAGAGAGAGAGAGAGAGATGGGGGGAGGATCCCTGAGAACCGCCGCAAAGGCCGCAATTTTCAGCCAATACCGCTCCCCTGTCCCCTTCGGCCTCCACTCCTCGTCGTCGTCGGCGCCGGCGAGCGGCGCGAGAGCCGCGAGGGCGCCGCCGACGACGATCTCCCTCCTATCCGGCGACAATGGCCGGAGGCAGGCCGAGGCTGCGGCCACGGCAGTGGCGGGGGCGGCGGCGGCGGCCGAGTTGCCGTCGTGGGAAGTGGACGATTGGGAGTTCGCCGGGTGGAAGGAGGAGGAGGAGGACGACGACGCCGATCTAATGAGCCCGGCGACGAGGCTCGTGTTCGGTCCCGTCCCGACCCTTGTGGAGGCCAAGGAGGCGACCTCCGATCTCAAAGTCGCCCTCGATAAGTAAGCTATTAATTGAATTTAATAGCATAGATTTGTATAAACTGTGGAAACTTTTGTGCTTTTGTTTGTGATGGATGATAAAATTGATGTGCGTGCGATCGATGTATAATTTCTATTATACTCTTTATTGTGAAAAAAACATGTTATTACTCCATAATTCATATGTGTATGACAAGTTAATGAGTCGGAAGTATTATAATTTGGGGATATATATATATAACTGTAGAGCAGATGTAGTGAGGAAGTTCTTAGGGAATTAACAAAATCCTTTAATAAAGTAAAGTGTAATGTACATCATCTTTAAGGGGATCGGGACTTAAAGATACAGCAGAAGCATTATAAGATATTTGAAGATATTAAACAGATATCCATGTAAATAATGTTGTTTGTGGAGAAGTTTAATGAAGCAGAACATCTGTGGTATCTAACATCTGTGGTATCTCAACAAGTTCCCAAGGGCCGAAACAGGATGGATCTTTATAGCACGAAGCCTTTACTACTAGCCATTAGGTTGTTATTTGGCCAAGCAGTAGTAACCCTTGGTAAAGCATGCTTAAACACAGACCATTATTTGCCGGAGACATTGGACTTACCGATGTATGTTTTCTGAATGTTTCGTATGTATGATATTTATGCGCTTTTTATGTTATACTTTGTAGGGTGCACTTCTCGAGCACCATTGCTGATGATAACGAGAAGTTTGGTCGGGGGCCTAGCATTGTTGAAAGTTCATCAATTGTTCCCCCAATGCCCAGACCCGTTGTGCAGGCGTTCTCATTGCTCCAAGAAAGCCCCGAGGCTCAGGTTCATAACCATCGTGAATTTTACGATTTTCATTTCTCAAGGATGTTCTACTTTCTATATTGGTTTCTGGGTTCTGTTGGACTTTTACATTTTGTAAGAGAATGCACAAGTTTCCTCCTCACTGTTGGTTATATGATCATCTTGGCTCTGTTTGCAGAGCGTTGTTGCTTCACTAGCGTGTGATAAGAATGTATGGGATGCTGTAATGAAGAATGAGAAGCTCATAGAATTCTACAGGAATCACCAGCCGAGTACGCATAATAATGATTTCTCAATAACATCCCTTCCTGTTAATTACTTTTTGTCTATAATTAATCTATGTATTCTTGCCCATTCTCAGCTTCAACTGAATCTGTTGCTCAAAATGCACTCGCTGAGGGTTCTTCCGAGAACTTCAACGATCCTTCTGCCGATAATTCTGTCAGCTCAGTGCTCGCAGACGTCATGAAAAACATGAAGAATAATGTGAGGGAGATGGTCAGCAATATATCCAATTTCCTTCAGGATTTCTTCCTAGCAACAGAGACTTATTGCTCGACTATCATGAGGGGTTCAAATTCGCACTTTGACGCCACTGGGACATCGTCATTTATAGCACTGGCGATGGCGGTGATCTTGGTGGTGCTTGTGAAGAGAGGTAGTTCCTGAAGCGGAAGCTGTCATTCATCCACTGCTTGCTCTTAGGTTCTTAAATAAAACTTGCGACACCACGGAGTGTATATATTAGGAAGCCTCTCTATCTCGTAGGACAGTAATTAGCAGTTCATTTTGGCTCCTGGCTCCTTGTTTAGTCAATCATTGTTGCAGACACATAAATAACTCAATGTAGATGAATCTTATTGCTTGATACATTGATCATGAGTGAATAATAAGTCTTGCTCTCTACAACAATAATCTTTTCATATTACGACCATATTATTATTATTATTATTATTATTATTATCTTGTTAGAGTAATAAAGAATGATGATATTGCTGAGTTCACTAAATTTATTTTTCAAACGATTCGTGCAGGGTATCGATTATTTTCTTGTTAGTATCATTGTTTGTTCTGCTTATTTTCTCGTTTTATGCACGACTCTGGAGCAAGCCACAAAGGCATTCCTGTTAGTGTTAGCATAATTGTCTCAAGTTCAATTTGGTGCTCACTCTCCCA
This sequence comes from Puya raimondii, assembly GCA_016920855.1. NCBI lineage: Eukaryota > Viridiplantae > Streptophyta > Magnoliopsida > Poales > Bromeliaceae > Puya > Puya raimondii. Next base: position 215,832,228 of record JABWPP010000050.1, read on the forward strand.
TCAATCAAATAGTAAAGGCTCGTGATTCAGCACGACTTTATCACGTGACTTTTGATAATTATAATCTGGCACTGCGTGGAACCCCACAGAAGAATATCATTAAGCATATATTTTATTATAAGATAATGACTTCTTATGTTAAATTAAATGGCAGCAGTGAGGTAGTCGGTAGTCCCTCCCAGAGAATCATTCCAGAGAAATGCAGTGTGTTCCTCTTTTAGTCCCAAATTGCACGCACCCAACAACACCAACATCCCCCCACATCACCCCTAATTTAGAAAGAAGTAAAGCCAGAAGGATTGAGAAGACATAAGAATCTAAACAAGATTATTATATAAACAAATCAACAACGAGCACTGTTAAAACCTAAACAACCAACCGTGCATAAACAACTAGAGAAAGAAACCAGCAGTTCCCCCCAAATCCACACCCCTTCTCCGTCTCTTTACAGTAGTAGCAGCAGTAAGGTAACCATCCACACACACACACACACACACACACACACACACACACACACACACAGAGAGAGAGAGAGAGAGAGAGAGTGATGATTCATCAGGGTGTGGTGGTGGTGGTGGTGCACTCGGGTGGGGCGACGGGGAAGCGTTCCGGGTCGGCGCAGTAGTCGTAGACGAGGTGGTGGGCGCGGGCCCAGGCGAGCTGGTGGGCCTGGTGCACGGTGAGCTCCTCCATGGCCTTCTCCTTCCACCAGTACCTGCCCTCCTTCCCCCACGCGCTCTCGCTGCAGCGCCGCACCTCGCCGTCGACGTCCGCCTCGCTCGCGGGCCCCGCCCCCCACTCGCACCCGTCGATCCTCACCTCGCGGTACGCCGCCACGAAGGGCGCGTGCCCCCAGTCCGTCTTCACCCTCCCCCCTTCCGTCGCCCAGTCGTCCGCGTTCCAGATCGACGAGTACACCCCCATCGGCTGCTCCCTGGGGAACGGCGGAGGAGCAATACTGCTATTATTGCTATTGCTGCTATTCCTGCTGCTGCTATTCCTGCTGCTGCTGTTCTGGTAGACTCGGACGGGGGTGTCGTCGACGAGGAACACCACCTGGCGCGGGTTCCACAGGATGCTGTAGGAGTGGAAGTCGGCGGTGGGGTCGAACCACAGGTCCATGCGCTGCTCCCTGTTCCCCACTCCCTCTATGTACAGGTTCGTCTGCACCAGGTACGGCTCCCCCGTCCTGTTCCCCAGAAACTCGAAGTCGAACTCGTTGTGGCTCGCCCCCTCCGACGACATCTATACATACACATATACGTACAATTAGTTAAGAGTTCATTTCAATAATAAAAAAAGATTTCTTTTCTTTTTTCTTCAAAAATCTGTATCCGCCGTACGTAGAATGCGGTGACGGTCCCCGCGGAATCGCCGGGGACGAGCTTGATGTCCGCGGTGGCTTTGCCGTACAGGTACTTGTTCTTCGAAACGAACCCGGAGCCTGTAGCGGATATATACAATATTAATTGTAAGGGACACATAAAAATGGAGGGGAAAAAAAGATATAGTATTGCGATTGGGGTTGCTGCATATACCGGAGAAGTTGTCGAGCTTGAGGAGGAGGACGTCGCCGTCGTAGATGACGTGGTCGGAGGCCCAGCTGGGCTGGATCACGTCGTCGAACTTGGATAGGCCCGACGCGGCCCACGGAGACGAGCCCAGTTTCACGGCCCATAACAAGCCCGTTAGGAACACTAGCAGTAGTGAACCTCTCGAGAACGCCATGAGAGAGAGAGAGCCCCAAGAGTATAGCGGAGAGAGAAGCTAAGATGCTAGCTAGGGAGAAGTAGAGAGATGAGCTGAGTTCATGAGCTGTGAATAGAGAGCTCCGTCGCTCGAAGCTTGTATTTATAGGCGCTTGCAGCAGTGATTGGCTTGTGTGAGAAGGCAACGTGCGATTGGGCCACGTCACCTGCCACGTCGGATAATAACACCCTCCCCCTCATTTTGTGTGTTGTGCTGAGCAAGATATTTACTAGCCTTTAGTAGGTGTAGTAGCGGAGTTGGATGCCACTTCAAACGCCGAAACTAGCCGTTGCGCCGCTCGTGTTCAAAATTTAGCCTCTATGATTGCTTTTTTTTCTTTTCTTTTTTTTTCCCAATACGAAATTATTTATGGTTATTATATATTTAAGCTATTTCAAGAGAAATTGAATTGCCCATAATTAAAGAAGAGCCTGATCAGATGAATTTTTGATGTATTGATAAATTTGTACAGCATTTTAAACTTCATGTACTCTATGTATGAAATGGGGAGCCGCTTTATTGAATCTGAAATTCAATGCTCGTAAGTTCTTATCTACCCAAATTTGACTTCGTGACTATTTAGAAGAAGGTTGCAGTAGTTACTGAACATATATGAATTGACGGTTGCGGAGCTTATCTCCCACTCTGCACAAGCCTCCTATTATTTCTTCGAATACATTGCATGAATCAAACAAGTATACATAATTCCTTATTTTCTTCGATCATCATGTTCACCATCGATATATGTCCGGATTTTTACTCTTTGCATCATTTGTACATTGCAACTTTGGAAACTTAGATATACACAATCAACTTGGAAAAACTTAAATATAGATAGCAATTTAAGAATTTGAAAAATCGAAGCCAAGTGTTAATTCTTATATAAAAAATTTGGACATACGCAGTAAAAAAAGAGTAAAGCGTTATAACTTAAATTACGAGTTTTTATAACGGCGTTACGGAAAACCGTCAATAAAAATATTTTGGCTCTCCCTCGTTTAGCTGTAGCACAGCGGGACAGTGACCTCCGTACGAAACGGCCGTCGCTGTCCCTTAACAAGGCGCGAATTCGGACGACGCAGCCAATTGGAGGAGGCCACGTGGCGTGTACAGCTGTTTCCCTCTGACGCCCCGGGGTGCTGTCGTGCGGCAGTGCGCAGAATTAAAGTGTGTGTGTCATTATTATTACTTTACGAAAAAAAAAAATATATATAATAAATAAATAAATTAATTAATTAATGAAAAAGTTACGTACTCATCAACCCCTGAAACACGAAAACTCGCCGCACATATCACTGGGACCCACTTTTGTTTCAACCGAATCGCTGGTTCTGAGTGGGCGCTTTCGCTGTTTGGTGTGATGCAACACATATTTTTCCTTTATTTGTGTTACTCCGATGACGTCATACGACAGCTGTCGTAAAGCCAGTTATATTCTCCTCAGCATCGTTTTTAAGTAAAAAATTTGAACTCGCCAAAAAAAAAAAAAAACAAAAAAAATAATTGGACTGAAAAGTGACTCTTTGTGGACCAGCCACGGAAAGCATCAATGCCCACGAATTCTAATAAGAAATCGTTGAAGGCACCGGGTGTACCACGTCATCGGTGAACCAGCAAATGCACGACAATCGTTTTTAATCTCTTCGACGGCGAGCGATGACGTGGTGGACCGGGTCCGTTCGACAAGGTTCGAACTTTTAGGCGGAAGTAAAATATGAGGTCGATTATTGGCCGATGCAAATATTAAAAACAAAAATAAAAATCTCGAGGGGTGTGCCAAAGTTTTTATCCAATAAAAGCGCGGTGGTACTGTGGGGCCCACGGTGTTGCCCCCGGAGGATGCGTCATAATGGCCGTCCGATAGGACGTTGAGGCAGTACGAGCCGTCCATGTCGTCGTAAATGGGGATTGGAATTTTCGCGTACCTTGTTCCCAAAATGCCCCTGGATTGTTTATGAACGCGAGGGGCATGGATAGGACTTTTTCGTGCGTGAGAGGCGCGTTATGATTGCGGTGATGGTGACTACACTGTAGGTTGTATAATTTAATATAGTAATTTTCTATAATTTTTTTTTACAGTAATTTTCTATAATTTAATATATTAAACAAAATAAATTTTTATTATTATATTTGGTTAATTTAGATGCATATATAGATAATAATTTATTTTAAAAAATTAAAAGCTAAAAAATTATTCATAATCTTTTATTTTTTGTTATCAGATAAAGATCAAAGATAACAAAATTAAATAAATGCAATTTATTGCTAACTTTTATACTTTTTGATGTACAAAATTAAAAATAATTAATATGATACAAAACTAGTCTTAAGCTTCTGCACGTTTTTTTTCCTTTTCACTTTTCTGAGTGGAAAAATTAAATTAGCATTTATTTACCCATCAATGTAGGCGGATTGTCTTTTTTTCTCCATTTTTAAACTCGAAATTTACCTATGAATTCTCGATTCCTAGTCTTATTACTTAAAATTTTTATCTAGCAACCATTTATTTTATATATATATATTTTAAAAAAAACTTAATTACTCCTATTTTGATTCAATTTGTTTCATTTGCCACTAAAATTGGCTGCTCTAGCAACTTCTTTTTGCTTAAAAAGAAAGTTTCAGATGTTGTTTGATAAGAGTTTAATAAACCAAGATATTGCAAGTATGTTTGCTTGGGTGTGGTACTATTGTATGAAATACTGCCTACTTGCATTCTTAGTAGCCTTTTATTAATTTTGTTTAACAATTTTTTTTCTAAGCAAAACTGAATGTATTCAAACAAAGTATTTTATTTCTGTCGTAGAATTTTAGATTCATCACAAGCAATTATATATTGGTACAATTATAAGTATTTTAAACTAGACCAAACTAAAATACTCGACCAACTTATGGCTTATTTAGTACTGCCGATTATAATAGTTATAGGCAAAACAGAATAGGGACGATATATTACTTCATTTGTCGATATAATTGTAAGAAATAATACCATAATCATTATATTACATATACAAAATATACTTTTATACACAAAAAAAATACTTTTTATTATTTTTAAATAAAAATAATAATTACCTATATACCTCTCAAAATTTAGAAAATATTTTATTTACCCTTATTTTTTTTTTCTTTCCAATATATCTCTCATACGTTCCTTCTTTATTCAAAAATATTCTTATAGTTACCACCCGTTAAGTTAACTTGGGTTAAACGTGAGTTAAATGTCTACCCGAGTTTAAAAAAATTAAAATACCTCTTTGCCCTTAACTAGAGGGCAAATAAGAAAAGTTGGTAACGGTAGAAGGGTATATTTGGAAAGACCAAAAATCAAAATACTTCTTTTGCCCCTGACTTGAGGATAAATAAGAAAAGTTGGTTATGCTAGGAAGGTATATTTAAAAGGACAAAATAGTAATTTTACAGAGATAACGGTTATTACTAACCGTTCACTAACAGAATTTAACTATACGGATATATTAAAAATAGGTTGGAACGTAAAAAAGATAATTTCAATATTAGCCTCGTAAGAAGGATAAATTAGAAAGTCAGAAACTTTTCAGGAATACATAAGCAATTGCTTTAAATAAAATGTATGGTAATTTTTCTGTAATTTTGATGGTCACACGGACCATAGAGAGTTAGTGTGCTGTGATTGCTCCATGCGGATTATTCCTAGCTTAATATTATATTATTATTAAGCTAGGAATTTTATTTTATTTTATTTTTTGAAAAAAAAGCTGCTTAATATTTGGTGGATTTGTGACTTGTGAGGAGAAGGGGTAATTCGGGAATGTGAATAGGAGGAAATAAGAGAGGACGTGATCTGAGGATTTTTTATTGCACGGATTGAGCTAGAGAGGGTGGCTTGGCTGATGTGGACAAAAACTATTTTCACGAGGAATCATTTGCGGTGTGGGGCTCTGTGTCTCACTCGTGTCAAATTCCTTTATATGATAAATAAAAATAAAAATATAAATATAAATATAAAATCCATCCACAAATAGCACACATTCTTTTATTTTTATAATAAATTAATATCAGTTTTTATTTTTATTTTTTTTATTTTACTTTTCGCCTTTTGAAAATCACGCGAAGAGATAAATGCGGCACGTGACACTCTACAAGGAAAAATGCATTTACAGCTCGTATGCCACGTGGCCTGTCGCAATTGGTCATTGAAATTATTGAAATTATGGGGTAAAAAAGAGAAAGGACCCCTCACTGCAACTTGACACGACAGCATATTTAACGCACTGTACTAATTGGGAAATTTGAATCGGGCATTGTAAGTTTGTAACCACGATGGCAAATTTGAAATTTCATGAGAAACCTTTTGAAGATTCAAAATGCAAAATCTTCTATTTTATCATTATTATCTCACAAAATTAATTCATTAATATTTTGAAATCTTATTACTTAATATTTCATGCATGCATAGTGTCACAGCATTGAGCTCTTAGTTCGAGTTATTTGCTGCTATAGTTGGATGTAGAATTCAATAATTGTACTTTTCCTTGGCCTCATTGTTATATTTTAATTCACCAAACCAGGCCAAAATCTAGTGCATCAAATATTTTTACTATAGTCAGATGTAGAAATAGATTTTAAAACCTAAAATATAATTATGTTTTAACAATAATTTATTGACAGTGCTGTAATGCAGAGAACGATATTATTAAATATACTCATTTTATTGTTGGAGAATGGTTTATTTAGTCTAGTCATAAGTTAGTGGCGGAATTTGATCAGATTCAACGAATTTAGTTTACACTCATTTGTTTGTATTATTTTTTTTTCTTTGTCTTTTTTTAAAAAAAGTAATATTGAGATATTTAAATGGCAATATTGATGGGCCCACATTTAGCCCGGCCCAACTGGGAATTTCAATCCAGTTCCCCGGGCTTCTCGAACCCGCCACGAAGCACAGAGTAAATAAATAAATTAGTAAATAAATAAATGAATAGTACATAAATAAACAAATAAAAGTAATGATATATCACATATGGTATTTTGAGCGAGGGAGTCACGTGCATCGATGGCTATTAATAGGCGACACGTACGCTGTGTCGGGGCCCCTCCGCGTCGTTTTCCTACGAGCTCCATTGTGCGGCACGTGACACGAGCTAGGGACAACGCATTTGGATACGGACATTGCATAACAAGCAGGGACAAATTCGCTCCTTAGTCGGAAATTGTTTCGGTGGACCCTGTCCACCACATCTGTCTTGGACGGACCACTTATTTGTTCCTTCGTAAAAAGGACCTTCTTCGTTTTATTTTATTTGCTGATGTAGTTATGCGAAAACATAATAAAATATGTGTTTTGTTTTTTTATAAATATTATATCGTAATCAAATTCGTTAATATCAAATCACTCAAGGGTAGAACTTGAAAAAAAAAAAAAAATACAAATGTGATTTAGGATATGTTTGTTTCGCTTGATCCCTGACGCGAAAGTGCTCATCTCGCTGTACCGCTAGTGCAGATGTTTGGAGAGGGCGATGATTTTGTAGATTGAATATAGATAGCGGACTGAAAGCGTACAATCTGTAAGCATGTTTTGTGAACTCGCAAGTGCGCAAGTGCGTTCTGGACCTCTTCTAATCCTGGCTAAATAAAATAGTAAGTTATATAAATATGTGATATAATAATGTTTCTCAGCACTATGCCTGCAGTGGTCTGTTACTGAAGGCTGCAATGTTGGATGTTTCGTCGCCGACTTCTAAAATATCTCCGCAATCGGACAAATTACGCCACCGGCTTCGTTGTACAGTGTCGATGGGAGGAGGCGTTTCTCAGTCGAAACCCTGGAGTTCGTGGCGAGTTTGCGATTATTTAGAGCGGAATCGCAAAGCATCACAGAGGGATCGAGGTAAACGTGCTGTGGAATTAGCAGAGGAGCATCGAAAGAAGGGATTATAATCATCTACGGGTACTTCATCTTCTAATTTTTCTCATTAATTCGATTCTTATCGCTCTATCATGCAATCTTTATGAAATCGTTCGTATGCTTAAGAGTCTTCTTATATCTAGTTTTGATCTGTTTGATGCGATGTTAATATTGTTATTTTGTTGCTAAAGAGCACACAAACTGTTTGATTTGGTGAGTTACAGGGAGATCTTTGAATTCCTGTTCAATATTTTACCTCTGTAGAATTTTTGAAACAACGAGTTGCGGAAATATCTCATTCCTGTGTACGAACTGTAGATGTCGAAGATTTTTGTTCTCGGAGGTCGGAAATTCTAATTTCGCTTACAAATTGAGCCATTTTCAGTAAACAAGGTGTTGGAGAAAGAGTTTTCAAACAAATGTTCATTTTCTAATTACAATAGAGAAGGGTTATCCATCTCGTGAATTTTGTGGAGATACTGTGCAACAATCTACAATGTTGGTATAATAAAAATTATGTGCAAATAACCGGAAAACATTCCGATGAAGAATCTGTTACATATCACATATATGTTTTCTGCAGAACTTGTTCAAACCATCGAACTGAAGCTTTTGGTATTCTTGTGAGGTTGTTTCTATAGTCAATATAGTAGAGGCCGAATCGGACAGTGTATCCCGAGTTCCATTCCCAGTTATCGAGCAGCGACCATACGAAATAACCACCGACATTGCATCCATCCTCCCTGCATTTACTCAATCAAGGAAAAGTTCACTAATGACGAAGCACTTACGTTTATAGAGACTTCGGAGTTCATTTAGAAAGTAAGTTTAAGCTGAAGCTGAAATCTTGCCTTATTGCAGAAAGTAAGTTTGAGAGATAGTCATCATGGTAGCGTATCCTCTTATCATCTTGCAGTACTTTGTCTAAGCTCGCAAAAGGTCTGTTCGGATCATCCATACCTGCAAATGCATTACCGTTCTTTTAAAGATCTCTACGACATTTCATAACACAATTCTTCCACTTTAGGTCACACTCACCATTTTCTGTTATAATAACTAGTGGGTTTCCGTATTTTTCCTTAACATGTCTCATTAACTTGCGGATACCCCATGGTACTATGTGCAACCAGCTGGATGCCGCCTGAAGATTGTATAGCTAGCACAATTTAGTGTCTGAAAATAAGAAAAATGATTCTTGAACATGAAAATTGCAGTTGTTTTAACATACTCTTTCTCCAATTAGTTTTCCATGCCTAAAAGCTGTGATAACATACACGTTGGAGTAATTAGTCATACCGACTAAAATGAATAAAAAATTATTGTTCTGTAATCAGTACTTACGAGTTGTGATGACATTGGCATCACTTGAAGCATCGTTCAAAATAAGCTTTCTTATTTTGATTCTGTCGTTCTTAGCATATAATGATGTATAGTGATTTATCCCTACAAAATCCAGTGAACCAACTAATAATTTTGACATCTCTGTTGAAAACTGGGGCAGCCTGTCGCCGACAAGACTCTGCATTGAGAGAGGATAGTGCCCAAAGATTAAGGGATCCAAGAACCTGCTTTGGATTTATTAGTAAATTTCACAATGGAAATAAATATTTCTTGCTGTTTCTATCTAATGAAATTAGTAAATACCATCCAAGTTCAAAATCCATTGCTCTTTGAGCTGCATCAATGTCTTCAGTAGCATCAGATATCGGTTCATACCACTTGGAATCTAAGGAAATCCCAATAAGACCCCCCTGCTTTTCCTGCAATCAATAGATTGACCTCCTTTAGTTCCTTCTCGACCCTTCTAATCTTTTTATACTACCGAAAGTAGGAATTCAGGTTAGCAATTAAGATTACCTTAAAATGACACTTGTAGGTGTGAAATGCAGCAGCGTGAGACAGTAGGATGTTGTGAGCAACAATGTATGGTTCAGTTGATGATTTACCCTCTCTACATAACAAGTGAGAGAGGATAGAGCACCTTCCTGGAGCTTGCATTCCATTGTCGTAACCTTGAATCGAGAAACCATGTGGCTCATTAAAGGTAATCCAATGCTTCACTCTATCTCCAAAAGCTTTGAAGCAAGTATGGGCAAAATGATCGAAGTCCTTGCTGCATTATAGGGAGATTTTCCTGTTATATATATATATATTCTTGTTATATTATATATCTAACTGAATGATGGCTATGAAATCGTTTTTCTTACATTATTTGTTTGTTCAACCATCCACCATATCTATCTTGTAATGCCTGAGGAAGATCCCAGTGATAGAGTGTCACATATGGTTGTATACCTTATGGACAAAGAAAGAAGAGTCAATCATCATATGAAAAAACATGACCATGATAAGCTATACTGTTAATACTGTTGACCTTTATGAAACTAAAGGAAAAAAAAGAAGAAAAAGATGACCTTTTTCTAGCAAAGTATTTATGACGCTATTGTAATATTGTATTCCTTCTTGATTTGGTTCTCCAGTTCCATCTGCAAATTGTGACAGCATGTTAATGATTATTGACAAGGGGGGGTAATCATTAAACAAACATTAGTTCTTACTTGGGAAGATCCTTGACCATGATATAGAGAACCTGTACGCATCCATGCCCATGTCCTTCATCAGTTTTACATCACTCTGTAGTTTAAGAGCGACAAATTTTTCATAGTTAGTATCTTTTAACAACCATGGGCATTTTGAAGGATCATTACGTTTACTCTTGTGCCCGGTTCTACTATTTTGTAAATACGTACTATGCTTGTTAATATGAAAGCCTGGAAACCTTCATTCTTGCGCCTGACCATTATGTCTCATAATGATGCTTCTGATAGGCTTATGTTTGCATGCGTGTGCATATCTTGTTGTATGTGCTCATGAATGGATGTATGCATGTAGATTGATATGCTTGTTCCTTATTGTATAAGAGTCTTGGTAATAGTTTTTTTATCAAGTGAGCACATTTTTATGTAGAGAGGCACTTCTGATGGAACCTTTACTTCGAAATAATGGTATCTTTTATAAATAACAAACTCTTGTGCAATGGGATGACAAGTGATTATATGTTAGTTGCATGAGTGTAAAGGACTAGTTCGATAAGAATATATGCAGAGCGCGTAATAACAAGATGTGTTACTTGGATTATTTACATCCCTTGGATTTGTAGCTGGTGATTGATTTGCACCAGTTGATCAGGTCATTTAGAATTATCCTTGTTGAAGAACTAATATCACATTAGTTTGATTGTGTGGATTTTTAATTCTCTTTCTTCTTTAAAAGAAACAGGATTACTTTCTTAACCTACAATTTTTGGTGTTAAGTCTAGCAGAAGAAGAATCACAATTTGGATGCTATTATGCAGGAAAGGGAAAGGTTTTAGACCAGTTACTTGTTCAGGTAAAGTATACATAAGTTGTAAGCTTTCTTTGATCATTGTTAAAATAATGTGGCAAGCTGCAACCTGTTTCTTTATTGAATTTCCCTTCTTGATACTCAAACATATATGGAAAAGTACGAATGTCACAGCTAATTCCACATGGAACTCAAATTAGGCACATTTTTACGTATGCATTCTACATGTCTAAGTGTTTTTAGTAGTGATATCCAGCCATCTGGTTGGAAATTAGAGTATATGAAATAATTTGTCTTGTAGTCTTGTTGTTAATGATGTCTAAGCTAACTTAAAGATAATCTTCTTATTTGAAACCATATTAATCACATGTTACTATAAATTAAGGGATAAACTGCACTGGATCATCACGAGAAGAGATAAGCAAGATTTTGTTGAGATATGACACTAAAAATATTTCAAATCAGAAGAAAGAACATCTATATCAGATTACAAGCTCATGAACTAGAATAATACGAAAAGAAGAAAAGACTGTAATAATAATAAAGGAAGGAAAGAAGATGTAAACATAATCAACATCATTTATGAATAGCACGAGTTACCTTATATCGATGATACTGATCAACTGCGATATCAGCATTGCTAAAATCAAATATCCGTCCTGCCGAAACTTGCGTAGAGAGTTAATAATAGGGCGAGAATCAATGTAGTTATTGCAAATTCTAGTCATAAGTTAGTGTTAGTGCACCTGGCCTTCTTGCAAATGTATCCCATATACTCACTCCCCTTTTTCCCTCATTCACAGCTCCCTCAAACTAAAATTTAAGCAGAAAACAAAGTAGTTAATTACTACTTACATAAATAGCATGAAAGAATCATTACTAGAAATATAGAATTAAAAGAGAAGAAGAGCCGAGGTAAATCACCTGGTAAGCTGAAGATGCAGTTCCAAAGACGAACCCGACAGGGAAATTGCCTCTACTTAGAGCCTTAGTAGTTGCAGGGAAGCTAACAAGGAGAAACAATAGTGCTAAGGAAGCCATGTCTAGCTTTTCTTTTTGTTAGTTGTAGGATCTTTATCTGATGGGAAATGTATAATTGTGTGTGCGCCTAGAAGAGTTATTAGGTGAGTATAAGAGTGGTGTGGGTTCACTTGTCTTTGAAGTGGTTTCAGGCTTTTAGCTGTGCCTTGCGGCAAAGCAAATCCCTTCTTGGGCCCACTGGGTTGTAATCGCAGTTTGATGAAGGGAAGCTAACTTCCTCATATAACCTACTCCCAAATTGATGGGAATGTTATAAGGTGAGACTTACTCCTATCAACTCGACAAGTACACGACGTTTGACACTTTGTACTATAGCTTATACAGAAGTATTGTTTGTGTAGAGTAATTTAGAAAAACGTGAAATTCTCTTCCCTTCGCCGTGAAACCTCCAGGATTTTGGTTTATAGAATGGTTGTTTACTTCTTCTTGGAACTGAGAAGCTATTCTGAATACTAGTTCAAACAAGCACAGAGCAAGGCCATGCACTTCATTCTACTGTTAGGAAAAAAAAAGGGCTTTTCTATTTTTTTTTTTTTCAATCTATTTTTGTGTACCTTATATTCCATAAACTGTATCAAATGTAGTTTTTTGTTTGTAGCAATTAATTGCTTTGGCTTTCCTTGTGGGTCATGAAGAGCTGCGAAGCGCCAAAAGAGCTAAGCAGAGACGTGAACTCCCTGTGGTTCATACTTGCACGGTTTTATTATATTCGGTAGAGATATATGCTTGCACGTAAGATTATAGTCATCTACTAGCAAGTGAGCTGTGCACTTGCACGTGGCTATAGCAGCTTTAAATAGCATTCACATTTAGTAAGCTATTTTTTAGAAATTTAGCGAGCTTAAGAATTGTCGGGCTAAAAGTTAAAGTTATATTATAGTTGTTGATTGTAATTAATGTTGGACACCCGATTAAAAATGTTATAAAGTTCTATGGACTAATTTTAACTTTTCAACCTTTCATTTTATTATAATATTTAGGTAAGCTAAAACTATATCTGCATACTTTATAGTCAATAATGAGATTTAACTTATGAGATCATAATATTTACTTATTCCTTTTATCAAGCTACTGTACATTAGGATCATCCTTTATTTGTATGCTTACCGATATTTGAATTGATGGTAACTGAAATCAGTATAATCTTATGTAATAGTGCACCACCCAATCAACAGAAAATTAATAAATTTCTAAGTTCCAAATTAATTTGCATAACTATTTTGGTGAAAATAATCATATGGTAAATACAAAATCAGGCATACATATTAAATTTTTTTGAAGGAAAACATACATATTAAATTGGTATGGTTATTTTTTGCTCTGTGGAAGGCTTAATAATGACCTCGTAATCACACCAGTAAGATGCAATTTCTATCCTGCTCATAAATCGGGCTAGTTACAATGATATCAAAGGAATCTGTCATCTCTTAGTTATTTTTTGTTTGTTGAGATTTGATCATACAACCCAAACCTCATATATCACCATGAAATATCAAAAAATAAATAATAAATTAAATGAAAAGTTAATTGTCTCAATTAACTTGATCCAAAATCAAAAGAACAGTAAAAAAAAAATATTCATTAGGCAATTATTAACTTTACTAATAAAAAATTAGAAATGCATTTTGTTGAATTTTTTTGAGTATTGCCCGTAGGCTGCGGTAACCCAAACCTCACCTCAAACGATCTGCCACTTGGTACTCGAGAAGAGCGAAGATCATAACCCTGTAAATGCGAACGTGCGCGATTCGACACCCTGACTTTAAGATAATCCCAGGATAAGAAACTACTTGACTACGGAGTGGTTCGTATGGTTTAAGGTTTTGGCGTTGTGGTGCATGATGCGCCTGGTGTATGACAGTAATGCTAATAATTTCGTCCAAAATAGTTAGTGCCAGATCGGGATTAGACCAGACCCAACCCAACAAATCTTTGAAGGGGCCGAGTCAGGGCCATATTGGGAATTGGTTATAAAATTGCATAAAAGAAAGTCTGGGCCCAATTCACACAATTTTAATTATTTTTTATATTCCATAAGATGAGACATAAAATTAACTACTCTAATGGCCCAAAACTGGCCCCAAATATTTTTCGGACATTAAACTTGGCCCAAGAAACACATGTTTTTCAGGTCGGCTATATAGATCCCTTGTTAATTAATGCCCATTTCGTCCAAATCGGGGGCATTTTCGACATTCCGATTCTTAAACCCTACAGCCGAAGGGTTTTGCTGAGGGTATAATGGTAAATCGACCTTTGAGAGTCGAACACAGCAGATTGGTCGCCTTCTCTCCGTCCTCTCTATATAAACATAAGCGGAGGGATCTTCGAGACCATTTCCGAGGCTTCGATCGAGAGAGAGGAGAGGAGAGGAGAGGAGAGCGAGGAGGAGGAGGAGAGAGGAGAACGAAGGGGGCGACATGGCGGCGGCGGCGAGGGGCGGATTCCGGCGACTGTTCTCAATCTCGGCCTTTACGCCGGCGAGCCCTGCCGTAGCTCCTCCGAAGGCTGATCCATCGACGAACCTCTTCGTCTCAGGCAAGCCCTAATCCTTGTCGCTAATCGTTTTGTTTTCCCCTAATCCTGTTCTTATATGTTGAGATATGATTAGTTTCCTTTTGTTAGGGTTTTTTTTTTTTTTTGGGTATCCGATCTCTTACTAGTGTGGTAAACTAAGAAGGTTGCGTATATGAGCTTGGTCTATTATTAATGTGCGAGAATGATATCTGATATTGCTGATCTTTGATTTGGTTAGGAATTGGGCATTTTCTCTGTTTTTTTGGCACCACAAGCAGGAAATGGTATTTTTCTGCTTGTTTTTAGTTAAAGTAACTAGCTTTGTGATTGAGTAGCATTGCAGCACCTGGAAGGGAAAGTTTTGTTGGTCTATGGAAGTACTATGTTAACCCTTTGAAGTAGATTACATTTGGTGAGAAATTTTACTCTTCCATATTGTGTTGGTTCTGTGCTGTAAGTGAAGGTTCTAAGACTGGGAAGCTATTAGATTGACTACTTCCTCATCCCACTTAATTAATTGGTAATGAAACATGTAGCGATGTCTTGTGTCCCACGTTAATTGGTGGGGATTCAGTAAGTAGCTTGTGCTATAAGCATGATTTTTGGAAAAATGTTAGATGTGGCTCTGTCCTTTCATTTTATGCGTCCTAAGGTGGAATTCTCCTATTATGAGTTACCTAGAAAGAATCCTTAGCATTGATAATTAGTTTGGTCTAGAAATTGGACTTTGGTTAGTATGAACTGTAATGTTAATATGGAGTTAGGGAACTGTCTAGTTTCAATACTGTTTTAGTTCTTTACTTCATATATTATCCAACGGAGGGATTCTATTAGGGTAGGATTTGATGAAATAGTAACTTGTTCATGGGATAAGATGCAGATCTGGGCTGTTATGTTTACCCAGCTACAGATTTTTATATTTGTCAGGGAAATTATTTTTAGATTTTCTGGCATTGTCCAAGACAATGAGAATATTTACAGTTCTCGTTTTGTTTTTCTACAACATAGTTAACACAGACATGTATGAATAGGTTGCCTTATTGAATGTGTTCAACTCCTCGACTTCTGTTTGTATGAGATATTTGACTCACTCTACGTATTTTTTATAGTTTTGAAAAATTGGTTGGAAGCACTTCTTATGAAGTCTTGGCGTATATATGTGATGGCTCTTTTGCCCTCCCTCTGTGCTCTCCTGGTCTAGGGTTAAGCTAGGAGTGAAGGATTGGCTGAGAAACGACTGGAAACGAATTATCGTTATCTAATCGCTGCTTTAAACTTATTCGTAGTGCGGATTTTCCTAGCTCGAAAATCCGTAAGATTGAAAATTTAGGTGGCTTTTCTCTGTAAAATGTGCTAGTTTAGTTTGCACGCTTGTTGACATTCCAGCCTTCTGGACTACATTTCCATGAGAACAATGGGGTGTAGTTAGCTTCTTTGTTTACCAATGTATTGCAAGTCATGATATGAATCACCTCTCCTTTAAGCTGTATCAATCTTTCCTCTATATATGACAATAGCATCCTATCTGCGCATTGATATGTGTATTCTTCATATTTTATTTTTCTAATATAAACTATTTACAGGGCTAAGTAAGCGTACTACTACAGAGGGACTTAGAGAAGCTTTTGCTAAGTTTGGGCGGGTTATTCATGGTATATTTTTCATTTGAATCTCTCTGTAACATATAAAATTCGGTAGATTCTAATTTCAGTTCGTGTGCCGCTTGCAGCTAGAGTTGTAACAGATCGTATGTCGGGTTACTCAAAGGGCTTTGGTTTTGTGAGGTATGCTACAGTGGAAGAAGCAGAAAAAGGCATAGAAGGCATGGATGGCAAGGTACAGTGACTTGGCTTTTTGAATTATTATTTGCTTTGTGGTCACTCTGTTGCTTGCTTGTGCATAAATGTAGTATAAACTCAGTTCTGCTTATGAAGTAATATGATGGGGATTTTCCACTTAATTCCTCATTAGTAAATGTGAGCATTCAGAGATAGATGAACTTGAACAAGCTATAAAAAACCAAATAAAATTACTCAACCTCTACGATATAGGGATATAGAAGCCATGGCTCTTTTATACGGTGTCCGTTGATCTCAAGGCATCTGTCCATTAAAATCGTAGACGTGAGTATTGCCATTTTGTTATTATGGTGTACATTGTCCTGCACCGGATACCCTGTATTCTTTTGTGTTGTTTTTGTGTTGCTCTATCTATTTGGTCCTGTAAAAGACAAAACAAAAGGATAATTGAAAAAAAGAGGGATTCTTTTTTCTTGTTGCTGTTCTAAAAATAAGAAAAATCAAATTTTATATGTTCATATTGATGTATATGTGTTGTGAATATTGATGTATGTACATAATAATTTTCTGCATTACCAGTTGCTAAGGCTATGGGATTGCGCTCCATTTTTTCTGTTGAACTGTTTTTGACTCCTCATATGTTCTAAACCCTCTTTCTCTACTTTCAGTTTCTTGATGGATGGGTTATATTCGCGGAATATGCAAGGCCAAGGCCGCCACCATCCCAGGCAGAGAATTCTTCACCAGCACCACAGTCATGGGAGTCTCCATCTATGTGTCACTAGTGCTCAATAAGCCCCCCTCCTCTCCCTTCCTGAATTAATACAGTCATCAATATAAAAAGTGCCTATCAGATGTAATATTCTAGTGTTTGGACTATGCCTTTTGTTGTCCCAGGTTTCCGCTGATTATCATCGAATGTAGTGGGTTTAACTCTTACTTTTGGTCACATTGATGGTCTATCCATGAACATCATAAACATTTTTTCTTGCAATTTGCGTCAGCTGGATGTAGACTATTTAAGTATATGCATAAAGGTTATGATAGACAATTTTCGAACGTTATGGTAACCACGCGATTCTTTTCAAATGATATGCTGCAGACATTCCGAAAGTTTCTATGTTTGGTTGAGTTGCTGTTGCATTATGTTTTCCTGTGTCTAAATGCAAAAGGCCGCCTGGTTTGTGGGTCATTTGAGTGGTTGCAGCTTCTATACTAAGTGCTTGGTAGAATATATAAATTTGTATTGGGGTTAATTTCTCCAAGTAATTCAACTGTTATACTGAAAATGCAGAGAACGCATGTGGAGTTGGACCGTTTCGAAGGTGTGGCATCTAGCCGTAATCTTACTGTAAGCCCACTCTTTTCCTCTATTCCAGTTTGGAGTGGTTAGGGAATGAAATCCACCATGGCATTGAATCATCTGCTTATGCACAGTCATATGCATTACTATTTGGAACAAATTATCCTTATAAATATAACCATTTCACCTATGCAAAATCTCCAAAACATTCCAATCCTCGATGTTTTTTGTTTGGAGAGCGAAAAGATTTAAGGGGAAAAAATAAAAGATAAAATACAAACTTTCTAGGAAGAGATTCAAAAACATAAATCCTCTAATCTAAACCCTCTTCTATCTCTTTCATTTGAGAAGAATCTTATTTTCTGCCTCCTTCATTCCCGCCATCGTATCATACAACGGCTTGTTCTTCGTCTCCGGTAAATAGAACGCCAAGATCCCTCCGACAATTCCCGACAAGCCGAACACCGCAAACGGCACCTTGTCCCCCAAAACCACGACCATGGGCGCCAGTATCGCCCCCATCTGCGACGCCTGCGTTGCGCACCCAAGTGCCGCGTTCCTCACCACCGTCGGAAACAGCTCTGCTGTGTATATGAACAACAGGTTATATGTCGCCGCCATTCCGAATATCCCCAGTATGCCGCACACCATCCGTACGACCTTCATCGCTCCGTACCCTCCGACCATGCTTCCTACAATGCAGAAGACGCCGCTGAGCCACATTGTCCCGACTGCCAAAGGCTTCCTTCCGAAGCGGTTCAGAAGCATGGCGGTGAGAACGAATGCAGGCATTTCCGCGACGGCGTTGAGGAGGACGCTGAGGTAGAGGTTGGTTTTGAGGTTGACGACGTTGAGGCTGAGGCCGTAGTAGACGATGGAGCAGAGGAAGTTGATGGCCACCGTGAGGATGAGGCGGATTCGGGTCATCGGCGTGCGGAGTACGTCCACAATCGACCCGCCCACCGCACGTTCGATCTTTTGTTCCTTTACGCCTTTCTCCACATTGTTAGATTCTTCTTCCTCTCTGCTGTCGTCGTCATCGAGCTTGAGGGTGATGTCACTCGGAATGTCCTTGCCGTTGGCACGTGCGATCGCACGCATGACGTCCATCGCCTTATCGGTACGACGGCGGACGAGGTACCATCGCGGCGATTCAGAGATGAACGGGAGGATGAGAACGAGGAATAGGAAGGAAGGGAGGGAGGTGACGACGTAGAGGATGCGCCACGAAGGGAAGAGGTAGGCGATTCCCGAGAGGACGGCGATGCCGCCGGAGAAGAAGTAGAAGGTGGACATGCCGGCGGGGCCCCGCTTTGTGGGTCCCACGGGTTCAGTGGCGAGGACAAAGGCGCAGAGGCCCACGCCTCCTGTGCTGAATCCCGTCAGGAAGCGGAGGCCGATGTAGGCCCAGTAGGATGGGGATAAGGCGGTGAGGAGGCCGAAGACGGTGTTTAGGATGCATACCGCGATGAGAGAGCCTTTCCGGCCGAGGAACGAGTCCGAGAGGTGGCCGAACACTCCGGCGCCTGAAATCATCAGAGATATACAAGGTAAGTGCTTGCAATATTAATGCAAAAAGATTATTTGTTCCATAATTGTTAGGCATAGAAAGAGTAATGCCATGCATAGTCCCATGTTTCGGCATTCGGAATGAATTCAGTGACAAACTAAAATGCTCAAAAAACCGGTAAATTAGAAAACAAATTTACATGTTAATAAAGCATAAATTACACAACACATATACAAAAGAATATGGATATAATTATCATCTTGCTAAAGAACAATTCATTTTAAGGATGAATAACTAGATACAATTATCAACTTATTCAACTAATGTATGGTAAATTCCCAGCTTTGTGATTTGGGCCTTTTTTTTTTTGAAAAAAAAAATAAAAAATACTCAAGGTGAATGAAAGTAAGAATACATAAAACTCAGGGACTTTGTTTTAAGAACAGCATATAGTTGACTGGAACTTTCCACATGTTGTTTGAGGAGAGCTCCTTGTGAAGCTGCCACTGCACTACCACACAAGTGCATCTTATCTTAAGACTCTAAGACTATATATTTATTTATTAATTCATATATTTGTCTACTTTGTCTACATGATAGAATTTCTTATGCTTCTCTAGTCCACAAAAGCAGAGGGAACATGCCAAGTACTAAGTCAAGGATTCTGTGCCGCTGTGCGGTAGAAGTGGACTAGTGCCTAGTAGTGGTGGAAATTATTTTGTTTACGAAGGTGACGACAAATT
The DNA here is from genome assembly GCA_016920855.1 of Puya raimondii. Taxonomy (NCBI): domain Eukaryota; kingdom Viridiplantae; phylum Streptophyta; class Magnoliopsida; order Poales; family Bromeliaceae; genus Puya; species Puya raimondii. The sequence goes on from JABWPP010000050.1 coordinate 215,852,125, forward strand.
TACTTAAAAATTTTATATATGGAAAGAGTAGCTGTAGGAGGGTTTAATTTGTGCTCCTCTTTTACTATAAAAAATGTTACAGAGAAGAGTAAGTCAATGCTAATCCGTAGAATGAAAGAACAGGACAATAAACGAGAGATGAGGACTCCTAATCAAACAAAGCAACAAACATCATCATAGTGACACAAAAATTTTAGATTCCACTAGGTGTGTATAAAGTAAGCATATTCTTTCTTTCTTTCTTTCTATCTATCTTTTAGTATAATAATATCATCTCTTGAGCACACAAAATTTACCATTTTTCTCTTCCTTTATCTGAAGGTCAAGGATACAATAAAAAACTCAATAGCTTATCTCTTTTCTCTACTGCAGGGTTTTGTCTAGCTGAAAATATTCTAATGTCATAAACTAAATGTAAACAGTTCTACCGGAAGCGACAACTATTGTCAACTCATAAGCACATTGGTTTCTACTGAAACACAAATTTTACTATTTGCTATTGGAGGCAGAGGCTAACAAATTCTTAATGCAAACAAAACAGTGGGTGGACAAAAGATACTAAACGTAATCGGAGTCGAATGGTAAAATAAGAACATACCAAGCAGAGTCTCAAATTGCAAGTTACCTGATCTGAACCAAACTATTCTTTTTTTCATTTATTTATCTTTTAAGCTGTTATGGATGAAGCACTTAATGACTTTGTTACTAAAGGACATAATTTCTGAAACAAAGTAGTAGGATATTAAGTGAACCAAGACTTACAACCTAGAATCTGTTTGCAGTTGTCTTATTATATGCATACTTAGACAGGATGGGCCGCGCGGTACTAGTCAACAAAAGAGAGCTACAAAATCCGAACCGATCCAACGAGATCCGACCTAATCACTAAAGACACTGTCGACTAAACAGAATCTAATCTTTTTAATTTGCCTAATCTGCTTTGTAGATGGTCCCTACCATTACCTATGTCCGCTGCACGTGGCTAATGGATGGTGGTCGATGGCTCGATCTAATTAAAAGAACTTAAAAAGAAGAAAATAGTAATCAAGACTAGCTAATACAAAATTAATTTGGCAAATTTCTAACTAGAACAAAAGAAAATGACTAATGAATAACTCCACATAGTTACTGGATAGAGAAGTGGTTTTATATACATCTTCACTATTATGTAGCATCTACTCAAAAGGCATGATTTGGAAGCATTAACTACATCAGAAAAACATTTTGGTGCATTCTTTTTGCTACATTGTAGGCCATATAGTACATGTGACTAGCATTCTGAGTGGAGCACATAATATTTAAGTGTGGTAGTGATACCAATCATTGCATTCTACTTGCATATGCATCTAAGAAGAAAGATATATAAAATTAGAAAAGAGGAATAGAAAATATTACGCGTGTTACATGAAATAGGTGCACACAATGAGTGTCAATACTTTAATATAAGCTTGAGATTGGTCTTTTTTGGCTTTGATTTCGCTACATATATGGCTACATGGTGACAGGTATCTACACATAAAAAAAATCCACATTTAAAAATTGATGAGACAACTAAGAAAGATATGTCTCCCTTCGATTTGTTCGGCATATAGTTTTCTCACACGTAAAATACATCTCACACTTCATGCACGTGATATATCTCTGATCCTAATTAATAGCCGTGTAAAAATAGTGGATCTCATCGGTTGGTCATTGAATTAATGGGTTTTGTTTTTATGTACAAGAAAAGAATTTAATGCATTGTCGTGCTCATCTGTGTCTTAATTCCTACTATATTGGAGTGAGCTAAAATAACATTATATGGTATATATAATCATGTTACGTTCCTATAACTTGTGCTATATTACTAACATGCTAAGCTGATTAGATCGAGTGCTAATTATTAATTTAAAAAAAAAGCTATAGCCACTGGTTTGTGTATTTCTTTCTGAATTTTCTTCTTTTTTTAAAAAATAAAGTAAATTCTCTCAAAGTTTTCTACAATTTATATCTGAATATACATAGGAAGAGTAGATAAAAATATAATTAACAAAAAAAAAACAACAGCGATGATGCGAAGCTCTAAACTTCAATAACAGAACAAAATAAATTAACGAACCACCCTCTTTTTCGCAAAAGAAAAAAAAAAGAAGAGGGAAATCCGCATAATAATAGTAACAAACATATGTTACTATGCGCAACTATGCGCGGTGCGGTCACCGCGTGGTAAACGTAAGCTCATTCACCCCATTTCTATACTCCACGTATAATTGAAAATCGCGCTACGAAATGGAAAAACAGGGGGGGGGGCGTGGGGGGGGGTGAGCTCACCGATCATGCAGCCGGCGAAGAAGGTGGACTGGACGAGGCCGACCTTGTAGCGGTCGGCGCAGACGAGGCCCCACTGGGCGACGGTGGAGGCCCCGGGCCCACCGGCCCAGGCCCAGCCGGCCGAGCCGGGCCGGCAGGGGTCCGGGTCGCCGCAGCGGCCCGGGCCGAGGGCGCAGAACCGGGCCGGCTCCCGGTCGGCGAAGATCATGACCATCGTGTGCAGGGCCTCCAGGGCCCACGCCGCCGACGTCAGCACGAAGTGCCGCAGCTGCCACGCCCCGAACTCCCCCGCGTGCTGCTGCAGCACCTCGTCGATCCCCATCCGCTTATCCGCCCCATCCCCACCGTCCCTTCTCCCGGGAACGGCCACCAGCAGCGGCTCCCGCACGCCGTCCGATCCCGCGCCGTGATTCGTGCCCATCGTCCCTCCCCGCTCTATCTCTCTCTCTCTCTCTCTCTCTCTCTCTCTCTTTTTGTTATTATTATTATTTTTTTTTTCCCGTCCCCTTCTTCGTCTTCTTCTTCTTCTTCCGTTGCGATTGGGGAGCTTAATATACGGGAGAGGCGCCGTGAGCTGTAACCTGTTCCTCGGATTATTTATTTTATTTATTTACTTTATCTTTTTTTTTTAAAATAAAAAAAGGGTAATAATAAGATTATGTGATTTATCTAATTTGTGTGGGGGGTATATATTTAATTTATTTATTCGGATTCAGGATGGTTCTCCTCCCTATCCGAATTCCAAATACCCTTGTCGTTTATTATCTCGCCCTTTTGCGGAGAAGTATTTAGCCTGAGCCCCGTCCACCACGTCATCGGTGGCCGAGTCCAATCTCCTATTGGGCCGGGCGGTGTTGAAATGGGCCTTCTGCGAGCCCAACATTGGCCTTGGTATGTCTATTTTTGGGCCATTTCGTTATTTCCGTCGCCTCTCGAGGGTCCTACTGAGTTGAAAATTGGCTAAAATGGGGCCCGGCCTAAGTAATGGACCTTAGCCCGTCCCTGCGCCCAAATGTGGGTCCATTAATTAGCCTATTCGGGTCGGGCATGGATTTGGTCCGTAGCGTACACGCGGCCCTATTGGGCCACGGTGGAGGCCCTGGCCCACCGGCCCAGACCCACCCGGCCGAACCGGGCCTGCGGGGTTCCGGTCCAACTATTCGGGTCGGGCAAGGATTTGGTCCGTAGCGACCGTACGCGCGCGCCCGTACATCTGGCCTCATAGGCCGGGCCGAATCCAATCCATTATTGGGCCGTGGTAGATCGAAGTGGGCCTCGTCGAAGCCCAATGTCCACATTTGGTAAAGTCTAGTTTTGGGTTGTTTCGTTTTTTTGCCCGAAATGGAAAGATTTCGGTTTGGCGTCGGCATTGCGGCTATTTTCGCTTACACATCAATTAAATTGCATGCTTTTGTGAGCACGAATAAAATTAACTTTTCATTTCAGTACAGGGAAAAAGAAAAAAAGAAAAAAAGAGAACTCGAATCAAACAAAACGAACAAAACATCAATAGGTCTCGGTTGCTTAATGAAAGCGAAATTTTATGACTCAAATCCTTCATCAATTTCTTCTAGGCACATAGCTGACTTAATTTTGCGTGTGCAGTTATAAACTAACAATAACTTAAACCTGTAATTTATACAAGAAAATAACAGTTTCAGTCTAAGTCCAAAGGTCTAAATTTGTAGCAAACAATACATGCAAAGTTACAGTACAAAAGAAAGATAGAATAACATGTATGATGTAAATTGAGAGCTTAAAACCAATCACCAATGTATGGAATACTTTTGTCGAAGCGCATAAAACATGATCATAACTTGCCAATCAGTCTCAGGATATGCTCTCTTTAGATTTTGTCAATTTCTAGTAATCTTTCTTCACCAAATGATGCAGATACACAAAAGAAAATGTTTTGTTTCATAATTTGAAAAAAAGCAACAGAAATAAAGCCAGTCGATAATCAGACAAAAATGAATGGAATGTGTCCACCACAGTATAATTGTAAGATAACGCAAAACCTTTTCTTATGGTTTTGATTTTGCTGCAGAAAATAGAAACTAGCTCACTCAACTTCTACTTATTACCACAAAACACGGCAAAAGAGCTCGCGGGTTAAGCAGGTAGAGCTCCTCAATGTTGGAGTATAGACCGACTTTTCCTGCCACCGAATCAAAACCCGGCTGAACCACGAAATCTTGAAGATTCTCCATAGGCTTATGAACCCTCCCCGCGATCACTCTGCATATCAACAAGGCCTTCCTCATAGAAGCATCATCTTCATTTATCTCGATAGTTTCCAATGCTCTTTTGCTAGTAGATGTAGTGAATACTCCTATCCCATCCTTCATTTCCTTCTTCGTCGAAAACCCATGTCTAATAATGCGACAAACATTGCACTTGCTCGAAGTGCAAAGATTTGACGAACTATTCGTTCCAAGAGAACAACAAATGGTTGTACAAAAGAACCTCAGTAGTTCATTCCCATCGGCTAAACAGCGAGGATGCTTCTTGGAGAGCTTACTGGCTTTCAGTTTTACGGTCTCTCTGTACTCTTCGAAGCGAGCGAGGGTTCGTTGCATGTTATGGACTTTTAGAACCCTCTCAATCCTCCCACAGCTTATTTCAGACTTTAACCAGCTGGCCTTGCATATGATTTCGACTATCCTTCGAGATGAGTCGCCTTCTTGCAATTCCGTCACTGCAGGGTTAATTAGAACATAAACGCGAGATCGTGATGTAATAAAACTAGAAACAATAAGAAAAGTTAATTAAGAAAGAATACGACGGCGAAGATGACGAGAAAATCGGAATTATAAATGCAAGGATATGCAGTAAGGGCTGTTTGTATCTAGTTATCGGGATTTCACGTTTCCATCTAGTGATCAAATAAATGCCCCATTTGACGAGCATTAAATTGTAAAAGATGAATTCACATGAATTTCGGTCTGTTCTATGGTAACGCAGATTTTTAATTTGCAAAGCAGAAATAAGATATTTCCTCTTTCAGATTATAATCCACAGATACAATTTTCAATTATCAACTCTTTTTTATTTATATTATTTCTAGAAACTGGCTTGGCTGGCCATTCAGACCGCTGCGACGTCTTTAATTTGCATCAGGCTGAAAACAATCAGCAGAAAAAAAGAAGAAGAAAAGACTAGAGCAATGTCGCGGGGACTGACGCTGTCGCAGTTTTTGCCTTTTGCTGAAATGTGATCAATAGATCAATAGGTCCAATTTAACCAGTATCATGACAAACAATCCATGTAACAAAGCTGAGTAAACCGAAAGGGAAATGCCTAAGAATAACACACAGCCTTTCAGCAGCAGCAGGTAAAGAAACTGCAATTGAGAAAACTCCGACAAGAAAAGATTACATCACAGATAGGATAATCTGCATTACCTGCATGCCTGGAGAGATGGTGCTCTTCCAGAGCATCCCACTTGGCAAACTGCTTGCCACACTTATGGCAACTCAAACTGGTAGGGTGCCTCTGTGACGAACCACCCTCACTGCAGGAAGAAGCCCTAATCCCTAGAAAGCACCCTTCATGGTTGCTCCCCTCACCATTGCCGCCATCGCCAAGAGCAAAAGAATCAGAGGCAGAGAGAGAGGACTTTTTCAGGTAAGAAGGCCCAGGTGTTCCAGGCCTCAGTGAGCCCACAAAAGTGGCTCCCTCATCCCCACCACCATTAGAACAACCACCATTGGAAGCAGCAGCAGCAGAGCCATGGGTGATCTTGAGCTCACACATGGAGTCACTGAGGACCACCTCATGGGCAATGGGGCCAAGGAACTCACTGCTCCCAATGGACCTTGGGCTGCAGCTGGTTGTGGTGGTGGGGGGCCTCTCAGTGTGCCTCTTCCCTCCATGGATAACATCCTTGAGGTTCTCTATGGACCTTGAGCACCCTGACCCACATGGCCTCCTCCTCCTCCTCCTCTTCAGCATGGTGCTCAGGTGATTCCTGGGCTTTGGATCATGCACATCCCCTGCCTCTGATTTGCAGGGGAGAGACTTCTTCAGGGCAAACCACACTTTTGGTGGCATCTTTTTCTCCTTCTCTCTTCTCTCTTCTCTCTTCTCTCTCTTCTCTCTCTTCTCTCAAGGAATCTATTGGTCTTTGTTGGCCCTCATTACATCCATGAACACCATGTGGAGATTAATGCAATGCAATGCAATGCTTCTATCTATCTATATATAGGAAGGAACTATATATATATATATATATATAATCCAGTGAGATGGGGGGGATTTTCTTGGCATGTATGAAGAAGGAAGGCTCATTAAACCTACCCATTTGAGAAGGAGATGATGCACTATATCTGCATCTGCATCTGCATCTGCATCTGCATGATGCCTCTTGTAGTTTGTACCTAGCCGAGGAGAGAAGAGAGAGGAGGGCTTATTATCCCCAGCAGCAAATCTAGCAAGATCCCAACTCAGATAAGGAAAAGCCCCTCAACCATATATGCAGCAGCAAGGCAGAAGAGAGTGTGCAACCAAAATTGTCTCTTTTTTGTGGGGTCTTTCATGGGAGCAAAGGGACAAAAACAAGCACTGGGCAGAGGGAACAAAGAAGAACAAAACAGCAAGCTCCGTGGGACCCACACAGGCCAGGCCACCAGATGCAAGATTACAAATGAGGCCTGTGAAAACATGGAATCTTTTGGCTCTTCGGAGTTGGGGCCTTCAATCCTAAATAGGTTTAGGTTTAGATTTAGATTTAGATTTAGATTTAGATTTAGATTTAGTTTTGTCCGCGCGGTGGTAGCTATTAATTAATTTTTAATTTATTATAAAGCTAATTTATTGAAATTACATTATGAGTTTTGAGATATGCATGGCAACGTTACATAGGATTCTCTTCTGAGATAACCAACCAAAATAAAACTTTCTTTTTTTTTTTGACAAAAAGATTTAGCTAATTTTTATTTTGTCATTTTATGGTTCAAAAATTTTTACTTTGATCTCCTACGGTTTTATTTTGCCGGTTCAAAAAGTTGCATTTTGCCCTCTTGCGATGATTCAGCGCATTTTTTACTTAGTTATCTTGTAATTTTTTTAAAAGTTTTACTTTGTCATTTTATTTTATATAGAATTTTGATAAAATAAAAACTAAATTACAGATAGGCAAAGTATAAAATTTTAAATCATAGGATAATTTGAAGTTTATTTCCTGAGAAGAAATAATATATAGTTAGATATGCCACGTTTCATCTATTTCATAACCGGTGAGCTCACCCTCCCCACGCCCCTCCTATTTTTTTTTCCCCTTTTTCTGAGAAGAGGTAAATATAGTTAGTTAGATACGCCATATTTGCAAAATTGAATTTAATGGTGCAGGGCTTTTGGCTTTTGGGAATTCCCTTCTCCTTTTCCACGAATTAAGTATCCAAATGCCAATTTAAGTTTCTTTGATTCGGTCTCTGCATCATCCAGTGCATAGAGTGCATGTGTTGCAGCAATACAGTTGTTAGTGATAACTGATAAGGGGGAAAATTGGCTATTTAATGTTAAAAGTTTTCTTTTTTTTTTTAGTTGTGTTTCCTTTTTTTCTTAATATGATTTAACAGTAAGAAATGGTGAATGGGACCGAGTCAATAGGATGCATTAATTGTGGAACTGCATCAAACAGTAGTAAATCAGCAGCTGTGACAGGCCTTATTTGACTGGCTTTTCGTGGTAATTCCAACCTTTTATGTAGTGTGTCCCCTTGGTATTCTCACACACACACTTTTTTCTCTTTGGCCGAAGCCATTTGATACAAGTGCAATTTGTGTAGTGTTTCCAATTTTCTCATACACACTCTTCTATTTGGCTCAACTTATTTGATAGATATGCAATTTGTGCAGTGTTTCTATTATTTTTCTCTTTGGCTATGACCAATTGATCCAATGTTTAGTCTCCTGTTTTGTTTTAAACGAGCTTTCAAACTCAGAAAAATGCTCAATAATTCAAATGTATGTGTATATATATATATATATATATATATGAGGAGTCCGGCTACTATACTCTTATGAGTATAGTACTTTTGTACTCATAAATTTTCGACTGTTAGATCTGCCCCTTTGACAATTTTTACCCGTTAGATCATACTATTCAACCAACCACCCACTCAATTCTAGAGTATCACTATCATCCTAACTGAAAACCACTACCATTATAACCGTACATCTCTTCATTCAACGACGAAAAATTTATGAGTACAAAAGGGTCTATACTCATAAGAGTATAGTAGCCCCAGCTTATATATATATATATATTAGCAAAAATGAGAAAATAAAAAGTATATACCCGCCCGCCCCCCCGGTGGGCGCAGGGGGCGCATGGAGCGCCCCCTGCGCACGCGCCCCCAGGGGGCGCCCCCTGCGCCCGCGCACGCGCCCCCAGGGGGCGCGTCCCGGGGGGAGAGGGGGCGCAGGGGGACCGCGCCTGCGCTCCCACCCGCGCCCGCGCCCCCTGCGCTCGCCGCGCCCTCTGCGCGCGCCCACCACCGCCCCGCGCGCCACCTCCGACGCCTCCCTCTTCCTCCTTTCCGTTTATCTCTTCGACCCCACGACTATGGCCGCTCCTCCTCCTCCGGCTTCGACCGCATCGGTTTAAAATTATTTTGGAGTGTGAGGAGGAAGAGAGAGAGAACGGGGATGAGGATGGAGAGCGGAGGAAGAAGGAAGAAGTAGAGAAAAAAATGGTGCAACATTATTCTAAATAGTGTAATTTGGTCTAAAGAGTGTAAATTTCATCTCAAAAGAGTGTAATTTCTTTCTTAAATAGTGCAACATTCATTAAAACAGTGTAAATATTTTTTAAAACAGTGTAATTTTTTTTAACAGTGTAATTTCATCATCTTCTTTATTTTTCTCTATTTTTTGTTCTTTTTAGAAACAATTTTTATTTTTTATTTTTTTATTTACAATTTTTTTGTCACGACACATCGCCCTCGCCGGAGTGTAACTATATTTTTTCTCTCCCTCGCCGGCGTGCTTTTCGGCCCCAAGAAGCACTTCTTCTTCGTCGCCGGCGGTGGCGGCGTGGACGGCGGGTGGAGGAGGATCAGAGAGGAAAAAAAAAAAAGAGTTGCGGCGAGGCGCGGCCTCGGCGGGGTCGGAGGCGAGGAGGGTGGGGGTGCGCGTGCGAGGTCGAGGGCGTGAGGAGCGAGGGGGGAGGCGTGCCGTTTCCACCTCCGCCTCCGCCGTTCGGAGAGAAAAAAAAAGAGTGAGAGAAAAAAAAAAGGAGAGAGAAAAAAAAAGAGGAGAGAGAAAAAAAGAGGAGTGAGAAAAAGTAAGAAGGGTATTTTGGTCAGTTTGCTGAAAATCCGGACCGAATCTGCAAAATCGAAAAATGCGGCCCAAATTTGCAAAAACCCAAAACTAGTGGATTTTTTATGCAAAAAGGCCAAGTATATATATTAACCAAAATGAGAAAATAAAATGTCAGAAGTGGGATTTGAACCCACGCCCTCTCACGAGGACCAGAACTTGAGTCTGGCGCCTTAGACCACTCGGCCATCCTGACAGGTAATGAAAGCTGTGTTACAATCTTTGTATATCTACTACCAAAGTTAACATTAATTATAAAATGTAACTGCAGATCTTACGCCCTCCAATTTAAGGGCTCGAGTGTACATGTAAGATTTCTCTAATAATTGTACTTAGACCCCAACTAGTTTTACTTTCCTAGTAGTTCATAGTATAAGTTCGGTTGCCCTATGTATACCTTCCCGTTTTCATCGTTTTTTCCAAGCCCAGGATTTTCATACACTTTGCTTCGATCCTTTAAAAAAAAAAGAGAAAAAAAGAATCAAAATCAGGTTGCAGTTTTCCTTCTCTTACGTTATAAAATGGCAACGAAAAACTGTCAAAATTTCAGCTGCATGGATCAGTTTGGTTGCTGATCTTGTTCAGGAGAAAATATGGGTATAAATTTAGCTCTGCAGGAAGAGAATTACGCAAAAGCAAGCCAGATTGTCTCTCTCTTCTAAGAAAAGTTTAAGAAAAAGGGGGAAAAAAAACATTTCACGGATGAAGTTGATCCAAATCGGCTTTTCTATAACTTTAGTGGTTTAGAGCCAACAAGCAAATATCTGGCTCTTGGAGACGATACGGGTGAGCCAAGCATACATTAAAAACCTCTATAGATTTCCCAGTTTACGGATCGCTGATACAGATGAGGCGTCGGACGTGACATAATAGATTTACGACCACCGTGGTTCGCTACCTCGGGTTCACAGTGGTACAGTTTAAATTTACACATCAATCTACGAATAAGGTTCGTTCATTCTTAACATAAATAGGCTCCCATTCATGAATAATCCCAAAGGGAAGAGACAGCTTGAACACCGTGTTCAATCACTCAGGACAGCTGGAGAACTTGATGAAATAGTTTTTATCTGCGGAAGGAAGCAAATAACGCCATATTAGTAAAGAGCTGAACAACCAATAGATTTTGCTGTCACAATTAATACATCCGTAAAAATGGTAAATACAAACACTGTGCATTAAACTGGGAAAAATTTGCAAATATTCTCTAAGATTAGCATACATGCATGAATCATTACCAACATGTAAGTATCGCTATATCGGCAGCATTTGATTCATAGACACAATGACTTTCACATGTTATAGCCGCACACCTTGAACTGCACTAGACTATAACATGATTTAGTTTATGAATTTTGTGAATTTTTATCATCCTGCAGGTTATACATTCCGGCCTCTAGCCACTTGATTCTCAAACACTGAACTAGCATTATATGTGCGATAATCAAATAAGTAGTCTATCATATCACTCACGCTATTTATGATCCAAGCCCTCCAAAGAACTGCTCCAGGCTTGCAGAGCTGAACACATTTGAAGCCGCACGCTCTACTCTGTTTGGCGAAATATGGAGTTGGTATTTGATAAACCTCTGAAACCAAGAGTGGTAACATGTCAATGTGGCTTCAGCAAAATTACAAAGGAGAAAAAAAAAAAAAAAAATTGCTCATCTGCATAACTATGGGGAAGTAAAATTCCATTCTATACAAGAAGAAAATTCAGAAAATTCATAAACACTGATGTTTTCAAAGGCGAAAGTAATAACCACTCTTAAATTTTTATATTTAGTTTACTAGAAAAGAAAAGTGAAATTTAAAAGAGATCATCCTATAATCCTGATGGTAAGTTAACAAGCTTGAAGCAAATAAAACCTTATCTAACATATATGCCACCCAGATGCAGAGAAAACATATATACACAACACAGAATGACAATCATGATGAAACTAATAAGTAATCTATCATAAAGTAATTGATAACTTAAAAAAATTATTCTAGAAAGTTACTTACAGCTAATTGATGAATTATTTCAGGGTTGGTGTCAATATGCCAATCTGGTTCAAGTTGCCGAACAAATGATATACGACCATTCTCTGTGCTACAAAAAAGAACCTGCAGATTCCAAATTATATATACTCGGATATGGTTTATGAAATAATTAATATAGAATATTACGATATTTAATGCTAACAAATAAGATACGTAGCACATAAAATGGGAAATAGATTGTCATGAAGATCTGTCAATGGTAAGTCTTAAATTTAAAAGCCCCACCTGTTCAAGGATACAATAAGGCATTGCCCATTCAACAGTATAATACGTCAGCTTGTCCTCATGAGAATCATCTTTAAAATATGTAATGTCAAACTACTGGCCTTGCAAATATATATATGAGAGGCACTGACCATAAAGACCAAACTAGTTGACAAATAATCAGGTACAAGATTCTGATAAGTTTTGATATAGGAGTAAATTTAAATCAACTTGAGATTATTTCCTTCTCGTTGTAGTATTGTATCGACAACACTGTCAACGTGTAAGCGTCAAACTTAATGGCCCTAGTCTTATAATAAGCAGATCTGGAAACATTTATGACTATTCAAATTCTACTTCATCTGTATAAAGCTACACATGATGTAAATGGCGCCCGCTACTTGATCCACCAGAATCGTGCAATAAGTATTATTATGTGGTGAAAATTAACTCATAGGATATGCAAGGATTAACAACGTGTGCGCTTGCTATATATAATGTACAGGGAGTCAAAGAGTCAACAAAAGGGCTAGGAAGTGCTAACCTTGTCTTTAACCAAACCACCCGTAGTAAAAACTCCGGCATCACTCAATGCAGAAAGAACCTTTTCCTGTATTATGAAAAATAAAAAATAAAAAATAAAATTTGAGTAAAAATGACACCAAAAAACAAAAACAAAGCACTACTTGGTAACAATCAAAGTACTCAAAACAGGTGCTTGCAATCATTGACACTACTAAACGAATACTATGAGGCAGCTGTACTAAAAAACTTGCTACTCACAGCATGAAGCTACAAATATTTAACCAGTAATATATAACAAAAAATTACCTCACTTTCATCATCAAGAGTTCTCTCCATGAGATAAACATCACAAAACTTTGTAATCTCCAAAAGCACTTCTAGCACAGATGACCTCACAGTTGCATGTTTCTGACATAAGAAATCAATACATCACTATTACTAATATTTTGCTGATCTTGAAGGGGAAAAAAAGAAAAGGAAAAAGAAAAAGAAAGAAAAAAAGGCAATATATACCCACCTGAAGCTCCTCTGGAGTAGTTTCCTGAAGAATTACACCAAGTAACTGGCATGTGACCTGGAAATGGAATATATAAAAATATCCTAAGTATTGGGCCTCCTCAAAGCAGCTAGTAGAGTGTCTTGAATGCTCTATAGAGTGATAATATAAGTTTAATTTTCTTAAAAATTTAAAATCTACCTGGTAATAGTAACATTTTATGGCTCTTCAATAGAAAAGGACAACTTTGTCACCTAACCAAGCTAATGTGCTAACCAAATGTGTTGGGTGTGATAAGATGATAGACACTGTAGCTTGTGCAACTCGCAGCAATGTCATGATTTTTTTTTTTTTTTTTGTAAGACAACCTTTCCAACCTATAGAGTTAATTCAAAATGTTCTTCACTAGTAAATGTCTTGAATTTCCAACAAAACAAAATCTGTTTTGTTTCACACAACTGCAGATGTTTAATTCAGAATAGCACCTCAACCGACATGCAGTTTATAATTGACATTTCACCCATGACCAAGGTTTAAAGTGCCGTGGCACGGGGGCGTGCCGCTCCGTCCCTGGCACGGTACGGCACGGGCACGCTTCCGTGCCGACACGTGGTACGCTTGCGTGCCGATGGATACGCATGACCTTCTACTGGCACACTTTGGTACGGACTTATTTCAGTTTTTTTGGTTCCAATAAGCTCTTATAATGTTATTTTAAAGATTTAATCAAATAATTATGAATATTTGCTATATATAGCTTACTATACTCATCAATTAACATACTTCTAAGCTTTTTTGTATGTAAAGTACAACTATACCTGATGCAGAATAGAAATTTTTACAGGTTAGAATTTTTAAAATGCAAAAATATATTTCTTTCTTTCTTTCTTTTGACCATATTACAGTCTTTATTTTATAAAATACAAAAAAATAATTTTAAATTATTTTAAAAATTAATTAAAAAATTATTTTTTAATTATTTTTTTCAAAAAATATTAGATCTATCAAAAAACCTAAGCAATAAATTATATGACAAATAAATGAAATAAATTTAAGTATCAATTGATTTAATTTAGTTTTTAATTTATCAGTATTTTTAATCTTCTAACGTAAAAATAAAAATAAATTTTTTATGCTTGATGTGCCTCAAAATTTGTTTAATTGAGTTCGATTTTGTTCCCTTAATTCGCAAAAATTTTCGCAGTGCGACAAATTTTGATAAAATAATTTGTGAAGTAAAAATGGATGTCTGTGGTGGAAGCGGAGGGCTCGGGGGGTGCGGGGGGCTTCGCCCCCCGCGGTATGGATCGAATATGTAAATTAAAAATTTGCCGTATATTGATAAACAAACAAATTAAATTATACTTTTTTGACTTACCTAGTAAGTAGATTTTCGATTTGTAATGTTTTTTAGGGATGTGAGGTACTCGGATGTTTCTTGGTTTCCCAAAGAACAAAACAAAAAGGAAAAAAAAGCAAAAAGCAAAAAAAAACAAAAACAAAAAAAGCAAAAAAAAACAAAGTTTAAAGAGAAAAAGCAAAAAAAGGGTTGTGTGTTGGGGGGGGGTATAAAACAAAAAAAGCAACAGAAAAAGCAAGAGAAGAAGAAAAAAAAAAAAATCAGCGGCACGACACTGGCGGCACGGTTGCTGTGCCGCTTTGTCTCGAGCGGCACGGGCGCCCGTGCCGCGAGACAGGGGGGGTCCGAGACCCCCCCTGTACCGGCCGGCACTTTAAACCTTGCCTATGACGCATGTTGATTTAACTTGCTTTTACACAACTGAGTAAGTCAACCCACATAAAGAGTAATAGATCCATGGACAAAGAAATAGGAGAGTAATGCATAAATCAAGGAATGAGATTGCAGTCTATTCACTTGGCTGTTGAAAATTGGCCAAGCTACCTAGTGATAAAGTATTGTGAGTGACCATTTGTGAAAATTATAAGTAGGTAGAGCAAGAATAAACTAACCACTCATCTTTGAGTTATTACATTAATGTCTAATCCAGCTGTGCTGTCTAGCACTATCCATCAATTGACAGTAACCGTTGTTAGATAGATAGCTTATAAATAGCAAAGAGATGATTATCTGATGCAGCAACCAAAAATTAGCTGTGCTATACTGATATAGGCTTAGTACTGTCACATAAGCTAAAGACTAGTTAAAATCGACAGAATTATCAACTTAATGATAACTGACTCAATATAGTGAGAGTGACACTATATAATCTAAAGTCCTTTATTCTGATACTTCTGCATTGTATTTTGCAAGTGGGTTGTAATTATTGGTCATAACAACAGATATGCCATCTGATATTATGATCTAACTTTACAAAGAAGATAGTTGTCATGCAGTAGGATAATCTCCAGCGAAACATGAAAAGCAGTCACACCAATATGGGCCTAACTCTACTGTCTGAAACACAAACAAGATGAAACTGTGAACTTATCACAACATTCTTGGACAAAAGGCCAAAGTGTTAAAAAAGAAAAAAAGAAGAAAAAAAAAAGATATCTCCTATTCAGAGATATTACAAGTAGAGCCATGTTGAAACATAAGAAGCCTTCAAAGCACAAAAGATGATAGTTTAGGAATAGAAAGGATACCTTTCGCCCTTCGCACAACTTATGCCTCACAAGTTGCTCAAGTGTTAGCTGCAAAAAAGAAACCACCAATTCAAGAAGTTCAGAACTTTTCAAGGATGAGATACCAAGTACCTGTTTGGCCCTGCTTCAGCTTCAGCTTTCAGCTGTAGCCTCCTCTAGTAGAGCATTTGGCAAACTGAGAAGCTGAAAGCTTCAGTTGCTATGGGAAGTCAAATGAGATTCTAAGCTTCAAAAACAGAAGCCCAGATTTGGAGTTTCTGATTTTGCTGCAGAGAGAAGCTATTGGGAAGATTTTAATATAGTGCTTCTCCTAATAGCACAACCCAAAAGATAGTTCATCGAGCAACAAAACATTCTACAGTAGGAGTAGACAGATCCCACAGAGACAAATTTAAGTTACCTTTACCGGCTGGAAGAATTGATCTACTGCATCTTGTGCTCTAGAATCCCCAGAGGATAAGCAAATGTCAGAAGAGGGCCTTGTACCTGACCGAGTTCTACTGGTAGAAGAACTAGTAGATGGAGTAGGTCGTCTACGTGGCCTTCTTTGTTGGTCTGCAGGAGCTCTCAACAGCTTCCAAGCAAAGACTAAGGTGATGGCAAGAGCAGCAAGTGTTGTGAAAGATCGAAGTTTCTAAAACAACAAAGAGCACTCTATCAGGATTATGATGTACATTCATTGTTCAATTGTCCAATTGTTCAATTGTTTGACAACATTAAAGAGAAAAAAAAAAAAAAAAAAAGCAGTGCTGATTCATAAAGGTTTCTCCTTTTGGGCAAATTTTGATTCGTCAAAGGAATCGGCACATGTATTACACATTGATTTGCCAAATTTTTAAAGCCGTAACCAAACAACGAGGTTTTGATAGCACGTTTAATGCCGCCTACCAAGTGATCCACCAAAGGCAATATAACTCCATCTTATGTGATGCATATAGATGATTAGACCAAAAAAAACATCTGAGTCCACTTGTATCTTCAAATTCAAGTGACCAACCTAGCTTAATCCAACAGAGCCAACTTCATTAATTTCCAAACTCGTTCCTAAAGAAAATTTGTAGTACTTTAATTTTGCAACATTACTCTTGGTTAGCTTATCTTCATATCACTCAACTTAGATGTAGGATCAACCTCTCATAAATTGTTCAAAGAGATATAACCACCGAGTTTAAGCCCAACAACATAATCTTCATGTGGTAATTGACATAAAAAAGGAGACCATTCTCAAAAGCGACATCAATAAACTCCAATCATCAGCGATTAATCGCCCCAACCATTCCAAAAATGGATCACAGAACCATATTATGCATGAGTCATCGAAAGGAGAAACGAGAACCTGGCGATCGAGGGCGAAGGGGAGGCGATCCGAGTACTCGGCGAGCGAATCAACGAATCGCTGGATCAGATCGGCGAGCTCGTCCTCCCTGGGCGAGTTCGAAGAGGGAGAGGCCGATTCCGCCATCGCCAACCCCCCCGCGGCGCTCCCACCGTGGAGGAAGAGCCCTACACGATCCTCGAATCGCTCATCTCCGCCTCCGAATCCGTTCGCACAAACCCTAACCTAGAGATGTCAGATGAGTGGGGGATCTACGGGGAGCCATTTGGATTCGAGAGGATCGAAAGATGGAGGATAGAGAGAGAGAGAGAGATTCTACTCTCGTAGCCGTACAGGCTGGTAAACGGGGTTTACACGATTAAAAAAAGTAATAATAATAGAGTTTGTTGTCGCCAAAATTTTTGCAGTGAAGGGCTCCAAAGGACGTCGCGTTACAAACAAGCCATTCGAATTTGTGATAGAATGGGTTTACATTTGGAGACAATTTTGCCATTTTCCTTCGCCAAAATTTATACAGTAGAGAACGGGAAGGGGGGCTGCTTCGCAATTTCCATTCTACCAGGGGCAAGCAGGGAATTTACTTCTTCTAGGTCAACCTACAAGTCACACCAAATTGGAGGAAAAATTTATGCATTTCCATCGTTAGATAGATCGCGCGTTTGACTCTACGCAAGAGGATAATAGAAGGCAATGCTAAATTTACAAGACTTTTACCAACTGTAGCTAGCACAATTGACTAAAGACTTGATAGTTGGCTTAGATTTTATTAGATGTTCCTAAATCAATAGGATGCAAAACTGGTTAAGAGTACAATTTTAACAACCTAAATTTTAATCAACATTAGAGCATCCATCGCTTCACTCTTTTGCCCCAACTCCAGCTGCCCGCTGTAGAGTAATGCAGCTCGCAATAGGAAACAGGTCCTAACTTACCCGGCTCTTTTAACAACCGCCTGCAGGCTTTCTCGCACAGAAAATTTACAGGGCTCAGGAAATGAACCGAGATGCTTCAATCTAGCAACGACATATAACAACAACGATATTTCGATCAGAAAACCATATTCCATAAGCTAATGAGAAAACAATTCTACCTAAGAGACTCGGACAACAAAGTTTGACAACAGATTAGCCATGTAAATAGGCTGTTCATAACACTCGCAAATAAAACGGATACATTATAAATGCTCGATATCTACGTCGCCGTTGAAATCAATATCTACCATCTCCGGATCCACCTTTTCCACATCCACTTCCTCATCAACGCCCTCATACTGAAAATTAGGACAAAAATAACCGTGTAAAGTTTGAGATGTACAAAAATGAACTTCAGAAACCAAGAAAGAGAAATGACTGGACAGAATCACATTAGAGACAGGCTCAGAAAATACCCACAAAATATTAAACTGAGATAAACAAAGTGCTATGCGAGATATAAACACGCCATATCAATAATTTGAAAGTTGGTGAACAGAGGACATCATACTGGAAACAATTGAAGTTGACAAAGAACTTCCAATTACGACTGAAAAAGGTAATGGCCAGGAGATGGTAAAGCTATTGACAAATGCAAACACCTTAACTGGCAAAATATGATGGGATCAGTTAGCAACAAAAAGAATACAATACTACATTAACCATCCTGGGTTGCACATCATCCATGATGTGCGATGGAATAATTTAAAAGAAACATGAAATTTGTAATTTATTCAATCAGCTAAAGCTAATTTTTGCTCATTTAAAGCCAAGAATAGTCTAGTTTTTTTTCCTCTTATTGCCAGTAAAAAGAGAATTCTCTGTCCCAAGCTGCATTGCTGATTCAGTTTTTTCGTCATATAAGATATTTTCATAAAAATAAATCCAAATTAAGCAGCAAACAGTAAACAAACAAAATAACCTCATAGGTTTAGCAATTAGTTAAAGAGCACAGTTAACTAATAAAGATGCAGCGGAAGCCCCTAAAATGCTTTAACTCACGATAATATCCTTCCACCCTTTCCTCGATGAACAAAAGAGATTATATAGAATAACCATTTTTCTAGGAGAAAATATCTTCACCTGTTTGTAAGCATTTTGCATTACAGGTGGAAGTGGCGGTGGCATATAAGACGAGTTGATCTGATTTTTCACAGCTAACTTGTCAAGGATTGCATTAGCCTCCGTTGATTCAGGTTTCTCCTCCAAATCAACAGCGTCAACCAGTTCATCTACAGCATGACCAGCCATACTTGTCGAGGGTATATAATTTTTCGTTTCAGAACCCTTTGCCTGTAGTTTGCAAAAACAAACACTTGACTGACTGCAGTCAATGCAACTAACGTTCCCAATGAATTGGATGACTTCCCAACTTAGAGGGTTGTTAATGAAAAATCAGATTTTATACGGGTACATATGTTTACATGATCTGTAGGGATATTCTGTTTACAGGGATATATATCTGTAAATACCCCAAAGTAATATGGAAAAAAAATCTGGTATTACCAGTCCAATTTTCTAGACACGAGTCACGTACAAACAACATCTCTATGTTAGCACAATGAAATGATGAACTTAAATAAATTTCAAGTTAATAATCAAAAGTGAGAAAAACACAAGAAAGCAATATCTAACCTTTTCTGAGGAATTTAAACTAGAAGAAACATATTTTCCTCGTTTACTCTTGTTATCTTCTATTACCATCTTGCTTTTAACAGTGAGTGATTTTGCCATCTCGTTTTCCAACTGAACAGCAGTTCCTTCCAAATTCTGCATCTCTGACTTAGAAAACACATCTGAATATCTATTTTTTTTCCTTGAATTTCCTGCAATATCCCAGATTATTGCATCATGATGAGAAAAAAAAAAAACATGAAGATACATGATAATTATTCTTTCAGCAGAAGTTCATAGCTTGAATAGCAGCCAAGAGATTATTGAGAAAAACTACTATTTGAAATATAAAAGCATATATTTACAGTTCAGAAGCCCCAATCACACACAAAAAGTTGTAGTTCTAATGTTTAAGAGAAATAGATCAACCAATAATAAAAAATCTAATGAGTCCATAAGAAAACAATCTTATGAATACCCAGATTTTATTTACATGGGAATTGTTGAAGGACTCACCTGCTTTTTCCGCTTCATTAGTTATTGAAAAGGCCAAAAATCTTTTCTTGCTTGAAGAAACATGATTCTGGAACTGGTTACTGTTTGGGCTTATCTGATAATCACCATTTGGTTCACCTTCACTACGAACATTTGCACTCGAATCTTCTTCATTCGCAGGCTTTATCGTTTCAGAATCAAACATTTCAGCTAACTTTTGAAGGCGGGCTTGTGACCTATTCATTTTCCCAAATGTCAATCACCACAGCAGTAGAAACCAAATATAGATCAACCAGTTGCAAAAGTAAGTGAAAAATTCAAGAGCACAAAAAAGAAGAAGTAATGATAAGACAATAGCATTTCTTAAACAAAGAAACTGAAACCTACCTTTTTAACTCCTCTTGTGCTTTTATATGACGCCCATGAGCTTTAATAAACCTCTTCAATTTCGAAGTAATCCTACAAAGTAAACAATTAATAAATGAAATGCAAAGTTAATATAATTATCTTTTTGTCTTGAAGCACTCTACAATGTTTTGTCATACTTTTAATGCCACTCAAGCAGAAAAGGATATGCTCAAAGTTGTAAATTGAATACTAATGATAAAAATTAGAACCTTTTACATTCTTCTTGCTCTTTACTCAGTTGCAACTCAAGATCCTCTATTATAGTAGAGAGCTTGTGTGCTTCTTCAACTTTCTCCTCCAGAAGGCCCTGTTAAAGAACCAAAAAAAAAAGCCTAAATACATATGACATGTAAAAATGTAACTCATAAAGCAGTTCGCATATTTCATAAATCTGAAAAAAATACAACAAAAGCAGTCTGATCAAATATCCAACTGTATATGCTTCAGCTGACCTCTAGTTGGGATTTTTCATCCTCAAGCATCTCAACATCCAACTCTATGTGCTTCAACTGCATAAAAGGGAGGGAAGTTCATAATTAAACAAAGAAAAGAAACATGCTCACGATAAACCATAGGTATTCTTTTTGCTGTCCTATTCCAACAGAAAATTGTTTATGAGTTAAATTTACATGACAACTGTCAGACCTGTTCTTGAAGGTCATCTCTCTCATTATACGAAGTTAGTTTCTCCCCTTGTTTATCCTTATTACCGTCAGAAAATTTTAAGCTTCCAGAGGCGTCACTTTCTCCATCCGTGAGTTGCTTCTTTCTATGTCTTCTGTCACTAAAGCAATGAGAGAAGTTTGTGAGGAAAAAAAAAAAAAAACCAGTCACACAATTGGTCAGAGAAAAATGTGTGGATAATAAAGAAGCTTCTATGGCTCGTTAGAACCTAAGAACATTTACCTCCTCCGAATAGGGGACCTTGAGAGACTAGAACCTGCAAGTTCAGTTCTAAGTGTCAAGCAACTAGAAAGCAGCAGCACAACAAACGCTATAGAGTAAAGTATAGTGTATGTATGTTGAGCTTACTTTTCCAAAACTTCATGCGCTCAACAAAATTATACATTCTCTACATAGTAGAAAGTAAGTAAAGAAATTAGATGGATGATTACCCCTGTCCCGAGAAATTGGCTTTTGATTGCGAAAAGAATGATGGCCTCTAACACCTCTTCCAGGGGAATACCTTCGATGAGGAGAATGTCTTCTATCAAGCTTATCTCTCAAGTCACCACTTCTATAGTCCCGTCTTCCTGCACAAATTAGCAAAAGACTAAGCACTTTCCATGGAAAAGATAGGCAACCTCATTGAAAATTTGAAGACAAAAAGCAAGGAAATAAGAGATCTCAAAACCTTCTTAAGCTTACCATAACCTTGAGCTACATGGAATATTCAACTAACAGTAAGCAGACTTGCCTCAATATTTCCAAAGGCCACAGAAAGCAAGCCCATAAAATTAATATATAAGGAAAATACCCACATGCAATATCACTGAGAGGCCTTTTAGAATATGGTAAACTGTAGGGTTCAATTTTTGATAATATCTGCCTTCTGAAATGACAGTTGAGAGCATAAAAGAAACTGTGCAGATTTGTCGGCGATAATATCACATGTATAATGAAGAAAGAACCTTCCTTCAAATGAATCATCAATACAATTTGCCTGCTCTGTCCAAATATCCTCCACAATAAACTTCAAGTATGTCCTTTTTACAACAAATTCAGAATGATAGTTAATATGGATTCAACCAGATGAAATTGATTGATGCACCACAATAGCAAGAACCACATGCTCGATTATTTGTCCAACCTGATAATGCAGATCACAACAAAGCATGTATTTCAATAAGCACATGGAAAACCAAACACTTAAGATCCCTCATGTGAACCTCCTCCTCAAACAGGAATATTACAATAATGATGCAACAAGAATCAGAGTACCAAATAAGGAGACTAACAAAATCAGCAAATCTCCATCTGCAGAAGATTATAATAATATTGTTTGGAAGAGTCATAATCGAATGTTTAAAAAATCACAAGAAACCACGAATGTTGCCACAATTTTCTGCAATAAGCTTCACCATGTCAGGTTACGACCAAGAAACTTTAAAAGATACTTTTCATCTGCAGGAAATGGCACTACATTCAATAATTATTTAGGGAAAAAGCATATTAGAAGCTAACATAACGCGACTAGCCAACAAATGTAGGAAAATGAATATCAGATCATACAAAAACATGCAATAATACTACAATAATGCCAATGCCAAATTAAAATAATTCTCGAACTCATAACTAAATATATGCAAAATATGATTTATAATCATCTTTTCCCATTTTTTATGGTTTCGTATGAACTCTTTATTCCTGTTATACTCCTTTAGAATGAGGTATTGAGGTATTGAAGTTCTTAGAAATAAATTCTATCATCCCAACATAGAGTAAATACAAACAAAAAAATGTACATAAACCGCTGCTACTTTCTTCTAGCTTCATACATATGCCTCCATCTTTGTTATTTTCTACTTTCCTACTATTCAACTCTTTATATTTGTTACTTCCAATATGTTATTGAAGCAAACTAGCAATATTACACGATCACCCTTGTAAAGGTCAATGCCATGAAGTAAACAACAAACTGCATAAACTAGCGGAACAATAACTTAAATTTAGCCATAGAAAGGAAAGTTAAAGCTTAGAAGTGGAACCCAAAGGCAGGTTGTATCTTCCCACTTCCTCAACAAATTAAGTAGTCAGGATATCCAGATATATACTCACTATTGGTGTTTTTCCTTCAACTGTTATTGAAATATGTATACATATCATCAGTTCCATTACTTAATAACCTAAACTATGAATAAGAGTAATTCGATCGTATATGCAGTTCTTACCCTTCCTACAACCAATCAGATTCCTAACACCCATCAACAAATTCAAAAACTAAAGTAATAACTCAAAAGCATGATGGAACCTAGCAATAAGCGCATATGCGATCAATCCAATAATCAAAGTGAAGTAAGAACAAATTTCTAGTAGCGCATATGCGATCAATCCAATAATCAAAGTAAAGTAAGAACAAATTTCTAGTATATTTAAAAAAAACAGCAAATTATTAGAGTACCAAATTAAGAAATGAGCACAAGGCGACAAATAATTCGAATACAAATCGATAATTCGAACTTTTTCCTTAAGATCGGTGTACGAACTAACCATCGAAGGACCCCGCGAAGCGGCGGAGCTCGGCCTCGCCATGGGCGAAGTTACAGGTGGGCCGAGAGCACCGGCCCTTCTGGTAAAGTATACAGAGCTTCGTCTTGTAGAGCTTCCGACCCAGCATCGCGATCGAAGGAGGAGAGGGAGGTACACAAAATCGGATCGAATCCCACGAGATCGAAGAGAAGAAGAAGAAGAAGACGATTAGGGTTCCGGGAAAACCCTAGGAGCTTCGTTGTCGCCGGGGCGATCGGAGCCCTCTCCACGATGACGAAGACGAAAAGCGGGGACAGTGAGCGGCGGGGACAACCTCTGATTCTGGAAATGGCGAGTTGTATCATGTATGTAGGTATCCAAATCCGGATGTTGGATGCGGGTTTTAGAAACCGGGTTTGGGCCACTCGCTAGGCTCCGTTTTTCTGGGCCAGGCTTATTTTTCATTGATATCGGGTCGGAATCGGGCCCGGTGGCTTCAAGTCTAAATTTTGTGTATATATATATTTTTTCAATTAAGTCCACACTATTTTTCTTTTCTTTTTTTGGGTATAAATAGATAGCTTTATATATGAATATATTGTAAAATGAATGTCCTGCCACATTGATCTGTCGTCCAGCAACTTACTCATTTTAATATAGCGAGAAAGATAAATAAATATTGCATATGAAATTTTGTAGGAATAAATTTGTATTTTACAAATTTGTAGAGACGCATATGAAATTATTTTAGATTATATGTAATTGTTTATGCTCAAGAGTGGGGCAAATTGAGATTGGACATTAATATGCATGGGCCCGTCCATTAACCTCTGACTCGGACTCGTCCGATTAAGCAATACTATCTGTACGCCTGTATATAAATTATAATTTTTACATTTTAATCATTCAAAAGCTAATATTTAGCCAGCAATCTTATTATCTCCTTTTCTTAAAATAGTAAAAAAATTAAAAAAATTAAACTAAAAATGAATGGGTATAAGATTCAGACCCTCTATAAAGGATGAAACACCTTATAACAGCATTCGTTATTGCAAGGCTTTTTGGAGCAACAGAACTTACTGAACTATAGATCATCCTGAATCGGTTATTAAATTTTTTAAAATTTTAATTTTACTGTCAACCTTCAATTTGTTTGATTTGAGTCGGCCAATGATACTTTAATTTTAAATTTTGAATACATCATTTATCTTTACAAATTTAATTAGTATATATTTAATACAATTCACGCAACTATAAATATATTAAAATAAATAATTAGTTTAAATAATATCAACAACTTCAATATTTTTTTGAGAGAAAGGTAGTACGCTACCTGCTTCATTCATTAGGTAGATGAACTTAGCTACATAGTGTGAGGCAGCTAGGGCCTAAAAAAGAGAAAGAATCACGAAAAAAAGGTGCAAAAGAGGATAACATGGTAAAAATAGAGAAAGAAGCACACGTGTCAAAAGCGGAGGGAGCAACAAATGCCAACATCACCCGGATTTACAAAAGTTGTCCCACTCTTTCGCCAGCATGCTGATATGGTGCACCGCAGAGATGGCGTTCGATGTAGGTTCCGAAAAATAACGTTGTTCCTTTCGCATCAGATCGTCCACCACACGGCCGCCACGAGTATCAGATTCTTCGAAGTGTCAGCCTGTGACCCCCTCCCAGACAACTCCTTCCAGACGATGTTGACGTCGTCAGTGGAGGTGAAGATGTGGGGCTGTCAAGGACCGAAATAAATAAGAACTTAGAAACGACACATCCCACCAGTAAGTGGTCTACGGTCTCCAGATCAGCGCCAAACAAGACACACCCATTGTTCCATGACCAACCCTTTTTAAGGAGATTGTCCACAGTAGACAGTCTCTTTTTAATAGCTAACCAGAAATTTTTTTTGACTTTTGTCGAAAATTTCAGTCTCCAGATGGCTGTCGTCACAACATCTTTGACACCCTCGAGTCTAATAAACGAGTACGCTGATTTGTCTGTAAATTTATTACCCAAATCCCATCTCCAGTGGATTACATCAGGTTGATCCTTAACTCAAATATTAGCGAGAGTATTTTTGAAGACTCTAATATTTCGTTTGCATTGTCGTGTGTTTCTTCTCACTCCTCTCAGTATCTTTCGCCACCTCCATCCGGAGGCAGAAAAACAATCACTGACACATAAGTATGAGAATAGATGTCTGGAAAGTGCAACTTAAGGAATGCGTTGCCACACCATCTGTCGGTCCAGAAATTAATAGATAATCCATCTCCCAGCTCGTAACTCAGTCCGCTTTGAAAACCTCCTTCAAATCTAATACATTATTCCATCATTGTGAAGTTAGTCGAAAGGTTTATCCTTCAAACAGTAATCGCCTTCTGTTATAATATAGTCCCCTGATCAACTTAGCCCATTGTAATTCCCTTTCATTGAGAAACCGACATCGCCACTTAGTTAAAGAGTGCATCATTCATGGTGACCAAATCCTTCACCTCTAAGCCTCCTTCCTTTCAACTCCTACATATTTTTTCAAGCCACCAGGTGGACTTCCCCTGTATAGCTCGTCAGTCCGTTCCAAAAGAAGTCCCTTCGAAACGCCTCCATACACTTTAACACTTTTTAACTTGGAAAATTTTTGCCAAAGCATTTTAATTCTCTGCTTCTCTGAGACTCTGAGATTAAGGTAGTAGTGCTACCATGTGTGTCATGAAAAATTCGAGGAGATCAACCTGCTTTAATTTGTTTCCCTTTTTTTTAAACTCATAAGCATCTTGTGCCTAATTCCAATTATACCCTGAATATAAAAATATATAAAACTTACCTCAACTATCATCCATTTGAATTTTACTGCCTTAACTTTAAAATTTTTAATTTTACTATCTAACTTTTTAATTTATTTAATTTAAACCAATTAGAAACTCTTTAATTTAAAATTTAAATATAATATTAATCTTTAAAAATTTAATTAGCATATTTTATACAATTTGCATCACTATAAATTTATTAAAATAAATAATTAACTTATATTTTACATCTAAAAAATCATCAAATTATTTAAATTAAATAATTTGAAAAATTAAATACTAAATTTAAATTTTAAAAATTAGATAACCGAATCAAAATAGTCCATAAATTTTATACATCTCTACTTATCCCTGATTTAGGTTCTTTTGAACGCCAAATCCTGAATAGAGAGGAGTTTTCTCCTATGCTGGATCAACAGAGAGCGTCCATACAATTCTCCTCCTCCTAACAGTTAACAGTTCATCTGGTCAAAGATGCAATAATATCTTTCGCATTTTTGTTTTCGAAAAAATTTAGCTTCCTAAGAGCAGTTCATCAAATGTGGCTACCCTTTCTTCTATTGCATTGAGTGAGACTTATTACTTTTTTTAAAATTGTATCGAAATTGTAAAATGAAACAATGGAAATTGATGTTGTTCTATGTCATGATCTTCTTTTTTCTATTGTAGGTTCCAGTTTTATTAGTGCACTTAATTAAACTCTGTTGTTGTATGTATGTATAATGTATGTATGTGGCGTTTCCAGGATCAGAATGGCACAGAGAGAGACAAAGCCACAGATCAGGATAACCACACATTTATCATTAGTGTAGCGCCCGAGCCATTATACCAAGAGGAACTGATTCATTC
Source organism: Puya raimondii (assembly GCA_016920855.1). NCBI lineage: Eukaryota > Viridiplantae > Streptophyta > Magnoliopsida > Poales > Bromeliaceae > Puya > Puya raimondii. The sequence continues at coordinate 215,879,301 of JABWPP010000050.1, forward strand.
ATTTCTCCCCCAGAATTGGTAATGGACGCACCATGCATTCTTATTCAATTATTCAATTATTATGACTCCGTAAAATCAGATATAACAAACGAAGCAACAATCAGGATTCAGGATCAGGAACCCCACAAAAATGAAAATAAAAAAGAAAGAAAATCAAAATATTAGCCTTTCTTATTTGATAATGAAAAATAAGATCGGATCTCTTAAAAATTTTCCAAAAAATAAATAACAAAAAAAAAAAAACTTAGATAGAAGAAGAGTTGAGCTCAGACAGCCAAGGGGTGGTCTTCAACTCTTGGATTTGAGAAAACCCAGAGATCAGAAACTCTAGTCCACATATACAGCCTCATCACAGCAACCACAATTAACTAGCATCGAAATAAATCAACCAAAATAAAACATCTTTTTAAGGAGCGAAAGAAAAAAAAGAGAATCAAAAAAATACTACAGAAAAAAAAAAAAAAAAAAAAGGCATGGAAAGGGAAAGTAGAAGAGAGGAGGAGGGCGTAGAAGAGAGTAAGCGCAAGCGCATCGAGAATAGATATATATAGAGAGAGAGAGGGGGGGCTTCAGATGAGAGGTGGGATCGGTTGTTAGGGTTTTACGAGAAGGGGGGGTCTTTTATTTTTAGGAGGAGCACGTCTAGCCGTCTGATTAGGATCGGACGGAGAGGATGTGATTGACCACCGTGTTGATTCGGATGCGGGTCGGATCTGCTTACTCTATTCGTTAATGCGTTAATCAAATCGTGGGTTTCTTTTTAGTTATTTATTTATTTTATTTTATTTTGAAGGAACAAAGTCATTGATTTCAATGGACTGCATCTGAACCTTACTGTGATTTGTAAGTATTAAACAGTTTTGTAAAGATTTGTAGAATTTGTATATGGGCATAACAATTACTAGTATTTTTTTTAAATTTTTTTTGAATAAACAAACAAAGAGAATAAAAATATTTTGATGGTAACAGAGCCACTTATAATTGCAAAAAGGAACCGACCGTTCCTAGCGCAAGTGGCAAAGGGCTTGGTGGTTGGTACCCGAGGTTCCGAGTTCGAATCAAATTTGATTCACATTTCCAGCTAAGTTTATTTCTAAAAAGAAATAAACGAAGCGGGTAGCGTGCTACCTTTCTCTCAAAAATAAAATAAAATAAAATAAAATAAAATTGCAAAAAGGATTTATCCAACCTGATTATTATTCAAAAATTAAATTTAATTATAAGATTTAATGGATTTGTTCTGTGCATAATAATAAAAATATCTTTTTTAGTCACACCACTGTATCCATGCTCATTAATCACCATGCAAAACCTTGCAATGCAATAATATCCAGCACAAAAGGAGACAATTTATTATTATTCTAGTAAAAGGAAAAACTCATGTTCATCCTGTCTCAATGCACCCTTTTCAGAAGAAAAGGAATTTGATCAAAGAATATAAGAACAACTTAATCGAACAATCGCTACATTGGAATAAAAAGAAAAATATCATGATACTCAATAGTATTCCAATAAGATACAGGATAATGGATCAAAACCACCCATTTAATGCTTCACAATATTGGTTGCTCAATATTGGTAATAATAACCAACCCCCTCTCTCAAGGCCTTATTTGAAGTGTCATGTGTATATACATAAGCTATACCATAGCATTTGCAGTTGCTGCAGATCTTTCCACTGAAAAAGCGGAAAAGATGCTACATTACTTCGTAGAACTTAGAGACCTTATAAACTGTACCACACTTGATGAAATATTAAACCGTAAAGTTCTAACAGAATTACATGGAGTTTCTGAAATCAAAATATCTATCTAAGCAGTAAAATAAAAAAAAATTGAAGTTCATTACCTATTTATAGTTCGGGAAAGGTCAATGTGTTTTTACCACGTAAATTGATATCACAATGATCTTGCTGATCAAAATGGTTGGTATTCACTGTCGTCAAAAGTTAAACAAGAAATATACTGTGCAGACGGAAAAGTTGCATTAAGAAATAGTAGATTCGCCTCCTTCATGCGACAATTCGAGGCGGTGATTGATCACAGTTATGCTGTCGGCCTCTTGATCTTGCTGTTGAGTGACTTCCATTTTAGTGGGAGAATCAGATGGAACGTTGATCCCCGCAAATCCAACCAAAACAGCAGCAGCTCCGACATAGTTGAGGAGATGAGGAGCATGGCCAGTTAGAGAGTCCACAATGGCGGCTATTGGGACCTGAATTGTAAGGCCGGCTGTTGCCACCGTGGTCGTAGTAAGGAGGATGGCCTTTGCCCATAAGTAATCACTTAGAACATTATCTAGTAATCCTGTAGAAAAGTCGACAATCTATAAGCCTCCTTAACATTACTTTGTCCAAATGATTTATAGCGTTTGAGCAATGACGAATATAGCAGATCTTTTACTGCGAAACAGAAGAAAAAGTAAATTCTACAATATACAAAGAAATAGTGACCTGATAACAAATTAAGACTTTGGACCACTAAAATACATCTTCTGAAAACTACTCGTCTCTGGTATCAAATAAAAATAATAATAAAAAAACAAAGAATCTAAGTTTCTGAGGGGAATCAGAAGATTGCAAGCAAGAAGATCTATCTTAGCTGGTTCCAATTCGACCGATTGCTACTTATTCCCAGGATGCACACAAGGAAAACCATAATAAATATTGAGTAATTGTCTTTCTGGTAAAAATACTTACAGGTTCTTTAAGCTTTGAGTTAGACGGCTAATGTGCTATGACCAGCTATTGCAGGACAAAATATGTTGACACCAAGAGCTTTATTTAAGAAATTCGAATTAAAAATTGTTAGGAGTCATCATCCTTTGAATCTACAAAAGATTTCCTTTTGGCTGTAAATTTTCATTTAGATTGACCTAAACCCAGGTACGCAGGCAATGATAAAAGAGAAAAGAAGAATTGCTTTCCTAAAATTTGATATAAGCAGCAGATCAAACAATGCTAATTGTGTTCAGACTTAAATATGAAGATAATTATATTTAGGTGTCGAATGAGAAAGATTACCCACCTTTTCCAACAATGAGACCAACTTGCTCCCATGTAAGCTTGTGGAATGGCTCTAGCTTAGTGAAATTCAACACAAGCGCAACAGGAAGAAAGATCAACATATTAAACAGCCCAAGATATCCAAGAAACTGAGCTGTACTTGCTTGGCCTTGACCTTCTTTCTCATCGGGCAATTTTTTCCGTATCAGGGTGATGTACACAGCATATAAGCCCGCCGAAATAAGGGTAAGAATGTCTCCAAGAAGAGGGTTCGTTGCAATAGCATTCGCTGTGGAATTTGAATCAGCTAGACTGACTATTATTGTTCCTCCCATGCAGAAAAGAACACTGATTAGCTTCACCCAAGTAAATGTTTCTCCAAGAAATACTAACGCCACCAAAAATGTGAAGAGGCTAGAAGTACTGCTTAAGATAGTATTTGACTGTAGCAGAGAAAGAAAGAAAATTAGGCATAATGCAGTCATAAAGCAAATTAGTTAAGAATAAAATGCATGGATTATCCATCCCTGTACTATTCAATGTTGCAATTTAGTTTTCTCTTAAACGCGTCAGTCTCTGAACTTTTCCCTTAAACATTCGGTCCCTGGATTTCCTCTTATATTTTCCGGCCCTGGCGACTAAAGTAGAAAATCTGACAACACAAACACATGACATTCCTTTATAAGAATAGCTTTTTTAATCGTTTCAACTCTCAAGTACACTGAAACAAGGATATTACATTACATAAGGGAAAAATGGTCATTTTACAGGAATAACTTGGATATCTTCTTAATAGTCAGGGACTGAATTTCAATATATGAAAATGTCCAGGGACTAAAGTGCTTAAGTTAAAAGTTAAGGCACTAGCTCACAATATTGGGATAGCATAGGGACAATTCATACATTTTGCCCACAATTAATTCATGTCTATTGATACTCACCGTGACCGTGGTGTACTTCAGAGAGAGATTGAATGTGAGCTGCGCAAAAAACCAAAAAGGGCATATTAACAAGCTGACTCTAGCCACACGAGTGCGAGTCCACCGCCCCTTCTCATCTACTTGCTTCATAGAATCTTCGACAATTGTAGTTGATTCAGGCAGAGCAAGAGCGTTATCCTCTTCAGGGAGGTTTGATACAGATTGGACCGCGTGATGATCATTTTCTTGTAAGAGATTTATGTTCTCCAATTCACCAGATCGTTGCATGTCTAAATCATTCTTATAACTAAATAATAGCCAAAACTTTTCCAGTGAATCTTCAAAGTACCGTGCAAATTCCACGATAGGGATATAGATTATAAATAGCGAATTGCAGATGTAGGTTATTAGGAAAGGAGAAACGCCAGAATCTACAACCGATTGAACTATATAACTTGCAGCAATCCATATGGCTGCAACTGCAACAATATAAAGTAAACCCAGAGACCATCTCCATGTATCTGTGCCAACCCACCTCCGAATCCATTTCCAAGAATAACACGACTTATCTATCTTACTCATACTTCCTGCCAACAAAAATGCATCAAGTTACAATACACTCTAAAAACAGTCAATGCAAGGCTATGTTTTTATCCTAAAATCACTCAAAACATGCAAGATGAATAGATTTAGCATGATGGGAAATTTTATCTACGGCTACAAGCCATATTTTATGCACATACAAGATAAAACAGGATAAAATACATTCAGATCATAACTCGACTAAACTAAATTTCAATCTCTTACTCAAGGTTGTTTATGGCATTACGGAAAGATGCTATGTTAAGGTCAACTGGAACTCTAGTTTGGATCATTTAAAGTTTGAGCATTGCCATATGACAAAGCAAGCATGTTTGTGAGATAACAAACACCCATATCTTCATGCATGATCATCTAATTGTTGCACAATTTCTTTAAAAAAAATTATCTAAAAATATACATCCTTGGAGCATCTTTCAAAGCGACTAGCAATTGAGCTCTGGCAATAACCATCAATAACAATGACATAGCAATGCATATTATCAAAGTCACAATTAAACATCTACCACAGAATCATAATAAGATCACAGCTTACAAATGTCGCAAGAAGCAAAGAAGAAATAGATAATAGCCAGTTAGATTTCGTCGCTAAAACATACAAGCCCTCACCGAAAATAATAAAACAAAAAACAGATGAGATTAAAAGATTAGGTTCCCCGGTGCCAAGCAAACTACGAAAGAAGGGATTATTCATGGTTAAGTTTTCTTCCTTATGAGTAAGCATTTAGAGCTGATACAGTTAATCAAAGCAAATTTCAAAACTACTATGAACATAGTTAGGCAACTTATGCATTCGCACAAGAGCTACAAATTGGAGCAGCAAATCACGTTTCTACGTCCCGTTACAACCGAAGCTCCAAATTACAGCTTTCTTATTGCCAAACACTCTTGTACATGTAACTACAGCTTAAAGCAGAAGAAACAGCAGCGCCAAACAGGCCCTTGAACTAAGTATTCCAACACAATGAATTGATGAAATCATAGACCAGTAGTTCTACTTCTATCCAGAATAATTACAAACAGTAGTTGGTTTGAACCAAAAAATACAATTCTCTGACAACATTGCGCTAGAAAATAACAAAAATTAAAGCATGTTTCGAAACAATTCCTCCTACTTGTTAATCACATCAACACATTCTCCGAATAGGAATTACTTGCTCCATAGTAGATCAAAAGGTTACATTAACAAAAGAAACAACTAATTCAGAGCATAATAGAAGGGATTTACAGATAATTACATCAATGATTAGAATAATTTGAAGGAAAAATCCCAACCTGATTCGGGGTTTCGATCGCCGGATGGTTGCATCGAGCGATCCAAGTAAAAAAAAACGAATGAGGAAGACGAAATTTGAATTAGATAGAGGAGATCTCCGTGAAATCCCAAAGACACCGTGATCGGATTAGGGCATAGGGGGATCGAGCGGAGGTGGGAATCGCGCGAGATTGGGGACGAAGAATTGTGGACGACGAGCGCATATAGAAAATTTTGCCTCAATTGATCGAAAGGGGCTAAATTACACTTTTAGTTCTCAAGTATGAAGTATTTGCAAATTTAGTTCTCAACTTTTAATTGTAGTAATTTTTAGATCATTTTTTTTTAAAGTATCTCAATCTAATTTAGTTAACAAATATTAATATATTATTACTAATGGAAAGTGATATAACATATTAATATTTAGTCAAATAAATTATATTATAAAACTTAATTATAATAAATTATAAAGTTTGAATTAAAAATTATAATAAATTAAAACTTAAAAATTAAAATGTCACATTTGAAAATCAAAAGTGTAATTTACCCACCACCACTATTAGAAATACATGGAAAGCCCCTAACTAGAATAGAAACCGATTTGAATTACATATTTTTGTCTCGTACCAATTTTAACTGGTTTAGGCAAAATTTAAATCAGCAGAACCCGAACCCAAATCTAAACATAAAGCTGCTATTAGATGGTTGGACTTGTCACCAACATTTTAACCCCAAAATTAGTGGCCAAAAAACTTACATGAATGTATTTATATTTTTTTCCAAAAAAAGAAAAGTAAATTTATCCCAGTTAAAAAAAGAAAAGAAAAAGAGAGAGAGAACGTGTACAAACACATGCATGCACACATAATAATAATTATTATTATTAATTATTATAGTACTCCAATTGATGTGCATACTCCAACAATTGTTGGAGAGCATGATATGGCCAAGTCCCTTACTTTTTGCATCCTTTTGTGATTACTTTTCTTCTAGTTTTTACAGTCAAAAAAAGATTTTTCTCTTCTTTTTTTTTTTTCTGATTTGAGTGCTAATCATTTTAGTAGTTTTGAACTTGTTAGTTGTACAATTGATTTAGCTACTTTTGCTTAATTTGCATGAAAAATACACAAATTGGTACTTACATGACGTATATATGGTGATAATCATCGACGAGCGGCAATAATTTTTTTATCTTTTTCACTGTCACTAAAGTGTATAAAAGTTTTAATCACGAGTGGTTTAAAGTTTAATGGAAATGGTAGCTCGGTGTGTCTTAGTCAATAATGATAAATTATTATCGATCAATTCGCAAACCAACTTCTGAGAACTGCCATTTTACCTACTTTTAAAGCTGAAGCTTAGTTAATGACTGTGCAAAGTAAAATGTAACATCACCTTCATCGTCGTCGAATCACGTTTTCGAAGCCTGCGAGGCAGGTATACAGCAAGGATACATAACATTGCAACAACTTAATCGAGTGAGTCGCATTTCGAAAGTGATCTGAGCTATTATGAATTGAACTCGGACTTACGGGAGGAAGCTAGCGCAAATTTTTACTGAAAGGATTTGCAAAGAAGATCCACATATAGACAACAAGTTCAAGATGCTTTTGTTCATCCTGCATATATATTCAACGAGTATAGTATCATCATACACGTACGTCCACAATAAATTTAACAACATAAACATTTACTTGAATAGAGAGAACTCGCGAAAAAACAAAGAACACGAAGCAATATTTATTCACTCTCGAAGAAAAGAACACAATCGAATGCAACTCTTTGTTCGCAAACTAGCTATTTATAACCGCGCAGTTCTTTCGTATCTCCCCCTCGGTCCCGGTCTTCACCTGAATCTTCCCCATTTTCACCATAGAGACCGCGAATTCCTTGAAGAACGTCTCGAGAGGCCCGTTGAGAAGCTCCACCACATAGGACTTGGTGACGGAATTCGTGAGAAGCGCGGCGTCGGATTGGAAGAGGCCTCTCCTCTTTAGCAGGTTTCGATAGTAGTCGATATCGAACGTGAGGAAGCTTCCGGGATCCATCTCCGCGATCGACGTGTTGTCGGTCGGCGTCTTGCACTTGTTCTTCCTTAGGTTCGCGGCGTAGAAGGGGTCCAGCGACGGGTCCTCGTCGAGGACGTTGTCGCCCTTGCCGGAGAAGTTGTAGAGGCGCTTGTTGAATGAGTTGCAGTGAGCAATTCCAATTGTGTGAGCTCCTGATTGTACAAAGAAATGTTACAGGTTTTTACATTTCCCTTGAACCAAACAAAAAGAAAAAAAAGAGTTCACATATGACCCTTAAAATAACTACAGTTTGCAATCAAGAACCCTGAACTGAAAAGTTCTTACAAATTGGAGCAGAACAATAAGGCTAAATTGCACAGAAAAACCCTACACATATCACAAATTTAACTTTGCCCCTTGAAATGTGGAAACCTATATATTACCTCTATCACTATTCCATTTCACTTCAAAAAGAAGGCCTATATGTTAATGAGCCTCGAAGCGGCAATATAAAAATCACAAAAAATTGGGAGATGTTCCTACAATTTAGGATACTTTGCAATTGTGTATGAACATATACACATGTGATTTTGTCCCCCCCCCCAAAAAAAAAAAAAAAAAAAAAAAAAATTGGTGGTTTAACATCTCTGAAATCAGCACTTCAAGTATGTTGAATTTTACATTGAATGTTAGTGATACTCATTTCCCTGCCCCGCCGCGGTACCTACTGCGAAATTGGCGTCTTGCTGGCCTCAGAATAGCTCCAAAGTTGGGTACAGTTTCAAGTGAGACATCACAAATGGCTCTGGACACTTCTAGTGACAGTTAAAGCTGTCCTTATCAGTGTTCTATTATTTGTTTTCTGAGTCATTATTTGAGCTCAACAACTACTTTGCAAGCTCCAATCAATGTAGGCAGTAAATAATGATTTTTTACATGGCTAAGATAATAATGTACATTGACTACAATAGAAATGTGGTTGAATCTTGTTGTTTATTTTTGAATCCATTAATGTTACCAAATCAAATTCCAAAGCAGAGATGCAGAAGAAGAAATTTTAAGGATTTAATACTTAGATTGCTCACCAGATAACACTACTAGATCTTTCACATCTAGGCCCTTGCTAGCAAAAGAAGCTTTGAGCCTGCTAAAATTGAATTGTGGCCCGGGAATTTCATTAAGAGCTTCCGTTTTGTTCGATATCCGGCCGTCCCTTCGCCCCGTCGGAACATCCCAAAATGGACCTCCCTATAACAGTAACAGAATCAGCAACAAATTAGTTTCAAAGCACAAGAGTCTCATTAATGTTGGTTAGTGTAGTTTCCTACTATGACTCCAACTGCGTCTCTTGCTACTAGTGCGACGATGTCGGCGCAGGAAACGACCCCCGGGCACTCCTCTTCTACCAAACTCTTCACGCGATCGATGAAGCTGAACCCGCGAAGGGTTACGTCGGGGGCCGAGTCCTTCTCTGCTTTGTTGTTCTTAGTGGAGTTTATCAGAATCGATGCGTCACAACCCTGGAACATAATTTGACATACGCGCAATTAGCTTTACGCAAAAATTCAGATGAAAGCACAATAATGGTTGCAATAATGCGCTATGGACGACGAACGTCAACTGGCCATAAATATTTCGCCACAAAAGATCATCTTACTTTTTTTTGTGTGCAGGGAATAAGGAATGTACATATAAAAAGAGAACAAATTGAAGAGAGATCATGATGATGAGTTGAGGACATTAATGACTACATTTACCCTGACAAAGCAATCATGGAAGTGAGTTCTGAGGAGAGTTGCAGCAACTGTAGGTGCATTGGGGATGTGCTTCTTCACATAGTCAGCAATGATTGTCTCTGCTTTGGGACAGGTTTTGTCATAGAAGCCCAACTTCAGTTCAGCTTCTGCACAGGCCACAAATCCCAACACAACCCACATCACACAAATCAAATAGCTCAACCTCCTCCTCATTTTCCCCCCAACTTCTTTTTTTTCCTTCCTTTTTTTGGCTGGTTGATGAGAGCTTAGATCACTCAAGAATCTGTACCATCTACTGACACTCCTCCTCTCTCCTTTTTCTCTTCTCTTTTTGAGTCTCAATGTCCCCAACAGGAGGAGGAGATGAGCATAAAACACAGACACACACACACTCTCTCTCTCTATCTCTCTCTCTCTCTCTCTCTCTCTCTCTCTTACCAGTAGAAATAGACAGCCATGTGCACAGAGTGTCTTCTTTTACTTATAGATTGGCAAAAAATTTGGACAACTAAGAGGTAAGGGTTTGTTAGCCCAGCTCTCCACTGTCTCAATAGGACAATTAGTAGAGGTTTTGGAATCTAAGATTTGGTGGGAGAGATTGTTAAGTGGGGCTCTCTTTTATTTTTTAGCGTAGGGAAAACTGGAATTAGGCTGAAATGCTTCTAATAGCACCGAGTCGTTGGTGCTATTAGATTTTCGGCATTTGGATGAAGAGATGTGCATATAGGATGATAGTGGCTCTTTAGGGTTGAGTGGATGGTTGGTTGAATAGTATGATCCAACGAATAAAAATGGTCAAAGAGATAAATTTAACGGCGAAAAATTTGGTAATACTAAGTGCTTGATGCTATTCGAAGCACCCCGGCCGGACTCAGAAAAACTGTATAGAGACACGCTGAACTTTAGATCTTTTAAAAAACAAGCGCTTGAGCTTTTAATTTTACAATTATATTTTATAAATTTTATCAAATAATTTAATTGATTTCTCTCTTCTAGTGAACTTACTAATTACATAATCATTTGATCAGGCGTCATACACATAATTTTGTAAGACTTGAAAATATAAAAAAAATATTTTTTTCCTTCCAATTTGGATAATTAAATATGATGATCGAAGAATACGTTAGATCGAGTTTTAATTTCTGTCACTTTTTCTACATGTTAGAACACAAAAATGCCAACTTTTTTTTTACATTTTAAAGTTTTATAAAGCTATATGTAATACATAATACCAAAACAATTATATAGCTAATAATTTTATTTGAAAAGAAGGCTCTATTAAAATGTTTGATAAAGTTTAAAAAATATAATTGTCAAAATCGAAAGCTCAGAACTACGTCTGTTTATAAAAGAACTAAAATTCGACAAATTTATGTACATTTTTTTTTTCGCTTTTTATTTTATACAGTATGAAGCTTGGCTCTCTCGTACGCTTAAACCTCTCTATCTAGATTCCAATCTGGTGCCTTGGCCTATCCTGGCCTCATTATTGAGTCATTGGCTTAATTTGCAGTACTTTTACTAAGATAAATAAATTGGAGGACAGATGTTAATATGAACAGTTCATAACTAACATGCGTGACCAAGTCTAATACACAATAACTCCAACATTGGGATATCAAATCAAAGCAACTATCTCACCCACTACCTTTTCAATTAATAAATATATATATATATACATATACATATTATTTTGGAAAAAATGTACGAAGATCCCGTGAACTTTTGAACGTAGACATTTGCACTTTTAATTTTAGCAATTGGATTTTTCAAACTTTATCAAAAAAATTCAATAAATTTTTATTTTTAACTAAAATTTATAATTACGTAATTATTTTGATCGCATGTATTGCATATGTTTGTATTCGAACACGTAAGAAAAACAATAAAAGTTGAAATTCAGTTCTATCTATTCTTAAAATCGAAAGCATAATTTTATTTTTTTTAATATTTTGAAGTTTTACAGGATTACGTACGTGGACGACGTCTGATCAAAATAGTTGTATAATCAGGGACGAAGCTAGGAATTAAGGTTCGGGGGGGGCCAAAATTTGGATTTGACAGAAAAAAATTCGACTTCGGATAATAAGAAAAAAAGTTTGTCAGATTCACTGATCACCTATTGCTAGCAACAGTAGTAACAATGTGCTCAAGGAGGAGCAAGACTGTAAGAACCGAAGAAAAATGACTAAGGGATTCGGAAAAAAAAAATAGAATATAAGTTTGTTAAAAAAAAATAATTTGGCCCCCTAAAATTAAAATTTATAATATCTTAATTTTTACTATAAAGGACTTTTATGCAATTTTTAAAACTTCAGAGGGGGCCATGGCCACTATGGTCTGTGGGCCTCTTAATAGCTCCGTCCTTGCGTATAATTAGTAAATTCATTTAAGAAAGAGGCCTACTGAACTATTTAATAATTAATTTTAAAAACTATAGTTATCGGAAATGAAAGTTTATACCTCTATTTGCAAATTATCTAAAGTTCAAGAGGTCTCTATACATTTTTTTCCTGTTTTAGGGGGGTCAGGGACATAGGAAATGTTAGCATGCATGGTACATGCATCTTTCTCTCTCTCTCTCTCTCTAGATCTCTGATCTCCTTTATATATCCAAAGGGCCTATGCAGCTTTTTTTTTATTTTTTTTTATAATAATAATAATAATTTTCCCCTTCTTCTTATCTTTTGAGGCATCATCAAGAGAATAATAATAATAATAATAATGCTGTGGGAGAGTCCAGCTGGTTTCGATGCTCTTTCCCTTTGGCGTTGTCTACACATGTAACCATCCAATAATTGGACATTTTACCTTGCATTGATGCACATAAAGAGCCCAGGATTTTAAACATGCACGCTCCAAGATGTGACATGTGCCCCTTTTTTTTATTATTTTTCTTGTGGAAAATGAAATGGGTGATCATGTACGTACTGTGATCATAATTATATACACGTACGTATATAATTAAGCATGTGGAAATTATCATAATAATACATTGTGGACCAAAATCCTTAAAAACTCTTTATGCCATCCAAATATTGACAATAAAAATTATATTATAACAAAAATCACTATGAACCTTTCAGCAATGCCACGCCCGCTTTTAGAGTAGAATTTGAATAATAGAGACTATATTTATCATCAACTGAACTGCACAAATCACAAAGCGGCCTATATAACCGTCCAAGAATCAATCGTTTCGGTTCAGACTCTACTTTCATCTATAACCGAGAGTGGACATGGATTTACATAAAGCTTGCCTTCGGAGAGGTGGGTCGCGTATTCTCAAACTTTAATGCATCGATTTACATAAATAAAAAAAAGCACTTTAAAATATGTGCCGGACATTAATGTACAGCTAATCTGTTACTTAATCCCAATATTTTATAATTCAAGAGTTGGACCAGTAAGACTCGCAAGATTTTATGGTACTTTTTTTTCTGGAATCTTTAATGCTGTTACGGCACGTAATCTAAAATGCATTGTTAGAATAATAATTAACATGAAATGAAATGCTTTAGAGACACGTTTCAAATCTGATAGCTGGATTAAACCAATGAACTATATATACTACAAGCTATTTAACTAATTCAATTTGAATAACTCGGAAATCTCATTACTAAGTAATATAGGTTTACGTCACGGTCACCGACAATTAGAAGCTGTGATTAACACATAAGCATGTTTAAGCTTCAGTAACATCCAAATTAAGAGCTCTAGCCCCATATCTCAAAAATATACAGTAGGAAACAAGAAACATGTTTCCATTCAATTTTTTTAGCATTACTAATTAAATATAAATGGCTACTTTATGTTGTTTTTTTTAATGCTAACTACTGAAACCTAACTCGGAAAAAAACTTGTCGTTTTCGGTGGTTAGAAGATCAATTTGTATATAATTTTTTTTTATCATGATTCATATATAAAATGAGCAAGGCCTTTTGAAGCTATTCGAACAATTTTAATTAAACTCATCAACTTGTGAGTGGGGTCTAGTAATTTGCCAACATAATAAGTATTAATTTTGACCTACTTTAGGAGACTATATTAATTGATATACCTCTCCTCCTCTTCTTGTGGGACTTGTGTCCTTAAAGAGGAAAAAAAAAAAGGAGAAAAAAACAAAGATCAACACATTTTGAAACATTTAAGGTAACAAAGAAAACGTAGTGATGCTAATTGCAAATAAAATCGTACGTAGTAGAAAACAAATTTATCTTGGAGTGCTTCTTTAGCTTCACTTTGTAGAATAAACTTCTCGACTATTCTGAAAATTGCTAATCTAAAATTTAGAAGAAGAAAAAAAACTCCAATTTGAGGTTAAAAATCGTAAGAGTTACCCTAACATCAGTAGATGCACGCAAGAAGTACTTCTGCAGAAGCCACAACGGAATCAAACAAGTCCTAAGCAACAACAAAAACCCTACACAGTATTTAATTTACAGTTAAATATTAGAATAGCCTCTATCTATAAAGTAGGTAGGGATCCTTGTCACAAGATGTAGTACAAATAATATATAGTTGTGGCCTTGTGTGATCTAGATTGATAGGCTATTAATTTGTTAAATAATAAGAACCCCACTTCCCCACCCACATGCTAAGGAATAAGCAAAGAGGGACCAGTACTCGTTTAGTAACAAAGACCAAGCCATTTTACTGGGCTTGTTATCGTTATGGGCAATAACATTTAAACAATCATTCACATGGTACCAAAATGCAAAAGTTTCCTTAAACAAATTCGTGAACTTTTTCTTTTCGTGTGCGTAGCATTAACTTTTCTCTTTTGGTCTTTTCCCCTTCCTTTTATTGTGTCAGGTATCATACAAAATTTAAAGCATTTAGAATAACTTAGAAAGCTGGTTAAGTCCGTCACTTCTGCTAAGAGTGTGTTTGGTTTATATATAGTTGGAATGATGCTGAAAAATAAAATTGAATTGTATTGGAATAAGAAAGAGAAATTAAACCACGAAGCATCCAAAAATATTTGCTTCATTATTGGAATTGACATCGGAATGGACAATTAGAACACTTCAAATTTTGAAATTTTTTTTTTTTTTTTTAGAGAGAAAAATAATATGCTACCGCTTCATTCAATTAAAAGATGAACTTAGCTACAGAGTGAAGCAACTAGGCCTAACAACTAATTCAACGAGACTCCCAAAAGTTCTTACAAAAACGAATCTTTTCCAACATCTATCTTAAGGTGAGTTTCTTTTTCTAAATTTTTTTTATATTCTGCTCCAACCAGATAACCCACCAAAGAATGGCGATAGTTGTTAACTCCATTCTCCCTAAAGAGCTCCCCTTGAGTTTACTTACTTCCCACTACGTACCCGATGAAGTATAATTACGCAAAAATCATTTATTACGTAGTAAACTCTCCAACAGGGAGCTGGAAAAACTAAAGCTAGCGAAAAGGTGATCGATCGTCTCGGACTCTTCCGAACAAAGAACACACCCGATTAAAAAAAAGAAGAGTGATGAAGAAAAATAAGGAAGATGTGTTTGTGAGAGAATGTTTTGAATAGTTTACTCTGAAATGGACCAATTCATGATTCAAAATCAAATTGGACAATAAATAAGTAGGACCATTTCCATTCAAGAATAGAATGAGAATCAAAATCTAATTCCTATAAAACAAACAACAATTATCGAAATCAGTAAATCTTATTATGATTTCAGAGCCTACAAACGAAACAAGTCTTAAGTGTTAAGATGCAAATGCTACCCGCTTCGTTTATTTTTTAAAAAAATAAACTTAGCTGGAAATATGAATCAACTAGAATTTGAACTTGGGATCTCGGGTACCAACCACCAAGCCCTTCGCCACTTTCGCTAGGCAGGGATGAAGCTAAAATTCAATTATGAGGGGGGCCAAAATACATACAAATCAAAATTTTAGCAAATAAACAAGATTTACCTAATCAAATTTTTGATGAAGAAATATGTTGACTAGATAATTAGTGTAAAAAAGTATTACCCCTTTTTTTTATTTATATTTACTTAACTTCTAATTATTTTATTTATATTATTTCACCCAAATAATTTTGAAATTTACTAAATCTAATAGTAATTCAGTCAATAATTTAATTTCTTAATTTTTAGTAAATATAATTGTGACAATTGATGACTAGCTATTAGTTGACAGAGCTATTAACTTTGATATAATCTTTAATTCAATTAAATAAAAAAAATTATCTAAAATAATTAGAAGTTTGAAAGTGCTAAATAAAAAAATAAAAATAAATTCAGAGTTGAGAGAGCACTATGTTAGCGCCAGAAACTTTTTTAAAAGACAGATCGGTCAATATACTTTTGAGATTAAATACAAATATATTTTTTAAATTTTTTATATGTAAAGGACTAATATGCAAATTATAAAAAGTCTGGGGGCCGTGGCCCCCCTCAGCCTCCACATGGCTCCGCCCCTGGCGCTAGGGACGGTCGGTGCAATACATTTTTTTTGACAAAGAAGAAAAAGGTAATACCTGTCACATGCTTCATTTACCAAACAATGAATTAAATTACATACGTGGGACAGTAAATCCATCGGCAAAAGAGAAGAAAAGTAAATAAATCAAAACATGAGAGAAAAAGGAGGAAGAAAAAAAAAAAAAGAACTTCGCAGCCCGAGTTAAACACGGGCCAAGGGCTAGAAAAGCATACAATGCTTTTTGTTCTTGTTCATGAATTGCATGAACCATTCAATTAAAATCTTTTATATAAGCATACACATATGTAAATAATATTTTGTTACAGTTTTAATAAATATACACTGACCGTCCCTAGCGCAAGTGGCAAAGGGCTTGGTGGTTGGTACCCGAGGTCCCGAATTCGAATCCTAGTTGATTCACATTTTCAGCTAAGTTTATTTCTAAAAAAAATATACTTATATGCCAAGTGAAGCATGCGCTTCATTGACACATAATGATTAGCCATTAGTAGGTGTTCGTTAGAATATAAACAGTTATATTCGAACCATCATTAATTTAATTTTCTCCTATTTAATTATTGAAAATATTGCTCTCTATTAACTTAAACTATTGCAGAAAAGCGATAGCTTTGTATTATTCAACATAATTAGTTTTCGTTGGAACATAATGTTGGAATACTCTTAGCATTAATTAGATCGATGTTAATAAGGAGAAGTTCACATGGTTGTAACAACCAGATCTGGACCGTCATTAGGTTAATTCCATTTATTTAATTTTAGTTCGCCTTATAAATTTTCTAAAAAATTTCGAATCCATATGTGAGGATACAAATGCTAAAAATATTGTTCTCCGGCAACTTAAACTATTGAGAAAATACGATCATTTTCTATTATTTAAAATAATAGGCGTTTGGTAGAACATAATTAATTAAAGATGTTAATAGAGACAAGCTCACATTATTATAAAGAGCTAAATTTGGACCATTGTTTGACTGTAGCGAACCAGCTTCATTAATGTGCGTGTATGCATAAATGTTTAAAAACTATAATTTAAACCATTAAATATGATCTAAATATGAAAATATTTACCACAGGATTCGTTCTTGTGAGCATCAAGTAGTTTATTGTTTTACGATTTTTAAAGTATATCGTTTTGTTCCTATGTTATTGTTGCTGTGGATTCAGGTGCATCATTTTGTTATATTATAATTATTATTGCTTTGTTCCCTTACGTCTTAGATCAATTTAATTTCTATTACCTTTTTACTCTTTTTGGTGAAAGTGTAAGGAGTCCCCTCTACTATAGGTCATTTTGAAATAGGTCCCGGAACTTTTTTTTTTTGTTTATTAATGTCCCAGCCAAAAGAAAGTTCAGGGACCGGTTTCAAAAAGGCCAATATTTACTGGGGTCTCCTTACATTATTTTAAAAAGTTTTTAAAAAGTTCCCTCTCTTTTCACAAAATTAGTATGCTCCTACCCTGTACCAAAACTACTTTCTACAGAACAGAATCTTAACATGTACATCAACTCTCTCTTAAGTACCAATAGTTAGTTGGAGTTATTCATTAAAATATATAAAAAAAATCTCAGTAAAATCATACTGTTGTTAAATAAATTTATATACACTACAAGCACAAACTATTGAAAAGTAGTGATCATTCATTAAGGATGCAGTACTGTTTATTCATATGTAGGATTTCTAGGAAGAGGCATTATCAAAACAAAATAAAACAAAATATTTTTTTTTAAAAAAAAGTGCTTCACAAAGTGTGTTGTTGATAGTTTTTGTATGCACAAAAATGTGAAACACCACTCTTCAGTACAGAGAAGAGGAGAGGGAGTTATTTTGTTGAGAAGCATTTGATTTCCATTTCCAGAATACCAAGTGAACATGAACTCTGAGTTTCTGAATTCACAGAAGATGCATGCTGAAATAGTAAAATTTCGATACTTTAGCTTCTATATATTGTTAATAACAAACATCCTCAGGAAAAAGAAGAACAAAAAGGAGAAAAAAAAGAAGAAAAAAAGAAGAGAAACTCTCCCCCTGTAGCCTCATGGATGTAAACTTTGTGACATCCGCCGGGACGACTTTCACCATAGAAATCGGCTACTTCGACACTGTCCTTGAAATAAAAGAGAAGATCGAGAAGTACAAAGGCTACCCAGTCACTTCCCAGAAGTTAATTTTCAATGGCCAATATCTTATCGACGACCGTGACACTGTGCATTACGAGATCCTCCAGGGCTCTACCATTCAACTAGCCATAGCTAACACCGGATTAGGGCATCAAAGGACCCCGCCTCCAGCATCGTCATCACCAGCAACTCGCGCTCGTCAAAAGCTTAAGCTATCTGTAGAATCAATGAATATGATTATACACGCCGAGATGGAAGAGCACTCTAAGGTAGGTTTATTAAGGGACGATATGCGTAGAGCATATGCAATGATAAACTTAAATGTCCCTGACAAATATTTCTTCGTTCACAATAAAGAAGTTATGAATGAAGATTCCTCTTTTCATCAGCACAATGTCAAGGATGGCGATATTATTAAGGTTTTCGAAGGGAAAGCAACTCGTGGACACCCATGATAGTGCTTAGAAAGGAGTCCCCTGGATGCTTTTTATTAGTTATGGAAAAAAATCTAGGTCCTAGTCCAAGTACAGCATTAGATAGCTAAACTTTTTTTTTTAATAGATAATGGAGCTAAACTAATTAGTGTTACTAGTAGAGATGCACAGACAACGGTTCCACGTTTGTGCTGCATTGCTTTAAGTGATCATTTTACATTGTAGTGCATATTGCACATCAATTCTAATTAAATGTACTAGAGTATGCATTAAAAATAGATTCGAATAATTTAAGTGTGTTAAACATGTATGATTATAAGTAATTATAAGTACTGTGAATTTCTATCAGAAAACACCAACCTAAACCACTATACACACATCTAATACCCTGAAAGCACTTAGCCCCTGGACAAGGAAATACTAACATCAAAACAGATGGCATGGATTATCAACATCTTTGTCATTGTGATGAAACTTTAAGTACAAGACGTGGATTGGTGATGTTGGGCGAGTGTTACAACAATTCACTACTCGCAGACGATATGGGAAGGGGAGAGGAAGCTCCCTAAGAAACTATATTGAAAGTTTTTAGAGGTCAGATCGAAATTAGCAAAATAACAAATATAGGGAATTCGTATTATATATTTCTGGTTAGTTCAGGTTTTCTTAACTGAGGTTCAAAAGGCGCACTCAAGGTCATATAGTTGTGCTTTAGTCGAGCTCAAGTCCTTAATTCTTCTCCAATGCAATGAATATATATTCATGCAGATCCTAGTAAAATCAAATTAAACTAATTTTCTGAAACCTTAGCATTGTCTGTTGTAAGAATTAATGCCTGATATATACTCCACTAATAGAAGAGTAACAGAAAGCTAAGTGCACAGTAATTCAGAGCCACACATCTTAGCGTGCTTTGAAATTTCAACTCAATCTTTACCCACCAACAAAAGTAACACAGAGGCAGTACCTGCTAACCTGAATTTCTGAGTCATCTCAGTTTTTATGTACACTGAAGCAATCTGGAATTCAAAAGGATGAAATATAAGATTAGTTGTAAATATAAACCAGCAAAGTTCTTCAAAATGTCAGAAAAATTAGCAAATAACAAAGCAGTAAAATGAGAAAAGAAACAGGCCTTTCCAAACTATATCAGAATTGAGAGCTACAGAAAATATGGCATCTTCAAGAAGAGATTCACCTTAAGAACATATTAACCGGTATATGTTTGAAAAGTTACCTGTATTTGTAGAAGTTCTCTTCAGTTCACTTTACGTCAATTAATCCAAGACACTTGATTTTCTCTATATCGCACCCTTGTCTAGGTAGATGATGCTACTTCCAGCTTCTTTCTTTGTAGATTTTTGGATCACCAAATTCCTTGCTCTCCGTGCATTTTCCCATAAACCTACTGCTGCATACATATTTGAAAGGACGATGTAGTTTACAGACCTTCCAGGGTCTAAACTAAAAAGATATCCAGCAGCAACTTCTCCCAGGGCCGTATTACCATAAATTCTACAAGCCCCAAGCATCGCACCCCAAAGTGAAGTATTGGGCTTAACATCCATCTCACATACAAACTTGTAGGCTTCTTCTAATTGACCACCCCGACAGAGAATATCAACAGCGCAAGAATAATGTTCAGCTCTCGGTTTGATTTTATACTCACTCACCATAGAATTAAAATACTCCATTCCTTTATTAGTCAAACCAGAGTGGCTACATGCAGAGAGAATTGAAAGGAATGTGACATCATTTGGCTTCACTCCCTCATTTTCCATTTTAACGAAGAGTGTTATTGCATCTTCTCCAATCCCATGCTTTCCATACGCGGCAATCAGTGAAGTCCAAGAAATGACGTTTTTATACTGCATTTCATTGAAGGCTCGATGAGCATCGTGAAGCTCTCCTGACTTAGAATACATGTCAATGAGAGCATTAGCAACTGCCACATCATAACTAGACTTGTTCTTAAGTGTATGAGCATGGATTTGTTTTCCCAAGTTTAAAGAAGCTACATTGGCACATACATTGAGAATAGAGCACAAAATGACTTCATCTACTCTCATACCTGTGTGGTTTATCTCACTAAAGAGCTCCATTGCTTTATGGCAGTGCTCTCTCTCCGTTGAGTATCCACTGATTAATGCAGTAGAGCAAACAAGGTCTCTTTTATGCAATGAATCATATAGAGTTCTCGCACTGTGCATGTTCCTACTCTTTGCATATGCATCAATTAGCGATCCTGTGACAATTGATTCATCTCCATAACCCAACTTGACAATGAGAGCATGAATTGGCTCCACATATGAATGAGCTTTAGCTTTACCACAAGCCTTCAGAATAGTTCCGAAGGTGAAATGGTCAGGCAGAAGACCTGTATAGATTGTGAATCAGGAAAGGAGGAAAAGTTCACAGAATTTGTAGTTTGAACACGCCTAGCTTAAAAGCAAGTAATTATATGCCATTCATGCGAGATCTCAGCTGAAGGTCAATACAAAATCATGATACATTTCTAAACAAAGATAACACATAGACTACCAGTCAATTTCCGACATCTCAATAGCTGCAAAAGATTACAGGCGAATAGTTATCCAAACAACAAGTAGCAGATGATTGTGTATGTTTTTGATCAACTGATGAAACTAAAATATAAATCGTAAGTCCGCAGTGAAATCACAAAGTAAATTACATACAATTCAATGTGTTTCAGTGAAGCTCGAGGAAAGTAAGAAAACAAGCAAACACAACAACGGAAAACTTCATAGCAACGTTAAGTCACAAATTCCATACCATACCATCTCTCAGCATCGAGGAAAACAATTCAAATGAGTTATCAACAACTCCGTGTAACACACAGCCCCCGATTAACGAATTCCACGAGATCACGTCCCTCCTCTCCATCCTCCTAAACAAGCACAAAGCATCCTCAAAAGAGCCGCATTTCAAATGCATGTCCATTAGAGCACTCTGCACAACGATATCCTCTACAAATCTGCTTTTTGCCACACACCCATGAATCTGCTTGCCACTCCTAACACAAGCCATTACAGAACAGGCCCTCAGAACGCTCCCATACGTGAACTGATTCGCTCCGCTACCCGATTTGTGCATTACAGAGAACAAGTTCAGAGCTTTCTCCGAAAATCCATTTTGCGAGTACCCCGAAATCATCGCGGTCCATGAAACAACACTTCTGTGGGGCATTTCATCGAACACCCTTCGAGCGGAGTCGACGTCGCCAGATTTCGAGTAAAAGATCACAAATTTGGTGCTCAAATGCAAATCTAAGCCATTCCCAGTTGTTAAAACATGGCCATGAAGGGATCTACCTGCTTTTTTGGAGAAGGAATCGATACAAAGCTGGAGAAGAGAGGAGTAAGTGGGAGATGGTTTCGTGTTAGGGTTTGAACAGGGAGTGCGGAGATTGAATGAGGTGTGAGGGTTCGATTTGGGATTGGAATTGTGGACGAGTTTGGAGAGGTGAGTGGTGGATTTGGCGCGGGATATTGTTATGTTCATGGAAGGTGCAAAAAGAGGAGATCCTTTGTTCTTGCTCTGTTTTTGAAATGATTTTTTGCAAGTAAACCCCTGAACGAAATTCATATTACTATGTGGTTCCAGTGTTGAATAAGGAACCCACGCATTACGCAATGCTTGGACAAATTTCCCTGGACCTGGTCCACTATGAACCAGTTTTGTAAAACCACAACAGTATAGTAAAAGTAACAATAATAATAATAATAAGGCACTAAATGATGCACAAATTGTGTATTCATTGAATATGGTCGCTATATCAAATTTAACGATATTTAATAAGTCGCATTAGATGTAGGTTTAGAGTTTACGGTCCATAGACATGGTCCATGCAATGGCATGTCTAGGTTCAGAGGGTCAAAGAGGGTCAAACCACATCCAGCTCACCGTTACTCCCGGTAACCTCACCCCACCGTGTCACTTCAAAAGATGCGGTTACGAGAGGATACACCGATAAAGATGAAGGTACTCTTACATTACCGTAACCTTACTCTCCCTTCCAATTCTATCCGTGTCCCATTGGATGTCAAAAGGTCGGATTCGGGCGAATTTTTCAAAAATCGAACATGAATTCGACTATTAAATTTGAAATTCAAATTCAAATTCGACCGATTTTAAAAATTTATATCTGAATCCGAATCTGACAAAAAATTTAAAATCTAAACCCGAGTCCGAACCCGAAAATTCGAATCCGAAACAATTATTTCTCTTTACAATATTTCAAAATATATTACATTAAATCTAAACTTTTAAAGGGCCTTTTAAAAT
The DNA here is from genome assembly GCA_016920855.1 of Puya raimondii. Lineage (NCBI taxonomy): Eukaryota > Viridiplantae > Streptophyta > Magnoliopsida > Poales > Bromeliaceae > Puya > Puya raimondii. The sequence continues at coordinate 215,902,158 of JABWPP010000050.1, forward strand.
ATAAATTCAAATATAACATCAAAAAATATATATATATATATATAATGTAAAAAAAATATATATATATATATATATTATATAATATAAAATAATTTCGGATTCGGGTCGGACATGTCGGATACAATTAAAATTTATATCCGAATCTAAATTCGTCCGATTTCTGTTTTTGATATCCATATTTGAAACTATATTCATTTAGTATTAGATGAATCTATTCCATCCGGGTTTGGATTCGGATAAAATTACGATATCCATATTCATTGAACTCCCTACGTCACATATGCCAAATTTTTTTTTTTTTTTGTTTTGAGAGAAACATCTACCATTTTTAGTAGGTCGGCACGAGGAGTGACCCACCAAATCGACCACAACCCCGTCCTCTCCCTCTCCATGGCCTCCTCCGCTCTCAGGAACCCTAACCCTACCCTCTCCAAGCCCTCGCCCTCCTCCTCCTTCCTCCTCCCCCGGACGATCCCAGCGGAGCTCCGCCTCCCGCGGCGGTGCGCCACCGCGATGCGGCCCCCGGTCTCCGTCGCCTGTACGCTCACGCGGGAGCCCGCCGCCGTGGAGGCGGCGGCGGCGAGGCCGGACTCGTTCGGAAGGTTCGGGAAGTTCGGGGGGAAGTACGTCCCAGAAACCCTAATGCACGCTCTAGCCGAGCTCGAGGAGGCGTTTCGATCCCTCTCCAACGACGCCGAGTTTCAGGTCGTGTCGATTTTCGTGTTCGAATTCGTCTTGGTGGTCAAAGCTTTCGTTTTTAGCTCTTTGATCGGTTAAAGTTTGCATCTTTTTTGATGATTAGTGACTTTTTTTGCTAATTATTTTGATCTCGATGTGCTTAATTTTACATCTGCCGAAGATTGTAGACAACTGAAAAAGCTTCACGCTTCGTATTTACCACGTTGTTAGGATGAAATAGTAGATGTGTTTCACATTTATTGGAATTGGGTAGATAATCTGATGAGCAAATAGCGAGATTATTCTTGTTATAGCTAACTTTTTAAACAATCATCTGTAGCTGCCCAATTGTTGATTGATCAAATTAATCTTTTCGGCATGTTAGCAACTTCAGCAAGCATCAGAAAAACAAATGTTCTAAATGTACTGTTGTCTAATTGTTTTGTTACCAGTAGTTTTTATACGAATGTTTCAAACTCTCATGCTTCCCTGATCTAGCTGTAGGTTCAGTTTTTCTTTAATCTTCCAATTTGACTTCCCCATGGTGCAGAAAGAATTGGACGGTATTCTTAGAGACTACGTTGGCCGTGAGAGCCCGCTTTACTTTGCGGAACGCCTTACAGAACATTATAAACGCGCCAACGGTGAGGGCCCGCAAGTATACTTGAAAAGGGAAGATCTTAACCACACCGGCGCCCACAAAATCAACAATGCTGTAGCGCAAGCTTTGCTTGCAAAGAGGTTGGGAAAGAAGCGCATCATAGCTGAAACAGGAGCTGGTCAGCATGGTGTTGCCACTGCGACTGTATGTGCGAGATTCGATTTGCAGTGTGTTATTTACATGGGTGCTCAAGATATGGAGAGGCAGGCCCTTAATGTTTTCAGGATGAGGCTTCTCGGGGCAGAGGTCGGTACGGGAGAAATTTCTTATTTATTTATATGATGTATGTTTGGCTTGGACTGTTTCCCCCTCTTGAACTTCCAATGCATTTTGCATTTCTTAGCAATTTATTCAAGGTCTATGGTTTTTGCTATCAGTTGTTGCTTATGTATTCGTCAGATGCCTTCATTCGACATAATTGTGTCGAGGAAAATCATGCGATGTCTGAGGATTTTATGTCTCACTTCTATGTAATGTTGGCTTCTAAGCAGGTAAGAGCTGTCCATTCTGGTACTGCAACACTGAAGGATGCCACCTCAGAGGCCATAAGGGACTGGGTGACCAACGTGGAGTCGACCCATTACATTTTGGGCTCTGTTGCAGGTCCACACCCGTATCCTATGATGGTCAGAGAATTCCATGCCGTTATTGGCAAGGAGACTCGAAAGCAGGCGATGGAAAAGTGGGGTGGCAAGCCCGATGTTTTGGTCGCCTGTGTTGGTGGAGGTTCAAATGCGATGGGACTCTTTCATGAATTTGTCGATGATAAAGATGTTAGATTAATTGGCGTGGAGGCTGCTGGGTTTGGACTTGATAGTGGGAAGCATGCCGCGACCTTAACAAAAGGTGAAGTAGGGGTTCTGCATGGGGCAATGAGTTATTTATTGCAAGATGAGGATGGACAAATAGTTGAGCCTCATTCGATAAGTGCTGGGTCAGTTATAAAAGTTTCTAAGTTCCTTATGGTTCTTCTGATTTTGTTTTGTTATCCTGGTTGGTAATTGGAAAATCAAGTCTGACCTCTCTTCTCCTTCTTCTTCTTCTTCTATATATTTCTTTTTTTATTGATAGTTTGGACTACCCTGGTGTCGGGCCAGAGCACAGTTATTTGAAGGATATCGGGCGTGCAGAGTACTATAGCATCACTGATCACGAGGCCTTGGAAGGTTAGACCATTAACTATTATTTTTTGTTTAGTAATTTTTGTCACGCAAATATAGTTGCTATCTCAATGAGTAGGAGCTTTTGGTTTACATAACTTTTTTTTGTCCTGACCTGTTCCATTGGTAACTTGAACAGTCATGTATTATACTTTTTACTGCGATTTTTTTACTTCTGTAAAGCAAACTATGGGGACATAGTATTGGGTGTCTGATATGTTTTAGTTGATTCATAGAAGAATGCAAACTACCAAGTGAAGAAACTTGTAACATTATATATAATGAGCTCCGACAAGTTCACTCAAATAGAATGGACAGCTATCGTACTGCTTGCATCAAATGCTGTGGCCGACATATATAATTCTGGATAACTCGTTGATACTGTGGAGTGTAAGGATCAATGAGAAAACATTTGCGATAAAATGAGACAATCCCCTGCAGCTCTTATATGATGTTATCTGAGTTATGCAGAAAGATGCCTGTGGTGGTTGTGTTTTGGGCTCATATGTTAATATGATTTTATTGATACGACTGTTTTTGAAGTATTTTTTGATTGCATGTTTTATACTCAGCTTTCAAGCGGCTTTCTCGATTGGAGGGCATCATCCCAGCATTAGAAACTTCGCACGCATTGGCCTACTTGGAAGTTCTCTGCCCGACTCTACCGAATGGGACAAAGCTTGTACTAAACTGCAGTGGCAGAGGGGATAAGGATGTGCATACAGCTATAAAGCACCTTCAACTCTAGGCATAGGATCTTAATTCCCATTTTTTGAATGTAGAGAGGGAATATCACTATCATGCCAATGTTGGTTTGTACTACTGTTGCGTACCATTTTGTTCTATGTGCGACTTATGTCTTAAAATGCAATAAGGAATAAGCAGGCATTTTGACACTTTCTTCTTAGCATTTTGAAAGGTTTCTCAGTTGTGTATTATGCAATTACTCCTACAAAGTGCATCTGGAAATCTTATTTATTTGCACGCATTCCCTGCGAGGGTGTTCTATGCAAAACAAATCACAGATACTGTGAGAGCCAATTGCTGGATAATATTAGTAATAATGAGATAAAAATATAACTGCATGAACACCTGATCTTCACAAGAAGGGAGCCAAAGTAGTCACATAAACTAACAACAGAGTATTTCTCAACTATCACTTAAAAGGAAAAACACTTACAAAAGGAGAACAAATAACAGATCTAGGAAACTAAATAGTGAGGTGCCTCAGAAAAACTTGGTAGGTAGAAGCACCTTAGAGAGAGAGATAGAGGGAAAGTCAATACCCGAACCAACACCCCTTGCATAGTGGTGGTGGTGTAAAGAGAGAGAGAGAGAGAGATGCAAACAATGCATAGCCAACACCACATGGCAAGGAGAGTCTGAGGTGCGTTCTTGACTCGCCACTATTATGATCTGAATCATTACCCAACTCCTGTTAATGAAACAAGGAAAAAGAAATGTGAGAATGAGTAAGTTAGAGAACAAATAGAGTAGAAGTTAAACTTGATGCAAAACCATTACTCAAAAAGGATTGTAGTACAACCTCAACTCACCATTCAATCATGAACCTCTCTCAGATTCACTCACTGCGCATCAGCTCTCGCCGCACACCGCAGCCTTGATCCTCTCGACAGTGCACGCAATGAGGCTGTTAACTGTTGCGACCGACCCGAGCGAGAGCTTCGCGGTTGGAACTGAATCGACCAATATTTGAAATGCTACCGTCAGAAGAGACGCAGAGCCGACCTCTACGGTGGTGCCACCGGGCACAGCAGAGGGCCCGTCAGGAAGTATGGCAAAGCCTGACGGCAGGAGCGCGACGTAGTCCGGGTCGCCGCCGTTCAGCACAACATTCATGGCCACGACATCCACTGGTGCGTATATCACGTATGAACCCGTCGGGTCGGTGCAGCTCTCTTGGAGTATCAGCATATTGCTCTGGTTTGAGTTCACACTCTACATTTTGATAGCAATTCACCAATAATGTGTGTTCAGTTAGTAGAGATACTAGAGATGGACAAAAGTATGTGTAGCATTCAATAGTAGAGGTGTAAGGAAAACCAACATGGAAGGAAAAAGTATGATAATTTTTGTCAATTTGTAGAATATCGTAAAACTCACGTTGACGCGGAGGAGAGATACACAATTGCCGTGGTCTCTGCCATTAGCTATGTGAGCCATTTCTTGAACAACACCACCATTGGAGAGGATGTCCCACTGCATGCACATGCAGTTATAAGCGAGAGTTAGATCTCAAACAACCAATTTCTCTAGAAAAAGTTTAAACTGACAGAGAACAGTGGCTTGTTTGGCCTGACTAGAACCAAATCCATTTGAATAGGTCTAATAGCCTTTTCATATAGCTAACGGAGCTCGCTGATCAACTTGAGATAAAGAGAGTGAGAAGGGGGGAGGGAGAGGAGGTGAACAGATGATACCACACTCCGAGAGCTCTCATCGCGGAGGAAATCGAAGACCCGCTTCGGTGGTACGGGAAGCCAGAAGGAGGTGGCGGCATTGAGAACAATTCCAGGAGGCCGACCGGGATCGTCAACACTCTTCCTCGTCATTACCCTCACATCCTCTGCACCGCTCCCTGAGAGCGTAGTCCATTGATGGGTCGTCGAGGCCGTCACTGCCCCGCAGAAGCTTATAACCATCCTCTCTGCCAACTTCAGCATGCTCTTCCTCCCTTCCGCGCTCGTTATTACTGCAAACACACAGAGGTATGCATGAACAAAAATATCTTATACTTCAATCCTCAGTTGTCTAGTTCTCGACCTTTTAATGCAGTTTCTGTTTGGTCCTCAACATGTAAATGATTGCTATATGATCTCTAAACTTTGTATTCTGTTGTAGTCATATGTTTTCTGTTAAATCTTTCTGACAAATAAGACAGATGTTCATATGTTACTGTTATCCAACTATTAATGGAAAAGGGTAAAATTGCGATCAAAATCGAAGCTTGGAGACTCAATTGGACCAATCTGAAACATCCATGCCCCTGCTGGTGCAATTAGTTACCAAAATTTTTAGTTAAATGAACATGATGGTTAGTAAACAATTACCGCCGATATCGCCCGAGGGAATATTACTCGCCATCACACTCGCCAGACGCTCGCACTGACGATCCAAGGTACTAACCCATCTCTTCGCCCCGAATGCGAGTCCTGAGTTCACTAAAGGCTTGTATATATTGTGCACAGACCTATCATCCACTTGATCAACATGTTCTACCCAGATCACCTAGACCACATTCAAATTTTGCCATGTTAGTAAACTCAAATGATAGCAGTAAAGTTCAAAGGATGAGAGCAACATATGATCAAAGAAGAATTAGCTTTAAGATGAGTTGGTTCAGTTACCTTGGAGTAACCATTTGGCATTTCTTGGATTAAGCAGCCCGATGGCCTCCGTCGACAAAGCGTTGGAGCGCTATTAGCGCGTAAACTGTCCAAGGAGACGTCGACCACCGCCCAGGTTCCGTCTGCGTGTTGCTTGCAGTACCTCACGAATAAGCTCTCTCGCGTCGGGACGAGCGGCGACGGTACTTGGAACTCTGCAGACATCTGATCAATTTACTAGATTTTAGTTTGATCCATCCATGTTGTAAGTTAAACATTTGAAAAGGAGAATTATATATTGTTTTGAACTATCTGAAGCAATTAAAACAAGGATTAAGAACATTAAATTATGAAGAAATAAATTAAGAATCTATACCACTTGCAATGCTCCATTGTAGTTGCCTGCAACTCCTGTTGATAGCACTTCCAAAGTAGTAGCACTCGAGACAATACTAGAGAAAATTGTACACCACTGATTCTGCAAAGTTACAAACGTACGTAAAAAAGAAAAGGTGATGAACAATTGGCCATAAAGTCAGCTTTAAAATTCTAATAAGAGACAAAACTTGTTCATACCACATCCATTAGTATCTCAACGAGATTGATATGATTCATTATAACTACCGCCGTCTCCCTCGACGCCTCGGACTTGAGATCGAACGGCTTCGGCCCGATACCTCGCGGAAAATTCTGCGCATACTCTTCTTCGTTGAGTTTCTCAGTGCAGCGTCCGTCCAGCGTCCAGAGCGGCTCACCGAGCTGAGCCATCCTGATGAGCTCTTCCATGGCAGCAACCGCGAGCTCGATAACCATCGGCTTCTCGATCTCCGAATGGTTCCTCAGTATCTCCCCACCACCGAGCATCTGATGATGATCAGTAAAGGATTCTAACGGCGAGCGCGACGAGAATGAATCGGAGATCAGCGGGTACGACGCTATCGGCTTCCCGACATACTTTGCTGCTATTGCCGATATCCTATCAATCTTCGACGACATCGAGACATCCAATCCAATATATACACAAAGTGTTAAACATAATTATGTAAAAATAAAAATATAGAATGTAGTTGAAATGCTATTGATAGTATGAGAATAATATTTACTATTAACTTTTTGGCCTTTGGATGTTTAGGGTTTAGTGAGATTGGCGGAATAGTAATAATCTAATAATAAAAAAGTACATAATAAATACTATTTATATACGATCAATAGTATAGCAGGTGAACTCTCTCTCTCTTTTTCTCTATATATATACATGTATGTGAGCGTGTGTATAATATAATAATACTACCTCTTCCCTGAGGCGAGCATTTTCGATGCGAAGATGGTGCTCGTCGAAGGACATCTCGCCGAGGGAGGCGGGGCCGCCGCAGTTGGGGCACGACGCGCTGCTGAGGGCCTCCTTGTACCTCATGTTCTCCGCCCGCAGCTTCTCGTTATCGGCACGCAGATGACCGTTCTCCTGCCGCTCTTGCTGAGCCTGTTTATATATATCACGAAACAAGAAGAGAACATGCATGCAACTACGTACATTAGTTAGTGAAACAATATATAAGACACAAGATAAGCCGAACTTAAGACTAAAACACTGCTAGGGTTTTGATAAGAGATGGACCTTCAATTGGGTGCGCTTGTTTTGGAACCAGAATTTGATCTGGAGGGGCTCCAAACCGAGCTCTCGGCTCAGCTCCTTCCGCTGCTTGTCATCCGGGTGAGGGCACTCCTTGAAGAACCTGATCGTATAAAACTTTTGAATGATTAATTAATTAGTTAAATTGGAATATTCTGAACAACAGGATGTTAATGTATTAATTAAGTTGCATGATGCAATATGCATGATTATGTATGTTAATCTATATATATGAAGAAAACAATATCTGAAATCTTTAAAGATAAAATATTTCACAGAAGAACTTTTTTTGTTTTTGTTTTTATCAATGTTTTTTTTCCCTCTTTTGATCTATTATTATGTGTAGGGAGAGAGAGAAATTAAGTATATATAGAAGAGATTTTCCTTTATAGTAATTAAGAGGATGTTATGTTGTTAGTCTTTGCTTTATATTTTCGTGTAAACACACCAGTTAAGAAAGAAATCAAATTGTAAAATGTCAAAATAAAATAGTAAAATGTGCTTATTCATTGGATCAAAACTCAAATTAAAAATGATCTTCACTAGATTTTTCTTTTAGTAGAATGATCAAGGAGGAGATCGATCGATGATCATTACGACTCCAACTCTTGAATTTGGTGTTGGGTGTGGCGGTGGTATCGCTTCTTCTTCGGCCGTTGGTTCGGGTCCTGATCGTCAGCGAAGGCGTCCTCGGCCTCGACGTTCTCGCTGCCCGACTTATTGCTCTCGAACTCCTCCTCCAGAGGCGGCTGCACCGACTCGCTCTCTGCGGTGACCACCTGCAGCTGCGGGATCTCCATAAGATGGTGGTGTTGAAGAACTGGAAGTTGCTGCCCCTCCAACATGTTTGGCTGCAACAAATTTTTTTTTTTCAAAATAAAAAGAAGAAGAAGAATGCTTTGTAAAGTTTTTGGCAAGTGAAAAATCAAAAGACAGTAATGGCATTCCTTTTTTTCCCTTTTTTTCCAAAGGAAAAGGATATATATATATATATATATATATATATATATATATATATATATATATGTATTAAAAGTGTTCTCAACATATATATATATATCCTTAACTAAGCCTTCTCAAATATAAGAGATATATGGGAGTTGAAGAAACTATGAGATCTACATCTTGAACTTGGGTATATTTGAATGATATATACATATATATAAAGGAGTGGAAAGAAAAAAAAATACAGTTTGTATTTGCAGAAAAAATTGTACTGTTGATATATAGATCAATCTCTATGGCTCCATATATGTACAAACATATATATTGAAAATTATGGTTAGTGCAGGATTAATGTATAGTGACTTTGACTCTCTTGCACCCTTGCATCTTCTAGTCCTTTTCAGATGATGTATATACTTCAAACACTTACAAAAAGAAAAACAAAAAGTTAAACATATTTAAAGAAGAAGAAGATCGTAAAAGGAGTTTACGCTTGCGATCTGCCCGAGGGAAAGCGGCGATGAAGACCCGTACAAGGCGCCGCCGCTCCTTCCGATCATCGATGTGGGAACATGTCTCATTGGATTCATGATGATCCCTCCAGGCATATTTCTCTCCACCAAACCCTAATTTCTCATGCACCTAGCTACCTTCATCATGATCTCTCTTCCTCTCTTCATTCTCCCAAATGTGTTTTGCTTGTTTTAATCATCATATCTTTAAATTGATGGCTCTGAAAAGGAAAATTGAAGAGTAGCTTGGACAGGTGACTAATTAATTAGGCTTAGTTATCATCCAAGGTGTGTACATACTTTGTTAATTGGCTAACAAAAGAGCAACAAATACCAACCGAAAATCTAAAGGAAAGAATAAGAAATTGATTAATAGTAGCTTAGATCTTGGCCAAAATCTCTTATTCTTTCTTCTCCTCTCTCAGAACTCCTCTTTTTTGTTTTCTGTTTATGAAAGAGAAAATAAAAAGAAAAATAGAAGAAAGTGCATGCATGAAAGCAACTGTTGGTGCATGCAGAAATTAAAGAAAGTATAGCTAGCTAGGTTGGTCTCTGAGAGGAGGCTAAGGAAGCAAAAGATGAACCATTAAAGGGGGGGGGGGGGGGTGTGGGAGGAGGTGATCATGGAGGAGGAGAGGAACAAGGATGCAGAGGAAAGAGGAAGAGGAAGAGGAAGGAGAAAGGGGGGGGAATAGGTGAAGGGGAGTTATTGCTGAGTATATGAGAGGGTGCAATTGCATTTATTGATAGCTAGGTTGGTGTTATTGCTTTAGAGAGAGAGAGAGAGAGAGAGAGAGAGAGAGAGAGAGAAGAGTATGAGGGGTTTACTTCTTTTCCACAATTTGAAGGGGTATATATGAGTGGTTTACTTTTGTTTTCCCACAATATAGTCAAATCCTTTAATTATGATAATAATACTGCATGTATGAAATGAACAACACTAATTAAGATTGACAGTATTAATTATTATTATTATGCTTATAAGTAGAACAGTTCCTCAATGAAATTAATTAGTAGTAGTGGATTCATCATGAATTTTATTGGACCATCAAACATATATCGATATGTAAGTGCAAGAATTGCGAATGCCATATATCCAAAAAAAAAATTCACAAATTCTTAAATTGTTCTTTGTTTAGTTTTAGTTTTGAATGGATTTATCAAGTAATAGGAAAGTGTACTAATGCAAAGAGATTACATGCATGCATGCATCTTCGATGTAATAATAATTGTTTTTAATTAATGAAACTTCGACATCAAGTGTAAAATATTGTGCGTATTATCAATAATTAATATTCGTGTAGTCGCACGCAATTAAATTAATTTTCTTAAGCTTTAAATTTAGACGAGGTCTTAAATTCCATTAGTCTTAGTTTAAATATTTTCCCTTTCATATTTATTAATTAAGTAGATTCAACAATTACAAAAGCATGCATGTAACTAACTATATATGCATGATATTTTAACATGTCTAATATTATTATCTCCCATAGCAACAGCTATCGTTTTTTTCTTGTTTTCCAAACACTTGTATAAACCTGTTTTTGTAAATAAAAAAGTTATTTTAGATAACATAACACTAAAACTTTATATTTTTATGTATTTATTTATTTATTTATTTGTTTGTTTGTTTATTTATTTTGTATGTGTGTGTTAATGGTGCCAGCTATATGGCTAGCTATATATGAAGGAAACCCTAGACACAAATGTCATGATGGGCCCGAGGTGTGTGGTTGCTTCGGATTCCAATTGATTTTACTATTGAGATCAACCAACTCACCCTCCCCCTTATTATTAATCCATTAATTTTCTTATAAGAATACCTGGTCCTCACAATATATATATGCTGCTAATATGCTGTATTAACATAGATAATGTACGTAAAGATTCTTTATATATAGGTTTATACACAAAATTAAGTTTAGAGTTGAGCTACAATTATTACTATTTATAAACTCCTAATTTAATTTTCAATCCTTAAATATATCTACAACTATTTCACATGTCTCCACTAAATTTCAGACACATACTATGATAACAGATAAGAACGTCGTAAGTAAATAATAATATTTTTAGAAGTATACAGTTTATAAAGTTTAAGCATAACATATGTATATTTATAAATACATTAATATTTTATTAGAATAATGATGTTCTGAGATATCCGATTAATATATTGTCCAATAAAATAAAGAAACAAAACCTCTCCTTTTCCCACCCAACTCCCTCATTTAATGGCTCTGACCCTCTGAGCACCACTGCATGGGGTGAAGGGGTCAACACGCTTATAGACTATTTACTACGTTCATGCATAGCCAGTGTGATAACGTTCTATATATACAGTTTCCTCTATAAACGTTTCACATTTTATATAAATGCATATTATATATGAAAAAGATGTATATATATACAATCTACATGAAAAATGTTTTATGTACACTTCCTTATAGGACGTATATCTTCTTTTGAATTCTTAGTGTTAAAAAAATTATTAAAACAAATAAGTAAATTCAGGCTAGAGAGTAAATCTTATATCTATATAAGTGTACAAATAGTGTTGTTTAAAAAAAAAAGTACTATTACTAATATATCTATAATATAGATATAAATCTTACATCATAATCTCCTTGTGGACTATATTATTTTACTTGTTTTATTAATTTATTTTACTACGATTCTCAAAAAAATGTATCAATTCTTAGATATAGGGGTGTATGTTATATACCACTATATGAAGTGTAAAAATAGTATTTTTCTTGCTCAAAATATATTATAGGGTGTACAAACTACATATATAGGGACAGGTGAAAAGATCACATCAAGATCCATTGCACTTACTTAATTAAAGCCAATACTTCCACATAACATTACTGACAATTTAAGAAAATACAGTCATATTAATTAAGACTTATTAATTAATTTTTACTTATTATCGATGGTGTGACCTTCTCATTTTCATGTCACACAATAAGATTGGTTTATTATCAATTATTTATATATAGAATAATATCACACCAGTTAAAATGTAACACATAGGTCCACTTACATAAGCACTTGGTTATGATCTCGTGTTTTTGTATTACTTAATAATGGTAGTTTCTTGCACAAACTAATTTATTTTAGTAAACACTACACATAGGCTTTCTTTAATTTTACGACCCAGCGTATACACCAGGTTCAAGCAATAATCTCTCCTTTTCACGCCCAATAAATGATTTATTTATTTTATTGACCATTACCAAAATTATGTTTACATAATCCAGGAACGTATTAGACACAATTAATATATATATATATATATATATATGCTTATTGGTCAAAATCGTGTAGAATACAAATTAGTCAATCACAGTGAGAATTGTGTTGACTTTCGCAATTGGTCAAACACACAAGTCCAAGAAATTAACCTGCTATTAATTATGCACTTGAAAAACTCGTGAACCAAAATGTAATTAATACAAAACGTTACGAATTGGGGTCTCAGCTTGGTCAATAATTATTCTTTACTTTTCCAAGCGTTTACTGCCTTTTAATTTGGTCTCCTTTAACCAGTCCCCGTATAGGATCCGTTTCTACTTTCTAGTGTATTTATGTTGTGCATTAAATTTGCAAATTAATCAAATACTGAATAGATAACGTACTTTCACACGGTTTGCGTACCAAAAAGGAGAATGATACTACCAAACCAATTTAGATGCAATGAATTTGCTTTGCCATTATCAAATTTTATTTTGGCAAATATTAATTCCCACGAAAAGATCTCCTAATTTTACCCTTTTCGTTATTAACACCTTCTTAACTTCTACTCATTTTAACTAAAAAATGTATCGAGTTTAAGGTGAACCAATCAAATCAATCCATAAGTGATAACAGAGGAGAGATATAATATATAAAATATAGTTGATACGTTAGCATTACATATGTTGTAATAACATTTTACAGTTCGTGCCAATATTTTACATTCAAATATCCCCCCTGTTTAATCAAAAAAAAAAAAAAAAAATATCCGGATGAGGATATATATATATATATCAAATGAATTTGATAACCATTAATAAAGCCCTAATCAGGCATTGATATGATGACTTAATTCATGTGTCACTGTTGTTTTTTCTTCTTTTTTTTTATTTTCTTCTTTTTTTTTGGAGAGAGAGTGATGGCTTGCTAAAGTTAGCTGAAAATGTTAAACAACTAGCTTCGAACTTAAAACCTTAGGTACAAACCATCATGTTTTTCATCATTGTTGTATTATTGTTCAGTGGATAATGCCTATTTCATTTTCATCAATGTTGATACATGCAACCTCTTCCTCTTCCTCCAAATAAATATGATCTCACAGAGGAACATAGTTGGAGTTATTGTAGTGTGTCCTAGAGAGAAATACTGAGAAAGAATGTGACCAAATCTCACTCCTAGATTTTTGGGCCTCACACCCACTCATCTCCACTTCAATACACATACTCACTCCCATCCACTTTTAATATATGCTTCATGCCTTCATCTCAAGCACCCTCCACCCTCATGAATTAAAGTGTAGTTATGGGTATAAGGCTTTCTAATATTCCTCCTTTCTGGATATAGAAGCATTCAAAGAATTGAAAGTATCTTGGAGATGAGTGCTAGTTACAACTGTTTACTTAAATGCTCTTTACCAATGCACACATCTATTGATAGTCAATGCTAAATGTTGGCAAGAGGGAAGAGTTCATAAAAAGATGGTATTTAAAAGGGTTGGAACCTTGATGCTTGGATTCAAGCACAAAGTAGCCCTTGTAGCTTTGTTATAAGAGACCATGATGGTTTAAATGCCAATAAATATAGTCCAAGATCACACTCTCTATGCCATCATTTGCAATCTCAGTTATTCTTCTGAGAAAAAAGATCATTAAAAAGTTTCCCTTTACACTTCCAATAGCTTCCCAAGATGCTTCAAGTATTGATTACCAATGTAAAGACCATAAAATATCAATTTAGAGGTGATCATCTTATCATTACCAAAAATATTAATCACCAAGGTTGAATCCTTCTCCAAGTAGTGCACAGAATGCAAGGAATAAGGGCTTTACTTGGTCCAACTAGAGTTTATGCGAAAGAGATGTTTAAGTTAACTTGTTAGAAGAAACAAAATGAGCAGCGCATTCGCAACAATAGAACTTATATAGGAGAAAAATTTACACAAAACATAAGATCATTGATAACACATAGCCTCCAAAGAAACCGATTACATCAACTTTCTGAAGCAAACATAGTATTATTGTAACGACCTATCCCGCTAGCACTAATAACTGGCTGAACCCAAATCATTAGCTAAAATACCTAAACAAGTTATTAGTGTCCTAGTCACATGTAAGACCCGTTTACTCTCTCACATTATCCGATGTTGAATTATACGAGAGTCTCACATACTCCCCCCAGGCTTTTAGGCCCTACACACATGAAGTCATCTAACGATATGAGACTCATCTCATACTTTCGGCTATCAGTCAGTGTTGATACTCATTGTGACGACCTATCCCGCTAACACTAGTAATTTGTTAGGCCAAAACAACCGGCCCAAAATACTTAAATCCAGGTAGATGTACCATAAGATCCCCTCACTCTCCCACATTGTCTGATGTGGAATCATAAGGGTGTCACAATTACTTAGGTCAAATAGGTCTGCTGAGTTACAGAGGCGTCATATAGGAAAAGGGGTCAGCAGCTTCCAGAATCCAGCGTGCAGCATTTAATGGCCACTGCTATGCAACAAAAGGGACAGCGCTTTGTGGGTCAACTTTGCTCAGATTGTTTCAATGCATATATATACCCCCAGGTTGTCAAGAATCTACGCTATAATGTGCGAGCAGCCCCTGTACTATTCTAATATCATGAATAGGGTCCCTCCACTCTTAACATAAGATGCTCAGTTTCTAAACTTTCATATATATTGCATTTTAGTCACAGACAGATATAAAAAATACAAGACTTCATGATAAAATCAACTTCTAATACATTTTGAAGTAAACTGAAACCATGGCAGTAAATTTTACAAAGAACATTCAATGAGATAGAACTGGAGAAGAAAAAAAAAAGTGATCATAGTAAGTGCACCGTGAAGTAAATACTTACTAATTTATAGATAGTCCAGGAAACAGTGTGCTATACAAAGATCACATCATATACTTAAATGTATGTCGAAGGTGACACTTCATGCAATGTGTTCTAATGAGACATCTTCCTGGATTAATTGTAGATCCACAGAGCCTAGTAAGCATTTAGTACACTTAACTTCCTTAGGGCCCATTTATTAGCCTACATCTACGGACCCAATCAGGCAAGAATCTCGCGAGCAGGACATGATTGAATGAGATGAAGGCCCACAAGGAACAACCACCAAGTCATTTCACCATAGTAATTCTAGGATCATAATACTATAATGAAATAGGTCAGGTAAAATACCTGGTTCACCATTCACCAATCAAACCACCACCCTGCAAAATCAATCGGACGGAATACCTGGTCACCATTCACCAATCAAACCACCACCCTGCAAAATCAATCCGACGGCTTTGTGTTGTTCCTCTGCAATGCTCTCTCCATCTTTCTAATGTTCATTGATCTTACAATCTATTGTGTAGCTTTTACCTGTAAAAGTAATACTGTGAATAAAAGTAATACTGTGAATTTTACCACTTCAAACTCAACTATAACAAACATCTTGTGCTTCAAAGGGGAGATACGTTGGGTGCTTTTAATGCATCAGTCGTACGCCCTCTTTAAGTCATTGTAACCAATTTGGATCAATCATCAGAGGGGTAAACATTTTCTTGAATTCGATCACTAAGGATAGAGCGTAATATATATAAACACATATTTGAATACAAAGAATCAAAAAAGAATAACATATGATATAAAACAAGCCATCTATTTGAGAATCAAAATAATAAATGGACAAGAACTAATGAACATTGGCTTCAAACTCCAATAGAATAACCAATTGCTGAACACTGGGGTTGACGTAGGCTGAACATGATCTCTATTTAAAATCTCAACATAGTAGCAGTTTAAGTGAGTGAAATTTGAAGAATATTACACAAAATTATAGGGAGGTTTTACATTATTCTGAGACGTAAAATACCCTCTTGAGATAGAACCGTCAAATTAAAGAAGCAGCAAAGATTAGGTCACAGGCAATCAGTATGTAGATCTGTTTTCGTAATGTTTTAAACCGAGGTACATATTATTCTTGTGTAAAGAACAGTTCTTTTCTTCTACTTGACATATGCATAAAGTGCTTAAATGACTTGTGCTCTCTTACTTTTCAGCAATATACTCAGCAACAATGCAAATGGAAACTTTGTTCTCCCACTTATTAACTACAATACACAATCTTGAAGAACGAAAACTCCTGGTGAAATCATAATTTTCTAAACTACAAAAATTTATTTGAAGGAACTATAGAACATAACAAATAGAAGATTTATTCTTACTTCAATGAACCAAATCGACCAGAGTTTTCCTTCTAGGAAACCTCGTTGGAAGCCTCAGACACATAGCATCTTCAATGGCGATAGGCAGGTGTGTGGCCACGAACACAATTCCGCCCTTCTTACGATGCTCTGCAATTATAAACTCCAGCAACCGGACACCCTCAGCATCCAAAGCAACTGATGGCTCATCAAGCAACCAAATTGGCCTATCAATAGCCAATAATCGAGCCAATTGCAGCCGCTTCCTCTGCCCCATAGAAAGCATCCGTGCCTTGTCATTAATAAGCCTGCCAAGCCCCATCAGCTCCAAAGCTTCAACCGATTTACCGCTTTTTCCTTCTAAAACTTCAAACCATTGGACATTGTCTAAGACGGTTAACTTTTCTTTTACGGCATCTTTGAGCGAAAGCCAGTTGAGTTGAAGCTTGTATTGTTGGAAGACTCCTGGGGAAGTAACATCATGTCCGTCCCAAAGAATCTCACCGGCGGAGGGGCGGGAGAATCCGGCTAGCATTCGAAGGAAGGTTGTTTTCCCGGAACCATTAGCGCCGGTTAATAAGAGGGCAGAGCCATCGTGCACGGAGACGTTAATGTTGCGGAGGACGGTTTGTGCATTTCGCATGCAAGAGACATTGTTTAGGAGGATGCGAGGTGGTGGAGGTCTGAGAGGGGGCATTTATTTTCAATATACTAGATATAGTGCCTATTTGACCTTGCTTATGCTTCTCTTTTAGCCTAGTAGAAATTCAGCAATTGGAAGTTTAAATCTTCAAGTACTGCGGGTAGCTGATATGAGATTCCGAGCCTCGAAAGCAAAAGTTTCGACCTGCATCTTTGGATTCTACTAGTGGGAGGATCTTAAAACAGTGCTTGTTGCAATGGCACAACTCAAAAAATGCTACCGTTTTCTCAAAAAAAAAAAAAAAATCTATAAAAGTTCCAAATAAGCTCTTAATACATGAACCTGCAATAGATGAGAACCATGAAAATTTGCATCTAGAACTTCAGAATTTTCATTCTGACAGAATTTTTCCATAATATAAGAAATAGCAGACAAAAATTACTAAAACCGGTGATTGATCGAACTTCCACTCCCATCCAACCCAGTACACAATAGACAATTTCATTAATCATATTAATCAGTTTTACACACAAAAATAATAAACACAGTGATCAAAACACAAAAAAGGGAGATTATTTTACAAATTAGATACATCTTACTACCTAGATCATGCTTAAAATACATCAAAGTTTAGTTTTTAACCCACCGATTACATAGTTACTGAACAGGGCAAACGTTGCGATGAGGAAATTAGTAATTTAAGATGCTTAGGAAGAAACAAGCTTTAATGGAGGAAAAATGGATCGAGAAACGACACAGAGAGCGGAAGAGGAGAAAAGAGAGAGGGCGATCGAATCGATATGGGGACGTACCTGAGAGGACGACGAAGCTCGATCGTCGACGTGAGGAGTGTGCGTTGGTGCATCGCCATGGATGGGGAAGAGGACGAAGACGGAGAGAGAGAGAGAGAGAGAGAGAGAGAGAGAGAGAGAGAGGTGCGAAACCTAATGCGAGTCCAAAACTTCAAATTGGGTGAGAATGGGCCGGGCCTAGGACTAAAACCAAAGAGACCCGGATCCGATAAGAGGCTCTTCTCTTCGTTCCCCTCTCCCTCTCTTCCCCATTACTCTGTGCTACACATCTCGGCTACTTCTCGATCTCGCACACGAGTAAGCTCCTAGAAATTTTTTTTAAATTAAATTCTCTATAGATGGATCCTACTAATCCCCTTACTTGATTCATTGGGTAGTTGTTTTTTTTTTTTTTTTTTTTTTTGTGTGGGGTTATTGTTAAACCCTAAAGACATTTGGTTCCTCTGGGATTGCACTATATGTAGAAGCTATTTGACGAGGAATTCTTAGCTTTTCCGCGATTAAAAATGAATTAATGGTGAATTTTGGCTTATATTGAGTGGAAGTGGGTGTGAATTTGGTATTGAGCATGATTTTGGAGATAAAAACTAGATTTTGGAGTGTGTTTTGGGTTTTTCTTTTTTTTCCCTGTCCTGGTATCTTCTGAGTTTTACCATCCGTGCAAGGGGAATGTGTGTAAATCTGGTGTTGAGCATGATTTTCAGATAAAAAACTAGTATTTTCTTTTAAAAAAAGTGTTTCTTGGTTCAAAATCTTCTCATTTTTTCCTTATTGGTTGGATTACCCATTATTGGTAGAGTGGGAGAATGAGTTCTTCTAGGCCAGTTCCGAGGAGAGATAGCCCGTGGGGTTTGCCGGAAGGTGACACGCGGCAGCCTCAGGCGCATCGGTGCAATGATAGAGCCGAGGATGTAGTCCAGGTAATTCTCTTGTTTTACAGCTTTTTTCTGAGTTTCCCCCCCACCTATTTGCTCTTAGAATTGGTTATTGTATATTAGATGCCTCTTGTATTCTAGTTCTAGCAGTGTGAATGAATCATAGCTTTCGAGTACCTCACTTTTTATATTATATCGGTTGAAGTATTTTTCTGATTAGAGTATCTCATGTGAGGTTAGTTGTTTCTTCGATGGTAAGGGAATTTTTCTTAAAAAAAGAAAAAGAATAGTACACGAAAATTCGAAAAAGAGAGAAAAAGAAGTGCAAAAAACATGAAGGGAACTATGTGATGAAAATGAATTTTATTTATGCCGTACTTCTTTATCAGGTGAAGGCCGACGCCGAATGGATTTGTTGCTCTTTATTGGATAGATGCTGGTGCTCCAACTAGTGCCAAATTTGTTTTCTTCAGCTTGGGTGTTAAGTCATCCTGTTGAATTTATTTGTTACTATCGGATTGTTTTTAACTCAATTTTTGCTGCTTTTCCCATATTCAATTGCTTTAAGCTGCTTTTCGGAGAAGCATGTCAATGGTGCAGCATATATTATGTGCTGAGGTATTTTTGCCTATTCTTTGTTGCTTTGCAGGCCTGCTTTGAAGGGAATCCATTTAAAACTGTTCCAGGTCCTTTCAAGCTCTTTTGGCGGTGCATGCGATCAAAACCTGGGTATGTATTTTCACGTCGAGATGTAAGCGAGATAAGTGGCCTCCAGTTTGGACAACTAATGTAGAATTTGCCATTACAATTTTGTGCGAGTTTCTGATTTTAGTATGCGCGTCAGCATTAAGACAGAAATCCTAAAGATTGATTTAGGCAGTATGACTTAGTATGCATTTCAACCATTCTATTTTTTGTGCATGGCCTATTCTTGAAGTTTAGATTGATCAGTTAGAAAGATAATTGAAGCCTTTATCTACATAGAGTTTAATGCCTACTGTATTTTTACTCTTTGAGTTTCTCAAACGCTGCTATTGATACTTACTTGGTCAAGTCATCACATTGAAGTTTACTGCAATTTTACCGTTTCTTTGTTTGGAACATGATATTGTAGGATATAGGAAGTAAGTGGAGTTTAAGATCCTTGCACATGAGGCGGCTATCTAGTTCATCAATTAGGAAAGAAATTGAGGCTTTCCCGGCTTCATTTTTGTTGAACTGCTTCAGGTTGAAACGGATATGCTGCAAGCTAATTCTATTATATGTTACCCAAAAGAGAGAGTTACCCAACTAAAGCTAGTTCAAGAAAGGGTACTGGGTTTTTTTTTCGTTTTGCATTGCTTATAGAACTTCAAATTTTCTCGAGAAGCAAAAGTTTGGCAATTGAAAATCTTGTTCTTCCTTCTGTCTATCCTAGTGCCTCCTTTACAAAGGAATGTTAAGTACTGAGATAGGTCGTTGAGGTCTCGTCTCTCATCCCCAAAAATGAAAAGTAATCTTTAGTTTAAAAGAAAAGAGTCAACGAAGAGCACTTATAAAGATCCCTGCGGCCCGCTTCCATTCCGAGATTTACATGCTGCTCTGACCTCACCTCATTGCGCTCGGGCTAGGGCATTCGATGCAGCTCCTTCTCTCGCATTTGACACCGTTATTGATTCATTTTCTGCAAACAAGCATTCTAGAAAGGTAGGCTCAACATCAACAGCTTACAGAGCCGGTAGGCCTACTCGGTCAGAGGCCAAATTCGATCTTCATAATCGGTCGCTTCCCTCCCAATATGAATGAAGAATCTGCCTTACTTAAGTCGAAAGATGACCAAAATTTAGACCTTCCTGCCAGATCAGGAAGCTGTTGGCAAGATTCTTAATGAAAGATGCCAGGCCTTCTTTGAGCAGATCTTTCAAACAGCACTTTTGTGGAACTTCCGAATTTCCAACATAATTAGCGATAATCATGCCGTTCTTTTCAGTTTTTATTTTTTGTTTGTATTTGAATTCTCTGTTCTCAATGCACATTGACTAAAAACTATCTGGCTGAATGTCACAGGGAGGAGCCAACAGAACCTTTCTATTACCTGCAGCTGGATCCACCAAAGAGACAGGAAGTCAATCTAGAGTGAGAGAACGAACAGCGAAAAAAAGAAGAAGAAGAATCCAGAGAGAAATAGCGTTCTTGAGGCCGATGTGTAGCATTCAACTCCTATAAAAACCTCATCTGCTTTTTGTTGCATGTTTGTGGAAATAAATTTTGAAATACTCAGCTACACTTGTTGTTGTTCTTTTCCTCTTTATCTACTCTCTGAATAGTTAGAACATTGAATGTGTTAGTGTTTTCTGGTGAAAATGAGAGCTAGCTCTTGGTATTGTGTTGCAAAAGAATTTGGATACAATGCAAAATAAATCTGATGAACTCTGAAGATGATACTAATCCAATTTTACGGGTTATCTGGTGACCGAATCAATTTTGATTTACCTCATTGTATATACTCTTGTTCTTGCAATATCACTTCTTTGTATTGTGTTGATGCTCTTGCAATCTAAGAGGGCTCACTGTATTTTATTTTCGCGCATTTGTTTCATTTATCTACTATTTTCTGAACAGCCAAATATAAAAAGTATATTAAAAAAAATAGTAGAAATTAAGACTCAGTTTCTGAGTAGCTAGTTTTTAGAAATAATATTTTTTAAAAATACCACTTTGTAGTGTCATTTTTGCGCAACCAAACACGTCCTCAATTTTAGTCGAATATAAGGATCCAAGAAGCCCACGGCCCGAGAATCTGCTACTGGGCCTTACATTGGTTCTTGGGCCCACATACTCGGCCCAGAATCTCTGCACGTGGCTTTGGGATCAGTGCACGTGCGTCGACGTGCCACATACTCACTCCGTAGCGTCTACGTTGCTCTCACTCCCTAACTATGATATAAATTTTTTAAAAAAAATCATGCATTAATTTCACTAACAATTGTGAAACATTATAAAAGTTAACATGTGTGCATGAGATCTCTCTAACCAAATCGTTTGTTTGAGTTGGTAGAGAATGGTTAGCATGAGTTGCAGTAGTAGCTCCTATTCTCTCCCACTCTTCATACTTTCTCTTCTCCTACTACTCTCTTTTCTCCTCTTTGATCAAAACCACCTTTCACAATTTCGCGGTGGCTCGAAAGCCGCTAAAGCTACATCCCTACCTTCTCTTGCACTCTCATCGTCGTCGCCATTGTCGTCGTCGCCATCTCCGTCGTCTTCTGCTTCACAAACGAATAGCGCACGCGCTGCAGCGCGTAACGTAACTAAAATTCAGAAGAGAGGAAGTATAGAGAAGGGACTCGCAAATGCGCGAGCCTCGATTCGACGGGCCATCCTTTTGCACAACTACACTTCAAGCAAGGGAGAAGAGTTCGTCCCGAGAGGCGCCGTGTATCGCAACCCCTATGCCTTTTATCAGTTAAGTAGTAAAAGCAACAAAATTAGTTGTAAGATTGAACAATACTGTTGAATGTTGATCCTCTTTGTATGTTGGTCTCTTACGTAGAGGTTTGATACCATGCAGGAGCTACATTGAGATGGAGAAGAGATTCAAGGTGTGGATATACAACGAAGGCGAGCCACCGATCACGCACGGCGGTCCGGAGTCGAGCATTTACGCTATTGAAGGGCACTTCATCAGTGAGATAGAGGATGAGAAGAGTCCGTTTAGAGCTCGCCGCCCTGACGAGGCTCATGTGTTCTTTCTCCCCATCAGCATTGTCAACATTGTTAAGTACATCTACCGCCGCGACATGATCGACTACTGGGGGCCTCAGCGCCGCTTAGTCGCGGATTACGTGGATGTGATAGCTAGTAAGTATCGTTACTGGAATCGCAGCGAGGGGGCCGATCATTTCATAGTCTCCTGTCACGATTGGGTATCTGCTATTTCTCTCTCTTTTGTCGAAATTCTTTGTCTTTTTCTAGAGTAGAGAAGCTATTTCAGATGCCAGATTTAACAGTCACTGTATAGTTTCCTTATTTTGCCACTGAAACATTTCATTTTCAGGCCCCGTACCTTTCCGGTGCCAATCCTCAGCTCTACAAGAACTCAATTCGTGTGATCTGCAATGCGAACATGTCGGAAGGCTTCGAGCGCGGAAAGGACGTCACGCTTCCCGAAGTAAACGTCAAAGGGCGGCGCCTCCCCCGTCACTACGCGATCGACCGTCCGCCAACCGGAAGAACGATCCTCGCGTTCTTTGCAGGGGGGTCGCACGGCTACATCAGAGAACTCCTGCTTCGACACTGGCAGGGGAAGGATCGGGAAGTCGTCGTCTACGAGTACCTGCCAAGGGGCCTGAACTATGACGAGTTCATGAGCTCGACCAAGTACTGCTTGTGTCCCAGCGGGTACGAGGTAGCGAGCCCAAGGATCGTGGAGTCGATAACATCGGGTTGTGTACCGGTGATCATATCGGTGAACTACTCATTGCCTTTCAGTGATGTGCTCGATTGGAGTAAATTCTCAGTGCAGATACCTGTTGAGAAGATTCCTGAGATCAAGACCATACTGCAAGGAATTTCGGGGCGCCGGTACGAAATATTACGGGCAAGGGTGGCTCAGGTGCGGCGCCACTTTGAGCTCAACCGACCCGCGAAGAGGTTGGATGTGATCCACATGGTGCTTCACTCCATATGGTTGAGGAGGCTAAATCTGAGGCTTCCTTATTGAATGTAGTAACAGGCATTTATCTTCTGAATAATTGTTACCATGAAACCCTGTTAAATAACTGATTCTTATTAGTGTCTTTTTGGACATTTTCACCCTTATTCAAAGTATACAACTCAACGCACATTTCATTTAAACATACATCAAAGGAACAGAGAAACTGCAGAATATACAGAATTTCAGATGATATTATTATAAATCTTGGAGAAATTGCGTTGCTATTTCAAAGATACAAACTGCTATATTTCATTTTCTGAAGCGATCTAAGAGTGCAAATTATTTTAAAAAAAGGAAAAGAAATTTCGTATCTTCCAATCCAAAATGGCCTCCTGATGCACATCAAATCAGCTATTCAATGGATACTCGTGAACTCTGAGATTCTTTATCACTCAATCTGCTCTTAATAGCTTTCTTGACCTTCTCCTCCTTCTTATCGACAAACTGAATCAAATCCTTAAAGCTTTTTAAATTACTCAACCGCCTCGGTAGTGTTTCGCCGTTTGGAGTTCCAGTGGAGTTTCCAGTGGAGTTTCCAGGCTCTGCAGTACTGCTGTATTGGCTATATTGCCAACAGATTCTTATGAAGAATATAATAAGAGAAAGGACACATACGAGACTGCATATGAGAAAGAGACCCCAGAAGCTCTTAAGGCTAAGCTGGTTCGATTCTATTTCGGTGTTGTCGCTGTTGCATCCTTTGCCTACTAGCCATTTGTCGTGGATCCTTTGGAGCTCACCATTTTCTGATAGTGTGAGAATCATGGTTGAGAGGTCCACTGCTAGAGGAGAGTCCTTTTGGAAGGCCTGCAAAGAACATATAACTAAGTTACGGTTGACCTACGGATAGAACTATTATCAAAATAGAAGAAAATAAAAGTAAATGATAAACTTCGCCAACCAGAAAAACAGTAAAGAATATTCAATTTCCTGGTCATAGTGGAAGATGGTACTTACAAATCCCCATCCCTCCCTAGTAAACTCCTGCCCCACAATCCTGAAGTTGCAGTATACTGACAAAAAGATGTCAACATAAGGAGATTCATCTACTATTGCTGCGACACCTCCATTTTTGGGCCCGAGCTCAAGAGCTCTTGCGTATTCGTCTACTGTATTTAAAGGTATGAGCCTGGACTCAGCTATGTTGAGCTCTTCTATCATATAATTCCGCGTAAATTTCCCGACCTGATAACCAATTGGCTCTGAGCTCGATATCAAGCTATCAAGTCCCTTAATTCCCGAAGAAAGTTGTTGAACCGTAAGGATGGATGTGAGGCTGGCGGTGTAGCTTGAATTGATTATTAGTACTACAAATAACCATATGATTAGCACAAACCGTCCGAGGGTGCTCAGTGTGTTCTCTCCTGAAAAACATATACAGCAGTGTAAAGTTCGAGCTTGTGAAGAAGGTATTGTGAATTGAAACTTTTGTGAGGCAAATCAACTTACTTTGCGCAAAAAACATTGTTGAGAAACTGAACCTGCAAGGAAAGAATGGTGGAATTAAAATATTACATTTATAAGATAAAAATCTTCATTCATAAAAATAAAAAAAAGATAAAAATGGAGAAGATTCAAATGTTAAAAAAATGAGTAAAAAGTAACACGAAGAGATAAAACTGAGAATTTTATTAAAAAATTTGAATAAAAGCTGTGCGAACTTGGATAGACCTCATGCGTGCATAAAAAACTCGTTCTGATATATTTTTTTTGAGAGAAAGGTAGCACGCTACCCGCTTCGTTTATTTCTTTTAGAAATAAACTTAGCTAGAAATGTGAATCAACTAGGATTCGAACTCGGGACCTCGGGTATCAACCACCAAGCCCTTTACCACTTGCGCTAGGGACAGTCGGTAACTCGTTCTGATATTGGATTGTGGAAAATACTGCCTTAGAGACTGTACTCAGATGGGCTTGATAGCCTGAGCTGAAAAATAAAGGGAAAAAAAAAAACTTCCGCAGTTCACAATTACTATATCTGTAACTTTCAGAGTTTCATGTATCAAAGGATATTTGTGCCCCTGTAAAATTTGCATTAAACAAAACATATCTTATCAAATTACCTGAATTTTCAAAATCATTATATGGTGTTATCTACCTGAAGTTGATTTTGAAATTCATAAATTTTGGTACAGAAACATATGCTAGTTGTTAGAACAACTTTTAAAGTGTTCCTGGAGAGAGCAAACTAGAAACAGTATAATAGCAAGATCAAACTTTCTTATGATGTTCCTGGATAGAGAGCCCAAAAACAGTATAAAAGCAAGATAAAACTGTCTTTTAAACAATGACGATTAAGATATAATTCTCAGGGGGGGGAAAAGGAAGACTAACCAGCATAGTGTCACGAGCTGCTGTCTCGGCGATCCTCGAAACTCCGGGTTTGTGCGGTGCTCAAGAATCCAAACAACCACCCCAACAGTAATAAAGAAAGCTCCTGTTACACACCACATCTGTATAGTGAAGGGCTTCAGAAAAGCCCATGCACTGGAGCTACTTTGCTTCACAGGTGCTACAATTACAAGGCCCGACTCAGTATACGGCTGCGTGAAATCTACAATCTTTGTTCTGTTTCTCACGATGGCGATGTCACCTACTGCTGCATCTAGCTCCTAGAAAGCAGAACCAGGCTTAGATGCAAAAAAAAAGATAAGATATATATACCCTGCAAAATTGTCTCTCAAGTTATATCCCTGCAAAATATGAATTTTCATGTATGTCAAAGTGTATCCATCTATAGGACACCTTTTCAAAAAGAACCCATTCTCCCTCACAAATTGGGCGATTCCCCAACTTATATTGGTACTTTTTTGTATGAAATTGCACTTTTCAAGGGATATATATATATATATATATATAGATAGATAGATAGATAGAGAGAGAGAGAGAGAGAGAGAGAGAGAGTTGAGCTGGAATACTATTAATAGTATTTGGGCTCTTTTGCTATCGATTTTTTAGCCGTTAGATGTACACTTTAATCAATTTCACCCTTTAGATCATACTATTCAACCAACCACTCACTCAACCCTAGAGGGGCCACTTCTAAACCCTAAGGGATCACTATCATCCTAACCGTACAATTTTTCATCCAAGGGTTAAAAACTCGATATATGAAAATTCAGATTTACAGCATATATATGTAAATGGATACTTTGCAAGGATATAGTAGTAAAAGCCTCAAAGGAAAATGGAAAATATACAATTTAACATTAGAACTCGAAAAGAACAGAAAAATTCAGGTCTATGATAATAGAGCACATACGTTTTGAGCGACCATGTTTATGATATCATCATAGTTCGGATTCTCTATACCATTCCCAATCAATATGAATGAGCAAGGAACCGGGTATGGTAACAACTTAATCGCAGCATTAAATACATCAATGCAATATCCAGTCACATTATCGGGACCAGAACTTTTCGACACAAATTCCTTAAAGCTTACTTTATTTGGAACTCCAATCCTCAAAGCCTTGCCATTATTCGGAAAAACCCAACCGCGAGGCTTCGTCGTAGTTTCACCAGGCCAGATGACACTATAGAGTTGTTGGCTACTTGTAGAAGTATTTGGTGGCTTCTCAGACAAAATTTCAGGAGAAACAACCGTAAGACCAGAGTAATTAGACCAATAGCCTATTACCCGTGAACTTGTTCCACCAATATTTAAGATATCGTAAGCTGGGTGTATTAAATTCCTGTCTGAGTCGAATTGAACTTGACCCGTTACGCCCGTAAAGTTTGTGAGCAACAACTGGTTAAGTAAATTCTGGCCGTCATCCAAAATTTTCAGGGATGCTAAGTGCAAAGTGCTTCCATTTGAATCATGCAATCTTGGATCACTAGAGAAATTGAATTCCTGTCCCTTATTTAGCAATTGATCGACAGCACGAGCAACAACCCAAACTGAATCGTAAGCGTACAAACCGTATGAATTCAAGCTCGAACTGGCACTCGAATTACCAATTTTATCATTCCATCTAGACAGAAACTTTGTTTTGAGATTAGAATCCGGAGTATGATGCCTAAGAACAATTGATCCCTGTATAAGACTCATAGTATTAGGATCAACCAAGCCCGAAGAATCAAGAACTGAAGCAAGCCAATCAGTTGCGATCCACACATAACCGGCCGCCATCATCCCGAGTTTCTTAGCCTGTGAAAAAACTGTCAAGCCCGAGTCGGGATTCACATGCACAACATAAACCCGAGATTCCATCAAGTTCACTTCTACAAGCAAGTCATTGATGGCATCAGCATCTGCATTAGGAGGGAAAGCAGCTTTATATGAAATTTTCGCCCGCTTTTCCGCAAGTGCATCGCCTAGAACCGATATCCCTCCTCGCCCGTAATCATCATCGACGAAAATGGCGGTGATCTCTTGCCACTGAAAATAGTCGATCATGTCGGCGATTGCCCTCATTTGGAAATAGTCACTATGTGTGGTTCTAATAAAGAAAGGATATTCAAGAGAGGAGAGAGTTGGATCGGTGGCGGCAAATGACAAGAGGGGGACATGTAGCTCGTTAACAACGTGAGAGATGACATGGCCTATATCGGAGGATTGCGGGCCAATGATGGCAACCACATCTTTCTCCATTAGCTGCAAGGCTGCGAGAAGACGAGATTGCGGCATCAAGTTCGTTAGCTCAATGCTCAATATATATAGCCAAAAGGCACGCAAAAGTAGTTCCTTTTTTTGAAACAAAATGAATACAAGTTCGTTCCTTTTTCTCGATACTACTATAACTTTCTTACTAAAATCAATCCCCAGCTAGAGGTGTCAAAAGGGCGTCACATAAAGAGGAAAATGAGAGAAAGAAACTCCATATAAACGAAAGGCTAAAATATAGAAAAACCTCCTATAAATATCCTCTTTTTTACTTTTTCTCTTTGACTTTAAAAAACCTCTATTTTACCATTTCAAAACACAAGGCCAGTGCAACACAAATAATGGAAAAAGAAATGAATTAATAAAAAAGGAAGCATTAAAAAAAAAGAGAAGAAAAAGCTCAACAGATTCAATTTGATAAAGAATCTTATTTCTTGTAGAAACCATGTGTTAAAAAAAAAAGGGGGCTAGTGGTAAGTATCGAAGCTATTTAATTAATCTAAAAGTGATCTTTTTCTCTAAGTGAAGAAAAAAAGAAACATAACTTTTATCACAATTACATATCACCACCCAATTATCTTTTCGCTTAAAATAACTTTAAAGTTTTTTTTTTTGGGTTACACAAAAGTAATACTTTTTTATCATTTTATAATATATAATTCAGCAAAAGTTCAGGTTAATCTAATAAACTAATTTATTTTTCTCATCCCTTTTCCATTTCGCAATAGAATTGCTTAATCATGTAATAAAAACCAATAATAACTGTTAAACAATGAGAAAGCCTCTCACGTCGTTACAGCAAACAGAATAACCAAGGGATAAAGCACTTTATCCCATACACTCTGCCAAGCACAACTAAATTTGAAAGAAATAATTTAGTTTGGTCAAAGTCAAAGCGGGTTATTTCAGATTACTGTAGAATAACCAGTTAAAAGCTATTTCCCCGCACTTGTGTAACAGGGTTATTTTCTAGTTAATCCTTCGCCTTTGTTTTCCACACCAAACTCTTTCAACTATTCTCCACTGTTTTTTTAAAAAATAATCTAATACGAATTTTTTTTTTTATTCCTCTTTATTCTAGAATACAGAGTTATTCAAGAATATAAATATTTATCTCTTCAAATATTATCCCATTATCAAATGCAGGTTTTTTCTTTTTTTTTATTTATAGGCACAATTAAATGAGAGAAAATTAACTAAAAATAGAAATACTATGAGATTCGAATTCAGATCACGTGGCCAGTATCATGTTAAAATCAAAAAATGAAACAATTATTATTCACAAAAAAAATATTATTTTTTATATTTTATATTCAACAGTTGTAGCAGTGGATTTTTTTTCAAAACAACCCTGTAAAATTTTCTAATTGGGTAAATAACCCTATGAAAAAAAAATTGGCAAACTAATCCTCCTTTTGCCATGTAGGAGCCACGTTGGGATTTTCTCTTAAAGACGGTGAACGATTTACCGCCTTCATAAAAACAGTAAACGATTCACCGTCTTCCTAATTTTTCACATGAATCATTCACCGTCTTTCACTTATTTATTGTTTCTTTCTATATCCCATATATAATCCTAACAACCACATAAAAATTTCAACAAATCACATATTATCTTAACAACCTAAAAATCCTAATAATTTATTCATACAATTCTAACAATCAAATAAAATTTTTAATAATCTATGTATAATTCTAACCACCACACTTTTTTTTATTTCCCATATAATCAACGTAGAATTCTAACAAACTCACTTTTTTTCTCTTTCCTTAACGATTCTTAATAAATGCGGTGAATGATTCACCACCTTTAAAAGGCCCGGGAGACCTTCAGAATGTGGTGAATGATTCATCGCGTTTCGGAAGAGAGGTAGTTTGCCAAATATAAATTTGGTAGGATTATTTTACAAATTACAAACTTTTAGAAGGTTATTTTGTAAAAAAGTCAGTAATAATAAGAATAATAGTAATAATACTAAAAAAAAAAAACCTTCGATGGTTCCGAGGAAGCCGCTGCAATTGGTGTCCTGGGTGAGCACGGCCATTCTCGTCCCGTTGAGCACGCCCGGATCCCCGTTCACGTCCTCGGCGGCGAGCTCGATGGCGAGGCGCGCCGCGCGCCCGATCGTCGAGTTGAAGGTGAAGAGCGCCCCCACGCTCACGCTCCGCGGCGCCGCCGCCGCACCCCCGGTGAGGCCCAACAACAAACAGGTCGTGAGCATTACCCAAAACAACAACGACGACAACGAGCAACCCATTTCAACTCCCTAGGTGATTTCGATTTGGATTTGGATTTTGATTTGGATTTGGTTGGTGTGTTTCTCAATGGTTTCTACAGTGGAATCATTTGAGAGAGAGATTCTTCATATTTGGGAATAAGGAGAGAGAGAGAGAGTGTGGAGCAAGGTTGGAGTGGGTACATGAGTAACTAATGAGGCTATGCTATATATAATATTGGAAAAATAGAAATGTCAAATTAAAACTAAAGTATAGTTATTTATATTTTTGAACGGCAAAATTTTATTTTTATCTCCTTCAATGAAAAGCAGCAAATTTTTATTATTTATCAAACACTCTATTGAATGTAACGGTTACTGAAAGTAAAAATAAAAGCTGAATGGAGCAAATTCGAAAGAAACATAAGAAATTTTTTTATCTATCAAATGTTTTACTAAAAATAATTATCTACTTTTTGTTATAAGGAAGAGTGATATTTTACTTATATTATAAATAAATTTTGTAATATTTTACAAACTTATTTACGTGGACGTGTTTAATTGATTGTACTGTAATTTATAAGATCAACAATAAAAATTTAATCATTAAAATCTAACAAATAACTTCTATAACTGTTTACAAAACTTAAAAATTAACGATAAGATTTCATTCTTAATCTTGTAAACCACAATACAATTGCCTCGTAATTTATATCTTTTTATCAATTAAATGCGTCCAAAAAATAAGTTTATAAAATATTATTGAATTTATTTGTAAGTGGACGTGAAACTTCTCTCCCCACCTTTTTTGGAGGAGGAAGAAAAGAATTATTTTTTAAATGCTTTAGCTCTCCTTTTTGTTACTTGCCTATGAGAGTTAGTTGCCTTTTTTAAGCTTGATTTTTGGGGAAAGAACCATGTTCACTTTAGAAAGAGGTGAAAGGTTCGATTAGTTTGATACAAACATTAATTCTTATATATAAATTTATTCATTATTTTCCGAAAAAAAATAATATTTTGCAATACTTGGATCAAGGATAATATATTGAGAGTGACTAGCAAAATTTCTAACTATATATATATAGAATTAAGCGGGAATGCTTCTAATAACACCAAATCATTGATGCTATTAAGTTTCGGTGCTTGGATGAAGATATTTGCGGTTTGGATGATAGTAGTCCCCTAGAATTGACCGTCCACCAACCGAAAGAACGATCCTCGCGTTCTTTGCAGGGGGGCCGCACGGCTACATCAGAGAACGCCTGCTTCGACACTGGCAGGGAAAGGATCGGGAAGTCGTCGTCTACGAGTACCTGCCGAGAGGCCTGAACTATGACGAGTTCATGAGCTCGACCAAGTACTGCTTGTGTCCCAGCGGGTACGAGGTAGCGAGCCCAAGGATCGTGGAGTCGATGACATCGGGTTGTGTACCGGTGATCATATCGGTGAACTACTCATTGCCTTTCAGTGATGTGCTCGATTGGAGTAAATTCTCAGTGCAGATACCTGTTGAGAAGATTCCTGAGATCAAGACCATACTGCAAGGAATTTCGGGGCGCCGGTACGAAATATTACGGGCGAGGGTGGCTCAGGTGCGGCGCCACTTTGAGCTCAACCGACCCGCGAAGAGGTTGGATGTGATCCACATGGTGCTTCACTCCATATGGTTGAGGAGGCTAAATCTGAGGCTTCCTTATTGAATGTATAGTAACAGGCATTTACCTTCTGAATAATTGTCACCATGACACCCTGTTAAATAACTGATTCTTAGTGTCTTTTTGGACATTTTCACCCTTATTCAAAGTATACAACTCAACGCACATTTCATTTAAACATACATTACAGCACAAAGGAACAGAGAAACTGCAGAATATACAGAATTTCAGATGATATTATTATAAATCTTGGAGAAATTGCGTTGCTATTTCAAAGATACAAACTGCTATATTTCATTTTCTGAAGCGATCTAAGAGTGCAAATTATTTTAAAAAAAGGAAAAGAAATTTCGTATCTTCCAATCCAAAATGGCCTCCTGATGCACATCAAATCAGCTATTCAATGGATACTCGTGAACTCTGAGATTCTTTATCACTCAATCTGCTCTTAATAGCTTTCTTGACCTCCTCCTCCTTCTTATCGACAAACTGAATCAAATCCTTAAAGCTTTTTAAATTACTCAACCGCCTCGGTAGTGTTT
The DNA here is from genome assembly GCA_016920855.1 of Puya raimondii. Classification (NCBI taxonomy): domain Eukaryota; kingdom Viridiplantae; phylum Streptophyta; class Magnoliopsida; order Poales; family Bromeliaceae; genus Puya; species Puya raimondii. The sequence goes on from JABWPP010000050.1 coordinate 215,934,587, forward strand.
CGCCGTTTGGAGTTCCAGTGGAGTTTCCAGTGGAGTTTCCAGGCTCTGCAGTACTGCTGTATTGGCTATATTGCCAACAGATTCTTATGAAGAATATAATAAGAGAAAGGACACATACGAGACCGCATATGAGAAAGAGACCCCAGAAGCTCTTAAGGCTAAGCCGGTTCGATCCGGTGTCGGTGTTGTCGCTGCTGCATCCTTTACGTACTAGCCATTTGTCGTGGATCCTTTGGAGCTCGCCATTTTCTGATAGTGTGAGAATCGTGGTTGAGAGGTCCACTGCGAGAGGAGAGTCCTTTTGGAAGGCCTGTAAAGAACATATAACTAAGTTACGGTCGACCTACAGATAGAATTACTATCAAAGTAGAAGACAATAAAAGTAAATGATAAACTTCACTAACCAGAAAAACAGTAAAGAATAATCAATTTTATGGTCATAGTAGAAGATGGTACTTACAAATCCCCATCCCTCCCTGGTAAACTCCTGCCCCACAATCCTGAAGTTGCAGTATACTGACAAAAAGATGTCAACATAAGGAGATTCATCTACTATTGCTGCGACACCTCCATTTTTGGGGCCGAGCTCAAGAGCTCTTGCGTATTCGTCTATTGTATTTAAAGGTATGAGCCTGGACTCAGCTATGTTGAGCTCTTCTATCATATAATTCCGCGTAAATTTCCCGACCTGATAACCAATTGGCTCTGAGCTCGATATCAAGCTATCGAGTCCTTTAATTCCCGAAGAAAGTTGTTGAACCGTAAGGATGGATGTGAGGCTGGCGGTGTAGCTTGAAGTGATTATTAGTACTACAAATAACCATACGATTAGCACAAACCGTCCGAGGGTGCTCACTGTGTTCTCTTCTGAAAAACATATACAGCAGTGTAAAGTTGGAGCTTGTGGAGAAAGTATTGTGAATTGAAACTTTTGTGAGGCAAATCAACTTACTTTGTGCAAAAAACATTGTTGAGAAACTGAACCTGCAAGGAAAGAATGGCGGAATAAAAATATTACATTTATAAGATATAAATGTCCATTCATAAAAATAAAAAAAGGATAAAAATGGAGAAGATTCAAATGTTAAAAAAATAAGTAAAAAATAACACGCAGAGATAAAACTGAGAATTTTATTAAAAATTTTGAATATCAGCGAACAAAACTAGAAGTAAAAGCTGTGCGCACTTGGATAGACCTCGTGTGTGCATAAAAAATCGTTCTGATATTGGATTGTGGAAATTACTGCCTTAGAGACTGTACTCAGATTGCTTGATTGCCTCAGCTGAAGAGAAAAAAAGAAAAACAAAAAAATTTCTGCAGTTCACTATTACTATATCTGTAACTTTCAGAGGTTCATGTATCAAAGTATATTTTTGCCCCTGTAAAATTTGCATTAATTAAAGCATATCCTATCAAATTACCTGAATTTTCAAAATCACTATATGTTGTTATCTACCTGCAATTGATTTTGATATTCTTAAAATTTGGTACACAAACATATGCTAGTTGTTAGGACAAACTTTCAGAGTTAAGAGTGTTCCTGGAGAGAGCAACCTAAAAACAGTATAAAAGCAAGATAAAACTTTCTTATGATATTCCTGAATAGAGAACCTAAAAACAGTACAAAAGCAAGACAAAACTGTCTTTTCAACAATGGCGATTAAGATATAATTCTCAGGGTGGAAAACAAAGAAGACTAACCAGCATAGTGTCATGACCTGCTGTCTCGGCGTTCCTCGAAACTCCGGGTTTTTGCGGTGCTCAAGAATCCAAACAACCACCCCAACAATAATAAAGAAAGCTCCTGTTACACACCACATCTGTATAGTGAAGGGCTTCAGAAAAGCCCATGCACTGGAGCTACATTGCTTCACAGGTGCTACTATTACAAGGCCCGACTCAGTGTACGGCTGCGTGAAATCTACAACCTTTGTTCTGTTTCTCACGATGGCGATGTCACCTACTGCAGCATCTAGCTCCTAGAGAGCAGAAACAGGCTTATAATTGCAAAATAAGATGTACCCTGCAAAATTGTCTCTTAAGTTATATCCCTGCAAAATATGAATTTTCATGTATGCCAAAGTAGTATCCATCTATAGGACACCTTTTCAAAAAGAACCCACTCTCCCTCACAAATTGGGCGATTCCCCAACTTATATTGGTACTTTTCAAGGGATATATATGAAAATTCAGATTTACAGAATAAATTTGTAAATGGATACTTTGCAGGGATATGTAAGTAAAAGCCTCAAACGAAAATGGAAAATATGCAATTAAACATTAGAACTTGAAAAGAACAGAAAAATTCAGGTCTATGATAATAGAGCAAATTCAGGTCTATGATAATAGAGCACATACATTTTGAGCGACCATGTTTATGATATCATCATTGTTCGGATTCTCCGTACCATTTCCAATCAATATGAATGAGCAAGGAACCGGGTATGGTAACAACTTAATCGCAGCATTAAATACATCGATGCAATATCCAGTCACATTATCAGGACCAGAACTGTTCGACACAAATTCCTTAAAGCTTACTTTATTCGGAACTCCAATCCTCAAACCCTTGCCATTATTCGGAAAAACCCAACCGCGAGGCTTCGTCGTAGTTTCACCAGGCCAGATGACACTATAGAGTTGTTGGCTACTTGTAGAAGTATTTGGTGGCTTCTCAGACAAAATTTCAGGAGGAACAACCGAAAGACCAGAGTAATTAGACCAATAGCCTATTACCCGTGAACCTGTTCCACCAATATTTAAGATATCGTAAGCTGGGTGTATTAAATTCCTGTCTGAGTCGAATTGAACTTGACCCGTTACGCCCGTAAAGTTTGTGAGCAACAACTGGTTAAGTAAATTCTGGCCGTCATCGAAAATTTTCAGGGATGCTAAGTGCAAAGTGCTTCCATTTGTATCGTGCAATCTGGGATCACTAGAGAAATTGAATTCCTGTCCCTTATTTAGCAATTGATCGACAGCACGAGCAACAACCCAAACTGAATCGTAAGCGTACAACCCGTATGAATTCAAGCTCGAACTGGCACTCGAATTACCAATTTTATCATTCCATCTAGACAGAAACTTTGTCTTGAGATTAGAATCCGGAGTATGATGCCTAAGAACAATTGATCCCTGTATAAGACTCGTAGTATTAGGATCAACCAAGCCAGAAGAATCAAGAACTGAAGCAAGCCAATCAGTTGCAATCCACACATAACCGGCCGCCATCATCCCGAGTCTCTTAGCCTGTGAAAAAATTGTCAAGCCCGAGTCGGGATTCACATGCACAACATAAACCCGAGATTCCATCGAGTTCACTTCTACAAGCAAGTCACTGATGGCATCAGCATCTGCATTAGGAGGGAAAGCAGCTTTATTTGAAATTTTCGCCCGCTTTTCCGCGAGTGCATCGCCTAGAACCGATATCCCTCCTCGCCCGTAATCATCATCGACGAAAATGGCGATGATCTCTCGCCACTGAAAATAGTCGATCATGTCGGCGATTGCCTTCATTTGGAAGTAGTCACTATGTGTGGTTCTAATAAAGTAAGGATATTCAAGAGAGGAGAGAGTTGGATCGGTGGCGGCAAATGACAAGAGGGGGACGTGTAGCTCGTTAACAACGTGAGAGATGACATGGCCTACACCGGAGGATTGCGGGCCAATGACGGCAACCACATCTTTCTCCATTAGCTGCAAGGCTGCGAGAAGACGAGATTGCGGCATCAAGTTCGATAACTCAATGCTCAATATATGTAGCCAAAAGGCACGCAAAAGTAGTTCCTTTTTTGAAACAAAATGAATGCAAGTTCGTTCCTTTTTCTCGATACTAGGATAACTTTCTTACCAAAATCAATCCCCAGGTACATGGGTCAAAAGGGCGTCACATGAAGGAGGAAAAAGATAGAAAGGAACTCCATATAAACGAAAGGCTAAAATACAAAAAAAAAAACCTCCTGTAAATACCCATTTTTTTACTTTTCCTCTCTGACTTTCAAAAACATATATTTTTGTCCCTTTTAAAATAAAAGGCCAGTGCAGCACGAATAATGGAATAAGAAATGAATTAATAAAAAAGGAAGCATTAGAAAAAAAAAAAGAAGAGAAGAAAAACTCTACAGATTCAATTTGATAAAGAATCTTATTTCTCGTACAAACCATGTATTCAAGAAAAAAAGGGTAGTGGTAAGTTTCAAAGCTATTTAATTAATCTAAAAGTGATCTTTTTCTCTTAGAGGAAAAAAAGAAACATAACTTTTAGCACAATTACATATCACCACCCAATTATCTTTTTGCTTAAAATAACTTCAAAGTTTTTTTTTTTTGTTTTGTTACACAAAAGTAATACTTTTTTATCATTTTATAAATAAAATTCAGCAAAAGTTCAGGTTAATCTAATACACTAATTAATTTTTCTCATCCCTTTACCATTTCGCAATAGAATTGCTTAACCATGTAATAAAAACCAATAATAACTGTTAAACAATGAGAAAGCCTCTCACGTTTCTACAAGCAAACAGAATAACCAAGGGATAAAGCATTTTATCCCATACACTCTGCGAAACACAACTAAATTTGAAAGAAAATAATTTATTTTGGTCAAAGTCAAAGCAGGTTTTTTTTTTTTGAGAAAAAGTCAAAGCAGGTTATTCCAGATTATTGTAGCATAACCAGTTAAAAGCTATTTCCCCGCACTTGTGTAACAGGGTTATATTCTAGTTTATCATTGGCCTTCGTTTTCCACACTATACTCTTTCAACTATTCTCCACTATTTTTTTTTAAAAAAAAATCTTATGCGAAATTTCTTTTATTCCTCTCTATTCTAGAATATTGAGTTATTCAAGAATATAAATATTTATCCCTTCAAATATTATCCCATTATTAAATGCACGGTTTTTTTATTTTTTTTTTTATCGGCACGCGTCGTAGAATAATTAAATGAGAGGGAATTAACTAAAAATAGAAGTACGATGAGATTCGAATTCACGTGGCCAGTATCATGTTAAAAACAAAAAACGAAACAATTATTATTCTAAAAAAAAATAAGAATAAGAGTAATAATACTAAAAAAATACCATCGATGGTTCCGAGGAAGCCACTGCAATTGGTGTCCTGGGTGAGCACGGCCATTCTCGTCCCGTTGAGCACGCTCGGATCCGCGTTCACGTCCTCGGCGGCGAGCTCGATGGCGAGGCGCGCCACGCGCCCGATCGTCGAGTTGAAGGTGAATAGCGCCCCCACGCTCACGCTCCGCGGCGCCGCCGCCGCCGCACCCCCGGTGAGGCCCAACAACAAACAGGTCGTGAGCATTACCCAAAACAGCAACAACGACGACGAGCAACCCATTTCAACTTCCTGGGTGATTTCGATTTGGATTTGGTTGGTGTGTTTCTCAATGATTTCTACAGTGGAATCATTTGAGAGAGAGATATTTCATCTTTGGGAGTAAGGAGAGAGAGAGAGAGAGAGAGAGAGTGTGTGTGTGTGGAGCAAGGTTGGAGTAGGCACATGAGAAATTGAGGCTTCGCTGTATATATATATTATCGGAAAAGTAGCAGGTTTACTGATGCTGTCGCGGCTGTTCATTGTATTAAAATCCTAGCCACATAATGGGCTGATTTTTATAGTGTTAGATAAAGTTGGTGGTTGGTGAATTCTCTTGTTAGACACCAGCACCTGTCGTTTCCTGTTCGTGGTTGATAATTTTTTTTATTTTTTTCCACCTTATTTGTACTTATTTTTTGTCTTTTTGAGGTCCTGGCTGCCTCACATTATGTAGCTAAATTCATCTACTTAATGAATGAAGCAGGTAGCGTGCTACCTTTCTCTCGAAAAAAAAAAAGAAAAAAAAAAGAAAAGTAGAAGTGTCAAATTAAAATTAAAACTAAAGTATAATTATTACTATTTTTGAACGGCAAATTTTTTTTTTTATCTCCTTCAAAGAAAAGCAGCAAATTTTTATTATTTATCAAACACTCTATTGAATGTAACGGTTATTGAAAGTAAAAATAAAAGCAGAACGAAGCAAATTCGAAAGAAACATAAGACTTTTTTTTTATCTATCAAATGCTCTACTAAAAATAATTATCTACTTTTTGTTATAAGGAAGAGTGATATTTTACTTATATTATAAATAAATTTTGCAATATTTTACAAACTTGTTTAAGTGGACGTGTTTAATTAGTTGTATTGTAATTTACAAGATCAAGAATAAAAATCTAATCATTAAAATCTAACAAATAATTTTTACAGCTGTCTACAAAATTTAAAATTTTACGATAAGAATTTATTCTTAATCTTGTAAATCACAAGACAATCGCCTCGTAATTTATCAATTAAATACATCCACAGAAATAAGTTTATAAAATATTATTGAATTTATTTGTAAGTGGATCTGAGACTCCTCTCCCTATCTTTTGGGAAGGAAGAAAAGAATTATTTTTTACATGCTTTTGCTCTCCTTCTGGTTACTTGCCTGTGAGAGTTAGTTGCCTTTTTTAGGCTTGATTTTTGGGGAAAGAACCATGTTCGCTTTAGAAAAAGGAGAAAGGTTCCATTAGATTGAATACAAACATTAATTTTTATTAATAAATTTATTCATTATTTTTCAAAAAAATAATATTTTGCAATACTTGGATCAAGGATAATATATTGAGAGTGACTAGCAAAAGGATAATATATTGAAAGTGACTAGCAAAATTTCTAGCTCTCTCTCTCTCTCTCTCTATATATATATATATATATATATAGAATGAGGCTACTATACTATCTATAGTACCGGGGCTCCGGTACTATAGTTGCTTTTTTGATCTTAGGGTATTCAAATCAACGATCCACATCGTTGAAACTGATCTAGGGTATGTGAAGTTCTTAGGAATAAAATTTTAATTTTTTTCGATATCGTTTACTTAGTAAATAAATCATGTCAAAATGAACGGTGGAAATTGAATAATACTTAAAATTTGAGTATAGGAGTTTCGAATTCAAGATCAAGGATGTTGACCTTCATCTATGTAGTTTAAAGTATTTTCTATCAAAATTTGAATAAATTTAAATTTTTCTCCACCGTTAAACTACAAACTCGCCATAATAACCATTGAAATTTGATAATTTTGAAACAGTTAGATCACAAAGTAAACTACGTCGAAAAATTATAAAATTTTATTCCTAAAAACTTTAAATATTCTAGATCAGTTTCAACGGTGTGGATCGTTGATTTGAACATCCTAAGATCGAAAAAGCGATTATAGTACCGGAGCCCTGGTACTATAGATAGTATAGGAGACTAGCTCTATATATATATATATAGTAGGGCTATTGTGCTATTAATAGCACAATAGCCCTTGTGCTATAAACTTTTTAACCACCCATCAATTTTGATGGGTGGTTAAGATGAGAGAAAGGAGAGAAATTGGAGAGAAATTCAAAGAGAAGAAAAATTAAGACATCTAACTTTTCTCCAATTTCTCTCATCTCTCTCATCTTAACATATATATATATATATATATATATATATATATATATATATATATATATATATATATATATATATATATATATATATATATATATATATATATATATATATATATATATATATATATATATATATATATATATATAATTAAGCTGGAATATTTCTAATAGCACCGAGTCATTTGTGCTATTAAGTTTTCGGTCCTTGGATGAAGAGATTGGCAGTTTGGATGATAGTAGTCTCCTAGTGTTGAGTGGGTGGTTGGTTGAATAGTATGATCTAACGTATGAAAATGATCAAAAGGGTAAATCTAATGGTGGAAAACTTGGTAGACAAAGTATTTGGTGCTATTATAAGCACCCAACCAGACTACATATATATATATATATATATATATATATATATATATATATATATATAGAATTATGCTACTATACTATTAATAATACCAAACGCTCGGTGCTATTAGATTTTCGACCCTTGGATGAAGGAATGTGCGGTTATGATGATAGTAGTCCCCGATTAGAATGACAGTGATCTTCTAGGATTGAGTGGACGGTTGGCTGAATAGTATAATAGTCGGACTATATATATATATATATATATATATATATACATTTTCATGTGATTTGATATATAAAGATCGAGTTGATAGAAAATCGATTGATAAATGTACGAATTATAGAAAATAATTTATAAATATTTGAATGCCCTCAGACAATAATTTCCTAGTCAATGAGTGTCCATACATATGCAAATGAACCTTACATGACATGGGCCCCAAGACCATGTGAAACAGCAGGTGCCATACGAATATATTATCAAATTGGACATTAGGCCCCACATTACAATTTGTAGACTCCATTAACGAAGTTTAATTTATGACAATTTTTTTTAAAAAAAGTAAATGTGGTCTTATCCATTATTTGGAAATAGTAGCCTTAGAAAAAACATTGGCTTATAAAATTATACTCATCAGTATCAGTGACAAGTAAAAATTGATATGACAAGAACCTTTTGAGATTGGCTTCTTTGTTTTATTCCTTTTTTTTCCAACAATCATGGAAATGAGCGTAATCGACTATATTGTTTACGAATGAGACTTGGAATATATATTTATTTTAGCATTTTCTATTTATATTTTGTTATATTGTTTACGAATGAGACTTGGAATATATATTTATTTTAGCATTTTCTATTTATATTTTGTTAAGTCTATTTATAATTATGTGACGTAAAATTATATTATTCGTGTGATTTATAAATAACGTAAGGCACACGTATGATTCGAAACGCGTACTATATCTTTTTTTCTTGTTTATATTAGTCTATAAAGAGTTGGATTCGGTATGAACACTCAAGCTCAATTTTGATTTGCTATAAGACCTTGACTTGTGTTGGGGTTAATTTATTGGTCGCAAAACAAATAAATTCAAAGTAACCATGTTTTTCCAATATGTTTGGTATTTTTATTTTTTGCTTAGTGGGCGCTTTTGTTCCCATATTGGCTTTTAGAAAAACTTTTCTATTTCAAAAATATAAGTCCGACTAATATTTTTTAAATAATATGATATCAGAGATAATACAAAATTTTCGTCTTATCCGCACAAACTTTAAAAAGCAATATAATGGTGTAATTTTGGAGGTGCATGTACATTAGACAAATCCAATCGTAGAAATTTGGTATCAAAATTTGATCATTACTTTAAAAATATCTCGGACAAGGGAATATCTATGACGGTGATAGTGATGTGTGAATTTAGTGCTCATCTGACCCCGTTTTGCAAGTGGTCTATTTTTGTGGTAGTTTAGTGCGAAAAACGCGGCTTCTCTTTGGTGGAGTTCTATCTTTAAGGTAGCTTAGTGCGAATTTGACTTCTTTTTATATTTTAATGGTCTTTTTTATAGTAGTTTATGTTAATGGTAGTTGACTTCTTTTTATAAATGGTCTTTTTTTTTTAAGTAGTTTATATTAATGGTAGTTTGCTAGTGCGCAGTTGACTTTTTTTTGAAGGCAAGTCAAGTAGACTTGTGGTAATTTTTTATTACTGATTCTGCGTTAAAATTTTTAAAAATAATTTGAAAAAAAGAGATTTTTTTTTTCCAAAAAAATGACATATATTGGTGTTTAGTTTAGTGTAATATGAATTCCGGACATACATAAAATGCGTTTTTTGTAAAATACATAAAACTGTTTTGCACGAGACAAAAACATACATAACTCAACTTTAGCACAAAAACTTATTTTTAGACTCATTTACGTGCAACCAAACAGCGTCCTAAACCGTGCCAACTTTTTCACGTCTTATCTCAAAACCATGCCAACTTTTTCACGTCTTATTCCAAAACCATGCCAACTTTTTCACGTCTTATCTCATGGACAAATAATGATCAAATAAAAGATAATCCCAACTCATAAAGCAAAGAAAAACTAAGAGTTTGAACAGAAAAATTCTAGATCTTTTGGCACAATTGTAACGATCCGACCCGCTAGCAATAATAACTTAGTGGGCCCAAACCACCAGCCCAAAATACTTAAGCCCAGTTATTATACAAACTATCCAGATCACAGACATATAGATCAGAATTACCGGCGATGTGAAATTCTACAGGTGGCTCATATGGGTTCAAGAGATGGCTCCCATCAAATCCGTGATGTAGCACTGTGCCCCGTATAACACTTAGCTCTAGCACTTCCGGCTAGTATTCGGCTCTGATACCAATTGTAACGATCCGACCCGCTAGCAATAATAACTCTTGGGCCCAAACCACCGACCCAAAATACTTAAGTCCAGTTTTTATTACTAGCGTGTGAGGTCTCATGTATACCAATCGGAATTATTTTTCTATCCAATGTGAGACTATTGGAGCGTTACAACAATCACATAAGTTCTCGCAACAGAAAAAAACTTTGACATATTTGGAACCAGTTACCAACCCTAACACTGCTTAATGAGTCGCGAAATGGCTTTAACCATTACGGAAATTATATATGATTTATGTTACAAGAAGTAAACAAGCTACATATTAACTTCCTCTTATGTTCTACAAACAGAGAAAGGTGGAACTAGTAACAGCACATCAGCTTTTCTGAGGCTGAGAAGTGCTTTGCTGCTGCTGCCTTAAAATGGCTTTTATGGCTTCTTCTCTCTCATCAATGAAATTAAAGAAGCTATAAATGGCTTGAGAACAGCCCCTCTTTGGTAGCTCAGTATCTGATGCAGGATCTCTATGCTTTATCCGATAGCGAATGAATTGCCGAATCGACCGTAGAAGAAATAAGAGGAGAGAGATAATAGTAGCTGCCCCACAAACCAGAAATAGCCCCCAGAAGCTGCTCATGTGCAGCTGGTCTGGCTCAGAATCCCGGCTTCCTTGCGCAGCACATGAGTTCGTCTTGCAAAACCACTTCTTGTGAATTCTGTGGAGTTCTCCGCTTTCCGAAAGTTCTAAGATTGCTCTCGACATGTCAACTGCGAGGGGAGAATCTCTTTGAAACGCCTGTTAGCGAAAAGCGCAAAGTACTTAATTATCGACAATGAAAACGATAATCGATTGTTAGGGAATAACGGGAATTTTACATAATATCCCAACAAGATCATGATTCATGCATTAACCTATACACCAACTAAAAATCTGGATTCTCATGTATAAGAACAAATTGCAGTTTCTTCGAAAAACGCCCTCATCTTACTCCAATTCATTCATTTTGTAACAGAGACACTATTTTAAAGAGGGGCAGTTTTATGCAAGAAATCAAGTTTTTGAAGGGCACATATGAAAATTCAGATTTTGCTAAGATGTATAAATAAATAGGTGATTTGCAGGGTACACATGCAAATATTCATATATAATAAAAGAATTAACTTACAAATCCCCATCCACTTCTGGTGAATGGTTGTCCAATTATGTCAAACCCACTTGTCTTCGACAAAAATATTTCCACATACGGAAGCTCATCGACAATTGCTGCTACACCACCACTTTTCGGCCCGAGTTTTAATGCTTCTTCATAAGCTTCAGGAGATCCGAGAGCAACGAGCCTCGAAGGATGGACATTAAGGCCGTCTATAAGATAACTTCGAGCGAAGGACCCAGTTTGATACCCAATAGGCGCATTACTTGCTATTAGACTATCAATTCCTTTGATTGGAGACGACAACTGTTGAACGGTAAGAAATGATGTTAAGCTCGCCGTATAACTTGATGTGATAACCATAAGGAGAAATAGCCATATCGTCATGACGAATCGGCCAAGCGTGCTTAAGGTATCTTCTTCTGAAACAAAAACAAAACAACGTAATGTTATTGTGCATAATCTCTTGAGGTTATCTGCATAATGATTCTACTGAACTATTGTCAGATGTTGAGAATGATTTGAGTAAATTCACTTACGCTGCGAGTGGAAGAGCGTCGAGAAGCTAAACCTGTTGAGGAAAATATAGACATATCAGATGCTTAAAGTTCTTTAAAAAATATAATAAATCTTTTTAGCATAAATCTTCACAAACTACAAGAAAAGGTGCTAATTGCAGTTTTCTTTTTCGTAATTATAATAAAACATGTAAAAAAAAATGAATACAACAACTAGATTTCCAATTTACTAAAGTATAGGCAGCATGACAGCGCAGCTAACATCAGTAACTGCCATTAAAGATTAACGAAAGTAAAATTAAAAAATTAGACATACTGAAGCTTCCATAATAATATGCATGAGTTTAGTACTATAAATATCTTACAAGAGCATGGTGATGCACTGCCTCTTGGGTGTGCCCCGAAAGTCGCTATTCACCCGATGCTCGAGCAGCCAAATAACCATCCCAATCATGAAGAAAAATGCAAAAGTCACGCACCACATCCTAATCGTGAAAGGCCTGAGGAAAACCCAAGCATTCGATTTTATACTTTTCATGGGAGCCACTATGACTAGGCCCGTAGAGATATAAGGCTGGGTGAAGTCGGCATTTTTGGTCCGGTTTGTGACGATTGCAACATCCCCGACAGCTGCATCAATGACCTGAAATTTCTTTCATCTTTATTATCTTACTGATGAAAAAATTGGGCAGTTGATGACCGAAAATCCTATCTCAATCAGATCCGTCAGTCAAACTCTGCTTAATTTCCTGAAGTAGGAGACTATGTCGAAGCTAATTTACCCGCCACATCTTCTTCCATTGAGCAAATTAAACAGAGTTTAACATAGCGATCTAATCAAAACAGAAATTGAAGTTCAGCACATCAACTGCAACAAACTAAGTTTCAGTAAACCGAGTGAAATTTCGCCATAAGTTCAGTAAAAACGGAAAATCATAACAGCAACAAAGTTCAAAACTGAGCGATAGAATTTTGTACTTACATCTTCAACAACCATTCTCACAAGCTCATCATAGTTTGGGTTCGACCGACCATCACCAAAAGGCACAAACTGATGCGAGACATCATACGGAATCAATCGAGTTGCAGCATTAAATACCTCAATGCAATATCCATTAACTGTGTGATTTTCTTTTTCTACTTCTACAAATTCAGTATAACTAGCTCTATAAGGAACTCCAATCCGTAGTGGCCTTTCACTATCTGCGATGACCCAACCACGCGGCGTTTCTGTCTTTCCGCTGGGCCAAGTAGTATTTCCAAGTCTCTTACTCATTCTTAGATCCCCCTTATCGTTCCCGTGCATAGTATCAGGCAAAGAAATAGACAAACCTGTATAATTAGACCAGTATCCAATTGTTTGGATCCGTGCACTGTTTATGTTTATAATTTCATATGTACCGCCTACGAGATTCTTATTGCTATCGAATTTGACTGGGCCAGATAAGCCGCTGAAATTCAAAAGCAGTAATTTCTTAAGCAGCAGGTTCCCGCCATCGAACGTTCGGAGCTTGTCGAGTTGCATCTTTCCTTTCGCAGAACTCAGCGCGCTGTTCGAGGAAAATGTTATATTTCCTGACTCGTTGAGAAAATCATCAACCGCATGAGCAACGGCCCAAACTGAATCATACGCGTAGAAGCCATAAGCATTTAGTTCAGCACTAATTCCCCCCATTCTCTGCAAATCTCTCCATCTTGACATAAAAGCACTTCTCACTTTCGAGTTTGGGATATGCGGGCGCAAACCAACTACTCCTCGAAGGTCACTCAATAAATCAAAATTAACAGTTTTGGATGTTTCTAAAGCTGTAGAAAGCCAATCTGTTGCGAGCCAAACATACTCATCGCTCATCATCCCAAGATTTTGGGCAATGGAGAAGATCTTAAGACCGGAATCTGGGTTAACATGTGCAACGTAAACTCTCGGTCCAATTATTATTGATTTTTGCAGCAAATCCAAGATTTTATCTTTCGAAGCACTTACTGGTAAAGCAATCTTGTTGACCTTTGACAATCTTTCTGCGAGCTCGTCATCTAAAGAATTTATTCCATTTCTGCCGTACTCATCGTCTGTAAAAATCGCAATTACGTGCCTCCACCCATAATAATCAATTAAGTCGGCCATGGCGGCCATCTGATAAGAATCACTAGGTGTCATGCGGACGAAGAACGGAAACTGGAGAGAGGAGAGAGTCGGGTCGGTAGCTGAGAAGGATACAAGTGGTATTTGGAGGCCATTAGAGAGAGATGATATCATGTGAGCTATTGTTGAGGATTGCGGCCCGAGAATGGCTATTGCTTCCTCCTCGAGAACTCTAAGTGCTGGAAAACAACAGACATTGTTATGATGGAGCAACAGCATCCATTGTTCTGAAAACACTGTGCAAAGCATGGGAACTAGATATACTACAAAATTTGCTAAACAACTTCAACTAGTACATTTGTTAATCAGCAGACTACGATCCGTTTACGAAGCCGTAAAGATACTCAACTGTGAGAGTAATCCAACTTGACAAATATAGGCAATTACAAATTCTCATCAAACACAAAAAGAAAAAGACTCAGATGGATTTACCTGCAATGGATCCAAGAAAAGCACTACAATTAGAGTCCTGCATTATAAGATTCAGCCGGGTTCCACGAAGAACAGTCTCATCCGCATTGATATCGGCGACCGCAGCCTCGATCGCGGCCTTTGCGACTCCGCCGATGAGGGAATCATAAGTTAGAACAGCACCAATGTTAACAACAGAAGGCCTTTCAGATTGGCTGAGACCATTAAGGCCCAAAAGCAGGAAACTAAGAAAACTAATAATCTTCACATAGGCCATCATCAAACCCCTTTTAAGCTTAGGGCAAGCCGATTTCTTCACTTTTTAAGAAACCCATCTCAGATCAGAAGCTTCTTTTGCCATCTACCAGAAAATTTGTAACTTTAAAGCTTGACTTCCTAATCAAGAGAAAAAACCAAACACAGGCTCAATCACACTCAAAAATTGGACCTTTATTTTTTCCTTTTAAGAGAAACCCTAACCTTCAATGGAAATCCTGATCAGGATGATAAAAAGAAAAAAGATACACTTAGTGGAAGATGAATGTAGAGAAGAAGTGATGAAGAAAAAGAAAGAGGAAGCTTAAAACCTTAAAAATCAAACACAAAAAATCAACTTTTTCCTTTTTCCCTTTAACCTCTTTCTGGGAAAAAGGTTGCAACTTTTTCAATGAAAATGTGTGAAAAGGACTTTAGTGAGAACCTTAACACACAGATACAGCTGTGCATTAACTGATTCTGAGATTTAGAAAGAAACCCAATGAAGAAGAAGAGGTTAACATATGAACATTGATAATGAGGATGATGATTGTTAGCTTATGAGCTCCATGAATCTGTGGCTAATACCTGAGCATATTTGTGTGAGAAAATGTGTGAACTGTGTGTAGAAGAAGATGGGCTAGCCCTTTCCCCATGGCCCATGGATGGATGTAGAAAATTGAAAAGGACCCACATTAAAAGCATTTGTCCAACTTTTAGTTGCTCACTCACATGCTTACAGTACTTACTAGTCTCTAATAAGTGAAATCAAAAGGAGATTCTGCATAGTTTCACACAAGTTATAAATTTTCTGAAAATTGGATCTGCAGTTTTGGGCGCAACACGATAATCACGGTTCAAACACGCCATGGAATTCTTAAGAAAAATCCAAAGTTAATACGACATAAATTGGCCATCACTGCCTTAATATAGTGGGTGGTACGAACTGATGTGTTACGTGCGGCTTACAGATATCTCCGACGAAAAAAATAAAAAAAAATTACTGACACAAATTCATCTAATGTGAAAACAACAAACAAAAGGAAAATATTTTGTTTCCATCGTTCGGCGCAACAAAATGTACCAAACAACATTACATCCATGAAACTAAAGAAAAAGAAAATACAAAAACTAAACAAGTAGGCTAATATATATGAGATTAAACTAAACAAGTTCTTGCTCATCTAGGAGAATCCACAGCTCCTTACGCATACTTGCAGCTTCCATAACCTTCAAAAAAGAAAAAAAAAAAACCCAAAAAAAACCATGATTAGCAATTAACCAAAGGAAATTTAATAACATAAAAACTTAACAAAATTAACAACACAAACATGTATAGTACTAACTTGGGTCAGTGAGTACAATAAGGCCAGAACCATTGAAGTAGCAGTTCCAAAGGTTCCTTCCTCTAGATTGGTAGTAGAGATTCATGGCCACTGAAGCATGCGAAATTCGGGTGTTCGGGTCGAAACACGGTCCGTCGGTTTGGATCGGGTCGCAGTTGGTTTCGCTGCACGCGAACCGGATTATGTCGTCGAGATCTCTATCCTCAGCTGAAGCCTTTGCTACACACCATGTTTTCTAGGAGAAATCAAAGGTGTCACATAGATTAAAATTTCTCAAAAACTTAGTAAAATTATAAAGAAAGTAAAAATAATCTATATCTAAAATTTACTATCTATGTACCTGGCAACTAGTTAGCCCACTGCATTCACCTGAAGTAAAATAAGTGGAACCAACAAAATGTGAACTCAGTCAAAACCAGGAAATAATATGAAATCAATTTCTAAAGGAAATTAAATAATATAAGATTCAAAAATGTTTGAGCAATTGATTAATTACAAAAAATGGTACCATAATTGAGGTAGGAGAGAAGCAATAGGAAGTGGAGAAAGGAGAGAAAAATAGCTTGAGAAGAAGCCATTGGAGAGTAATAATAATAATAATAATAATAACAATAATTAGTAAAAAAGAAGGTGCATATGAAATGCACAGCAACTAGAGAGATTAATTTATAGGCCTTTCATAATCAGAAGTTTTAAAACGTTGCAGAAACTTTTGGAATGCTCCCATATAAAATTATTTGGTGATTTAAATCTCTCTAATTAAATAGTAACGGTTGAATAATGACCCTATGTAACGGTTGAAATTGACTTTATTGCTAGAAGACCAAAAGACAAAAAAATAAAAATAAAACCTCAAATATATATATATTTGCAAATTTACTCCATTTCATAGACATTAGGATTTTGGGGTGATTTCCATTAATTTAAAGTTAATATCATGTTTTAAAAATGGAAAAGAGTATACCTACAAATAGTTTTACGCCCCCACTCAAAAAAAAAAGAAAAAACTCCACGTGGCAGATAATTAGTGGATGTTTAACACAGTTTGTATGGAATCTATTCTTGAACTCCGTCCACCACGTCATCTATGAACGGCATAGCCATCGACCGTCCATTTAATCCCTTGTTGAAATCCTCACCGCAATATTTTTAAAAAAAATATTTAAATGCGCTAAAACTAAACGGACGGTGGAGATTTCAAAAAAAGATGAGATGGAAGGGGCGTAGCTTGTTCGGTCCACAGATGACGTGGTGAACCTTGTCCACATAATAATGTCTCCCTCATCTTTCTCCACCAATTGCATTTCCCGGATCTGTTCTCCGCTCTTCGAGTGGCCATGGCTTTTGCTCAACTTCGAATCTCACCCCCATCTCCACCTCCCTTTTTCCGGTATTTCCCAAATTTCCCTTCAAAATCCATGTTTTTTTAATGAATCCTTTTTTCTTTTTTTTTTTCAATTTTGTTAAGTAATTTCGACTTAATATTATTCTAATTAGCATTGTTATAATTCTCCATCTCTTTTAGGTTGGTTGGTTGGTTTGTTCTCTAGGAATTGTGGTTGTAATTTACAGTTAATTTTTCTAACTTTAACAAATGGGTTTGTTCAAATTTGATTGATTGGTATGTTTGTGGTTAAAAAAGGTGGGATTTTTCTACTTAATTTGAGTAGTGTCGGATGGATTCCCTTGTATTCTTCATATGCCATGAAGGTGTTTGAAAAATTGTCAATGTGGATACTTTTAATCTATTGCAAGAGGTAATTATATTGTATTATGGAGATTAATGGGATTTGGTGATAAAATAGGATGAGATTATAAAAGATATTTAAAGTAGGTTGGGAAAATCGAGATAGTAAATTTTGATGGGCGCTCGTTTTTGTTACCTAAAAGATCGATCAGATATGAAACTGTTTAGGAATAATCTTAGCATTCTCCACTCATGTGGATGGATGGTTGAGAAAAGTCGAACTATGCCATGCGAACTGAGAGGGCTTAGGAACGGCTTTGACACCATGTTATCTGAAAGATTGATTCGGTAAAGAAACGGTTCACAAATAGTATTGAAAGTTTTCAACTACGTATGCATATTATTTAGGAGACACTCTTCGATGAAAAAAATGAACAAAAAGTTATCTGTTTTATTGCATTCTAGTTAAAAGTTCAACGCCTTTTAGCGTATTTAGCTATAGTCTTATTATCTTTGGCTGCTCATATAACCTTTTTATTGCTTTCGTCTCTTTAGGAGGAAATGTTCCTTTCCAGGAGACAAAATTATTAAATGCTCTTTGAGGGAGACAACATCTTGTAGTGATTCTATATCTAGACGACTGCTCTCCTGTTTTGCCGCTTCAATAATGCTCGTCTCTCCACCAAACCTGGTAATGCTATGTGTTGCTATTTTGGTATATTTAAGAATGTCAAATTTTATTAAATAACCGCAGAAGAACTAAAACAGTAAGAAGAGTTGTGTACAATGTAATGTCGGAACTCATAGTTATCACTGTAAAGAATACTTGCATTTAAGCACACAACCAGAGTTACAGACTTGTCCTTTCCCCGTTAAATTTTGAAGAAACCAAATTTCAAAAGATTAAATGAAAAGTTTACTATTGTTACAAGATTAAAGACTTATTAGTGTTAAAAAATCAGGCTTTCGCTGCGGAACCCTCTGGCCGCCAGAGCTTTTGCCAGATTGCAGCTGCCGCAGACAGTGGTTCTACTCTAAAATTGGATACCATGTTGGAAGATGGAAGTGGGATGCTTATGATGAGGGGTATGACGGCTAAGAATTTCGATCCCATCAGATATTCAGGAAGATGGTTTGAAGTAGCTTCACTGAAACGCGGATTTGCTGGCCAAGGGCAAGAAGACTGCCATTGTACGCAGGTAAACATATGGCTTAAGACATCGTTATGCTGAATTTACTGTAACTTCAAAATGCCTCTCCTTAAAAAATTCCTTCTAATACAAAACCAACATTCTTAATACAAAATGCCTTTCCTTAATAAAATGGTATTATCACAAAAAACTCTCTTACGATCATACGATGTTTAATTAGTAAAAGTCAGAGCTTATTGGAGGATATGTGTGAAAGCCCCTTTTTCATTTTACAGCAGTAAAATGACGCTAATTTTGGACACTTTCGTGTGAAATTTCAGGGAGTCTATACATTTGATGCGAAGACCCCGGCTATCCAGGTGGATACATTTTGTGTCCATGGTGGCCCTAACGGATATATTACTGGTATAAGGGGAAGGGTTCAGTGCCTTTCTGAGGAGGATATGGAGAAGGCTGTAACTGATTTGGAGCAGCAGGAAATGATTAAGGGCAAATGTTACCTTCGTTTCCCAACACTACCATTTATACCTAAGGAACCCTATGATGTGATTGCGACTGATTATGACAACTTCGCGCTTGTTTCTGGGGCTAAAGATAAGAGCTTCATTCAGGTAAGAATACTATTACTGCATTTTAGTCGCTTTTCATATTATGCCTATTATTCTGAATTTTATGTGTAAAACAAATTGCAAAGTTCTTCAGTAGATTCATACATTGGAATTTGATACGTAATAGTAACGCAGTTGAAACTTTTAGCTTTAGTTACGCATGAAAATGTCAGCGGATTCCATGACACAGTGAGCGTGGGAAAAAAAAAAGAGAGCCTAAAAACCAAGTTGAAGCCTCAAATTTTAGTTGTGTGTGTGTGCGCACGCACATGTGTGTTTTATTAAGAAAAACATAGCGATGAACTTCAGGAATTCAAGGTACAGCAAAACTCAGAATTGTTCAGCCTTCTTGATAGTTCATAGTGTTTTGGTTAGAAATCGTATGTTGTGGTTCGCTAGAAAACTGAAATCGGTTATAGTTAGGTTAAGCGTGTAATTTTTATCACATTATTCCTATTTGCATACAATTTAAACTTTTTGTACCTTGTGATGCCTAGTTAGTCAATGTGCTATATAATCTCTCTGGAATTGATGCTTACACTTGAAATTCCGGAAATCAGATTTATTCAAGAACTCCCAATCCGGGACCAGAATTTATCGAGAAGTACAAATCGTATTTGGCGACGTTCGGATACGACCCCAGTAAAATCAAAGACACTCCGCAAGATTGCGAGGTCATGTCCTCTAGCCAGCTAGCTCTGATGATGTCGATGCCCGGGATGAACGCAGCTCTCACAAACCAGTTTCCCGATTTGGAATTAAAGGCACCGATCGCATTTAATCCGTTTACGAGCATCTTCGACACATTGAAAAAGCTTCTCGAGCTATACTTTAAGTAGCTCACTATGTGTACTATGTTGTGTAAATTGTGTTGCTGCGCAATCGCCTTTTCAGTGCCGAAAGTTGCTCAATGTATGTATTTGATATCATTGTAGTTATTTGTTTTCATTCAAAAAATCTACCATGAGAAATTTGAGAATGTTTTCAGAAAACCACCTGGAAATCTAATTTTCTCCTGTTCTTTTTTTTTTTCTGGTGCATCTTTTATAGGTCAAAGTGTCTGGAGCCCCCCTTAACAATAGGACCCTTTGAAATGGCCCCCTCGACTTTATTTTTGTCTGTTGACACTCCTCAACTTTTGATGTTTTGGAATTGGATGATCTTAGGCAATTAAATTGGAGATTTCAGCAAATTTATTAATATTTTTTTTTCAGATTTAATAGTCCTAATTCGCTTTTTAGTGAAAAAAAACTATTCATATATGCCCTTTTGAGATGTATTGGTAGCATTGCTTTAACTGAAACCACCCAAATGAAATAAAATAGAAGTTTAGAGGGGTGTCAATACAAAAAAAAGAAAAGAAAAAAAAAGTCGATGGCCCAATTTCAAAATAGCCTTAGTTGAGGGGGTTCGTAAGCAATTTTACCTAACCGGTGCGTATAAGACGAGAAGTTTACTCCCTAGACCGGGAGTATAACTTCGGACTATTCTCAACCCACTTCGCCTTCGTCCCCGCTTCATGCTCCGGAGGCTTCTCCCATGTCCTCACCACGCTCCCCAAACCCTAACCCTAACCCTAACCGCCCCTGCTCGCTCTAAATCCCAGTCCCCTTCTCCTCCACGCGATTCCTACGACCCCCCCTTCTCCCCCATCACCCCCAAATCCCCACCGGCAAAACCCACCAACTCCCTCCCCAAAACCCTAAGCCCCAATCCGATCAAACCCTCTGCCCCCTTCCACTCCGACCTCCCCTTCGACTTCCGCTACTCCTACTCCGAGTCCGACCCCTCGGTGCCGCCCATCGGGTTCCGCGAGCCCCCGCGCTTCTCCCCCTTCGGCCCCGGGCGCCTCGACCGCAAATGGGACGGCGTGGCCGCGCCGGCGCCGGCGCCGGCACAGGTGGCGGGATCCGCCGATCGGAGGAGCTCGGTGCTCGGCGAGCCGCTCACGGAGGAAGAGATCGAGGAGCTGGTGGAGCGGTATCGACACAGCGACTGCTCCCGGCAGATCAATTTAGGTCTCAACCCTTCTCCTTTTGATCTCAAAATCCAATTTTTATGCACATTTACGGGGCCATATCAGTTCTTATCTACCCCGAAACTACACTTGCTTGGGTTGATACAATCATGCACTTTTTTCTTAGGCCATATGAGTTTCTATCTATTCAAATTAAACTTTTTTTTTTTCCCGAAACTACGCTTGCTTGGGTTGATATAATCATGCACTCTTTTCTTAAAGTTTTGCTTTTTATCGGAATTTTAATGATATTTACAAACTTTTAGTGGAAAACTCTGTACCCTAATATAATATTCTGTTATTTATCTAAGTTCTCACAAAACTTGACAAAGAGATTCCAAAATCCAAAGTAACCAAAGGTTGGGTATCGAAATAAATTTTTTTGAAGCCGAGGTACACATTTCAAAATGCGCTGTAGTTTGTTGTAGTGTCTTTTGTGTTTTTAACCTTCTACCTCCTCATAGCAAGCTTTTGTTTTAAACATCTCACACAAATAGGTGAAATTTGATGTTGCTTAGGAAAGGATGGCGTGACGCATAATCTGCTTGACGACATCCACAACTATTGGAAGAGAGCTGAAGCGGTGAGAATCAAATGTTTGGGGGTGCCGACTCTCGACATGGACAACGTTTGCTTTCATCTTGAGGTTGTGAATTGTGATGCTACACTATTGTGCATTAAACATGTTGTAAATTTGTTCTCTATCGTATTTTGCAAGTACTGTTCTTAAAATTATTAGTTCAATCCACAGGATAAAACTGGAGGGAAAATCATCTACAGGCAAATCAACATTCTCCTCGTATATCGCGGTCGGTACTATGATCCAAAGCAAAGGCCAGTCGTACCCTTGATGCTGTGGAAACCGCTCGCACCTATTTATCCGAGGCTCGTACCAAATGTTGCTGAAGGTCTCACTTTCGAGGAAACGAAGGAGTTGAGGAACAGAGGGTTGAATTCCCTGCCACTGATGAAACTCAGTAAGTCGGTTCAAAAAATCTATTGTAGGAGAGTTAAGAGTGTTGCTGGAACGAATTAACTTCAATATTTTCTAGGGCAAACAATTTGACTGCTATACTTGTGCAGCCAGGAATGGTGTGTATGTGAATGTGGTGGATAAAGTTAGAGATGCCTTCAAAACTTCGGAGGTGGTGAGGCTAGACTGCGCTCACGTCTATGCGAGTGATTGCAAGAAGATTGGAGTGAAGCTAAGAGTATGTATTCTATGCCCTCGTATTTGTTGCAGTGTTCTTCTTCATACACAATAAGTAGAGGCTTTGGTGCTTTAAGTTTAGCATCTCAGAAATTGCCGATGCTCTTTGCTGTTCCCAGAAATTATAGGAAAAGTGTATATTTGTGCTTCCAACTATACGCCGCTGCATCTCCACATACAAGAAACTTTTGAAGTCTATTTTCACGCTTAGGGTGATTTCACTGCAGGATTTGGTGCCTTGCACTCCTCTCTTCTTCAAAGAGGGTCAGATAATACTGTGGAGGGGAAAGGAGACTCTGGGCTCGGTGCTGGGTGATTCATGACTGTTTAATTTGTGGACACACTGTCTCTTCCATCTCTTCTGTCGGCACTGTCGCAAGTATGGAGATGATTTAGAAATAAGCGGGTCGCGGTTACCTTCTAGGGCTTTTCTTTTCTTCTGGGACGGATGTTGGTGTTCCGATGGGCGAACTTTTAGCATCCATTGGGAACTTGCTTAGTCTGAGAGTCGCTGAGTTTTGCATTGGAAGCAAAGTTGTTGGATCACTACATGCAAGGATGTAGCTTATTTAATTAAAGAAACTGCTGTTTGAGCAATCTCAAGTTTCCAACAACGTCTTTGGATTTGCCTTTTTTGATGGGTTAAACTTTGTAGAGTCCTTTGGATTGGATTCATAACTTAACAAGCTGAGGTTAACCTGAAGCGTTGTATGAGAGCATAATGGAGCTGCAGAAGAATGAAACCACTGTGGAGGTTTTGTATGCAAGATCACTTTATTATTCTCTGTTTTAACCATTTTCTAATTTATGCATACCAAGTTTCCTATCATCATGGAGTTAATTTTGGGTTTAGTGTTCAACCCCCTCCAAGAAAAAGTAAATTAAAAAAAATTAACAGGAAAAAAATAGAGAGAAAATAGAGTGATTCCTTATGCAGACCCCAGAAACCTTCGGTCTAATCTAATCTAATATATATATTATATATTAAAGTAGTGTCCTCGCAATACTATTATGTTAAGTGGCACAATGCCTTAATTTTGAAGCGAGAAACTTTAATAGTTTTATTTAAAAGTTAAAATTTAAATTATACTCTTAGGTCCAGATGCAATGTGGACAAAACTCTACATTGTGGAGAATGGTTACAATGATGCAAAGGTGGGTGCAATTCGCAAGTGAAGATGAGCCCTACAACCCCTTATGCAGCATTTCTCAGTAACAAACGAACGTTTTAACTCTCGCAGCTGCAGGGTTGCATGATTGGTGAAATAAGCCAAGGTAAATAATATTCAAAAGGACACAATAAAGGAAAATAGAAACTTTTGGGCATCATTTCTACACATTGCCACCGACTAACACAAGTAAAGATAAGTTTGAGTTTATAATTCTTCAATGCATCGAAAAGATCACGGCAAACACCCGTCTAGTATCAAATAGAAGTATACTAGAAGTACCGAAGCCGAAAGAAGAAAACATTCTCTAGTCAATTAGCAAAGCCTCCAAAATTTACAAAAAAACTTCATCATTGGAAGTAGAGACGGAGCTTTTCGACACGACGATGACAGACAAATAGCTTGGCTTTGCACAAAGCAGGCTCAGCTCTTCACATATTTCTCTACATACGCCTGCATAAGGACAAAGAAGTATTGCAGACTAAGCAAACAATAATATTGATAGCATATATATATATATTTTTCCTTTTTAACCATACTTGAGAGAAGATACAAAGAAATGAAAGCAGATGAGTAAGTTCCTAACCCACCTGTACAAGCTTGTTGAGTTTCGCCTTAGAGTTTGATAGATAGAGATCAATTTTCTCCTGGGTTTGAGGGATGTTAGGACCTTGAATAGCACCAGTCACTTTCTCAACCACCTTCTTCACTATAGTTTTATGAGCTTCTTTGCTCAAATGACCTTCCTTCCAAGAGGGCTTCAGCATATCCTTAACAAACTCGACTAGCGCACACTTAAACATCTTCAGTGCTTTAGAATCCTTGCTCTTCTTATTCTCGCCATCTGCCACAACATCCGCATTTGCTTCTTCAGGAACACCATTCTGTTCTTCTTCTTTACTTTGGACTAACTCCTTTTCATGGACTTCCTTCGAAGGAGCGTTAGTCTCAACCTGCTTGGTTTCCACAATTTCATGTTCTTCTGACTTAGCATCCCTTTTACCATCAGCAACAGTCAAAGGAACTAAGTTTGCTGAATTTCTATTCAGTTCCTCCATCAAGGGATTTTTCTGTTCAGTAGAAACAGATGAGGGTGCAGTAGGATTCAAAGGCATCGCAAGTCCCATTGGAGCGGCATTTAAAGCAGCACTTCCAAAGAACTGCGCCAAAGAAGCCGAAAGGTCGGTAATTCGAGCGGCCTGCTCGCTCGTCACTACTTTAGGGGCAATCGAAGTTCCAGAGCCTGGCTCCAACAGTTTGATTTCTAAACTCGAAGCAGTATGAGGGGTTTCAAACTGGTTTTTCCCTACTCGGACATTCTGTATTCCTTCTCCATTTTGAGGCATAGGAACAGCGAATTTCTCTTGGTTTTGTCCCTCAACAGAAGAAAGAGTCTGCTGAATTTTTGCATTTTGAGCAATAGAAAGATTATGTAGACCTTGCCCGCCAAAGAGTTTTTCCTGTTGGCCTCGACCATTACTTTGAAGAGATTGAGGACGACTCTGTGAAATCTGCCCTCCAAGATTACTCCCCTGTTGGTTGAGTCCGATATGAGGAGGGGCTTGTTGAGCTATGAAATGACTCTGCCCAACCGGGTGCATTGGATAGGCCACTTGTTGCATTTGACCATTAAACGGCATCGCAGGGACACTTGGAGAAATTTTTTGCACATTAGGAACCCGGGGATTGATAAATTGGTTCTGGGATAGATGGCCCAAGTTTGGTCCTGCAAGCCCAGGCCTGCTTCCATCCTTGAATCCAGATGCCTCTACAGTTATTTTCGGCTCATGAGAGACTGGAGGAACATTTTGAGGAGAGTTGGTTGCATCAACAATTGCAGTTCGATCACCCCACCTCGAGTCATTTCTCGATAAATCATCATGATTGGTGTTCCACTTATCATCATTTGTCCCAACTTCCATATTATTTTGATGCGAGAACCTGCAGCGCTCACCGCGGTGACAACGCCCTTCAGCAAAAAACTTACAGGGCTCGTCATTTGCCCTTTTAGTCTCAGTACTTCTGCCAAAAGATGCCTCACTATTATTATTTCTACTATTATAATGGGATCTTTCTCTTTCCCTTTCCCTTTCCCTTTCCCTTTCCCTAGTTTCCCTAGGCTCCCTAGCCTCATCTTTAATACTATACCCACTGTGGGAAGAAGCTTCATGATGAATGAATCTGCAATTTGCGCCTCTTTGGCATCTTCCCTTCGAAAAATCATAACATTTTTCGGTTGATTTGTTGCTATTTCTACGTGGATCAGGCTTTTCCCAACTACCACCTTCATCAAAATGGCCCCCTCCTTGCCTCTGAGATGGCTTATTCCGTGAATGATAATTGTGTTCTCGTGAATCAGAAAAATCATTCTCAATCTCATCACGATGGTATTTTGCCCTTTCGGATCGACCTTCCCGCAAATCTGTGTGGTAATGCCTGTCAAAGTGTCTCCGATCACTGTCCTCATGAAGGAATCTACATTGATTTCCTCTCCTGCATCGCCCAGAAGAGAAATCTCTGCAAGGTTGGACCGACGCTCCACCTGTTCTACCTCTGTCCCCTCTCCTTTCAATACCATGCTTTTGACCATAAGGGCTTCTGCTCCTGCTTCTGCTTCTACTCCTCGTTCGACTTCTTTTCCTAATTGTTATTAAATATTGTCAAACTTGTGTCAATACTTGTTAAAAATATAGTTAGTGCAGCAATATAGATATCGAAAGAATAAGATACACAAGACAGAATCAAGTACATAACCAACAGGATAATCATTTGTTCTCCGATACATTTATGCATTTACCCCTGCAAAATTATCTGCCTTCATATCTATCTATACCCCTGCAAAATTATCTACCTACATATCAATCCCTTAAAAAACTGAACTTCACTCAATGCCCTTAAAGATGCCCTTGTACTAAGAGAAAAAAAGAAAAAAAAAATACCATTCTTAAATTTTAAAAAAAAGTGAATTGGATGACTCCCCACAAAAGTTGTGTAAGAAACTCTGCCCTTTAAGGGGTATATGAAAATTCTACAAGGGTGTATATGGAAATAGATGATTTTCCACAGAGACACATTTAAAGGCCCTCGATTAGTTTAGTGTATACCTGGATGGCTTGTTAGAACCACCTCTTGGAGATGGACTGCAACTCTGCTGCCTCCATGGATAGAGACCAGGTGACATGCTTGACTTGATCGCCGTACCCCATCCCTCTATCATTCCACTTTTGTCAGCATTTTTTACCATAGATTGATTCTCACCATCCGAGTTCCATAATGAATTCTTCGAATCATTCTTGTTCCCAGATTCAGTGTAAAATGCCTCTTCAGGTGGTTGAGACCCTTGAGGAAAAGCTTTAGATGATCCACTATTATTCTCACCATCTTCCATGTCTGACCAGTCAGTGAACTTTTGATCCGTTTCAGAATTATCTCTCTGCACGGAAAACTCAGTTTTTACTTCTTCCTGAGGCCCTTCTTTCAAATCCCATTTGGATGCCCTTTTCCTAGCACTGTCATTCATCTTTTTAAATCCTCTTAACAAGCCCGTAATTTTAGTGCTTTGTTGTAAAGCCCTGATTGTCTTCCTTCAAAAACAGATAGGCTTAGGATTGTCTCTGCCAAGCTAAAGATGTTTATAGATTTATCAACTGCTACATTTAAATAAGAGAAAAGAAAGATTAATTACTGTCATGAGTTAAATACCCTGCCACAGAAGGAAAGACCAGATGTACTTCTTAGCAACAATATTAACATGTGACTATATGTGAATTGACGAAAATATTTTTAACTACATTATCCAATATACAAGAAGAAAAACAAACAAATAAAACATACCAACAACGAAATTTGCATAAAGCTAGACTCCAGACATAGATAAAGCAAGTGTGGCACGAGTTTGCAGATTATATATCATTGATATGGTTATCTACTTCAATAGCATATCAAAATTCTGAAGCAACTTACAATTACTGTTATTGCATATTACTTGTCTAGGAACTCGAGAATAAGATTTCTCTTCCGTTCAGTTGAATGAAACAGCAAAATAACTTATTGTCATTTCATTTGCGTTCTCATTTGCATTCCTGTGATATATATGGGTCATTCTCCTTAAATCATTTCCTTTGCGTTCCTGAGATACATATGGGTCTTTCAGTCCTTGGATAGAGGCAGCATTAAAATTGTTCACATAGAATAAATCTTCTCCTACCTCATGTCAAAATCATGATATCTCTTCTCTCTCTCTCTCTCTCTCTCTCTCTCTCACACACACACACACACACACACACACACACACATCTTTCACTGGAACATCGTTTACTGCAAAAGGGAAATTTCCCTTGAGAATACTTCATTAATCAAGTAGAGAGTTTCATTGGCTCATTGATAGTAGTATAAGAGGCAATCATATAATAGAGTGGCTACTATTTTCTTCCATCCCCACTTGTTCCATGCCAAGAAACTTTAGAAAGGGTAGCTCAATTACATCTAGACCATAATAAATTCAATTCTAAGTTGATACTCAAATGATAAAATAATCCAACCTTGTTACAGAACCTCTTTTACTTTGGATTCTATGTATTATTGTATTGTCCAACATCTGAAAGCAATGGACTAGCATGATGATAGTGATGATGATAAAGCATCAATATCTTAGTTAATTGATGGTCAACAAAAAGGAAGGTTTACTCTAAGGCACTCAACAATTTATTGATAGATGTATACTGCCCTGGAAGAATGCAACTTGGATAGTTTACACTAAAGTCACTAAACAATTTCTTGTAGATATATACTGGCCAAGAAGAATATAACTTGGTCTATCACAATCCACATAAATCACAAAGAGAACCTGCACAGGCAGCTCTAGCTACCATGTTGACAAATACCTTAGTTTCAAGAGTATAACAAAGGACAATTATTCAAGTGCTAGTGATCTAAGTATAAAATTCCATATCCTATCATTCAAGAAAACCTTCTCAGAATACGTAAGAGGATCAGCTATATCATTTACATCTTAAAATAAGTAAAAGCCAAGCAGGTATGTTTCATAAAGTGCAGTGCATGCCACAAAACGTATCAATATGTATAAGTTTTTTTTTCCCCCTCCTAAATGCAAAGCAAAACAGAAGAAGCATATAGCCTATGAACATCATCATTTGTGCCACACAACCAATTTAGGCCAAGGAATTTTAATGCTAAGCACCTTGTAATAACTAATCATCCTTGCACATGAACCTTGAAATATTTCAATAGAACAAAGCTGCATTTACATCAGAAGGAAAGATCGAACTGAATCAAGATTTTAATTAATAAACTTAGGACACTCAATACATCAAGACTCCTCTTAGAGAATCCTAAAACAACATCCTGCTTATCAAGATAATCGGGATAAATTACAATCATCTTCCACTCAGCTAAGCACAGAGAGGCATTTTTTTTGGACTGGAATAGCTTCTTGGTTGTCTCTAAACAAAGGTGCTTCAAGAACATCAACATGACCAAGCTTATGCCAACTTTTAACAGTTTTGCCAACAAGCTCGTGGCGATATAGAGATCACTGCACTTCTTCTTTTATTAGATCATTGCTAGCTACAAATCCAACAACTTTTGCACCAATGGGACTCTATGAAATTCAATCATCCTGCAGAAGGGAGAGAAAGAAAGCTCCATCTGCTCCTAAGAAATACTTTCAATGTTTCCTCCCAGCTAGCTCATGTTCACTCTGATTCCTGAAAATGGAATACCCCAGACATCAGGCAGAGGCTAGTATGTTCTAATAATTTCTTAATTGTGTGCTTCTTAATGTAAAATAGGTAGTCAGCTGCAAAGATATTATGCTCCTTTTTTCCAATCCTATTTAGCCTACTTTTGACTGTTAAATTAAAGAAGCCATGCTCCTCCCTTTTCTTGTGTAATGTACGGGAACTAAACACAGGAGAGGTGTATCATAATTATCAGAATGTACTTTGTTTCTCTCTCATCAAGACACAAGTTCCATCTGGCTAGGATGCTTGTTGATTCTTCATCAGTTTTCTACGGTTCAATTTTTTTGGTTTCTTGATTGATATGAAGATCTAGAAATGCATTAAGTTCCACATCACAACAAACTTGCTCTACTCAAAATAAACATTCATTAGTCAACCTAATAAATCTTATTCTTTCTATACTAATTCAAAACATCATAGATCGTGATCTGAAGGCTGTGGACAGCAAGTAGCAGGTTATAGCGAGAAGAATTGGTTTAAGGCGGGTGACGAGTACAATAAGTTTTGCACGGTTACGAAGGGTAGGAAAAAGACAGGACATTTCAGTCCAAACACAAAAGAAGGTGAATCGAAGGCTCATGTTCCTTCACACACAATAATGGGCTCAGCTCCCACCTCGAACCTCCTTATTGTCATCCTTACTCTTAGCTAAAGTTTAGTCAATCTAGTGTCAATGACGGAAGCATTCGCACCGGGGTTATAAGTAATCATAAAATTCCGTCAATATCTTCTCACATAACAGTGTCAGCATCGGGTTGCTATGGCTACGTAACTACATATCACATGGTAAAATCTATGGATGCAGAAGATGATGATGCTTAATGGTGATGATCAAAAAGACTATTATAACTAGAGTATTATCAAATAACAACAAGCAAAGTGTCTAAACACCAAACATGACATACATTTAAACATAAAATACAAACTCATACTCATTTTTTCAGCACCAAAACTGAATTGTTAGCTACACAGAAAAATGAAATCATCCACCAAAGAATACTGAAAAAAAAAATCGAAGAAGAATAAAAAAGAAGAAGACAGTTTTAATAATATTAAAAAGCAAAACCAACCTCAAAACAACTTCACAGTAGCTGCGAACTAGTAAAACCACCACTTTTTATAATGTCCTAGCGGAAATCAAAACGCGACGATCTTCGTGCTCCTAGAACGAACCCTAGCTTCTTCTACTCCCGACATCTGAAGGACCCAAAACAAAACATATACTAAAATTAGTGAAACAAAATAAGAAGTAGCGATGCACAAAACTGCGCATACAATCCCACAAAGCAGCTAAAACCAAATCGAAACCCCAAATCAAAAACCGTGTTTAGTTACAAAACCAATCCAAGCGGAATCAAACACCACAACGCAATCGAAGAAGCATTGTGAACGAAAGATTAGGGGAAATCGTGTGTGGGATTTGTACGAGCAATTCAGAGAAGGGGAGTGGGGCACCTGTTGATGGGTTCGAAGGTGTCGGGATCCCCTCGGCTCCTCCCTACGAAACCCTAGAGGGAGAAACAGAAGAGGGAGAAGGAGAACGGCGTGGGTGATACACTGGGCGAGAGACGATCATAGGGATTTTTGCATAAAAACCCCCTTAAAATTTTGAATTTTAAAGTTACGAACTCCAACTTACATTTATACCCCTAAAAGGTTTATATTTACGAACAAATTTCTGAATCTATTTTTTCATATTATTGTTTATTTAATTTTTCAAATTAAAATTAAAAAAAAATAACACCTCACACACTGCCTCTTCCACGAAAGCCCCCTTCATTATTGCTATTATTATTATTATCTCCATAATTTGTCAAGAAAAAACTAACTAATTTTAAAAATAATAAAAATATACCATAAATTTTTTAAAAATATTCAAACTCCAGAAGAAGGTCATAAAAATTTGAAAAACACCTGTAAAATTTCAAAATATCATGAAATCCAAATTTAAAAACTTTCAATTGTTTACGCTATTGTGCAGGATAAATTGCATTTAATTCGCTGTGGTGTCAAATTATCACCTGATCCAACCCAACACGTCTACCCGTTAAACCTTGATTCGAACCAAACACTTAAACCCAAACCCAAACCCGATTCTTTTCAACAAAGAACCATAATCCGAATCGAGTTGAGAATTCAATCCGGTACAAATATCTTTTAATCAAAACCTGACTCGAATTCAAACTGTTTAAATGAAAACGGACCCAAACCGAGTCGGATCTGGTTGACTAATCGGGTTCGGATCAAAAATAGCCGCTCCTGAACCGGACCGGTTCCGTCCGGTTCGGTCCAATTCGACTACCAACCCGAACCAGAGAATAAAAGATCCGGCTCAGCTCAACCATCGCTCACGCGACCAAACCCTACCCCGTCGACTCTCCCCCAAACCCTTAAAAGCCAATCCTTTCTCTCTCTACCTCTCTCTCCTTCTCTCTCCCACCGCCGCTGTGCGTCTCCTCTCTACCCCTTGATTCCTCGCCCTCTCGTGCTCTCCCCCTCTCGATTCCCCAGCGAGGTGAGTTAGATCCTTCTTTATATGCGCGATCGATGCTTGCTTTGCCCTCTTTAATTCGATCTCTGGGTCTTTTTGGGTAATTTATGGATCTAAGTGGTAGGTTATAGATTTTTAGCTTACTTCGTTTTCTAAGATCCTTTTGGGAACGGGCGGATCCATCAGCTTCGTTGATGTTGGCGTGGTGTTTTTGGATGTAATCTCGGAGAAAAAAGTCGCCTTTCTTGTCATTTTTTGCTAATCGTATGTAAAATATCTAGCAATGTGTTCGAGTTTAATATTCTAGGGTTAATTTGCAGTATTTGGGATAGTACCGTGAGAATATCCCTAGATGGGTATAGATAGATTTAGATAAGATATAGATTACAATTTTATGGTGAAGCTGGTGTTTGTGGATTTGTTGGATTTTAGTTCGATGGCTTGAAACTGAATCATTTTTCTCTTGAAGTGTGTAATCTTGTTATGTTGCGTGTTTTTGCCGATAAGTCAATTGTATCAAGCTCATCATTTGTAATTCATTCACACATCCTATGTTTTTTTTATGCTTTATGTTGCATTTGTAGCTTATTTAGTCTTTCTTATTGCCTTTGTCAGGATTAATCTATGTTTTGTTCTTACTTTATTCTTTTTTATCGGTACTTATTCTTGCCGTGTTGTGGTACATTCTGTGCACTGATGTAGTCTTTCCTAGGTTTCTGGTGTGTGCTGACCATGAATTCAATACTTGATGTTACAATTAATTTATATGAATATATTTTATTTTTTTGATGATGCAGGTTTGATTGCGCCTGCTTTTAGAAAGCAGGCGCCACTAAACATTACTTGGGATCATGGCGACCTTTGCAAAGCCTGAAAACGCTTTGAAGCGTGCAGAGGGTAAGTGTTTATTCCTTATTTCTATATATCACTTAATAAATATTGCTGCCTTTCTTGCACTGTTTCTGATATGTTGATTGAATCTTCCGGCATATTGTATATCGGTGCTTACATGTATTTACAATAAGGATAGCAGCTGAAGCTTTTTTGTTTCTTAATTAAAATCAAGAAAGGCAGAAGTCTAATTATTTTTTAGCATGAATGCCGTTATGCATCTGGTCTTGAGTATTTCAGCTCTTCTAAAATGCTTACATATTTCTCATATACATTTCCATTTTTCTGCTTTTATTGGCTCGCTTTTATTTCTTTTTCTGTACATATGTCAAGATTAGACTGTTTTGAAAATCACTGATTCATCTTCTTGTTTCTTTAGAATTGATAAATGTTGGACAGAAGCAAGCTGCCCTACAGGCACTTCATGATCTTATCACGTCGAAAAGGTACAGAACCTGGCAGAAGACCCTGGAAAGGATAATGTTTAAATATGTAGAACTCTGTGTAGACATGAGGCGAGGGAGATTTGCGAAGGATGGGCTTATTCAGTACCGAATTGTTTGCCAACAAGTCAACGTGAGCTCTTTGGAGGAGGTGATAAAGCATTTCATGCAGCTTTCCACGGAGAAAGCTGAGCAAGCTAGAAGCCAAGCACAAGCCCTAGAAGATGCCTTGGATGTAGAGGATTTGGAAGCTGATCAGAGGCCTGAGGACTTGATGCTTAGCTATGTAAGTGGGGAAAAAGGAAAGGATCGATCCGATAGGGAGCTTGTGACACCGTGGTTCAAGTTCTTGTGGGAGACATACAGAACAGTGCTTGAAATCCTCCGTAACAATTCAAAGCTGGAAGCACTTTATGCAGTAAGCCATCTTTGCTCTTTATTTGGAATTATTTTGGGATATTGGTAAAAGTGTTTTTATTTTTAATTTTAGCAAAAAATGTGGCTACATGTTTGATACGTTGAATATGCTCAAATGAATATACTGCTTCATTGGATGGTTTTGCTGTGAGATGGTTTCTGCACAACTCTGTCCTCAAAGCTATGCACCTCGCTTTGTTGGACATCTGTTTCAGTTGTGTATTTATTGTCTGTGTACATTGGTATTGTGGGTCTAGATTTGTCCAGCTATGGGGGAATTCCTGTTAGTCCCCTCAGCTGAGCTCTCACTTACTTGTACATGGATTTGCCCGGGTTCCATGGAAGAAAATCCTCATGACCCCAATGAACCACTCCACTCCCCCACCACCACCCCCCACAACCCCCCCAAAACCAAAAAAAGGAAAAAGAAAAAAAGAAACAACAACAAACCACAAAAAGAAAAAGAAAACCATAGTCTTTCTTCCCTTCCCTTCTCTCTTGAAGATAAGATTGCTTGGCTCACTGGGGCAAGGGTAGGAGAAGACATATTTGATTTATGAATAGAAAACTGCCTTGCTTCTTGTATTGTGTTTAACAGCCATTAGATATGCCCATACTTACATAGCAAAGAAACATCCAGTTGATCTCATTTCATTGGCATTTGCATCTGACAAATATCTGAACTGATTGTTTTCATATAATTGTTAAGTTCTGATGAAAACTCTCTGATCAATGCATATGCAACCCTTTTCGAGTTGCTTTTCATGTGGATTCTATCATATTGCAATTCTTTTCTTTAGTCTGTTATTTGGCCAGTATCTATGTTCAGCCAGTATCTATTTCTGTTACTTTGGTTCTTAGTTAAACTTTTATACTTTCAGCCTTAACTTTTTTAGTGCAGAAGAAATCTAATATGGCTGCTATCTCATATCCATTTTTTGTTTCAACTTTTGACGCGCAGATGACTGCACATCGGGCTTTCCAATTTTGTAAACAGTACAAGCGAACTACTGAATTTCGCAGACTATGTGAGATAATGAGGAACCATCTTGCTAATTTAAACAAACACCGTGATCAAAGAGACCGTCCTGATCTGACAGCGCCTGAGAGCTTGCAGTATTACTTGGATACAAGAGTAGAGCAACTCAAAATTGCAACAGATCTTGAGCTATGGCAGGTCTGTTCGCAGCAAATTTTGGAATGGGAGATCTTGAGCTATGGCACTTTCAAAAAATACATATTATATACATGTGAAATTTTAATTTACATGTACATCTTCAGCAACTAAATTTCTCACCTATGTACTATTATAGTGGAAAAGAAGTACTATTTGAAAAGCTTTTCCGATTACAAAACAAACTTCTCCATGTAAATTGGGTGACTTATCAAATTACAACGCTTTTCTAGAAACTGTACTTTCAGATGATGTGCATTAAAAGCCACTTGTCTATTTGTTCGTATCATAATCTTTCACAATGCTTATTTACAGGAAGCCTTTCGTTCTGCGGAGGATATACATGGCTTAATGAGCATGGTGAAGAAAACTCCGAAGCCATCAATGATGGTCGTATATTATGCAAAGCTAACAGAGATATTCTGGGTTTCAGATAGCCATCTTTATCATGCATACGCATGGCTTAAGCTGTTCGGTTTGCAGAAGAGCTATAATAAGAATTTATCTCAAAAGGATTTGCAGCTGATAGCATCCTCTGTTTTATTAGCCGCGATTTCTGTGGTACCATTTGACCACAAGTATGGTGCATCCCACCTGGAACTTGAAAATCAGAAAGAACGTAATTTGCGAATGGCCAGCCTCATTAACTTTTCTCTCGAACCTAAACGAGAGAGCAGAGAAGTGGTACTTTTTTGTCTCAGTTGTTGTTTTATTTTATTTTATTTTCTTAATAATAGATTTAAGTGAAGTCCTTTTCCCCTGACATCTTTTTTTTTCCTCCATCTTGCAGCTTTCGCGGTCATCACTCCTCTCAGATTTGGTATGGTCCAAAATGTTTAATTTTTTGTTTTCAATTTTTTGCTTTATGCTCTAAAATCAAAATTTGTGAGCTTGTTGGAAGTCAGCCTAGTATAAGTTTTTTCCTGATACTGTTTATATAATTACTTTCATTATTAATCTCCCTTTTTTTTTCCGGAAAGAATTAATCAGCATTGATATTTGGTCTATGCTAAGTTGGCCATTGAGGCCTTATTTGGATATCGGAATAAGTTATCCAAGGATAACTTGTTCCATATGAGGATTTTCTTGTATGACTGTAAGGAGTTTGATTTTTGCCTTTTCAAACGTCTTGCTATCCATTATTTGGTTGAATAGCATATTTCACCTGTGAGGTGATTTATCTTATTCTGGAAAAATGACTTGGAGTTCGAATATGATTTTTCATTTTAAACATTTGATCACACTCCTTATCAATCAAATGTACAAATTTTTGGAGTAAATAGAAGAGAATATACTGAACAAGATATTCATGCATCCAAGCAGGGCCTTAGTCGAATGTTCTGTGCTATCCATATTTAAAATTTTGTCAAACTGTAAAATTAGCAAATAGTAAGATTTGGATATGTGCATTAATTTGTATTGGAGTCTGTAACTTAATACTATTGATATCACCAATTGTTGCTAAATGCCTTGAAGCCATATGCTGAAAATTTTGCTGGTGTTTTCATGCTTTGAGGTTTTCAGCTTGGCAATAGGCCAACTGTCTAAGTTGCCGTTCTCATACAAGCTAATTATTTTTCATTTTTCTTCTCATTTATCTGGCTTTCTTTGTGACATATTTCACCTAATTTGGCATAACGAAAGGATATGTTAAGACATAAATATATTTCAAGGTCATTGCATGTATTGGTAGAATAAGAAGAATTTTTAAAATTTTCTTTTCTTTTTTTTGCTTTAGATCACTAAAGGTGTGATGTCATGTGCCTCCCAAGAAGTAAAGGATCTGTACAATCTCTTAGAAAATGAATTCTACCCACTGGATCTTGCGTCGAAAGTTCAGCCATTGCTTGCTAAGATATCCAAACTTGGGGGCAAGCTTTCATCAGCCTCTTCTGTTCCAGAAGTTCAACTTTCCCAGTATGTCCCTGCGTTGGAGAATCTTACCGCTTTGAGAGTACTACAACAGGTGGGGGTACCTCTTCACTAGTCTTCTTTGCTTTTTTGAGATATTTGCATACTAACTCCTGCAAAATATTCTAGTTATATTTATAGCCCATAATTTCTAAATTTTCATATTTGCCCTTTAAAACTTTAATTTCAACACATCTCTCCTTAAAAAAAACTTTTTTGCTAATACGAACCACGTTTCATGATGAATTGGATGAATTTGGTTCGGAAAGATATTTTCTTAATAAACCTGCATTAAAACGAATATATGTGAAAATTCAGATTTTAAAGGGATATATATATATATATATATATATATTTCTAGAAACTTGAAATACGCTAGATCAAGTCTAACGGAGCCGATCGTCGATACGGAAATTCCATCATCGAAAACGGCTCAGGAGCACGGAGGCCTCCGTGCTCCTAAGAGCACAGCAGTCCTGCTCTCTCTCTCTCTCTATATATATATATATATATATATATATATATATATGTTCCTTCTTTTTTTGGTGTTATCATCATTAGTACTGCTATTTTCTCTTCAATAATGTTTTTGATGGTATTGTTTTTATGCTATGTAATAGTAATGTAATGTTAAGATCTACACTAATGTAATACGAAGATGTGTGTTCTCATCTTCTTTTTTGCTGCCTTTTACCTTTTCAGGTGTCTCAGGTGTTTCAATCTGTGAAAATTGAGAAGCTATCAAAGATGATCCCTTTCTTTGACTTCACAGTTCTGGAGAAAATTGCAGTTAATGCAGTTAAATATAACTTTGTACCTATGAAAGTTGATCATCTAAAGGGCGCAGTTCTTTTTGGTAACGTGGTATGTCGGTGTTCTTCTCATTTGTGCATACTATCGATTTACTGCCGCATTAATATGAATACCAATTTGTCTTTTTTCAAATCAGGTTAATTTTGCTATCTTCTTTGTTCAGGACATTGAATCCGATAGGCTTTCTGGTCACCTCACAATGCTTGCTGATTCTCTTAATAAAGCAAGGAATCTTATTTATCCGCCTGTGAAGAGGCAATCGAAACTCGGCGAGAGTTTGTACAATTTGTCCGAAGTAGTAGAAAAGGAACATAAGAGGCTTCTCGCACGGAAGTCCATTATTGAGAAGCGCAAGGAAGAGCATGAACGCCAGATGTTGGAAATGGTATTGGCATTTTTCTTATCCTTTTTTAAATTCTATTCTCATATATATTATCTATATGATTGGGTTCATTAAGACCTTTGTCCTGAGTGTAAAAAATTTAAGGAAATAAACATCCTATGTTCTGGCAGAGAGATGGACTGTGTGTGACTAAGGCCTGTAAACTTCAACCTCCCGTCTCTGTAGTTGCAAAATATTTTGCACCTTTTATTATCAGTTATTATTTTTATGATTTTATTTTTTCAGGAAAGGGAGGAAGAGTCTAAGAGACTGAAGCTTCAAAAGATAACAGAGGAGGCCGAGCAGAAGAGACTTGCTACTGAGTATTCACGAAGGGAGGAGCAGAGGATCCGCCGGGAAATAGAGGAGAGAGAACTCCAAGAAGCTCAGGCCTTACTTCTGGAAACTGAAAAGCGTGCTAAGAAGAAGGGGAAAAAGCCTCTCCTTGAAGGGGTAAGCTCAAAATATAATTCTTTGATACACTTAGATAGTCCGACAGAATAAATGACGTTCTATTGAAGCACTCTTCTTTCATTATAATGAGAGGTCCATAATCTCCAGCTTATGCTCTTTCGATTTGTTAAGATTTGTAAACTTTATTTTCTTGTAGGAAAAGATTACAAAGCAAACCCTCATGGAGATGGCTTTGAGCGAGCAACTGAAGGAACGTCAAGAGATGGAAAAGAAACTTCAGAAACTTGCAAAGACAATGGACTACTTAGAACGGGCAAAGAGAGAAGAAGAGGCACCACTGATCGATCATGCATTCCAACAGCGATTGGTGGAGGAGAAAATCCTTCATGAGCAAGAACAATTGGTTAGCTCCTAAATATTCTGCGAATTCCCCATGATAGTTTCCTTCAATGTTCCTTGTGTTGATTTATTTAATGCTTCTTGCAGAGAGAGATCGAGCTTAGTAGGCAGCACCATGCAGGTGACTTGCAAGAAAAGAACAGGCTCTCGAGAATGTTGGAACATAAGGTATGTTTCCTCCTGCAATATCATTACATCTTCATGAATGATTGGTTTGATCTTTTACTTTGTTTCTAAATTTTGGTGCTATCCTTACCGTCGGATACTTTGGTCTCTTTTTGCAGAATATTTTACAAGAAGGGATTGCTAGCCGCCGCGAGGCGGAGTTTAACCGGCTTAAGAAAGAGAGGGAGGATCGGATCAACCAATTAATTGCGATGAGAAAGCAGGAGAGGGAGAAGAAACGGAAATTGCTCTACTTCATCAAGTCAGAGAATGAGCGACTAACGAAGTTGCATGAAGAGGAGGAAAGGCGGAAGCATGAAGGTGATATTTACTGTGCAGAATTATGGTGTGAAATTTGTCATTTTTATATTTGCTGGGTGCACTAGCTATTTCAGGAAGCAATGCTCTTTTCCTTTTATCATATGATCGCTGATTCGCTGGTGTATCCTTTCGATCAAAAGCTGCTTCCATTTGCTAATACCAGAAATGGTAGTTGGCGGAAATTCTAGTTCTCATTTCTGGTGAATAATGGAAGGTGCTAGAAGGCATTATATAGTTACCTGACTTCACTAAGTAGTCCAGGAGTAGAAGCCCTAGGAATTTAACACATGAATTTGTGGGGGTACTTTTGGTGAAAAAGTATATATGACACTGGGGACTGGTGTGGTAGTCTTTAAAAGCCACACTTCATATCTTTTGCATCCAACCTTTTCATTAATCTCACTTTCACATCTTCCATTTTTTTTCCTTAAAATTATTCACTCTTTATGGTTCTTAAGTCGCACTTATTCTCATCCTTTTTGACCTCGTCGGAGGCCTAATCAAACAAATATTAAATTACAATTTCTCTCTGTATCAGAGGAGGAACGGAGGAAGAAGGAAGAATCCGAGCGCAAGGCTAAGTTGGACGCCATTGCGGAGAGGCAGAGGCAGAGGGAGAGGGAACTGGAAGAGAAGGAAAGGCTTAGAAGAGAAGCTCTCCTGGGCCGTGCATCTGAGCCGGTGGTCCATCCTGCCGACCCCATCCCTGGGCCACAAGCTTTGCAGCCCATCCCTGCTGCTGCGGCCGCCTCCGCCGCGGCCGCCGCCGCCCCTGCTGCCGCCGCCGCCGCCGCCCCTGCTGCCCCTGCCGCTGCAAGTTCAGGAAGATATGTCCCGAAGTTCAAGCGTGCCGGGACTGAGGCCCAAAATGCTGCGCCCTCTCCTGAGCCCGACAGGTGGGGCAGGCAAGATGATCGGCCTCCCCAACCCAGCGATAGGTGGCGGAGCGATGACCGCCGCCCATCATTGGGGGGTGGTGGCGGGTCGAGATTGTCGTCGTCCTCATCTTCTTGGTCTTCGTCGAGGAATCGTGGGTGATTCCGATGGCGTGCTTCTATCAATGGCCGTGTTTT
Source organism: Puya raimondii (assembly GCA_016920855.1). Lineage (NCBI taxonomy): Eukaryota > Viridiplantae > Streptophyta > Magnoliopsida > Poales > Bromeliaceae > Puya > Puya raimondii. Next base: position 215,975,096 of record JABWPP010000050.1, read on the forward strand.
TTGTAAGAGCGGAGTTTTAATTGTGCTGTGTTAATCTAGAGGAAGTTTGTTTTATTCTTAGATCTGTTTTCGGTCCGCCTAAGTGGTTATGAAATTTTTGAACTTTGGGACATTCCGAAATTTGTAGTATGACCTATGATTATGAATTTTGGGAGACTTGTCTCGGCCTTAATTTATGCTTCAGCTAAAATCAAGCTTGGTCAGTGTGTTTTCCTTTTCTTTTGAAGTGTTTGATTTAAAGCTTGATGTGCTTTTGTCGAGATTCCTTTTGTCGATTGTTAGATGAACTGCTACACTAAACAAGCTGAGGAGTTGGCCTTGGCTTTCTGAGTTGTATAGGAACGAACTTGAATCTGACGAACTTGAATCTGCGGGTATGATTTGCTTGGTTGTAGCTCCTGAATTTGATTGGGACAGCTTTAAAAGCCTTATTGTGTAATCGTTTCTAGTAGGCTTTATGCTGTAGCTTGAAGCAGAACCTTAGTTTCCGAGCTACTTTTGGTGGTACGGACGCTCAGTTTTGCCTTATTGTGTAATCGTTTCTAGTAGGCTTTATGCTGTAGCTTGAAGCAGAACCTTCATCTCTGAGCTACTTTTGGTGGTACGGATTTGCCTCAGAATTACAAATGCTTTTTGCTCAAAATTAACAACCATCTCCGCTGGAAAATTCACTGATGCGATAAATGTCACCAATCCTCAAATCGTGATGTTTCAAAGCTTGTATAAATGTTCGTGCAGAAGGCTCGCCAAATTCCAGGATTTCACTATGATTCCAGCCTAGACGCGGTGTTTTTCACTTTTTTAGAATTAAGAACAATGAAAACCTCATTCCCAGGTCTACACACCCAAAACCATTCAAGATATGAAGACATTCCGCAATCAATCCGCCTGAAGAGAAATGGAAAATAAACTCAACACCCCAACAAAGAAATATCAACACAAACAACTGATTTTACCCATTGCCATTTCTCAATATTACATCTGAGATAGACTCAAATGTCTCATCAAAACATACAACAGATGTATCTATTTCTCTGTGGCAGTTATCAGACGAATCCAAAACATCGGAACATCATTATGAAGTCGCATTCGCATCGAATCCATCAAAAATAAAGCCTGAATTAGACTACACTATCAGAATCTGTTGTAGTTTCCAATTCAAACATCGTTTCCTCAGACACAATTTTACACACTGCTTCCATAAATTTTCTTGCCCTCAACAAGATGGAATTCCAACAGGCAAGTTAGTAAAAAAACAGCCAAAAAAAATAAAATAAAATAAAATAAAATTATCAAGTATCTAAACTACAGCTCAAAACAGTAAAGAGAACATAAATTTTCAAACCCTCAAGTAACAATACAGCAAACCACAAATCTCTTTGAGTCAGCAGAAAGGGAAATGCTGTCACTCTGTCGAACGCCATCACTTCATTGATGTGAATGAGCCTAAACATGTAATGATAATAACAATAATAGTAAAATCCTAACTGTACTATGGTTTGTTGGATCAAATACATCCCCTAACACACACTATACTTATCAGCAATCAAATTTTGCACGAGAGCCGCAGCTACTTCAACCACAAAGCCTGAAAGTATCACCAGCAGTCGAGCAGCTCTTGAGATGACACTCCTTGTCTCTCTCTCTCTCTCTCGGTCGAATATAGAAAAATCAGCAGGAAAATTTTAAATAAAAACGGATCACTTTTTGGTAGAAAATTAGGCAAATGACGCGAAGAACCCCAATGAAATTAGGAGGAAGACACTTGCGGAGTTAGCTTTTTCTGTAGTGGAGTACATTCGAGCATGTTATGAATCCACCATTTCATCCTGCAACTCACTCGGGGCGATGAGCCCCGGGATGGAGAGCATCCTTTGGCGTTCCCTCTCTCTCTGGGCGGCGGCCTCCTCGGCATATAGATCTTTGTTGTCCTGCATATTGAATTCCAAGAAATTATGGCAACATGGTACTATTTCTACGATTCACGCACACAAAGGATCAAGCACTCAACAGCTTTCTATGAACCATGGAATATTTATATGCAATATAATTGACACTGTTCCTTTTTGGCTACAGAGATTTTATGGACACCCTTTTGTAACGCTGACGCTTAAATGCTCCCATAAATTGCTATTTAGGCATTGAGTAGATGGATGTATGTGGATATATGTGAAAAAAGACAGTAAGCCTAGTTGCCTACAAGTTAAAAGCAGGAACGTTTTTTCTTCTTTACTACAAAAGTACAACAATTAGACAAATAATTTAAAATACCTGTGCAGAGAACTCTTTCGATTGCACAAGGAAGTCCCGTATATGGTTTTTGAAAGTCGGAAGCTCATTTCTCGATTCAAAAAGCCCATCAACAAATTGAGTAATCTGGGAGAGAGGAAAAAGCACACAACTATCACGCCTACCCAAGTTCGAGAAGGAAAATAAAATTAGAAAGGACGTTAGATGCGAGTTGCTACCTCTGCAACAGTCATATTTGGAAACGATGATCCCAAAAGCTTTATGGTGAAATCACGAACAAACATCATATTATTTGGGTATGGGTATGGTACGGTGGAAGCATCCCACAAGGGCTCAGTGAGTGAACTTGAATCGACCTGATTATTGACTCGGTGTATTTATGATATTCACCATAAGAGAGTAAGCAAGAGCAGTGGAAAGAATAGCTTTTGTATCTTACCAGGCAAAACAAATGATGAAGCACCAAAACATGTAGCTTAAAACCTGGCTTGTGGAATGTGTCAGTTAGCACAGCAAAAGTCTCTTGTTCAATTGTCAAATAGTAAGTCCGGTAAAATTGATTACAGAACTCCGACATCTGAAAGTAATTGTGCTATTGCTAGTGAGATTTGATGCATATCTATTTAGTTATGGTTGAACAGGGATGAGCAGAAGTAAAAACCTGGAAGTTCTTCAGCAATTCCAATAAAAGATTAAGGCCAGTCTCAGCAATGTTTCTCTCAGTATGCCGAAAAGCCCAATTTATGGAGTCCATAACAAGTTTCAGTTGCTGCATAGTAAAGAAAAAGAAAAAAATAAAGAAAAGAAAAAGAACAAACAGACTAGTATTGAGGAAGCTACAATCTGGACCAAGGATGTCAAGGATACTCTTAAATACTAACCTGACTAGACAGCTGAATTAGAGCTTGAAAACAGTGGGTCCCAATAGCCCGAAGTAAAGAGAAGAATTTGAGACGGTGTTCGGGATAGTCTTCGAAATTCTTAGTAATCATCTGTACAGAGTGAAACAAAATTTGCTGTATAAGATAACAAAGCAAACACCTAGTGTCTTAAAAATCATTATGCTATCCTTACATCAAGGGTGCACTGGAAAACAGCTTCAAATATGCGAGGCACATCCTCCATCATTGCAGACTTATATCTGCAAGGATTAAGTCCACAATACTATGAGAGATGAAGAAATACAGATTTGATTCTGCATAAATAAGACGACAGTATCCAAAAGTCAAGACAGCAGATGCAGCTATTGCAGCTGCATGAATCCTTGCCAGATAATTAGAAGAATTTTTGGGCTGCTGAAATTGCATTTAAATTTGCCTACTTGTTTGTCGAGTGCATTTCAGTATTGTCCATTAGCGATGCAGTTAACTACAGTGCATTAGTGAAAACGAATTCTTTTTTAAATGTACAAATAACAATATATAAAATAATACTGCATAGAAGAAAGAAGGGAGAAAAGGCATATATACTTGTTTATAATAGTAGCAAAGAGGGATAAGACTTCAGATTCCCTCGCATCGGGCAAATTTCTGGCATAGTCACCAAGAACAGGATCCATCATAGGTGGAACAAACTGTTTTCCAATCTGCGATTGACCTTCGGCCTTCTCTACAAATGTCTCAATCAGTTTGAGAGTCTCTCTCTTGACAGATCTATTAATATAAAGAAAATTTTAGCTATGCAAGAATAACTCCACAAAATTCACAAACAACCAGGTATAAGGAAAATATATATATATATATATATATATATATATATATATATATATATATATATATATATATATATATATATATATATAAAACAAAGAAAAGCAAAAGGAAGTTTGAGGATTTGTAGTGTTACCTCAACAATTTTACAAAAGATGTTCTAGAAGCAAAAGGGCCCCCCTCAGCTATGGTGTTAGAAATGAGTTCACTGTACATTCTGTTATGAAACCAAAATTATACAATTAGTACCTTAAAAAATAAGAAGTACTTGTGTCGGCATTTGTATGTGTAAAGACATAAGCTCAAAATATAAGAGAAAGGAGAGAGAAGAAACGGAATTAGTGATACTACACAGCCAACTTTCCACTACTGATACCATATCTCATTGTTTTTGCATCATGACAAATCGAATACAAGTTTAAAGAAAAACGAATTAAAACCTTACCTGTACACAGTGAGCATGTCCAGGAATATCAATGATATTTGTGGGATAAAAAACTGTCCAAGTGAACTAGCAACACTGGTGTTTGTCTGCCAAGCATCAACAGGCACACCCAATTAATATGCAAAACCTTAAAAGCAAGACCAAAGTTCATTTTAAACACATCAAGGTTCATTTTAAACACATCAAAGAATTCCATAACCATTGCTAGAACATGGAAGCAATCAAGTAACAAGTTACATGATGTGGAAAGAAAACCAGCTGTCCATATAAAATATTCCAAGGACAAGAATCTTCCATATGTAAAATGTTAGTGACATGCTCTCACAAAAGTGGGATACCAAAAAAAAAAAGGAAGGTTTTTCAACATATTAAAAGCAGTGAAAACAACATGGATAACCACATGCGATTATAATCTTTTAGCAGACAGCTAAACAAATTTTTTAGTAAGCAGCAGTATAATCCTAAGTGCCATTTACTAGTTCTGCAATAAAGTTTATGCAAAAATACCTGCAATATATTAAGAATAGCTCGTATGACTTCCTGATCCTTCAGGACATCAACGCTTTGACTAGCCCGTCCAATGATTTCGGCCCAATTCTAAGAAAACAATTAGTCAAATCATCAGTCCCCCACAAGCGATGCAAAAGGTGTAACTTAAAATGATAACAAATTGCGAGTTAAACAAAACAGACAACAAGAGCTAATAATACCAGATAACAATAACAAACTGTAAGTTAAATGAAGCAGATAAATGCCAACAATACTAGAAACACATTACCTGATTTGGAAGTTCCATCAACCTTCTCAGATACTCATCTCTCTTAGGAGGATCAGATTCTGCTTGAATCATGTGACCAACCTGCCAAAGGAAAAAAAAGGGCCAAAGAAAACGAAAAACTATATGTTATTGAAAGAGCATGGTATATCACTGGAAATTTGCTGCAATAAGATGTACAACAATACCGATTCATAAAATGTATGAATCTGATGAGGCTCAAGATCCGCAATAGTACTTGGAAGGGTGGCTAAAAGTTCAGATACGAATGGCTCATTCTCGCCAACCTGAATAGACAGCTAATAATGTAAGAGGAAAAGATGCTGATATCGATAGCATGATAGATTCTCTGTTTATCGAACTAATGAAAAAAAAAAAAAAAAAAAAAATCCAGCCACAAACCATCATCTTGGAAACTCATTAAGAAAAAAAAATTACAATATCTTTGGGTGATAGACCCAATTGTAAGTTTGTTCAAAATAAAAAGTCTAAAATTTACTTAGTCAACAAACTGAAGAATTCCAAATTTGTTCACATTCTATTTCATCTTTTGGTTGACCAATATGTACATATGACAGAAAGATAAAAATCAATGGAGACCCCCTCCAACTTCATAAGTATTATGAAATGGCCCCTCGATTTATAGTTCCTTTGGTTGACAACTGTTCAGCTTTTGATTTTTTTTTTTTTTTTGGAAGTGTGATTTTAGTTAATTAAGTTAGAGATTTCACAAACTTTATTGATAATTCCATCAAATTTAATGGGTTTACTCATGTTATCACAAATAAAACTAGAACAATTAATGTCTAGTAGTCAATAGAGATTAAATTTAATGAAGTATTAACTTAACTAAGTAGAATAATAATTCAAATTAAAGAACAAAATTAGGAGTTAGATGGGTACCAATAAAAAAAGTAAAGGGTGGCCTGATTGATTGAGGGGTATCAATACATCTTCACCTTAAAAACATAAAATTGTAGCTAATTCTAATTTTTTTTAAAAATCCCTAAAGCAGCTTTTTTAATAACTTTTTCCTAAAGCAAAAAGAAAGCACATGCACATTAGTGAAATTTACGAATGAAGATATACAGACGCTGACATATTTAAACCCTTTGAGAGTGTTAATTGAGTTTAAATCATCTCAAAAAGGGGCAGTACCTGTGTAACAACAAACTTGCGTTTGCATTTCTGAACAATCTTTAGAAAAGTGTCGCATGCCATATCCTGCAAAGAGGGTGAGAATAGATTTCGTGTAAAGATACATATAAATCATATCTTCAAAAAATTTATCCTACATCAAATTCACTAGAGGAACCAGGACCCATGTACCAGCAAACAATATAATATTATGGAGAAATAATTAACAAAGAAATTGAAGAGCCAAAATATACGAACAAAACAGAAAGATTGATTACCTGAACTCCTGGATGTGTTTCATGCATAAACTCAAATAATTTATTCACCACTGTTTTCAGAAACTTCCAATGAGCCCTAAGAAATCTAGGATACTGCCCCACTACGTACCTGATAAATATACAACGTAAAATGAATAAATTAAAACAAGTCATTTTACATAACTAAATGAGAATGTGAAGCGAAATATACTGACATGATGTTACTTGCTATTACAGCTTTGTTATCCTTCCCTTTGGTGATTTCACAAAGATTCAACAAATCGCGGATAACCATCACAAGAAATCTATTTTCCTGAAAAACGAGAAGAACAAATATGAACCTAAACAGTTATTTGAAAAAAAAAATATAAACTTTCATAATGATGCAACTAAATATCCAAAGATCAATTGGTAGGCATAACTTGCCTAAGAAACATTGACAATACACAGTTCTAGCATACCTGCTCCTCCAGCATGGAACCAGATATTGATCCAATAGCCCAGCATAAAGTATTTAAGTTGTTCCAAGACCAATCCTCTCCATTCAATTGTTTACTTAGCTTCTTCAACATCTGAGATACAAAAAGAAGACTCATATTGCATAGAGCGCATTTTCTTTTTTGGAAAAATACACCAGTAATGAAAAGTAACCAGCTGGAAATGATAATAATACATTATGCATAATAAGATTTAATAATAATAAATAACGAACAGTTAATGACTTGAGATATTATGTGCACTAATATACCGTAATCAACCCATACCTGCTGTTCTGTATCCTCAAGATCAAGGTGCGACAAGTAAATGAGTGTTTCCCTCATAATCTGCCAAAAAGAACTATAGTTACTTAACGTCCTTTGAAACCAACAAAGAGAAAGAATACAAGATAACAAGAAAATGTATAACTATCAAGCATAAATAGTTTCTATTTCATCCAAAAGAGAAGGGATTCCACATTAAAAGCTAAGAAAGCCCTTTTCAATTGTTAGATGAAAACATCTAATTTAGAGATTCCATGTGGCCAAAATTATCGTTGTTCCTTGATCCAACAACTTTAAACTAACCAAGAAGCATTTAGGTGTGAAAATGTAAAATGAAGAGCAGATTCCTACAAGAAATATAGCACTATGATTGGGTAACACACCTTATATTGAACGAGGACATCATTGTCTTTCATAGTTTCGCGAACGATATTGCCATTTTCGTCTTCGACAATCAATACTTCCTCAGGCTTTGCCATACGACAAATCATGAGCATTCTTAACTTTGATAAAGGGCCTGAGTATAGCTGTCGCCTTTGAAGAATTGCTGAACCAAGACCATCTACCATTCCTGAGATCAGGGGAGTCTGCAGAATAGCAATTGTCAATCATAATGTAAATATCCTTTTCTACAAGCAACTGATCTCACAAGAAATTTACACTTGATATGACATGAGAATTCTAAACAGAAAGTGCAGTAAATAAAGTGGAAAAAAGTCGGACTCCTCCATATCATGGACTAATAATACAGAAGAATTTTGACTTCTCATTCAGAATTGCAAGTTTAACTAACAAAGGTAGGAACTAGTATTCTTGTACAGATGATTCACTAGCGTGCCTTCACCTACATATCATATAACATAATTACTATCAAATAAAGGAAGTCAAACATGGGATGCCAAATGAAAACTTGTTACACCAATATGATAAACAAATCTAAACAAAAACTACTAATGGACAATGCGACTCCATAATTGACGAGAACAGTCAAATTTACCTGAAGCCCCATCATTGCTGCAGTTGCTGCAGGCTCCATCTGTTGATGTGCTTCAAACAGCTCCAGGACCATAATATTCCAATAGTCCAGGCAAACCTGCCCAAATAATAACCATATAATCAACTAGGTTCTATTCAAAAACACTTTTTATCAGTCTAAAAGTAACTAACTTATGTACCTTGAAAACCTCCGTGTCCTCAATATACGAGATGCCAATAAGATATTCAAGGCCCAAAAGCAATGCAGCTCTATTTTCAGGTGTGGACTCCAATACCCGCATATGTGACTGCCACCATGTAAAATTTAATTAACAGCCAGAGATCTTAAAATCCCATGCCATAAATTTAGATAGTTTTTAAAATGTACAAAGATTTAAATCCGAGATCTAAAGCACCATTACATACATAGCACAAGAAAATGGCACAAGCACCAGTTACAAATAGTGAGTAGATGAAGTGAAAAATCTAACCTACTTGTGAGTAGATGAAGTGAAAAATCTAACCTACTTGTGAGTAGATGAAGTGAAAAATCTAGCCCATCAACTCTTTTCAACATGAGAGCACGTATTAACAGAAAGGTACAATCTTTAGCTAGTGCAATCACTGAGTACAAGTAAGCATATAAAACCACTAAGCTCTAATTTAAGCATGTTGGGTATAGAATTGGCCAACTTGCCTTATAGAATGAAGTGAAAAACAGTGCAAGGTTCTGGAAAAATGCCTGCAAATAAGTGTAAAAAGCGATATTAGCCCAAGTTCACCATCATAGCATAATCCTGTAATAAAAGCAAGTAAAATACAAGAATTTAATAGATAGTGAAAACTATTCTACCTGTTCTTCAGTAGAGCCATTGGCATAAGCTTCCGGGATATTCGTTCCAGGAGGCAGAATAGTCTAAACATAACCAAAAAGGGTGGGAATTATCAACTTGAATCCCACAAAATAGAGAGTCTAGAGATATGTTGTCAAGAAGAGGGGAGAAAAATATCCTACAACAAACATCAAATTTTAGACAGGGATAATAAAAGCCTACCTGCAATTGCATCATGAATATGGTATACATCTTGACATACTGCATGTCATAGAATTCACCGAACTGGAGAGCCGCAACCTGTGAAACAGTAGAAGGTATTACAACAGATTGAGAAAGGTAGGAGAAAAACACAGAACTCTATCAAAATGACCTATGGCACATGGCCTTACAAACTAATCAATGAATGTCTTATTGTGAGCAGTAAAAAGGACTCATTTGACAAAGTTTATTAAGTCAATGGACAGTTAAGCGAACCGGCGATGGTGTGGCAAATGTTACAATAGGAAAGTGTCATATATGTACCTCTGTTAGACACTGAAGTGTTAGATTCCGGTATGAAGCCACTGGAAAAAACTTCAAGAGTGTCTCTAGCTAGCATAGCATTAACAACATGGAGAATTGTAAGTATGAGGACATAAACCTCAGAAAGCATGCTATCACAATTATATATAGCACACAAAGAGAAAGAATAACACATAATTGTTAAAGAACTAACCAGTGGCGATTCAAATATATAACCAAGAGGAATCCACGATAAAAAAGCATGAAGTGTTGCCAATGTAGCCCGTATAAGCTCTGTTCTCTGTGATGCTGATAGTACGTATAAGCATAGCTCATGAATGAGTTGAAATTCACTGTTATACAAACAGACGAAAATAGGTAAGATTCATATGCTGACAAGAACATAAAGTGAAACGATCTAGACATCTTGTATGTTGAAGAGCACATAAGGGAGGCTATCTAGAAAATTTAGCTTATATTTTGACAAGCAAATAGAAGATGATCAAAATAATGCCAGCAATAAAGCTCCAAACAATTACCATAAAGATAGAAATCAAACATGATATGAACCTACAGACTTACAGAAACCTCTTTAACTGTTTTAATAGATCCCGTTATGTCAAAAGTAAGAAGTTTCAGTAGTAGAAAAGTTATGAGATTACTCCATGATGAAAATAATCAACGACTAACCTCCATACAAGGTCTTTTGCAAAATATATTTTATTTTCATGTTGCACACAGCATAAATCAACAAAACCATATTGTCCTACTGTATTTCAAGATACATAGCAATGCAAACTTCAGGCAAGCCACAAGGTTCTTTACTGTAGTAAAAGACAACAAAACTAAGGTCAAAGAAGCAAGAAGTATCCAGGGCATGAAAGTATAAAAAAACCACCATTACCTATTCAGTGACTGCTTGAGTTCTTTAATTTTTTGTTGAGTCATCTCTCCTCTTGAGAAATCAAAAACTTCCTCACTCAGAAGCTGAGCATTGACAGTTAAATTATAATGTTGAATAAGTCTGTAATGAAAATTAAATCTTAATAAAAGAATGGCACATACCTTCAATATAACCATGCAATTTTCGCAGATAGTTTCACTGCTCTTTGCCGCTGAAACAAGGTCAGGAATGAAGCTTTGCCACCTAGCAGGCCACTCATGCTTTAAGACCTGTTTTAACAGAAATACACGTAATCAGAGAAAACAGAAAAGAAAAAAAAAAGATTTCGCAGTGCAAGCAATGAGCATAAACCTCTCAAAACTATGACCTGCAAGATAACAAGAGGAACTATCTTTGAGTAGCAAAAATAGCGTGAAACAAAACGCTCATTTTTATAAGAGGAAGCAGCATGAGCATACTAAACCTCTTATGAGAACAAAAAGTGCAAACAATGGAATACACACTGTAAACAGAGCAAAAGAAACTGAAAATTGTTTATGTTCAAAACAGAAAGCGTACTACCTGCACCAAGGTGACATTGAGTTTGTTAACATAAAGCCTCTCCCTCCGGAAAGAAACTTCGTTGCTGGAAAGCTGATCAGATCAAAAGCAAAGAAGAAAAAAATAAACAAAGCACAATTAGGACCGCATAAGCAAAGTAACAACCTTGGCAGATATGTATACCATAAAAAGATTGACCCTTCTACCTGTACAATAACATCTGATATATAGTTTTTTATACCATCACGTTGTTCAACCGGCAAAGCATTCCACCTGTACTTGATAACACTTTCTAGTACCTACCAAGGGTAAAAGAAAATATTAATTTCGGCAAGGCTCCAAAGGTAACAAAGAAGATACAGAAGTTTTTTAAAATATGAATTTTTCAAAAAGCTAGTAAAGGAGATTAAAGAATCAATAGGAAAAGGTACAGCTACAAGACAACGACATGGAATGCCTGAACATTCTTTTACACCATTGAATTAATGCAGTTGCTTCTATACACCACAAATTGTAGCCGTTCAGACCATGATTGGTAAAGCTTTCTGATGTGGTCAAGTCGCTGCATCACACAGTTTAGTCACCCCTGAGTACTACTAAGTTTCGAGTCATACAATAGTTATGGTATTAAATAGATATACAGACCTATTGACAAGCTGACTGCAGTAACTTATGCAAAGACCTAAGCAAAGGCAAAGACCCAAATGCCAGAATTTAAGCCATGTTATTTCTCCAGCCTAACTTAAAAATCCCATGCAGCTTAGATAGGTATGACCAAGTTGGATCCATATGGCCAGACCACCACAAGGAATCAATAGAAAAAGGAAATAAAAAATAAAATTGGAGAGGGACACTAACTATTTATCAGGGATTTGGAGGATTTGATGGCAAGGACAAGAGGTTCACTGGTGTCCCATGAAAGTAAAAGAGCAGCAACCGAAGCAAAAAGCTGGTGTCATTATATGTTTCTTGGGATGGAGGGCTTAGGACAGGCATCCTAGATATGAGATTGCTACCAGAAAATAAATAAGCGACAGCCGTCTAAACTCTGTTGCCTATTCGGGATAATCTCTAATACAACTATGTAAATTTGGCATAAAGGGTTCCTAGAGTTACGTTCCAGGGCCAAACATATTACATAAGAATCATTATGACATGGCAATTCCCTATTTGAGCAAAATTTTCGAGTTGTCATCTTGACCTCTATCAATGAAATTAAAGGTTTCCTCTTTCTCTTTCTCACAATTAAAGAAGCTAGATTATAAGAAGTAGGTACCAAAACAATGATAAGGACTATAACAGGAGCATATTTCTGTCTTCATCCTCGAAAATTTCACTACTTATGTAATTAAGGAAAGGGATTGAGGGGCATTATACTTACTTGAAGCGCAAAGAATTTACTGTTCAGGTTCTGCGAGTTCTGTAAAATGTGAACGACCTGCAGCCACAGATCTGGATTGTTCTGCAACTCCCGTAATATTTGATCTGCTGCTGACCTCTGCCAACAAACAAGTAGCATAAGCAATACAAGTTACCACAAAAGGCGGTAATACAAAATGCAGTCGAATTACATACTAAACTGTGCGTTGAACAAAAGATGGCGTGACACAGAAGCAACAAACAGCATGCTAAGCTTTTTTTAAAAAAAGCTTATTTTCGAATTGTTCATGACACCATAGAAAAATACTAAAGCCACATATAGTTCCGGGAAACTAAATAATGATCGAGATTACATAAACAAACCAAAAACAATACTAAAGTTTCTCGTAGAGCAAACATAAGCTAATCTCCAATTATACTTTTATGTCCCAAACAAAACCCTCTTTTTCCTTCAAAAATCTGCAGCTGGCCCCTTCGAAACACGAATTTATACTGCAAAGTACGAACATTAACACGGAAAGGAGAGAACAAGAGACACCTTTGCGAACAAAAACAAACGAGTAAACACCAGTTAGAACAAAAACCCACACAAAACCCTATTCGACCCACGCCTCCCACCACAGCAAAACACCAAATTAGAGCACCAAAACCACTTCCCTCGCTACAAACAAAGACGAATACAACGATTGCTAGTGAAGAAGGATCGAAGGGGAGGCGTTAAGGTATCGAGCTACTTACTTCCTCCTTAGATCCCGTGCCGTAGAACGCGGCCACGGTGGCGTCGAGGAGCGCGACATCGATCGGCTGGCTCAAATCCCGGAGCTTCTCCGCCATGAGAGAGGCCAGCTCAGATCGGGCCGCGGAAACCCTAGAAACAGAGGGACGGGGAAAATCCCTCGGAAGAACGCGGCGGAGAAGACGAGCTCGAGGAAGCAGTGGGGCGCCGAAACCCTAGCTCTTCCACTCTTCGAGGGATTCGAATGGGGGTTCGCTTCTTCGCTTTCCCTCTCTTTCTCTCTCTCTCTCTCTTCCACTCCTTTTCTTCGCTTTCGCTCGGCTTCGGTGGTCGCACGAAGACGCAAACGACGCATAAGAAAAAAAAATAAAAAATTAACAAATGTATAGAGAGAGTATACGGAAGCGGCATTTGGGGTTTAAGACGCATAACTTAATTGGGCCCGGAATTGTACGTAATTACGGAAAAGGGACTGTGATCGTGAGGAATGGGGGCGGCGGGTACTGTTGATTTGTACGACGGTGACGCATGCGGACGCCTTAGATCTAACCGTCCGCTTATGTTTTGACGGCTGAGATTGGAACCAAGGCCATACTGTCGGCGTATGGTGGGCCTTGGGCCCATTTTGTGACTGGCCTTTGGTTGAGGACTTATTTGCAAATTTATTATTCGAACGCACTCTCTTTGATACTTTAACCTTTCAAATTTTTGATTTTACTACTAAATTTTTCAATTTATTTGATTTGAGTTAGCCAACAGTATTTTAACTGTAAAATTTAAACTAATTACTTTAATAAAATTATAGTTGTAAAAATTGTATAAAGTATACTAGCTAAATTTATAAGGTAAATAACGCATTTAAAATTTAAAATTTGGTATATAGTTCAGATAAGTTTTGTATATATTTTTACCTAGAAACTATAAGCTAAGCATGAAGATTCGAATTCAAAGAGCATTAGTTCATGTGTTATTTGACTACACCTAGAGCATTGAACTATGAAGATACTACACGTGTTGCTATTTCGTGGGCCGAGAAAAGGCCCACGAACTCGGCCCGGACCCATCCAACGGCCCAAACAACTATTTCATCGTTCTCGTGATTCGCGCCCTCGGTGGGACCCCACCAAGGGTCCGGGTATCCCCGGAGAGAGACAAATTATTTCCTGGACCGCGTCCACAATGGACCGGTGTCCTACAAGTACAATGTGTTATTATCTTATCTTTTGCTATTCTAGTGAATGGCTGTATTTTCTTTAAAAAGAAAAAATAGAACAATTAAAATTATATCTGAATCGCCATCTCGATCATGAATAAAAAATTACTAACTAATAATACTTAATTATAATTCACCTGTAAAATATTTATTTTTAATAATTTTCTCCGGCATTCATTCGAGTAATATACATTCAATAAATTGTATAAAAAAATAATTTAGTCACTTCAATTAAGACACGACTCAAGTACAACATTTGACCAAAATGGTGAAAAATTACGCTTTATGATCGGTAAAATCCAATATTAAGCTTTTTTGAAAAAAAATAAAATTAAGCTTTATTACGTTTTAGAAAATTATGAACATTTCTATTTCACTCTCTAGAGTTTACATCACATTTAATTGTTTACTTTCAATTTGAATTTCGACAAAACGTTAATAAGGTTGGGACCCACCCAAAAAAAAAGTTGGTTCTTGGTCGACGTGGTGCACCGCGTCCAGGGAATAATTCCTTCAGTGATATATCCCCAACGGGGTAGTGTACGGCCACTCAGACCTCTTCCGTAACGGCGCCACTTGCCGTTAACGGACGACCCCTCTCTCTCTCTCTCTCTTCTTTCTCTCTCTCTCTCTCTCATCTTTCTCTCTCCTCCATATGAACCCGCACGAATGCCGAGCGAAACTTGTGTTCACTGAGAGAGAGAGGGAAAGAGACGAAGAAGAGGAGCACCTGCGACAGCATATGCGCACACACACAAGAGAGAGAGAGAGAGGGAGAGAATTAGGGTTTCCTCCTTTCCTCATTTTCTTCCGCTCCTCAAAATCCACTAATATTGCAAAATTAGGATCGTTAATTGGATTCCCTGGGATCTCGAAACAGGTTGTGATCGGAGGGTTTCGCGCATTGGGTGGCCTCGGAGCGACGGAGGTGAGCTGTGGATTCCCCCTTTCGCCACCCCATTCCGATCCTTTTTCCTTGCGTGCATGTGGATTCCTGATGAAAAGATTGGATTTTTGTTTTTTTTTAAAAAAAAATGGGTTTTTTGATCTGTTTGAGAGATCCGCTGTTGCGTGGGTTCGTAATTTGGTGAGTGGTGGTACGAGGAGGATTTGTTGGAAAGGTGTGGTGAGATTCGTGTGAATAGTTTATTCGATTTGTTTATTGTGATATCGTAGTACTTTATTGTTGTGGGGCCTGTGTTGAGCTCTGTTTGTGATAAGCGAGTTGACTCGGTAACTCGGGATGGCTTGAGTGATGTGGATTGGCTTCTTTCGTTTATTCTTTCTTTTTTCTTTTTTTTCCCCCTAAGGAAATGATGAGCAAGGAAGTTTAAGCTTGTATCTAGTGATTGGATTAGTGGTCTGTGAATTCTATTTATAGTTTCAAGCTAGTAATTAGGTAGATATTTAGGGGGAGAAAAAGAAGAAATTGGGACCAATTTCTTAGGCTAATTGTTGATTTGGTGCACTAATGGAAGCTGTTTTAGAAATGGTGGTTCATTATTTAGTAGATTTGTTCAGGTCACACTTGTTTCAGATTAAGAGATCTAAGCTGATACGCCAGCTAATTTGGATTTAATTAAGAGATCTAAGCTAATACGCTATCTAATTTGGATTTTCGTATGTGTACTTACGGAAACTTGTATCTGCATGTACTGTTTATATGCCCGATTTGTCTTTTCTAATGTGAATCGGTCACCACTGTCGGTCGGTGTGCTACAGTATTCACAATGACCTAGATTAGTGTTCATAGGTTGAGGCCATGCACAAGTCGCTAAATCAGATACTACCGTGACTATGTTACAGCTAAGCAAGCATCAACAATGAGCAAGAGCTAAATAACATGGACAAAATTGATAATATAACGGAGATCTAAGCTAGTACGCCAGCTAATTTGGATTTTCGTATGTATACTTTGGAAACTTGTATCTGCATGTACTGTTTATATGCTCGATTTGTCTTTCCTAACATGAATCGGTCGCCACTGTCGGTCAGTGTACTACGGTAATCACAATGACCTAGATTAGTGTTCCTAGGTCGAGGCCATGCACAAGTCGCTTAATCAGATACTGCCGTGACTATGTTACAGCTAAGCTAGCATCAATAATGAGCAAGAGCTAGATAACATATACAGAAATGATAATATAACTGAAACATGACATGTAGGAGAAATAAATTAATGCAAGTGGAAGTATAAGTCATGCAGCGAAATTATAAAAATCTATTTATAAAGTCGCACATTGAGTATTTACGGTGTAATCAACTACCGCATGTCTCTTAATAGTATAGAGAAAAGGCGCCGCATTGTATACATCTAAATCCACAATCTGTTCATGGGCCATCTACAAGTGTATGCATATGGCAGTATTTCTCAGCATCTACAGTCTCGTCCAGTGGTCCTACACATGAGCTATACTGTATTTTTCCTAAATGATGGTATGAGATTTTGTGTCTTTTTTGAGCCATTTTGATTGCACGAGGAGAGATGAGTTACCAATTTTTCTTGTCGTTAGTCTTAAGTTAGTGAAATTACTTAATTAAGGATGGTGTTTCTACCAAAATTCGATTATATCTGTCAATATTGCTCTAGAAGTAGCTTCCATGAGTAAAATTTAACACTTTCTTATGATACTTCTATAAATACTTGTATTTGTATCGGCATAATTTCTCGGTCTTCTATTAATTTTCAACCTTATTGTCACTTCATTTCTTGGACTCTATCATCGATATGTGTCGCTGTATTGTCTTGATTTTCTATATCACTAAATTGCGCGCGTTTTTTTGGACTTTTTACTGGTTAATATCATAATCAGGTTCATATGTTGATATGCAGGGCCCAATTAGTCCATAGTCTTCTCGTAAGCTTCCTGGCCGTGTAAGCTAGATTTCACGGTCGCACAACTAATGTTGCTTGGTAATGGCTAAAATCTCTGTTAAGTTGAATATGTTATTTTGTATATCATTCAATGCCGGTTATAGAAAGCATGTTAACATTTTCTTTTCCCCATTTCCATCAAATTGTGAATCACAAATTGTAGTGTTGCCTTCAGTTGAAAGAGTCATCTCAAGGCCATCGGCCATATTGTGATCAATTAGGATATTAAAAATTTGATCAGGCACTTTTCCTATTATACGTATTATTCCAGCAGCAAGAACCTTTATACGGTAGACTTTGGAAGCAACATCTTGGTTGTGTGGCCCATGCACTAACTATACTTGCTAATATTACATTTTTGATTTCTACTTTGCTAAAGAGCCAGCTAGCAACTCTTTAGGAAGCCTTTTTTTCCTTTTCCTTTCTGTGCATGTGATCTTACTGTTTAGATTTTCTTTCTTCATGTTCTTTGCCTCATACACTTTTGGGAAGAGTTTAAGGATGAGTCGTATCATATAAGATCTTATATGAGAAACAAAATGGACTAGACAACTTTGGTAACATAGTGGGCTTTCTGATTACAATTTGCTTACCTTATTAGTTAGTAAAGAAGGAAGAGGTGATGAATGCTGTTCTTAAATTTCTTTCCCAAAGTCACGAAGTTTTTGAAACTATTGTTTATTTCATCACTGGTATCTTATGCTAGGATATTCATCTCTCATCAATAATTTTAACCACTCTTTTTTCGTCCTTTTTTATAAAAAATTTTTTTTTACAGCGTACAATATCAACCAATAATCCAGGGAGCAAATTTTCGCGCAAATTTTACAGAATGGCCCAAGAGAATCACGAAATTGTGCCTTACAGCCCAGCAAACTGTCCCATGAGGCGCAAACGTGGACGTCCTCGAAAGTATGACTATCCTGGATATGAACCGCGAAGGAGAGCCCAAACATATAATCCTCGACCTAATCCGAGCCAACCTAATGCTAACCCTAGTGGCCAAGTGGTTCAGCCACAACCAAACCCTTCCCCTAGTTCAAGTCAGGTACCTTGTGGTTCAGCAGCTCATACAGCAGCTACTCCTACTTCTACTGCTAGTCATGGCCACCCTCGTGTCCCGGTAGGCCCAACAGCTGCTAATTCATGCCATGGGCCTGATGATCTATTGGGCAAGACAGTCTCCGGTGTCTTGGACGGCATTTTTGATTCTGGGTATCTGCTTACTGTGCGAGTTGGACCCACAGGGCCTGTCCTTAAGGGTTTGGTCTTCGATCCACGTGTATCTGTCCCTCTTTCGGCGGATAATGATGTGGCACCGCTGCTTCCAATGACAAAAAGAGGCGAAATTCCAATTCCTGGCCAGGCTCCAATCTCCATACCGATCCAAACTGTACCAAATAGGGTAACAGTTGCACAGCCTATTCAAATGAGGGAGCCTGGTTGTGAATTGCCCCCTCCTTTAAGTAGAAAAAGGGCAACCCAACATGACGATAAGCATGTTAGTCCAGATATGCAATTTGCTTTAAGGTCCGAGTTAAGAGCCAAAATTCTGCGGGCTTTACTAAATAAAGCTGCCTCCGATGCTAATGCACAATCCACATCAGCAGCGCCTTCCAAATCTGGAAAGAGATTCAAACAAGACAGGTTGTCATCAGGCTCTTCTGCTGGAAAAACTGAGACATCTAAAGATATTGCTGACACTTCAGAGGGGGATCAAAATACCAACTTTGTCGAGGGTCCAAGAGAATGTGAAAGTTCAAAGCAAATAAAGGGACCATCAGGTAATGTGAATCTCTCTTTCTTTTAAAAAAAAAAAATTATGCAAGAATCAACTTCCACAGTGAGTGAGCGGCTTTGTAACTTAGGATGGGGGTTTTTTTTTTCCCCAAAAAAAAACTGCACTGACAAGTGACATATATGAAAGAACTGTAATGTTATGTATTCAATTTGTGATTTTGGAGGGATATATATTTAAAGGCCCTTTAGATTTTGAGTGGAAATGAGATTTATGGTTGATAATTGGCGTTTTTCAGGCCAAATGCAGCAAGTAGCTACTATATTTTCTGGGACTGATGGATCATCAGGTAAAGGTGAACTGAACAATGATTTTTTCTAGATTTCCATTGAGCAGTTAGGGTAATGATGGATAATCAATTCTGTAGGTCAAATGGAGCAGCCTAATACTCAACCTTTGGCCTTGAGCGAAAACAAGGGATTGTCAGGTGATGTAGTGGGACCAAACATTCCTCTAAACAAACAGCCTAATGCTCAAACATCTGGGTTAAACAGTGACAAGGAAACATTAGGTAGCGTAAAGTTTATTGCACATTTCTTCCAAGGCTAAAATGCAGGAAAAGTATCTGTACATATTAGTATTTTCACGCTTCCCCCTGAAATAATCACAACTTCATTTCATCCATCTGACTACATGAAAAGTGAGGGGCTGGGATATTGTATGTGTTTCCATATTGGGGTGGCAAAATGAAAATTGTGAGATTTATAGGGGGTCTTGTGCAATGTAGCCTTCTTCTAATGTTTTGATGGGTACTTAAGCTGATCATAGAAACTTTATTACTCAGGCCAAATGCAACAAGCTAGTACTCCTATTTCAGGCTCAAATGCAACAGAGCAGCCGCCAGGTAATGTAAATGTGACCAAATATGTTTATTATACTTCTTTTATTTTTTTTATGAAATAGGTTAAGGTGGAAATGTGGATATTGCAGATCAGATGCAGCAACCTGATACTGAACCCTCTTGCTGCTTGAATGAGATCAAGGAATCTTCAGGTAGTGGAAGCTGAATTGAACACCCTATTTTCAAATATGTACCGTTATACTCCTGCATATTATCTATATTACATATGTTTCCTTCCAAAATCTTAGTTTTCATATATGAACTCTTGATTTCTTATATATATGCCCTGAATTTTACAAATTTATTTAAAATAACATGTAATATAAAACTAACTTCCCTTTTGAATGACCCCCCAACTTATTGAAAGGGGGTATTCGTTTCAAGAAATTGCAGTTTCAAGTATATATGCAAATTCAGATTTACAGGGTTGTATAGGTAAATAGATGATTTTGCAAGGGACAAATATATGTAAAACGTCCCTAAACTTCTTTCGAGGGCTTCAGATTGATCATGGAATGTCGTTGGATCTCTTCAGGAAAGATACAGGACCCCGTTACAGAAGCTTCCGGTTTAATTGGAACTGAGGTTTTGTCAGGTAAACCTAGCCGAATCCTACTATTGTTGTTACATTTAGATGCACGATAAGATTGATGGGGGATATCTTGGATTCTTTAGGTGAGAACAATTTGTCTACTGCTCAAAGTTCTGAACAGCTACCGCCTTCCGAAGAGTCCAAAGAAGAGCCGGGAGAAAATGAACATTTAGATCCAGTAGCTGCTGATAAGTCCGATATTTAAAAGGCTGCGGCCAAGCAAAGCGCTCTTCAATTAGCGGTTGCAGCAACCAGTCTTCTACCAATTTAAATAGGTCAACCAAAATCTAACTTGCTAGTTTACATTAACTTTTATCTCTAAAGTTTATATTGGACTATATGAGCTGAAACTTTTTTTAAGTGTTGCCAATTAGCTTAATAGGAGCACATTCTTATAGGCCGAAGAGTAATCTACATTTCGCTGTATCGTTGATAATGTAATGTTTTCCGCTTACAATGTGAGAAAATTAGGTTTATTTACCGAATGTTTTCCGTTGGTATCTCAAGAAAGTTAGCATATATATTCCTAGTGTGCCACTCTTCAAGTTACATTGGCAATTCTGAATGAAGGATTAACAATATATATTGACCAAAGAAATGTGGAGTTTTGGTGCTTCTGTGTTATGGTTTTTTTATTATGGTTGTTGGTTTGTGGGGATGTGGATTCCTGAATATGTTTGATGCAGGGTTAGGGTTAGCTTAGATGAAATATTGTACCAAATTACCAGCTGTACTAGCACTTAGATTGAGTGTAATTAACTTTTTAACATCTCCACACCGATCTACCTTGAGTAATGCTTACATATGCCACGGAAAGGTTCTTTTTCATCAACTTAGGCCCTGTTTGGAATCACGAGGAAAATAAGAAAGTGTGATGAAAAAATATTATCTATTTTCATAAAAAAACATCGTGTTCTATAGATTGCAATAATTAGTAGTTACAGTATAATTTCTGCAATTCCACCGTAAAACTAAAATAAAGCATATCTCGTACTTTTGTGCTATTTCTTTTGGCCAAATAACATTAGATAGGCCTTAACGCAAACGGGCCCTTAAGATGGGTGGACAACTTATCCAGCTGAAGTCCCAGATTTGATTAGTCTCGGTTGGAGGCTTGGAGCCACCAGAATTTAAAAAAAAAAAAAAAAAAAAAAAAAAAAAACTTTTTTTTTTTGCATTTAGCCCCCTCACATAAATTTCTTTCACAAATAATTCCATAATTTATATTTGCAAAATTGATCTTATCCCCGCCACGCGAGCGCCACGCGAGTGTGAATGGCGGTGTAGGTTAAGTTGAACACGGTGAGCTATTCACCGTGTTTGGAATACAGTGAATGGTTCACCGTGTTCAACTTAACCTCGACCACCACACTCACGTGGCGCTCGCGTGGCGCTTGCGTGGCGGGAATATGATCAATCTTATAAATACAATTTAGATGAAGATTTATCTTCAATTTAGATAACTATAAATTTAAACCAAAATATAACAATAGGAAAACCAGCAAAGCTCACTAATTTTATTTTCGACTGTCGCAGAAGTGATGTACAATGAACGCTTTTGACAATAGGAGGGAACAGCAGGGAATAGGGAAAAAAATAAGTAAATCGAAGAGATTTTTCTACTCTCTTTGGATCTGACAATAACTTGTTCTCGCAGTTTTCAAAAGAATGACAACCTCATCCATTATATACTACTCCAATGGCAAAAAGATGCATGCATGCGCGACAAAAACTGCATGACGAAGAAGAAACCAAGCTTCTTCCTTATTAATTTCATTGGAACTACCCAGTAAACAAGCCATTTCCGTTGGGAACTACGATAGGCCGGATTGCCGGGAAGGGCTGCGAGAAGGGCATGCGGCTCGGCACCATCAGAGGCTGGTTTCCGCCATTTAGAAGCGGTGGAGTCACACACAATGGAGGCACGGTACCTGAAAAATTAAACATCAGTTGTTTAATTTCTCTTACGCAGTTCAAGCTTAACATGAATAGAAGTAATGAATTGATATCATAAAGAAGGGAATCTATGACAATTCTCTTCGGTTGAAAAAGCACAAAACCACATTGCTCCTGTTATTCACTTTGGATCCTAGTTTCATTTTTCAGCAACCTTCTATGTCCGTATCTGTCTCTACTTCGACAACACACTCTTCCTTACAACTGGAAATAAATGCTACCATTTGCACAAAGTCATTGATTACCTTGAAACTTTTGCATACTTGGTTGATACGGATTCAACATAGGAGGGGGTAATCCCTGTGAGATAAGGTTTCCTTGAATCGCATCCTTAGATCAAAAGGCAATCGATGAGTTACAAAGGGCATATATATAGAACAGGATTAAATAACAGATGAAAACAAATGTGAATTAGTGGAATTGAACATTTGTGATTAAAATAATTTCAACCGAAAAATAGATTAGGTAATTAGATAACTCTAATGAAAGGAATACATTGATGTTAAATGGAGAAAGGCCGAATTCACAAGTCAAATATAGATTGTTCCGTAAAGTTCATGAGGCTTAAACTGCTTCGATCTACTAAGACCATCTTGCTACCTAGAAGGTATATTTATTAGCGAACTCCATTATCAATACAGACCAGCAAAGTAAAGCACTTGGACACTGCAGCAAAGATGCATTATCTCAAAGTCATGAACTGACAGGAAAAGACGTACATCTGATAGCCTTAACGCAAGACAATTTACCATAACAAAGAACATAAGAAAAGTCAAAGATATGATGGTTACCGGAGAAACAGGATGCATATAAAAAAATTGACCAACTCGCGCAGCCATCTCCTATTACAGTGTGTCAAAGTGTTAGAAGCAGTCCATAACTTAAAAAGCAAATATGTTCAACCTGATGCCACCTTCACCATAAAGTAGTATTCAGGAATGCATTGAACATGACAAATGAATCTAAGAAGAACTTACGGGTTGAGGATTTGGATTTATATATGTGGGTCCCACTTGAACAGTTTGATATCGACCCCCTACTCTAACTGGCTCTAGCATGCCAGCAGCATGCCCCGCAACCTGTGGGCAAAAAGGAGTATCACAACACATCAGAAGAGAGAAAACCCAAGTGATTAGCTCAACTAATTGGAACAAACAAATGATATTAGGCACTACTTATTATCAATATTTTTATTATGTTAAGCAAATGGTTACTTACTGGTCGAGCAAAGTGAGTACCAATGGCGCTGTTTCCAGGTACCAGGTTATTATAAGGCACCATTTTTCGGCTTGGGAAATGGTTAACTTCAAATGCTGATGGCAAATAACCATTAGGCATTGCAGGAATGCTATTGGAAATATATGTTTGGTTCAGAACAATTGGAACAGCTGCAGCTGCCAACTTAGAGTTAGCATATGATGGGGAGAAAACTTCTGCATTTGGGTTGAGCTTTGATTCCTGCAATTTTTTTCCAGACACAAAAATACCTTGTGTAAATATAAATTCAAGTCAACAGGTAAAAGTAAGCCAGAATACCCAAACAATTTCAAACTTAAACTAACCTTTGCACCAAATTTCCCAAGCAGATTCTTTTTGAGATTCAATGCCTCAGATGATTTGGTGGCCAAATTTGCAGGGCCATCTGACTTTTCTCTGTTCATATTTGCTGAGCAAGCAATAAACAGCAAAAGTAAGTTATTAGTGGATCCCAACTTCATTGTTTTGCCAGACTTCTTAACAGATGTTCCATTCCAAGAAGAAAGAGCCAGGTGATTGGCAAACAAGAGGTAAAGAGCTTTTGCAGAGGCTAAGAGCTGGAATTACTTTCCGAGCATGAAAAGCAAAAACTTCACTTCGAAGTTTCTGCTGTTGCTGCAACAAGCTGTTGGTGGAATTTTAGGGAAAAACTTATTACAAAGTTTTAGTGCTTTTTCGAACAGCTCTACTCAAATTACAAAACTTCCGAGTAAGCCAAACAGGCCCAAAGGGCCAAAACTGAAATGTAATAATAACTCATAGATCATGAAGCCATCAAGCTACTCTGAAGAGGAAGCTGTTATAACTCACAACTAGGTTTCAAATGATGAACTTCATGCCCCATCTGCATAATATAAAGAATAGTTTCAATTAGTACTCTGAAAATGATGTAAAAGTAAAATTATCCCAGAAATTTTTCTGTATAGAAGAAAACCTCATAGATGTGGTCAGACTCCTCCTTTGTATTGTATTTCCCAACCTGTCTGCAGCAGAGCCAACAGTTAAAATAAAATAAAACAAAATGAAATAAAATAGCCAAAGATAACTACGTTCATAGCAAAAAAGATATGATAGAAAATGTAAATAGTGGAAAATAGTATGTTCATTGACTGAAGATACAATCAGTTCGTAAGCCCTATAGTCACTAGAGAAACAAAGACTACGGATTGATTCATTGAACCAAAACGTACCTCCCCATAACGGCATTATTTGACACACTAGATGGCACTTCAGCCTGAAAATACAAGTACCCAGATACTAATTAGTTCTAATGTTCATAGTATCCTTCGAAAACAAAAAATATCAGTCAATTTTGGTTCCGATTGCACTCGTTACTTCCAAAGTTATTCTGATTAAAAAAAGAAAAAGAAAAGGACTGTGCTATAAGAGGTAGGCTTTTGAAGAGCCTGATCCGAAAACAACCTATTGCTAAGGAGCAGTCAAATCTGCAAACTTTAAGCCTCCTCAATTGCGTGATTCCGCATTTCTTTTAAGATGCAAGTGACTTTAGCAACAGAAACTTTTATTGCCTAACCAATTAATCAATAAACATCACCTTTTCCAAGCACTTCCTATCTTGTATATCATTTCTCATTTCATCCATGCTTTCAGATTGCCTCCCTGGCACTCCAAGTTCCTCACCGACTTTAGCATCCTCAGTTTTAATCAAGTTGCAGAAATACCCTTCTCGTTCATTCTGGTCCAGTTTCCTGCATTAATGACTGAAATTTGAACATGGTTTTCCCCAGACATTTGCAAGCTCTATATAAATTTGACCACTACTATTTGTGCAAATCATTCTTTGACTCGATCCACTTCTTAATAACAAAATCAACATAAAATAAGACAGAACAAAAACTGTACCAAATTAAACTTGAGCAATAGGTATCACTAATTACCAATGCAAGCTCAAATTAGTCAATTATCGAGAATACATTAAACACAACTTTAGCATTGGCAACCTACCCTGCAGAGAAAACAGCATCAGATGTAAAAGATTTTGCCTCTAATTTTACATCCTCATCACAATTTTGGGTCGCAGCATTTCCACCGGTAGCCTCTACACCACCACCTGATATATTAGCACCAATTCCTTCAGCTGGAAGACGAAACTCCTGTAGAGGAAAAAAAGAAAAAAGAAAACGATTAATCACGCAAATCGAACTATTATTCATAACAATCAAAATCATAAATCATAATTGGAAAAGGCTTTTCTCATGGCATGTGAAATGTACCTTCACTACCACTTGAACAAGGTCTCCAGATTTTACAACAAGAGTATCCACAAAATCCCCTAGAGCTATATTTGAATCATACTTTCCTCTCCCAATCTTCCTCGCTTTCTTCAAAACAACCCCTACATCAACATCAAATCAACAAATACCCCTCTTACAATTCACAATGCAATCAATATTTACTCAATTCAAAGATTAAAATGGACTTATCCACATTAGCTTAGCAATGAGATAGCTAGATCTATGGCATTAAACTCATGGACCAAGCAAGTACACCACAAAGCCACACATCCAACCGTTCCAAAACCAAAACCAATTTCGCATTCGGATCGAAAACTAGGAAAGATGCGAACTTGGAGAGTGTACCAAACCCCTAGTCGAGATCTATGGATTAAACTCACGAATCAAGCAAATTACATCCACAAAGCAACATCAAACCGCCCCAAAACCGAAACTCATCTCGAATTTCGGATACGAAACGACGAAAGATGCGAGATTCAATGGCATTAAGCTCACGAATCGAGCAAATTACGTCCACAGGACAACATCAAACCGCTCAAAAACGAAATCCATCTCGGATTTCGGATCGGAAAACGAGGAAAGATGCGAACTTTGAGGTGATTACCGAAGCCTTTGTCGAGGGAGGCGGTGTGGAAGACGCCGGAGAAGAGGGACCCGTCCCTGACCTGGACCTCGACGGGGAGGCCGACGACGCACATGGTGGCGAAGAGCAACGCGTCGCTCGCTAGGGTTTCCAGGGGCGGCGTCGTCGTCGTCGTCGTCGTAGTCGATCGCCTCTTCCCTTCGTCTCCAACTTCTACTACCACCTCGTTGCACGCCATTGCGAGTGCTCTTCCAACTCTTCGAAATTTCGCTCTCTCTCTCTCTCTCTCTCTCTCTCTCTCTTGCTCTCTACGCTACGAGTTGAGTTGTTTATAACGCGTTTTACGTAAGAGAAGTGGTGTTTGGCCTTGTGTTTGGGCCGTAGACCGGGTGTATATGCGAACGTAGAGTAGACGTAGGGATGTAAAACGGGCCGGACCGCCCGGCACGGCTTCAGGCCGGGCTGCAGCACAGCTCGGCCCGGCCCGAACTTTCGGGTCGTGCTGGGTCTCTCTTTGGGCCCGATGGCTCGACACAACCCAGCCAGTAAAGGGCCTGGGCCGTGCCGGGCCGAGAATAGGCCCGCAGCCAGACACGGCACAGCCCACTTGGGCCATGCCAGCCCGGCCAGCACGGCCCGGACCCCGAGGACTTGGCCCTTGGGGTCCGAGCTCCTGGGTCCCGAGGAGCTCTCCTCCTAAGGTCCCCAGTGGCAGACATTGGGAGTAGTTTTTGGTCCAATGGAGCAAACAATTTTGGTCCATTGAACCAAAAATCGATCTTTTTTTTAATAATAATAATATATAGAAGTGGACTGGAATACTATTGATAGTATTTAGATTTTTTTATTATCGAATTTTTAATCATTGGATAAAAAATTGTACGGTTAGGATGATAGTGGTCCCCTAGGGTTTAGTGGTGGTCACCCTAGGGTTGAGTGGGTGGTTGGTTGAATAGTATGATATAAAGGGTGAAATTAATTAAAGTGTAGATCTAACGGCTAAAAGATCGATAGCAAAAGAGTCCAAATATTATTAATAGTATTCCAGCTCAACTCATAATATATATATTATATAAAAATTTAAAAATTTATTATTTTTATAAATTTTAATTTTTTTAATTTAAATAGAAATAATTTATTATTTTTATTTACATTTAAAAAAAAATTAAAAAATTAAAAAAAATTAAGGGGATGGCCATGAGCCCGGCCCGGCCCGTGCCTTCCAGGCCGGAGGGCCATGCTGGGCCGAGGGTTATTGCTCCGGCCCGGCCCGGGCCTGGGCGGGCCGACCCCTAGCCTGTTTCGGCCCGACTGATGTGGGCCGGCATGGCCCACATTACACTCCTAAGTAGAGGTGACAATTCGGGTTCATGGATCATCATGTCCCACAGTTGAATCTGACGTGTCAATACAAAAACCATACAAGAAAACATTCACATTTTGACGGAGTTTTTAGGCTACTAGCCTACGAAACCTTTTAAATATAAAAATAGGCATAAATAATTTTTATTTATAAAAATAAGTTTATAAAAGCGGTGAATCATTTATCGCTTTCTAAAATCGATAAAAACGATAAATGATTCACCGCTTTTACCCTACTTCATTTATTTTCTGCATCGAAACTTTAAAAAAAATATGTATTAAATATTAAAAATAATATAAATTCTTTGAAGAATGCGGTGAATGATTTACCGCATTTAGAAAGCGGTAATTCATTCACCGTATATGCCTAATTTTGTAAATAAATTTTTTAGAGGACGATTTTTATAATTATAGTATTTTTTAAGGTTATTAATAAAAAAAATTCGTTGAGAAGAATTTTTTACTGTCACGCTTACACCACATCATCAATAACAAGCCAATCATATTTCTTCTTTTCAAACAAAAGTATAAAAAAAATAAATTATAATCATGATGAGACATATATCTCAAAAGAAAGATATTTGATTGGTTTGTAACGTCACGTCACCATATATACCCGGTGCATTCTAGAATTTTTCCTTCTTTGGAGGCTAAAGATAGGGTACCTTGAACAGATATATTCTAGAGAGATAAAACTCGGGAATAGGGTTCGAACTTTCGTGTGTACGTTTTAGAAAAAATAAAAATATATAGAAGTTACCGACCATCCCTAGCGCAAGTGGCAAATGGTTTGGTGGTTAGTACCAGAGGTCCCGAGTTCGAACCCTAGTTGATTCACATTTCTAGCTAAGTTTATTTCTATAAGAAATAAACGAAACGGGTAGCGTGCTACCTTTCTCTCAATATATATATATATATATATATATATATATATATATATATATATATACACGTCGTTTTCGATGTTGGGACATTCGACGATCAGCTCCGTTAGAATTGATCTAGAGTATTTGAAGTACCTAGAAAATAAGTTTCGCGATTTTTCGATATCATTTGCCTGGTGATCGAAAGAGCTCAAAATCAATGGCTGGAAATAAAAATCTCATAAAATGTGATAATATGACTCTAAAATTCTGGATCAAAGATATTGATCTTGTTTTATATAGTATAAAAAAAAATTTATCAAAATTTTACGTGATTTGGATATTTTTACACCGTTAAACTTGCAAACGGCTCACCACGACCATTGAAAATTATTGATTTTGAGCCCTTACGATCACCAGGCAAATGATATCGAAAAATCACGAAACTTATTTTTTAGGTACATTCAAATACTCTAGATCAATTCTAACGGAGCCGATCGTCGATTTGAATGTCCCAACATCGAAAACGACGTGGGAGTAAAGTGGCTAGAATACTCTTAAGAGTATTCTAGCTCAACTATATATATATATATATAGAAGTTTATCTAAATTATAGAATATTTTGATTCGACTATCGAAACTTTCAAAATTTTGATTTAGTATTCAACCTTTCAATTTATTTAATTTAAGTAATTTGATAGCGCTTCGGATACAAAATTTAAACCAATTTTTTATTTTAATGAACCTATAGTTATGTGAATTATATAAAATATATTAACTAAACCTATAA
Organism: Puya raimondii; assembly: GCA_016920855.1. Lineage (NCBI taxonomy): Eukaryota > Viridiplantae > Streptophyta > Magnoliopsida > Poales > Bromeliaceae > Puya > Puya raimondii. The sequence continues at coordinate 216,004,687 of JABWPP010000050.1, forward strand.
AAGAAAACAACGTGTTTAAATTTTAAAATTATATAAAAAATTACTAATAGACTCAAATCAAATGAATTAAAAAAATTAGATTGTAAAATTAAAATTACGGAGTTGTATCAAATCAGTTGAATAAGTTGTTTAGAAACATGTCAATTCTATTTGATAATTTAGTTTAGACCGAATAGCCCTGCATCCAAAAAAATAAAAAAGGACAGAACCGTTAATTTGATGGTACGTTTTGAGAGGATGCATTAGTTGTTTAAATTAATTATTAAATTAAAAGCTGGATGATAATGATAGGGAGCGATCACATTTCAAAGCAGGTGTTAATTCTTAGTGAAGGCGAGTTATATTTTTTAAAAATAAATTCAGAAAAAAAAAAAGTGAAATAACTAGATTTCCAACTTAAAACTTCATTTGATTGACGTCAATCATTTAATCAACTGCTACTAAGTGCGATCTAATTTAAAAGTTATTATTTATCACCTTGAGATTGTAGAAGATCTATACATGCTGTATATATCATGGCACGTGTGGTTAGTGCCTCACTTGTAAAATAATTCTACCTCAAAAAAAAAAAAAAGGAGAGAGAGACACACAGATAATATGATGCAGTCCATCGCTAATGAGCGATGCGTGCTGTGCTGTAAAAAAACAACACACTGTCTGAGAGCCTTGGTGCGAAAAGACCACGAACAACTTTTTTTTTATTTTAAAAATAATAGTTATATATATATATATATATATATATATATATATATATATATATATATATATATATATATATATATATATATATTGATCTGACATTGTTATGTCTAAGTGCTTTTTTGGTTTTTTTTTTTTTTTTTTTTTTTTTGTGCTTTTGCTTTCAACAATAGTCGTCTACAAAGAATATTTAGAAAAATATTATTTAGACAACAAATATCATTTTATTTATTTTAATCTTCCAATGTAAGCACTATATATTGAATAGCAATATGTGACAAGTATATGATAACATGCTCGCATGAACAAAGTTGGTTGCACGTACGAATGAGTGTTCTAATTACAATATTTAAAGATGAGAGAAAATAAGAGGGTGTTTCATTTTCCGAAAAATATCTAAGAATGTAATTTTGTGGCTGAAAAAGTATTTTCTGTCCATTTGGTTTGTAGGAAAAGTAATTCTCCTGTAAATATTTTTGTGAATTTTGTGAAAAAAAATATTATTTTCGTTTTTCAAATTTTTTATCCAAAAAATAAAAATTGTGAAAAAATGTGCGTTCCTTGATAAAAAAAATTTCTATAAAATAATCTTCACACTTTTTCCAAGAAACTAAACACCCCCTAAGCAAAGTTACTGTGTGAGTTGTGAAGGAGTTGCTATTGGTGATAGATTGTATTAATTAATTAAGAATATATGGGTTTTGTTGTTGATCTGATCAAAAGAATTGCTATGGTTAGCTATTTCTAAGTGGAGAATAAAAAAAAATTAATGACAATTTATTCTTGTTTAAGAAACTTATTAGAAAAAAAAAACAAACTTATAAAAATGATGCACATGTCCATCATAACAATATCTCATGGTCTCCATATAATAAGTTCCATTTGGCATTAATAACACATATTTTGGTTGTTGTTTTTTTTTTTTTTACTGCAGAGATGGATCTACTATATATTGTGGTTGGTAATATATATTGTAAAAGGCTCTTAAGTTTGGTCTATACCTCTCTTATGTAAAGAGAACATATAGGATGGAATTATTAGATGTAAATTTTTACACTATTAAAACTAAGAACTAGCAGGCTATTTTATGTGCCACACAAATCATTTGTTACATCTGCTTAAAGATCATTTATATTTCACTATCACCATCAAAAGAACACTGCAAAATTCAAAGCTCATGCATGAGAACTAAATGCTCGAAATAGACGAAAACCCTCAAACCGTGTTCAAATTGAAATCTCTTCTAATGTTTGATAATATCCAAGTTCCTGGTAACTGCACTTGCTTCTCTGAGAGCTGCTAATAAGATACCGAAATTGGACTCCATCTTCTTCAACCCAGAACTGATCTTCCTCTTGATATTCCGCAACCTTGACCTCCAAATTTGCTTCTTCTTTTGTCGAGCATCGGCTTCTTCCAACACTTTGTAGATCAAGAACCTTGCTTCCCTATGTTCCAGCTCTTCTGGGTCCTCCTCCTCCTCAATCCTTGAGTAAGAGAATTGTGTTCTCAAAAAGCCCATCTTTTTTTCTTGTTTTGAGAGCAACATAGCTAGCTCACACCAACATATGTATACACATGCATAGCCTTCTAAGATATTGAGTGTATTCATGAGATGCTGCAGGCTCTACCTTTGTTAAATAATATTTTGCTGTAACTGCATCCCTTGATAGATTGTATAATTAGCTATGAGGTTAAGAAGAGAGACAAAAGGGATAAAGACTTGTTCTCATTCTAGCTGTACTGCAAAGTGCTTCTTTGGTTTCATCTAATTTGTTTTCTGTGAAAGCCATTTGTTTAAGCACCAATGTCTATGCAATGCACAACTGTCCATTGTTGGATAAATTACCTTGGCTTTGGACTAGTTGTTTGTTAATTAACCATAGGTCATGTGCCCAATGAAAAAAAGCACTTGATCATAGAAAATGAAAGGATTCATGCTTTTTCTGATTCTGTCCTGCTAATGAGGGGTCAAGAGAAAGATTAGTACCTGATGAGAGGTATGACCCCAAAAAAGTTAAAAAAACAAAGATCTGGAAAAGAAGGGATTATCATTAGTCACTACATAAGAGAAGATATTAAAAAGATTATAGGAAGCATAGCAATGCTATTTGATTGATCTGTCAAATATCTTATAATAACTTAATATACTTGTATCAGAATAGTATAATTTTAGAATATTAGATTTGAAACTAACTTGATGTCAGATATAAACTCGAAAACAATGCTGAAAAAGTTAGATGAGCTGGATGAGTACCTGATTGTTTACTTAGCAGATCTTTTTTGATATATTTGGTAATGAATATTGCAATATACATAGCATAGATTATCACTGAAATGGCCAAAAAAGGTAATGATTCATAATTTAATACAATTTTTGGAGCAAACTGGAAAATTAATATAGCATATTTGGCCTACATGTAGAAGCATACAGCTGAACTACAGAACAGTTTAACATGGTTATTCAAGCCTTGTGACTGAATAAAATATATATTTTTTTAAAAAATCCGGGTCCTTGCCCGGATCCGCAAATACTGTGAAATAACCCATAAAAAAAATTGTGGCTATGATCTAAAAGAATGCATTCACAAAATCGCGCGACTTATAACATGATAAATCATATATAGCATGATCCTCCGGTTTGTTCACCAAGGTGGAATATCCTTCTACTTTGTTCTTGTGATAACCCTGTTGGTCAGATCGACAAGGGCGCGCCTCGAGATGATGACATCCTCATCGTCACTTTCCGGAAAAGCTTCGATCGCTTCGACCGCCCGGTTGGCGTGCTCTGCCGCGAGTTCTCTCGTCCTTTCGATTCCACGGCTCTTTTGGAGGTATTCGAGGGCCTGTAGTTTTCACGATTTAAAGTGTCATCAAGTTGCAACATATTTTCTGTACATAAACATTTGAAATGAGCTGAAAAATTCCAGTGTGTTTATGCTTCGATAAATGTTGGCAGTTTTCAGAATTAGCTAGGTTTAGTTTGTGTAGAATATCTCTTCAACTTTGAATATTTGTGGAGAGTATGCTTACAATGTCCACATCTGCAGGATTGTCGAAACCCCGATCAAAGACTTCACTCAACTGGGGAAACTCCTCGATTGCAAATAGTAGTGGAGCTGTTACAATACCCTGCATAAAAATAAGGCTAATTACAACAGAAAGAAAAGAATTTAATGGCAAACTAAAATAGCAACGGAAACTTCTAAGCATGACAACTCATGTAGCATGATAACTCGTGACGCCAATTTTCAATGCCCTAGGCTAAAAAAAGTATGGTACAGTATAGTGATCGCAGAACTGCTTGATGTATCATTGCAAGGTCATGAGTTGAAAGGACAATCAGAATGTGTAAAAGCTTTGGCCATTTCTCAAGATTTAGGGCTTACTACCATTTGAGAATCACCAAATAATGTTGAAAGCTTCTACATTGAGCAACTATTCGTGCAAACTCACAACTATAGATAGCAGAAATGGCAGTGTCTTCTATACAAAAACCATCTGTAGAAATAGGCACAGAGAAGTGATATTACATGGCGAATGTCGGACAAGGGGCCTTTCCCAAGCGAAGCTGATGTCCCGGTGAAATCTAGAACATCATCGATTAACTGAAATGCAAGACCCTGCAAGGATTTCACACGTACTTTAGTTATTAAAATATTTTCATATAAATACACCAGAAAAATCATCTATCCACATACACATATCCATGAAAAAGCTGGATCTTCATGTAACCCTTGCAGTTAAAAAATGTCACCCCTTTAAAAGCTTTTTCCAATACAAAACCAACTTCCTCCCCATAAATTGGATGACTCGACGGCTTAAGAGCATTTACACAAGAAAACTGCACTTTCAAGGGGCAAATATGAAAACCAAGATTTTACACTTTGCAGCCATATATATATAGAATAGATGATTTATACAGGGAAACTTTGTAAAAGAACTCAGTTACTTCAGCAGTTAACAAACCAGGTTTCGCCCATAATCATAAGCAAGCATTGAAACTTCTGCAGTTTGTCCCGCAAGAAGAGCAATAGCTTTGGAACTATTTGAAATCAGCGAAGCTGTCTTGTAGTATGTCTTCTGCAAGTAATACTCCATGCTGCACAACAATATGAAGCGACTTAAGAAAAGAATTCGACAATATATTTGCATTTTAGTCACTGACAAAAAATAAAAAATGTATACTCTTCTTATCTGGAATTTCTCACATTACTGCAACCATCAAAATCAAAATGTTTCACGTGGAAAGTAAAAATCGTATACCTACGACGTTGCTCAGATGTAGTTGTCATCTGCATTGTTTCACCAGTAACTAGATGTTCTACAACAGTTGCCAGTAGAGATACAACCTGACAAAGAAAACACCGAAAACCGAAGCTCATAATTACGTATTGACACCATTACTTCTCATTGCAACTGTGATAACTTAAATCAATATTAGGCTCGTCTAAGTTTTAAAAGTTCTCAAAATTCCATGATAGTACTTGATCTAATGTCAACTGGAGTGGAGCTTCAAATTCAGTCTCCAAAAGTTCCTCCCACCAAGGTCTACAAAGAGTATAAGCACATTATTGCCTAAGGATGCAAATTCCTAGGCAGCTTGTAGCCTTGTAGCATGTAAACATAATAATGGTGCCCAAGCAACTAATCACAGAAAACTCAGGTTATCTGTTCTCCGAGAGATCAAAAAGCTATACTACAAAATCAATAAATCAGGAAGAAAGCCTCACCGATATTTACACAAGACTACAAGAGACATGATAAGTCAAATCTGTCCAAATACCAACTATGAAGCACAACAATAATGGATAAGAACCTGGGTTACAGAGCGAGAATACTAGTCCAATTACCTCTGTATTCTTAAGAGATGCAAGAGCAACACAAGCCCTAGAAAGTAGAAAATCACCAGCCAGCACAGCAAGCTGCATAAACACAACTTCAACTGATCAATGAAGAGGACTTGACAAAAATAAATAAATGAATCTCAACAATTAGAGACATATTAAATTGTCGTTAATACCTAACAATACTTATACAGCGCACAGGCACAGAATAAAAACTCACCCAATAAAAAAAGGGGAAGAAAAGAACATAAAGCTGGATCTCAAATACTGCAGATAGATTGCTTTTCCGGGGTTGAGAGAAGTTTAAATGAGTTGCAATTACCTACAGTGTCCTTCTGTAGGACAATCATATACATATTTATGAGCTTTAACTGAAGCAGTTTTTTTATTTATTTTTTTGGTGATGCACCAGCACTGTTAAATTGTGTGCACTTTCCACAAAATAATACTTCTCCTACATCCTTTCAGTTGGAAGCTTATAGTACAGGACAAATCTAATCCCCACCAAAATGGAACAAATGTTTTACTTGATTGTAACTGAAATTGATTAAATACCTTGTTACCCATAACAAAGTTCAATGAACCAATCCCGCGCCTAGTGTCAGCATCATCCAATACATCATCATGAAGAAGACTAGCCACCTGTAATAAGGTATGAAAGGAAGCAGACCATCAAAGAAGTTATAAAATAATGTTAACAAAAGGCTGAGAAAGGCTGCATATTAGGTACATGAATCATTTCAGTAATTTCTGCAATACACTGCTGCCGAGTACGCAACTCCTTTGACAAGGTATTAAACACTCCATCTGCAGCTGAGTGTGATATGGGCATATTTAAGGCCGATGCCATCAACAATAAAACCTACGAACAAATTATCAAACAATTATTGAAAACACTAGAAGTAAAAAATGAAGAGAAGAGCAACTCATAAGAGGCTTTCATTTTTAACATCAAAGTCACCTTTACAGCAATTTAAATTCATACGCACAAAATAGACAATAATTAAATATATGCCCATGCAAAATTGTCTTTTAAACATATACAGCTCCATTTTTGGAAGAAAAAAAAACATCACTGCAAAATCTAAATTTCCAATTGGCCCTTCGAAAACTTAATTTCTTACATAGGCGTCTGCAAAAAAGGCATCTTGCTGGATGACTCCCCAACTAAATAAAAACTAAAAAGATATTTTTGGAATATAAACTGCACTTTGGAGGGATAGAGAAGAAAATCCAGATTTTACAGGGTTAATTATGTAAGTAGATGATTTCTCAGGCATATATATATAGTAACGTGGAAGGTAGAAACATTGTCACTGCTTTTCAGATCTTACAGTAGGGCGGAATCTTTTTCCTTCAGCTCCCATTTTAAAAAAGTATTCAGCAGCTGATGCCAGCTTGGGAACCTGCAAGAAATTAAGAACACGAGATGAGATTCAGATAATTTTAGCTCGTCTAAAGAATCAAACATCGCCATGAAGTTAACAAATGATTTCATAAGCAGTGAGAGGAGGTGGAACAGTTTACACCAATAACAGCCCACTATCACGAACCTCAGCGACCACCATCGAGCGCAGTCTATTAGCAAGAAGTGACAGTTCATCAGCAACTAAGGAAAAGGGATCTAGTGGTTCCTGATACATAGAGCAAAAAAAGAAGCATCATTCCAAGCTCAGAGCTAATTTGGTAAGTAGTGACTCGTTAAATGCAGATCCTCATCAACCCTGTTAAGCTTGTGTTTTAAAGGAATTTGTGTTTACAGTAATATATAGAAATAGTTTTTCGTCTTAGCAACATCCTTCTTTCTTAGCCACAATAAATGTTGTTCAAAGCTGCTTAGTGCTAACTCGCAAGAGATGCAAAGCCGCAAGAAAAATCCTACATCAACTATTCATCGAACCCAGCTGAGTAGTTGGGTGGGTGGACGGGTGGGCGGGTGTGTGTGTGTGTGTGTGTGTGTGTGTGTGTGTGTGTGTGTGTGTGTGTGAGAGAGAGAGAGAGAGAGAGAGAGAGAGAGAGATTGGCCGACCAGCGACTAACGAGGAACAGATCAGAAGAGAACAATGGAGACATATGAAGTGATAAAAATTCCTTGTTAATCATTCACCTTGTGGAAGAATAACAATGCCCACGCAATCAGATTTGTTATAAATTTAAAATATAACCAAATACTATGAATGCAATCAAGATCAATACAACAGTGACAACCTCGGCTCTCGAACTGCTGTCCTGGTGAATCTGGTACCTTATGTCATGCAACCCACGCAATCCCAAAGAATAAGTTTCTGTACAACCCAATACCTACTAATTCACATAAAAAACGGCAGGACTGTCAAGATATTACTTGTCAAAAGTTAACACTTCACCACTATACGTCAAGCAGCAAAAACAAACAACTGCACATATTATGTACTTGAAGCAGCAAAATTGCAAGCAATTAATCAGGTAAAACAGATAGTATGCGAGTATAAGACCAAAAAAAAATGTTCAAAAATGCTACTGGCAGCGTAAGAGACTTAGTCTGCTTATTCACCGGTTCTAGCACAAAGTACCAAAGGCGCATATAATTTGCGCTCTATTAGATATTGGATTATGAAATATCTGATTTCCCACAAGAGAATTTCTCAGCCGTTAGTTCATCAGATTAAGAATGTTCAACTAATGCAACAAAACCAAGGATTCATACCGAAAAATCACTAAAAAGGACACAATCTCCTAGCATAAACATATTCCTCCGAATCTCATGTACCCGTCAAATTATATATTCATATACATCCACTCCACAACATAAGAATGCCCAAGCCTATATCTACATCAAAATTTAGCATAAGTGCGTCGCAGAAACAACTAAAGTACAATTTGATGCACACAGAAGATACGAAAATCATTTCATCATCAACTTGGTGTGCATCCAAACCCAATAAACACGACGAAGCTAATACAAAGAATCTTATCCACACCATAAGCTCAAATAGCATATGTACAATCGATTTTGAACCTCAGCTAACATATGAAGCTCAAAAACAACAACTTGGTGATGATTTGATGCATAAAACGAACAGGTGATACATTTTATCATCAATTCCTAACACAAATAACCCTCTACACACGAAAAGCTCAACAAACAACAAACAAAACAAAGACCCATCTCACAAAACCGATCAAAGGTGAACAAAAAGCGGTAAAAATCGCACCTTTGACCGTATCTCCCACGGGCTCCTCCCCAAGCAACCCCCACAGGGGGCCGCATGGGAGAATCTCTGCGCAAAACGCCCATGGCCGTGGAACCGCGCCGCGGCGGAGCTCAAACCCCTCGAGAGCGCCCGTCTCCAATACATTTCTCGATCGCAGGAGATCAAACACCCGGGTCGCGCGATCGATCGAGGAGGCGAAATCTCAAAAATTGGATTTTGCCCTTTTTTAAAAAATTTGGGGTCAAAGTATGATCGGTGCGAGTCCACACCGCCACGAGGATGTGTTGTAGCGGTGGCGCCGCTCGAGGAATGTTTCGTTGCATGCGTGTCTCGCGACGAGGCCACTTGAGCTTCGGCTAATCTCAACCGCCTGATCATATAAAATGGACGGCTCCGATTAGTTAATGCGTATGCGGCTTTGTTGTTATTATGGGCCGGGCCAGGCCCATTATTGTGAAATAGGCTTATTTTCGGATCAGCCCTCTCACTTGTACAAAATTATGCGAAATGCATATTTCGAGTTTCTCTTTTTTGGGAAAATAGATTATTAAATTAAATTAAAATTAAAATAATAATAAAGGAAGGAAAAACACACAAAAAAAAGTGTGTGAATCATGTATAAGATAAAAGTTCATTAGGTCCATAAAAATAAAACCATATATTTTTTTTCCGAAAATTCTTATAGTTCAGTATAGTTCAACTTGAACTCAAACTCTGGACTTATATTCAGAAATTAAATATTTTATTCACTTACATAGTGAATTGGTGAAATATTGATAGAGTATAGATTCTATAATTGTTTGGACAAATTTTGCCTACTTTTTTAAGTTGGAGCTACTTTTTATTACAACAAAAGTAGAACTTTTAAAAAAGTCAAAACTCACATTTTTTAGATCTAAAGTATTATTTAGCTTTTCAATGTAGCAAAAATTGACAAAATTAATATGTGCCGAGTCACTCAATTGCCGTCCTTGTTTATTAAAATAAAAAAATTACTTTATAAATACCAAAAGATGTAAACAATTTTACTTTTATATGGAAAAAGATCAAATTTACTAAATTTGATCGAATTCTGAAAAATACGTCTAATAATAATCAAATCAGCTGTTAATAAAATCACTAACCCTCTTCAATCCCAAATCTGAGCAAGAGAAAGTAAGCACTTTAAATAAAGACTAAATTACAGAAAGCCTTCGTGTAATTATTCTTTTTTTTTACTTTTTCTTTCTGACTTTCAAAAAGCTACATTTTGCCGCTTAAAAAATCAAAAATATTTTCAGAAGGGCACACGTTATTGGAGAGGCAAAATGACCAAATTTTCTCTACTTTTTCTATAATAAAAAATAAAATTTTAATATATTTATGTCATTTTGAAGGGTATTTTGAGATAAATTATAAAAATGGGACGGAATAGTAATGGAACCCTGACGGAGGGGGACTAAATGCAATAACTTGAAACGTTGAGAGGGTAAAACATAGGTTTACAAAAGAAAAGTGAAAAAATAGATATTTATAAGAAGATTTTCTGTAATTCAGTATTAAATAAAAGAGCAAACTGAAAAATAAAAAAAGCAGTGCTATTCATACACTAAAATAGATGTATATTTTACACCTCATTAAAAATATGAAATGAAAAACTGAAAAAGGCTCTGATATATAAACTAAAATCAGTAAAAAAAAAAAAAATCTCCCATGCAAACAAAGAGAGTTGAGTGAGGGAGGAAGGTTTACTGTGTAACACTTGCACTACATCATCAATAACAAGCCAATCACATCTCTATTTTTGAAAAAAAAAGTATAATAATTTTTTTCTATAATTATGATGGAACGGATAATTTCAAAAAAAAATTATTTGATTGATTGAGGACGCCAATATACTCGGTGTATTTTAGAATTTTTTTTTTTAAGAAAAAGATAACATGCTACCCGCTTCGTTTAAAAAATATGAATCAACTGAGATTCGAACTTGAGACTCGGGTACCGACCACCGAACCCTTTGCCACTTGTGCTAGGAACGGTCTTTTATTCTAGAATTTTTTTGAGTTGGGGTGGGGGGTTCTCCTCCCTATCAAAAACCTTATCACATAAAATTGACAAGCTGAGAAAGAGCCACACATGCCTTTGGAGATCCCTCCCACAAAAATAAAAACCCCACCTTTTTTTTTTTCTTTTTCTCCTACCATAAAATTTCCCATATTTAACCAAAAACAAAAAAACAAAACAAAACTCCCTTATTTCTCTCTCTCTCTCTCTCTCTCTCACTCTCTCTTTGAAGGAGAGGTGATGATAAATTGAGCCCCTTCCATTGCCAATTCTTATGAGGTAACACTGTTCTCTTCCCCAATTTCTCAGAGCATAGAATTAGGGTTTATCCGCTGCTTTAACGTGTTCGAATCAGTCCGTGGCCCAAAAAATTCGATTTTTTTAACAAATTCACAGCATGGGTGTTGTTCTCTCCTCGATTTGAAACCGAACTGTGATAAAAAGATGCGATTTTGATGCAGGTTTTGGTGCGATTCGATGCTACACGCTTGGTGAGAGCTCATATTTTTTCCTAGTTTTTATGTGGGTTTGAGGCCAGTTTTTTGGGATATCAATGGCTTCTCCTGCTTCCCTTGCAACTCTGGGAAGTGTGAGGCCGAACCCTTCTCCCATCTTTGAGGTTGGTCCATCACATTTCCATTTTAGTAGATTCCGAGTCATTTCTAGGGTTAGTTTTAGTAGCTTCGATCGAACACGCCGCCGATTGCCGAACTCGCCGGGCCGGCTCTGTAATTGTATGGTCACCACTGCTTTTATTGAAGCGAAGGGGATTCAGTTATCTCCAGAATCTACAGTTAAGGGAAGTACTGCCACTGGTGGTAGCGACGGCGATGCCGATCTCGTCCTGAAACCGTCTCCGAAGCCCGTTCTCAAAGTCCGGCCGAATGGTCCGGTCGACCTGACAAATCCGGCGGCGTGGGCGTCGAACAATGTTGCGGGCGAGAAAAGGCCGACTTTGGAAGACCGAGATAAGCTTATAGAATCATTGGGGGAGGTTCTCGAGAAAGTGGAGAAGCTCGAGACTTCGACTCCGGTGAAACCGGCCGGAAGAGACTTAAAGGATAGTGCAAAGTCGAATGGTAGCTCCAAACCAAGTAGACCGGTGAATTCGGATTCAAATTCTCCGAGTACGAAATCCAAGACGCTTAAGAGCGTGTGGCGAAAGGGAAATCCGGTCGTGAATGTACATAAAGTAGTTAAAGAATTCCCGAAAAGAGAATCTGTGAATGAGAATGATGAGAGAAAGGCTCCATTGCCAGTTGCTTCTGCAAGACAGCAAATTAGTCCTCCGCCCAGAGCCGCACCTAGATTGCATGCTAAGCCTGCTGTTGCTCCGCCAACTCCTCCGACTTCCGCGGCGGGGAAAAAATCGGATGTAGTTAAGGACCGAAAGCCGATTCTTATAGATAAATTTGCAACAAAGAAGCCAATTGTTGATCCGCTTGCCGCTGAAGCCATTTTAGGCCCCACAAAGCCGGTGAAGGGACCTCCGCCATCCAAAGTTAAAGATGAGCGCAGAAAGAGATCGAGCACTAGTGGCGGTCTGCGCAGGCGCCTAATGGATGATAATGAGATACCTGATGCTGCAGATCTTGATGCGCCGATTCCTGGTGTGGCGGGGGCGAGGAAAGGGAGGAAGTGGAGTAAGGCGAGCCGCAAGGCGGCCAGATTGCAGGCGGCTAAAGATGCCGAGCCAGTCAAAGTGGAGATTCTTGAAGTCGGGGAAGAGGGGATGCTGACCGAGGAGTTGGCGTATAATTTGGCTGTCAGCGAGGCCGAAATTCTTGGGTATTTGTTCTCGAAAGGAGTTAAGACCGACACGGTACATACCTTGGATAAAGAATTGGTTAAGATGATATGCAAGGAGTATGATGTGGAAGTGATAGAATTGGACCCAGTTAGAGTGGAAGAAATGGCGAAGAAGAAAAATGTTCTCGATGAGGAGGATATGGACATGCTGGAGGATAGGCCGCCTGTTATCACAATTATGGGTCATGTGGATCATGGAAAGGTATACATTTTGAAGTACTCTTCTTTTCTCTTTTGTTTGTCATTATTTTTGAAATTCTACTAATACTTATGTGCTTTGCGTTTGCAGACAACACTATTAGACTACATTCGAAAGAGCAAGGTAATATTTTGATCACTTTACCTTGAGATATATCTTCTGATAGATAATTGGACTGTTCTGTTACATTTTTACAGCTTTTGAATATCTTAAGTCCTGACCAATGGATTTTGCAGGTGGTGTCGTCCGAAGCAGGTGGAATAACCCAAGGTATTGGAGCCTATAAGGTTCTCGTACCGGTCGATGGCAAGCCTCAGCCTTGTGTTTTTCTCGATACACCAGGGCATGAGGTATCGTAACCTCTTATTCAATTGGCTTCTTTTTCGTTCAATTAGCATTTTTCTCTGTAGCAATAGGTTGTTGCCGAGAATACAAGCAATCTACTGAATAAGTAATCTCACATTTTTCACAGGCATTTGGTGCAATGAGGGCACGTGGGGCGAGAGTAACGGATATTTGCATAATAGTAGTGGCTGCCGATGATGGTGTTCGGCCCCAAACAAATGAGGCGGTGGCTCATGCTAAGGCAGCAGGCGTGCCAATTGTAGTAGCCATAAATAAGGCATATTCCCTGTTCTACCTGTATATCTTCCAAAATTACCTTTTATTCTCATACATGGCATCAGTATTATCTTTTTCTCTGGAAAATAAAGTCATCTCTCTCATATATTGTCATGACATTGCACTCAGATAGATAAGGAAGGAGCTAGTCCGGAACGGGTAATGCAAGAACTTTCCACAATTGGCCTTATGCCGGAAATATGGGGTGGTGACACCCCGATGGTTCAGGTTGGTTTCCTTGTACCAACTTATAAGTGCTTATTGTCTCTTCTTTCTTTTCTTATTAAATTTCTTGAACCAATAATCAATATTGATGTTTGGTTTTATGCTGAGTCAGATCAGTGCTCTTAAAGGGGAGAACATTGATGAACTGTTGGAAACCGTCATGCTTGTAGCAGAGGTATATATGTATGTTGGATTTAATTTCTAAAGTTTTTGCTTCATCTGGCTCCGAAAACTCTCTAACATATATATTTATTAAAATTGGTGAAGTTACAAGAATTGAAGGCCAATCCTCATAGAAATGCAAAGGGTACTGTAATAGAGGCTGGTCTTGACAAATCCAAGGGACCAGTTGCTACTCTTATTGTGCAAAATGGAACCCTAAAAAGGGGAGATGTTGTTGTGTGTGGTCAAGCTTTTGGGAAGGTTAGTTTTCCTATTAAGTCTTTGCTTACACATTTGTATTAAAATTTCAATGTTCCAGAGTATAAACCCTGAATTTCCATTTTTGTTCATTTGGTTTCATTTTGTGGTCAATCGATTCTTAAGGTATTATATTTTCAACAAGCAGGTGCGTGCTATGTTTGACGATAGAGGAAGCCGAGTTGACGAAGCTGGACCATCCATGGCTGTGCAGGTTTCTTGGTTTCTTCCTGTTTACTGCTCACGTTATGCTTTTGCAATACTTCTTTAATAGTCATTTATTATTGCTATTTAAGCGCATTTAAAATCTCAAAATTCGTATCTTTGTTTAGTGTATTGGTATCTTGGGACCATGCCCCGAACAATTCTAGATGCATGTCCTAGGTTGTAAATTGTAAGTTCAGAACCAAGCTATTAAACCTGTATCAATCGAGAAAATTGTCGAGTATTACAGAAAGAAGTTTCCTTCTTAGAGCTTGAAGTGTAGATAAGATTTAGGTTGCATAGTCTTGGAGCTGAAAGTTTCAGGTAAAATCATGAGAATATTGTGATCAGCAGTTCAGCATCTGTTTTGCCTTTGCCCATGGTGAAAGAATCACTGAGAATGCTGATTAGCGGTCCTAATAACATAATTGAAAAATTTTAGATGCTAACGCTGTGTTGATTGGACACATGAATGGTGCCAGATGTTCAAGCTTTGATGTTCATGCATGTGTCAGTATGTATATGCATGTGTCTAGTTTCATAGTTGAAAGTTGAAACACTTATTCTAGTATTGCTTTTGCAAATTTTGTCCCCAGGTAATTGGCCTGAGTGATGTTCCCATTGCTGGCGACGAATTCGAGGTTGTTAGCTCCCTCGATGTTGCGCGCGAAAGGGCTGAAGCACGTGCAGATTCATTGTGGATCGAACGGATATCAGCAAAAGCCGGGGAGGGAAAGGTCACTCTTTCTTCCATTGCTGCTGCAGTTTCAGCAGGAAAGCAGTCCGGACTAGATAGACATCAGCTGAATATCATCCTCAAAGTTGACGTCCAGGTATGCCGTAGGCAAATGCTTATCCTTATGTTGCCCTATATAACTCTCTATTTATGTGTTAATTACATAATTAGTACCTCAATTGTGATCCTGCTACAGTTATGTCCGCAAAATTTCTTTTTTAATAACATAATCCCGGAACCTTCCTTTGGTGAAAGAAGGATTCTATGCCAACGAATACGCCCCATTTTATTTATTTATTTAAGCAACTGTGGGATTTGCCTCTCCATATTCATCGCAACTTTCGTTTCCTTTCTGACTTGTGAGACTTTCATTTAAACCAGGGTTCAATTGAAGCTATCAGGCATGCGGTTCAAGTGCTTCCACAGAATAATGTTTCTCTAAAATTCCTACTTCTAGCTCCAGGAGACGTGAGCACTAGTGACGTCGATCTAGCTGCTGCGTCTGAAGCAATTATAGTCGGTTTCAATGTTAAAGCGCCAGGCTCGGTTAAGAGCTATGCAGAAAAGAAGAATGTCGAGATAAGGGTTTACAGAGTCATCTACGATCTGTTAGATAGCTTGCGCAATGCCATGGAAGGTCTCCTAGATCTAGTTGAGGTAAACAGGGCACTGACTTCGACAAATATTGATGTTCATTAATGATACATTTTTAATCATAGTAAAAAAGTGAGTTTTCATAGTTAAGAGAAACTTGTAAGGATATATATATTTAATTAAATACTTTTTAATTAATTAAACAGTAATTACCTCTTTTGTATGTCTTGCAGGAACAAATACCTATAGGAACAGCTGAAGTTCGAGCCACATTTAGTAGTGGTAGCGGACGAGTGGCTGGTTGCATGGTCAGGGAGGGAAAAATAGTGGAAGATTGTGGTGTTCGGGTTGTTCGAAACGGAAAGACAGCTCACACGGGCAAAATCAATTCACTGCGACGGGTCAAGGAGGAGGTGAAGGAGGTAATTCTCACGACCTTTGGGTGCCACTTGAGCTTCTGAATAGGCATGGTTCGAGTAGGGCTGTTTTAAAAAACCACTAATAGCTAAGCATTCAAATCCCCTAACCACTTCTCGCTGCAGCAGAAGCACAGAAGCAAAATCTGAAAAAGTAACTTCTGCTTTTGGGGCAAAAGAGCTCTTTTCAGCTTTCCACCACCGGAAAGTTTTCAGACTTTTTGTTTGCCAAACACCTATCTGCTGCTTCTAGGAGTAGAGCGACTGCTCTAGATGCCCGGCCAAATAACCACTTTGTTCAATTATATGTTTCACAAGATTCATTATGTATTTTAGCGGAATGAACATTATGTTTTTGCACACTTTTCCTGTCTCTACTCTATATAGGTTGGTGCCGGATTGGAATGCGGTATCGGCGTTGAAGATTTCAATGAATGGGAGGTCGGAGATATTATCGAGGCCTTCAACACCGTGAAGAAGCAGAGAACCCTAGAGGAAGCCTCGGCTTCCGTGACAGCAGCGTTAGCCTATGCGGGTATCAAGATGTGAAATATGGCGAGAAAGTCTGTATGAAGGAAGAAATATTGGCCGGTAAAAAAAGCCATTCCGGTGATGGAGTTGAAATGAAACTGAGGTGAAGTTTTAAGAGTTAAGATCGTGCCCCGCTCCTTTTTGCTCAGAGATGATGTTTACTCAGATGGCTAAAGCTCTCTCGCCGCATCATCATTCTCGACTTTTGGATAGTTTTTTTTTGTGTTTCTCCTTTTTGCCTTAGCTACAGGCAACGTTGTATGCTACTGTACATAATTAATCTCAGCCATCAATTTATTTTTCTTCTATTTTTGTAGACAAGGTAACTCCCACAAACTGATAGCGATAATACGTGTAATAGATGCAATGATTGTTCATTTTTGCAATAGAAACCACCTTCTTGCTGCAGATCATAGTTTCTTTTTTCACATTTCGGTGATTGGTTTATATCAAAACATACAACAGAGAAAAAGGAAATAAAGTAAGTCGTAAATCGCCCTCTTTTTTAACTTATTGCTTTTATTTCCTTATCTGATTGTACTACAATTTCTATTTAAAATATTAAAACTTTCAACTTGGAACTTAAAATACCTGTCACAGTAAATAGCAGTTGTAACTTATAACAGCTGCAAACTACAAACTGCAGAGCTGCAATTTTACTAACATTATACATCTATGAGCATAAATTACTTGGTAATTACTACTGCAAAATTTCAGCTTCTTGTATCCACACCGTCATGGCCCGCGAGCATCCGATACTTGTCCTTTCGCGTGAAATTGGTGCACTTGAACCCGTTCGCCTCCCCGATCAACCGTTGAATGTGATTTGCAACATCATACTTCGATTTCTGACCGCCGAATACAGGCTCGAGGAAGTCCAACTGATACGAAGGGCTCGGATTCATCAGAAAGAAGAATGAGTCCAACCACTTGTGACCCCGAACCGTGGACCCATAGAACATGGTCCCGTAGGCTCGAACTGCAACCGGTTCGACCACATCGGTTATCTCTGCGAATAACGGGCTAAACCGGAGCAGATATGGTTCGCGACATGTGGTCCCCTCAGGGCACACTACTAGATCACCTTGATCAAGCAGTGGCCGCATCATCGCACCGTCCTTACAGCGGTCCCTGGTTAATCGGACGGTCGGGATCGGAGAGACCAATTCTGAGAATCTGCTTAAGCTGTAAGTAACAGCTGAGATCTTCCGCTGGAGAACCGTCGATATGATCACAGGGTCGAGAAGCGTCTGATGATTGCACACATACAGTGTGCCACTTTTTTCCGGTGCAGCGGTAACTTGAGGTGGGCCGGAAATGTGGTGGGCTTTGGGGAATTGGGCCCGTATGCTGAAGCCCGTGGCCGCAGAGCCCAATAGGCCCAAATTGGAGGGGAGGATGAGGCCCACTAAGATCCGGGAAATGGCTAAGAGGACACCTAGAGGGAACCAGAGAAGAATGATAGCAAAATCCGACGGCCCTGGTCGTGCCACGAGACGACCGTCGTGGAAGATCAACGGCTTCGGATAGCCGTTCCGCTGCAATGGTGAGCTATTCTCTTCTGGTGGAATAAGGTGCTGCTCCTGCATGTTATTGTAATTTGTATTAGTTCCTTACTAAGGTAAGTTAATCATTGTCACATAATTCTTTAAGCTATATCATGGTTTATGCAAGAACGGATAAATGTATGCAAAATACAATTTACAATATGCAGTATCTACATCATACATATGATGTTACTTGCATATAGACTTTAATTACTTGATAATAATGATGGTGATTGTTTTGATGGAAGGTCTTGATCTAAAATAGCCAGGATAGCAAATGAGAAACAGTACTAGTCCAAGCAAATCAGGATGTGCACATATATATATATATATATATATATTTTTTTTTTTTTCCGAACACGGCTACAGGGCCCTAACCTCAAAGAGTTCCACAGGAACTTAATTCATATTAAATCCAAAGCGGCGGGGACAGGAACCACAAATTTAAGCACACACGGGAGCTCAAACCCTGACTTGAAGGTCACAAAGTAATTTGGCAGCACGATGTGTGTAAACAGGTTGAAGCAATTATGAAGACTAACTAAGGGTTAGTTGAAATTCCAATCTGCAAAATTTCCTTTCATGTAAAACACTCGCATAATTTAAAGAAGCAAGAGTGTTGGCAGTGACTTAACTACTTAAAAACACTTGGGTGTGTGCAGTGAGGTTCAATGTATTACCAGGCATGGGCTCAAGAATGGCTGAGCAGTAAATGCTGCACCGATTCCGAAATCGATCATCCGATCAGTCCCGTGAGCTTCCATGAGGGCGGTGAACCTTCTGCTGCCTGCCATGATACCTGGCGGAGCCACCAGGCCGAGACATCGGCCCCCAAACACCCTCAACTCCGCGCTGATCACGTGATCGACATCCAAGTACTCCCTCAAGATTGGTTCCACCATAACCCTCGGCAAACAAGTCACAACATACTTCTCACCTCCACACTTGGCGAAGACTTCGTACGTACTCCACCTGAGCTCTTGCAGAAAGAACCGTGGAAGTGTGGCCTTCGCGACCGCCTTCACATCTGAAACCATAAGTCCAGCAGTCGATATGAAGATCATCATATGAAGAGCTATGTTTTCATCGAGAATGAGTTTGAATAACAATAATAAAGGATAGAACAAGAGGAGAAGAAGAGCCCTGAGGGGGCCACCGGCTTCGAGGGCGATGAGCAGGAAGTAGGGAAAGAAGTTTCTGGAGAGGAGAAGAGCTCCCTCCAGTTCAATGGCAACGGAGTGCTTCTCTTTCTCTCCATGAAAAGCAGGGCCAAAATGAGAGCTCATGTTTGAGTACATGGTTTATTGTGCTCTCAGAGAAGAAGAGCTTTACATATTTCATATATATACGCATGCAAGTCGAGTAGCGAGTCGGAGTTCTCACAAGGCTTGTTTCTTTTGGACCTAATTCAACCAGGTATTTCACAAGAGTAACTCATGATTTGGACATTTCAGCTCATGCATATTGGGGTGCAGAAACAAATATTCCCATGCTGTTTAAATCACAAGAATGACATTTCATCAAAAAAAGTAAAACACTGTTTATTTTTTTTAACAAGCATAAGCAACCAAAATCATCACAAATAAAGTCACTGTAAGTTGAATTAAGTATATGCTCAACACAGGCTTTGGTTCAACTTTTGTTATTTTTGGTAACTACTCATAACCTACCAAGTACCTCACAGTTTTCATGTGATAACACTCATTCAAATAATCACGAGGAGAAAGGAGAATTAGCACTGTTCTTCCTCTTCGCTAAATATAGTTTGATTGGACAAGAATAAGCATCTCAAAGGGCGTTTATCAGACCATTGATGAATAAAGCAAAGTATATCCTGTTGTATTGATAATTAATTAAATAATCTATTACATGCCACAAAAACTGTTATGGCGAATCCATGTTACAAGACAGTTGCTCGCTCATTAAGTTTCTGGTGACACAGCAGTGCGACATAGTAATGACGAATAAAGCCAATCCCAAAGCCAAAGTAAGTTTCTGCTTTTTGAGCCCTTCACACCTACCTAATGAGAAAAGCACAACAAACCCACTCATCTGCCATATTCAAACTCGAAATGAGAATTCAACACCCCTCCACCCCCAAAAAAGAAAAATCTAAATTGATAAATAATCAGGAAAAAACAAGTTCTCAGAGATCCCCCTCCATATCATACCAAAAGTGGCTCCACTAAATGCCGGAAGCATAGTTCATGGCCCTATGCATCGAGAATCCTCACGTTAGGAATAAAGCTCTCATCAAGGTATCAGTAACACAGCAATTGTCTAATGGATCCACACGCATCAAAGCAGTTGCATTGGCACGGGAAGTACATAAATCCTAGGTTTGAGGAACCCAACGAATTAAATTAACCCCACCTGGTAGATGAGTTGACTCTGCTCAAAAAACAATAACATGAGTAGATTAGGTAGTAAGTGTTTGGTCCACCACATAAACGGTAGTAATTTTAGCATTCCGGTAAATTACGGTTTCACAAGTTCAAATGGTCATTACCCAAGAAGAGATCTAAATATATTCTCTAGAGCATAAAGGTCGAATTATTTCAGTCACAATAATGGGGATGGTTCAGTTCTCATGAAACATTAGGGATAACCAATTAATGACCAGATGACCCTATCGTATTTTATTGATAGTGACTCAAATTATTGGGCCCTCCAAGGGTTCCTGATATGAAAATTTATTATGATGTATTATCGTATTCAAATCCAAAAACCCAAATGCAAAGAATGAAAAACTACCTAATAATCCACTTAAACAGCAAATCTAAGAAGAAAAGAAGTGTATTTAAGAATTGCCAGTTGTATAGGGATCAAACCTTGACTATGTTGCTAATTTAGAGATCTTTGCAATAAAAAGTCCACTAGTTTGAGATGTTGTAGGATCAAAACGCAAGGTCTTTGGGATTCTCCCAGATCTGCAGGGCCAGCCATCAGCAATATCAATCTGTTGCAGCTCTGCAAGTAGCAAGATAACAGTTAAAGGAGGTATAGATTAGATAAAAGCATCTCATTTTCTTAAAACTCTAATACGTTCAACTCAATGAAAATAAGTGTTTGCCAAAATTTTACATCAGCATTCACGAGAAAAAAAAACTAATTAATCGACAATTTTTTATCTAGCTTTAAACAATGTAGGGTTCTTTACTCTCATAGATCGTATTCCAAATACACAATTTGTTTCCCTTTTTCGTTTTCTGTGATGTCAATTTCAGTGTACTCTTTGAAAAATTATTGAGGGCCAATATTGAGGATAATTAACTGGATAAACTTTGATTTCTAGTGTATGTTTCTCGGTGGCACAGGATCTACGATAGATTGGACAATATGCAACAGTTATTACACTCTAAATTTGTAAATTCACATACCAGCTGAAGGATTTCTCGAGAAGAACTGCTCAACAACACCCTCGTTCTGAGCAACTGTTAAACTGGTTGAAGACATTGAGAAGAGCATCAGTATTTGGTCTTACAAAGGATAGGTATTCAAATATATTGGCTATTTAATTAGACAATGTCATTTCTCACTAAATCTATCCGAACAAGTTAGAAAAGCCTGCTATATATGACACACCATATTGAAACTTACCAAGATATCAAACTCACCTGCAAGTGCTGTATACCAGCGACCCACCAACTCTCAACAATCTAAAACCATTTGTCAGAAGCTGCAACTGTGAAAAAAAAAGGGCATATGATTTTTCTGAGCTTGAGGGTTAAGCAGAAATTAAACCACCAATGGGCCTACATATTGTTTGATCTTCAAAACGAAGTTATATAATTATAAATCCTACTTGTGAATTCAATAGGATTTCAATTCAGTGGCTACTAAAAACATGATTCCTACATAAATCTAGTAAGCTGCTTATTTTGGTATCCTTAAGGTGGTACTTCAATAATGACACACACTCACTTACAGATGATGAATTTTAGATTAAAAGCATTCTTTTAAGAACCATTTTTCTACCTGAAGATTCAGCAAGTTGTCTGTTCTTTCTGCGTCAAGTACTCGACGTTGTAGGGTTTTCCAACCCCAGAACTCATACTTCTGAATGTGTTTGATGGATCCATCATGTGTACACTCGGCGTCCACAAGAACCTGGATTAAAAATAAGTTGAAAGAAACTAAGTAATCTGTGGAGTCTTTAGCCTGTAATACCTGCACTCTAATGATATTTGGACTTATTGGCCATGTCCAGCAGTCCAGGTCAACATTTAGTTTCATAGTCAACACAAACCAAAGTAAAACAAATACAATAATGCACCTAACAAAGTCCCTAAATTCTAGACCCAGCAGACCAGACCCGAACTCAACCTAATCACCTGGACCAGCATGACATGGAGACAGCCCCAACCCCGCATCTTTTGACTACAATAAACCAACTATTCTGCTCTTGCTATCTTTAACCTGATAATTTACAAAGAAGCTACATAGAACATACTGTTTAGAGTTCTAAGAAGCATGATAGCACGCAATATCAGAGGGCAAACATCCTTTTATCCCATTTGATTGTTCTCAAAATCACTCAGAAACGGTAAATATTGCCTGATAGGACCAAGAAATACCACCATATTTGCAGGCAATAAAAATTAATGAGACATTAATAGATTGGATGATAATGTACTCTGATATGGAGTTGATAACAGGATACCTTATCAAAACCAGAAATTGAAGGTTCATTATCGTCTACACGACGAAATAACTGATTTCTACACAATCCAACCACCCCAGAATGCCTGCCATAATATATCAACTCAGGTTCTGAAGTTGCTAAATCAGTGCCATTTCTTGCTTTGCTAGCTCTCCTTCGATCTTTCCATGTCCTCTTAGAAGTCCACTCTAAGAATCTACCAGCGGTACGTTCGCTATTGGCTCCACCTGTGAAAAATAAACAAATAATTTCAATTGTGCTCAGAAATTTGTAGGTGAAAATTAACAATCCTTCCTAAACTATGGCACATTTTGAAATGAATATCTGACTTTCAAAGTTTTGCTTTCGCTACCTAACCTCTCATTACTCTTCCGTAAAAAATGTTACAAAAATGCTACTAAGTTCACTTGAAAAGGAACTTACAGTGAATGCAATGAAAGGGTGGGTAGCAAAATTCGAAACTTTCAAAGTGCAGGATCCCATTTCAAAATGCACTACAGTTCAAGTAATGACCGGATGTTTTATCTTTTTGCAAGAATATCAAACAAGTAGTTGTCAATAAGCGCTCTCTTACATGGATCGATGCCAAAGCAAGCCCGAACAGGTAAGATGGAAAATGACGTTCCATCAGCAACAAAGAGCTGGCAACGATTGCCCAGAGAATATTTTTGTAACATTGTGCGACAGGCCGCTAGGCGGTGCCTTGAGAAATCAACACCAGTTAGAGATCCAGAATCACCAAGTACATCACAAAGCATGCAAAGCTTAGCTCCTAGCATAGTAAAGAACATCCATACTAATTAAGGTCACACCAACTATTAAAGGACGAACATGTTAAGCAAAGAAGCAATGTAGAATAAGACACTGACATCGAGTAAATAAGCAATATAGCATTTATAGGAAGTAATGCTAAGGTATAATTACCAGGAGCAGCACAAAGATCAAGAACATGATCCCCTGGTAACACGTTTAAAGCTAAGACAGCAGCCCCCGAAGCGGCATCCATCCCATAGATCTGACGACAAGTATATATATGTAGAAATGAATATGCTAGGAAGTCTCAAAAGAAATGAATATATATAGAAATGAAAATGTAGTTAATAATCATAACAAAAATCTGAACAAAAAATTCGAACTTCTGGAGATCTCTATCATGTACGATCATGTATTATCCAATCATAGTCCTTTGCTTTGTTTGAAATGGAATATTAATCTTTGGTTTTCCCTTTTATATCCTAAAACTCACAGCCTCTCTCCCCGAGAATTTCAATTCTAATCATTATACTTTAAACCCTGTGCACTCAAATCGGACAACTAGTCAAAATTTCGAATAAGCTGTCCAGTATAACAAGAAGATACAGTACTGCCCTAGGATTGATCAGAAGTTGGCAAAGAACGATGCAAGCACTAAGGCTGCGTGCAAAGCAATAGAACATCTCAATCATTTGCCATTTCCTCTTACCTTCCCAAGCTGATATGATCTGGAGCCAGCAATTTGAATATGTGGTGGAATGGCAAAGAAACCTGGTAGCCAAACAACCTTTTCGAGTTTACACTTCAACTCAGCTTCTATCTCAGTAAGTTCATCCTCACAACCGGGCTTTAGCCTTTGGGGGAAAAAAAAATTAGATGGTATAATTTACTGAAAAAGAGAAAACAACAAAGAAGACCGAAACTATAGTACGGCAATCTGTGCGCTCTGCAATGTTTTCATTGCTGCTATATAATTATCCAATTCGAGTTTAAATCAAAGAGTAAGGAGACCCGTTTAATTCTGGTACCTTATATAGCGTGGGGTAGAGTTTGCCATGGAGTATATTGATGGGTCCAATCCATTTTCTTCAAGAAAGTCAAGGAAAGCATCTGGCAGCGGCAAGGTAACATCCTGCTCTACCGTTTCATGAGACGATAAACCATTCTCCACAGAATCCATTTCCTGAAAACAAGATATTACTAATGCACTGAAAATAATCATAGCATCTTTTCTTACAAGGTGATTAAATTGAATAGTTAGATGATCTCTTGCTTAAATCTAGTGGAATCAGATAAGTAGTTAACTTATTCGGTTTTTTCACTTTTCTAAACTTTCCAGATCAGTATATATATATATATAAGAAAAAACATAAACATTAGACCGTGGAAAAAAAAAACATAAACATGTGTGAGCTAAAGGGATTAATTTCAACTGAAACCCAAAAAAAATTTATATTTGGAGATTTAAGTTTGAAATCGATCAGAACAAACCAATACTAGCCCAAATTGATCGCTACTTAGTTCAACAAAAACCCCAGAAAACTAGCCGAAAATAGTTCAAATATTAAAACCCTTCTGATCAGCTCTGATAAAAAAAACAAGACAAAAAAGAGTTTCGCTCATATAAATCACTAAAGTTCCAATTTTTTCTACATATTTTGCACTCTTATTCCCTATACTATGGATTTTTCATTTCTCACTTAATTTGCTCCACATGTCAAAAGGTAAACAAATTTTAACACAGCAAACTCCTATATACAAGCAAAAATCTCCTTTTTTTCCTTTTTTCCTTTTGGGCATTCTATACAGAGCACGTGATAATATACAAAATTAAAACCAACTCCGCCTTTTTGAATCAACCAAATTACACTTCAAACAAATCCACTTGAAACAGTTTTTCTATATACGGGCATCTCGATCAAGCACAAGCAATGCATTATTCAATAGCAAAACAGCATCAAATACAAAAATATTAAGGAGATTGAACAATAGGATGAGAAAAAAAATGGAGTAAATTGCCACCCAAAATCTCATCTTTACCTTACTACTAATGAGGGATTTGGATCCAGTGAGGAAACCCTCGGGATCCATGGGATTCAAGGCCAAAGAGAAGAGGAGTTTTGTATCTAGGGTTGTTAATTTAGCTTAATTTGTTCCTAATTTTCCCACATCAAAGCTTCTGCGGAAAAACGAGCATAGAAGATGAGAGTTCTGTTTTGAATAAATTGCACCATAGTCCCTGACCTTTTATACCCTTCAATTTTGATCCTCAAACTTTTAAGTTTAATAGGGAATATTAAGCTAATACTTTATCGTAATACGGTAATAGCAAACTCCTGTATTGCGCTATATATATACGAAATAGAAAGAAAATTTTGATGTTCAAAAGTTAAAAGAAAAACAAAAAAAAACCTTTAATTACATGCTTCTATTTCTAATATTTAAAATTATAATAACTAATAGTAATTATATTAATTAAAATAATATTTTATTCAACGACACTATGGGCTCCAACTGGGCCTAACAAGGCCTATGAACTGAACCGGGCCGGGTCCGGTTCGGGCTCAGCGTCCGAACCGGGCGGGGGGCGAGAGCGCCGCACTTTCCCAACCCTATCACGAGCCCCGAAAAGCGTAAAACGAAAGCCCTAAAAACGCACCGCGTGCGACGCCCCTCCTATAAAAACCCTCGACCTCCTCCTCCCACCTCCAAACCCTCTCCAAAACCCTAGCAACCACTCTGGTGTTAGGGTTTCCTCCCTCCGCGCGCCTCCGATTCCCCGGCCCCGATCTCCTCTCCTCCGCCTCCTTTTTCCCCAAGGTGAGCGAACATCTCCAAAACCCTCGCCTTTTCTCTCTCTAGTGTTCATTCTCCCTGTTTGTTCTTGTCGTCGATTTTTTTTTCCTCTTTTTTGGCTTTTTTTGTGTGATTTTCTGGCGATTTCTCTGTCGCTTTTGGCTCCGATTTTCCCCGACGATCTCTTATTTTCTATAGTAGGATTATTGCTGAGTTTCTAATAATTTGTCAAGCCCGATGAGCGTGGAACGTAGGAATCACGTATATTCTTTTCTTATTTTAGCTTGAAAAGATGGTTTCGAAACTGTTTTAAGATTTGTTTCACAATCCTTGGCGATGATTTCTCTATACGAGCTTGTATTGGTGACTTAATCTTTCTATGTTATACATAGCCAAAGCATAGTATTAATTATCATATAAGAATAATCACTCACGTGTATTGACGCCTATTTCACTTGCTCTTCAGGATCGCCTGTGTTTTGAGACATCTGAGATGGGCAAATCAAGCAAGAAGTCCAATGCCGAGGTGCTGTAGCAGTAGTATTTAGGGTTACTTGTTGGTTTTATGTGTTTTTGCTTTGTTTCTAAGTATAATGCTTATGTGTAGGTTGCGGTAGCTCCTGCTGCCTCGCTTCCGCAGGAGAAATCGGGCAAAAAGGGTATGCTTTGCTGTTGGGCCAAAATATACTTGTGATGTGGGTCTTGTTATTTGTTACTATTTGACTAAAGCTCCCTGATAATTGGTAACCAGGCAAGAGGGATGCAGAGGAAGCACTTGAGAAGGCCGTGAGTGCTAAGAAGCAGAAGAAGGAAGTTGAGAAGGTAGTCCCTAAAAAGGAGCAGGATGTGAAGAAGCTGAAGAAGACTCCACCGCCTCAGAAGAAGCCAGAACCCAGCAGTTCTGAGGAATCCTCATCATCGGAGTCTGAAGAGGAGGTAACCTAAATGCTTTGTGATTAAAAGAAACTTCTTTTTAGCACGGGGAAAAAGCTTAATGCACAACTTCTTTTTATCATGGGGAAAAAGCTTCGTGCACTAATTATTTATACATCCTTTCTTCATGTGACTGTTTCGATGCAAATACTAGCTGTATGTAGTCATTCACCTGTTAGTGGATGGTTGTTTACTGGAAAGATCCCCAGTGACATTAGCCTGGTTACCGGCTTGGCAAAAGTCACTTTTGGGGGAAGTGAGGCTGCTGGCTAGCTTTGGTGATTTACCGTGATAATTATGTTTGCTTTTGATGGCTTTATTTCTACTGAGATTAACATATTTCGACCATAATATATGTATATTGGCACATATCGGTGCTTAAGCGAGGCATTATTATAATGTCCATAGGTGCCTGCATCTTGCTATACTTTAACGAAGCCTTGAATAGTTATTCCTTTCTTTTGGGATGGATGAACTATGCTTGTGAAATACCTTAAATGGTCTTTAGAGTAAGTGAATCTCTATGTTTGGTTGTTTCTCCTAAGAAGACTATAAAGGCTCCTGCTAAGCAACCTGATAGCAGTAGCAGTGAGGAATCATCTTCAGATGATGATGTAAGATGGAGTTGCACGCTTGTACCCTGTCCTATCTGTTTGATGCTTTCTTTCTTCTTTCCTCTTCTTCTGAGCTTGACAATGTGATTTTGCTTTATTTGCCTTGTGCTTTTTTAAATTGGCTTATTTTTTTGGAATGACCAGAAGTTTTACTAGTATTTCTATGTTGGTTCAGAAACCTGTCAAAAAGGCTGCTGCTTCTGCGAAAAAGCTTCCACCTGCTGTCAAGAATGGCTCTGTCACTAAAAAAGGAAAGGCAGAGAGCAGTTCGGAAAGCGATTCTGATGAGGATGAGGTGAATATCTTATCGCTTTTGCCTCTTGCAGTTAAAGTCTTCTCTTTTTTATTCATTGTTCATCTTAAACTGCTACGAAGTGATATGACCTCACCGTTTTCTCCTTTTCTTGTCTTCAAAAGCATGTCTTGTACGAGATCCATTGCCAATAATTTTATAGCTTTTATACTTGTGTAATCGAGTCCGGCTTTATCCGTCGGCATGATATCGTACATCAATTTTAACTGCAAAATGTTGTGTTATTGACCATGCTTTATTGTTAATATCAGGAACCAGCAAAGAATTTGCCAGCTACAGGAGCCAAGAATGGCAAGCCTGCATCTGCACTGTCAAAAAAGAAGCAGGAATCCAGTGACAGTTCTGATTCAGATAGCAGTTCTGATGAAGACGCAGTACGTAACTCTTTTGCTTAAGTTGTTTTAGTGTTTTTGAAGGTTTATGGAGGCTCGTATGTTTCTTTGTGTATTGGTAAAATTTTACTTACTGTTCTTAGAAACCTGCTGCCGCATCAAAGCAACCCTCAAAGGCTGTGCCCCCAAAGAAACTGGAATCAAGCGACAGTTCCTCAGAGAGTGATTCTGATGAGGAAGATGAGGTTAGCGAGTCAATTATTTGATTTACTTTACCTTGTGCTTTCTTTAACTTGTTTACATTGTTTCGCTGTTGCTATCACCATTTCTGCTAGTAAGATAGAATGTTTATGCACTCATGTAGGGGGTGGCAGCCAAGATTGGTGGAACAAAGAATGGACCTGTTGGTGCCTCAAAGGCCAAAGATAGTGAAAGTTCAGATGAGTCTGAAGATGAATCTGATGATGAGGTATGAGAGGCTAGAGTCATATATAATATACTCCATGCAGCTGGCTGTATTTCTCATTTCCTTGTGCCAACTTGTCCTTTTGTATAGGGTAAAGTTGCTAAAGCTGCCCCACCTGCCTCAAAGGTAGCTGCAGCTGGTTTGGCCAAAAAGAAAGAAGAGTCAAGTGATAGCTCAGAGAGTGACTCAGACTCTGATTCTGAGTCTAATGACGACGATGTAAGTCAGAAGACAGTTGCAATTATTGTTCGGCTATGTTGCCAAATGGAAATATGTCTTAATCGCATAAGCTTACTTATTGTAGGCCCCTCCAGCAAAGGCTAGTGTTCCTGCAAAAAGGCAATTAGAACCAGAGAAAAAGGACCTTCAAAAGGTAACATTCTCTTAGAGGATTTATTCTTCAGCTGCTTTTTTGTTCTTTATTTTGGAACGTGTTTCTTGGGAGGTATATTACTATATTGGTACTGCTAGTTTGAATTTGCTTGAATTGTATCACTAATATCCTTTTGTGACGGGCTGGCCAGATAGAGAAAAGGAACAGTAAAATCAATGCTTGGTTGATAAATCTTTTCTGCTTGGGTATTGTGAGATGCTCTCGTCTTGTGATTTATGGATGAGTAGCAACCCACCACTATTGGATAGCCTGCAATTTACCGCCGGCTGTGTGTGACCAGTAAATTGTGAAAACAAATGAAATAGGATCTTAAATGTTGTAGGATTTGTTACTTTAGTAGCAATATGTGGAATATTGTTTTAGCTCATCTTTTTTTTCGATCTTCTCAATCTTTTATTGTGATGAGTTTTGCAATATTTCTATCCCTCTAATTCTAAACACGCCATAACGTATTTCTTTTAGCTGTGTTCTGGTAGTTTATCAATTGCCAGATCTTTTTTAGGTATGCACGATATCTGTCTTCATGAACTTTGTCCATGTTGCTTGTTTTGGTTTTTCACTCAAAGTATAACCTCTTGATCTGAATATTTCTGAACATAAGTTCTGATTTACTTGTTCTTTTTGTCAATCTTTTATCGACTGTGTTGCCAACCGTGGCTTGACTGTGATTAGATTGCATTGTGTACGTGATTGAATAAATGAGTTCATTTGGGTTGCATATTCTTCTTTTTGGGCCTTGTATGGATTATGGAAGCATGTAAAGTACTAGCTTGCATTTTTTTTCTTTTCCCACTGATATGATTTTTTTTAGTTTTATGGGCTAACATTGATGCCATCAATCGCCTCTGAAGAATAGTTATATTGTATATTGGAGGCCATAAATATCTTTACTTCTGAATGTCAGAAACCACAAACTAAGGCTAAAGCAGATGAAAGTTCGGAAGAGAGTTCTGAGGATAGTTCAGAGGAAAGCGACAGCGACAAAGAGCCCCAAAAGAAAAAATTGAAGCCGGTAGTTATTCAATTTACTTTTTTTTGTTAGTGGAGTATTAACTTGTAATCAAAATCTTTGGAAGAATCTTTAAAAATATCCAAGTAAATTACTTTATAGCTGGTTAAGGTGTCAGTATCTGTTTTTGGTTTTCCCTTTGCTCTCTCTGACACACTTTATTATTTTAGCCATCAAAAGAATCAGCTAAAAGTGGCAGCTCTGAGGAGGATTCCTCAGAGGAGGAAAGCGAGGAGGAAAGTGAAGATGAACAACCAGCAAAAACTCCAAAGAAGGTACATTTATGGGTCTATATGAAAAAGTATTTGAAGATTTAAGTCTATATAATTGTATAACATGTGAGGAAAAAGAATACCCATATATTTGTACACCATGTTATTTAATCAGGAATATGTTACTCGTAAGATTTAACCTGAACTATTAAGATAAAGCGATTTGTATTTAGAGAATATACCATACATTTGTTTACTCTCTTTAATAAACTTGACATACATTCTTATGCTAGTTTTTAAGGATTTTTTTTTTTGGCTGCATGCAGGATTCAGATGTGGTAATGAAAGATGCACCATCAGCAAATGCAACTGCGAGCCAAGCTTCTGCAAAATCTGAGAAGAAAGCGGTATGTGGAAAAGACTTCATAATTTTGTTTGTTCTATCTTGCCGCTATATATCAATGTACTGACATGTATTCCTTTTAATGCAGCCTAAAACTCCTGTGGCTAATCAATATCAGCCATCTGGTTCGAAAACCTTATTTGTCGGGAACCTTTCCTATGATGCTGGACAAGATGATGTGTATGTATTGTTTTCTTAATTTAATCCAGTTTGCCGGGATATCCACATATAGTTGATGTTTCTTCTTTTCTTCTTTTTTTTTCCTCTTTGTAGGTCGGAATTCTTTAAAGAGGCAGGGGAGGTTGTTGATGTAAGGCTGGCAACATCTGATGATGGGCACTTCAAAGGATTTGGCCATGTTGAGTTCACCACTGAAGAAGCAGCTCAGAAAGTAAGCTAATCCTGTTTGTCAACATTGATGATCTTAACCAAGTAGTGTAGTCACTTTTCAGTCTAACATTACAAGCAAAAGTTCAATGCATCTTTTTCCCCTAGTAAAGTATTTTGCATTTTTTTTTATTTTGATGGCTGAACATTTCCTGTTCAATAGCAGCTCTAAAATTTGGGACCAATTTATCTCACTTGCAGGCACTTGAAATGAATGGACGGGAACTGTTTGGACGTGGAGTGAGACTTGATTTGGCCCGTGAAAGAGGCTCGTATACTCCTCAGAGCGGGTACCAGTCTTTTTTCCTCTTTTGTTCACATTAAAGCTATATCTTTTCGGTTTTACATTCTGCTGAGTAATCAGTGAAGCAGCTTTACCAGAAATGTTGGGTTATCATTTGTGTCGCTTTCGCCTCTCCTCTGTCATATTTTTGGTTTGGGACACTAATGTGCACTTTTCCAATTCTTTCTTTTGATCATAATTCGTTGCAGTAACCTAGTATCTCCTTGTTATTCAGGAAGGATAATGCATCTTACCAAAAGGGTGGGAAAGGTTCTGGCCAAACCATATTTGTGAGAGGCTTTGATAAGTCTCTTGAAGAGGATCAGGTGCTATTTTATTTGGTTTGGTTGACTATATTTTTGTTGCTCTGACCACTGAATTAATTGCAATTCTTGTTATTTGTTACTCTAACTATTAACCATTGCAGATCCGAAGCTCGCTTGAAGAACATTTTGGCTCTTGCGGGGAGATTACTCGAATTTCTTTACCAAAGGATTATGAGTCTGGCTCCTTCAAGGGGTAAGTTTTTTCTGCATACTAGCTTTTGATAATGTGATGGGGTTTTCTTGTATGCCTTCTTTCTTTCGCTTCTTTTTTAGGTGGGCAATTAATTGGCTTTTGGGTGCAGGATTGCATACATGGATTTCAAGGATCAAGATGCTTTCAACAAGTCACTCGAGCTTAATGGCTCTGACCTCAGCGGATACAGCTTGATGGTGGAGGAAGCGAAACCGCGAACCGATAGCCGGGATGGTGGTGGCTGGAGTGGTGGAAGGAGCGGTGGTAGGGACAGTGGAGGCAGAAGTGGAGGAAGGTTTGGAGGCCCGCGTGGTGGTGGCCGTGGCGGCAGGGGCGGCGGCGGCCGAGGGGGCCGCGGCGGCGGCGGCAGGGGGGGCCGCGGTGGAACCCCCTACAGGCAAAGCGCTGCTACAGCTAGCACCGGTTAGCAAACTCTGCCCATTTCCTCTAGTTTGTCATGACTCCTAGTTTCGTACTCGGAGAAAGAAGAGGGGGAAATATCAAGAAAAGAGCTAATAACTCGTAAATTAACCCTTTCTTTTTTCGGTTCGCTGCAGGTAAGAAGACTACATTCGGCGATGACTAGAGAAATATGTTTCTGCTAAAGACGATTTCCTCTTTTGGTTTTATATTAGATGGGGCAATTTTGTTGGTTATTTTCTGCAAAGAAGTTAAAGGACGTCGAGTCAAAACATCTCTATTTAGTATCTTGAATATTTAAGCGCTGCATTCGGTTTGTATATGCACCCGCATTTATGCTTATTCGACAATCACAACTACTGCATGTCCTACCTAGTAATTCTAAGTTTATTTGTTTTTCCCGTGGTGCGGTGTATTACTCTTGCATGATGACTATCGGTGCTTATATGTGACAAATTTTGGTGTTCCAGCGTTGGAATACAGAGAGGTGGACTTATTTTTGTCGCCAGCTTTTTCGGTAGAAAGAGTTGTTGGCAACAAAAGAGAATCTGAAGCTTTTAGATGAAGAGAAGCTTCGAATGTGCTTCTCCAAAACTGAATTTCTTTGGATGCTCTGGCTTGTGTTTTCTCTGTTGCAAGAAAATAGTTGGTACTATATACCTAACCATGGTTTCTGTTTTTTTTTTTTTTTTTTCCCCCTTTTCTGGAAATTGTGAGAATTGTTTGCAACAGAGCTCTCATTTTATTGGGTTCTATGGCGATTTTAGCAATTCTACTGTGCCATAGATTTAAGTTTTGGAGATATATATTATCTTTATTTCCTAACCAAACAATGTTTGATGAATTGCTTGTAAGTTACAAAACTAATTTCGTATATTTAATGCGCAACCTCGTACTCCTTAAAATAGATCAGGATATACATCAAGCTCAAACCGAAGAACAGTAAGAGAAACAAAAACTAGTTAAAAGCTCAGTATTAAAAATCTGAAAACTCGACAGCTACATCATTTTTTCTAAGAGGAAAAATTGCTACTTGGATTTGTTCTTTCCCTCTACACTGTAGTTGAAGTTCGCCGTTTCAGACAATTCCTGACCATGTATCGTGGACTGCTCAAGCGAAGTCGATGAAGCGGAGGCAGAGTCGGCGGCGACAGCGGCAGCGTCCTCCTCCCTCTCGTCCTCAGCGATTGTGTCGAGGATGTTCGACAACTTGCTCCGATTCGCGACCGACACGATCTGCGGAGGTGCGACCTCCGTCGCAAATCTTGTTGCCGATTGAGTCTTAGACATTGCTTTCGTTGCGCACTCTCTTTTTTTATCAATGTTTGTTTGCCTTCAGAGGAAATACTATGTAAAATTACATTCAGAAAACAATAAAAATCACTCGCAAGTGAAGTTGAAAAGGAGCATTTTTGGGGTAGTGTTAGGAGGAGAATTTATAGAGCCTATGCTATGTATGAGTCGTACAAAGGAATTACTCTTGTATTTGAGTCATATAACAAGTCAAATACATCTTAATCGATGCATTACTTGAATCGAGAAAATTTTCGCATCATTCTTATATGATAATGCATCTCCTTACCATCTCGTGTACTCTTTGATAGGAATAGATCCTAATCTTTCGATAAAAAATCAAAATATAGACTACAATTAAATGGAATAAATAAAAAAAAATAAAGAATTTGAAATTAGAATCTCCTTCTCCGATATTAAGTATAATATGTTTTTTTTATAAAAAAAAAACCTTCAACTGTTATAGAACGTTGGTGATTAAGTATTTTACACTCGGCATAGTTTTACGCTTTTCCTTCAATATTCGTTTATTGTATATTTTATATGAAATATTTAATACAGAGAAGACTTTTTTGGAGAGAAAATATGTATGCTACACCATCTAGGTGAGTGTGTGTGCTTGACCCACAATTGCTCTCACATTTATTATGTAAAGCTCAACCTTTGCCACCTCTATGTACCTTTTTGTATTTAATGAGGGGTTGCATATGAAAGGGATAGATTTAAAACGTGTCACTTCCTCATGGCATTGTCTATCTTATCAGGATTTGTGACTGCCGCATTTGGCTCTGTTTCTTATCTTGGTTTTAAACATAAAAATATTTTACAAAGAAATGGGCACATATTTTCTACAATTCTGTGTATAGCTTGATCTCAACCAATAATATATTATATTCGGATTATTTAGTAATACAAATTTTTCTGTGCGCGAAGTTGTGTTGTAGTAAAAATAATTATAGATGAAGTAGAAAGACGAAAAAGACTTTAATGCGTACAGTAAAGTTACTCATCTTAAGGTTTAAATTCGAAAATATCCACTGCCACTCTACTAGAGATATATACTTTATGAGACTAAAAAGATTCGACGGCATTCACTAAGAGTCGAAGGACAAACAAAATAACTATATTGTTTAGACAATTTTCTTACGAGTTATATCTACTATGTAGTCCCAAAGAAGAAAGCTTTATTAAGCAAGATACAATATTGAACTTGTGAGATGAGTTACAAATTTAATCATCTGCTTATATGCTAAAAGAGTAATATATATATATGCATGTGTGACACTATTAGAGCATAATAGTTTGTATTTGTTAATGATATAAATTAATTATATTCTCTTTGTAGTAATTTGAGTTTAAAGAGAGTAAGGTTTTGGCAATTGCATATATATTAACCTTCATCAACTCATTTATAATATTATAGGATATTAGAGAGTGAATAGCTAAGCAACAATATTTCCTTAATTTCAAGTAACTTCTAACTATAAAATGGTACTTCTTTATGTGATATAATATTGAGCAAAATATAAAAACTAATAATTTCGACTATGAAAATTTTACATCAGTTAATAATTTATTAATCATGTGATGATAATCTCATCAGATGATAATCATATATATGTCATTCACAACCTCTCTCTCTCTCTAATTCTCTCTCTTATACGCAAATAACCAAAACCACAAGTCCTACAAAAGGGCAAGGCTGAGTTCAACAAAAGCGGAAAAAAAGAAAAAAATATATATCAGATGCGTCTCATTCAAATCCGTCTATCATTGTCGTGAGACTGAATTCAACTAAAGCAAAAAAAAATAAAATTAAATAAATTCTATCAGATACGTCTCACTCAAATCCGCCTATCATTATCATGAGATATTACTAACACTGATTTGAGATTCGGACCGAGTAAAGCCTCTTTCTCACTGCAATAAGTAGTAGTACACCAACTAATAGAAAAACTAAATCTCTGATTATTTGTAATTACAATCTTACTTTATATTATACATATAGGCTTAAATAGGACTACAAAAAATATTCACAAATGCATGTGCAATCCATTTGGTGCATAAAAGTAATTCATGATCTACTTCTCACCAAAAGTTAAGGAGAGAACTCTCTCTCTCTCTCTATATATATAGAGAATGAGTACTCTTTAATGCCAAAGGAATAAATATGTAAAGTTTGTAATTTATTAGGTGGATGTGCATACTTATACAAGCTTAATTTAGAGATTCTTTTTTTCTTTTTTCTAAAGTTACTCATAGAACTCTTATTTGAAGAACTCTTTCAGAAGATACTATACCTATAAAGTTCATGATCAAAATAAGAAATAAACTAGCGATTCTGAACAGAAATTATTAGAGGATAAATATGAATTTTATAAACTGAAAAATGATGCATCAATTATCACGTGAAGCTATGTCCTACATATCTATATATATATATAAGCTAAATTTTCACCATGCATCCATCTTAATCATCATAATCAATGCATAGTAATGATAATGACAAACATGGGGGGTAACATATGGCGCCTACTAGAAAGAGACCACCTGGAAAATAAAACAAAAAAAAAGGTGGCATGCAATAAATAAATAAAAATGTTTTTTAGTTTGGCCAAACTCTCTCTCTCTCTCTCTTCATTTCTTTTTTTTCTTTTAGTGGCCTTTTCCCTTTTTTACTTACTTTTTAGGATTTTTATCTTATTTAGGATTTTTATCCTACCAATATATATTTTAGGCAAGGACGACAGTACGTAGACTAGTTGGCTAAAAATTTTATTTTTAGTATTCGAGATCGTAAGTTCGAAAAAACAGCTTGCTTACTAAATTTCTTTTCTTAAAAAAAGTAAAGGAAAAAAAAATCAGGGAAAAAAGGAAGTGCGAATAAAGTGAAAATGAAGCATTATCTGCTCGACACTTTCCTCGAGTGTTCCGAGATAGTGAAATATACCGTGCACAATAGGGAATAGAGACTCTTCTTGTGTCAACATAAATGTACACATCCTTGACTAGGAGCTATATTTGAACTCTATTGCAGAGTGTAGTATTGTTCGAAAGGAGTGTACTCGGAAGAAAAAGAATACTGTATTCATCCTTAAAATCATCATTCTGCATGCATGCTTTCTGCTATACATGGAAGAAATTATAAACTCTTTCGATTGTCTAATGCCAGATCTGTGTCATGAATAACTGCAGTTGAAAGCAAAAGCATGACCACTGAGATTCTAAATAGATTACATGTAGTAACTAGTTCATAATTCTTTGGAGGTAGAATTTTCAAGTATATAAATAACTTTTACAAAAACATGTATATTTGTACATAAAACTCTAAGTGTGCGTGGAGAGAGTTTCACCGGAGTGCTTCCGAAAATACATAATAATGAGTATATTTTGTGTTCTCAACGCATAAGTTTTTGTTGAGATTAGTGAGATGGAATCATGATAAATCATGTTGGCGAGCATGCATCTCGATTAAGATGCTTGCTGACATAATCTAACATGATCTGTTCTTACCGAGCATACTAATATACATTTAATCTCAATCTTTCTATCTAAAATGAGTATGTATATATATAAAAACAAATAAATACATGTGTATATATACATATATGTATATGTATATATATTGATGTAGGAGGGGTATGCCCGGATCTATCAAGCAGGTACAGTGAATGTCCTTTCCCTAAAAACCTCTCTAACAGAAAATACAATGGTCCCCTTTTCTCTCTCTCTCTCTCTCTCTCAAAAAAAAAAAAAAAAAAAAAAAAAAAAACGAAAAAAAAAAAGGGTCCCCCTAAGAACACTCCAAACCCTACATTTACTCCTCCCTAAAAAGGGCCACCCCTTCACTTTTTGGAGTCTAAATTAATTTGACTCTCCAATAATAGGGTTTATGTTCAAAAATGACACTTCATTTTTGTTGGCCCCATAACTAACTAACATCCATGCACCCAACTAAATTCCCCAAAACACCCTTCACCCTATTCCCATAAGCAACACTATTTTCCCATGCAATTAAGCCTCCGAAACAAGGGCGATTTCGTAACCTTCAATCCTATAAAAATCCACCCTCTCCCTCTCTTTTGTTCAACCACAACTTAAGTTGTAGCTTTTGAAGTCTCAGAATCCTTAAACCCAGTAGTTCATAGAAAAGATGGTCGGAATGCATTTGGCTTCCTTCTTCTTTTTCGAGGTTGCGCGGGGCTCCCGCCGCTCGCCCTTCTCGGCGGTCGCTCCCTGGCGGTTTATCGCAATCACCAGAAGACGAGTTCACGTGACTCTGGACACGATACCGGAGGAAGAGGGGTCGGATGCGCTCGACGCTTCTTACAATATCGCCAACGCTACTCCGGCGGCAAAGGCACAAGAGAAAAAGATTTTCTCCAGATAAAAATAAAGAGAGGAAAAAAAAAATGAGGAGTGTGATTTGTGATAGCATTAGGCGCGCCGTACTGCGAAGGTACATAATCATGTGTATTTTAGTAGCATGATTGTATCCTCTTTTATAGTTACGTGCGCGTGTACGAATCACGACGTAGTATTACTTGCATGAAATGAAATAAGAAAAAAAAAAATCTACATTTCCTTTTTCATTTTACTAATTTGTTTCTGTTTTTCAGCTAAATAGTAAGTAAGTAGTTTAGTGAGGAATTAAAGCAGGTGGTTTTATTTTTATTGTTTTATTTTTTTCCCTCCAATTTACTACATTTATATAATTACTGGAGAACTTGAACAAACATTAAAATCAAAATAGCATATTAGATGCAAGCATGAAATTACGGTGGACAAATACATCGATAAAAATCTACAGTTCAAGAATATTTGTTTCATGTGGATTGGATATAAATTTCTCTGAGATAACTCTGCTTCATTATCATAGTTGGGGAGTGTTTTTTTCTTTAAAATTTGGATCGATTTAACGTAAATCTATACCTCAATAATAACTCCTTTTTTTTTTGTTATTCGTAGAAAATTTCCGAGGAAAATTTTGACAATATACATGCATGTATGAAATTAGCGGATAAAGTGAGAATCATTAATCACACGAACAAGGTGAAAGTCTAACACTTTGCATGAATTGTGTCTTAACCATGCAAAGAAATTGCCTGGAGCTTCTGATGTGGTAAGAAGCCGCAATGAGTTTCTGAACTTCGGAAGCAAATTCGCAATTTGAAGCTTTTCTTCATATATTCAAATTGGACATTTTTGAAGATACCAGTATAAACTGAATAATAGATCACAGATACAAACTACTGCGAGAGACCAAAGGTTCTATATTGATGTTTTCAAATTTTTGGGTATACATCCTGTTTAGTAACAAATATTACAAGGAATGTGATACAAGAACATGCATAGATGACGGCTAAATAAGTTAACCCGCCTTAAGGATTCAAAACAAGAAACTGTAAATCTAACTAATGGAAAACCAGCTATTGGAATTATTGCCGAAGAATTTCGCGTGCTCAACGATTACTTTTTTGCAGCTTAAATCGGTATAACACTCCCAATTCTAAACAGTAATGGGACAAGAATCCTAAGTATTTAATGACACAAAAAAAGAATCCCGAAGACTGCATGGCTGAATTATAGCCGAGCGAGAACTTGCTTAACCTGCGTCAGAGCGAAAGAAATAAAAAAAGGGATCAGAAAAGGCGGGGAGAGGCTGTTTATGGAAAATGCACGGGATTAATTGCCAAGAATAATTGTAAAATTACCTAAAAAAATTTAATCGAGACCATTCTGCGCAGCTTCTTTTGGAGGAACCAAGGGTATTTGAACATCTTGAGAACTTTCTGGGTTATTATGGCTTGCGCTTGATTGTGATGAAGTCGTTGGAGATGTTCCCACTTTTAGCTTGTGCTTGTTGTACCCTACAACACCTGCAATAGCTGCAGAAACCAATATACTCCATTAGTCTTGTTAAATCAGTTCTCAGGGCTCTGCATCTTTACAAGAGGAAAAAAAATTCAAAAGATCTCATAAAATTTATGATACTAGAAACTTCACTAAATCCCATCACAAAAAGGAAAAAAGAAAAGAAAAAAAAGCATGAAAAAAGGAAACCGAAAGCCTCCCCAATCGCACAAAAGCAGAAGAAGCCAACGATTCAGGTTTCTTGAATATGCAATACTATCAGTTGAATGAATTCTTTTACTCAGTCCGCTATGCAATTTAAAACTAAAGTGAACACAGAAAACTATAGCTCATCCGATTGAAGTATATTAAAGCATATTGAGCATATATGCCGACATTCATAGCAACAGAGCCGCTCTTTGTGACTTCCGTTGAGAGGAACCAAACAAGTTTTAAGAGTAGAAAGCTAAGAAGAAAGATCATACCTATGGCATAACCAATTATGTTTATGACTGTCAATTTTGTATCAGCGAATATTAAAGCCGAGAAGAGAACTACAACCCAATCCCTGACCACTCCGGTGACCCGAGCTGTCAGCGCACTAGTACGAGAGATAACAACAAAAACCGATAGGTTGAGTAGAAAAGTGCAGATGCAATTAAAAAACAATGTCATCGGTGGGAAGTTCCAAGAACTGCTCGAATCCATTTTTGGTTTCTCTAAGAATATCCAGGGAACAAAGAGGCATAGTGCACTGCAGCCAAAAACTCACATATGTCATCACCAGTAAATTGGATAAAATTTATACAGATGAAGAAGAAGGGGTTGCTGCTTAAGAAGTTATGCGCACCCCTGAAAACCTGATTTTCATATATAACCATTTGAAAGTTTTGTTTCTCACACAAAAAAAAAAGAAAAAAAAAAGCCCTTCCCTTAGTTGAGAAATTAGCTGATTCATGAGTGAGAAATGGTGTTGTATCAAATAAGCTCTTCAAACCAGGGGCATCTTTATGTACAATGGTATACTTATGGAAATTCAGATTTTGCAGGGATATTTATGTAAATAGATTGGAGGCATACATGTACTAAAAAAGCAAAAACATTACCTGCATGGACTGACATAGTACATCATAGAAATTATATTCAGTTTAACACCCTTTTTCTTCAAAAAGATTTCGATGAAGATCAGTCTCAGAGCTTCAGCAATAACCCCACCCATTTGATAAACTACACCAACCCAGCTAATCGTGACTTCACCATAAGAGGCCACAATAACTCCGAAACTGATTACTGACATGATAAGGAACATTCTACAATTCAGTTCCTCAAGACCAGCAGCTGCTCCGAGAAAAAACACAGCTACAGGCACTGCAAAAAACAAATCAAAAACATTTTTGTTATAACTGCTTGCTAACGCAGAGACTTAAATAAATGAATCTGGAAGATCACCCAATATATAGGGGGGGGAAAAAAGGAGAGGTTATTTTACAGATATATCCCTGCAAAATCCCTACATTCATAACTACCCCTGTAAAATCTTAATTTTCATATGTCGCCCACAAAAGTGCAGTTCCTCACCAAAAAATAGATGATTACTTCAGATTTGGCAGAGTATATACCTAAGTAGAGATATTCATGTAAATAACTCAGAAAAATATCCAAAGAAGTTGATACATACTAACAGCTTTTAACATCTGTGCAAATGCAACAGATATGTAGAGGTATGCACTATTTCCCAGCCAAAGAGTCATTGCGAACATTGCACCAATGGGAGCGACTGAGGTGGCATATCTGAAAACATTCATTAAATATCAAACATTATATACAATAGTATTCCGGTCTATCACACTGCATGATAGTAACACAAAGTCTGTTGATAGGAGGCTAAAATTGGCAAAATATTTGGTCTTTGAAATTTCTTGGGTTGCCACATGATAGGGATAAGATGAGCCGCAAAAGAGGCAGAGAATTTTTCTGTATAACCATAATCATTTAGTATAATGGGAGTACTCACATCTCTGAAGTCATTCCCCCCTCAATTTTTATGATCTGAGGAACATCATTAAAAGACAAAAAAAATAGGAATAATGTAAATAATTTGATAGCTAAAATCAACTGCAAAGTAATAACCTCAAGGCATGTAAAATCCGATGAATAGTCAATAATTTTTAACAGCAATATTTAAAGTACAAAAGAAGTAGGAGAAAATTCACTACCGACCATACTGGAAAGAACGATACCTTAAATACTTTGATAAGTGCGAAACAAACAACAGAGGAGAAGAGCATGTGCAGTAAAGTCAGCGCCACTGGATAGGGGAAGTTGATTTGCTTCGAGGACAAGACCCACTGTAGCCAGCCACAAGAAGCAAGTTAGAATAAAGGGCTCAGAAACAACAAACAGCAAATCAAAATTATAGTCTAGAGTTTCCATAAACCACGAAAAGAGCAAAAATTGATTACTAGAAGTAGCCTTTTGGTTTCATTAGCAACACAAATCTTTAGATCAGTTGCTTCAGAGCAGTAAAACATTAT
The DNA here is from genome assembly GCA_016920855.1 of Puya raimondii. Taxonomy (NCBI): domain Eukaryota; kingdom Viridiplantae; phylum Streptophyta; class Magnoliopsida; order Poales; family Bromeliaceae; genus Puya; species Puya raimondii. Next base: position 216,046,949 of record JABWPP010000050.1, read on the forward strand.
TTGTGTTGAAGGTGATTGCTTTCGCATAGGAAGTAAACAAGAGAATACATATACAGTATGAACAAACCAAGTTATACTTGCTTCATGAGCAATTCCAAGCTATACTCATAAGCATATCATCCCTGGGTATGTTTAAGTTAACCTGGAGCTAAACAAGATCTATCTCTCAATCTGAGTACGACTAAGACCCCAAATCCTTAGCTTTTAGGAACCCTAAGCGCCCATTTTCGCAAACAACAAACATAGATCCTACAATGAAACTGCTAAATTAGAGATAAATGCATTAAATTGAGGCAAAATTTACATCCCATTGCCCGCCTGAGAGTTTGTAAAACCCTAATGGAACTAAAATTGAGCCTAAACCCGCAAAAATTCCCAAAAAAGCAACTTCTTTTAAGCTGATTAGATCTGATATTACGACAAAGGCTACAAAACCCTAGGTAGCCCCGATTCCCGTCTCCAATCTCAGATCAACGATTAACTAATCCAAAATTCTCTCCTGATGCTCATATCCCCAACCGATTCCCGCATCATCGAAAACCATTTCAAAACCCTAATTTGGGAGGAGGAGGAGGCGCATCAAGGATGGATGGGATGAGGGGCGTAACCTTGTTGAAGAAGATTTGGCCGCTGGAGAGGGCGATGTAGAGGAGGAGGTGGGCGTAGGTGACGGCGCCCTCGCGCCACCGCCACCTCCGCTCCTCCTCCGCCGCCGCCGCCGCCGTTGACTTCTCCCCTGCTCTCTCCATCTTCTACTTCTCTCTCTACTCTCTCTCTCTGTCTCAGTAGAGTCAAAGAGAGAGGAGAGAGGAGAGAGAGAAAGAGCCTCACAAGCAACAATTGAACTCAAAATTTAGTTAGAAGAGAGAGAGAGAGAGAGAGAGAGAGATTGCGCGGTTGCATATATGTATATGTATATGACTAATATAAGAAGATAATCCCCCCCCCAAAAAAAAACCTCTTGCTCATTGCTCAACATAATTTTTTCTGTCTAGCCTAATAGGCTGCCAAAATAGGCTGGCGGACCTAATAGTCTGCTGGTGCGTCACTTGAAAGATCAGAAATGATACGATTTTTAGAAAGGCTCAGTCGAATCCCCTGCTAACAGTCTACAAGATCAAGCAGTTAACGAACCTGTAGAGAACCGACCGTCCCTAGCGCAAGTGGCAAAGGGCTTGATGGTTGGTACCCGAGGTCCCGAGTTCGAATCCTAGTTGATTCACATTTCCAGCTAAGTTTATTTCTAAAAGAAATAAACGAAGCGGGTAGCGTGCTACCTTTCTCTAAAAAAAAAATGAACTTGTAGAGACAAATTCTCTCAGCAAAATAGCACTAGCAATCTACAAGTGTTTTTTTTTTTCGCGTACGTTTTGCTTGAGGCTTCCTGTTGCCTCACTCCTGTAACCCAATTCATCATTTCAATGAATGAAGTGAGTAGCGTGTTATTTTTTTCTCAAAAAAAAAATATAATTTTTCTCTCCTCTCCTTTTCTTTTTTTCTTCTTTTACTTTTGGCTAAAATATATATATATATAAAATCTCTTACATATGGTCACCATTATCTCCAACCCTTTATTTTTTTTTAAAAAAAAGGAAAGTTTTAAAGTGCTGAATCTGGCGTGTTGCTAAACATACCTGATAGCCTTGAATTGCGTGCGTGACAAAATATTAAAAATATATAAAAGTGATATTCTAGAGGACGTAGAGTAGTATTTAGAAAAATGTAGCAGTGCTACCTATCTTATACGCGATGTTGCCTTTATTTATAAATAATTAATGTATTGACATTTACATTAAGTAAAAAGAAAATATTTATATTCAACTCTCTTATAATGTTCATCTAATTTGCCTGTAGTTGTCTAAAATTCTTTTAGGTGGTCTAAACTACTATCTTTATAAGTAGTTAACATGTCATGTTGCCGTAGATGACGTGGAGGGTTTTAATTGGATCGTGCCGTGAATTTATCAGTACATTAATTAATAACTTATAAATCAGTAATATTTTGAAGGATTCAAAGCAATATATAGCTTTACATCTATTGAGAAAATAAACTAAATTTGAAAAATCTAAAAATATATAATATTGTTCTTGCTGCTTCTCGTGATTATACCAGAACATGTTAGGTCCTACTTTTGATTTGCTACTTTGAAAATTTCACATGCATTACACATGCATATAAGATAAAGTACACTGAGGCCTAGTTTAATACTATAAAATGATGATAAAAATAGCCAAAAAAGAGCAAATTAGGCTTAAATTTGATAGAGATATCAAAATGAGTTGACCAGCCCAGGCCTGGAGTTCAAATTAGATCAGTAGGTGTTGCATAGCGACAAAATACCTACCCTTTTTTTGGGACTATATATATTTTCATATTCGAACTTGAAAAAAAAAACATCAGGCACTACGTGCTTGTTTGGGTCGCACTGCTCGTCTATTCCAGAAGCTGAAGCTCCACTTTAGAGCTTTCTCAAAGGGGTGGAATTGTGCGATTGTGCGTGGAACTGCACTCGCAACTATATATTCCAAACGGACCACTAGTATTCCATGCCAAAAAAAAAAAAGCTTAAAAGTAACCTTTTCATATACCAATGTTGGGCTCACACAAAGCCCACTTTAATCTATCTCCTCGGCCCAATAAAAAAATATTAGTTTCAGCCCGGCCCATTAGACCCGATAAATGGATACGAACCAAATCCATGAACCATGGGCCAAATTAACACTCGCTTATTTATCCACAATACAATAATCCGGCATGGGCTACGTGAGCTCCAAGTAGTTTACCGGACAAATTGATAAGTTTAACAATGATCATTAAAAATTTTAAAAAAAGGGAAAAAAAGAGAGAGAAAAAGATCACTACTGCATGTGATTGTCTATTTAGGTGGCAGGTAGTGGTGGTGGTGGTGGTCGTGGCGGTAGTAATTGCTGCAAATCGACGACTCATCGCAAAACCTGCTCTTCCTCTTCTGCAGGAACCACTGCAGCGATCGCTTCATCGATAGCCCCTCGTTCAGCGGTTGCGGTAGAACGAGGGGCGGATGAGGGTCGCGACGATTGCGGCGGAAATGCTCCTCTTTCTTCGCCATCTCCTCCATCTCTCGCTTCGCCGTGCATATGATGGCTCGCGCCTGTACGGAAATATATATGTAGTATTTTAATAATGGTAGCAGTAGTTGTAGCAGTAGTAGCAGCAGCGATTGCACTAGTACTATATATCTAAAAATAGTTAAAATTAAAAAATAGAACGCTAACTAATTATGTTTGTTAATTATTATTAAAAAAAAACTAGCCTTTTATGTCTTGGCTCGAGAATTTTAGTAGCCATAATCAAGCCATAAATGTTGAATACATTGATTAGATTTTGTCTATTATTGTCACAAAGTTTTGTAATTTTTTTGTCAAAATTAAGGTTGACTGAAAAATAGGCCAAGTAGATAAATAGTTATTAAAATGATTTCATAAATGTTCTTTAAACTTCATCACAGGCCAAATTTTTATAAGAAATTTGTGTGTATTATGTGAATAATATTCCAAGTAATTATCAAGTTATTTTATATAGGTTTCAGGCGAATTCCGATCTAATTAAATTTTATAATTAAAGTGTGTTAATTACTTAATTAATACAGATTAATTAGAACTTAACCTGAATCTCAGTGACATCACAAGTACACATTTGATCTCCATAGAAGAAGGTAATGGGCCTCTCCTCTTCTCCTTCTTCTTCTTCTTCTTCTTTTACTTGTTGTTGAGGTAATTTTTCGCGGCGTCTTTCGACAACTCTAATAATAGCAAAAAAAAGAACTTACAAAAATATAATAATAATAATTTTTATATATCTGATCAAAGTAACACAATTTTGATCAATAATCCAGCATAGATTGAACTATATATTTATTTGTGGCACAATTTCGAATTCAACAATTCAACATTTTGCACCAATATTGCACCAATTTTAAAGACTAGTAATTTGCTTTTTTATAACAAAAAAAAGGAACTAGGAACTAAATATAAATGATTGAGCTTGCACATTAAAATTATTGGTCAAAATTTATTTGTCACATAATTTTAATCTCAAAAATTTGAAAGCTATGTATCAATCATTCAAAAACAAAAAGTTTTGTAGCAATTAATATTGTTCCACAGTGTGAGTCCAGTATAGTAATTTTTTTTTTAATAACCATTAAAAATAGCTAATAAGAACTAAATATAAATGATTGAGCTTTGATAATAATCAAATTATTGGTCACAATCAATATATACCTGCTTGAACCGGTGGAGACGTCGCGGCGTGAAGCGCGATTATATCGCAGCCCACCGGGGCTGAGGCATAGCTCGGTATCGCAGTCGTCGGACCACATATTCATTCTCTCTCTCTCTCTCTATCTCTCTCTAGTCTCTTCTCTTCTTTATGTACTACTCTTTAACTTGCTCTCTCTTATCTTAACATTGAAGCACGTATATATGGGCTACTATTACAAAACATTGTCGTGAGGAATTAATATGGAGAGGGGGAGAGAGAGAGAGAGCTTATGTTTGTGTCTAAAGAGTACTAACTATAACAGTGGAGAGTATGAACACGGCCACCTAGTTTTCTCTTTTATATTATGGAGGTTACCTTATATATACATGCTCATCACACACACAAAAAAAAAAAAAAAAAGGAAAAAAAAAGAAAGAAAAAGTGAGTTTGCTTTTAATTAATGAAGTGTGTGTGACATGGCATTTGGTGTTTGGGAGAGTAAGCTAAAGAGATGGCGCATGCATGGTTGCGTCCACAAGATGAACGAGGAACACGTGCTTCTTCTCCACGTGACTAAATTGCTAAAAGTGCACGTGGGCATGTGATAATATTTCTCCTTTTGGGTGCATAATTATTAATTATTCTCCTCTTGCCTCTCTATAATAATAATTTCTCTCTTTGGATCCCTCTTCTTGCATTGGATTTTTTTTTCTTTTTTTTAAATTCTTCTCTTTTCTTAATCTCCTCTCTCTCTCTCTCTCTGTATAATTTATCTTATATATAATTATTGATAAAAATATTAGTTTCATATATGAAACTAGAAATGATGAAACTATTAGGATCACATATATATAATAGCGCTCATATTATTGGAAAAGTTTGCATGATGAATTTTGAATCATATTTCATTAATTAGAAATATATATATATATCTGATATGCGAGATGACATGTGCAGGGGTTATTTTATGAGAAATATGTAGTTAGTAAGTTAATATTTCTCAAAAAAAAAAAGGAAAAGAGAGAAAAGAGAACAACTTAAGAATTATTCATAGGTGTAAAATTTAAACAGAATAATAAGAAGAGGGATAAAGATATACGTGGTTCAGCCTATAACCTACATCTGTGGAGAAGGTAGCAACTTTCTCTTATTATTCTCATATCATCACTACAAAAAAATCTCAATATAAGGACGCTTTTTAGACGACGCTTGGAGTAAGCGTCCCCAATCATTCCTATAATTTAGCAAATACCGACGCTTCAAAAAGCGTCGTCAAATGAACCATATATTGTAATAAACTAATTTATTAAATGTTAAACTTTACTATTATTTTTAATTTCTGACGCTTCAAAGCGTCAAAATATATTTTACCGACGCTTGGCATAAGCGTTGGCATAAGCGTCGGTATATACCTAACGACTCTTCATTTGCCGACGCTTTCAAATGCGACATTAGATTATATTGAGACGCTTTTAAGTATCTTTAACTATAGAAAAAAACGTCCTTAAATGTAATCTTTTTCGTAGTGCATGTACATAAAGTTCACCCTTTAGTTATACAAGTCATGAAGATCTCAAATTAAAAAAATAATTAACTCTAAACAAAAGAACATAATATTGAAAATCAAACAGTGGTGCCTAATAGAAAGTGTATATCAATCTTATTTGGCAACTTATTTTCATCACTCTTATTAATTTCCATCAATTTGATAACATAAAATAAAAAAATTAATAATGTCCAGAGAATCGTTTAAAATGGAAGAATAAGATGCCAATCATTGTTTGCACGGAGTACACGATTTGAGAGGGGACAGCTTATATGATAATGGATACATTCAAATTGTTAAATGTGGTTAAGCTCGAGCCCTTTTTTTATGCATATATATAACTAGAATAAAAAGAAATTTTTTTTAAAAAAAGGGGTCGTACCAAGTTGGCATTAGTGAAAAAAAAGGCCCATCAAATAAATTAATGCTTAATTAGTTCTATTTCACGATACCTCGTTGAAATTTAATCTAATTAATACAAGTTCGCATTCATTTGGTGATATATAGTTACATTTATTAGTTGCATGGATTGGACTTAGATAATTGAGGTGGTTGGGTTTGGGAGAGTGGGCATGTACAGTATCACTCACATCACCCGTGCCAAATTATGTGTTATGCAAATCACCACGTGTTTTAAGTGTTGCTTTTGTGGTAGGACATAGTCCACGTGGTGAATCATGGTTGGTTGCCGTGTCCCTCTCACTTGGCTTATCGTGATTCGTTTCTGTCTAAGAGCCTGTTTGGTACATAGAGCTCTCGAAAATATTATAAGAAAAAAAGAAGGCAAGAATATGCTTTTGGATCTTAATTGAATTGAATCGTATGCGATTTACATAATATTATATTCGTTATAAAAAAATTACACTTTATCTTTTCTGTAATTTCAAACAGAATCTAATGGCATAGGATTGATACGGCGAAGTTGGTTATGTTATCTACTTTGGTCGCTAACTTCTTCCAAATGCACATTATGCGCTATTGTTAGATATGTTTGGTCCAACTGAAGCTTTTGTAATACTACAGGTTAAGTATGTTTTAACAGCACTTTTCATCTTACAACAAGCTCCTAGTAAAACTAGACTTAGAAACTTTAGGGACTTTTTTTTTTTTTTTTTTGCTCTTTGTGCGCAGAATGATTTTCTGTGCATGCTTATTGAAAAGAGAGGATTAAACATGACACCGATCATGTGAGCCCACCTGATAAATGCCGCATCCCCCATCGAAATGAGAGAGACAATTAAGCACCCCCCACGAGCAAAAGAGCTCAACAGTGCACTTTTACTACTTGTAGAAGCCAAGTAGCTTAACGAAGTAAAAAAAAAAAAACTAAGTTGGGCACCGAGACACTTTATGAGCATGTGCCCAACTTTTAGCGCTTTTTGTCTGAAAAAGGGGAATGGAAACGATATGGATTATTATTATTATTATTTTTTTTTAGAGAGAAAGGTAACATACTATCCGCTTCATTTATTTTTTTTAGAAATAAACTTAGCTGAAAATATGAATTAATCAGGATTCGAACTTGAGATATCAGGTACCAATCACCAAGCCCTTTGCCACTTGCGCTAGGGAAGGTCGGTTGATACCCGAGGTTTCAAGTTCGAATCCCAACTACTTCATATTTTCAGCTAAATTTATTTTTTAAAAAAATAAACAAAACGGGTAGATGCTACCTTTCTCTCTCAAAAAAAAGAAAAAGAAAAAGAAAAATAAAAAGAAAAAAAGGATATGGATTAAGCATGCTCAAGACCTGACCGTTTTTGATATTGATGAGCAAATTGAGGTGAAGATATTGCTACCTTTCTCATAGCTTGTGTCACTTTTTTGCTGAAATGGAACGCTAGGTGGAAATATCTCCACATGATGGCACGTTGGGAGTTTGCGCTTTGCTTTTCGGCGCAGCCCCACGGTGCAATGCACAATGGATGCTTGATTTGAGTAGCCAGCGCTATCATGTGATGGGAAAACCAAAGAGACGTGACGGAGCCAACACCTACGCCGTAGAACGGGGCCAAGCTTGATAAAATGTTGTTTCAGTTGTACTGTTAGAAGAATCGGAGTCGCTCTAATGATTCCTGCAGAAACTGTAATTCTCTCTGCGACAAAATCAGAAGTCGGAAAAATGGGAACTTACAGGAACTTAAGAATCACATTGCGGTTTAGGTTGCCAAATATTAATTTGATACGGCCGCAGTCACAAGTGAAATATAGCCAAACAGGAAACTGTTGAGATAACATAGACGATGCAAAGTTCCCCAAATTAGTTTATTTCCAAACTTTTCATAATATCGTAGCTTATAATTAATATGAGAAATCCACTAACGAAGAATTTTGATGCAGGAGACTGTTAAACGTTAATATTAGTTCTTCAACGCAAGAAGAAAAAGCAGGGACTATAATGGTAGAGGTGAGAATACATTGTTTAGTATGAAGATTTGTACTTCAAAATGTAGGATAAAACACAAAATAAACCAGAAGAACATAGAATAATCTTCAAATGTAGCCTAATAAGAAATTCTAGAAGTAAATATATTTCAATGTCCAAAACAAAGATGGTCATATACAAATCCAACTGGGATAAACTGTTAAAGCTATACATTATGTGCTGGAAAGAGCGTACCACGAACAAGAATGTTAGCTTAATCTCTAGCCAATTCTCTAACTTAGATACTGAACAGCACTCACGGGAAAAGGAAAAAAAAAAAACAAAATTATACACTGTAGCTTTTTAAATACAGCAAATCTATGACTCTGGATGTAAAAGATATTGTTGCTTATTCATTCACTCACCAGCCTTTAGTCCCTTACGTACCCCAAAGACATAAGGGATGATGAAAAGCTATTTCCTTTCACGAAGATATGGAATACTATTGATTATAGTGGTGTATGAGTGTCGCCACGAACAAAAAACTGGTTCAATATAGGAAGGACTTTTACCTTAGTATCTCTTCATTGACTTTTAGGAGAATACAGCCAGACGCTCCACCAATCTCATTTCATGGTGACACCGCGCATCTGAATAACAATAAGCCGAAAGGAGGATGGTGGTTTCGCTCGCTTTGAATGTATGCTCTTCCTATCATGAGAAGTTTCATTATTCCATCTGAAATAATTATTTCAATAGTGCAGATCTTATGAATCAAGCATTAGTGCATTATAAAACTCTAGCAATTTGAAAACATTGGCATGAGTCTGAGAGGAGGAAAAATAAGATACAGGAAATGAAGTGTAAAAAGAAGCACAAGTTTATAAAGGGCTAAAATGTTGATAACCCTGGGATTTATAGAACCCCAGCGCTTCACCCCTAACCGTGGGATTTATAGAACTCTAGCACTTTAACCCCTTTACCCCCTTTTGTAGCGAGGAAAGTGCAGGATTTTCTAAAAGCTTGAGAGGTTATCTACAGCTTTTGATTATCGAGGGGGTTAAAGCAATTGTGATATATCAATATTTTGGCCTCTACAAAATGAAATTATACCTTCTATCTGGTTCCCGAAAAGCCTCACTTGATAAATTCCACTGGCTCAGAATTCCTCCCCGACCTATCCCACCATGGAAGATTTTGTCTTACTATTTCGGGAAAGACTGCTTCGACGAAGCAGAGGGTTTTCTATAGAATACACTAGCAAACTTCCATCCTTGGTTCCGGCTAGAAAGCATTCTTCAGGCGTCACTGCTAAAGATGTTATTACCTTCCCAGCACCCTCATACTTCTGAATAACATCAAGAGAATGCATAGAGCGGAGAACTATTTGCCCATGATCGCTAGCACACACCAAGTACTCCCCACAACTGCTAAGTTCAATACAATTGAGACGGCCGTTCGACTCAGAAGAGGCAATGCGCTTTCCATTTATGGAATACATATGCAAAGAAAGGTCGTCATCGGAATAAAAGACTAGCCTCCCATGCCGTGATGCCACTAGCTTTGACAAGCCACATCCAGATGGGTGCTGAATAGATCGTATGTAAGTTCCCTTTCGTAATGTATGGAAAATACAGGTACCGTCTTTAGATCCACTGATAACAAGATCGAGCTCCGTGCTAATGAACAAGCATGTGATAATATCATCGTGGCCACAAAGGATGTGGGAGGGGCTTTCGGCAATAACATGATCTTTTGTAGTGGAGTCAGATTGGGCATATCGCGATTTCTTCTCAGTTGATCTGCCTCGATATGCATGCCATACCATAACCGTCGTGTCATAGCTTCCAGTAGCAAGTATACTTCCATCGGATGAAACTACAATGCACAGAAAGTTGAACACAAGTTGTTTATGCCCATGTTTCTCAATAAGAAATGCACAAGAACATTTAAATATTTTAGAATATGCAATACAAAACAGGCAGAAACATATTAAAGACCCCTAACTCAGGCCATTATGGAAATAGAATGACAAACTATCCTTTTTCTTTTAATTAACAGTCTTGTTTTGATTTGAATTATTGCCATCAATTGAAGTGAGGATTTTGTTAAACTTAATGGCTCTACCCCTTTATAAGGTGACCAAACTGTGGTTTCCATTAGAAGTTAATGGATACTGGCTAACTGAACAACTAAATTTAACAGATTTCTTGATTCAATTGACTGAAATAGCCCAAATCAAAATGTGCCAAAATTGAGGGTTGTCAATCAGAGAACGTATACTTTGGGGGTCTTCCAAAATGACCTATACTTGAGGGGGTCTTCACACATTTTTATCTAATAAAATACATCATGTGAAAAGATACGAAAGAAGAAACCAAGAACGAACAACAAAACTTCTCAAATAGTACCAACATGCGATTCTACACCTACACTTCAGGCGAAAAAGAAATGATAACTACCTGCAACACAGCTGACGACATCTTTGTGCTGTCGTATACTCTGCACAATCCTGCCGTCGTTTAGGGATATGATCTGGAAGCTATTCTCCCAATTGCCACATGAAACCAAATAATTCTCATTTTGAATCTGCATTGTTGCTAGGCACTGTCTTCCAAACTCAATATTTTCAGCAAGAGGAGTGCCAATTCTACGAGGAGGAAGAACATCAGAACCAACCCCAAAGAACGGTTCCTATACAAAGACCACATAGATAAATATTAGATCATTTTTGTAATCATTTGGACAAATATAAGTAATACTGTATTGTTTCTAAAACAGTTGCAGTCTATTTATTAGACCAGTAATAAATATTGAGCAAAACCTGGGATCCAGAAAATGTGAAATTTCCACCAGATTGCAATTGTGTCGTCAACCACAGTTTGGCTAACAATGTGAGTGTTTGGTTCACCAAGATTATGTTCGAGTCCAGTAAGCCGACAAACAAGACAGCTGATGGGGGATTAGTTATATTAGAAGCACATGAAGTTAGTGCTATTGACCCTGGAGCAAAGTACAAGGGATGAGCAATCGGTATGGGAGGCCCTCTTCTTGGATGTTTTTTCCGGAAAAGTTGAATCGGAGTCTGTCCAAAATTTGCAATCTGGTCCTCAATAGCAGATTTTTGCAACATATCATCCATGTTTTCCAAATCAACAGCACCTTCGTAGGTTAGGTAATAGAAAATATTTGCTGCCTGTAGTCCAAGTAAGTTTTATTACAATTAGCAAAATTAGAACGCTAAAAGATTTTACAACTTCAGATAAAATTTCTTTAAAAAAAGATCGATAATACCTCTACAGCAGGCTTGCCACGTTGCTTGTAACCAAACACTAAATCAATCCAATGATGCAAGTTGGAACTAACAAATTCACTTTCAAGGGCTTCTCGACTTTTGTGTATGAACTCCTCAGGAGAGCCCTGAAGCAGAATTTTCAGATTTTGAAGTTGATTATTTTGCAGAAAAAGACACAGACAAAGAAAGGAAGACAGAAATAAAACATCTGAATTTCATTTTACTGTACATAAGAAATATTCAATACCTTTGCCCAAGGAGGCAGAACAACATCACCTAAGGGTTCACCATCTTGCTTAACACCAAGGTGATAAGAATTCGAATTCACAAGGAATTCGGGCATGTAGAAGAATTCAGGAATGAGCTCCTTCACGTCGCTTGTATTTGACAGGCAGTTCCTATACGTGCTCTCAATACTTTGAAAGAGACGGTCTGCATGGTCAAACTTACCACCCTGTCCAAATACATGTCAAACATATATAACAAACATAAGCCATTTTAAAAGAATATCAAGAGTAGGTTAAAAAAAAGAAAAAAAGAATGTAACAAGTCTGCAAGAAATGAAAGGAACGATAACATGATACCTGCAAGTTTCGGTGCAAGGCTGTAAAGGGTTCAAGCCGAAGCAGGTAATAGAGCACAATGCCCATGCTTGAATAATGAGATCCATAATAAAAACTGCAAGAGGCAAAAATGAATAATGCACCAGTTTCAGTATTGCATTAACTACCAAGAAAGTGAAAACAATCAGAGGCATCATAAGCATCACAATAAGATTATGTTACCTCGGAATGTCAGGATCTGAAAAGTTACGATATCTGTCCTCAAAGACCTGCATAGGGAACAATCTAGTTTTATTGCATGTTTATCAACTAGAAGCTGCTTTGCTCCACTTACCAATTGTACTAGGTAAATCACAAATAAAGCAGCATTTTGTGATACCTGAAAACGCTTTAGATCCAAAGCACCAACTGGTTTTGAAAGATCCCTGAAAGTGGAAGATTTGTTGAAGTCAAGTTTTTCTGAGGAATAGTCAGCCAATACCCAAGGAAAGATAGGATACTGAGTTAAATCATTATATGATCTGCCAGCAAGAGTATTAAGGGTCATGAGATATTCAAAGTTGCTTATTTCCCTTCTTTTCCAACTCTCTCTGGCACTTTCAGCCATTTCCACAGCAATACGTCTGTCGACGAAAGAAATAATTCCATTTTTATCCTTGGTACTTCCCTTTGGAAACAAAGACTCGTTCCTTAAAGAAACTATCAAAGATCCAGCATTTTTAGCATCTTTCTGGGATGCAAAATTTAAAAAAATAGGTGCAGTTGAATCAGCAAAGAAGATCTCAATTGCAGTATACTGTAAGAGGTAGCGAGTCCAATGAACTGCTTTTACCTGCCAATAGACGAAACAATTTAGGCTTATAGTTAACAGCAACTGGTAGACCAAACTGAAAACAATCAATACAGAACAATACAAAGTACAAACAAATAGTTAAGAAAGCCAAATACCATAGTCAGGTTCCATCTCCGATGGCGTTTAATTTTATTTGGTCGATTATTCATTGAAGCATTGAACTCTATAATATCAGTAGCATTTCCTTTTCCACGCTCAATATTTGGCTTCTGCTTCTGGAAACCTCCTGTTTGATCATATTTGGTGGGATCCAGATTTTTCTGATCTTGAAAACTGTTGAAAACAGATGATCCTCCAGTACCTTCGACCAAAAACTCCCCCGAAAAATGCAGAACATTTTGCATAATTGCTAAATGCCCAGCCAATTTTCTCTTTGGTGTTACAAGCACACAGGGAACTGATAGATGCACCTGAATACAAAATAACATAAAAGTAGTTGCCATTAGGGACATAAAGGCCTACTAAAGTATAGCACATCTTGAAATAATTATTGAACTTTAGAAATTTTGATTTCACTACTGAACCTTACAGGTATTTCAGTTTCAAAAATTCTATCAAGTTCTGTCAGAACTTAACTCTTTCTATCAAACAAGTTAGATAATATTCCTTCAATTAACAGAATATTCCAACAAAATAGTTAAAAAGCTCAGTTTTAGCAGAGAGAAATTTAATCCAAATGCCCCAGTGGATAGTTAAAAATACCATAATTTTCCGAACCCGTTTCAAAATGCATTATAGTTCAGGTAAGGTCATATGCTTTCACCTTAAATTTATACTTTTACAAGGCTGATTTACCTCACTCAAATCATTATCTAGGGTTGCAGAGGATGACTCCTTGGCCCGAATGCTATCCACATGATCAGAGGAACTTCCAACACTCTCCAAACTTTTTTCTGAAGAACTACCAAGGGAGGAACCATTCGGATCATTCACATCTTCACCCGGATCAGAACTATCTTCTGTGATTCCACGCACTCCTTTCAAAAGGAAATGCTTCATTTTCTCAGGAATGTTAGCCCCTAAACCAGCAAAAAACTCGCCGACAGGTTCACTTGTTGTATTGGAAGATTTAGCAGCCGGAGGATGACAAAGTCGTTCATCAAATTTATAATTGCGCTTTAGCTTGGGCCTACGCCGCCATTTATCCTCTGTCTTGTCAAGTTTCCAATGTGTTACAGTGTTGTTTGGGAAAGGATTAGCAGACCAAGGACCTCTCTCATCGACCAGAGCACGGTACATGTGGATCCATTTATTCTGTCATCAATCACAAATTATAACTACACTAATTAGTTGTTATAGGACTTGCTTCTCAAATGGCTTTGCTACTCTGAGAAGCAGCAAATGAACCATCTGACAACCACCAAAAAAAAAAAAAAAAAACTTTTGCTCTGGGCAAAAAGTTGAAATAAGCTTCTACGCCCCAAGAGCGAAAGCTTCAATTCGAAGATGCTACTTCAGCTACAGCAAGAGGCCACCGGAGAGTTTCTAATAAACAAGCTATTAAATGTTTCTTCAAAAGACTCAACTCAAATAACACCTCTGTAGAAGTTCCAGTCAAGTGAAAGAAGCCTTAAATGGTAGGAGAGACTTCCAAGGCAACAGTAAAATCGTGTATTTAACTGAAAAGAACAAAAATTACACTTACAGCAACAATTTGCTGGTCCTCGTCGTAAGCAAGCTGAAAAACAGCTTTTCTACCGTCATCTGCAGAAAGAACAGCACTCTTGTTGGACTGAATCTCATCTTCAAAGTTCTGCAGTTGGTTTAGCTCTTCAACAGAGTGCTCATCAAGCTTAAGACGAAGTTCCTGCAACTGCTTTATGCGATCAACCTTAACAGCCTTCATGTATTTTGCTTCATCAACTGCCTGAAATTAACACAGACATCTAAAATATCAATTAAAGACTAAATATTGCAGCTGCATTCTTAGTGCTTCCAAAACCAGCTGTAGTTCCATTTTCTTGCAGTTCCTCAGCTCTTTCAGAGCATAAAGAAAAAGAAAAGAAAACTGTGATGATGGAGAATAACACTAATTTCAAGCTAAGGCTTGGTTCCTTCAGGCATAATGAAAAAAGAAATTAAAATGGAATTATCAAACAAAGAAGTCAAGAACGGTGAGATGCTAAAGAGTTAGATAGCACACCGCGGAAATAACTCGATCCTTTTGAATTAGGTTAAGTATAAATCCAGCTTCTTTTTTGTTGCTGTTTTCAATTGAATCATCCCTTCCTGAAATGCTATTAGCAAGCATAGATTTCCCACAGATGACAGTTTCAAGAATCAAGTGTGAGATGACATGGAAACGTGCTCCATCATCCATCCCTCCGTACTGTGATCGTACTGCGAGTAAAGACCTGAAACCAAACAAAATTGCAAAAAAATATAACAAAAAACAAATTTTGACCGAGTTTTCTTTCCATTTTCAGTCAAGAAAGGTTACCAAGAATAGCTAGTGGTTCCAGAAACATACCAAAGAAAAAAGTGCAGCCTGTTCTTGCTTTGGTCATCATCTGATGTAAGAAGGGAGGGGAGCAGCGAAATGAACTGCTGGACGCATCGAGAAGCACTTTCTAGCCCAGCTTTGGAAAGATAGAGGATTACAAGATGGAAAATAACTCGTGGCCACCTCTCTCCTCTCAGCATCATAGCTTTATCAATATATTTAATTGTCTTTCCACCTAAAGCACTGCTGATTCCTCCAGACACAACAGCAGAAGCCATTTCTGCAGCAGGAATATTAAGAGATTCCACTAACCCACGAGCCCTTTGGCTGAAGGATGGGGCTCCCACTGCTGAACCTTTGGGTAACACCTTACTCGGACCTTTTCCGTTCATTTCAGTAATAAGAATCCATGCTTGGTCATATAGATCCCACCACTCATCATTCATTTCATTGCTTTCATCAGCAAAAGAGTTATGGCACCAAGGAAGCCTAGAGATGGACAAGAAATGAATAAGTAGAAAGGAAAGTGAAAAATAGCTCTTAACACGGGACACAAGTTGAAAAATAAAATAAAGTAACGTGTAAATATATAGAATCTCACATCGCCTGGTAATTCTGGTCCATGTGTGTGATTGGGTTTAGGCTTGACAAGGACGTTAGGGTCTAAACCGGGGGAGTTTGTAATACCCCAATAGTCCCATCCGATGTGAATAGGAACAGAATGATATAGGACCCTAATAATAATAACTGGGCTTAAGCATTTTGGACTGGTGGTTTGGGCCTAACGAGTTATTATTACTAGTGGGTCGGACTGGATTGTCATATATATATATATATATATATATATATATATATATATATATATATATATATATAGAGAGAGAGAGAGAGAATTAGGCTACTATACTATTAATAGCACCAAGTCATTGAGGCTATTAGGTTTTCGGTCCTTGGATGAAGAAATGTGCGGTTAGGATGATAGTGGTCCCCTAGGGTTGAGTGGGTGGTTGGTTGAATAGTACGATCTAACAGGTGGAAATGGTCAAAGGATCTAACGGCGGAAAACTTGGTAGCACCAAGTGCTTGGTGCTATTGATAGAATAGTAGCCGGACTCTCTCTCTCTCTCTCTCTCTCTCTCTCTCTCTCTCTCTATATATATATATATATATATATATACAGGAATTCCTACTATGAACCTCGGATTAATGTAGTTATTATGAATTGATCGCTTAAAAAGCAGGTGAGCAGGGAATAGAGGATAGAGTAAGCATGGAATAGCAGGATTACTAAAGTAGAGGCATGCATCAAAGGGTTGTGCATTGGAAGAGTTCTTTGTGAAATCCTAAGTAACAGCAGAATGGCAAATCTAATTTTAGAAGTTAATAATCAAGCCTTGAAAGTAGCAGTTATATTCATAAGAAATGCCATCATCATCATCAAGTGAATTAAAACTACTAGGCGATCATCATGCAAAGAGATAAAATCCAGGTTTATATTTGCCATTTGGATTATGCATCATTTCCAAATGATAATAACCAAAGCAGATCAGAATTGGTACACTAATTTACCTTGGATGTTGGTTGACACTCTCACTATTCAATATTTCAGCTATAGCAGATCTGACATCATTTGGACTATCTCTCTGTGGGCCATCAAAGGAAAACCCTGACGAGAGTCCAATATCGGGAAACTACAAGAACAACAAGAATAAAAGATTGGACCAAGATTAAGTTCTACTATTCAATTTTGAAATTAGAATCAATTTTGCAAAAACTACTAGACAGAGAAAATTACAGAGAAATTTTGATAAAAAATCGATTGTTCAGCTACAAATCACTTTTGATTACTTACCAGTAGATTATCAGAACTTTCATTTATTAGCAACTCATCAATAAGCTTTAGAATATATAAGGCATTATCCCGACACGGCTGTGTCATGAAAACATTTTCTTCAGAAGATATTTCAGTCAAACTCCCAACAAGATCTTTAAAGATGTCTCGAAGCAAGTATGGATTCAATAGTTTTCCCTGCAGGCAAAGTACACGGTTGAAACAAGACTGTAGCTAAAACCCTGCTCTACAAATAGGTTGAATATTTACTTTTCTGCTTACCTGTTCAAGCTTCAGCAGCAGGAAATTTATAGTCTCTTCCAGCTGGTGCCATCCGCCTTTTACCAAATATAAACAGTGGGAAAGCACCACAGAATATAGGTTTCTAACTAGAATTAGTTCATTAATTTCTGATTTATCTGATTGGGATTCTGACACCACTTTATAATTTTTTAAGACATCAAGCTCCACAGATATCTCCAACCACGAACTCCAACCATGTTCCTGGTTAAAACATTCACGTATTAACTTGCAACTTCTAATTTGTAAAGAAACTAAGAAGAGTGAACACTAAGTAATACCATCAGAGCTTCAATGTTTGACGGATTTGAATCAAGCAAACCAAGAAGGTTGCCTAAGACTTCTGTACGTACTGAGTTATCCTTGCAACAATGCAAATATTTAAATATGCAGACCAAAATTTGAGGAAGGACAAAGTGAGAAGAGAGTCCCGAGGAGTTGCTTTTCTTTTTCTTTTGTGTATCAGATAGACCCTGTTTCTGCATAACCTGTACAGGGCATTTTAATGGGACGTAAATCAGGAGTACAATTTGTTAAAGGAGTATGACTAATTAGACTAAAGTATAGAGTAGCCAAAATATAGCACAAGTGCTGGCAAGAAACTATAAACTTCATGTACTGCAGCATCGTACCTGTTTAGGACTAGCACCTCCAAGAAGCACATCAAATAATGTGGCACAAAGATTATCTGATAATGGGAATTTAAATAATTTTTCAGACATTGCAGAAAAAATAAGCTGGGGCAACATTATTCCTTTCCTTTGATTGTCGGCGAGAGATTTGGTTCTCCCAACTGCAAGGCTAAAAAATTTGGCACCTTTCCTCTCAGATCGAAGTCCAATCAAAAGCTTACCAAGAAATTGTAGACCCAGCAGCCTAATTGGTTCCAGTTCCCTGAGATCAAACCAACACCCCAACGAAAAAAAAAAGGAAAACATGTCATGTGATTATATTTCCATTGCATAATGAATGCATCGGAGGTGAAAAGAAGACCAAAATGCCAATACAACAACGATCCTTCTACACATTAAGTACCTAGTAGAGTACAAAAAATCATCACTTATAAAGAGATTGCTTAAGCTACCTATGACTACCTGATTTGCAGGAGTAATCTCTGTGCACTTCTATTTCATGTTAGTTCAGTTTGAGGAATGCAACCACTACAAGAAAGTAATGATACTTTTGCTGGCACAAAATCATGAGGAACCACTTCACTATCAATGAGTTTTCATAGCGTACATCAAACTTTTCTTGCACAACAATGTGATACAGGAAATAGGATTTTGAAAGGTTGAGTATAAATTTGAGTACTTTCTACGAAACAGTACTTTTCTTATGTCTTCAGTGCTTCCACTGACAATTTCAAAAAATATGTTTCAAGACAATTTCTTTCTAGGAAGTACTTTGTTGATGTCTTCATTGCTTCCGCTAAAAATTTCAGAAATGTTTAATAAATTGGCTACAATAATCATATGAAGAAAGAGCACAAACCTCGATAGAAGATTAACAAAAATTTGACAACCACCAAGCAAATTTACTTGCTCCAGAAATGATGCTAGCACAGAGTTTTGAGAAAGAGCGCGAATAACCATATGCAATACATCCTCTATGCATGCCATATCTTGACTTCTCTCAAAAAAGGAAATAAGAGCCTTCATATCAGGTTGGGAGATTTTTTGCCTGCGGTCGCATTTTTTTTCCCCTTAATTATGTAAATTATGATAATGTAACTGATATCTATTGCTACAGTTAGAGCATACGTGACCAATAGAAATGTGAGAGGAAATTAAAAAAAAAAAAAAAAAAAAAATCTAAACTACTAATGTGATTGGTGAACTCTACCTCAAACACATTTCTGCGAGACTTAAAAGAAGCAGCCGAATCTTCCGGACTTCTCCAAGGCCTGGTCTCTCTCCGATCACTTGTTTAGTTTCTGAATGCAGAAGAGGTTTGCTACCTACAGCAGACCTAGAGTCTGCTTTATCCCAGTAAAATTGTCGTATGATATCGATAATCCGAGGGAGCCCACACAATGCTGGCAGCAAGCTGCTCTCACTCTCGAAATAGTTTATAAGAAACATATAGAGATCTCTTTGCACTTCATAATTTGCATATACCCAGATATGCGGATTCAGATAAATTCGCGAAAGAGCATCTTTGAGTAAAACTTCTGACATGCCTGATTCAGGCAGAAAAAAGTGAGTGGATATAAAGCTCAAAACAGAAAAGAAGCCAATGCATTGATGAAAGACATATCAGGTAAAAAGAGCATCTGCTTACCACAATTTTTCAGAACATCAAACAAATATTTCAAAGCGGAAAGTGCTTCTTTATTCAGCTGCTGAGGTGGAACAGACTGAAATAAGAAGCCCAGAATAGAAAATCCTGAAAGAAGCTGCATTTGTTGTTGATTTGAAACATTCCCATCTAAAACGGATGCAATGAGCTCAATCACTTGGGCTGCAAGTTTCTCACTAGTGATATACCTGATCAAAGTATACTCAGACTCTCCACCTTCTACCTCAGACTTATCAAACTGTGTCAAAAGAGGGAAAAATACAGAAACGCCACCAACACAATAAATGATCTCATGCAGCAAGCGGCGCGAACATAGCTTTGTCCCATCCATAACTGTCGCTTCAAATATATCCTTATCGGAGAAACCCTCAAGTGGTGAAGACACACTGAATAAGGTTCTATTATCACTAGCCTAAAAAACAAGAAAGAACAGAAAAAGAAAGAAGTTTCCAAAGTCAGCTTCAGCTTCTAGCAATTTGATATGTCAAAGAAAAAAGGTGATTATATGAAGTAGAACCTGTGCATTTAAACCAAAAATTATCTTCGACGAAAGGCCATCTTTTCCATCTAGAATTCCTTTATACAGGGAGTCATCAGTAGCAAAGAGATTTTCGTCACCAAGAAATGAATACATGTAACTAGGTCCTAGACAGTGTATTCCCTTCACTTGCTCCAAAGAGAGGGCATCACAAAACATATAAACTGGACCCATTTGACCAATGAAAGGAAATGTTCTTTCAAAGTTGAGTGAATAAGCCTCCTCACTAATAGGTGTGAGTTCGGTTCCTATGGTGCAGCGTGTCATAGAATCACTAACTTTCGCATACCTGGGATAGCAAACTCAAAGCTCTTCAATGAGACAAAACGAATAACAATTTTCTTATATTGAATAAAAGAGGGAGGGGAAAAAAGGGAAGTAGCAGTACTGACCTGCATTTTTCAGACGATACCAGCTCGCCATCAATATAGCACTTGAGCTGGCTTCCACCAGAGAATGCTCTACCTATGCTATGAGTAATACACAGGAAATGCCATTGCTTTGGTAGAAGGTTGAGAGGTAATAAAACACACTGACGTTTTTGGTTGATAGACTGGGAAAAAGAAGAAATAAAAATGTAGTAGTTTACCGGTTGATAATCAAGCAACTAGATTTCATTAGGCTTAAAAGCGTTTGCAGCGAAAAAAGCATAAAAACCGTGCTACAAGGTTTCAAGCATCTCAAAGGATAATACATGCCAGATACATGCACACCTAACCATATAAGCACAAATACATGGAATACATTTGTTTACGCATATACATATATGCATATTATTTTGTTCGAGAAACATTCTACACCAGTTGTCAAGCTACCTCACACTCATTTGACTCATTCAGGAAAATTGAATAGTGAGTATCCAGGTAAAAAGGCCATCTTCATGCATTAGGCTCCTGCTAGGGTAGATGTAGCCTTACCCTCATTATGGAGGAGGTTTTTCTGGCTCAGCTTGTGCCCACCAGAGTACATTGCTAAAGCCTTAACCATGATGCAAAGTTGAAAGATTCATGTATCATGCTCAATATAAAATTGGGAATAAGGCTTTCCTGTTTTTGCATAATACTCAAAAAGTAAAATGCAAAAACAACTCTTGTTTTATTGATCACAATATCCTAATCCAAGTTTATGATGATAATTAGACCTTACTTTTTTAAAAAACTATTCCTTCTGTCATTAACTCATTGTTGAAACTTTGCACAAATGTACCCATACACACAAATATAACCTATATAAATATGCTGTATCGCTTAAATATGAAAAAGGAATATAGTTGGAAAAGAAAACTCAAATGTCAGAATGAAAGTCACTGATACCTCAAAAACAAGTGTGCCTTTTCCAAGCATTGCTAAGCACCCCCTTCCATTATCTGTGAAAAACGAAAAAAGGCCCATTATACCATTCTCAGGAAAGTTTTCTACCCTGAGCCAACATGAGAAAGAAAATCCTTTATTGTACGGCCATTGTACAGGTGTTTTTATTACAATTCCCTGCCAAGCAAAAGAGAATGTTAGCTAGTCATTTGCAAAGAGATAAATTCAGCTATCAAATAGTAGTCATCACAAGGCAAATAAGAACAAATTGTCACAAGAAATTGGAAAGAAGATTAACAAAAGAAAAGTGAGAGTACATACAGAATCACTGCCAGTGAACTCAAAGAAGGCTTCAGGGCCTTTTTCCTTGAGCATATAACCAACACTTCTCAAGAGCAAGGAGCGGTGGTTTTGCTTGGAATCAATCTTAGCACTGCGGAGAAAAGCAAAAATTTTCCGAATGTCTTTACCAGAGATACTATGTCCACCAACAGTCTGAATTAACTGAGCAATTTTTGAAGTAATGTCATCTCTTTCTTCCACAGAAAACCAATCAAGTAGAAAATTAAGCATTCCTGCTCTGAAACAAGAAGTTCTGTTTGTTATGGAGTCCTTTAACAGCTTCTGCAAGATATCTAGCCCATAATGTTGAAGTGAGGTGCTGCTCTGCCCACCAGAACTTGTTGTTGTTACAAAGAGCCAATATGATTAAATTATTAAAGAGAAAACTAAGGGGAGTGAAAATAAGAATGCCAACCTTTTGTAGAACATGTAAGAGAAGTATAATCACATCTTCGTTCTGCAAAAGAAGAAAACATAATAAAGGAAATATCAATGCTGTTGATGAGATTATATTCCAACAGTGTAAGCATAATAGGAGATACAATGTAGGATCCTACAAAGTGCAAACTTTATTACAACTTTTTCCCCAACCTTTATTACAACTTTTTCCTTCATGTCGAACTTCCCATCAGTAAGCATGTCAAGAAGAGCATTCAAGAGACTGTCCGTTGGTAGCCACTTGCAGAAATCCAGTAGCAAGCTCTGCAGTGTCTGATAACCCATACCAACAAGCGTCCTGAAGGTGGCCTACAATTAGCAGACAATACTTAGATGGCATTTTGTTAATTATTAGTCTCATTAAGCTTATGAAAGCATCAATATGAACATTCTGAATCAGGAAAAGAGAAGCAAAAAAAAAAAGAAAAGAAATGCATGAAGCCTCAATCGACATTTTGAATACAATGGAAGTAGACAAGGCTTTAGCAGAGTCACATAGGGAAACTGACCATAGCATGTACTACCTAGAGCATGCAAATATAGTCCAAGCTTAAGAAAATGATAGAATACCTTCGAGTTGTCATTTCCACTAAGCAGCAAGGTTAACGTCTGAAGAACATTGAGGACCAGCAGCTCCCCAGTAATCTCATTGAAAGTTCCATTTAACAAAGAGACGACATGCAGAAAACACTCCCCTTTGCAAAATAATGTCTGATAATACTGAGAAAAGGTAACAAAATCAACAGAACATATATCAGCGATCATATCTGCTTCTAACATAGAATGGTCTGCAATTAGATAACTAGCATCCACATTTTACTATGAGAAAACTACCTGTTGATCAATAAGTATGATCTCTCGCATGCAAACCAACAGATCCATTGACAATTCTGCGAAAATCTTTTCATGTTCCTTTGCAAGAGTGAAAGCTTCTAAGAACTTGGAGCATAAGTGCAACTTTGCTGCATGATCTTCTGCCGATGATGGAGGCAACTGAAGACAACAAACAATAATAATATCATTACCAGCAACAATAAGTAAACAAATCAAAAGAGAAGCGGATACTGTTGTACCCTGAATAATCCAAGAATTTGCTCCAATACATGCTTTCGTAGACTTTCTTCCCAAAATAATTCAAACAAGCTATCAATGCAGCTGGCATTGTGCAAAACCAAGCTTTTCCCATTCTCGGCCATCACAAGATATTCTTTAAAAAGTTCAAAGGATGATTCGATGCATATGAGCCAGCTATTAGCTCTCTCCGTTGAAGAAGCCATCTGAAGCTGCCTCAAATCAGACCCTTCACTAAACTCATACTCGGGATGAGGACTCAAGTTACTCAACTTTCTCACTTCTTGAACCTGAACGCATGCCACTTTGAGCACTCGACCAATTCCATCCAATGACTTCAAAGAAGCTAAAGTTTGTTCATTAGAAAGTTGCAGTATGCGGTGCATGCTCTTCAAAAGAATACTGGCCACCTCACAATTACAAGCCGATTGTTCAAGTATATCTAACAGAACAGAGCATTCTGGCTGCACAAAAATTAGGGTGGGAACCAAAGAATGAATGAATGAAGAAAAGAAGAATAATCAAGCCTTAGCCACAGAAATATCATGCAAACACAACAGTTATTATTAGACAAAGGAAATATGACAAGTCGATAGAAAATATTAGTGGTTCTTGAATTATAGTTATGGAATTGTTAGGAGAAGTAATCTAAAGGAATAAAGCAAAAGGCATCAGCTATAGAAATTATGGGCCAAGTGTGCCATCATAATTCACTTAAGCTTTCTCCAATAAGGTTGGTAGCAGAGACATTACTCAAAAGTAAGAAGACTTTTCTTTAAAAAACAAAAGAAATAAAGAGAAGACACTACAAAAGATTGACCAAATTGCATTAATCAGCCAATTCTGGTCAAAAATCTAAGCAAACTTCATAGTGAATGTAAACTAGTCAAAGCTGGGCTTGTCTTGAAAGACTAGATGGCTATATTTTCCGCTCATGGAACCACCAAAAGAGAAATTCTATTCAAAGGCAAAGGTGATACTACTTTGTTTAACTAAAACAGAGAAAGTTCATAGAACCTCTAGGAGAAGGAGCCAAAAAATATGCATTCAAGTTTAGCAGCAAACTGGAATTTACTATTAATGAGCACTAGCATCCCTTTAACAGGTGTCTACCACCCCTACCTGGGGTTTTGGCAAATTCAACATGTCTGTAAGGCTAGTGCATATAATTTGGCACAGGAGTCTGCTACCTCTAGTCACGTGTAGCTTTTCCAAGTATATATAGCATAGGGCAAGACTTCCAGTATAAACAACTAGGCATAGGAAAATAAAAAAATAATAATAATTACCAAGTTATTTGTATTTGTGCTCAGTGTTGCAGCAAATTCCAGAAAGGAAATTGCCTCCACTTGAAGAATCTCGACCCCAATTTGCTTTGCTTCTTCCTCAAATCTTTCAGAATCGGCAGGTTGTTTAGAGTTTATTGCGTCATGTTCTGTTGGTACGCCAGACCCAAAACGTACTTCCTCTAAGGATGGCCCGAAATAAAAAAATTTATCCGAGAAAATCATGTCCCATACTCCCTCTTTCCGAAAGACTTCTAGAAGAGCTGGTGCAGAAACAAGAACCTTTCTAAATGCACAAAGGATGTAATGCTGAAAAGTATTGGCTAAAATCCTGCAGAAAAAGAATATGAAAAAAGTATATAAAAGTTTAAGAATGACAGACTGAAGAAGAACAACTGTGCCATTGAAAAAAATATAGAAAAATATCCAGTAATCCTGGCAACTATACGTCTATACCTAAGCTTAATTTCATAAATCTTACTCAAACTGCAACTACTGTAGACCTAAAAAAGCACCTTAGAAAAACTCTTTTGAACACATTTCCGAATAGTTGGTTATCTACATTTACTAGTGACATATAGGAAACCTCTAACAAGAAACTAGACAAATTGGGAGAAAAATAGCAGGCAAACTTCCTCATTGGATATAGTCATAGCTAATAGCGTCAAGTGATAATAGCATCCTGTGAAATCATTCAATGCTGTAATCTATCTAAAAAAGTGACTATCAATGGAGCATTAATGAAGGCAAATTGCACAAGCATTATTCATGTTATCAAAGATGCCTTCAACCTATATCACCACTCCATTTAGGTAATATAGTCAACTCCCATCATGCGCAATAGACAGAGCTGTTCAGAAGTCGTGCATTATCAGCTTCTCAGTTTCAAAGATGAAGAAACTTGGGAACATTACCATGAAATTTTAACTCTTCTTTCTGAAACTATATTCCTCAAACCAGGTTCTACAATGCAAAGCTTCTTCACTAGGCTTAAATTTTAACAGCAGAGCTACAACTCAGCAAATAATTTTGCAACAGTTCATATACAACGAGATGTACAGGAAAGAAAGTTAAACTTTCTTTAAATCCAGAAAAACACATATATTTACTTTCTCCAATTAAAAGGAAAAGCTAATATAGGTAACAAGATATGAAAAATGAAAAAGGCATATATTTAAGTCGAGTACTAAGTACAAAGGCAACATTTATCGGTCACATTTACCTTATATGGTTTGGTAAGTCACTTTCATTAGAACAGGCCTTAATGCATGGAAAAACAGTTAGTAGAACCTTTATGATCCATCTCACAGAAAGTTCCCAATAGGCCAACGAGACAGGAAGAGAACTTTGACTAGCAGAGACTTTGTCATGATCAAAATTGATGTCTTCAGGAGGCAGAAGGAAAGAACAGAGTGCTCTACTCAATTTTATGGAATATTCGTTCCATTCTGTTAAGTTAGGAACATCCGTTTGACCTGGGTACAGTTCTGATGAATCTGACTTTTCAGTGGTATCTTTCGCAGACCTCAAACTACCCCTTTGAGAATCAAGATTGCTCATCTTTTTCCGACGAAACTCCTGAAGCATAAAAGCAGGCCAGCATATGCTGTTTGCAAATTTCTGTATCCGTCCATTTTCACATAGGAATTGCAAATTGTTCAAATTGCCAAATCTGAGGCAGTAATTAAGGATCCACTCATAATGTGACCAAAAGGTTACATGGAAACTTATACAAGTGGAAGTTGGACTACTCATGTCTGACCTTGCTTATGATAAGTTAGAAATAGTAATCAGCTTCCATTGTTAGCCCATTTTAGAACAATATGTAAAATTGATAGACAGCAAGTAAAAAATAGCAAATTGAACATGCATAGCATTTATTTATACAGAAAATTGCACAAGAACATTAAGAAAATTAAACTTGAAATTCCAGCAATAACAAAATTTAGGATACACTGATTCTTGTAGGACTTCCAAAGAAAGTATCTGAAGCTGGAAGATTTCAGTTCTGCAAAATTAATCAGTATTTCAGAACATGAATATCATATACGAATATGGTAAACATAAAAATGAAAGAACAAAAATAGAGACAAGCCGTTCTACGCATAGTCAGAACTCAGAAGTCTACCTTTCATCTCCAGAGAACAAAGAATGCTTTGAAATCGAAAATTTGCTTGATGGAAGTCCAAGCCCATCCAATAGAACTTCAAGTCCCCCAATGCTTCTGAAATGATTTTGTGCTCGGGTATTTTCGGATAGAACAGATCTTAGAGTGCCCAAAGTTATGTAATGGAGGGATATATCAGTCCATTGCTCTTTCAGATTCAGTCTTCGCATAACCCGTAAAAGCTCTGGAAAAGAAATTATTTTAAATATTAAAATTATAAGATTCATATTATACAAAGAAAATAAGTATGCAAGCAAGAAACTATAACATCACAACCAGACGATGCAGCCCAAATATCTCATTGATATTCACAGGAGCATGTTTAGAATATTCTGTTTCATAATTATGCAAGGATCAATGAAGAATTTTTCACGAATGAGGTCCTGATAGAGTTTTGTAATGCTAGCTTCTAACGTCCAGATAAATCAAAGTTACTATCCTCACTTTTAATTCCCTAACATGAAGTTGTTCATTCTTTGTCTTGCAATTATCAGCCTTCACATGGTCTACCTATTTTACTCTCTTTTTCGCCACATAAGCTTCTGCAGCATGCTGCTAAATGCCAGCAAAATACACTTTTAAGTACCAGAGATGTCTTGAGAACACCTTACTGCTTTGATAATTCCTTCAAAGAATGTGCAACAAATTTATTCATATTGTCATGCATGTTCAAATTGAGCAAAGATTTGCTTCTCTTAGAAGAAGTACCCATTCTCTTAACATAATTGTATACGTAAGTTCTTCCTTTATTCACCCACTTGGATATAATAAACATTTAAATTCAGGTGTGTAATTTTATGCATACAAACGAAAAGGGCCTACCTTACCTACTAACCAATTGACGCCACCGGCTTCCATCACTAATACAATTGCCTTTTGCCGCCAAGAGATCATTGCTTCAGGGATTGAACTTTTTAAACTGCCTGGTGCACCCTCGCACAGGTTGTTCTTTGAAAATGGATGTTCAGCAGTATCTACATACTGAGACTTCTTTGTTGCTTTTGAATTCAATTCCATGAAGGTTGAAATGATTGTAACAACATAAACAAGTATCTTTTGCATCACCCTGGTCTTCTCTATGCTACAACTGGATAATTGTTCATCTACAGCAAGTGAACTGGTCAAGGTCTTTAGCTGTACTACAGAAGCTGGAGAGATGAACACACAAGTTAGATACATAGCACCTCGCACTTCCAAAGTCTTATACAATTAAAACACCAATAAACATCAATAGTCAGAATACTGATAATCACCAACCATCAAAGAATTTAACCAATTGAACATTGAAAAATACTTGGTCAGAATAAGACTAAGAACTAAGCATGAGAAGAAGAAAAGGAAAGGAGGCACATTATACGTGACCAGAAGCAGAAGCTGTTGCACATCCAAGATTCTAGGAACGTGAAACTACAAAGAAAGCAATTTTTCTCTCTACCAAATAAACAATATGAAAATATTATCGATAGTTAACATTGTCATCCCAACCATCGTGGATTGCCAAAGCCGTGGAAAGCAAAATGTTACGGTAACCACAGCTCACTTTCTCAAAAGAGGGGATCATACATAATAATTTTACTTTGAAAATACAACCATTGTAGCCAACAGAATTAATATATAACACTAAGTTTGCTGATGGAATCATGGAACAAGAATGCTTGAGTTGAATGATATCAAATGGCGTGACAGCAAGTACTCAAGTATAACACGAAAAAGAGCACACACAAAATTTACTATCATTATAGCATAAGATTACCTTTGAGAAGAGCAATGATCTTCTGCACGCCTCCATAATAGCAAAATACTCTACAGTTGTGAATCGAACGAATTATGATTGCCAAGCAGTTCAAAATATACAACACGTCAGTATTTAATCCCAAATTAGTCAATTGCTCTGAAAGGTCAGCACTAGGTTCCACTGTAGTATTCCCCACTAAAATCAAATAAAGAGAAGAACAAGTGAGGTCCTTCTTCGATCAGTGTAAACCAATTTTAAATAATTATAAGCGAATGAAAATTCATAAGAAGAATAAGCTATAACGTTTACAAATTTGCTATGTAGATTTAGTTATATAGCATACCCCGATTTAAAAAAAAAACACTTGATTTACAAGACAAAGCTACATAACTTAAAACTTGGAAACACGTTGAGAGTAACTTCATAATGTAGCTCATATTTTTGCAAGACAATTCGTATATATAGGTATGCTTGTTTCAAACATCATGTTCTAATGCTCTTGAACCTTGTGTGGTTATTAATAGCTCTTTCGGCGTTAGAAGAACAGTAGCTTCTTATATGGTTCAACAGATATTGTTCACTATCCCAGAATGATAATGTTATCATTCCACCAATTGAACTTTTTATTAATAAGTCCTTCACTTCTGCCTACCAAGGATATAAATAGGTTATTGGTTGGTCAAGTAGTCAATCATTAGAGTTAACAAGGTACATGCATGACAAAAGTGAACGAATAAAATAAGTATTGCAAAGCTGAATCAAATTATCCATTAAAAGATATTCAGGTGCATATCAATGAAACCACATTGCAAGTCTCGATCAAGCAAAAAAACCACATAATGCATCCATAGGAATGCATAACGCTTGTGACAAACATTTGAGATGCCACATAAACCATAGAAACATGTAAAGAAGCAATTTTATATCACATGGTTGGGGTAAAAATAAAAAGCAAGTGCAATCCCAATCCTAATAAACACAAGACGACGGTGACTAGCTAAGAGGCTAGCGGGAAAAGATCGAATTTACTAGAATAGTCAGTCCTGGACTAAAATGCTGAAATCTATTAGACAGCCGGTCCAAGATCAGTACATGCATAAAAAGAAGTAACTTTCAAGTGAAAAACATTAGAATCTATAAAATTCACTTACACTCGCTAACAAGTGAAGTTATTCGAGCAATCTCCTGGACTAAAATAAGAATGACCTCAGGAGGATGCCCTCCAGAGCATCCAACAAGTATATCTTCAGATCCAGATGCTTGAACTGTTTGTATTAGGCCATTATGCAGCGGCTCCCAGTTTTTATACGTTTGTATGAAGTGCAGCAGAAAAACTTGCAATGACTTCCTCTTTTCAGTCTAGAAGATGGTTGTGCAAACAAAGAAGAAAGCAATAACAATTGATCAAGGCATTACAATGCTAAGTGTTATTATATAAAGTTAAAAGTTAATACAAAGCATTACTACAATGATTTAATCAGAATCTATAAAAGTGATCATCTATTGTTGCTATATTAGAAGACGATTATTAATAAATTCATCCCTGTTAAATTTTGCTGAGCAAACTCAAAATTTTTTCTATCCATGAAAAGAGTCTAGAAGAAGAAGAAAATAATATAGTTCTCTTTTGTTTTCTCGAAGGAAGGAATAACCCAAAAGGCCAAAGAAATATAATTCAAGCAAATGCTACCAATACGACATAAGAAAATAGGTCGGAGGGGCCAAAATTCTATGAAATTGCAAAGTCATGTTACTTTGATCAGACTGTGAAGATAGGATGGTATTGGTTATGAAGGGAGTAATGATGAATTATTGTAGTCAAATACAACACGAAAAGTCCGTAACCAATGTGTACTAATATTAGACTAAAATGAGTGCAGAAAAGTCAACCAATGTGAGCTTGTATTGCAATACCTTATCAATTGTATTCTCGTATCTTTGCCAAAGTGTGCTTAGGACTGCCTCTTCACCAAAATCACTAGGGAAAAAAGAAGAAGAAAAAAAACATCAACCAAGGACTAATAATAGTTGAATTTCGTTCAAACAATTTTCCTTTAAGATCAAAAGTTAACACATTGACATCGTAAATTGCATCAAAGATCTAAATTCTCTATTTTACGTAGAAATATCTATGAAACCCAACTAAGTAATTAAGCATGGCAATATGTCAAATGCATCATGAGGTGAGCCATAAAAGATTACATTTACACTGTTTACCATGACCCAAGCGATGCATGCAACTGAGCATCATCTTTCATTTACTCAGTAACCAAACTTATAATCTTTCTGCAACAAGTTACTTAATCCAATTTAACTCCTAACAAACAACAAGAAGAAAGGAACTAAGAGCATCAAAAATTATCAGCAAACAAGTAAATACTCCAACTACATTCTCTCCAACCTGATAAATCAATACAGAAAAGGTCCTGATAGTCTCCAATTTACCAAGATAAACAAAAACATTGAAGAAGTGATAGTGAGAGCATACCCAAAGCGGATCCTTGGAGTAGGAGCTGAGAGCTTATTGGAATTCGCCCATGATCCTCCTTCCCCGGCTTGTCCAGCAGATGACCTCCGTATGAGGTCAGCAACGCCTTTCAACATGTTCATGCCTTCGATGCGAGGTGCGCCACATGGAAACGTTACAAGCTGGTTAACCAAATGACGAATAAACCCTAACTACTTCCTTACTCCTCATCTCCATTTTCGCAACTTGCGAAATCACGAGTAAATGTCCTGCAATCAAACAAACCAGAGAGCAACGCAAAATTTAAGAAACTCAATGAAAATCCCAGCACTCAGCAATCCCGAACTGAATAGTACAGTGAGCTCCAATTCTCGATTTATGCGAAGGGATCGAATCTGAGAGTCAACTGAAGCTCCACACACGACGTATACATAACCACACATATTTTACACATCCAAACCAACAAAATCCACAACAAAAGAGATCAAAACTCCTGGAATGGATCAAATGCGGCTATAAATCGAGAAGCAGCTGCTCAAATATATCGCTAGCTTATAGAAAACACAACTCGGGGCGAGTTCTCCGTTTCCTATCCAATCTGAGCTCCCGATCGCGCGATTTCTCCTCAAATACATAGAATTCGCGGGTACAGAAGCGGAATCGGAGGCGGAGGGACATCGAATTACCTATACCGAAGATCGGATCGGGAGATGGTGAGATCGAAGAGGAGATCGGAGAGGGAGCTTCTCCTCTTCGTCGTCGTTCTCCTCCTCCTCGGCCGCTACTTGTTCTCTTCCTCTTCCTCTTCCTCTTCCTCGTCGCGTTGTGCTACGAGAGCTTCGACACAGCGCGAGAAAGGCGAAGACCCAACACGGGAGATCGAGGGAGCACCGTGAGATCGGAGGAGATTTATATGCGTGAACAAAAAAAAAAAAAAATTGGGGGTGTGGGGGCTAAGTATTTAGATTAGATTAAAAATAAATTGTTAAAATATTTAATTAAAATAGGCTAAATTACAGAAAACCCCCTGTCAATACCCGCTTTTTCACTTTTCCCCCCTATCATTTAAAAACCTACACTTTACCCCCTTGTAAAATAAAAAATGTACACTTTGCCCCCTGCCGTCAGTGTTCCGTTAGGGTTCCGTTAATAAAATATTATTATATATATTTTTATACCCAAAATACCCTCGAGTCCCCATCTCCTTCCTCCTCTCCGACTTCTTCCTCCACCTCGGCGCCGACCTCACCGTCCCCCGCCTCGCCGTCGGCGTCCTCCGCCAGCACGGCTTCCCCGTCCCCGTCCCCGTCCCCGTCCCACTCCTCCTCCGCCACAGCAGAGGCGGCGCCACCGCTCGCGGTGGAGGAGGCGCGGCAGAGGCGGCGGCGGCGGCGGCGGAGGAGGACGACGAAGAAGGAGAGGAGGTGGAGGAAGAGGGCCGCGGCGAGGAGGAGGGATGCTGCGAGGTGGTGGTGGCGGAGGAGGGGTCGGGGGAGCGCGGGAGGGAGAGGGTGAGGCATGAAGGGCGGAGGGCGGAGGGGTATTTTGGTCATTTTGCCATCAAAGTTAACATCGTACCCCCCTGTGTACATTTTTTATTTTACAAGGGGGCAAAGTGTAGGTTTTTAAATGATAGGGGGGGAAAGTGAAAAAGCGGGTATTGACAGGGGGGTTTTCTGTAATTTAGCCATTAAAATATTAGGAAGATGGAGGAGGAGCCAATCAAAATGTTGTCTTTTTATCTTTACGAAATGGCCCTCGTAGTTTCTGAAATTTACGGAACCCGAAGTTATTATATTTCCCCCGTGGACTTGGTTTACCACGTCATCTTTCCACTGAGATGATGAAGTAGAACCACGTCCTATAATGTTCTGCAGAGGAATTTGCTTGCACCCAGTGTATGCAGCACTCCAATGCACCAAAGCTAATATTTGATGCTATGTGACTAAAAATGAAATTTAGATTTGATTTATATGCTCTACAATATTTAAAGAAACTTTTTCATTAACAACTACAAATTTTTTAAAAAAATTATTAGCTGCACATCAACTTCAGAGAAATAATCATTATTTAATTCGTGCATCAACTGATGTCCAAGTAAAAAGATCTCATCCTTTAGATTGATGGGTGTATATCATACACCCCAAAAATGGGGTGTATGAAATAGCATTGCTCCTTTTTAATTGTTAAAATACATCTAATGAATTAGATTCTAATTTTGAGGCCTAAGATATGTTCATACACCAGGTGCAGATAAAATTGGGCTGTATTTGGGTTGGACCGGGCCAATCAGAAGCATACAAAATTCAGGCTCGGCCCAAATTTTACTGGGCCTGAAATGTAAGCACAAGCATAATCTGGGCCGAGAGCGTTGGGCCACATATTTATATCTATATCTATAGTCATAAATTTCACTCTATTTACTATTTCGCCACTAGAGTCCAGTGATGACGTGGTAGTCCTGGCTCACGCAAAATACTTCTCCTCATTATAAATACTCCTCCTCCTCCCTCGCATATTAGGGTTCATGGCCCCGTGTAGTTTCAGCAACGCCGCCCCCGGCGAAAAGGTTTCTTTTTTTTTCTTCTTTTTTTTCTTTTTGTTGGTTCGCGTGGTTCCTCTGTGTTAGAGAGGGGAATGCTTTTGTAGCTTTTTCTCTCTAAAATCAATACAAATATTAAACAGAGGAAATATTAATGAGTCGAGATATCGTTTCGGACGCTTTTTTTTCGTTTTTTTCTCCATGGGCGATTCGATTGTTGCTCGACCACATTCACAATTTATCCCCTTAATTTTTCTCTCTTTTTTTGAAATTTTTCTGTTATTTTTTCCTTTTTTTTTTATATTTTTTTTGCTTTTTTGAGTTGATGATCGAAGTGCAGGTGATGTTATTGTATCAATTTCTTCACTTTGAACCGATTTCTTTTCTCTTCGTGGGGACAAATTATTTATTTACTGATGCACTTCTTCCTATATTTTATTTTTTTAACACAAAATATTTTCATTTTAGTTGCAATTTTAATTGTAATATTTTTTTTGGTTGCTCTTGGAAATTTTAATTTATATTTTTTTTAAAAAAAGTTTTGAAAATGGGGGGAGGCGAGGTTTTGCAAGTTCCTAGTTTTTTTATTATCAACCATTTGATTTTGTTTTTTTTTAATATTGCAGAATTAAATTTAATTATTTTGATGTGAATACAAAATCGAAACCAAAAAAAAAAATCAAATTATGAAACTACTACCATAGTTGTGCTCACAATTAATTAAAATTAAAAGTAAAAAAATAAAAGAAGAATCAAATGCTTAGAACCAATCAATTGTATGTTCACACAATTCGTTTAGTATACATCGAAGTTCACAGATCCCAAATTTACTGTAAAGTATAAACCCCACATTCACCATTCACAAACAAATTAAACTCTGCTCATATTATTGAGAGAAGAAGAGGTTTATGTACTTCGCATTAGTTACAAGCAACAATCTCAATCTCAAATTGGTTCAATTCAAATCTCAAATTGGTTCAATTCATTCAAATGTATGAGCCAATGCTCCATTCTCGGCCCTCCGCTGCCGCCGCCGCCGGCGACGAAGAGGCGAAGTGCTGCATCCCGAGCTGCTCGATGCCGTCGTCGGTGGTTATCACCGACGACGGGCCGTTCGACGCCTCCCCGCCGCCGCCGCAGCCGTCGGTGCTGAACCAATCTGCGAACGTTGCCGTCATTGTCGCGGTCGGCATTGCGTCGAAGAGGCGGGAGATCTCGTCGGCGCAGCTCTCGGCTTCCCTCTTCTGCTTGGTTTCTGCGTGTCAAATTATGATCTGCTTAGTTGCGGGAATTTGTCTTAGGACAGTGCCAAAATGTTTGAGAATTGCTGAATTACAGCTGTATGGTGGGATTTAAAAACTGTTTTTTTAACAACTCGAAAAGTGGGATTTTTAATTAGATGACTATGCTTCTTCTAATAGCGTTGCTCTTTGAATGCGGCGCTTCATTTTGCTTACCGTTGAGGCAATCGGTTCTAAAACTGTTTAGATATTGTTCTTGTATGGTGGTAACTGCTTCTGGAGAAGTGATTCTTTTGCTGCTGCTGCTGCCGCCGCCGTTGACGTGAAGCCACTCCGAGTCCTGCTCTTCCGGGACCAACCCCGGCAGCGACCCCGCCCTCCGCAGAAAGAAACTCTCATCACCACTACCACCACCTACTCTCACCTCCTCTTGCATCAGCAATGCATCCAATAACACCCCACCGCCACCGCCACCGCAGTCATGCGGGTGTAGTGGCTCCAGAAACAACAGTTGGTTTGAAGGGAGCTCCGCAAAAGCTGCGGACGAGGACGACGAAGCACCAAAGTGGAGCAGCTGCAGCTCGGAGAGGTGGCTCGAGAAGTGGGGGTTGTGCTGGGGCAACATAGGGATGGTAGCGGCCGCATTGGCGGCGGCGGTGGTGACGCTGTCCCCTGGGGATAAGGGGTAGCCCGGGGCGGCGGAGACCGCGGGGTCGAAAAGGAATTGGGTGTGGAGGGGTTGGAGCGGAGGCGGTGGCGGCGCCGCGGCCGAGGGGGAGACGGAGTTGAGGGCGGCGGAGTGGTGGGTGAGGCGGGCCTCGCGCTTGACGTCCGGCGGGTAGACCGGGAGGCCGGCACGCTGCCGGCGCTTGAGCCGGGTGTTCCAGTAGTTCTTGATCTCGTTGTCGGTCCTACCAGGAAGCTGGAAGAGAAAGGGAATTGAATTGTGTTTTAGTTCATTTCTCATCTAACCTGATTCCGTTACAATCTTGGCAACAATGACAAGTATAAAAAACATTAAATCATATGAAATTTGAGTTTACAAGAACTAATAACAACAATAATACCAACCGAGGTGCACAATGTATAACACTAGTTTTAGAGAAAAAAATTGAAATGCTATGATGTGATCTATGACATTACATGCGCAAAAAGGCCTACGAATTCAAAAACAATCACAATATATATATATATATAGAATTATGTTACTATACTATCGATAGTACCAAACGATTAGTGCTAACGAATAAAAATAGTAGCTGTACATACGTGGGATGAGATGCGGGCCCACTTGTTACCGAGCAGGGCGTGGAGGCGCAGGATGAGCCGCTCCTCGTCGGGGGTGAAGGGCCCCTTCTTCAGGTTCGGCCGCAGGTGGTTCGCCCACCGCAGCCTGCAGCTCTTTCCGCACCTCGCTAACCCGCTGTTCCGTTGCACCGCATTCCAGTTCCCCTCCCCGTGCTTCCGAACGTACTCTACCAGTACTGCATCCTCCGCCGCCGTCCACGGCCCCTTCTTCATCCCCCCTCCTCCCCCGCCGCCACCTTCGACTCCACCGTTGCAGTTCCTTGTCATACTAACATAAATTCAAAATATTTTTTTAAAAAATTAAATGTATTTTGTTACGTTATGTTACACCTACGTCCACTTCTCCGATCATATGTATAATACAAAAAAAATAAAAATAAGAAAGAGAGATTCTTGTTTTTTTTCTTATTGAAAAAAAAAAGGAATTAAATTGTGGTGGATGTAGATAGTAAAAATTAATTAATAAATTGGCTATAGAGAGAGAGAGAGAGACTCCTTAACAAGAGGGTGGTTAAGCTTTTTAATAGGGCCGGGAATTAATGCTCCCATCTTAATTAAGCACTTAATTAATGGATGGTATTATGTAAACATCTTCTTAATTAAGCACTCACATGCTATCAACAACTCTCAATTTACCCAAAAAAAAAAGCAAAAAAAAAAAAAAGCTGGATTAATTTCCTTCTACAGGATGCTGATGTAGGCATCTAACCAGAAATTATATATTTTTAGAAATATTTTTTGGAAAAAAAAAAAGAAATATGGGAGATGTTCTAGAAGGTGGAGTTGACTAGCTAGCATAATCAGTACTGTAACTAAAATTAATTAAAAACAATGGCAACTCAACCAAGTTATGTACTGTTGTATCTTTTTTGGTTTAGTTGGATAAATTTTTTAGAAGAACAATAAATAATAATTAATACATCAAGATCACATATATTTATATATATTTTCTACTAAAGATTGAGTTAGAAGAGTACTACATGGCAATCTCACTTTAGAGTATTTATATAAATAGATCTTCTTTAAACAATCTCTTTATAGATTCTTACCAGATATAGAAGATTAAAAATAAAAAAAAATCAAGCACTACAACTTTTTCAAGCACAATATATATTTAATTTGCTCAATCATGACCAAAGTGATTAAGAGATCAACTAATTTGCTGCTTAGAAATTCATAACTAAACAAAGCTTTGCTGAGTTTCTTTTAGATTCTGCAACTACATATGAGTCTAGTAATATGCTACCCTTAAAAACTAACTTTTTGAGACAATTATTAAAAAAGAAAAATGAATGTTAATGTGATATTCCTACATATATTCATGTCTCTTGTTCTCTTGTTAAGCACATTCTTAATAAATATTTCAGATCTTTTACACACTTGGGCAGTGAGAAGTTTTGTAGTTCATACAATAGCTAATCTAATTTCGGGGGGGGGGGGGGGGGGGGGGGGGGGGGGGAACTTCAATAGTTAAACCTATATAAAGCACTTTGTTAGGAAATTGATTAAGATGCTATTCCCTCAAGTTTTGTTGTATTTCTTTTGTGTAATCAAGTGAAAGTGCACTTAATTCATACAACAGTGAAGAGTAATGCATAGATCATGTACAAGTGGAGAAAAACTAATAACCATTACACACATTGATCAATAAACTAATGCAACTCATAAAACTCAACTAGAAATGATGAAATGGAACGGCCGCATAATCATGATCTGAACGTGATATTGGCGCGGCTCAATCAAAAGAGCGGCGACCCGAGCTCTGGAGCGCTACACTTTCTGATTGAACCGGACCAATATCCCGTTCTTTAGCCAGCATATATAATTTACTTCTAAAATAGCACGGCAAGACTTATACCAACAACAACATCCACATCCACATCACTAGCCTAATACAAGCAAAACAAATGAAGAGGCAAAAGTAACAGCAAGAACAACATAACATGCCAAATGTGGCATGAATAGGTAATGGTTGAGACCCTTAACACAATTGCTAACCAGACATATATACATAAGTGCTCCTTCCACCATATGCTTTGAAAGCAAAGAAGCTTTGGAGAGAGAGAGAGAGAGAGAGGTGAAAATAGAGAGAAAAATGTTGTAGGGTTCTTTAATAGAATATGTTGGAGTGGGTGCATTGAATGAGGCCAACTACTAAGGCAAGGAGGGGGTTGGGAGGAGTTATTGGTGAATTGAAACACACATATGAGATGCCTTGAGAGGATTTTGATTTGATTCTCCCCCTTCCCTCACTACTACTACTACTACTACTACTACTGCTACTATTTGTGAGGGGGGGATTTAAATGTTGGGGGAAGCAATAAATTGCACCAAGCATGTGCCATGTTGGCCTATAGCTTGGAAGCTCTTGCTGCAACCACACACACACACACTCTCTCTCTCTCTCTCTCTCTCTATTCAATTCTTATGCAACCACTCAAGTAACTGTCATAACTGTTATAACAGACTTTATACTGTTCTCCTCTCTCCTCCCTCCCTTTTTTTTATTTTTATAGCTTTCTTTGGGGGTGGGGGTTTTGTGTTTGCGCACCTTAAAGTATATGTATTTGAGTCTAAAGCGTGCATAGTATATCTGCTGTCACATTAACGTGAACGACCATTTGCTTGACCATGGTGAAATCGTAGTACAAATTTACAGCATATATATTGTGAAATTGACATGAGCTTTTAATAATATTTTCTTTCCTCTTTTTTGAGAGAGAATTTATGTTTGGGCACCTCAAAATATATGTGTTCGAATCTAAAGCGCGCGTAATATACATATAGTCACATTGATGCAAACATCCATTTGCTTGACCATGGTAAAATTTTAGTAAAACTTTAGATCATATATATTATGAAATTAACAAGAATTAATACAGCTCTCGATAATGTTTTTTTTTCTTTTTTGAGAGAGAAAATGATAGCATACCACTGCTTCATTTATTTTTTAAAAAATAAATTTAACTGAAAATGTAAAACAAATAAGCTTCAAACTTGGGCAAATCCCTTGATATTTGAGA
This sequence comes from Puya raimondii, assembly GCA_016920855.1. NCBI lineage: Eukaryota > Viridiplantae > Streptophyta > Magnoliopsida > Poales > Bromeliaceae > Puya > Puya raimondii. Next base: position 216,086,154 of record JABWPP010000050.1, read on the forward strand.
CAAAAAAAAACTCAGAAACAATGAGCGTCCCTTGATATTGAAAGAGTCTCCTTTACAACAATGATAGCACATATCAAATATCTCAAACCAATCACATTGTGGCAAACGAGATGAAAAGTAATCATATAAGAAACCATATGATAATTACATATTAAAATAATATTTTTAATTATGTCGAATGTTGTAAATATCATATGGAATAACTCCGTGACAAGGAAAAAATTTCTGTTGATATTTCAAACTGAAATTTAATTCACCTATCAACCTGTCTTGGCCATTTAATGCAAGCATTGAATGAAACACACCGACCATGGCTCGATCTAGCACCAAAAACTCAAATCTATTAAGAACAAGTACTTTGAATAAATTAAAGAGTAATGGAAAAGGATATCACGAGGACTACAAAAGATTCAAAAGGGAGCTCATACAAAGGATACATGAATGTTGAGAGATTCAAGAAAGATTTTGATGTACACAAAATTATAAGGAATGTAAATGATGATTAAATATCTGTAACAATTTCTTGTCCTAGTATGTACTACCCACATACTTACTTGCATTAATAGAGGTACTTAGAATGCTTTTTTTATTACACACAAACTCTTCTACTAACAAAAGTACTCAGCATTGAGGAACTCCAAATAAGAAACCAAACTTTTACCTGTTCCCGTGAATTGGATGACACATGAACTTAAAAAGAATATTTTGTAAGAAACTACCATTTCCAGAGTTATACACGCAGAAGTCGACATTTCTAGATAATCTTGCAGATAAATATAGATATTAGAGAGTATTCACACAATTTCATGTGATGGCTAAAATAACAGTAGTAATGCAGGTATTAGAAAGTAAAAACCAGAACATGATACGACATTAAAAGATTTTTGACACATTTTTTAACCATGGATATCCAAATATGCTGAATCCTCGCAAGGCAAAGATAGAGCATGAACATGCATATATGATCCAATAGTAGTAGCAACGAACGCGGATGGGGAACTATACACAGTTATTCCACGTCTTATTTACAGAGAATATATCCGCCTCGACTTCTTAGGAGGAACCAAAAGTGTTCTCCCCGCTGTATGTCATGTAGAGAAAGCCGTCTTCGTCTTTGTGCTCCTCATAGATCGCAGACATTATCGCAGCTGCAATATAGAAATAGAAAAACTAAGCAGTCTATAAAAAACGGCTCGAGAAAGATATTTTACCGAGTTTCTGATTATGTACAAATGCCCCACAACTATAGTCCATTTGGAAATGATTTCCTGAACTTAGAGAATTTTCAATTTGGACCCGTCAACTTCAGATCAATTTGAAAACACTTAAATCCAAAAGCATGTTTCCGAATAAGGGGTGTCTATTAGTTTTTGCCTCGCAAGAATGTAGTTGACCTGTTGGGGGAAGAGTATCCTTCACAAAAATGAAGATGGCCTTCTCAGCGCTGAGCTTAATCCTCTTGCGAACAACGTACACAAATTGCCCAACTGTGAGATCAGCAGGAACTAGATACCTGCATCCATCAATTATCCGAAAATTTAAGATTACAAAGTTTAGAAACTGCCATCAATATTTAGATGATAGCCATTAAAAAAAAATTATAGGAGATCTGAAATAGAAATGTAAGATCAGAGTTGTAATTCCAAATAAACAGGCAAATGAATAGGAAGACATATATTCATGATATCACAAAATGAAATGCAGATAAGAACTGACTTCTTCTTGTCAATGTCCGGTATGTCGCTCCTCTCGGCCTTCTCAACAATCACCTATATTACATGAAAAAAATTAGAAACTAATTAAAATTATATAAAGGGCAAACAAAATAAGCACGGTACTTACAGGGATTCTGTCAGGGTACTTCTCTCTAATGCGAGCAGCTTCTGCCTGTCTCCTTTCTGAAATGCATAATCAAACTTCAGATCATAGGCTATACTGTAAGAAAATGAAAATTTCCGTATTCTTTAATTTAGTAACATGATTTGAACACAGATATCCTGCAAATATACTGTAATATATATATATAATATATATATATATAGTAACAATTTATATATATATATATATATATATATATATATATATATATATATATATATAATATAATATAATACATACATACTAATACATATATCAATATATAAATATATATACATACATACATAAGTACATATATATACACATGTGTGTGTGTATGTATATATTTACATATATATGTACATGTATATATAACAAGGTAAGCATATCTCAGAATTCCAATAGAAGGGTAATTCTTCAAATTTCAAAGAGAACCATAGTTCTGCAACAAAACCAAACATACATTAAATCCCACAATTATCTGATACTACAGAGCACAACAACCATTAAGTAAATGCTTATCAAGCACATCATCATTCAATTTTCTCTGTCAGACCATACAACAATCTAGAAATTCCAACTTAAGGCATTCCATTTCTAGAAACACAAGAAATACTGCTTTGTGTTAGTCCTGTAAATAACGCCAGTAGTGAATGTCAGAAGAAAGAAAAGGACCACAATTCACCGATTACATACACAATTATGCTCATCACATAACAAATTATCAAGAAGAGGACCACAATTACTCTCAGACTGCTAGAAAGCTACTGATACATTGTATCTATCAAGATATGTTCTTGGTCAACGCAATATCTCTTATTTAAGAAAGATTGCGTAGAGGATGAACAACAGGCGTACAATTCGTACATGTTGGCACATCATAATAATTTTTCCAAGTATTCTCACTAACAGATCCTGGATAAAGAACACCATGAAAATAACTACATAATTGGCCTAATCAAAAACTTAAACAAAGCTATATTTTCTGGCCTCTGCTTCATTCTATTACTCTAATTTATTCTTTTCCCAAGCATTTGATACATCAATAACCACACTCATCAGATTACTGGGTCAAGTAAAAACCATAAGGATCTCAGTTACAAACAAAATAAAGATCTTACAATAGAAAATACTCTACCATTGCATATTAAGGCATAATCCATACACCAGAAATAAATTTGTTGTTAACCTAGAAGAACTTGTGGATTCGACAACTTCTACCGCCTAAACTATGCCGCATCAAACCAAATTTCTTCCATACACATAATTATAAGATCGTAAAAGAACCCCCAAATGCAAATCCATCTTGATCCCATATACAAACCCTAATAGAAGTTAGAAACTTTGGCATCGAAAACAAAGCCCAAGGATCACAATCTCACATAGAACAACACATCAATTAAAAAACAGGAACAAAATCATCAAAATCTAATGGATAATCAGAAAAAAGAGATCTTTTCATCAAAAGCAAGGGGGAAAGGATGGGATCATACCCAACGGGTGCTCCACTTTGAACGAGCTCTTCGCCATGGATCCCTTTCTCCTGCGACTATTCCCAAAGCAAATCCCCATCCCCCAACAATCATCAATAAACCCGATCAAAAAACCCAACAAAACAATAACAACAACAACAACAACATCATCATCATCATCATCAACAACAACAACAACAACAACAAAAAAGCGGATCTAATCAGATTTGGGGAACCAAACCCTAATTAAATCGAATAAAAACAAAGGGATGAGAAGGAGATTACGTACCTAACTTGGCAAAGGAGGTGGAATTGGGGATCTGAGAGATTGACGAGATGGAATTCGTCGTCGTCACGAGATTGAGACAAGGGGGGAAGAGAGAGAGAGAGAGAGAGAGAGAGAGAGATTTGGGGGAAAATGTGAAGGGGATGCACGGATCACGAGGTGCTCGGTTTGATATAGTTGCACGAAAAGTAAAGTAGGGGGTGAGGGGAAACGTACTTGGGCTCCAAGGAACCCGTTTCCTTTATTTTTTTTATTTTTTTTGATTAATTGCATAATTGACCCCAAAGTTTTACTTAATTCCTTTTTTTATTCTAGTTCTGAACAATTTTTGTTTTTTCTTACAGTTAGGTTCATAATGTTTATTATTATTTAAAAATACTATTAACTTTAATAAAATAATATAAAGTTGGTAGTAATTAATATTTGTGACTTCAATACTAATAAATCTTACTACTAATAATTTCTGACAAAATTGGCAGCAAAAATTGGTAGAAATAAATTATAAGAACGAAAATTGAATTATAAAAAATGAAAAATAAATATTATTTTTATATATACAAAAATAGGCTGTCTTTTGTTACTGCGTTTTTTGCTTTTTTTTTTCTTAATATTTTATATGCTTGAGTGATTGATAAGTGGGTGGATAGATGATAACTCTATTTAATATTTTTTTTTAATTTTTTTTTATATAATTTTGCTTGTATGATTATTAATTTTTTTTTTCTTCTTCTAATATTTAGCAATTTTCTCTAATTTGAATCATTTTCAATTAATAATGATCATTGATTATTAGGAGTCAAACAAACTATATTTTCAAATTGTATCTACAACTTCATGTTCACACTTATGCCCTTTTTTAATATAATGATGCAATATAACACTCAATTGATTTTATCTTTTCACACGCTACTCAATTTCAATTTATGGTTATTATTTTAATTGAATTTAGGATCGATTTGAGTGGTACTTAGATCTGATCCAATTAGAAAACAAGAGTACATTATCGTCAAATCTATCGTCCATTACCGTCCATTACAAAGCGATGATATGATTTAGTCTTGCAAAAGAGCAAAATAAATATTTATTTAATTTTTTTTAAGGGATTGGTTTGTTTTTTTTTTTTTTCCTCCTTATAAACAGTAGTGCTTCTCCACTCACCAAACCTTGTGGAATGAAACAAGAAAATAAGAAAACAATCAATTAAAGCAATAAACTGTGGTGAATAAAAGATATATAAGAAAAAATAAAAAGAAATAAAAAAATGAAGGGTCCACAAAGAGTGGTTAGGTTTAATTATTATGATACAATACAATATAAGATAATTTAATATAATTTTGAACTATTTTTCAACTTGGCATATTTTTGTGCAAGTAGGAGTTGAAACATAGAAGTAGACTTCTCACCTCACTTTTCCATGTGGCCAAAAAATATATATAATTTTAAGTGTCGGTGACAGAGAATCGAGTCCCAAATTTTTCTACATATGGATGTTCAAATCTTTGACTTCATGATTAGAGATTTTATTAAGCGTCGATGACAGAGGATTGAGCTCCAATTTTTCACCATACGGATGTTTAAATCTCTGATCTTATGATTAGAGGTTTTAAACGCTGATGACTGAAGATTGAGCCCTAATTTTACTACATATAGATGTTCAAATTTCTGACTTCATGATTGGAAGTTTTAAGCACTGATGATCGAGAAATTTTACTATATATAGATATTCAAATCTCTGACCTCATAATTAGAAATTTTCAACACCAATGACCCGAGAGTTAAGTCCCAAATTTTACTACATATGAATGTTCAAATCTCTGACCTCATGATTAGGGGTTTTGCTATGATTGCATAATCTTCACTTAATTAAGCAAATTAATCCTTTTTTTAATTTTTGGGTAAAACTCCCTCCTCTTTTTTTCCATCCAAAATCTCTACCATTTGTTAAGAGCTGAGGATATAAATTTAGGATTGAAGTTTCAAGGAATTATATAATTTCAGGAACACATCTGTTTAAGTGAAAAATTAGGAACTAATTGCAATTAGCTAAAGATTGCTTTCACTTGAAACCAGAAATGGAAGCTCCAATTTGAAACTTCAACTTCTGCGGCTGTAAGACGCTATTTGGGGCGGCATTTCAATGCAAAAACTAACGACGCTTTATCAAATAGCTCTCATCAAACAGCACATCTACAGAAGCTCCATCCATGTGAAGTGGATCACGCAAACATATAAAACTCTCTAGATAACAAAGATGATTGGCCCAACATTTTTCCTAGAGATTATAATAATCGAAAGCGCATTATTGGAAAGGAAAATATCATAAGACTAGCAACACACAAATCATTTTATACTTCCTAACTCTAAACCTAAAGGGAGGACGGAAAAAAACAAAAAAAAAATAAAAAATGAATGCATAGAATTTACTGTACAAAGACTAAAAGAATACTCTCCCCCTCTGAGCTCAAGTATATTTCTAGGGCCTCTTATTCTAGTCACTCAATTTCGGGTTTTTTTTTCTTTTTTCTTTTCCTATTTGAAAATAACTCGCGATTTCTACTTGCGCGCCGAGTGGTACAGTTCCATGTAGTCCAAAGCGGGGCGGTTCCACGACCAATCTTGCTCCATTACCCGCTTGCACAAAGAGTTGAACCATTCGCGAGCGTCGTACCATGCAGAGATTGCCCTGAAAATTTATTCAGCAGCAAAGATAAGTAAACCTTTTGCGCATTTGATATATTACTTTTCGCTCTCAGAAACAGAAAAAAAAAAAAGTTACTATGAGAAGGTTTTAATTATAAGGTCGGATGAAGTTTATTTTACGGTTAGAAGTAAAAAAAAAAATGGAAAAAAGAAATAAGCATTGATCTTGGAATATAAGATAAACCAAATCGCGCAAACGAAAACTTCATTGTTCCTGCAAGAATAACTCTAGAAAGATATACATTCGACCGAGCATAAGAAAATGAGACTAATCGATAGGAAATGACGCTAACCTATTGAGAGCGTAGTCCACACCAGACGCATCAGCTCCATCGAAGCTAAACCCGTTTGGCTCAAGACCCACAGCTCGAGCTCTCTCTGTGTCGTTGTCAACGTCAAACACTGTGTCGTAAAGCCCTACAAACAAGACAAAAGTCGACACATTTATCATTAATTACGGTTCGATAAGTTGCATCATATTTTCCAGTGGTGTTTATGTATTTAGCACCGAGTGAAAGAAACCACACTCACCTCCGGTTCTACGAACTACAGGGATGGAGCCATATCGCATGGCTATAAGCTGGGTTAGCCCACACGGCTCGAAAATTGATGGAACGAGGATCATGTCCGCTCCCGCATATATCTAAAATAAAGCAATGGGTTAATGTATAGTTTGAGTCCTAGGGGAAAGCGCAGAATCGAAACTTATCAAAATTTGAATCTCAAGTAATGTAGTCCTTCAAGTCTCACCAAATGCGAAAGAGGTTCATCATAAGTTAGGCAAAGGCGCGCACTGTTGTTATGTGAAGAATGCAATTCGTTTTTCAAATTAACAAAATCGTTTTGTATACGAGGGTCCGGAGCCGAGCCCAATAAAACAACCTACAAGGTCCCAAAAACAGGTTAAAATAATATAGCAAAGCAAATAGTTTTTTTTATATCTTGGTTAAAAGAAACATCTAAATCAAAGGAAACAGTTCTAAAGAGATGAAGTAAGAGATATATTAGACGAACACCTGTCCATTTCGTTCGAGGGTTCGCCCAATAGCATGTTTGATAAGGTGAATTCCCTTTTGGACGGTCAATCGAGTAATTATTCCTACTAAAGGATCGTCGGATCTCTTCAATCCGAGCCTCTGCTGCAATGCCTCTTTAGCAGCCCTCTTACCTTCGACCACATTCTCTGATGTATAAGAGACCTGAAATTGCGAGGAACAAACAACGTAATAGGTAAATATCCACGACCAATGTTTATGTATAAATGCTAAGACTTGTTATTGTATTGTTCGCACACGCTTTATGATTTATCAAGGCTTAGGCAACATCAACACTGAAATGTTAAATGCACAGTAATTCTACTAACCAGAATAAGGTTTTGTGGAACAATTAAATCTCACTTATACTAAAAAAGAGAGAGAGAGAGAGAGAGGAGTTGTGCATCATACAGGAATATATTTGTCATTGCATGGATCCCAGATATCAGGATCGATCCCGTTCAAAATACCATGGAATTTGTAAAGATGGGGAGAAATTGCAGGATTGCCAGAAACCTCCCTTGAATATGTGTGCGAGACCTGAAAAAAAGAGAGAAAGAATAAAGAATAAAGATGATGATATTTGACCTTAATGAAAGAACAACTTAAAAACACTATGCCGTAGGCCATTATAAAATTCATCGTCAATGCATAAGTCGAGTACTCGACGCCTTAAACTCAAAAAGGAAGGTTTAGGACTAACTGTCGTGGCCTTGTCGGCAGCTTGCATTGCTCTGCTGATTTGGTGTATCCCGAATTCGAGATTGTGGATAGTGAACACAACTCGAGCATTACTCAGCCCACATTGCAAATAATTCTCCTTTAATAACCACGCAACGGGAGCACTCGACCAATCATGGCAGTGTAAAATATCCTGTCCATTGAATAAATCATCAGATTATTTTCTACATTTACAATATATATATATATATATACAAAGAAAGTATCTAAAAACAAATCCAATACAACTAAAGAGAGTTGTAATTGGATGCTACCCAAATTTTAAGATAATGGAGTTTTGTAAGAATCTGCCCTTTTCGCAAGGATATATGAATATCGAGATTATATATGGTTATATTATTTTGCATATTCGGGAAAATTATATATGTCAAAGTTCCTATTTAAAACATAATAGCATAGGTAAATTAGTAATAAATATTACAAAACCCTGATTAATTCAACTAAGGAACAATTAGAAATATTCTGAAATCATGAGAAGCAGTAATATGATGGTGAAATTTAACTATTCCAACTTACAGGACGAGATCCGCTTTGCAGGAGAAATTCAAGAGCAGCATGACAAAAGAAGCCAAATCTTTCTGCATCATTATGCCTTCCGTATACACATCCGACCGAAAACATCCTGCACAAGAAAAACATCATTAAAATTCAATATTACTCTTTCTTAAAAAAAAAAAAAATTAATAAATATGAACCATGGTCGATCCATATAAGTTGCACGAATAGAACAGCACTGAATAACAACTCCAAATTGATACAATCTTTGCTGCGCACAAATGAAAAATGAGAAAACAAAGAAAATTGAGTCTGGAGGATTTTTTTTCTTTTCTTTTTTGTGCAAAGAACGAGATAAGCAACAGGAATTTACAATAATGCGTTGAAAAGTTAAATTAAGTCTCTACTTACCCATTTAGCGGCTCTAGAAAGTATACAGAAAGGCCTTCAACCTTTCCAAACCAAACTTTTATTTCCGTTCCACCCCAAGCAAAACTTCGGCGAAAATGGAAATCTTTTACCTAAACACAAAAAAAGAAGAAGGAACAATCATACAGAAATAGGAACAAAAATTTAATCATGTTATGGTCTGTCATAAAATAATGTTTAATAGAAGAAGAGAAGGACTACTACAAACGAAAAGCTCATGATAAGTTGACCACAAATTTATAGTTGCTGAGAATAACCATGGAACAAAATATATATACATATATATAGAAGTTGAGTGATGGAAGAAGCGGTATTATCTATATAATAACAATTATACAAGAAAGAAAAACTCTAGATATGAAGAAGTTCGTGATGCTAACTCACATTGCTGAGATTCAAACAGTCATACTTTGGAAGAATGATATCAACAGTGTGGCCTAAATCTTGAACAGCACGAGAAAGGCTCGTAACAACATCACCGAGACCTCCGACCTGTAGAAAGTTGAACAAAATAAAGTTGAGATCTATTGCGTAGTCTCAATTCTCAAATTTAGAATATCCAAAATGATGTGCCAAAAGTGTCCAGAAGAAATAAAGTACATATCCTATACGCAGAAACGTGCAACTTAATCAACTAATTGAAGTCGATGACCAGATGAAAAATCGGGCTAATGATAACTATAAGGAGATAACTTTAGTAGGGACAATAGAAAAGTACAGGTAAACAGAGAACTTAATAGTTGACTGGTCAAGTAAGCTAATTTGGGTAGATGGGTGAAGGAATAAAGTGAACTTCACTTGATAACTTCAGTGACTATTCATAGTTAGCAGGTAATCTAAAAGACAACCCCCTTTATGAAGAGAAAATTTGGATATTGGTGGTATAAATATCATGAATGTTCTGAAAGCCGGAGAGTTGAATAAAATGTGTACATTAAGTCATAAGAATTTACAGAAAAAAAGGTAATTATTAGAGAATCATTTGACTAAGGACTAATAAATGAAACTGGACATAGCACCATTACAAAACTCTGCTTTTCACGATAATTTCACACAATATTCTTAATTCAATTCCACAGCTGCATTGAGAGATTGAAGTAAGTGATGTTGTTGAGAAGTATTTGAGGACTGAAAGCGTAAAGCTCTCTGATTAGACGATGCTTCAATAAGAAGGGGGTAGAGAAATTTGTTTACCTTTGCAATAGGTGCCATTTCCACAGAAACATGAACAATGTGCATCGGCGGTTCCTTCACAATTCCTCCGGAAACAGGAATATGGTAGTCCATCCCATTCCTGTTGTCATAGATTCCACCGTCTTCTCTCTCAGAGAAAACAAAATCCATCATGTAGGCATCCATTGGAACCTTAACTGTAGATACACACACCCAAGAAAAGAAAAGGCCACTTCATACCTTCAGCATGAAAATAAATCGGGAAAGAAAGAAAAAAGATGGTCCTCATATTTTGCTCCAAAATATTTAAAATACTTTTGTCAGGTTCATCGGTTAACATTTAGCTACAGTACTTATACTTAAAAATCTTTCTCCCAGGTGTAATCTTCAAGAAATTTTAAGACAATACAGCTTTTACCATTAGCTGAAGTCGCACAAATACTGACAAGACTAACGAGCAACAGATAAACATACAAGTATACATCTTAAGTTTAAATAAAAGATGGCTGAGACATAGGTCTTAAAAATTTAGAGGCAGAAGAGAGGATTGCAATATGTATGGGAGGGTTTCCTGCATTTTAGCCATGACAGAAAGATAGTTTATACAGGATGCCTCTCTCACCTGTTGCTTCTAAATGAGAACCATTCTCTTCTTTCACCATTTTCTGGGGTGGTAAGGGGCCATTTCGGTAAGTCCAACGGTTGAAGGAACATCGAATCCAAACTTCGGGCTTCCCATTTAAAACCGTGTTCGAGGGATTGTAGAGAACTCTAACAGTGCTTCCGGCACGTACTTCTAGTGGATCAGTGTACACAATATGTTTCTGTGACAGCAGAAAGCTTTTCATTGTTCTCTCCTTTGTCTCCGCTTTCATTCGTGCCGTCTTCTCTGCCTGAGTTATAAAAAATCCCCCCCAAAAAAGGAGAAAGCATTATTATATATCAAAATTGCTTATATTTACTGGAGACATATAAGCAAATGCTTGCATGTTAGTAAAGAGATAAAACCAATAGATTAACTGTCTGAGAAAGGCAATAATTTTATAAAGGCCTTCGGCCCAACTGGAGCTTCTGCATAAGTTCTTTTACAAAAGACATTGTCAAAGAAGAACCACCACTTTTTCATTAAAATCTCCTCTACAGATTCTTGCTGCAGCAGAAGCAGAAGCTTCAAATGAAGCTTTTGCTTCCAAGGCCCAAAAGCTGATAACCGTCTGGTTTATTGAAGCTTTTGATTTCTAGAGTAGAGTAGAGAAGTTAGTTACGCTCAGGGAACATTTTCCAAATATTTACTTTTCAAACTAACCTTTTCACGCTCAGCCTGCTCCTTCAATCTTCTCTCCTCCTGAAGCTTTCTAAAGATTCTGTGTTCTTCTTCGACCCAGAACAGTTCTTCGGTCATGCACTTTGGGACAATGGCATGAAAATCTTGGCGGTTGTTGTTGTCATAGACTTTGGCTTGCTGTGGTGGCCCATCAGCAAAAACCCAATCTATTACACACGCCTGGTCGGGGACAACAACTGTAAAAGAAGTAGACGTTAATTACAATAATTAGTAGATGATAAGCAGTAAACATAAGCAAATTAGTTATCTCAAGAATACGGATACAATTAGTTTTCTTGATTAGAATATCAACCAAGGCTGGTAAATGTAATAGAAACTAGCATAGTAGCATCAGTCCAAGAATTTAAGAATACGACCAGAAATTTATAACAACTAAGAGCATGGACTTCGCCAAATTGTATACCCACAGTACTATAAATTTCCAACTCGTAGTTAACTCTTGCTTCTCCATATTGATCGAACTACTGAATCCCTCTCCTATGTTCCAAAACTAGAATCTCTCTCCATATCTCTCTTAGTGGTTCCTCTTTGTTTTTCTTGTTTTGTTAAAAAAGAAAGCGTTAAGATAGCTATCATTGAGATAGTGCAATATATCACTGATGCCATATAGAAGTGAATATTAGTTGATGAAAAGTGTGAAGACATACAAATACATACCGTCTGCATACCACCAATCACCATCTTTTTTCTCGGAGGGAGAAAGTCTGTTCACAATAGACAAACCTTCGCTCCAAATGTTATGACCTCCATGAATCCAGACCTGCGTAGAATGCTGAAGCGGGCGAGAGCTTCGATTGTAATACAATCTGATTCTGTCCCCGCCTTTAAATAAACTAGGTTCTATATGCCACACATTTTCAAGAGAATCCCTAGCTAAATCTTTCATACGTTGAAAAGCTTCTTGCTTCTTCTTGACCTCCGCCTTTGCTTGAGCTCTATCAGCTTCTCTCGCAGCCTTTTCTTCCTCCTTCTTCCTCTGTTCTTCCGCTTGTCTTTCCCTTTCGGCTTCTTCAGCAGCAATTCTTTCAAGCTCATTCTTTTTCTCTTCAAGCAAGAAATCCTCGAATGCCTCTTCATCCATTGTACCTTCAACAGGTAGGAAAAAATCCTTTGAATCATTATTCTCGTAGACATTGGCCCCGTTAAAGAACACAAAGTCGATTCTGTACGCCTGTTTATATACATAAAGTTGGCAAGACCACCAATCCCCTTTTAGTTCCGTTTTCTGCAGCCTCTCCGCGAAGAACTTCCACCTCCAACCATTAAACCCACCCTTAATCAGAACTTCCGGTTCATCTTTTAGACTTGACAAGCTTCGGTTTAGAAAGATCTCGATAGTTTCATCAGGCTTCACTGTGCTAGGAAAGGTGAAAACTTTGGTGCCCTTTTCAAAATTTTCCTGTGCAAGGTCCTCTAGCATCCTCTTACGTTCTTCCGGATCGAGAGTTTCCTCTTTCTCAGTAATATCCACATCAATCTCAGCCACAGCATCTATTTCCACATCTTCATCATCCTCCTCAGATGATGCCTCCTCTTTGATGCTTATTCTATTTACTCGTTCATCTATTTCACTCGAAACACTTCCTTCGAAACCGTCAACAACTGAGAGAGTCTGCATATTAGTACGAACCCCGTCGCCAAATTCATCATTTTCGTCAATGTCTATGGCTGCCTCTGAATTAACTTTTTGATCCAGCCCTTCTTCGCTATAACTTTCTTCCTCCGCTTCATCCAACAAGTCAATCCGTCTTGCAGATGAATTACTGGAGACACTCGAAGCTGAATCAAGAACGGCTGTTCTCGAATCGTTGATACTTTGTTTGTTGGTGAATTCACTGCTTGAAAGCATCAATTTACCGTCGGGGTTTTCCTCTCCTTTCTCTCTAGCGTCGCTTTGGTCTTTCTTTTGCGTGCTCGTTCCTACTTGTGGTCGAGGCGCGAATCCTTTAGGAGTGGAGCCCTTCGTTTTGGGAATCAAGCTCCTTCTAGGCCGCCTCCTGGAATAGCCTGTAGAACACAATCCAAAGAAAATTAGAAGAAAAGAAACGAGAGTGAAATTTAACTTACTTGATAAGTATAATTACCTGAACTTGCTGCCATGGAAGGAGGCATTATTGTGTCTCTCACAAATCCTTTGCACCGCAACATAGACTGAAGAATCAAATAAACAGATTAATAACAAGGAAGAGAAAAAATAAAAGAGAAGAGAGAAGTTAAGGGAAAGAAGAGTGAAAGGTAACAGTGAAAAATCTCTACAAACATATAATTCGGCATAAGCATCGATAATGAAAAAATAGACCTCCGGAGCCAATGGTCCTGCAAAAGCTCTACAAACTTGTAATTCCATAGAAGCATCAACAATGGAGAATCAAATCTCCGAAAGCCGACTGCGATGCCACAAATTTATGACTAGTGTAAGCTCCTCGAAAGGAATAAGCAAGAAGTGATCAAATCATACTTAATGCGGCAACACTTTTTTCATCTCCCTATTGAATTATAAAGCACTTACAAAGCAAAACAGTGTCGTGTAAATGGGTTTCGGAAACAAGAGGAAACAAATCTATATAAAATATGCATCGGATCGACCCGACGAATATCCTACTACTCACCAGTAAAGGAAAGTATCAACAGGAACAATTCCACAGCAACAAAATCAAGAAAAATAAACAGAATCGATGTTTCGCCTATCCGATCGGAAGTTTTTTTTGCATTCTAAGCAATCCGAGATGCCAATTTATGACTACATAACCCTAAAATTTCCTATTTTGAAGCACATAAAGGAAATCATGAATAGGAAAAAAAATGCCATAGGAACAAAATCAAGAAAAATAAGCAGAATCGATGTTACGGCGATCCAATAGGATGTGTTTCACAGTCTAAGCAGTTCAAGATGCCGAATTATGACTCATAGCACTAAAATTTTGATGTTTTGGTAATCCGATCGGAAGTTTTTTGTAGTCTAAGGAGTTAGAGATGCCGAGTTATAACTACATAGCATTAAAATTTCCTATTTTGAACAGCATCATAAAAAAACTCAACACCCAAATTCCAACACCCACATAATCAATTAACCTAACGACGCCACTGAAACCCCAAAAGGAGGAAGCTTTCATGGAATAAACCACTGAATGGTACCGAAAAAGGAAAACCCATTAAGTAGAACCTAAACCAAACTCTTCGTCAGAAAAGATAGAATTGAAAAAAACTAAAGAAGAAGAGCCACTCACTGGATCAAAGTGGCCGATAAAGGGCCTGATCCTTAATCCGGTATGTTCTGAAAGTGTTCTTTTACAATAGAGAGGCTTCACTGGTTGCACGGCCATCTCCATAGCTGAAGCTCGAGTTTGAAGCCCTCGAAATACCCTAAATTTAGTGAACCCTCTCCTCTAGTCCCCTTAGAAGAACCCAAAAGAGATTAAAAAAAAACCCAATTTTTAAAAGAGAAGCAACAAGAGTAGAGTGAAACCAACCATTGGGGGTTATATTTATATATATAAGAGAATAAACCCAAGGTTATATTTTGGATTTTGAGTGGAATAGGGTGTTCATTTGTATCTCCCCACCCCTTAAAAAAATAATAATAAATAAAAAATTAAAAAAATTAAAAATAAACCGTGCTGACTGAAAGCGAACCAAAAAGTTGGTTAACCAACCCAAGAAGAACAAAGTATCCGGTTCACCTGGAAAAACAATTTTTCAAGTATGTTTCCGGTTATATGTTGTTATTTTGGAGATAAGAATGCATCGATATTAAAGGAATGATCCTTTTCTTTAGAGCAATTTCTCTAGCTGCAAATCTAGCATTGACTCATGTTGCGGATTTATCGGGGCAACGAATTATGCACCACATTCAATTTCAACGGATAAAACGGTATCTACATACTTTTACCTATAGTAAAAATCGATCAGCATTCCTACACATGCTTATTTTAGTAAGTTCGACTTGATTTATCTCTACAAATTGTTGACTATTGTTTTGTTATACTATTATTTTCTAATAATGTCAGTGTAAACTCTTTGAATTCTCAATATGAAAATTTTGTAATATTCTACTAAATTTGCGTGACTAAGAAGCATTGCAACACTAGCTTAATTGTCCATGACGCTATAAGCGATAACCAATATCCCATGAACTAATTTGATCTAAAACCGCAAAACCCGATAACCAACAAAACTAGTTTAAGGACCCACCCAAAATTTTTGCCATGCTGAATAAAACCGATACAGGATGAAAATCTATAAACCAGTAGATTTTAAGTGTACGTGACAGTGTATGCAGTTCGAGATGCCGAATTATGACTTTATAGCACTAAAAATTCCTATTTTGGAGCACATAACAATTGATCCAACACCCACCCAAAGTTCAGCACACATGACACGACAATTCGAGATGCTGAATTATGACTTTAATAGCAGTAAAAATTCCTATTTTGAAGCACATAACAAATGATCCAACGCCCAAAGTTCAACACACAAGACATTACAATTCGAGATGCCAAATTATGACTTTAATAGCACTAACATTCCTATTTTGAAGCACATAACAAATGATCTAACACCCAAAGTTCACAACACATGACATTACAATTCGAGATGCCGAATTACGGCTTTAATAGCACTAAAATTCCTATTTTGGAGCACATAACAATTGATCCAACACCCAAAGTTCAGCACACATGACATTACAATTCGAGATATCGAATTATGCTCTAATAGCACTAAAAATTCATTCCTATTTTGGAGCTCATAACAAATGATCCAACACCCAAAGTTCAACACACATGACATTACAATTCGAGATCCCGAATTACGACTTTAATAGCTAAAAATTTCTATTTTGAACCACATAATTCAACACCCAAAGTTCAACACGCATGACATTAATCAAACTAACAGCACTACATGGCACCAAAAAAAAAGGGAAAAACCCATTAAATAAAACTTGAATTTAACCTAAGATTAACTAAACTAAAAACACTACTAATCACTGATATCCCCCAAAAAGGAGGAAACTTTCATGGAATAAACCATTCCATGGCACCAAAATTGGAAAACCCATCAAACAAAACTTAAAACCAATCTCTAAAATGCATGAGATTGGATCAAAAAAACAGTAAAGCAGAAGAGCCACTCACTGGACCAATAGAGGGCCTGATCCTGAGTTGGGTATGTTCAAAACGTGTCCTTCTACAACAAAGCGGCCTCATTGGTTGCAGAGCCATCTCCATTGTTGAAGCTTGAGTGCGAAACCCTCAAAAATCCCCCTCAATAGGGGGGAAAAAAAAAAATCCAATTTTTAAGAGAGAAAGAGAAGCAATAGCAAGAGTATAGCGAAACCAATAATTGGTTTCTTATAAATTTATACTCCAAAAAAAAAAAAAAAAAAGAGATAAAATCGAAGGTTTTTAACTCGGATTTGGGGTGGGGGCGAAGTGAATAAATCTATTAGTGAGATTTTGAGGCTACGAAATTTTTAAAAGGTTTTGATTTGATTTGATTTGATGAGAAACCCATGGATGGCCCCAAAAAATAGGAACCTTTTCCACCGTAGATTTTGATGAATATAATAACAAATAATTATAACAACAATAATAACAATAGTATTACAATATTTATTTAATAGTAAAATATTTAACAAATATTATTACTAGTGTTGATGTACGAAAAATCTTCGTGGCGGTTATTTATTTGCGGATTCGCAGGGAAATTGTAATATTCGCATGCGGATCCGGTAAATAATAAAACGATACGAACCCGCATAGGAATCCGAATTCGATAAGATTCAATTAATTTTAGTCATGTGAATTCGACTGGGGAATTGAATATAATTAATTTGGGTAAAAGTATTCTTCGAGTAAAATTATTATAGCCTGGTAACTTAAAAAAATATTAAATTTATCAACGCTAATTATTATTAATAAATAAAACTTAGATGGGAGATAATTATTAGCCTTAAAATTCGCATAAATTGTAATTAGACAGCTCAAATCCAGCCTCTTTATTCGGACGTTATTTGGTAAAATTTTATTCAATAAAAAAAGTATATATTTTATTAAAAAAAATCACGGGTCAAATAGGGTGTGAGAGGGACCAAGGTTGAGGTAGATGTGACTAAAGATGGGGACAAAAAAAATATAAACAAAAATAGAAAAAAATGGTGGGTTTTTTTTTTTTGTCTTTTGTGCTCATCTATGCTGGAATTTAGAAGCTTCGAGTGGTTTTTTTTTATTAGTGAAAATAGGAAAATCCCAAATTCCCAATCTTTTATAATAAACTCTTTTGAACTGTATTATTATCATCATTAAGAAGCACCAAAATGAAACTTCACAAATTAAACAAAATCTAAAATCAGATTAATTGAATATACTTGGGCCATATTTTAGCTTCAATTGATTAATAAAATAAGTCAAAATAGAAAAATTGATCCTCTTACCAAATATATAGATGGTGTAATTGATTGAAGAAAAGTTTATCCCTCAATTAGAATAATTGCCATATATTATTAAGAACTTTATTTCCATCGCACAAATGAAGGAAATTTTACATTTATTTGTGTTTCTCTCGTGACATAAATAAGCCATTTTTTCTATTTTCCTCCAGAACATATGTTCATATGTAACCCCTTTAATTTGTGCTAAAATCGCACATGATTTATAAGCTCAAACCACGTATAATAATTTAGAATAATTAGCAGAAAAAAGCAACTGCATGCTGATCATAACATGCTACTAATTACTAAACAACCGTGCAAAAATTACGTAAAAAATTAAAATTAAAGTCATGCAATAATTATTAATGTGGACATGCAATATTGCAAACCATGCATACACGTGCCACTGCCATGCAGTCTCATTCATAACAATAACAATAATAATAATAATGTTCCTAACACGAATTTTAGCACAGGATCACAAAAGGCTTAATTAAATAATAATCCAACTAAGCTAGTAGAAACCATATGGAGTGTCGTACCCAAACTGAACATCATAATGAGGAGGACCGTGAAGACGATGAAGAGGAGGAAGAGGAGGAAGAGGAAGAGTCGGAGGAGGAGGAGGAGGAGGAGGAAGCATCAGCACCTTCCCGGCCTCCATCACATTATTATCATTCCAACCAAACCCTAACCCTAATCCCCCACCGCCGCCGCCACTACTAGTACCTCCGTAGTAGAATAGCTCGCCGCTGTCGGCGCCGAACGCTTTCGCGGCGGCGTCGATCATGAGGAGGTGGTCGGCCCTGAGCGCGGCCTCGGCGCGGAGCCTCTCGAGCGCGGCGGCGAACGCCTCGAGCTCGGGGAGGCCCATGGCGTCGACGTCGGCGTCCCACGTGGCCGCCGCCCTCCTCGCCCGCACCGCCTCCTCCAGCGCCGCCCGCCGCCGCCTCCCGCCCTCCACCGCCGCCGCCAGCTCCGCCTGCCGCGCGTTCAGCTCCGCAGCGACCGCGGGAGAGGGAGGGGTGCTGTCGGCGTGGGCGTGGGGGGAGGGGGAGGGGGAGGGGGGGGAGAGGAAGCGACGGAGGACGGAGGGGACGGAGGGGTGGCCGAAGGAGAAGGGCTTGCCGGCGGGGGAGAAGACGACGACGGCGATGTCGGCGCCGCAGAGGACGGACAGCTCGTTGGCCTTCTTGAACAGCCCCGCCCGCCGCTTCGAGAAGCACACCTGCCGCGCCTCCTCGCTCGCGATCCGCTTTATCTCGATCTTCTGCCGCCCCAGGCTCTGCTTCTTCTTCTTATTATTATTATTATTATTATTCTTGCTATTGCTGCTCGAGGCCGCCGCTGTGCATGCCATTGTTGTTGTTGTGATGTTGTGATGCCAAGCGTACGTAGTAATGTATAAATAAGTGTGGATATATATGTATGGTAAGAGAAGAAGAAGAATAGGAATTAATTTCTAATTTGGAAACCTATTGATTTAATTTGATGATTAATTGAGTAATCATCGCAATGTATTGTTTACTAATTGAGTAATTAATGGTTATGTTATGTTCAATCATTGTGAAGTGCTACTAATGGTGAAGGTGGGTTTTGTTTTCAAGTAGGTCTTTAATTAAACTTTGTTTAAATATTTTAATTTATTGATAGGCCGCCGTACTATGAATAGCACCATGCGCTTGGTGCTATTAGATTTTCGGTCTTTGAATGAAGGGACGTGCGATTAGAATTATAATATTTCTCGGTTAGAATAATATTAGTTCCTTAGGCCCCGTTTGGTTCGGGGGTTAAAGCGGGAATAACAAAGTTATCCCAGCTATTCCGCCAAACGAAACGAAATTTGGCCGGAATATTTTATCCCGGTCAAACTTCGTTATTCTCGGTTATTCCGGAATAGCTGGGATAAACTATTCCATCGTTTTGACGGAATAGCGTTATTCCAAGCTTAATTCTAAATTTAATTAAGATTATAAATTTATTTAAATATAAATTATATAAACATAATATATTTAATTAATAATAAAAGAATAAAATATCCAAGCTAAATTTATAATAAATATTATTTAATTAATAATTAATATATTAATTTATTTATTAATTAACTAGATAATTAATTAACTATTTAATTTATTACTTTAATAAATATTAATTAATTTTTTGAGTAATTAATTCATTATTTTAATTAATTTACTAATTAAATAATTAATTATATTGTTTAATTAATTAATATTTTGAGTAATTTAATTATTTTCTTAATTAATCATCTGACTATTATTAACTAATTTATTTATTAATTTTTATTATTTTATTAAATTATTTGTAATTAATTAAATTATTAATTACCAATTAATTTATTTATTAATATTAAGGGTTTTTAGCAATATTCATAATTATTAGTAGATTAAATAAGTTAAATTATTACTTAATTAATATTTCGTCTTAATTAATTAGATAAAATATTATTGTTTAAAATTATAATTATTCTTATCCTCGCAATTCCAATCAAACCATCCAAACACTATTTTTCTTATTCCCGAGAAAAATCTACTTTTCATCCAAACGCAAAATTGATTTAATCCCCGCTTATACCTCAATTTATACATATTCCTGGAATAGTCACTTTTTGCTTATCCCCGAACCAAACGATACCTTAGGGTTGAGTAGATGGTTGATTGAATAGTATGATCTAACGGATGGAAACGGTCAAAGGGATAGATCTAACGGCAGAAAATTAGATATAATCAAACACTTAATACTATCGATAGTATAGTAGCCGAACTCATATATATATACATATATATATAGAGAGAGAGAGAGAGCTAGGCTCCTACGCTTTCGAAAGTATGGAGACTTCCGTACTTATAAGTTATTTTCGATGATAGAACATCCGATTCGACGATCGGCTTCGTTAAGCATAATCTACGCTGTTATAACTATTTAGAAACTAAATTTCATAATTTTTTGATTTTGTTTCCCTAGTGAACGAGTAGCCTTAAAATAAAGAACTGAAAATAAAAATTTCACAAAAATAATGATAAAAGACTTAAATTTCAAATGGAAAGTATTGATGTTACTCTTAATATTAAGTAGAATTTTCTATTAAAGTTTCATGTAATTTAAATTATTCTACGCTGTTGAACTTACAAACGTGCCACATCGGTTATTAAATAATTATTTTTGAGATCCTTTGATCATTTGATAAATGATGTCAAAAATTATGAAATTTAGTTTCTAAATAATTGTAACAACGTAAATCATGTCTAACAAAGCCGATCGTCGAATTAGATATCTCATTATCAAAAATAACTTACAAATACAGAAACCTCCGTACTTTCGAAAGCGTAAAAAACGTACTATATATATATATATATATATATATATATATATTGCTTTGTCTTTTGAGAGAAAGGTAGTGAGCTACATACTTCATACCTTAGGAAATAAACTAATCTACAAAAGTTAGGCAGTTGGATCTCAGAAAAAAAAGAAAGAAAAAAAAAGTAAGAAAATGGGTAAACACCAAAGGCTCAGACAGTTAAATGCAATACCCCTCCTAATCTTTCACCCAAAACTGAATTTTCAGGAGCATCCACCATGGAACTCTATATATATTCCAAAAAATTAAATTATTTTTCTGTAACCAGATCGCACACCAAAGAGCCGCCAAAGTTACGTTTGATGTTTTTGACGGCCAAAGCTATGTCCAATTACTACCATCACAAACAACCAGTAAGTTTCATTTTATCAAAGCACACTTCTACTATTACCCCTGTTCTGTAGACCTCTACATTCAATGGAATGACTATTGAAGCAAGCATCTAACGAAATCTCATCCAAAAACTATAAGAACCATACATTATAGAGAAGTATATCATAGGAAAATGGCAAGATATAGGCACATCAATTCTATATTTCCAAGATAGTGCCGATGATAAATGCTTCATTTGTTTCAAACATTTAAGTCCGGAGGGGTAATGGTGCTTTTTTTTTAGGAGCCTTTTAACCTGTCTGAAGGAAACTGGAATTCTATTTACTTACAAATATGTAATCGCGCTAATGCACGACTTTACCTAGATCTTCCCACGAGTCAAATATTAATCCAACCAAGTTCACAGTAAATGAAACTCTAATCCACAAGCCATGTAACTTCAATTTTATCAGATCAAGAAGCCATTAATGCACTCACCAAATGAGATGCATGAATAACAAATGATAGACCGGACAGAGAACAAATCAACTAGAAAATATGACCAACAAACCATTAACCAGAAAGATACCATTACCCTATGGCTCTTATGCAATTATAAGAGAATAATTTGCAGAAGCTACAGAAGATTTACAATATAATTCATGAGGTTAAAACAAATGAATTTATGACCTACCAGCAAACCAACTTACCATTTGAAACTAGCAAAGAAACCATGACAAACACACTCTTAGCCGATGCTAGCAAATCAATATGCTAGCATGCGCTAAAGTAACGTTCCTTCCTATAGTTAAACCAGTTAAGGAAATAAAAGACTCATAACATTGAGCAACCTTCACGCATAGCCGACACATATTACTTACATGAGATAACAAAATTCAGAAAACAGAAACAGGACAAGATACCAAACCTTCAGAGAATTTAATTCTTGCCCAAAACTATACTATGATAGATGTTGCGGAGTATTAAGACCACTAAAGGCCACTGAGGACTTCTATTTAACCACATCTATTATAATAGTTCCCACATTTAGCATAATTCCTATACAAGTGCATTCATAGAAACTTATAACAGCAAAACATAGCCTGCAGATAGCAATTCATTCAATCAACAATAGTTGAACAAATATGTACCATGAAAGAACGAGCAAACTTGGATGTTTTCACTTTATGAAAGCAACTCTAATGAATTTAATTAGCAGCTGGTCACTGTCTCTATGATTGAACTGGAAAATGCAACTAATCATACTAAGATTTATTATGAAACTGTACTTAATTAAGTACTGTACTTAATTAAGTTATAACCAATCTATTCAGTGTATGTCCACAGTTCACCGATAGGAACTATTTCTAGGAAATACAGCTAAATGGATCAACATACATAAACCAAAAATAACATAATAACAGTCCTTATGACAATCCTAATCACAGGAAACATAAATCATTACAAATTTACAGAGAAAAAAAGTAAAATACAAGCTAACCAAACCTTAAGATAATGAAAAATATAGAGGAAAAAAACAGGAAATAAGGCCCAAAACCCAATCCAAAATGATTGGTACAGGGAAGTGGATCTAAGTTGGTTTCATTTGAACAGCATGCATCAAATCATCTTCCGAGTCTACACAAAAATCACATTTTGCCTATTCCCCCATCTCACAAACACAAACAAGAGACAATAAACCCCTAAAATCCTACTCTCATCATGCATGAAATTTGTAAACATACAAATCTATCCGCCTCCGATCCGTCTGAATCATCACATATAAAGAAGAGCAATGAAGAAAAGAAAAAAAAAGTTAAGATCTGCACATAATCAAGTCCCTTCTCTCCCATTTCAGTGAGCGGCGACGAGATCCGAACCAAAGGAATCCATGAACAGATCCGAGATTTCGGGGCTCGGCGGTACGAAGTAGACGGATTTCGAAGCGGCGAGCTTCTTCCGCCTAGGGTTCCGGGGGCCAGAGGCCCTCGGGGAGAAGCAAGGGACGCCATCAACCTGGGCGGCGGCCACCGCCGCCGCCGGAGTGGCCGGCGGCGGCGAGGGCGGCGGCGAGAGGTGGGGGACGGGGATGGATCGCGGGGATCGGGCGCTCATCTTGGAGTCGCGGATCCGAGCTAGGGCTCCCGGTCTCAGGAACCGGTGGAGCCGCTCCTCGATCCGCGACGAGGGCTTGCGATTGGGGCTTCGGAGGCGCCGATTCATGGCGAGAGAGCGAGCACGAGAGAGAGAGAGAGAGGGAGAGAGAGAGAGAGGGAGAGAGAGAGAGGAGGTGGTTGGTACGGGGTTAGGGTTAGGGTTTGGGGGGGGGATTTAATGGGGAAGAGGAGGGAAAGGGCGGGAGAGGAGAGGAGGGAAAAGGAGAGGAGATGGGATTTTAAAAATAGAAAAATTTGGGTCGGGGGAGGAGGCGGCGGGAGTATTACGGTAAAAAAATCCACGATGTACGCGCCTCAATTTCTACTTCATTTCAGAACTTACCATGCACCCGATGTATATACATCCACTCTACACCGCACTCGTTGAATAATAATACTTTAATAAAGAAAAAAGATCTAAAGAGTGTGTGTGTGTATAGAGTCCGGCTACTATACTCATATCCTATGAGTATAGATTTCTTTATATTCATAAGTTTTCGACCGTTAGATCCATCATTTTGACTATTTCCACCTGCTAGATCATACTATTCAAACAATCAACCACTCAACTCTAGGGGACCACTATCATCCTAACCGCACATTTCTTTATCTAACGGTCGAAAATTTATGAGTACAAAAGGATCTATACTCATAAGACTATAGTAGTCCTAATCTATATATATGAAAATTAATACATTTTGAAAATCTATTGTATAGGTATTGAATAGTTTTTAAACAATAATGGCTGCAAATGTGGTTTAATTTGATTTGTAAAACAAAAAAATGGAGTTCACTATTTATAGTTTATGGTGTTTAGGTTTTTCAAATGTGATAGGACACATACAGTAGAATAGAGTTCTATAGAAAGTAGGGTTTATGAGATGGACTCGTACACTGGGTGCAAGCAATGGCTTCTCGTACTTTTAGGGCTCGGGAGATGGGAGGGACTTTGGAGGGAAGGTCTCTGCCAATTAGGATCTTTCTACAGTGGGGTCCACCTTGGTCCCAATGATACGATTGGCTACACCCGGTACGACAACTGTAAAATTATTATTATCCGTCATTATTTTTAAATTATAAAACAGTAAATTTAACGATTGAACTCGCCTCAGAAACCATTATGTTAATTTTCTAGTTACAACTACAAACTTTCATTTTGGCAATCAATTCTTTTTTTTTTTAACCTTTTAGTTTTTATCCACGTTATCCTGCCATTAGTGTGCACTTCAATTTTTTTTTTTTTTTTTGAGAGAGAAAGGTAGCTCGCTACCCGCTTTATTAATTCCGTAAATAAATTTAGCTATAAAAGGTGAAGCAATAAGGCCTAATATATATATATATATATATATATATATATATATATATATATATATATATATATATATATATATATATATATATATATATAGAGTTTTGCTAGAATACTATCGGTAGTAAACCGAGCGGTTTACTACCGATTTGTTTTCGATGCTGGAGCTTCCAAATTGACGATCGGCATCGTTGAACATGATCTAGACCATTCAAACTATCTGGAAATCAAATTTCACGCTTTTTCGATATTATTCTCTTGTCTATCAAGTGAACAGAAAATGAATGGCTGAAAATGAATATCCTATAAAAAGTGATGATAGAAGTCTTGTAATCAAGATCAAGAGTACAGATCTTATTTTAAATAGTTCAAAGAATTTTCTAACAAAAATTTAGTTGATTTGGATTCTTCTATACCGTTAAACGAGCAAACACACCATATCGGCCATTAAAATTACAGATTTTGTAACTCTTTGATCGTTTGGTTAATGATATCAAAAAAATATAAAATTTGATTTCTAGATAGTTTAATGGTCTAGATCATGTTCAACGGTGCCGATCGTCAATTTGGAAGCTCCGGCATCGAAAACAAATCGGTAGTAAACGGGGCGGTTTACTACCGATAGTAGCCCAGTCAAGCTCTATATATATATATATATATATATATATATATATATATATATATATATACTAATCCAAAAAGATTACACCTGTGACTGACACAACTCACTTAGTGTTGCACATCTCATCCCAATCTCTCATTAAATCTGATAATCGTTTGACTACCAATAGAGGATCCGACGACTGACTCCTAAAAATAACGTTGTTGCTTTTCCGCCAGATCATCCACCAACAGGCCGCAATCCTAGCGAGGTCCTTCGACGCTAACTCTTCATAACAATTCTCTATCAAGTGCTCCCAAACCCTCCTAACCTCTACCGCGGACAATTGGATGTGCCCCCCATCCAGTGTGTTGAGCACTAAAAATTTACCAAAAACACATCCCACAAGTAGATGATCACCGGTCTCGATCTCGTCGCCGCACAACACGCATTGCGGATCTCCTGACCACCCTCTTTGGATAAAAAAAAATTTATCCAAAATTTTTGAATAATTTTTTTTTTGATGGTAATGACTGTTATGAGTTAAAATAGAAGATTCTCAATGGGCATTCAGCCATTTACTCTCTATAGCAGAAGTCAATTGCAAAAGAAAACGAGGAGGAGGGGATTTCGTGTGTTGTAAACTGTATTATATAAACTAGCCGTCGTGTTAAAGTAGAAAGAAATATGGGTCACACCCGAGTCTCAACAAACCTAAGGTTTCATATATAAACTCGACGATAAGATCCTGCTTTTCTCATCAAACGCTTTTGCCTCTGGAGTTCATATTTATTAAAGAGTCTGGCTGCTATACTGTCGGTAGCACGGAGGCTTTCATACTATCAAGTTGTTTTCAATGATGCAGCTTTTAAGTTGACGATCAGCTTCGTTAGACTTAATCAATACTATTAAAAATATTTGGAAACTAAATTTTATAATTTTTCGACATCATTTAACTATCAAACGACTAGTCTGAAAATGAACGGCTGAAAATAAAACTCTCATAAAAAACAGTGATAAAAGAATTGAATTTAAGATCAGATGTAATGATGTTACTCTAAATAATAAAAAAAAATTTTAAAAAAATTTATCAGATTTGAATTATTTTATACTGTTAAATTCACAAATGCATCACATTGACCATTAAAATTATCAATTTTAAGACCTTTTGATCACTAGCCAAATAATATCGAAAAATTATGAAATTTAGTTTTCAAATACTTTCATTAGTACAGATCAAGTCTAACGGAACCGATCGTTGATTTAGAAGCCGTATCATTGAAAACAACTTGATAATACAGAGGCCTCCGTACTACCGATAGTATAGCGGCCTAGCTCTTTATTAAATACTCTGGTATAATTTACTTTCAAGAAGAACCTCTTATATATATATATATATATATATATATATATATATATATATATATATATATATATATATATATATATATAGAGTTCGGCTATGATGCTTCTAATAGCACAAAGCACTTAGTGCTACTAAATTTTTCAGCGTTAGATTTACTCCTTTGATCATTTCTATCTGTTAGAACATACTATTCAACCAACTGCCTACTCAACCCTAGGGAACAACTATCATCCTAACCGCACTTTTCTTTATCAAAAGACCGAAAACCTGAATTGGTGCTATTAGAAACATTCCAACCTAATTATATATATATATATATATATATATATATATATATATATATATATATATATATATATATATATATATATATATATATATATATATATATATATATCCGGCTGGGATACTATCGATAGCACTAAGCGCTTGGTGCTACCGAGTTTTCCGCCGTTAAATTTAACTCTTTGACTATCTTTACCCATTAGATTATACTATTCAACCAATAACTCACTTAACCCTATGGAGCCCACATCATCATAACCGTATATTTTTTTATCCAAGGGCCGAAAACCTATTAGCACCAATAGCTTGGTGCTATTGATAGTATTCCAGTCTAATTATATATATATATATATATCCTTATTTTATTCATTATTTTATTGAAAAAAAAAATCTCATCCTTAGTTCTTTTCTAAGTATTAAATATAATCTTAATCAATCTAATTATTTTGGATGTGTGAAGCTCCTAGGCTTCAATTTGGGACATTGAGTATTAATTATTAAATTCTTAGCCAACCCTGCTTGGTACAATTATTATTTTTATTACATCTTTGATCGACTACGCATTCTCGTAACGGTACGGTTGGCTAAAAGCACTTTATCACTCTTGAGAATTTGTTTTGTGCACCGAGTGTATAAGTAAATTTCATACATCATGCCTTAAAACTCTTTAAATAAAGAATTTGACTATTTATAGATGTTCTACGTCGTTTAAAATGTTGCATATACAGAATTATTTATTTTGAAAAATATTTTTTTATAAATAATAATTTTTCACTATTATTTAATTCCTAGAAAAACTTAATGCTCTAGTAAATAAGTTTTTAAAATATTTTTGTATACATTAAATTCTAAAAATACTATTGGTCATATTTATTGAATTAGATTTAAATTAAAAATTATATTTTTAAATATTAGCGCAGCAGATAGAGTGTATTTGTACATCTCATACAAAAAATATTAACTAACTTCTCCTTCTCTCTCCTCAAAGTTATTTTATTTAAAAAATTATTATTTTTTTTGTAAAATAAAGGGACATTACTTTTTAATGAAATATTTTCTGATATATTGTTGGGAAAATCAAACACCCACTTAATAAATTTATTTTTATATGTGTAATCAATGTAATATTGTTCACAAAAATAAATGAACTGTTTTCATGAACTAGACTATTATACTATTAGGTGCTATTAGATTTTCGGCCATTGGATGAAGAAATGTGCGGTTAGAATAATAGTGATCTTCTGGGGTTGAGTCGATGGTTTGTTGAATAGTATGATCTAAGTGGTGGAAATAGTTAAGGAATAGATCTAACGGCGAAAAACTCGATAACATCAAAAATTTGATGCTATTGAAAGTACAGTAGTCGGACTCCTATTTTCATATCATACTTTTGTTCTCATACACCCGGTGCATGCAATAATTTATCAACAACTCTCTCTCTCTCTCTCTCTCTCTTCCCGTCATCATCCTCGCAACTCAGCTGCTATAACAGAAACCTCTCTCTCTCTCTCTCTCTCTCTTCCCCAAACACTCCACTTCGCCCATCCCCATCACCATCTCCATCTCCACCTCCCCCATTAGGGTTAAGGGTTTCCGTTTACCATTTAATGCGCCCTCCTCACACTCCTCGTCATGTATAAAGCCGCCTCCTTCGCCCCGCTCCTCCGCTCCCCCTCCGCGCTCCTCCTCCGCGCCATTAAGCCCCCACCGCCTCCTCCCTCTTCGATCGCTGCGTCGAGGTCGATCGGATTCTCGAGGTCGTGTAGCGCCCTATCGCGATCGCTGGTGATCGGCTCCTCGCCGGGTTCGTGGCGGTACGGCTCCGATTGGAGGTCGCCGGTGAGCCTCAGGGCGCGGATCAGGAGCTCCGCCGCGGTGATCGAGCGCTTCGAGAGGAAGATGGCGACCGTTGGTATGAATCTCAGCTTTTTCTGTTTGATTTGATCGGAATTGTGATATGATTTCTGAAAATTTGATGTTAGTATTATCAGTTTAGTGTACGTAGCCACCAAAATTATATATCTGTTTAGATCAAATCGCACTAAAGAGAGCTCGTAAGTTCATTGTAGATTACGTGTGCACTCTACTATGTGTAAAATCATATGCATCCTAAGATTGGATCATTAGATGTGAGCTCTGATAAGTTGAGCGAAAGTATGAGGAATCAAAATAAGCCTTTGATTTGAAATGATGGTCTGCAGAAGTGTGAATTGTGTAGCAGCAGGATAGAGGAATTCTGTATAAGAATGCAGAGAAGTATGGTAGCAATGTTACTCTGCTTATCGGAAAAAAGAACATCCCTGAAACTCATGTAGACTGATGCATTCTTTACGCAATGTTCCTTTGCTTTTTTTTCTTTCTAATAAGTCATTGTGACAGCATAACTATATTTCAGAAGCTTTTCATAGCTGTTTAGTTGATAATGTCTTATAATGCACTAGTATTTATATTTTGATTGTTTCTCGATTCTAAAGTCTATGCTGCTATAATTGTCATGCAGCTACAGAGAATGCTTTCAAGGACATCTTAACCTCCCTTCCTAAGCCTGGAGGCGGTGAATATGGAAAATTCTACAGTTTACCTGCACTGAATGATCCGAGGATCGGTAATACATTTGTTTAATTGTCTTTTGTCTTGGATCTGTTCTAATTTGTTATATAATATCTGTCGTAGTGCTCTTGTCAAGTTTGTGCTCTTTTTCCAGCTTACCTGTAGTCTTTTGTTCTCCTATTTTTAATGGATTAATGTCGGACTAATGGGGAAATTGCATTAACTTCTAATCTTTCATCCTGTTACTCTGGAATTTTTTCCAGTATCCTTCTCATTATCTAATGGAGAGAAGTTCTCATGTTATCTGTAACAGGTAGACTTTCATATTCTATCAGGATTCTTCTTGAGTCAGCAATCCGTAATTGCGATAATTTCCAGGTTACTAAGAATGATGTTGAGAAGATAATTGATTGGGAGAATACTTCTCCCAAGCTAGTTGAGATCCCCTTTAAGCCTGCTCGGGTTCTTTTGCAGGTTTGTTCGAGAAGGGTCAATACTGCATAATCTTGTTCATCTTTTGTAGCATTTCACTAACTAGTTTAACTCCTCTGTCCAGGATTTTACTGGTGTGCCAGCTGTAGTTGACCTTGCTTGCATGCGTGATGCCATGAATAAGCTTGGCAGTGATTCGAATAAAATCAACCCTTTGGTGCGCCCCCATCTCCATTGTTTAATCTTATTTTTTTTCCATGCTTCTAAATTTTTGCTGTTTCTTTATTGGTGCTCATTATTTAGCAATCAATATATACAAAAGAATATAAATCTCCATTTTAGTTTTGTCCTGTCAGTTTGACCCCTAGACTACTTGACATTTTGACTAATATTAACTATTAAGAACTTCCAGTTTCTCTTCCTTAGTCCAAATATGTTGATGTATGCTAATTCGAAGTGGAGCAGTTAATGCATTTTGTAATGACCATGCTGTTAGTTTTGCCATTTTTATGTTTATGCTAAGCAGTCAAGGTAGTTTAGAAACATATTGGCTTCATTTTCTACTGTTACGAGTGTTTGCTTACAAATACTATTCCCTATTTTTTTCTCTTGTGTGCAGGTTCCAGTAGACCTTGTTATTGACCACTCAGTGCAGGTAGATGTAGCAAGATCAGATAATGCAGTGCAAGCAAACATGGAACTTGAATTCCGAAGGAACAAAGAAAGATTTGGTTTCCTTAAATGGGGATCTACTGCTTTCCATAATATGCTAGTTGTTCCTCCAGGTTCTGGTATAGTTCACCAGGTAAGAGGTCTTCAAATTTTCTACTGCTTCTGTGCGTTTTTTTTTTTTGGAACAACAACATATATTTATTTTTCCGTGTAAAAGAGTGTTTCCATATTTATCCCTCTAAAGCTGACATTAATACGTTTGTCCTGGTAAATTTCAAAACTGATTCATCCTTTGTTTTTATAGGGACATCCCTCTGTTTTTGAGGATTTATTTGACTCTAGCTGTATTTTGAAATACAATTTCAGGTTAATCTGGAATATCTTGGTCGAGTTGTTTTCAACAAGGATGGCATTTTATATCCTGATAGTGTGGTTGGAACTGATTCCCACACTACTATGATCGACGGATTAGGAGTCGCTGGCTGGGGAGTTGGAGGGATTGAAGCAGAGGCTGCAATGCTTGGTCAGGTAAATTCTGGGATATTTTACCATCCATTTCATTTGAAGAACTGATGACTTGATAGGTTGTCATTCTGCAAAGTGACATTCAGTTGATAGTAATTTCCACATTAGCTTGGGTACTAGTATACTTTGAAACTCCTCTTCCTTTTTATATGTATAAAGATTCTCTAGATACATTTACTGGTTGTTGTAATTTGAGTTTAGAAAAAAAAGCAGCATTTAAGCTGTTTCTTCATGTTATTGCATCTCAATTTTCAATAACTTTAGTTGACAGGTAGAGAACTTTGGAAATTGAAGTTATTAGCAACAAGCTAACAAAAATTAAGAATTGGCAGTATTTGTAGTTAACTGCAATCTATCAATCCCATAATATTGCTCTGCTTGTCAAGACTCAAGAGTAATGCCTATTAATTGAAAACGAAGATATTTTCCGATCTTCAATAGTGGACGAAGTGAACAACTATATCTTAACGTGTTAAACCATTTCAACTTCTAAGAATAGAAAAGATTAAGTATTAATAAGCCAAATGATTGTTATCCCCCATGAATTATTGTATTAAACTCAAAATTCTCTTGTATAATCTTTCTTTTTTCTTTTTTTTTTCCTTTTCTTTTGTTGTATTGTATGGTTGAAAGTGGAATGCACTTACATATTCATTATCATACTCCATTTCTTTCTTATATGTTCATATTCATTATCATACTCCATTTCTTTCTTATATGTTCTTCAATGGCATGGAATATCTTTGTTCGATACTTATGATGCTTAAGTGTTTAACATTTAACGCATCCCCTTTTTTTTTCTGGAAGTTGTAATCCTACTTTTTAGCTAATATGCATGGAGTTCCATAGTTGGCAGTTGACTTCTGTCTTTAATTTTCTTCTAACCTTGTAATATTAGTCAAGAATATATGCAATAGCTCTTGGAAGAAATGGAATACACTGTTCTTTGTGTTTATGGTTTGCTAATTGTTGACTTTGTAATTGGCCAGCCTATGAGCATGGTGTTGCCTGGTGTAGTTGGGTTCAAATTGTCCGGGAAATTACGAAATGGTGTCACAGCAACTGACCTAGTTTTAACCGTGACTCAAATGTTGAGGAAGCACGGTGTCGTTGGCAAGTTTGTTGAGTTCTATGGTAATTCATTCTTACTCAAGATATGCAGAGGACAATAAGCAAACCTTCTCTTGCTGCTTTGTTATTTTAAACCTTTCATAATGTTGTACAGGTGAAGGTATGGGCAAGCTGTCTTTAGCCGACAGAGCAACGATTGCTAATATGTCTCCTGAATATGGAGCAACTATGGGCTTCTTCCCTGTGGATCACGTGACGTTGCAATATCTCAAGTTGACAGGACGAAGTGATGAAACTGTGAGTTAACATTTCTTTCGACAAAAGACACCTTTTATCGGAATTATCCATTGTTTTCTTTTTTTTTTAAAATCAGCTGGGAAATTTTCAACTAACAGAGGATGATTACTCTGAAAAATGTAGAATGCATTTTTACTTTTGAAGATATAGTATGCATTTAACCTACAAGAAATTGCAATAAATAAAATATGCAAATTCTCTAGTGTGAACTTCCAAGTTTCTTTGGATGAATTGATGTTCTAAAAGTTCAATTACATGTAAACCTTAAATCTTCTTTTGCTAGGTTTTCTCTATAACTGCTGGTCTTTTAGCCCATCTTACTGCAACTATTTCCTCCACATTTACTTCTAGGTCTCAATGATAGAGGCCTATTTACGAGCAAACAAGATGTTTGTGGACTACAACGAGGTACAGTTCTTTTTTTGCCTTTTATCCTTATTGTCATCGAACTAGTGATCCGTTCATGACATGCTTTTCTATTTGGTGTTCAGCCTCAAACTGAGGGAGCATACTCGTCTTATCTAGAATTGGACCTTGCAGATGTCGAGCCCTGTATTTCAGGTCCGAAAAGGTAATTGCCATATTCTTTCCTGTTAAACACCCTGCAACCAACAGTAGTTCCTAGTTTTCCTTTTGCTGTCCACATTCTACCACTTGTCATTTGTTAGAAATTTCTGCTGTTCTCATTGTCTGAAGCTTGTTCTTATCATGATAGGCCTCATGACCGTGTTCCTTTGAAAGAAATGAAGGCAGACTGGCATGCTTGTTTGGATAATAAAGTTGGATTCAAAGTAAGATTCCGAATGCTTGATTAACTTATTAGTGAAGTGTATTCCCAGTGATTCTCCTAATGCAACAATTCTTGCTAAAAGTACCAATAGTGCATGAGTCTGGAGAGAGTCAACAAATTTAGTTTGTTAAATTCATACTGAGGAATTATTTTGTACTCTCTCCTAGGGTTTTGCAGTGCCGAAAGAATCTCAAGAGAAAGTTGTGAAGTTCGATTTTCATGGACAACCTGCTGAACTCAAGCATGGTAGTGTGGTCATAGCAGCAATAACTAGCTGCACCAATACATCGAATCCCAGTGTAATGCTCGGTGCTGCTCTTGTCGCAAAGAAAGCCTGTGAATTAGGTCTTCAGGTGGTTTTTCTTTTTCATTGTTTTCAGTAAACATCAGTATTCTAACCTTGTGTTTTCATTGTCTTTACTTAATTCAAAAGTTTATTGTCTTTTGGCTTGCTCTTCCCTGCTTTGGAAAAACTATGAATTGCTTCTTTCAGGTCAAGCCATGGATCAAAACAAGCCTTGCACCAGGTTCAGGAGTTGTTACTAAGTATCTGCTTAAAAGGTATGATTCTTCTTGCTGGATGCATTTAAAAGACTGAACAGGATTTTGAGAAATTTACAAATATCAATGAGCGATGGATCCTGTTTCTTGTTGTCATTTTTAAATCTTCAGTGGGCTTCAAGAATATCTGAATAAGCAAGGCTTCCATATTGTTGGATATGGTTGCACTACATGTATTGGTAATTCTGGGGATCTTGACGAGGCTGTTGGTGCTGCAATTTCAGATAACGGTAACATCAAGATTCAATCAGTTTGCTGCATTTCCCATATATCTAGTTTGATGTTTGTTTTACTTCTTTGATACAACTATTAACTGAGCTACTTTTTCTGTCTTGCTGCTGTTGTTAATAGATATTGTTGCTGCTGCTGTTCTCTCTGGAAATCGAAATTTTGAGGGTCGAGTGCATCCTCTGACTCGAGCTAACTATCTTGCTTCCCCACCCCTTGTTGTGGCATATGCACTTGCTGGCACAGTAAGTGAAAATTGCTAGTTTTGTGCACATTTTCTTGCTGATTATTTAAGGGAAACAAGCAAAATTGTGGAAATATATTTTCTTTCTCTGTAGATTACTGCAGTTTCATTTTAACGATACTGATGTTCTTTCTTCGTTCAGGTTGACATTGATTTTCAGAAGGAACCAATTGGAGTTGGGAAGGATGGCAAGGAGGTCTACTTTAAGGAAATATGGCCTTCTAATGAAGAAATCGCAGAGGTAGATACTACAAATAATAAAGCAGATGCTTTCTTTTCAAGTTATAATTGGCTAAAATAAGATACACATGTTCTCTAGGAATATGGAGTATTTTCCCTCACCTTACTTCGGCCATAGAACTTCTCTCAGTTTATTTATAATGATTCTCTTTATTCAGCTCTTGCCATCTTGTCTAATTTATGTTACATATATACAGTACATGAATTATTGCCTGATTATATTAGTCACGTGCCATGTTTTTTTCACTTAATGCATTCAACTTACGCTCGTAGAATGCGTTATTATGCTGTTAGACATGAAAATCTATAGAATTGAAATGCAATATTCAGTATATCCGCTTTCTTTATATTTTAGGATGTAATAAGTTTTCTCTAACAAGACAAGCTACTTTTTCAGGTTGTCCAATCTAGTGTGCTGCCTGATATGTTCAAGAGCACTTACAAGGCGATTACAAAAGGCAACCCAATGTGGAACCAGCTGACTGTCCCAGCCACAACCCTGTACTCGTGGGACCCGAACTCGACCTACATTCACGAACCCCCCTACTTCAAAAACATGACCATGGCCCCTCCAGGTCCCCACGGGGTGAAAGACGCCTACTGCTTATTGAACTTTGGCGACAGCATCACGACGGATCACATTTCGCCAGCCGGAAGCATTCACAAGGACAGCCCTGCTGCAAAGTACCTGCTCGAGCGTGGCGTCGACCGCAAGGACTTCAATTCGTACGGCAGCCGTCGTGGAAACGACGAAGTAATGGCGAGGGGAACATTTGCAAATATTCGGCTTGTGAACAAGCTCTTAAAAGGAGAGGTTGGGCCGAAGACTATTCACATTCCAACAGGGGAGACGCTCTACGTGTTCGATGCCGCAATGGTAATTGTACCCTGAACCGCAACTAGAAACCTTTATTATGATTATTATTTTTTGTCGAGACTCTTATCTTTTATTTTCTTTTGACTTCTTTGCAGAGATACAAGGCGAATGGTCATGACACCATAGTTCTGGCCGGAGCAGAGTACGGAAGTGGTAGCTCTCGAGACTGGGCGGCGAAGGGCCCAATGCTACTTGTGAGCATCATATTACGGCTTATCATTTCCTTACAGCTTTGTTGATACATTAGTTTACCATAAGTTACTCATGATACTGTTTTCAACAAAACAGGGGGTCAAAGCAGTGATAGCTAAAAGCTTCGAGAGAATTCACCGAAGCAACTTAGTGGGGATGGGTATAATCCCCCTCTGCTTCAGACCCGGCGATGACGCCGACTCTCTTGGTCTCACCGGGCACGAGCGGTACACGATCGACCTCCCAAGTAATACAAGTGAAATACGACCTGGACAGGATGTTTCCGTCGTGACAGATACCGGAAAGTCCTTCACATGTACAGTCCGGTTCGATACAGAGGTAATGCTTTATTCAACAATCGAATACACAATCTTGTTGGCACCTTGTGTAGTTTAATAGTGGATTTTGATAACTCAGTTGTGTAGTAAAATAGCATTCACATTATTAATTTTAATTCTTTTCTATGATTTTGATTCTCGCCTGTAACTGTTGCAGGTGGAGTTGGCTTATTTCAACCACGGAGGCATCCTTCCGTTCGTCATCCGAAATTTGATTAATTCTCAAAAATAAAGCAAAAAGTTGGAAGGCAAAAATAAATAATCAACTCGGCAAGCGCACGGACTGAAAGAGCTTTCTCTGATAATAGAGGTTTTTTATTTTAAAAGAAATAAAAGTTCAAGTAAATTTAGGTGGATGGAGAAAATTATTCTCCACACTTTGAATAATAAACCCACTGAGACTTTTTTTTTTTTCTTCGACCAGAAGAGGTAGCTAGCTAACTGCTTCAGATGCACTATTTAATTTATGAAAAAAAATGGCACAATTGTGAGAGCAATTTGGTGTCTAATGTATTGTAAGATCTCTCCACTTCTCTTCGAATTTAATTTCACTAGTTTCTTTGCGAGATATTTATCTTATAATTTAAAACTTATCTTAAAACTCGTGAGAAACTGCTCTTATAGCAACGGTCAATCATGCTTTATAGAGTAAATAAGCTGCATTTTCGCAGGCGTCTGAAATTTGTTTAATCTATTTTTTTTTTTTCCTTTTCAAGTCATCTTATTCGTAAAAGAGTTTACTAAACTAAAAAGAAATAAAAAAATGCCGTTTTCGAGACTTAAGATTCTATGCACACGTAAGAAAGAGGAGTGGGAAATCCAGATGTGGTTCATTCATTCTATACTAGTGTAGGGACCCGCGCGATGCGGCGGGTAAGAATATATTAGTAAAAATTTACAGATTTAATAAATAAATAAAAATTTGAAGAAAGATTTAATAATATGAAAAAGACAGAAATTTTTTTTAGAATGGACTTACAATTTAACATAAAATAATATAAGAAACGAAAAAAAAGTAAGTAGTATAGAAGTAGAAAATATTTAGAATGTTGTGAAGAAGTATAATAAAAAATAAAAGATAAACTGAACTGGCTCAAATTCACATTTAAAAAAAAAAAAAAAACTAACTTGAGACTTCCATCCTAGTTGATCCGGCCAACAAAAAATAGTTGCATTCAATACTTAATTATCAATAGCAAACTTATAGCAGCTACAACTATATAATATTAGAGCAAAAAAATATAAAATAGCCAAAAATATATAATATCAGAGCACCAGAAAAAAAATATCATACAGTATTACTAAGCAACAGAAATTAAAAAAATTTGCAATTAAAAGCTTTTACCCGCGGGGCTTAGCATGAATAAAAAACAAAATAGAATCACTCAAGCGGAGGTAAAACTCAGACTTTCTTATATGCTTGTCATGCCAAGTTGAAAAGAATGTATTTATACATCGTCACGTAAAACATATTTTGTCAAATTTGCAATATTCGCAGGTGTTTGGCATAAAGCCGGCCTCCTTGCAACGTACTTGTAGTTTAATAATAAAGAAAAAAGAAATAGTCAGTCAGGTCATAGGTCTAAGATGCCCAAGAATCCAAACAAATCAATAAGAGTAACATTAGAAAGTAGACACTATATACTTTTGAATATAGAATTGCCTCTTAGTAGAATTTAAATACCAAACGAACTGAATTTATAATATGAAAATATATCAAGCAAAGATAACTGATAGATGAAAGCAAGAATGTAGAATTGCAAGTATAGTGGTAAATGCCATGATGCTAAGACGGACAAAGACGCCAAAGTACTCTTATCAAATTTGTTTAAAGTATTGGAAATCTTAAAAGTGTAACCAAGAAACCAACAATAAAATAAATTTACAAATAGAAAGCAAAGAGGGAAATGGTGAAACACATATAGCCTCTAAACATGACGCACCAGAGCACCATATCTATCATTATCATTATTTAAAATAAATCAATTCAGGAAGAAAAATATAAGAAAATAAAGCTATAAGAAGGTAGATCACGAAAAATATTTGAGAATACCAAAAAAAGGAAATTTATGACATTATTATTGTTTCAAAAGAAAGTACATGGCAGTAAATTTACTTAATAGGTAAATAAAACGGACCAAAAAAAAGAAATTGACCGAATAGAAGCTCAGATAAACATATTTTTATAGGCAATTTCGTACAATGTAAAACAGTCTTCATCCTTATTGCCAATTGAAAGTTTTCAATCATTAATAGGTGCAAGAGTTGCCCGTAGGCTATCAAATTTGACCTATTATTTATTTTGCTATCATCATAACTTAATTCTTCTGCACGCACAAATTCTTGCACCTGTGGAGTTTTAAGATACATAAAGTTATCTAGCTGTAAGTTACCTTATTTGACTTATTTTTCACTTTGTTAGCAAAGCATGCAAAATCAAAGATGGCCACTGACAAATCAGCACATTACATATCAGTATATGAATGTACATATGAACTAAAAGACGCAATAAATTAGCACAATATATATCAATAGATATCTATAAATCTCTATGAGTTCCCAATAATTTAGCCACATAGAGTAGGTGCTAGTGGAACACCGTGATGTGGATCTCATTATATAACTTGGCACCACCAGAGACGGCATTAGCCATTAGCATTAGTAATGATGTAAGGGAGTGAAGTAAAGGGCGATGTGATAGAGAGGCAAGTAATGGTATTGTTGTTAATTCTTAGAGAATGTAAGAGATACCTTTCAATACTGCTCAATGCAATACAAAAATATAAGCTCAGATATTACCTTCTTTGTCATCATTAATATACAAAGCAAAATATTTTTTTGCTTTTCTTACTTGATACTTCCCAAAGAGTAGATGCAAGAGTTGCCATAAGACCATCAAACTTGCCTTGCGCTTCATTTATTTTGAAAGATTGGTAATTTACTTATTGTGTCATCATCCGTTATCATGCAAGAACTTTTTAAGGATTGTCAGAACCACAAAAATCAAATTTGTAGATGGAAAAAACATAAATTTTTAAGTATTTTTATATCAAAGATATAAGATAAATCCTAATGCAAAATAAAAGTGAAGTTTCATAGGGTTCTATAAATGATATAAATGACAAAAGAAAAAACCGAAGCAAAAATAATTCATATACGTAGGCTCAGATAATTAATTGGCTCTATCACCAATTAACAAAACTAATTTCCTCACTTGACATGCCATGCGAATAAATTGTATCCAAAAGGATATATTACTACAATAGTTGCATTGGAGGTCATGAAAAAACTAATGGTTGCAACGGTTGCCCTGCGGCCATCCGAGTTGCCTTACCATCTAGTTATTTGGATAAGATATTATCATTACTTCTTGTTTTCTTTGGTCATCATCGCCAATTAAAAAAATATAAAAAAAGTTAACAGTCAAGTTTGTAGAGAAGGCAAAATTTTGAAAACAAACTGAAAGCATGAAAAAATACTCTATTGAATTCTTTTTGAGCTACAACACTATAACAGAAAAACATAAAAGAAGAGTCAAAAAATAGACAGCATAAAATCTTCTTTTGTCTCCTTCTATATGTACACGAAAATTTTGATAGAAGGGGATAGAATTTGACGTCACGTGGCGCAAGGTTGGTAAAAGAAGAGTCAAGAAATGGCTCTCATAATGATTTCATTGAACGTACTAATGCATTGAAAAGTACTAACCATCATCAAAGTCAATAGAACACAAATGACATTAGAAAAAATATTGTAAAAAAAACAAAGCAGAGGAAAATATTAAAGAGGTTTAGATAGTTAGATTGTTGGTCATTTAATCAACGAAGCAAAGCACTTCTTTTTTCTATCATCCAAATCAACTCCTTTGAAAGGATTGTTACTTGTTGTATTTGCATTTTCTCAAACCAAGCTATTCTGCAATCCTTTAGATTTTGATCTAGACAATAGAAATAGCTAGAAGGGAGAAAGGATGACACTATACTAAAAATTGCACCATCGGTATCTAAAAGTTATCACCTTCATTGATCCATCGAAAGCATAATGATGGTTTTCTCTATTATACTTAATGAAGAAACATGTAAGGAAAAGAAAACCCACAGACTGTCACCTTAAAAAAAAAAATTTGAAATTAGTAAGATAAAATTTGTGACACCCTAAGAAAGATAAAAAGATTATAAAATTAAAAAAAGTAATGAAATTAAAAAAAATTGTATAAAGTTGAGCATATATTGTAAAGATTTGATCGATATTAAAAAAAGATGGTCAATTTGGCATTTCATCAAACAGATAAAGGGCAAGAACAAACATTAAAAGCAAGAACAAACATTAAAATTAACAAAATGAACTTCCTAATGAATCCAAAAAAAATGGTGCAATGAAAATATCTAAATAGCAGAGTGTTCTATAATATAGGACAACAAAAAAATAGTAAACTACATCAAGCTCTTAGTAGACATTAAAATAGGATGAAAACTGACAAAATTAGATAAACCAAAGTAGCACTGTATCAAAATATATAATTAGTAGAAACAATGGATTCTCAACAAAGGAACAAAAAACTTGTTTGTATAAAAATATTAGAAAGAAAAATATAATAAAATAATCACACTTTTCATCGCACAGATATAAATAGCTATAAAAAAAAACCAAATAAGAGGAAATTGAAAAGATGTAAATATTTTTGTTGATATTTGAGAGAAAACATGAAAGAAAAATCAAACTGACATTTAATCAAACAACTAAAGGGCAATGACCAATATGGAGGCAAAGGCTGAAGATAGATAAGCTTCACAAAGCTTTAGATCAGTGGTGACAAAGTGCATTCGAGATAGGCTGCTATAGCTGTAGGAGATGAAGAAGGAGAGTAGCAACAACAAAAGATGAATGATGAAAAGAACAAAAAAGAACAAAAACTGAATCCCACCCGATCAGAATAAACCTCACAAATCCGAGCATTCTCCGCAAATGTTTGATCTAAGGGTCACACATTCGGAGATCAGATCGTCTTCACCTCCCGTCGTTGACTACGCAATGGATTGCTATGGGATCCACCGCAGCCTCCTTCCTCGTTACCTACAGATTCGAAGTCGAATCTGAAGCATCAACAGCTTTTGGAAATATGGTAGTACAACCCTTTGTATTCAACAGATTTCGAAAACCGATGCGGCGAAAGAAGAAAGAAACGAAGCGTCGTCAGAAACGGAAGCGACGGAGAGGGAAGAAGAATCGACTTGGCACCAAACCCTATTTTCCGTCTAAAAAGAGTGAACATCAGGAGCCGGAGCGACACCTCGGGGGAAACAAACCGATTTACATTAAATGGGTGAGAAAGAAACAATGACAAATGGGTCCCATATTTTTTAATTAAAGTAATTAAATTTCTCTGACAGATGGGTCCACAGCCCAAGAATTACGAAAATTCTGCCGCGTGGACAAAATATACGGGGATTAATATAAGTTAATTAATATGAATAAAAAAAAAGAACAAAACAAAAAAAACTTCAAAAACAGAGTTTTTGAGAAATAATAAATGAACAAAATTTATGGTACACGCTCGCTGAGTTACGAAAGTCGAGGCAGAATTTTAACTCGGTATATTATACAACTGTCTACAAACACGAATTTAAGATGTAAATGTGGCCAACTGAATTATCTCTTATGCAAGAACTTGCTGGCCTCTGCAGCGAGGGCGATGGATTTAGCATCGATGCTCGTCATCATATACTCCCTCTCCGCGCGCCTCTTCTGCTGCCTCGCTTTCTTGGCCCTCTTTGGAGCCAGCCTTGCCTCCCTCTCCAAGAACGCGAGCCTGAACCTCTCAGCAATGTGCATTTCAGGGGGATCGTCCGAGGAAGAGGGTGTAGGGCTGCTCCTCCTCGGAACCGCAGAAACAGCCCACGTTTTGGGATCGATGTCCTCGACTGTGGAGTGGTCCAAAGCTACATCCGGTAATGCCTTGGCAGGTACTTGTACCCCTCGAAAGCCAATCAGAGAGGGCTGTGGGTTCACGATGATCCGAGGGCATTCCTTTGCCAAAGTTACCTTCGAATCCTCGTCAATCTTAGGCTACAAAAAAGGAAAAAGGATGAAGTTTACTAAAGGACATTCGAGTTCTCTCTTATAGTTAAAGAGCGGCAAAGAAAAGGGCATTGTAAATCCTATGAAGAAGCAAACGCGTACCCATACAAGCCACCTTAGCGATTGTGCACCGTTCCCAATGTCCACTTTGTCCAGCTCCTCCCACGATTCTTCTTCCACGACGTTCAGTTTGGGCTTCAAGATACACAAGCACCTGCGTGCAGTAGAATTGCTCCTCGGACACCCTCTGCAATCACCGCATTTAACCTCTGTTCATATCCTGTTATGTAAATTTAATGAATAGTTAAAACTGAAAGCTACAGAACAAGTCGAAATTTTAAAGATTGTTTGTGTTTTCACAATAGTATCATGGGTAATGTACTTGGAAGTACAGGGCTGTAAGCAGAGAAGTCTACATAGTGTCCATACCATGATTCAAGAACTAATATTATGGCAGCAACCATCTGTTCATAATTTGGAATGTAAGATTGGCTTTAATGATTATGTGAAATTCAAATATTAGAAATGTGAAAATTGAGTAAGTATCTAACTTCAAGAAAAACAAACATCAGATACAGAAGTAAAAAAAAAATCTTGAGAAAGCATACCCGCATCTCAATATCTCCAAAGACCGACAATGAGATATAAGCTCCGAAACACCAGCAACAGTAACCTGTTCACACCGGCTGCACCATAAAACAACACATTATTCACAGATCATTTGAAGCAGACGTAAATCAAGACAGTTGGTTGGCTTCAGTATTCCCCAAGTGAAAATGCATGTTACTGTTTACCCAGGATTACAAGGATAAAATTAAAGATATCCGCACAATTTGTGTTGCGAGACTCTTCCTACAGATTAACTTTCTCGAAAGCTCATGAGTTACAGGTTATATGCTCAAACCAAAACACTAACCTTAGATAAAATGCAAATAGGAGGTAAAATAATCTTCCTATCATGTGCCGCTAACATTTTGATAATACATTATCACTACATAACTTAAAACTATCAATAGCTATAACAATGGGAATGCCTACTAAACAAATCAAAGCGACTTCCATCAATAAAAGGAGATTTTAATAAGTAATTATTATGCCAAAAATCTTACCTAATATCAACAGCACGCAAATTAGTACAAATCTTTGCTACAGTTGACAAGCCGGAGTCGGTGACATCAGATCCAGAGATATCTAGAAGCTCCCACGAGTTTTCAGCAAGTGATATAAGGACATCATCGCTCAATAATCTTCTCCTCCTTGCTATAGCTGCCATTGCCAACTGCAAATGAATTGAAAGCTCATTGTTAAGTTCAGTATGTACGAATAATATAAAACCCTTAAACAAACAACTCTCCACAAATCATTTCGGAGCACATTAATATGCAGTATGAATCCAAAACTCTAGACAAGTACGAAGAGTTAATACATTTCAGTCTCTATATTGTACTTTGACTCAAGCATGATGAATTTAATAAAATCCGGTTGAATGATCGGCTAAAAGTAAGAGATAGCTTAAACTAAACTACCCAAACAGCCAAAAACTGTTGATACAGCCATCTCTGGCATTTTTTGACAAAAATGTACTGTAAATATGATATGTTTCAGCCAAGACATTTTAGTTTTTACCTGAAACTTCACATTTTTCATTTCATGCCACTCCATAACACTGAACGACATATCCAACATAAAGTAATAGCCGGAAATACAAGACTAGCGTAACCCCTGGTGCCGGAAAAACCATTCAGAAGAAGATGGGGACTCCCCACAACACCCAATACCTCCAAAAATTACAATCAATACCACTAAACAAAAA
Organism: Puya raimondii; assembly: GCA_016920855.1. Classification (NCBI taxonomy): domain Eukaryota; kingdom Viridiplantae; phylum Streptophyta; class Magnoliopsida; order Poales; family Bromeliaceae; genus Puya; species Puya raimondii. Next base: position 216,130,432 of record JABWPP010000050.1, read on the forward strand.
GATTAAATGTAAAGCAATTATATACCTTGATATCCGGTGGAAATCCAGCAGCAACCTCCGAAATATCGGTGATGATATCCTCGAAATGTTCCCCGAGAAAACCGAGGCACAAACTGACTAACTTTCTAGGCTTGGAACTCTTTACAGGTAAAGCTGAAGTAGCTGATCATTTCAACAAGCTAGTATAAGTTAAGCATACGACGGCTAAGGTCATCTTATCAAAGAACAAAAGGACACTTGAATATTTAGCCTACAATTGAGACATACTAGCTCTAGGATCAGTATGAGTAGCATCCGATTCCGATCGAAACCAACCCAGTAGAAATAACAACAGTTTGAAGAATATTAAGGCGCAAGTCGAATATAAAACTAGATTCTTACTACTATAAGAAGCAAAAAAACCTCACCTTTATAAGCAACTGAATGAAACTTAATTAATCGAAGTATGAGATATACTCAGCAATTAAAAGCTACACAAATTCTAAGCACCAAACTTGATCCAAGCCCTATAAAAACCTAAATTCTAAGCTCTAAATCTAATAAATTGACCAAATTGTACAAGATACATATTTCCAAATCAATATATTAGATCACACAACTCCTAACATCAAACAAGTCAGAATTTTTACCACAAATTCGACGCATCAAACCCTAGAAAAGAGCATCAAACATGAGGGAAACATGCAGGGTGACACTAATCATACAAAAAAAAAAAAAAACACAGTAAAATCGGAGGAAATCGAAGAGAACTCGATCGTGCTCACCGAGGGATTGGGATAACGAAATCGAAGGAGTAAATTTAGGACTCGGCGCGAGGTGGAGATTTTTGAGCGACGATGCTAATTCGGTGTTCGCCAACGATTTCCCCTTTTCCATCGATGATGAGGAGAGTTCGCCAAAAAAAAAAAAAAAAAAAAAAAAAAGAGAAGAAAAAAATTGGGGAAAATTAAAAAATCAAGCTCTTTCGCGCACGGGAGAAATATATATACGTAGCGTTGATTCTCCAAGGAGAAAGTGTTCCCTGGACCTGGTGTATTACTTATAGTAATACACCAAACTTTATATTTAATAATAATAAATAATTAAAATGTTCGATAATTGTAATTTGTGACATATTAGAAATTTTTGATATCATTGGACATATCTAATGAGTTTAATTTTGACTCCGCGGTGTATGAGATAATTATACACGATGTTCACGCAATAGTTTCCACTTAGGATTGTATGGCCTAAAACAAGCCCGGTTCGAACAGTATTAACTCGGTTCATCGTACGAACCGACCTAATTCCCCTTTTTTGGAGCTAAATAAAAATATGTAATAGCTAAGGGGGTCAGGCGTAATAATACCAAATTTTTTTTGAAGGGTCTGTTTGAAAATTAACTATAGTTGAGGGGTCTCGTAACCTCTTTTACTACGATGAAGCTTCACCTCTCCTCCATTAATGGCGATCCCCAAGCTCCTCCATGGTCATGGGCCTCCTCCAACCTCACCTTCCTACGCCACCCTCGCCTCCTCCCCCTCGCCTCCTCCTCCCCCCTCCCCCTCCCCCGCCTCCTCCCCCTCCTCGCCTACGCCCTCGTCTCCGGCCTCTTCCGCAACCCCTTCGTCTCCAGTCGCATCCTCCTCCTCGCCTCCTCCGCCTCCGACCTCTCCTTCGCCCGCCTCCTCTTCGCCCAGATCCCAAAACCCAACCTTTTCTCCTACAATACCATCATCAGGGCCCTCGCCGAGTCCCCCGAGCACCACCCAGTGGCCGCATTCGAGATGTATGACGAAATGCTTCGGAGAGGCGCTCGCCCAGATAAGTACACCTTCCCTTTCCTTCTCAAAGCATGTCGTTGTCCCCTCGATCTCCATTTGTGCAAATTGGCCCATACCCATCTCCTTGTCCTCGGTTTCGATACCGACCCATTTGTCCAAACCGAGCTTATGAACATGTACTTGTTGTGTAGGTCTTTGCACGATGCGCGAAGGGTGTTTGATGAAATGCCCGTTAGAGATGTTGTCGTTTGGACCGCGGTGATCTCGGGTCTTTGTAGCAACGGTCTTTATCGGAACGCTTTGGAAGTGTTTATTGAGATGAGAGGTAGTGATCCTAGTGTTGATCCTAATGTGGCCACTATGGTCTCGACTATGTCGGCATGTGCTAATTTGGGCTCCCTTGAACATGCCAAGGGCTTACATGCGTATGCAGAGAAGGTCGGATTCGAAAGAAATGTTTTTGTTAGGAACTCGTTGATCGACTTGTATGCAAAGTGCGGAGGCATCATTTTGGCCACCCAAGTGTTTAATAAGATGAATGAGAGAGATTTGCTTTCATGGACAGCCATGATTTCAGGCTTAGCTTCTCATGGATTTGGTAAAGAGGCGCTCAATTTGTTTTCAAACATGATAAAGGCGGGAACTTCACCCGATTCAACTACCTTTATTGCAGTTCTTTCTGCTTGCAGCCATGCTGGATTGGTCGATGAAGCAATTACTATTTTTGGCTCAATGGAGAAAGTATATAATGTTACTCCCGAAATCAAGCATTACGGGTGCATGGTGGATCTTTTTAGTAGAGCCGGGCTTCTTTCTCGTGCTTACGAGTTCATTGCCAACATGCCTTTCGAGCCCAATTTGGCGATTCTGGGGGCTTTGTTGAGTGCATGCAGGGTTCATAAGAATTCGGAGATTGGTGAACTTGTTGCGAAGAAAATTGAATCAATTTGCCGGTACAAAGGAGGGGCTGATGTACTCTTATCTAATATTTATGCAGACCAGAGCCAATGGCATGAAGTTGTTTCTGTCAGGGAAAGAGCAAGAAGGGACGCAAGTAAGCCACCTGGTCAGAGTTGGATCGAAGTTAGTGGTTGTGTTCATGAGTTTATGGTCGAGGATAGATCACATCCGCTTTCAGTGGAGCTGCATTTGTTGTTGGATGGATTAGGGAAATTAATGGAAGAGCTAATCTAATATTCATTAACTGCATTTTGTTTTGTCTATAATTTGAGGTCTTTTGGCAAAAATTTGGATCAAAGTTCGATGATAACTGATAATTACTCTGGATTGTGGATGTTTTCTCGTAGACGAGACTTTATATTCTTATTCCAGATTGATTAATCGAAGCTTGAATGTCACTGGAGCAATGGTGGTATAAGGGTTTGGAAAGAGTTGTTTTCTCCCCCCAAAATAGAGAACTTTTTTTTTTAAAAAAAGAGAGAATGTGCAGCTTTGTATCAGTCTTGAAAGTGTTTCTTTGGAAGTCTTGTTATCACTTATCAATATACTGTTGAGAAAATCAAAGCCATGGAAATAAATAGGAGGAAAAAAAAGAGCCTCGAGCGGAGTTTCAGAGAAATGCATTTGTTCTAGACAATAAAGGATTTGGTTTTCTATTAGATCGTTGTTTTGCTGGGGAGTAAACTTGCACATGTGAACACAATTATCTTGTTACAATACATCTATTGGACTTCTCCATTGAGAAAAGCAACAAGGAGGGAAAAAGAAGAAGCAAGAATAAAAAACTTAATCAGAGGGACAAGTGGGCAACACTCTTCCCATTAGATTGGGAAGAGTAAACAATAAGTTTATTTTTGAATAAATTACAGTACAGCATTATTGCCAAGCATGATAGATTCTCCATGGATATTTGTATGCATGCATATGTGATCATATGGACTATAAAGTACCAGTGTCCACATACTGAAAGATGCAACAGTGTAATGTGATCTGATGATCTCAAAAAGATTATTATTTCATAGCAGTGTCCACATTGTTTAACAAAACCTGTCATTTATCTCTTAGAACTTTTACAAGGGACAAATCATCAAGTATCAGCTTCGTGCTAGGGTGGAAATGGTCGCATGGATTCGCTTCGATCCCTCCCACTTCCTGATCCAAACCAGAAGAAGTTGGTTCAGAATCTTTTTGCTCAAATGACCAGGATTTGGCCATTTTTTCGGAGGGGCAAAGAAACAGTATTTTTTTTGGACATATTTCTGTATGTTTTGTTGGAGAATTTGACAAGATTGTAACTAAATGTGAAGGTTAGAAGCCAACTATAGACAGCCAAAGGACTGAGAACTAACAACTCAACTGAAACTGTCTTTAATATGCAGAGGACCTATAGTGATATTTAACCCAAAAAGTGGTGTACCTCATTCCCTCTGTCAGGTATCAATTATAGTGGGCAGCAAAAGTGCTTCTTTGTGCTTCCTGTAATAATTTTGTTGCCACTATGATTATTGCTAGTCACTACCTTGCTATAGTGCAGCAAAAATAATAGTACATTACATCAGTGACCACCATTACTGAGTCTCTTGTGGTTCAAGTTTACCTTTATGCCTGCTTTAGTTTAGTAATATAATTCAGGCACTAAAAGAGCCCAAAGATCTTGCTATTCATTTCTCCTCAAGATAAATCAGATACCACTATTAAGTGCAACAGAGCATTATGGTGCATATTTATCCTTTTACCAAGTTATGATACTTAATCATAATCTTTTCGAACTCTTGCTCTGTTAATAATAAATTCTTACATATTGGTAACAACTAATTGATTATTGGGAGAGGACATTACATAACAATTTTCACACTTTTCTGACCCCTGCATACATATTTGGAGTTCAATTCCTCAGAATGCTCTTGTGATTCCTCATGTTTTTTAGGTTGAAATCATTAATATACTAAGAAAGGAAATTCCTCTTGTTAGAAAGAAACCCCATTCACACAGGTAGGCTCACAAGGAAAAATCTTTATCATACTTGATCTATTGATAATTCCTAGGAGGGCAATTTCTATGGCTATTTTGATACATGGGTTCTGATTTTTTGACCCAAAAGAGGAAAAAAGAAATAATCTGATTCTGTTTATTATAATATGTATAGAAGAGCTAAGCTAAACTAGTATAGTAGAGCACCAAATGGATAGGATCACAAGTTTCAGCAGTAAAAATGCTTGAGGGTGAAGCATTAAACCTACCATTGACACTTGTTCACTGAGCCCACAATATCAATGTAACTGTTCCCTCCTCCTTTTCTACTCATATATATTTATTCCTCTTTTTTACCAAAAAAAAAAAAAAAAAAAATTCTTCTTTTCCCATCCTTGTCATCTTTATTTAAGCAGCTTCATAAGGCAAAGAGTGATGCAAAACACATCAAAGTGAGATGGGTTCTTCTCCATTTCTCTCTTTGTTCCTCTTCTTCTTCTTCTTCTTCTTCTCAGCCCTTGTCTCTCTAACACCATTAGCCATTGGAGGGGGGGATGAGGTGGGTGTTAAGAGCACTGGGCTTGTGTTGAACTTCTACAAGGAGTCATGCCCACAAGCAGAGGAGATCATAAGCCAGCAGGTGAAGCTTCTCTACAGGCGCCACAAGAACACTGCTTTCTCTTGGCTCAGGAACATCTTCCATGATTGTGCTGTTCAGGTCCAAAACATGCTAAAAATTTCAACTTGGGTCCTCTTTTCTTTTGCCCAAAAGGATGGATTTTGGTGGGTTTTTTGTAATTTTGGAGAATTTTGTGTTATGATGCAGTCATGTGATGCCTCATTGTTGCTGGATTCAACAAGGAGGAGCCTCTCTGAGAAAGAGGCAGATAGGAGCTTTGGGATGAGGAATTTCAGGTATATTGAGACCATTAAGGAGGCTGTGGAGAGGGAGTGCCCTGGTGTTGTCTCTTGCTCTGATATCTTGGTCCTCTCTGCCAGGGATGGCATTGTTGAGGTAATAATGTGAATCTCTCTCTCTCTCTATCTCTCTCTTGTATTGTAGTGATGAGTTATGTAGTAGAAATTTGTGTTGATGTATGTAGCTTGGAGGGCCATACATCCCACTGAAGACAGGGAGAAGAGATGGAAGGAAGAGTAGGGCTGATCTGCTTGAGGAGTACCTCCCTGACCACAATGAGAGCATCTCCTCTGTCATGGACAAGTTCCATGCCCTGGGCATTGATACTCCTGGAGTTGTTGCCCTCCTTGGTACTATATCCTCATACCCATACATACTTGCATACATGGAACATGATGTTTCAGGCGTCTATTTGGTCTAGCTTCTGAAATAGCTTTTATACTTTAGAAAGTAGAAGCTTCTGTATTCCGGATATTTTGTCAATAAATGTTTGGAGTTTGGGCCGTATAAAGCGAAGCAGCTTTAATTTGAAGCTTTTGCTTCTGATGTCGGGAGAATTTGCTAGGGAGGTTTCAATAGAGAGGCTTCTTCTTTTACTTCAAACAACTCTGCTCAAACTATCAAGTCGTATGATTCAAGTTACACATTTGTTCACATCTGTTGTTTAACATGTTAACAAATAGAGAAGTGAAGATAGTACATATTTTTCTATTTCACTCATGTGTTCCGCCAATATCACCACTTCACAGCATTTGCAACTTAGTCGAATCTATGTTCATCGTTGCAGGAGCCCACAGCGTGGGCCGCACTCACTGTGTGAAGCTGGTGCACCGGCTTTACCCAGAAGTCGACCCAGCCTTGAACCCTGATCACGTCCCGCACATGCTGAAGAAGTGCCCGGATCCGATCCCTGACCCAAAGGCCGTTCAATACGTCCGTAACGACCGTGGCACTCCCATGAAGCTAGACAACAACTACTACCGCAACATACTGGACGACAAGGGCCTATTACAAGTGGATCACGACATAGCCCACGACAAGCGGACCCGGCCATTCGTGAAGAATATGGCCAAGAACCAAAATTACTTCTTCCGAGAGTTCTCGCGGGCGATCACGATCCTATCGGAGAACAACCCGCTCACGGGGGACAAGGGCGAGATACGAAAGCGGTGCAATGCCGTCAACAAGCGCCATTAATAGGCGAGGCTCGGCAATGTTTAAGCGTGATTGTTGATGAGAATAAGTGTGATGTTGGCTCACCTATAGTATTGTTAAGGGGTGGTGGTGCATTGCTTCTTTTTTCTCTCTTTTTTTTTGTGCTCCTTTTAGCTTGTAGTAGAGTGGTAGCAGATGAGATGTGCATGGTTGGTGCTATGATAGAAAAGTAAGCAGTGGCATATGATGATGGTTTTTATGGTAAAATCATGGAAAAGCTCAATTAATGAAGGTGTGTATTTTGAGTACTAGTTGTTCATCTTTAATTGAAGATCATAATTGCGATAATCGTTTTGCTTGTTCTAAATGTTTAGATTGATCTAATCTCCTGTATAGTATAGAATATCTATCAATGCTTGCACACCACTCTTTGTTTCCTATGCGGAAAAGCCATGGTAATTTACATGGAATATTTGTGTTTGTGACCATCAATTACATGTAACAAGCAATGTTGATGACATTTAAAAAAAGAAAATCTTATCATCCTATATATTATTGTAGCTTTTATAAAACCATGAAGCCATTTTGTGTTGCCCACAAAAGAGAGGAGAAAAAGAAAGAAAGAAAGAAAGAAACCATGATGGGGTCTGGTTACTTTGTCTTGTGCGTGTGTTAGAAGCTTAGTATTTGTAAAGGATGAGAGAGAGAGAGAGAGAGAGAGAGAGAGAGAGAGCAAAGCATAATTTCAGATTTTTTTATAAAATAACTTTGTAAAATTTTATAATTTGCGAAATAACCGTGTCAAATTTTTATTTGGCAAACTAATCTTTTAAACGCGGTGAATTATTTACAGCATTCAAAAAAAAAAAGTAAGCCTTCTAAAAACGATTCACCGCCTTTAGAAAGAGGTCATAGATGACCGTACTAGTTATTCTGAATGCGGTGAATCATTCACCGTCTTTAGATGATTAGTTTGCCATATACAAATTTGATAGAGTTATTTCGCAAATTATAAAATTTTGAAGGGTTATTTTATAAAATAGTTCTATTTCATAGATGACTACTCCCACCTAGTTTTTAAATAACAAATGAAAGCATGGGAGGATATAGTTAATTATATTATTGGTCTCTTAGCTTTATCTAATTTTTTATTTAAGGGATGTTTGGTTATCCAAAAATTAGCCCGAAAAACAATTTTCTAGCTGAAAAAATTGGTTTATAGGGAAAAAAATGTTTTTTATCTTTTTAAATTTTATGGCAAACTAGTGTTTTTATTTTTCAAATATTTATTCGAAAAGTAAAAACTGTGACAGAAAAAAAAAATCATAAATTTTTTTTTTTGAAAAATAATTTTTCATGCGTTTCCAAGTAACCAAACATTAATCTTTAAGCTTTTTGAAATCAAAAAATATATATATTTTTTTATCTAGAGAGAAAGATAACAAAACATTAGTCTTTAAGCTTTTTGCAATCAAAATATTCTCTTTTTTTTTCTTTTTTTTTTTATCGAGAGAGAAAGATAACAAACTATCTTATCCGCTTCATTCAATAAAAAAAATAAATTAGATTATAAAGACAAGGGAACTGGGCTCAAGCTGAGCAGGTAACAAAAAAAAAAAAACCATGAATCTCTACACTCATTTTGAAAAATCAGGTTATTTCTACCTACTAATCCTTTTTTCCGACGAATCTATAATTTTTATTTATTTATTTCTGATACATTCCTAGATTAGAATTTTCTAATTATGCAATAATATATTATTATTTTAGAATATTTCAGTTATTTTCAATAAAATGTAATTAGGGATAGGTTATATAAATATATATCTTCTAGGGTTTGAAGAATAAGAAGAAATTGATCGTCTTGTTCTATCTTCCCTCTCATTCCATTTTTCCTTATCTATCTTTATCTCTCTAATATCTCTTTCTTTAGGGGGTTCGATCTTTTCGAAGTGATCGTTTATCCCTATCGATACGGTAGGACCGTATCAATTTCACTAACGTTTATACTGATGTAAGGACAGAAATTGCTACGTGATATAATTTGGTAGCGCACCCCCCACCTCTAGTAGGGATGTCAATGGTCGGGTTTGGGTCGGATTTTCAAAAACCCGAACCCAAACCCGGACCTGAACCCGGCGGGTTTTAAAAATCCATACCCATACCCGATCCGACCAAAAACCCGAAATCCGAACCCGAACCCGAACCCGAACCCGAAAATTCAAACCCGAAGTAATGATTTTTCTTTACCATATCTCAAAATATATTATATTAAAATCAAAACTTTTCAAAACACAATCAAATATAAGTAAATAATATATATATATATATATATATATATATATATATATATATATATATATGAGCTAGTCTCCTATACTATCTATAGTACCGGGGCTCCGGTACTATAGTCACTTTTTCGATCTTAGGGTATTCAAATCAACGATCCACACCGTTGAAACTAATCTAGAATATTTAAAGTTCTTAGGAATAAAATTTTATATTTTTTCGACGTAGTTTACTTTGTGATCAAACCGTATCAAATTTCAATGGTTATTATGGCGAGTTTGTAGTTTAACGGTGGAGAAGAATCTAAATTTATTCAAATTTTGATAGAAAATACTTTAAACTACATAGATGAAGGTCAACATCCTTGATCTTGAATTCGAAACTCCTATACTCAAATTTTAAGAATTATTCAATTTCCACCGTTCATTCTGACATTATTTATTTACTAAGTAAACGATATCCAAAAAAACTAAAATTTTATTTCTAAGAACTTCATATACCCTAGATCAGTTTCAACGGTATGGATCGTTAATTTGAACACCCTAAGATCGAAAAAATAACTATAGTACCGGAGTCCCGGTACTATAGATAGTATAGTAGCCTCATTCTATATATATATATATATATATATAGAGCTTGACTGGGCTACTATCGGTAGTAAACCGTCTCGTTTACTACCGATTTATTTTCGATGTTGGAGCTTCCAAATTGACGATCGACACCGTTGAACATGATCTAGACCATTTAAACTATCTAGAAATCAAATTTCATGCTTTTTTGATATCATTAACCGAACGATCAAAGGGTTACAAAATCTGTAATTTTAATGGCCGATATGGTGTGTTTGCTCGTTTAACGGTATAGAAGAATCCAAATCAACTAAATTTTTGTTAGAAATTTTTTTAAACTATTTAAAATAAGATCTGTACTCTTGATCTTGATTACAAGACTTCTATCATCACTTTTTATAGGATATTTATTTTCAGCCATTCATTTTCTGTTCACTTGATGGACAAGAGAACAATATCGAAAAAGCGTGAAATTTGATTTCCAGATAGTTTGAATGGTCTAGATCATGTTCAACGGTGCCGATCGTCGATTTGGAAGCTCCAGCATCGAAAACAAATCGGTAGTAAACCGCTCGGTTTACTACCGATAGTATTCTAGCAAAACTCTATATATTATATATATATATATATATATATATATATATATATAATTTATTCGGGTTCGGGTTCGGGTCGGGTACATACAAAATTCATACCCGTAACATATCCGTCTGGTTTTTATTTTCTATACCCATATCCGAATCCATATCCATTTAGTTCGGATAAATCCGTCCCGTTCGGGTTCGGGTTCGGATAATATTTCGGGTACCCATACCCATTGACATCCTAACCTCTAGTGACATGGTTGGATTAAACCATCTCGTAGGGGGGGTCGGTGCTTCCGATTTAGGGGTTCGGGGTTAATTTGGGGTTTGGGGTTTACGGGCATATATTTAAAATATAGAAAATAAAAATGACATAATTAGATTGTGATGAGTGTAAAAGGTCTTTGGTGTGAATGGTATGATCCTTTTCCCACCTCGGACCGGACCGGACCGGACCGGACCCAGCCGCCTCCGGCCGGTCTAATTTTCACGGTTGGACCGGCTCGTCAACCCACACGTGCGTGCCACGTGGGAAATTGATTAGCAAAAGGGCTAATCCAATGAGGCACTGTTTTATTATTTGAGTACGTGACCTGGTGACCCTTCAACTATCCATTGCTCACCTACTCTCTCTCTCTCTCTCTCTCTAACTTTTTGGAGTTTTTATTTATATTTAATTTCTAATAATAATGATTTGTTAGTCTAATAATTATTATCTAAATTACTGTTTAAAGAGTTCAGGACTTATTTCTCCGAGTCAGCGTTCAAAAATAACGTTCAAGCCCGTATTTTTAAGATCTTCTTAGAATGACACAAATTTAAGAAGAATGTCTGAAAGGTTATCTACAGTTGAGACTCAAAAGCTAAAAAGTAGAACCTCTAGGCTTTTGATTCCACTACTAATTTACATAATGTAATCTATTTTGAAGTTTCGACTTCTGCTACTTAAGACAAGTTGTTAAGAAAAATTTAGGCGAGTGCTTCTCCTAATAAACTTTTCGAATAATTCTGAAGTAAACGACGCCACATCTTATTATAAAACTAAATACATTTTTCATCCAACTGATACTTTCAATCTCAACTGCCCATTAACTTATACCTTTTAAAATCATGCCACAAAGAAATGATCAAAATGGGAATGACTCAAGAGCAAGAAATGTAAGTAATTTAAGAACAAGAGATTGGTCTACCTATTTCATGCATATATATATATATATATATATTAATTAAGTGCGATTTTAAGCCTACCATGGTTTAACAAGTTGAACATGTTGTTGATTCTTGAAAAGTAGGAGAACTCAAAAATGACTACATCAACATAATAAATAATTCATATTCTCCAACATTTTGTTTACTCGGAAGGAGAAAGATAAATGACCCTTTTTACTCCACTGTAGCTTTTAAAGTGTTTAAAATCCTATTAACTTTATAGCTAGAGCTTATCTTAGGAAATACGATATAGTTGGAGATACATATAATTAGAAATATTATAATTACAAGTACATGTATCTTGTTTTGTCAGATGCAGCAAAACAGTGCTTCAGTTATAAATAGTTTATTTAGTTTATGCAGTTGAGAATTATATTTATAAATTTTATTACTTTGTATATGAGATGGTGAATCTCATCAATGTAGAAGAGAAAAAAAAATTATTTAAAAGATGATTAGATAGACAAGTTTATATTTTATTTAAAATTACTTTCTCTAATAGTTGCAGACTTGCAGTTGGTATTACAGCCAATTTGTGATATACTGGACCTTTAACAAATAGGCAAGATGGTAGTATGAATTTTTAGTTAGCATTTTTTTCTACAGTGCTTGACTGAGTTGAAGACGTTTTGACGCGAAATAGACACAAAAACAGACTCAGAAACTTAATATTTAGCTTGTGGATGACTAAAGTTAAAATACTAGACTTTGAGGGACTTAATGGCATTTTTGCATTTGAAGTAGGTGCAGTCCAGGAGGGCACCTCCATCCTTATCCTTCTTTTTTGTTAGCTTTTGAGAGAGAGGGAGAGAGAGATTGAGTCGGTTAAGGAGGAAAAAAAAAAGTGACAAGCTTAGTTTTCTTTTGCAGCGAGCGAGTCGAGCACGAGCGCTGTATTTTTTTTCGGTGTTTCGACATCACGGTTATCCTTTGTGTGTTTAGTTAGACCACCTATCAGTATATATAGCAGTCTGTATAGTATTTTGAGGTTTGGAGTTGCCAGAGATATTGTATCATTTTAAAAATTGGTGTGGTGATGATTGTATATCTACAGTGTTGCTATAGTACATAATGTTTATTCTACTCTGATACCTACTGTTGTTGGATTTCAGTAAACTTATTTAGAGTGGTTTTATTGACGCTTCGTGTGTTTAATGTGTATTCTTATGCGTGCGGCGGGTCTGTTGACGTAATCTGGACTTTCGCTGTAATCCGGAGCGTGACACAATTTGGACGTAATTTCAACTGTTATAATAGAGCCTCATTGTATAGTTCCAACTGCAGCAGTTAAACTCTAATGCGTCAATTCAAATATCGTATTTCGGTCTGTTGTAGTTACAACTATATTGCAATTATAACTACGTACATACAACCAAAAAGCTAAACTAAAAAGTTATCTCCTAAACTAATATCTAAATTCTTTTAGACTTTTTCGCTGCGAACGTTTAACTTATACTTGTCGAGTATAAAAATCATTTAATCATCAAAGGAAAAAACAAGAGTTATAGAAACTATTTTTTCCTTTCTAATTTAAAAATATTATTATATAATTGAATACAAAAATCAATTTGCAGAAAACAACAGTCAAACACTCAAACCAATAAAAGCGAGAGATTCCTTCAACTAAGTCATATTCACACCTACAATTCAAAGCCCTCTTGGATTAATTTCTCCATTTCAACAAATCAATGTTACTTATATAGGAGCAAATAGTGGGGCCTTTAATATACCAATAACTTTGAAACATATTTCCAACTGTTTTGTGTCCTTTTTTCTATAAAAAAAAGCTGATTTTTCAGCCACTTTATTATTATGCGAGTCAATTTAGCACATAATAATTTGTATAGTATTCTATATTTTATTATAATTACGTATAAATCGGTCGATTCAGCTTGCGATATATAATTTATCAAGTTATTATTACTTAGTTGTGTGTGTTTTTTTTATTAAAAATAAAAGAAGAAGATAAATACGCGATACTCCAACCTTTTTAGATTAAAATAAAATATTAGTTCCAAAAATTTGTAGAGTAAAAGGCCTAGGGGAAATATATTATATATATATATAAATATAAAAGTTACGATACACATACTAGTGGTTGAAGTACCACGTAACGTACTTACGTCCGCTTCATTTATGATGCGAATTGCTGACTGTTGTTGTCTTAGAATTTTAGACTCATTCAGTGATGACTTGGTCTGCCTGTCTGCCTTCTCTGCTCGCATCAACCTCTACGTTAATTCAATCAGTAGGACAGTCCAACATGCTCTCTCTCTCTCTCTCTCTCTCTCTCTCTCTCTCTTAGGATGTCAATGGGTATGGATACACGAAATATTATCCGAACCCGAATCCGAACGGGACAGATTTATCCGAACTAAATGAATATGGATTCGGGTATGAGTATAGAAAATAAAAATCCGACGGGTATGAATACGGGTATGAATTTCGTATGTATCCGACCCGAACCCGAATAAATTATATACATATTATTTATTTATTTATTTATACAATATATAAAATGCCTAATAATTTTATCCGTTGGATCTTTATCCAACGGTATATTTTGAAATATAGTAAAAAAAAATCATTACCTCGGATTTGAATTTTCGGATTCGGGTTCGGGTTCGGGTTTCAATTTGGTTGTCGGGTTTGGGTTCGGGTTTTTGAAAATCCGACCCAAACCCGACCCATTGACATCCCTACTCTCTCTCTTTCTCTCTCTCTTCCATTTTCTTGAGGTAATTAAAATGTGTGGATTAGTTCCCTATATAATCCTTGTACTGCGCCTTGGTCCCTTTACTTTTTTTTATTTTGGTATTCTAGTTCTGAATGTTAAAACGTGCCTGCCAATTCAAATTCTTAAATTTTCTATTCTGCTCTTATAGTATGTTAAAAGTCTCGTATATACATAATTAATATTCTTAATACTAGAACTTTCACATATATATACAAAACACAACACAATTAGCAAAGATTTTGATGGCTGGTATCCGAGGTTTCAAATTCAAGTCTATCTTTCTATCGTACAAAAAAAAACCAAAAAAAAAAAAAAAAACTTTCACATATATATCTTTCGGAACAAATTGTTTCTGGATTTGTTTTGATGTTGGGCTAAACTACAGAAAATCCCCTTATAAATATCCGCATTTTTATTTTTTTCTCATAACTTTTAAAAATCTATATTTTACCCCCTCAACATTTTAAGTTGTTACATTTAGCCTCCCTCCGTCAGGGTTCCATCACTATTCCGTCTAAGGGTAATTTGGTCATTTTACCCTCTGTTGTACCCTCCTGAAAATATTTCTGAAGTTTTAAGGAGGCAAAATGTAGATTTTTTAAAGTCAAAAAGAAAAAAAAAAAAATTATATTTACAAAATGTTTTCTGTAATTTAGCCTTGATATTATGTTATCCAAAAAAAATCAATCTAGTAGAAAATGAGTTAGAATTAGTCTTAACATAATAATATATGTGAAACTTGGGAAACTCAAAAATTCAAGTGAATAGTAGAGTGACCAAATCATAATATAAAGGTTGTAGAGGGATAATCCATGCATATTAACCTTTCCTAATCACTCCATGGATAATTATTCCTAATCACACTTTCCACCCTTTTTCCTTCTTAGACCCATATACCTACTGATCAGGAGTGTTGAATTGGTCTTTGTAATTATTAAATTCTCATTTATATCAGCATATTTTCATGAGCCATGAATACTTAATTTTGACCCATTCTACTCCCTTCCCTCTCCTCTCTATGTGTGTGTGTATATATATATATATGTAACCTCAATAAAACCACCAAACACTTCTTCATTTGCTCTCTCTCCCCTTCTATAAACATCAAACAAGAACAACTTACCACAAAAACAAGAGATATATATATATAGATATAGGGATAAAAGGAGAGAAGAGAGATTAATGGGGAATTGCTTGAACCCGCGAGCCGTGACGTGGGTCGACGACGAAGATTGGGAGCTGAGAGTAGAGCTCGACGATATCAAAGAACAGCGGAGGAAACATAAGAAGAGTAAGAGAGGAGGGAAGGAGCAGCGCGAAGTCGAGCCTCCGACCACTTCGGTGAAGATAAAGCTCACAAAGAAGCAGTTGGGGGAGCTTCTGGTGCGGACGGATACGAAGGGACTGCTGCCGATCGACGAAGTTATATACCGTCTCATGAAGAAGGCGAGCAAAGAGTCTACATGCGGCGGCCGGAGCTGGGGTTGGAGACCAACTCTAAAGAGTATACCAGAAGAAGTTGTTGCAGGTGTAGGATCATAGATAAGCTATTTACAAAGCTATGTATGTACATTAGAGGTTGTGAGAGCCTTATTGTTTCTTTTGAATATAGAGGCCCTTTCCTTCTTTATTATCTCACATAATTAAGTTTCTCTTGAGTATTAAATTTACCTCATATATGCATGGAGGGATTCAGCATAGATTTTGGAGATATTGAAGCAATGAGAGACATTCAAACAAACCAACACATGAAGCAAATGGACATGTCTATTGTGTATAAATGCATAAATGATAAGTACTACATATATCTCAAAAGGGATAATTGCCTATATACCCCTAAAAACTTCAAAAATATTTTATTTATCCCTACTCTTTTTTTCTTTCTAATATACCCCGCATATGTTCCTCCATTATTCAAAAATATTCCTGCAGTTACCACCCGTTAAGTTAACGTGAGTTAAACGTGAGTTAAATATCTACAGAGTTAAAAAAATAAAAATACCTCTTTTGCCCTTAACTTAGGGGCAAATAAGAAATGTTGGTAATGGTAGAAGGATATATTTGAAAAGAACAAAAATCAAAATACTTCTTGTGCCCCTAACTTAAGGCAAATAAGAAAAGTCGGTGATGGTAGAAGGGTATATTTGAAAGGGTAAAATAATAATTTTATAGGGATAACAGCTATTGCTAATAGTTCACTAATATAATTTAACTCTAGGGGTATATTTAAAATATGTTAGATCGTAAAAAGAATAATTTTAAGGCTAAATTACCGAAAACCTCTCTATCAATACTCGCTTTTTTACTTTCCCCCCGTCATTTAAAAACCTACACTTTACCCCCTCGAAAAATAAAAAATGTTCACAGGGGTACGGTGTTAACTGTAATGATAAAATGACCATATTGCCCTTCACCATCTTCGTCTTCTCTCTTAAATCTCGCCCAGCCGCCATCTCTCCTCTTTCGTTCTTCGCTCAGCCGCCTTCTCCCCTCACCATCTTCGTCCTCTACCTGCTCCCTCACTCCTCCTGCACCCTCCACTTCCATTTCGGCGACGGTAACGAGGGGATCGGGATGGGCATGGACGGAGAAGTGGGCGAGGGCGAGACAGCGAAGGAGCGCGAGACGCTGATGGAGAGGTGGGCGAGGGCAAGGCAGCGGAGGAGGGCGAGGCGGCGGAGTAGGGCGAGGCGGCGAGGAAGGAGGCGGCAAGGGAGGAGGCTGAGGATATTTTGGGTATAAAAATATATATAATAAAATGATATAAACGGAACCCTAACGGAATACTGACGGCGGGGGACAAAATGAACATTTTTTATTTTTCAAGGGAGCAAAGTGTAGGTTTTTAAATGACAGGAGGGAAAAGTAAAAAAGCGGGTATTGATAGGAAGATTCTCTGTAATTTAGCATATTTTTAATATTAGCCTTCTAAGAAGGGTAAATTAGAAAGTTGAAAACTTTTCAGCAGTATATAAGCAATTGCCCCATCTCAAAAACATGACAAGAAACAACACTTCAGTGAGAGCAGGAAAAGCGCTACCTATGGAGCATAAATCCCTTGAAAGAACTTTGAGTTGTTATCCTTCCACCTCAAAAATTTTAATGTTGCTTCTGTCCTTTTGCCTAATATTTAGAGACTTCAACTATTCAACTACTTCCATGCATATATATATAGAGCTTGACTGGGCTACTATCGGTAGTAAACCGCTCCGTTTACTACCGATTTGTTTTCGATGCTGGAGCTTCTAAATTGACGATCGGCACCGTTGAACATGATCTAGACCATTTAAACTATCTAGAAATCAAATTTTATGATTTTTTGATATCATTAACCGAACGATCAAAGGGTTACAAAATCTGTAATTTTAATGGCCGATATGATGTGTTTGCTCGTTTAACGGTATAGAAGAATCCAAATCAACTAAATTTTTGTTAGAAAATTCTTTGAACTATTTAAAATAAGATCTGTACTCTTGATCTTGATTACAAGACTTCTATCATCACTTTTTATAGGATATTCATTTTCAGCCATTCATTTTCTGTTCACTTGATGGACAAGAGAACAATATCGAAAAAGCGTGAAATTTGATTTCCAGATAGTTTGAATGGTCTAGATCGTGTTCAACGGTGCCGATCGTCGATTTGGAAGCTCCAGCATCGAAAACAAATCGATAGTAAACCGCTCGGTTTACTACCGATAGTATTCTAGCAAAACTCTATATATATATATATATATATATAGAGAGAGAGAGAGAGAGAGTTGAGCTCCTATGCTTTTAAAAGCACAGGAACATCTTGTGCTTGTGATTTTTTAGCCTTCGGATCGCTTCAAAATCTATGCAGCACTAGTAAAGAAGAATTAATGAGACACACCGTTAGTAGTGCTGCACGGATCTTGAAGCCATCCAATGGCTAAAAAGTCACAAGCACAAATGCTCCAGTGCTTTTAAAGTACAGAAGCTCATCTCTCTCTCTCTCTATATATATATATATAAAAGAGATTACAAGCTATATATGAGAGCAAAATGAGAACCTATATATAAATGTTTAAACTTACTATAGCATTCAAGACATGTCCATACAAAGCATAATTATGCCTTCAACCATTCGACACCACCCAAAAAGGAGCAAAAGCAGACAGTAGCCAAAAAAGCAGCTTCTCCGCTAGGAGATCAAACACTACTTACAAATGAGCTTTTCGTCATCAATACGACAGTTAAAAAGGCCCACTGATTTCAGAGTAGAAAAAAGAGATTCAGGTGATCATCATCGTCACCAATACCATGCTGGTAGTCATAATCAATGTAATCGTAGTCATAGTCATTGTCATACATCATATCATCGAACTCTGAATTTTCTGAGAAGATATCATCATCATCATCTTCATCGAAGGGCCCAACAACAGCATCGTACGCATAGTCATCGGTGGAATCCTCTGGTAGCCTCAGATTCTTTAATCTCGAACACATTGCCTTCATGCTCGCATCCATATTCAAATTGAAACACCGGCGTATATCGAGCGACTCAAGGTGAGGACAGCTATCAAGAATGGCCTTTAATCCTTCATTAGTAACCCTGTTACCAAAGAGTTGAAGTTGACGGAGCTCATGCATAGTTTTGGCTATTCCAAGTGCATCACAGTCGTCGGTATTATCGAGTTCCTCTTCATCGTCTGACATGTAATAGGACCCTTTAGTGTTCAGTTTAAATAGTTTAAGCTGTGGGCATGCTTGACCAACAGATTCACACAATTTCATGGTGAATGAACCAAATATAATCTCAAGTTTCTCTAAACAAGGGAACCTCTTGACCATCTCAGTCAACCCTTCATCGGAAATGTCATTGCATGATATGAGGCGAAGTGATTTCAATAAGTTTGCCCTGCGGTAATTAAAAACTTAGATAAAGACGGCAAGGATTGCTAAACTGATGCAGGAATACCATGTAAAGTTGATAGAACCTTCACAGCCTATAAGCATGTACACATACTATACGCACACAGTAGAAACAAGAAAAAAAAATCAAGGATTTCTCGATACACATGTTTAATAAACTCTTTTAAATAAAGTCATCAATTTAAGCTTTTTATCCTGAAATAATGATGGAATGCACGTCAAAATGTAAATTGCACCATGGATCCTCAAGAACGAAACTTAAGTAGGGTCCTTGAGATTCTAACTTCTCATAATTCAACTACAATTCTTACACCCAGTTACATTCGTAGTCGTTTCTCATCATGTCCATGTAACAGCTATGTCCATGTATCCGCTATATGACTATGTAAGCAACTGTGGCACGTGTCTAATTAGAGGTCGCACACGTCAATATATTGGCATTTCCATCCATTTGATTAGAGTAATTAGATGGAGCTACTAAGATTACAGTGTATTGAATAGTTTAAAGACTCAACTACACAAATTTAAGAGGTTGAATCAAATAGAAACTTCGCTGAAAGGTTAGCACTCGGCCATCCAAACACAATTGCATCATTAAAAACCGAACCATTAGAATCAATCGCATACTCGCATTTTAAAGCAGAACAGCATAAACACAAACACGAACGATCCTGTCCACAATGTTTCCTGACAGTACCCACAATCAGTCGAATTACTTCATTGAAACGGACAAAAATGTCCAATGTAACTACAATTTTACCATAGTGTAAGTGATTGTTTGGGATCTTCTCTTAATGAACGAGGGTTTACATTTTTTTTCCCCAATATATAATGGTTACACAACGCATTTGAATCCACTCAATCAAAATAATTTAACAGGACTCAGCTATGCATATTCAGAGGTTTTAGGATCAAAATGAAGCTTTGCTCAAAGGTTAGCATTTGGAGATCCCTAATTACCACAATTGCAACATAAATAACAGGATTAATCAACTCAATATTGCACCTTAAAGAAGTATAACATGAACAACCACAAAATGTTCGCCGAAATGAGCAAGACGAACCTCTCCGCGATGTACAGCAGAAGCTCGTCGCTACCGAAGAGCGCGGCCGAGAACTCCTCCATCCGCCCCGCGCTCCAGTCCACCGCCAACCTCGCCATCGCCTCCGCCTCATCGAGATTGTCGAGGCTGGTCATGTCGACGCGCCGCCACAGCAGCGGCTCACGCGCGACGCGGCGCCACGCGCGGCACACGCGCCCCGCCGCCACCAGGATATCGACGGCCCCGATCTTCCCGAAGATCACCGAGAGCAAGTCCGGGTAAAGCTCCGCCCAGTTCCTCCGCTCCGCCGAAGGAGGATTAGGGCTCGGATCCATTATCGCACCCCACCCAAACCCTAGGTTTTGGAGCAACAAAGGGAGGGGAATTGATCGAGATGGGGGTTAGGGTTTTGGGGATCGTTCGGGGGTTGGTTAGGGTTAGGGTTAGGGTTTGGGGGTTGGGTTAGGGACCTAGGGTTACGGAGAAAAATGGCGATTGCGGAGTGGAAAGATTTGGGCGGGAAGGAGAAGTCGTGTGTCCCGTAGGTAGGTTTTATGCGGACACATATAGCTCTTTTGCGAACAATTTATAACTGCTGGACCCGGTCTATAGACCGCACCAATAAGAATTTAGTTTATATTTTTCTTTAGTTTAGGTTAACAAAAAAGCTGAGTTTTGACTTATTATCTATACTATTTATAAAAGCCTGAGTTTTACTTTTTTTTTCTCTCTTCAAAAATGTCAACCATAGTTTCTGCAGCAAAAAGCAACCCTCCTCACTGAATTTTGTTGTCGAATTCATTTTAGTGGTTAAATATTTGAAGCTCACGAAAATATGGAGTAGCAAGGAGATAGGATATTCAAAAAAGCTGAAAAAACACAATAATGCATAAAATTTTTAGTTTATAGTTTGAGAAACTGCACTTTTCTATCTATAACCAACAGTTAAAAGTAAAATTTGATCCAAGTGGTCCTCATGATCTTCTTACAGAAACTCGATGCTCAGAAGTTCACAATTTCACAAAATTGATCATTGAAACACATTCAGGTTTTTGAATTCGGCTTCGTCTTTTAAACTTGAGGCTCTGATTTACAATTCCAAATTTATTTCATTATCTCTGAAACAAAGAGAAAGCAGTTGAGGACTTTACAACAGAAAGCAATATGAGCTCAACACCATAACCAAAAAGAAAAACATTAAACAAGCTCTTCATACCTATCTAATAGATCCCATGCACAATCTCCCTATAAAATCCCCACCCCTCTACTACTCCACCTCTACTCAGTTACAAACAGAAAAAGAGATAACATGAAGACTCTGGTTGTTGCATCTCTGCTCCTTACTCTTTTAGTCACCTACGTGGCGGCCGAGCGGGCCCAAGAAATGAGCTGCACCGACGTCGACACGTGCGTCGCCCCCTGCATCTCTTACCTGACAGGTGAGCAGCAGTCCCCGGCCCCTGCCTGCTGCGACGGGCTGAAGAAGCTCAGAACACTGGCGGCGGGCACAACGGCGGAACGTCGCTTCGCGTGCAACTGCATTAAGCAGGCGGCTGCGCGCTTGAAGATTCTCGAGGACGATGCCGTCAGAAAGCTCCCTGCCGCATGCGGCACCCCACTCCCCTTCCCCATCAGCTTAGACTATGATTGCTCCAGGTAAAAATGCTTCCTTCGCTAAATACTTTTTTTATACCTCTTGCAGTGTGTGCTTGTTGCCGATAGCTTTTTGATGACTTTCGCTTCCTGCAGCCTTCCATAAGCACTGGAGAAGGACATAAAATTGGGCAACAATAAAGAGGAAAGACATTTCTTTCTACTTCAGATTTATCTGTAATGAAGCTTTTGTCCGAGCGAATAAGAGGAACGAGATAGTTTAAATTGTACAAGAGGATGCGATCATATGGGCTGTATTTTATCACCAGTAGATGTTTTCATCGTGAAAGCGCTCCTTGGTTCAAAT
Organism: Puya raimondii; assembly: GCA_016920855.1. Lineage (NCBI taxonomy): Eukaryota > Viridiplantae > Streptophyta > Magnoliopsida > Poales > Bromeliaceae > Puya > Puya raimondii. Next base: position 216,152,486 of record JABWPP010000050.1, read on the forward strand.
ATAATTGTAACATGCTTCTTGGTTCAAGATAGTTTAAATTGTATAAGAGGCTGTGTTTCCAGATATAAAAGCATGATCTTTTCTCTGTCTGCGAATGTGCGTGAATTGATTGAAACATTCACCCACGATCCAACCATAGTGAGTGAAAAATTCACTTTTGATCCGCCGCAATGTAGGAGGTATCTGTACTGCTTGTGAAAACTTATCCTGCACTCGGCTGATTTGTATCGTTATCCAGTATAATCCAACTATAACCTGGATTCTTCCTTAAACTGTTGGACTGCATCGCCATCCTCGCCTTTTCCTCCTCCTCCTTTAGCCCAGCAGAAGAGAACATATTAGATAGAACAGCATAAGCTGTTGCATTATTGGGTTCCAACTCTAAAAGCCCTTTTGCCGCTATCTTTGCATACTCAAGATTGAAGTGGATTTTACTTGCATTAAGCAAAGCCCCCCATACATCTGAACTGGGTTTAAATGGCATCGATTTGATCAATTCCAAAGCTTCATAAAGCATTCCAGCACGCCCGAGAAGATCAACCACGCAGGTATAGTGATCCGGCCCAGGTTGGATTCCATAAATAGTGCTCATAGATTGGAAGCAGTTATACCCTTCTTCAACTAAGCCCGCGTGAGCACAAGCAGAGAGAATCCCTAAGAACGTAACATAATTGGGCCTATACCCATCTGTTTGCATTTTCACAAATAGTTTTAGCGCTTCCTCAGCCAAACCATGTTGTGCATATGCGGTTATCATTGCATTTATGATAACGAGGCTTGGTTCGCTGATCCATGAGAAAGCACGATAAGCATCGCCCATGTTTCCACATTTAGCATACATCGAGATTAAAGAGCTCTGAACAGTTACATTGAGCCCTAAGCCCATCTTTAAACCACAAGCATGAACTTGCATCCCTTGGTTCAAATAAGCTAAACCGGACAAGGCACTCAACACACAGCTTAATGTTATGGAATTAGGTCGATAACTTTCTTGTACCATTCGATTGAACCACCTCAATGCACTTTCATTATCCCCGTTAGCTATGAATCCGGAAACTATAGCGGTCCAAGCAACTTCATCTTTTCCCGGCATTTGTTCGAAAAGACGGACAGATTCTCCCATGCATCCTCGATTAGCAAAACCCACGACCATCGAAGTCCAAGAAACAGCGTCCTTCTCGGGCATCATCTCAAATAGCTCATATGCCTCTTCAATGGCATCATGCTGAATATATCCATTGATTAATGAATTCCAGGACACTATATCTTTCCTCTTCATGCAATTGAATAACCTCTTAGAATCTACCATCAAACCGGCTCTAGAGTACATAACAATCAAGGAATTACCTAAGAAGGCATCAGATTCGAAACCCATTACTATAATAATACCATGAATTTGAACTCCTTCACCAATCCTACTAGATTCGCTGCAGGCATCAAGCATGACCGAGAGTGTGGTCGAATTGACACTCACGGATTCGCTCCTCATACCGAGAAACAAAATAAACCCGTCTTCCCACATTCCGGCCTTAACATATCCTCGAATCATAGAAGTCCATGAAACCACATTCCTCTCCGGCATCGCATCGAACACTTTTCTCGCATCGAAAACACTCCCATATTTACAGAACCCATCCACCATCGAGCTCCACGAGAACACATCCTTCGCCTTCATCGCCCCAAAAACACGCACGGCGTCATCCAGCTTGCCAACCCTCAAGTACCCGCAAATCAACGCATTAGAACCAACTGGGTCCCGCCACCTCATCGGCATCTGATCATAAACCCCCTCGGCCTCCCTTATCATGCCGCACTTGGCGAACCCGGCGATCATGGCGCCGAACGACACCGCGTTCTTCACGGGCATTCGGACGAACAATTCATAGGCGTCGGCGAGCTTCAAGGTCCGTAAGTAACCCGAGATCATCGCATTCCACGACGCGGCATTCCTCTTGGGCATTTCGTCGAACACGTTCCGTGCCGTCTTGGCGTCGCCCGCGTCGACGTACGCCGTGAGCAGCGCCGTCCACGAAACAACGTCGCGGATACGCATGGCGTCAAAAATGGATTGGGCTTCTCGGATTTCGCCATTTCTCCCATGTTTGGCGATCTGGGTGTTGTGGAACACCAAGTAGCGAGTGGATTCGGAGCGGCGAGAGGCAGGGTTTGTGGAAATGGGTGGTGGGGGCGAAGTGGAGAGGCGAATGGATGGAAAAAGGTGGAGACTTTGGAGGGGGAGAAGGGTTTCGGAGAGGAGGTGGGGAGAGGGTTTCCTCAGCATTGTTGGAGCTCATGGAGATGCACATACAATAACTATCTTTTGAGTGAGAGAGAACACGTTTTTGAATTTACATTATATACGAAGCAAGGTACGTTGAATTCGGCCAAAAGAGGTGTGTCGTCACCGACTTTTTTTGCTCCCCCCAGCAACATATGAATTCGTCGTTGGTGACTGTTTCGCCGCCGGCTTCGATAGAGCACGTTCGACGGCGATTTTGATGTGTGACGTAAGTTGAAATCGGTAGTTGAAGTGTTCTCCGCCACCGACTCTCTTAATAAAGGAATTAAAACTAAACTCGGCATTTGAGAGTTGATCCGTCGCCGAATTCACATGGGTACTTCGATGAAGGACTCGGCATGCGAATAGTTTCAACAGCAACTTTATAGGAGGCCTTGAGTCAAAGTCGGTGTTTTCAGTGCTTTCACCACCGACTTCAGTTAAGTCTCTACCAGTTTGTCCATACAGGTTACTAATTTAAGGTTAGCTTGTAAACTCGGCAATAAGAGGCGTTCCGTCGCAAAATTCACTGGGGGATATCTTAATAAAGGACTCGGCACGCGAATAGGTTCGGCAACGACTATATATATAGGAGGTCTTGAGTTGAACTCGATATTTTTAGTACTTTCACAACCAACTTTAGTTAAGTCTCTACCCCGTCCTCAGTGCGTCCACAAAAGTTACATTGATTTGAGATTAGCTTGTACTCAATCTCAACCTCTCCGATCTATCCACCGACGCAGATGAGGAAGATCAAAGAAGAAGATTCCAAATTGCGATATAATCGATTGACTAGTACTCTCTTTGCGAGAAAGAGCATTTGAGGACAAAGTGTCTCAAGTACCATCTTCTTTGGTTTTTCCTTTTATATGTATATGTGTTCCTGTCATGGACTAGTATATTCCTTTTGCATTTTTGCAAAGGGTTACTTTTTTGTGCTCATCTTTGCAAGGTTATTCATTTTTCACTGCACGTAGAACTCGTCATTCGTCGATCCAAATACTGTAATAATAAATTTTAGAACCAGTTGTACCAGAGGTTACAAGTCCGATGCCTAATTACTTCACGTTTTCAGCTGAGTTCATTTCTAAGAATAATGAGCAACAACTTGAGTAATATTCAAAACAATAATACTAAGAAAAATTATAACAACTCGACCCGCTAGCAATAATAACTCGTTGAGTCCACACCACCGGCCCAAAATGCTTAAGCCCAGTTATTATTACTAGCGTGTGAGGACTCATATATTCTGATCAGAATCAGTTTTCCATCCGATGTGGGACTATTGGGGCGTTACAAACTCACCATGTTTAGAGCCTGAGTTTCTCGTCAGGTCCAAACTCGATAACAGACAGACAAGCCAGGACCAGAATTACCAGGCGATGTGAGATTCTAGAGGTGGCTCCTATGGGTTCAAGAGGTGGCTCCCACCAAAATCGTTGGTGTAGCACTTTGTCCCGCTTAGCTCTCACACTTCCGACGGGTATTCAGCTCTGATACCAAATATAACAATCCGACTCGCTAGCAATAATAACTCGTTGGGCTCACACCACCGGCCCAAAATGTTTAAACCCAGTTATTATTACCAGCGTGTGAGGACTCATCATATATTCTGATCAGAATCAGTTTTTCATCCGATATGGGACTATTGGGGCGTTACAAAAATGAAAAGTTTTGGCACCTGAGAGAATCTTTTGCCTCATCTTCAGAGCCAAAATGTCTTACCCAACTATATATATATTACAATATTTTGTATCTCTTCTACAAAGCCCTTATTATTATTATTTTTTTCATTTTTGATCTTAGCCCATGTGTATATCTCTGCAACCATGAGTCTAAGTCCATCTCCCAACCTACTTCCAACTCACATTTTGTCACACAATCTGCAGAGATATATATATATATATATCAATCTCAGATAGAATAAAGAAAAGTATATAATTTCCCATAAAAGAAGTCATATCCAAACTCTAGGGCACAACCCATGTTGAAGTAACTTTATGGCATGTATATGGGTCCCTATTTTTGGCTTGGTCTAAGATTTGGAATTATGTAAGCAGATATACTTCTCACTCAGAAAATAGTATAAAAAATGTATAGCTAGAGACCCCATCAAACTATAGGTTGCTTTGAAATGGCCCCCTTAGGGGGGTGTTTGGTTCCTTGGAAAAGCATAAAAAAATTAGTTATTTTTTAAAAAAGTTTTCATTAAAAACACTCTTTTCTACGATTTTTGTTTTCCAGATAAAAAATATGAAAAAAAAAAATACTACTTTTCTATAAAATCTAATTTTTTTTTTACGAGAACTTATTTTTTTAAGAACCAAATGAACGAAAAATATTTTTTCCGGCTAGAAACTATTTTTTAGGATATTTTCGGGGAAACCAAACACCCCCTTAGCTAGAGACCCCATCAGTTAAGTTTCTTCAATCTTTTGGAATCAAGTGATTTAGTACTCAGAAACGAAACTAAGGGTTTTCATCGAATTAATCGATCATTTTATCAAATTTAATAATTTTAATTACTTTTTTAGCATCTGAATTAATGGCTAGTAGAACCACAGTATTAACAAAAAATTTAACTGAATAACTAGAATAATTCAATTCTAGAAAAATTAAAATTAAGGGGGTCTCAACTAAAAAAAAAAAATCTCAAAATTGAGGGGTCTATTTTAGAATGCTCTTTGTGGGGATCTCCATATTATTTTCCCCTTAGAAAAAATGTAGGAGAGAGAGAGAGAGAGAGATTTTTTTTTAGTTTGTGGAGGTTGTGAGACACTTGTGAAGGGCCCTCTTTGCCCATCACCACCCATATTGCTTGTTCATGACTTTTATTATTTTACTTTATTTCATTTTAAAAATTATTTTGGGAAGTAAAGGAAAGGGAGAAGGGATTCTTTGCATCTGGCTTCAAACTAATTACATAAAGGACTTCATTATTGTCAAAATTCTTTTGAAAATAGAAGTCATTAAAACAGGTCGTTGTAGGAGTTGACGAAAAAAAAAGATCCTTTTATAACTTGAACAATCAATTTTTATCAATAAGTAACGCCAGTCAAGGAGCGTGGTAAGTGTACGAATCTAGAGAGATAGATATGCAAATACAAAGTTTTAGAATGTAATATGTGAATACATGTAGTTTTAGGATAAAAGTCAACAACGACGCATCGATAGATTGATAAACTCAATTTAAATTTTGCTTCTTTGTATTTTATGGTATCTTTTAGTTGGCATACATCTTTTAGTTGGATGCATATACTTTTTGGTCGATTTCCATACATCATGTTAATTAACTAGAGGTATTGCATTTGCCTTCTCTAAGATAAGTTAGGTCTACAAGAAACACTAGATCAATAAAAATTTTAAAAAGAAAAAAAAAGTGAAAGTAATTATTAAAAAACTGTGGATCACATAGGATTTTGCAGCACATTCAATGTCAATGAATTGTCAATGTATTTTCTTTGATTTTTTTTGCCTAAATATATATTATAAAGATGAATATATAAATATATAGTGGAGAAAAGAGAAAAAAGAAGCCACTAGCTAGGAAATAGGTTAAAAAAAGCATAAAATATGAGAGAGAGATCACTTTTTGGTTAGAGATCTTGGACTATTCTATAACATCTTAGACCCCACTACTTAGAATTTATGCTATGATTACTCAGAGTTAGTTAACTAACTCCTGAGGTTATAGTAGTTACAAACACAAGCTGTTAACACAAGGATTAATATATATACATATAATCTATAATATTTGAGACCAAACATACATAAATTTGTGTCATGATCTTTTCTAATGAACCTGCATTTGTGGGTGAAGAGAATCTCCCTTGTCTCCTCCAATGTGATCAAGGAAGAGAAAAAAGGAGAAGCATCATTTGTCGCCTTTCTTGATGAATAATGGGGTCAAACGCCGCATGATCGCGCTTTAACAGCATGGGGTCTTCATAATTAAAAGAGTGCTAAGAGACATTGATTCATTCCTAATCATCATTACTGTCCCTTTCATCTAAACCCTAGCTACAATGCAGCCTATATATAATTTGTCGATGTTAGTTAATTTATCGGTCGCGACGGGCCCACGAAATGAAAGATATTTCGCGGTCTTATCTCTTAATTTCTCCTTGTTCTAATCTTTAAGCTGATGTGGGTTTAGGTCACAATGATCTCCCTAGTTACATACCATTTCTTTTTTTTTAACAATATCCTTCTTATGGAATGTGCTTGTCAATTCAGATTATAAAAGTAATTAAAGTTATCTATCTTCCTTGAGGTGTTTGCACACTGTACAAAACACTGCATTATTATATTTGCATAAATGTCCTTATAAGCTTAATTATCAATTATTCTAAAGAATATAAGAAACAAGCTCAATATATTATATAGTTCATTTTGTATGATCATTTTCGAAAGTAGATGTTTGTCTCGCGCAGAAGAGTTTTTACTACAACGAATGAGTTTGCGTCGATCCTCGAAACAAACACAATCAAGGATCTACATGATGACCCTTATTCCAATTTCCAAACTTATATACTCATGGCAGTTTTTCACATTTTATTCACACTAGCTAGCTATCTCTCTCTTTTTTTTCTTTTTCTTTTTTTAGGTTCCAAAGTGTGTGATACCTTATCCCAAATTTCTCCAAAAAGTTCCTGCCAATCTAAGGAAAGCATGCAGTATGGTGGCAATCTTAGGGAGCATCATTGTAGCACCTTTTGACTAACTTTGACACACTGTTCTCTCTCTCTCTCTCTAGATCTCTCTACTTAATTTCTCTCTCTAGGAAAGTTGTCCTCTAATGCCTTTATCACCACATGCAGCCCCCATACTCACCACACAGATTTTGACTGTCCAAAGGACAGCAAATGGGGCCAACAATTTTTGAAGAGTAGTCTCCATGCATCTGGGGTAGGTGGGGAGTTTCCTTCAGAGCCAATATTTGATTAATAACTCTGCATGTGTCCACTCCTCCTCCAATTTGTACATTAATTGTTCATGAGCCCTCAGATATTTATGTTTTTTGGGGGGGTGTTTAATTGAGTGGATACATCTCAAGTTATCATGAAACTATTTCTTTTCTCCTTCTGTTATTTAAATTAAGAGGTTATATACTTGAAGGCATGAAAAAGTAGGAAAGGAAAAAAGAAAAAAAGAAAAAAAAAGAGTAAGAAAACATAAAAGTTGAAGCATACCATGCATCTGAAGAGATTCCTTGGAGAACAAATAAGGCTTTTAGCAGCTTATCAAAGTGTGTCAGAAGTTTTGATGACCAAAAGTGGAGATACAATGTGCAGTTACTCTTTTAATGTTCATTTACTATACTTGAATGATTCTCATTAATAATCCATCTTGATCGGGCTGAGCTTCTACCAGAGTGTTACTTGATTAATGGAATTGTTTAAAACAGCAGCGAAAGCTTTTTCGTCGAAGTCCACTCGATCAATAGGCTTAATTCTACTGTGTAGAAAATATAAGCTGATTTTTCAAGTAGAGAAATTATTTCAAAAGCTAATCTTATTAAGTTGGGAGCTCCATTACCTATATTTTATTTACATTCTGTACATAAACATTCTAAATCTAATTGGTAAATGGATCCTTTCACCATTAATTTTTGTACCACCATAGCCGTATGCTATGGACCATTTGCTAGGTTTCAACACATGACTACACAAAATTCCTAAAGTGGTATAAATAGAGGGGCCATTAAGTGCCCAACTAGAAGGTGGTCCAATTAATTAGTCACTTTAGAGCAGCTGTGATTTACACAAATAGGACATTGCTAAGGATGATATGATAATGCACCACATAATATTGAAAGGTAGTTTGGGGAATCACAAGGGTGCATATGTGGGAAATCACAATATATCTTTAATTATTGATTAACAAGGTTTGTGGACATGTGCAAGAGAATTTTTACTTGGCAACTTAATTACCCTATGAAAGCTCCCATAATTAACTTTCTTAATTTGTTCTTAAAGAAGGCATAACTAAGTTCATCATATGCAAAAGGCCAATAATTAAGTTGTTTTGATTTCTTGTTGGGGTTTCCCTTAGCATTTGATAGTGATGTAGTTAGCATGCAATAATGTGAGCATAAGGGGAAAAAAACTGTAAATTGCCAGAAGGGATGAGGCTGACCCTTGCCAAATGTTTAGGTTCAAATTGCCGGGGCTTTTTGGTCGATCAAGACAGAGCATCGAACTGCAGAAACATTATTTGAGTAGAGTTGTTTTAAAAAGTACTGACAATTTGTCACTAAAGTTCTTCACAGTTTCTCAATTGTCGAAGCAAACGTGGAAAGTTCGAATATTTACAAAAAACCTAAAAGCTTATTCCAGCTTCGGGCAATAGAAAAAGCTAGCTGTTTGAGTACTGCACGCTTATTTTCCAAACTAAAAGAACTATTCTAGAAGTCAAGCCAAACAAGCATTAATGTATGCAGATTAGGGGTTTTGTCAAGTTCTTTTCTTAGGTTTTACATGATTATATTAAGTCACATGCAAAAAACTAATCACAAATTGCGTTCAAAAATTAATTTTCTGTGAAACTGAAGATAAGACAAACAAGAAATCGTTAAAACTAAATTTATGTGGAATACTCAACTTGATAACATATCTTCTTTATTTTGTTATATATATATTTGCTTATAAATTTCTTAATGTTGTGCATGATTGAAGAAAGAGTCAATATGATGTATTGATATATATATATACATGTATATAGCATGACAATATTGTATATCTTAATGCAATATCTTATTCCATGCTAACCCACAATGGATAATGCTAAAGAATATTTAAATAGCAAATATATTCAACTTGAATGAGTATACTAACATTTGAGTACTTAATATTATTGTTAGTGATCTATTTTTACTAAATATAGTATATTTTCAAGTACTATATTATTTCAATATCACTCTACTACCATAAAAAATAATACATATATACTAGCCGTGCACCATTCATGAGACCTCGCGATTCGTGCAAGATGCATGTAGCCGATCATGATTAATTTCTCCATCGATGAATCTCAAAGCATATTGAATGGCTATGTAAGGATGTGAGCAAATGAGACACACCATATAATTGCATAGAATTTTCTCAATTCATAGTTAAGCATGATCTCATTTAGGATATATATATACGTACATATATTACTTGTTAATTGAGTACTATAACGTTTGTTTGTTTGAAAATGACAGGATTTGATAATCTCCATATTAATGTAACTCTCTTATCATAAGAAGCCTATTGATTGGCTATTATTTGGAGTTTACTTGGCTTAATTAAGATGAATCAGCAAGAGACCAACATCAAATTAATGCTTAGAGTGGGAAAGTCTCACATATCTAATTTCAAAATACATCTTCTCTCCAAACCCAAGTCCTTTTCTCATCTTGGCCTAGTCCCCATCACTTACCAACTATAGGATGTACAGCAGGTACAGATATCTTTCGTATTCATATCGATTTGTCGATCGAGCGAATTCAATTAGTAGAGATGTGCTATACCAATCAATATTGTACAAGAAATAATTCGAAAGTTTCGTATCGATGAGAGAAAAAAAAGTAGATATAATTGAAGATTGCAGTTTCAGTGAGAGTGGACCTGTTAGACGCTGACAAGCTTTACGTTCACAATGTGTAATCCTTATAGATCAGGTACATAGTGACTTGACTCGTGATGCTTTAGATTTCGAGGATTGAAATGGAAACGACGGTGACAGCGACTCGCATGTGGTTATGTCCATGTATGACCTATGTGCGACATATATACATGGCACAGAGCGAGGTCGACACCTTCTATTAAACGTAATAGAGACCAGCCTGTCAGTATTAGTAACTTGATAAAGCAGGCCTCAGAATCTTTAAATAGAAGATAAAAATAGTGAAGCGCAAATCATTGAAATACCATGTTACTTAAATTTTTATCCGACTCTAAGAGATCATCGATCATTAGCTTATAATTTGAAAGCAATAGCTCTTTCTCTCCCATACACGAGGATCTCTGACCCCACCACGCATCGATCACTGTTGTCGGGCTCAAAGCTCGAATCGGTCAGAGACCCTTTAGGGTTTCGGGCTCGTCATGTGGTTCCAAAGGACACCAACCGCTCTCTCGGTTCGCAGTTAGCCAGGAGATTTTTGCCATGGAACGAGACAGGTTGGTGAGGCATTGAGTTGGATGGTGAGAGAGAGAGAGAGAGAGAGAGAGAGAGAGAGAGAGAGAGAGAGAGAGAGAGAGAGAGAGAGTTAGGACTTAGCTTGAATTATGAGTTGTCTCAAAGGGGAAAGGGTTTCACATAGCTTTTTATGTGTTGTGTGAATGGGGTTAGGCATTGTTGTGTATTTGTAATTTTGTATGTGTGAATTTATGGATGGATAATAATTAATTTGTGAGTCATCATGGTCCATAGCTGTTCCTTTTGTATTGTCACATTGACCACATTGTTTTCAGAATTTTGAAAAAATGTGCTAGATATGTCACCAAGTATATATATAAATTAACCTATATATTTATGTTGTTGGTACATGTTAATTATTGGTGTGGTCCTCATTTCCCTATTCATATTGCAAAAGTTTCTACTTAGTTCTTAACCTTTTGGTTTTTATAGATTACTTGTTAACCGACACATTTAATTAGATGCTGTAATCTTAATTATTTAATTAAACGAATGATCTCTTTGTTTAGTCTTAACGTAAAATGTATAACATTACAAAAAATTGCAATGCTACAAAGCGAGCAATTGCATTGAAGTAGCTAAGGATAATTAACCTCTAAATTTATCTATTTTCGCTTTGCCATTTTTAAATATTTTATTTGAAATTTGGTGGAACACATGCTCTCCACGTGCATGTAACTAAAGTTTAGTAGAATAAAATAATAATAATTAAACTAAAGAGTCAAATATTAGTTAGTGGATATATATATATATATATATATATATATAGAGAGAGAGAGAGAGAGAGAGTTGAGCTGGAATGCTATTAGTAGCAAACGGGCTCCGTTTCCACCCATTTATTTTCGATAATGGAGCCTCCAAATCAACGATCGGCACCGTTGAACATGATCTATACCACTTGAACCATCTGGAAATTAAATTTCATATTTTTTCGATATTATTCTCTTGTCCATCAAGTGGACACAAAATTAACGGCTGAGAATGAATATTCTTTAAAAAGTGATGATAAAAATTTTGTAATCAAGATCGAGAGTATAAATCTTGTTCTAAATAATTTTAAAAAAAAATTAATCAAAATTCAATTGATTTGGATATCTTTACACCGTTAAACTAGAAAACGCCTCATATCGACCATTAAAATTATAAATTTTGAAACTCTTTGATAATTAGGTCAATGATGTCGAAAAGATTTGAAATTTGGTTTTTAGATACTTTAAGTGGTATATATCATGTTTAACGGTGCCGATCGTCGATTTGGAAGCTCTATCATCGAAAACAAATGGGTGACAACAGAGTCCGTTTGCTACCGATAGTATTTCAGCTCAACTCTAATTTTATATATATATATATATAACTACTATATTTTTGGCCATTGAAAGATGTACTCTTCATCTAAGTTACATTATTTTATTTTCCCTTTTTAACGGGGGAATTTGCATTGAAACTTTAATAAGGAATATGCAAATATCGATCCTAAGAATTAATTAAACTATAGCATATACGAAGAATATATAGAAACATAATTAATCTTAGGCTTTTATTTAATTATCTAATCTTGTACAACTTTTACAACAACTTAATCGTAATAACTTCAAGCAAATTTATTTCCTTAAAGATGACTTTGCTATTAAATTTAACCAAGTCACTACTCAATATAATGCAATGTCTAATTAATTTAATTAATTAGAATTTATTTTAATTTAAAAATAGGAAGTGTCAATAAAAAAATTTAATTTAAAATTAATGAAGTATAATCGAGGAAAAATTAATTTCAGAATGATCTACAATTGTGAAAAAAAGTCTTTTCATGATGCAAAAATATTCCTATCCTATTTTATAACATCATGTGAGATATCATAGAATAGAGGAAGGGGTAATATAGTAATTTTATATCAAAAATGATCTTTCAATATAACACTTTTCTTATTTTTTATGCAACATGCAAATTCTTTTATTTAATTATTACTATTTTGATCTAAGGCCCGTTCAGAATTGTGTTATCATTATTTGTTTCTGTACTTAATATTGCGTTTCATGTATCGTAATTAGTCGATTATAATATATTTTTTACGGTTCCACTGAAAAATATCAAATCAACTCTATTTTATCTATTATCTATTAGTATTAAATGAACTTCAGTATCAAACGGACCCTAACACTAAAATAGACAAAACAAAATCGAAAAAAAAAAAAAATTTCGCTTGTCAGAAAAAACACTAAAAAATATCATAACAGACTAATTACGATTTGCAAAAAAATAATATTACGAAACGAATATAATATTTTTTATTATATTTTTTCACCATATGTATTTAATTTTTCTACAATTTTAAACGGAGCCTAATACAACTGTAGCAGAAAACACTTTTTTAGGTGACTAAGAAAAGAAGAAAAAAAATGAGCAAAAAGAAAAAAAAAAAGGAAAAAAAAGGAAAAAATAAATTAATTGGCGGCTTCTCCGCGGTAAAAAAAAAAAAAAAAAAGAAAGGGAAAAAAGAAGAAGAGCACCACTCGTGGGGTTAAAGCCCGAGACTCGAAGCTCCACTCCCTCTCTCTCTCTCCTCTTTCTCTCTCTCTCTCTCTCTCTCTCCTCCCGAGGCTTCGATCCCCTCTACGCGCACTCGAGATACCATCATCACCATCCCCAATCTCCCTCACCTCCCATGCCCATCCTCTTCCCTGGATGCTCCGCTCCCTTCTGAGTGCCCCCTCTCCACTGCTCTTTCCCGGCGCCGGCGGCGGAGGCGGAGGCGGCGGGGGCGGGGGCGGGGGCGGGGCCGGGGGGTGGTGGTTGGGATCTGGGGTTCATAGGGTTTTGATATGAGGAGGGTCGCTGGAGAAGCTCCGAGCTCGGATTAGGGCTTCGGGAGCTTCGAGCTGGTGGTCTCGGAGCTAAGTAGCTGGTTTCGCGGAGCTTGGGGGTGAGATCTGTGCGATTGAGCTGCGGATCGAGTTGTTCTCGGAAGAGGAGCTCGGTTTGTGGCGTCGGCGAGCTAATGGAGGCTTTGAGTTGAGATCTGAGTGAGCTAGCTCGCTGTTTTGCTCTCAAAGGTTGCTGCTTTAGTGGGATTCGTGAAGGTGACTTCTTTCTTGGGTAGGGTTTTGTGCTCGTTTGGTTCATCGGAGGTAACTGGTTTGCCTCTTTCTAGCCCTAGTTTCTTTCGTTTGATTCTCCGGGTCCTAGAGCAGTAGGTTTTACTGCTACATGGCTGTAACTTGAGAGTTTTTGAGTACTGGGAATTTGGTGGTTGTTGAGGTTGGACTGTAGAGCTGGGGTTTCTAGGTTAGGGTTTCTTCTGAGGTTTGGAAACCCCCCCCCCTCAAAAGTGGTCCATAAGCTTGTCGGAGGAAGCGCTTGTCAGATACTGGGTTTTTTTTTTTTTTTTTTTTCATTTTTTGGCTTGGTTTCATCCGGGCTTCCTCGTTTCAAAGAGGAAAAAAGTGTTTATGGTGGTAAAGATTTGGACTTTGTTACCAAAGGACTTGCTTTGCTACATAATCAAAGTGGCGTTGGAGATCAGTAGTTTATTGGTGCCTTCTAGTTTCTAGTTTTTGGACTAATCAGTGACGAAGAAACAGTTCTCCAATACAAAGGAATATTCAAAGAGAAGCATTAAAGAAAGGTTTGGTTGCATTTTTCCTGCTGTGGAGAAGAAGTTGCTGTTATTGGTTACTTCAAGTGCCTGCCAACAGATATTTCACTTGTGAATTGAACTAAAGGTGGAATATTTGTCCCCATTCCACTTCCTTTTGGTGTTAGGGGCCTCAAATAACAGGAAAAGATGAGGCTTTCATCTTCTGGTCTCACCAATCAGTCACAAGAAGGTGAGATTTAGGAGCTTCATGCCGATTATCTATCGGGTTATGTGCATATGGAATTACATCAGAACTCAGATTGTGTCCTCTCAATTGGTTGCTGTCCATTTTTTATGTTTCATCTCATTTGATTCGCAATTGTTTTCATTGTTTTGGCTTTTTTTTCCCATGCCCCTAATGAATTTCAATCCTGTTAAGCTTTCTTCATTCTGGTCTAGCTTACTATGCTTATAACAATTGTAGTAAATTGCTCCCTCATTGTGTGAGAGAATACTATATTACTGTTGTTAGGTTTTTTTTTATACTTCCCTCTGTCTAGTCTTTATGCTCTGTGAAAGGATGGAAAAATGCTTTGACCCAAATTTGGCATTAGCTATACATTAATTGATGGAAAGATGCTTTGACCTTAATTTGGCATTAGCTATACATTAATTTATCTGAAATATTCTCCTGACTCCGATTTATTATAGATATGAAACTTTGCACTTCAAGGTAACTTCTTGTTCTTCAAATCAATACTTTGATTACAAATATGTACTATATAAGAAAGAATAATTTTGCATCCTTTTATCAGGAAAATAAATGCACTTAAACTGAAATAGTGGCTTTACTTAGCTAGTAGGTTTGTAACTTTGCTTGTCCATTATCATTTTAAGAGAGTGCATTGAGTCATATCCTTCAAGAACTACCATGCTTCAATGATTATCTCTGTCTAACTATAGTCAACCAAATAGCAAAAAACGAGTTGACTTCGTTCAGAGATCTTCACACTTTAATTTAACAATCTCTTTATTTGGTTCCAAAGTGCCACTATTGGTCAAACATGAGACCTGATCAATTTATTCTTGTTGTATTCTATTTCATATACTACAGAAGAACAAAGGTGCCTAAATTCAGAGTTATGGCATGCATGCGCTGGACCGCTTGTTTCACTACCTGCTGTTGGAAGCCGAGTTGTATATTTCCCACAGGGTCACAGTGAGCAGGTCAGAATAATACCCAAATTTTGTCAGCTAAATGTAGTTTGTAAGCAACTGTCTTCTAGCATATGACAGAAGTGGGGGCTTAGGCGCTGTTTTATCTGGCTGTTGCCCAGAGCTTTCGCAAAAATGCTATTTGGCTAGAGCTGTTTGAAGATGCACTAGCTTCTTATTCGTCGCTTCTTGCTCATAAGTAGAAGCTTAAAGTGGAGCTTCTGCTTTTGTGGCGCAAAAATACATTTCACCCCAAAAGCTCTAGACATTTTGTTTCCGAATGGCTAGATTCTAGAACCATATGTTTTTTGGAGTAGAGAAGCTGCTCCATATGCTAGGCCGAAGAGGCACAAAGAATATGTATATTATCTGTCAATTAGCGTTGGTTCTTCCGGCCATGCTTAATGTCCCGTGCTTTCAATTATCACATGGCATTCTAGTGCCGTAAGTCTCTTTGTAATATAAGCTGCAAACTGGTTTATTTAAATCTAGAGACCATGAACTATTGGAGTTTATTTTGTTAAAGTGATTTGGTCCAACAATTAGGTAAGGATGAAAATAATGGCTCGATAAACCAAGATTTCTAACTTATCTTTGTTTCAGTCAATCTTGGCGAAGTATGACCTTTCAATAAATCTCAGTGATATATTGAACTTTTTTTTGCAGGTAGCGGCATCAACAAATAAGGAAGTCGATTCCCAGATTCCTAACTACCCTAGCCTGCCGCCTCAGCTTATCTGTCAGTTACATAATGTAACTATGCATGTAAGTTTAATACTTCATCGCACTATATGCCAGTTAAATTCATATAAATTTATTCTTTGCTGCTAATGCATAAGTTTCGATCCACATACTTAATTCAGGCGGATGTAGAGACAGATGAAGTTTATGCACAAATGACGTTGCAGCCACTGAGCCCGGTAACCCCAATTTCTCTTGACTGATGATTTTTCTAAAATTATTTACTTTCGGCAGTTTATATGTAGCCCTGCAAAACTACCTATTTTCATATATGGCATATTTCAAAGGCCTGCACTTTTGAAAGGATATATGCTTATGTATATGTATTCCTGTAAAAAGCCCTGCATTTTAAGTGCAATTTAACAAATGATTATCCTGTTTACATTGCAGCAAGAGCAGAAGGATCCGTACCTTCCTACTGAATTAGGTGTCCCCAGTAAACAGCCAACTAACTATTTCTGTAAGACATTGACTGCAAGTGACACAAGTACACATGGTGGATTCTCTGTTCCTCGTCGAGCTGCTGAAAAGGTGTTCCCTCCATTGGTAGGTATCTTTTTCCCCCCCCAGCAGTTTTTAATTCCGTTTATTAAGAGGTATACCTATCTTGGAAAGTATGTATGAAAGCATCTCCACTTCTTATCTCCCTTTTCCATTATGTTGGTGTAGGATTTCTCTCAGCAGCCTCCGGCACAAGAATTGATGGCAAAAGACCTTCATGGGAACGAGTGGAAATTCCGTCACATCTTTCGAGGTGAATATTTTTGAAGTTCAATTTGTCATTAGATTTTCTATTTGAAATGACAGGTTTTAATGTGCATATAACTTGTTATAATTAAACTCTTCGAGATGAAGTAAACGGAACAAAGAGTATTTTCTTGCTTGACCGAGTTTTTGGACGAAGCTGACATTTAGGTTTTGTGATACTTCTTTCCAATCATCTTAGTTATATTTTCCGCAGGAAGTTGTCTATGTATTTGCTGTTCTATTGTAATTTAGAAAGTGCTCATTGACACTTCATTGTCGGTACTAATGCTGGCTACTTCGTAAATTCTTATCTTTGGACTCACATTCTTTATGCAGGACAGCCAAAGAGACACCTTCTCACAACAGGATGGAGTGTGTTTGTGAGTGCAAAAAGGCTTGTCGCTGGGGATTCTGTCATTTTTATTTGGTATGATCCGCCATATTGCTATTTCTAATCCTGTTACTTAATCCAGTTCCTTTTCCTCATTTCCTTAGAATATTTCCTCATCAGGAACGACAACAATCAGTTGCTTTTAGGGATTCGGCGTGCTAATAGGCCGCAAACTGTCATGCCATCATCAGTCTTATCTAGCGATAGCATGCACATAGGTCTCCTTGCTGCAGCTGCTCATGCCGCTGCTACGAATAGCCGGTTTACCATATTTTATAACCCAAGGTTGTAACTCTTCCTTCATAGTATATGTATCTTTTCTTTTCCTTTTCTTTTAAACGAGAAATACTCATTTTGTTCCATTTATTTTACAGGGCAAGCCCCTCTGAATTTGTCATTCCTCTTGCCAAGTATGTCAAAGCAGTCTATCACACGCGTATCTCTGTGGGTATGCGTTTTAGAATGCTTTTTGAGACTGAAGAATCAAGTGTTCGCCGGTAAATTGAACTATATTCATCTTCTGTAATCGCATTTCATGGAATTTTGTTACTTGGTTAAGTTTGTGCCACATCCTGTATGTTCATTTCAATTTTTTGAAGTATGTGATATTTTATTTCCCAGATACATGGGCACTATCACGGGAATAAGCGATCTTGACCCTGTTCGTTGGCCAAACTCACATTGGCGTTCTGTAAAGGTATATGATCTTCAGAAACAACAAAAAGCAATATTTGGTGAAGCCTGCTCCACATTCTGTACGCGTTTACTTAGAATATAAAGGTCAGTTGTTTATTAATTTGTGCAGGTTGGCTGGGATGAGTCAACTGCCGGAGAGAGGCAACCTAGGGTTTCGCTTTGGGAGATTGAGCCTCTGACAACTTTCCCAATGTACCCCTCTCCTTTTCCTCTTAGACTTAAGCGCCCATGGCCCACAGGGTTGCCATCTCTCCACGGTAAGCCGAGCACATTCATTCTCTTCCTCATATTCATTCATTTACCCAATAAGTCTGTTATGCTTCTGATCTTATTCTATCAAAGGATTAATTATACTCTTGCTCCTCGACCTTATAGCGCAGTTTCAGTTTGCTCCCTAATCTTTCGATTTTAACAATTAGTATCTCTAACCTTTATTATTTTGTTGCAATCTTTCCTCCAATTTAACAGAAAATATCAATGTTACCATCATTTAACTGTAACATAAACAACTTTGGATGTCTAATATGGAAAAAATTGGCCTTTTCCATCTAGTTTAGCCGCAGAATTTAAAAGGCTAGGGAGATGATTGTAGCAATCAAAAGGCCAGGTAGTAAACGGAAACCTCCTAGAAAGGTTGGGGACAGCTGGTGTGAACTACTCTTTTTATTCAATCCTCTACTTAGCAAGCATAATAATGTTGATTTAACTTTTCTGATGTTGCTTCTAGATGGTGCAAACTCTGCATTTCAGTCGCTGAATTTCCAAGGTCTCGGCGTTGGTCCTTGGATGCAGCCGAGACTCGATAGTTCGATGCTCGGTCTGCAATCTGACATGTACCAAACTATAGCTGCAGCCGCACTTCAGGAAATACGAGATCCTTCAAAACAGCTTTCTCCAAATATGCTACAATTCCAGCAACCTCAGAACATGACCGGTAGATCAACTCTACTACCAAGCCAGATTATACAACAAGGACAACCACAGTTGCAGCAGCATTTCCTTCAAACAATTCCAGAGAACAAAATTCAGAGCCATGTTCAGTCTAACTATTTGCAGCAGTGCCAACCCGTTAGTGACCAGCGGCAGCAAATTCAGCAGGTTGAGCAGAAGCAGCTGCACCATCAAGCCCAACAGCAGAAGCACTTGTCCGATCACCAGCAAGTTCCTAATGTAGTTTCGGCCATTTCTAATCTTACCTCCTCCCCGCAATCCCAGATGCAAGCTATCTCATTTTCTCAGCCTCAGAACTACTCTGACGCGAACAATAACTCTTTATCCGCATCCGGTGCCACCCCTCTGCATAATATATTGATGCCATTTTCCCAAGAAGCACCCTCAAATCTTCTCAACATGCCAAGAAGTACCCCCATGGCAGTTTCCAATCCGTGGTCATCCAAGCGTGTTGCAGTTGAATCAGTTCTTCCTTCCATACCACAATGTTTTATGCCCCAGATGGGACAACAGTTGGAAGCTACACAGCCTAATATGTCTCAACATTCTGCTACGCAGTTGGCTCCGTTTCCAGGAAGAGAGTGCTCAGTGGATCAAGATGGAAGCACAGATACACAAAACAATCTCTTGTTTGGTGTCAATATCGACCCATCAGCTCTTTTAATGCAGAGTGGCATGTTGGGCCTCAGAAGTGTGGATAATGGAAACGATGCGAATTCTATGCCTTATTCTGCTTGCAACTATCTGGGCTCCACGGGAAATGATTTTCCTTTGAATCAGGCGCTGACTAGTTCTAATTGCTTGGATGAATCGGGTTTTTTGCAGTCTACAGGCAACGTGGATCAAGTGAATCCGCAGCGCGGAACCTTTGTCAAGGTGTGTGGCCTCTTTAGCAGATTTTATGCCATTATGTGACATAAGTACTTAATATAATTTTGGATAATTGTACCTTTGTTTCCAAATATTTTTTTCTTCACACAATTAAGATACTTTGATGGAAGTTCTTTTGCTAAAAACAAATAAACCTTACCTGAACTATAGCGTACTTTGGAAAGGGTGCCTGAATGATTTTACTATTAAACCTTTCATTACTATTGATTTTAGAAAACCCCATCAAGTTTTGTTTGAACTCAGCAGCTTGCTTACAGATATTCTGTTAAGTAGCAGAGAAAAGTTACAAATGCCGCTAGGTTCTTTGTGATAAGCTAAATCAAACTTATTATAAGTCCACGTGGCATGCTAAGAAATTTTGAAGTTCAACTGCAATGATTGTTTAAGGAAGGTCCATAGTTTTTTGCCTGTCTGTTTTTCCTTTTCCATGTTCAGAGTGAATCAACTGATCATCTTTCCAAGCGATTGCAGGTTTCTAAACCAGGAACCTTTGGGAGGTCGCTCGATATCACCAAATTTAGCAGCTACAATGAGCTGCGAAGTGAGCTAGGGCGCCTATTTGGCCTCGAGGGCCAGTTGGAAGACCCTTTGAGATCAGGCTGGCAGCTTGTATTCGTTGACCGGGAGAATGATGTTCTTCTTGTTGGCGATGATCCGTGGCAGTAAGTCCCTTTTCACTCAAATTGTCCTTTCTCTTTTTAGTTAAATTTGTTCCAGCGGATTATTCTATTTTGGATTGATATACTTGTTGGTTTTCTCTGTCATCGGACATCCATTGATGCAACTTTTAAATATTTGCTTCCAACTTGGCACTGATTTTACTTTGTGCATAGTTAATATTTGATGTTTTAGGATGTTGTAACCTGGCGAAAAGGTGCTCTAAGATTGGAAATTTGATAGTAAATATTAACTAGCATTAAATTCCATGCCTTCTGGAAAAGCTTTCCTGCTACCGAAAGCAGATTCTTCTAAAAACTGAGATAATAAAAAAGTTGGGAGCTTATGCTGCAGCCATGAATGAGCTTTTGGGCCGCAAAAGCTCCAACTATACTTCTGCGAAGCTATTAAGGAGAAATGGCTAATTACATTTTCCTTTTTTCTTTTTCGACTTGTGGTGCAGGGAATTTGTAAACAGTGTTTCTTGCATAAAGATACTATCGCCGCAAGAGGTTCAGCAGATGGGCAAACAGGACACCGACCTCCTCAACTCGGCCCACATAAAACGGCTCCCCAGCAACAACTGCGAGGGCTATGTGAGCCGGCCCGATACAAGGAGTTTGAGCAACGGGATGACGCCCGTGGGATCCTTAGAGTACTGAAGGAGGAACCCCTCCGCTGTATTTTGCCGCACTTTCTAGTCGTTTTCTGGAGCTGGACTAAAGTACCTAGTAAGTCAGACTTAAGCTACCCATGTCTAATAACTGTATCATTTAGTATCAGCTTATATCTATCTCTACTATACATGTCAATGCTTTATTTATCAGGAATACTGATACTGTGAATGTAGGCTGTTTTTAGTAGTTACATCTAATGTATTGAATTCTATGTGTTTGTATTATTTTCTCCCCTATTATGAAACTGCTGTAGCTCTTGGTTCTCCCTCTATTTTCCCTCATATTGCAGTATTGTCAGACTGTTTAACAGATCCAAGAGGAAACCCATCTTTCCAATCTTCTATAGACCTCTTAACTTTATTGTTTTCTTTTTAATTTCTGTCAATATCAATTTTCACCCTGCTGTTAAGTTTCAGTAGCTATTTCAGAGGAATTTTCTGACCATTGTGTGATCATACACTGAATGGTTTTTTTTTTGTGTGTGTATGTGTGTTTGTGTGTGTGTTCCACAGGTTTTTTTTTTTTTGGGGGGGTTGTGGTGGTGGTGTGGTGATGGTGGTGGTGGGTGTGGTTTTTTGGTGGACTCCATTAGCTCATCTTGTTCTGTGTTCTACCCCACCACCACCACCCACACTCATGTGTCAAATAGGAGAGGGGAGATGTGGGGGCATCTTTCTCCTTCAATCAATTCCCTGGGATTCCCCTTTCCCTTTCAGATCTCTGGGTTGGACCCCCATTACTGTGTGAGACTCAGATCTCTCTCTGTCCCTTCCCCTTTTTTTTCTCCTTTTTTTTTTTTTTTTTTTTCTTTTCTTCTTTTTGGCTTTTAGAGTTGAAATTTTTTATCTCCTAGAATCTTATGCAGAGTCCTTCCACCAGGCACTCAGAATTTATACTATTAGAATACCAATGATTTGGCTTTTCCCTTCTTTTTTTTGGCTTTTTGAGGGAATAGTAACAATGGTAATGGAGTAAACTGTTGAGTTCCTTTAACTTGACCTGTTGAGTTCCAAAGAGGGAAAAAAAAAACAATATACACAAAACCATCTCTCTTTGTGAGGTCATAAGATACCAAACCCAATTAGATCCCCAGATTTGAAGTTCTTATTCGACTTGGCTTTTGGAACAATGTCCTGCTGGGATTGTGATTATGTAAAATGTTTAGAGCTTTTGTTGCGGCAGAAAGTTATGATGTTCAAATTGATATTTTTGCTTCCCCTGCAGGTTGAAACTGTTCTTATAACTTTAGCGGAAAAGTTGATAGTGCTTCTTTTAACAGCTAAAAATTTGGAGAAAAAAGGTGTTTGACAATTTCCTCTGTTCAAATAGAGGGAAAGTAACTAATTGACAATGCATGGAACATTTTCTACTAAAGCAGAAAGCCGAAATAAAAAGTAGAATCTCAAATTTAAAGCTTTGACTTCTAAAGATAGATAAACATATTATGAGATACCAAGTTATTCGTTTCATTTATTAAAAGAACGAATTTAGCTACATATGAGAGACATCATAGCCTCCTAAGGAAGAGATTAAGAAATATATATATAAAAATAAAAACAAAGACAAAATGGTAGAGAGCACAGAGTTCATCGAGGACAAATAGAGAGGAACTAAAAAAGAAAGAAAGAAAGAGTACACGAATGAAAGCACAAGGAAATAGCTAAGGCCTCTTTTGGTTGGGGGTTTAAGCAGGGATAACTTTAGTTATCCCACTATTCCGCCAAACAGGATGATTTGTGGCCGAAATATTTTATCCCGGTTAAACTTCACGTTGACCCTTTTGGCAGAATAGTATTATTCCAAACTTAATACCAAACTTAATTAAGATTATAAATTTAGTTAAACATAAATTATATAGACATAATATATTTAATTAATAATAAAATAATAAAATATCAAGCTTTTTTTTATAATAAAATATTATTTTATTTATTATTTTTTTATATTTTTTAATTTATTTTTAATTAACTAATTTTTTTAGATTTTAATTAAATACTTAATTTATTACTAATAATAAATATTTAATTTAATTATTTGAGTAATTAATTTATTATTTTTAATTAATTTGCTAATTAAATAATTAATAAATTGTTTTATTTTAGTATACTTAGTCAATAACTAATACTAATATTGATTAATTAATTAATATTTTGAGTATTTAATTATTTTCTTAATTAATTATCGGACTATTATTAACTAATTTTTATTTTTAATTTTTTTAAATTATTTGTGATTAATTAAATTATTAATTACCAATTAATTTATTAATTAATACTAAGGTTTTTTTTAGCAATATTCATAATTAATTAGTAGATTAAATAAGTTGAATTATTACTTAATTAATATTTTATACTAATTAATTAGATAAAATATTATTATTTTAAAACTATGATTATTCTTATTCTCGCTATTCCAATCAAACCATCCAAACACTATTTTTTTTATTCCCGAGAAAAATCTAATTTTCATCCAAACGTAAAATTGATCTTATTTCTGCTTATCCTAACAATTATACCTATCTCAGGAATAGTCTAAAATTACTTATCCCCGATCCAAACGGCAAACGATACCTAAGTGTCAAATATTCGATAGGATCTGAGCCAGATTCGTACTTCTGTTTAAGCAGTACTTCTATAGAAATTCAAACATGCTCTTAATCAACAACAAAAGGTATTTAATTTGATGTTTTCTCCGCTTTTACTAAAGTTACATATATTTCTGAATTATCTTTTATCAGCGATCTTTTCAGTAATACGGTATCATAATCAATTTTACGCTTTCGTTGTTTCCATCATTTCCTGATAAGAATTGGGTGTTTAGAAAATGATATCATTTGATAATAATGGTGAGAACATAAATAAAAGTTTTGGATCAAACATTTTGGTGCATATTTTTGATGCATTTATTTGGTTGCTTTCCTTTTGGGGAAAATTCTAGGAAAGCTCACCTACACCTTGTCTATGGTTTGATGGGTAGTATTTAAAAGCATCTTTTTCTAAAAGTGTTATATTTTAATAAAATATTTGGACTGTGGTTTGGCATAGTGGGAGTTATTACATCAATACAAGTTGAATAAAACTGTTTGAAAATGTCTTAATATTTTATGTTACAATAAAAATAAAAGCTTCAAATTAGCGCTTCTGATTACGGCCCGGATCTAACTTCATGTAATGGTGTAACCATTTGGCCCAAGGCCCCGGGCGCGGTTCGGGCTTTGTAAACTTACGACCCGGGTCGAACCGGACCGGAACTCAACATTATCAAATCAATCCCACCATAACTTATTGGGCTTTACTGTTCTTTTTTTTTCTTTTTTTCTTTTTGCCCTTTCAAGGAGAATTTGTTGGATTAGAATCAAAAGATGCCCGCATAATGCTGGACAATATAAAAATTAAGAAAAAACTTCAAATATCACTTATGTGATTTTGCACTTTTTTTATTTTAGTACCCTGTGGTTTAAAGTGTATCACTTTAGTATCCTGTAATTTTATTTTTCTCTTTTTCTAATTCCTTTTATTAAATTTTTCGTTAAATCAGTGAGAAAGTTAAAATCACAGAGTACTAAAATGAATATTCGATAAACCAGGTGGGTTATCTGAAGCTTTTTCAATATGATTTAACGAAAAAATTAATAAAATGAACAAATAAAAAGAAAAAAATGAAACCACATGATACTTAAGTGATACACTTTAAACCACAACGCACTAAAGTGAGAAAGTACGAAACCACATAGGTGGTATTTGAAGTTATCTCACCTATGGTTTATCGAATATTCACTTTACTATTCTGTAGTTTTAACTTTCTCATTAATTTAACAAAAAAATTAACGAAAAGATAACAAAAAAAGAATAACGAAACCACATGGTATTAAAGTGATACGTTTTAAACCACAGGGTACTAAAGTGAGAAAGCACGAAACCACAGGGGTGGTATTTGAAGTTATCCCTATAAATAATAAAAAGGAAACATGATAGAGATAATTATAGCAACTCCTAAAATATTCCTCCCCCCTATTCTATTGTTTTATTTTTATATATTTTTTAAAAATTCTCTTTGCTATGTTTTATGTGTCTGTTGGTAAGCATGCAAAATACGGGTGTCGCCGAAGAGGACAAAACGCAACAAAACATCGCAAAAAAAAAAAAAAAAATTTATAATGTATGGATAGTCCTCTATTGTTTTGATATTGTAAATTGGGCCCTTTTACTTTTGTTGAATTAGTTAGTATCTAAATTCTTGTACATATGTATGGATGTTGTATATTTGGTTTTTTTTATTATTATTCCAAGCAGAACTAATAAAATAATTTTGTAGTCAAAATTAAATATTATTTTTTAATATTTGCACACTAAAATAAAGTATGTGAAATGAAGGAACTAAAATATATAAATATTCACCACTGAATAATCCAGTTAATTGGTATTTTTATCCCGAGTATGGGTCTCTGATTCAAATCTTACTATGAATAAGAATAAGTATGTGCGCGTGCCTTTTAGATTTATTTAACCAAAAAAAATTGTAGATAAAAATTATGTGCACCAAGTTGCAATAACAGGATAGTGGAAGAACTATTCATACATTGTTCCCTTTCTTTGTTTTTGTGACCTAAATTACAGAAAAACTCTATGTAAATATCTGTTATTTTACTTTTTCTCCCTCTTGTCTTTCAAAAATTTATATTTACCTTTTTAAAATTTTAAAAATATTTTCAGAAAGATACGGCATTAATGAAAAAGGACAAAATGATCAAATTACCCTTATTTCTTCTATAAGAAAAACTTAATTTATTAATACATTTTTGTCATTTTGAAGGATATTTTCGGTATAAATTATAAGAAATAGACAAAATAGTGATGTAATCCTAACAGAGGGGAGGCTAAATGCGACAACTTGAAATATTAAGAAAGTAAAATATAAATTTTTAGAAGTTAGGAAGAAAAAGTAAAAAAATAGGTATTTATAAGAATGTTTTCTATAATTTAGACTTTTTTTTTGTCATATATATATATATATTTTTTTTTGAGGAAAAGGTAGCACGCTACCCGCTTCATTCATTGGAAATATGAACTAAGCTACAGGTGGTGAGGTGACGAGGCCTCGGTGGAAAAAAAAAAAAAAATGTGTGTCATATATATATTATTGCATTATTTATTTATAGGCTTGGGGGTAGTAATGGGGGTAGTTATTGTTGTTATTATTGGGTACGCATAAGCGGGGAATGTGTGAGAAACAGAAGAGGAATGAAGGAAACAGACACACAGTTATTCTGCGGTGGGCACGCGGCGATTAAACGGACGACGCTTCTCCCCCCAACCCTTTTTCCCCCCTCTCCCCCCATTCTCTCGCCCCCACTCCTCTCTCTCTCTCTCTCTCTCTCTCTCTCTCTCTCTCTCCGCCCCCCTTCTCTCTCTCTCTCCTCCCATTGTCGTCGTACTTGGGCTTCGGAGCGTCGCCTCCCGTCGATCATGGCGTCGGTAATCCCCATTTCTCTGCTTCGCTCTTTGATTCTATCTCGAACGACCTAGTTCGCGCTTGATTTTGTTGGGAAAGTGGGCGGATCCATTGAAGTTGCGGTTTTGGGAATTGGGTCTTTCGATTCGAGTGCGGAGGTTGTGGGAATTAGGTTTTCGGAACGGCGTAGCGGGGGCGGCTTCTGGTTTGTTTTGGAATTGGAGTGGTTTTTTTGGATTAAAGATACGAATTGGGTTTTCGTAATTGTTCGGAATGGTTTACGGGGGGCGGTTTCTGTTTTTGTTTGGGAATTGGAGTGTGTTTTGGATTAAATATACGATTTTGCGAATTGTGTCTTTCGATTTGAGTGCGGAGATTGTGGGAATTGGGTTTGTGTAATTGTTCGGAACGGCTTAGGGGTTGGTCTCCATTTTTGTTTGGGCAATTGGAGTGTTTTTTTGGATTAAAGATACGATTTTGCGAATTGGGTCTTTTGATTCCGAGCTTGGAGTTTGTGGGAATGGGGTTGTTGCAATTGTTTGGAATGGTTTAAGAGTAGTTTCTAATTTTTGTGTGGAATTGGACTACTGGGGATTTCCTTTTGGTTGTTCCTGTTTCTTTTTAGCCTTTGGAAAATAATTAATTGTGTTACGGATAATTTGATGCCTATGAAGCATTGTTCTGAGCCTTTGTGATTACAGGGTGATGGGATTTTTTCTTTCCTTTTTTTTTGGTATGGGTATGAATTTATTGTGGTTTTTGGTTAATGTTGAGGAGATGAAATTTAATTTGATATTCCTATGTTCTCAATTCATCTATTATTTAATGGTTTATATAGTGAGGATGGTATTTGTCATTAGCCATTATTAAATTTGTTGTCACGCGATGCTAACATTTTAGATTGGGATACATATCAATCTTTTGTCGAATATTTGCTTGGATTATTTTTTTAGTTTTCCATGGAGTGGTAGAAGAAAAATAAGATGCTATTTTCCCTGCTTTATTCACGGTTTATTTCTACTGGTTTAAGGTTCCAAATGGAATATTGGAGTTTCTACAGTTTCATGAGTAATGTATTGATTAAAACTGAGATGGGCAGCATGAGCTATGTTGTAAGATGAAGAAGATTTAGTTACTTTGTGTTTTAGTGAACAAATATTTGTTAAATTAAGGAACTACTCTTAACGAGGAGAAATTTAGCAGAGAAAACCCGTAGAAACATTTAACTGTTATTCCTGCTATGAGTTGTTCCTGCTAAATTGCCCCTCTTTCTGAAAAGTTATCTGCTTGATCGACTCCTCCAAGGAAATAGAAATAACGATTAAATAGTTTATTTTCCTCCTAATATTATTTTTTTTAAAAAAAATTTGTAGATTTGCTTGCATGCATATTCTTCACACTTGATGCTTTCATGGTTTCACCTTAAACTTAATGTACTGTTTCTTTTTCCCCCTACCTTTTTCAAATTGGTGCAGCAGGAGAAGGGCCGACCGCTGCCCAAATTTGGAGAGTGGGATGTGAACAATCCAGCATCAGCTGAAGGTTTCACTGTCATCTTCCAGAAAGCTCGCGACGAAAAGAAGACAAGCGGTAACCCAGGTGGGGCCTCGGCACAACCACCGTTACGAAACAACGGTGGCGGCCTAAAACCCGACGAGAGCTACCAATATCCAAGAAAGAGCGTATGATCCTATTCTATCTAAGTTGTTAAGATATAATCATTTCAATCTTATGAAAATTGGTTGCTTTGCAATTCAAGCTATTTATTGTAGGAGTTTTTCCATATTAATGCCTGCAAAATCATCTATTTACACATTTTCCAACAGAATCGCTTGACGCATGGTTTTCTTCCGGCCACTAGAACCACTGGCTGGCAGGAAGTGCTTGTTGTGTAATGATTTAGAAGAATCCAGACGTTGCACATTTGTCAGAAAAGCCCTTTCACTGTTCCCCTTGCCATAGATCATGCATAAATTTCATAAGCATCATAAAGCATGCATTAGCTTGTATCATTCAAGTACCTTTTTTTTTGGCAAAATATATTAAATCATTAAGCATGCATAGATTTCTATGGCCATATTTATGGCCATATTTTAATTGTGGGAGAAACAGACCACCATCTGATCTTGATCTAGGCCTGCAAAGGAACAATGTCGGTCGAGATAAGTGATTATAAATGTGATCTAAAGATGGTAATTGATATAGACAAACCCCTGTATGTCTGTATGTGAATATATGCGCTTCGAAAGTGCGATTTCATACGAGTGACTGGTATCTTAAGGTGGGAAGTCATTCAATTTATGGGGGAGGATGGTCTTGTATTAGAAGTTCTTTAAAGAGGGCTACTTTTGTTAAGTTCAAGGATATGTATGTAACAAAGTAAGTTTTCGAAGGACAAACATGAATATTCAGATTCTTTAAGGAAACAGATAATTTTGCAGGGGTTTATTACTCTGATATGCAGTCATGATATACCTAAACTTTCCAGTTTACAGATTCTTTCTAAATAATTTTTCTCACTGTTTATCGAATTTGGTTGCAGAGGAAGTGGTTTTGCTGTGGTTAATGGCTGCCGGAAAAGGCTACTACGGGATTTGGTGATCTTCATCTAGGGTTTACACAGGAACTCAGAAGAGCATCTTTATCTACAGTGGAAAATAAAGCTTTGTTTTACGCATTTGTCGTTGCGCCTCCCTTAATGTTGCCATGTCCCATGAATCCATAATCCTTGTGTTGTCTGTTTACCTGGTATAGAGGAGAAACAAGAGGAGAGATGAATGGAGGACCTTTATAATCTTTTATCTCTTCTTTCTCACTCTTGATTTTTTTTTATTTTTTTTGCTTTTATATATATATGCTGGAGAGATAAAAACCTAAATGTGTTCCTCATGATTATAGATGTTTGGATAATAACTCCCTGTAGTAGATGATTGGTATAGAACACTCTACATATGATATACTTTGTGTTGGGTATTCTGTGTATCTGTTCTTTTGAAATGTGTAATGTTGAGATGCACACAGCTGAAAATTCCTCTTGAAAACATTATTAAATTATGAAACTTTAGTATGCTAAAGTTTTATAATCTTATTAATTTTTCTGTATGATGATTATGTTGAGATGACAAACAAGTGCGACAATATCAACCAGGTACTGAATCCAATTAAAGTTTACCATTATTTTTGCCTGAATTTTTCAGCATCTCTCAATCCAATAATGTGTTTCTCACAGAACAATAAAATCAAGCATTAAATGACTGATCATTCATTGCTAATTGTCTTAAAACAGAACAGCAAATTGCAGATCAAGAAATATCCATCCATCCACATGACCGGTTTCCACACAACCTAGTAGAGACATTCCAGAATCTAAATGAGTTGTGATGCCTCTGCAAACAGCTAAAAAAACTAAACATTCCCTGAAAACTGTAAGAAAAACATCGCGTTCAATTCGCTTGTCAAAAGCTGCAAGGGTTTTCTAGTGAGCCTTCACATACTCCTGCACTACGTTAAGACCCTCCGATTCCTCACCATAATCCTGAAAATTAGAATTAGAACATCATAAGACAACTACATCACACACAACAGTAAAAAAAACAAAAAGGATTAGTAAAAACGACTAAATAATCCTTTACCTTGACGACCACACATGAACAACCTACAACTTTTCTCGCTTTTCCCTCGGGGTCGATTTTGCAGAGCTGCGATTCAATACATCAAGTCTTATTTTAAGCAGAAAAAGCATGGTGAAAAAAGTCGCAGATGGACTTTTAAGTATTTCGATAAAATAAAGTCAGAGTTTTGCTATTAATAATGTGACTGACCCCTGCCCACTCGCCGAGAGTTTTGGCATTCGGCACAGTGACCAAATGCACATTGTGATCGGCGCAAAGGGCTTTGACCAACTTGATATAATCGGGCTGGTCGCAATCCTCGGCGAGAACACAAAGCTGGGCCGCGTGCTTCTCTATCGCTTTGGCTGCTTCGTGAAGCCCGCGAATAAGCCCATCGTGCGCCAGTGATTTCTTCATCACCAGTTGCAGAGCCGTCATTAGATCCATGGGTTCTCCAAGAGCTGGAGCGGATACTTCAGCCGCAACACCATCTTCACTGCCGTCATATAGTACGCATAACCAAAAAAAAAAGTCAATCTCTAATGCTTGTGAAATGATTCAGTAGAAAATAGAGTTACGATAAAAGAAGTGATGCGAACAATCAAAACACACCTAACATACGGATTATGGATTACTAGGTTAGTTGCTACAACGTCGGACTAAAACGGAAGTTGAAAATGCAGTGTACGTAAGGATACATCGAGATGAAACTACAACTGAATCAAAAGCAACTGAGAAAATCTCAGGAGGTACAAAATAATAATGCCGTCGACAAAGTTAATACACGAAAATGCCTCTTATCACAGCTTAGATGTAAAACATTGGATTTCAATGCGGACATAGAGGCGACAATAAAGAAGGAAAAATACAAAGCATGGGTTGAGGTTTGTTTTAATTGCGTGGAGGGGGAAAAGAACAAAAGAAAAAATTGCAATTTATTATTGACCAAACAATCTAACAACTGATAGAATAGATATATTATATATAGAATCTAATTCACCCTACCATTCAATATACTCAATCAAAAGAAGAATCTGGTGTAAACTCCGCTTAAATTACATTCCAGATACCATTTTCGATAACTTAGCTCTACATAATTCTTCTGAAATAACATAAGAATATAAAGCCAACATTTAAAAATTAACCAATTTATATGTAACACTCATAAGCTCATCAACTGATTTTTCACATATTTTCAACTAAACATACGATACTAGAACCATAATAAAGAAAACAAAACACACATTTTTAATCCAAAGATCCCAAATTTCTAATCCCCACACATCGCAACAACTCCATGATTAAAGTTATAGTGTAGATTGCACACAGATTACTAAAATAACGAGAAAAATCTCAGAAAAAGAATAACCAAGATTAAAAGATCAGTTTACTTACGCCGCCATTGTTCTCACGGTCGATTGAAACCTGGGAAAAAACAAAAGGATCGAAATTAAGAATCCAACGAAATAGAGAAAAAGGAGAGGTTTTAATCGTCGTGAAAGAGGAGCAGCGCACCTCCGTTTGGTTTGGGAATTAGGGTTTACGAATGGGGCGACGAAGTCGTTTATATAGTTGGTTCGACGCGGTTCACAAGGAAAACCGGTTCCGGTTCAGGTTGGGTTTGGGTCCGGTCTGCCTTGGACTCGGATTCGGGTTTATACCGGTAAGTTATCGGGTAGGGTGTAGGTACTCAAATCATAATCTGATTTAATAATTCAATAATTTAGATAGCATATCACTTTGTGTGCATTTTGCATCATAGATCCACTATTTTAGCTTGTTTATGAAGCACACTATTTTTCCTATCTAACATTGTATAAATAAGTTAATATAGTTTCTCTCGCAATGATTCGACCGTGTAATTACGCAATCATGTAAAAATGGCAACGAAAATTGTCAAGAATATTCCGAACTCAGACCCCTTCAGAAAATTCTGAAAAAAAGAGAGAAATAATACGATGATTTATTATTCAGTATATTTTTTTGATTTACTCAAAGACGAAGGACATTTTTTTGAAAAAATAAATAAATCATCTTTCAAGTGACATTAATTTTTTTTAGAAATCATGAACACAGCAACTAAGGCAAGCTTCTAAATAGCAAATACGAAAGAAAATTTCAATACCATTCACTCTCTCTAACTCCACAGAAAACACAACCTAAGCCATTTTTAAGCCATTTCACCACACCATTTCAAAGAGAAAATGCATATCCAAGCTAGGAGAAAAAGATTGACGCAATTAAATACCATTTTTATTGCATAAATTCTAAATGAGGACATGTACATTTGTTACAAGAAAGAAAACAAGTAGAAACATTAGCATTTTGAGAGATACATTACGATAAGCTCTCAAAACAAGAGAAATTTTGAGAGTAACGCAGCAAGTTTACAGTTCACCTTACTACACTATTTCCAGTAATTTAATCATAATTTCAATCATCTCTGGGTATACTTTGCTGTGATTTGATATTATTATACACATCGAAGATTACTAATCACTAAATTCATCCACCCACCTCACCCTCAAATCAGATCCATAGTACGTAACTCTGTTTCCTATTTAGTTGAGTTTCCTAACCTCGTTACTGCAGCAAACAACAGGCTCCAGTGATGGAGAATTTTAAGTATTACAGGTCATAGAACAACAAAAGAAATATGATGAGAAATGCAATACCCAGAGAGGAGTAAAAAAAAAAAAAAAAAAAAAAAGAATCTCTGGATAAAAGTAAAGAAAGGAAACACCATCACTGGTTCTGATGTTCAGATCCTGACGGAGATTCACCCTCAGAGACCCGCCGCCTCCTCTTGCCCTCCCCATGCCTCGACCGCCGCGGCGCCGCATCGTCGTCGCTCTCGCTCTCCTCGTTCTGGAAGCTATTATTCCTGGTGCCGCCAAACTTATCGTCGGATTGCATCTTTGTGTCGTGCTGATAGCCCATCTCGTCTGCTGTATCCTGGCCCCTGCTCCCTAGGTCTGATCCCATCTCATACCTGTCGCCTCCCCGATCACTCCCCGGCCTCCTCTGGTCCCTCCTCGGCCCCCGACTATTCGGAAGAGGGGGCGGTGGGTGCATCATCGGGCGGTTGGCCCGACCCATTCCGCCCATTGGCATGCCCGGCATTCCCCCCATGAACGGTGCCCGACTAGGGGGCCCCATCATCATCCCGAGCGGCCCACCCATCGGGAAGACGGACCCCGGGTGAGGGGGCCGACCAGGGAAGAGCATCCCTGGCATCGGGGCAGTTCTGGAGAAATCACCAGAAAATCTCGGGCCGTTGAATGGTGGGAAAACCCTAGGAGGGACGCCAAAGAGATCTGGCATGCCAAAGCCATCATTGTAGCCAAACCCATCTGCGCCCATCATGACCGGGGGGAAACCACGAACTCCGAGCATCGGACCCCCACCCCGGACTCCCATTGGCATGTGCGGTCCCCACATCATCGCCCCCCTTCCCCTCCCCCGACCCTGGGGGCCCTGGCCGTTGCCCTCCTCTTCTTCCTCGCTTTCTTCTTCCTCCTCTTCTTCGTTGTCCTCGAAGAGCACAATATCCTGGTTATCAGCTGTCTCATCATTATTGACCCCCTTCGCCTTTTCCTCTTCACGCTTAGACTCAGCTGCTATGAGCGTTGCCTGAATAGTGCATAGCATCATACGTAAGATAGGGTTTTCAAATTTGGCGAACTCATTTGCAAGGAAACCAATTAGAGGAGAATTTGAAGTTTCTGTTCTGACTCAACAAATCGTGTACAGATATTTAGACAAGACAACAAATTGGCTTGAATTTGCAATGATATACAGCTATAAACACATATAGGAAAGGGAATTACATTCTGGTAAATTACTCACATGAGTACACCATGAGCGCAGATTACAAACTCCTAACAAAAGAATCTACAACAATAATTGCTAATTTATGAAGAGGCCAGGTTTTGAGAAATTATGGTCAACTCAAACACTAATATTATGTAATAATGACATGGAAATATGGTGCAAGGACTGATTATGAGAAAGAGGATACTACATCCCACATATGCTTAAAAAGACCACAAGGGTTCCTAAGAAAACAGAATTCTTATGTATTTTATTGAAAAAAAAGAGCATCAAGTAAGACTGCCTCTTGCAGCTAACGTCGTAGCATGCGAAGCTGTGTGAGCAAAATGTCAACCTTGCATTCAGGAAACACATACATAGACAAGTTAAATGTATACATAAAGATGGTTTTCCAGCCCAAGCCCGTAGTGGACATAATATTTGAAAATTTTAAATCCAGAGAGTTTGATGCAGTAGTAAGTTCTGCAAACAGGAAATATGCAAACAAAATACTAACATACCATGAGTTCGCTATCTGGCTCTAGATAAAGCAGAGAAGCCAATTGTTCGCCAATAAAAGGTTCCAACTCTTGGCAGTCTCGACTGATCTGCAAAAGTTAAGAAATCCATCATTACTGCTGGAGACGGTCAACATGTGATATTTTGATAGTAGTCTATACCATTATATGTTGAGGTGAACAATTACATTAGTAACGAAATTTATAATTCATGAAGCAAAAATAAGGATAGTTACCATGTTATAAGCAATTTACCATTCAAAAATTTTAGAGTGAATTTATTTAATGCTAAGATTTTAACGAGATAGAAAACAGATAAATATCTCAAATAAAATAGCTAAACCCATGTCCTTATCTCAAATTGCCCTAATATGAATTCAGACCTTTCGAAGAAGGATGAATAAATATGTATGCATATAAGTTAAAACTCGGAGAGAGAACTGAGTCTTGTTGACATTCATATTACCAAATACTGAAGCGTACCTTTACTGGTAGGTTATCATTGTATGGATTCCTGAGATGATGGGTTTTATTAAAGGACAACTCGCACAGCTGCAGAGCAAAGTTATGTCAGAAACAAAATAAAAGAAAATTAACAGAAGAATTCTACATTTTTTTTTTTCCAGGGGGAGAAAAAAGATTTATATGGTAGTACAGAAGCCCAAGTATTAAACATCACAGAATGAGAATAATTAGTGCCTAAATAAGGCACCGTCTTATCTTAAAACTTTACTTTAGAGGATCATTGGTCAAAATGCACTTTTTCATACATCACTACAATACATGGTACTAGAAGCATGAAATTTAGACGTTCAACTTTCCTTGCTAAGAAAAGGTAAATAACTTTTACAGCATAGTAAAGAAAAGTAGCTACCACCATATGAGTAGATTATAGCAAAATATCAAAAGAATGATTTGTAGTAACTAGTGAACAAAGAAAAAGGACTTTTTTTTATTAATCATAAAACTACATGTATTTTGACTCCAGAAACTCTAGACATGACTTGTAATTATTGAAAAAGGGATAACAGACAAAAATAGAAGCTAAGCTTTACAGGCACAATAAATGCCCAGAAATTTGGTTTTTAACTGGTAAAATTAAAAACTAAATAATGTCAGATCAAGATAGACCACGCAAAGACCATCAAATTAATCACACCTTAAGCCATTTTACTGAAAAATTCCGACCATAATGAGCAGTTCCATGAGCAGATTTCCAGTTTCCTCCGCCAATAAATCCACCAATCTTTGAAGTCATCTTTGCACAACCCTTAGAGTAATAATGTTTCAGTCACAACTCAGCACTTATGTCAAAAAACTGTATAACTTCAGATTTTATGTTTGAAAGAAAAAAATTATCTTAAGGGTCGGTATGATGCAACAAATTTAACCAACCTGAAAATGACGAGTTCTGTTGATCGAGAATATCAAAATGACATTCTCTGATGATTCGAAAGCTTCATTAAGTTTAGCCTCATTACTCCTTTGAGTTGCCCAAATACCCTGCTGGACCGATATTTCCAGATTTTCTCGATTGCAACTTTTAACAATAAAATACCTAGTTTTACATATTTCAACCAAAAATTCTGGTTAGAAAAGCATCAACTGAATGCAGCAAAAATCTAACCACGGATGTGTTGCAGAATTTAAGAAAACGCAATAAAGGTTCTAATAAAATTGCAAATTTTAAATTGGAAGCAGGTAGTCTAATATAAGGTGACAGAAGCCAGATGTAAAGCACGACTAAATATCAACTCCAAACTGACCTTGGATTAACGTGAAGCACACCAATGATGCGGCCAGATCTAAAGCACAACTGAAAATCAACTCTAACTTGATCTTGGATTAAGAAGCCATATTACTATCCTAGGTCATTTCAAGATTAAACTAACAGTATTATTATCATGCAAACAAGCAAGCACACAAGCAAGCAAACAAAACAACAAGAGCAACAATTATGCTTCTAGTACCGGCTATTGAAGTGTATTTCCTCAATAAATGTTTACATTAGGCAAGATTCTTTGACAAATCAAGTGCAATCAGTTCTCTTCTCATTACTTCCTCTAGTGTGATTTTTGGTCATCCCACTCTCTCAAGGCACATTTCTTTGTGAACTACTGGAAGCATTATTTGATCTACGTTCAATAAAACTATCTCAATCAAATTTCATAAAAATTATCCTCTGTATCTTGTTAGCTGCTATACATGACTTATTACAGACAATTATTTCTTCCCTATTCTCTAGTAAAATCCACATATTCAACTTAATATATCATCCCAGACAGAAAATTTCCAAAATGCTGGTTTTAACTACTCAAATAATGATCGGTATAGCATACAGGCAAAAGACCTATAATTGTTGCTTTATAGAGATGTAATTTTCAATTTTAAAATTAATGCTGCCTGTCAAGCTAACTAACACAAACATCTCTTTTATCCTGACATAGAACCATATATTGAAAGATTTACACTAGACACAAAATGGCCCAGCCACCAAAATAAAAATTCAACTATCAGTAAAGCAAAAGGTAAGGGTAAGCATTAGGTAGAAATTCGTATTAGGAACTTTATAGCCTTTTCAACGAAACTTATCTACAACGAGTTTCCTAAAGGATCTAAGTCCCCGCAAAAGGTTACTAATTACACTTACGATCAGATCTTATCATAACAAGTTTCGCAAAAAAAGGGAAAAAAGAAGAAGAATTTGAGCAGTTTTACAATGCTCCCTGCAGTAGTTAGAAACGAGATAGGCTAAACAACATTTTAAAGCTAGCAAAATAACAACATCAAGAAAAAAAGGGCTTTGTGAAGTGTAATCTAGTTTCGCTAGAATTTTGATTAACAAAGAGACATACGACAGCCTGCAGATGGATTCACGAATCAGCATATCAGGACATAAAATGTGTACAATTCAAACTCTAACTGCCATCGATATATTTGTAATGACTAATAATGTTTTTCAACCGTGATAGTTTCAGCTTAATCATTAGCAACAAACAGCGGTTTACAAGGAATAACCTCGAATTCAAACACATGAAATTTGGCAGCGTACAAACGATGTTTTCCATCCACATAATTTATGCCTTCTCTCCGCAACCATGTATTTATGCACCACTGATGGCCCCACTAACTCTTAACTAATTACAGAAGCAGAGAAATACGATAATCCAACCTTCTCTCAAACCAAGGCTTAAGAAAACAAATAATATGATTCTCGCCTCATTTATTAATACTCTATAATAAAACAAATAAATCAGGAAGTTAATATGCAGGCTCCATGAAAGCTCAATACAAGTTGAGTCGAGCCTTCAGAAATTGTTTAACCATAAAATTCTACAAAAAAAGTTGTTTACAAACTTTAGTAAATCTATGAACTCCAGACACACCTAGATTGACCTTGAGGAAGGGGAGATGCAGTTCTAGTGGCTTGGTTCGGCAAGCCATTTGGAACA
This sequence comes from Puya raimondii, assembly GCA_016920855.1. Lineage (NCBI taxonomy): Eukaryota > Viridiplantae > Streptophyta > Magnoliopsida > Poales > Bromeliaceae > Puya > Puya raimondii. The sequence continues at coordinate 216,190,334 of JABWPP010000050.1, forward strand.
CTCTGCGCCTGATTCTCAGTAGTTTGCTGTTGCTGTGGTTGTTGTTGTTGTTGTTGTGACTGCTGAGTTTGCGGTTGAGGTTGCTGTACATTGGACTGTTCTGCTGTTGGCTGTTTTGCTGCCGTATTATGGTTAACTACCTCAGGACCTTGTGGCAACTGAGGCCTATCTCCTTGCTGGTTGTAATTATTGTTTCTATGCTGATAAAATCGGTTTGAAGATCCATAACCATAAGAACTCAGTTGTTGAATCTTCTGAAAGACTTCTTCAACAGGGGGTGGAGGTCCAGGCAGCTTTGCATGTCTATATCGGCAATCCGCGCCATTTGGGCAGAAACCCATTTTGTACCTGCAGTAAAATATAACATCAGAATATTAGATTCTACAGCTCTAATCAAATATAGTTGTTAGTGTCTTCTGCATTCTTATGCATCCAAAAGATTAAGCTATATGATGATATACACACAAACTATGTGGAAAAATAACTCAGATAAAAAGTAAACCAAAGTTGATGGGTCTTCATAAATTTAAAGGAAAAGAAGAAGAAGATGAAGAAGAAATGAGGATTAACTTATTTTCTTTTACTACTCTCTAAAGAGAAAATTACTAACAGGATTTATTCAGCACAATAGTTTACATAAAGACTATTGTTTTCTCCTTCTCAACATGAAATCTTATTCATTCAGAGCCACCAACATCCAAATCCACAAATTCACAAACTGCTCCACAGGTAACCAAATTGCTTCAAATTTCTAAAACAGCAGTTGATTCTGAATAAAAATCACAATCCCAAAAGCATTACAAACAGGAAATCACCTACGAATCATCTAAGAACCAGGTCCATCCACAACAGTTAGTTCAAACAAAACACAAAAACTACTTTACCAAACAGGAAAAGAGGGAGAAGAGGGAAAAGGAAGGGGAATTAGGGATCATTACATGTTGCACTCCTTGATGTCCTCGTTGGTGTGCTTGTAGACGCAATCCTGTTCGCGGCACTCGCCGAACATGCGGAAGAAGCGGCACACGGGCATCCTCGCCTTGTCGTACTGGTGGAGGAACCCGCACGCTTCTCCCTTCATGCAGAGCCCGCGGAGCCAGTGCCGGCACACCGTCTGCCGGAAGCTCCGCCGCCCGGCGCCGCCGCCGGGCAGATCCGCGGGGGCGCCGCCGCCGGGGCCGGAGGGAGGAACGAATCCCGCGGCGGAAGCCGCGGCGGCGGCGGCGGCGGCGGAGGGGTCGGAAGCGGCGAGGGAGGAGGTGGCCGCGGAGTGGTGGAGAGGGGGGACTTGGGCGCCGGCGGCGGTGGCGTCGAGGCCACCCTCGAAGTCGAAGCTGAGGGCGCCCTCGGAGTCGTCCATTGGTGTGTGGTGCAGCAGGAGGAGGAGGAGGAGGGGAGAACCCTAGGTAGGGTTTTGAGCTAGCTAGGGTTTTCGGGCGGGTGTAGAGGCTTCAGAGGAGGAAGGTGATCGCATGCGAAAGAGTCGGGTGGGGGGAGGGGGGGGAAGAGAGAGAGAGAGAGAGTCGGGAGCGGTAGGTTTAGGGGCTGCTAAAGTCACCATCCCCTTGTTTGAGTCCTAATTATAATAATAATAAAGTATGGGGGATTAAATGTAAAAAACATTTATACTGTCCATCAATTAAATTTAATATTTTACTTCGTTCGGAAACTGTTTTAAAAAATAAATATATAATAAAAAGTTCATCTCTGAGTCCCAATTCCAAACGCCTGTTTTCATGGCACGCTTCTACTCTGTTAAATTAATTTGATACATATTTAGCATTTTCTTTTTTCTTTTAAAATTTTCGATATGTAAAGTTTGATATCAATGTTCTGGACGCTTCTTATGACTCTGTAGCTCAACGGCAAGTTCGATGACTCGTATCAATTGTAGACCACAAATGAGGAGGCACATTTCATTGTGCGCAGAAGTGAAACAGAATCATTTAAATCCGAGGGAAAACGATAACATTCTTAAAAATTTGCCTCCCACATCTAAAAAGTTAAAATGGTTTCCCCCCTACAACGAGTGACCAACAAACAGAATCAAAACACAACTAAGATATCGAGGTACGAAACATGCATCTTCAATGAGGAGAACGGCTGAAAAATGATTAAGATGAAACAGAACACACAATCTTGATGCATCATCCACCATCACAGCGACAACCGTAACTGATCGCTTATAAAACCAATGCCACAACCCATGTTGAAAATTCGTCCGGAGTTGGAGAGACAATATGAGTACAGAAACCCTACCATAGGCGGAATCGAGAAGAGCCGTCTAAATAAACGGTTAAAGCAACAAGCGGAAAAAGTACATGGAAATAAAACAATATAAACTACCAGCCAAATGACATTTGGCACCAATCAATTCAAAAACAGAATAAAGGGCAAAAAAAAAAAGGGAGAAAAAAAGAATTGAGAGAACAACAGAGGAAAAGTACTTCAGAACGATCTTGCCGGTGCTTCCTAGGGTTGGAGAGGGCGCTCATTTTGTACAGTGGCAGGCGACAACCACGGAGGGCAAAATAATACAACAGCTTAGCCCAAATAAAGCAAAAGCCTTCATTCATTAGTAGATTAGTCTTCTGACAAGGGCCATCCGTGCACCACTGTTTTGGACTGGGAAATTATGACTGCCATAGCTCCATTTCACTTCTCGTTCTCAATAGCCTTCTCATTCTCTGCATCCTCCGGAGCAGCTTCATTGGCCGGTGAATTAGTAGGTTCAGGAGATTCAGATGAATCAGCACTCTCACTGCCGTCTACACCGTTGACGGTTAATGTTTCAGTAACCTCAACTTCTGATTTGACCTCAACTTCTGGTTTAACCTCAACTTCCGATTTAAGCTCAACGTTGGATTCAGGAGACCCATTTTCTTCATCGCCATTTGCCATTTCTGGGGAACATTTTTCAGTAATTTTATCTTTCTCTTGTTCAACTTCACCATTTGAAACCTCAGGATCTGGGCCCTTGGAAACCTCACCTGGTTCCGATGTCTCTCTCAATTCAACCCACTCTGGCGACTTCTCGCCTTCGTTTATACTCGGCGGTGTTGTGTCATCTTTGTGCTCCTTGGTGGGACCATTTGTTAAAGCTGGGCTTCCAGCTTCTCCAGAAGCTGTCTCTGAGTTAGATGCAAGGGAGGACGTGGAATTGCCAAACAAGTCGTCTTTGTCGCCGAGAACGACCTCGTCGGACTCGTCTGTATTTGGAAAAGCATTGTCCGAGTTAGATGAGGGTGAGGCAAGGGAGCCGATTGAACGGTCAATAGCTGCTTTGTCGTCCTCGAAAGCAAACCAGTTCGAGTTTGTGAAGAGTGAACTGCTGTAGAAGAAATTTTAGTCAGTTCAGTAGTTGGTAGTTGGTAGTTGGCAGTTGGTTCTAGAAAAAGTACTATACTAATTGACATTTTTAAGGCTCATACAAGAATATAGGTTACCTGTCCTGGTCATCACCCAAACGAAGAGAAGAGATAACAACTTCAGCAGTTTCGTCATCAAAATAAGCATCCTACAAAACATTAAATTAAATGATTGGGAAAAATTGACGTAGAAAAAGCAATTAACAAACAGGCCAAAAAAGAAATCGCAAGCAAATCACAGCCTTCAGTATACCTCATCATCGCGTTCAAGCGAACCATGAGCCTGCACCCACCAACACCAAAATGTAAAGAAGTTTCTTTTTTTTTCTTGAATAAAATGTTAGACAGAATTAGATCACAATGTAGTTGCTGGTAATTAAGCAATACAAATGAAGAGGAAGGTGATAGTGATAAAAAAAGATTATCTCAACATTTACAATATTCGTGTAGGATATAACTACCCAATTTTTACTTGCTTGTTTCTATGTATGACGCCTTCTTATCCCTTCACTCCTTCTCTTAAGGAAATTACATTTATTTCCACTAAACTATCTATAATCACTTCTAATCTGAGTCCAGATCAAAATCGAGTTTGAATAGCTTCTTTAACCACATTTATCTATTAAGATGTGGAAACCCTCGGCTTGTTTTCAACTTTTCATCACAATCCAAGCTCATAACAGAAAGTTATAATGATCGTTAGAAAGTTGCCATTGTAATTTATCAGAGTTTCAAATTAGCAGCAGGTAAGCAAAAATACAGGAGACAAAAAGCCAGTTTGTCAACAGAACGGGTACCTACCTCTTCAATATCCTCATTACTGTAGATCCCATATCGGAATGCCTGACTCAAGTTGTTAGCGAGTGCTGCTACATCATAATCCCTATCGCGGAAGTCTTCATCGTCGCTATCCCTACCTCGATCTTGCAACGAAGTTGGCCGCCTGCAGTAAATTATGCGAAATTCAGGATAACTTTCCAGCAGCTGAAGTTAAAGCAGATAAGGATAGCCAAGTTCCACAGATACAGTAGAAACATCTATAACACTATATTATTCCTCAATTCCTTAAACACGTGGCTGCGCCTCATCCCATTTGGGCCGTGGGTCCAACGCCATATACAATTAAATGCTATTTACTTGGAAGATGCCCCTACGGGTATAACATTGAAATAACTTGGCAAGAGGCAGAAGAACCTACCCACAAGCCCATTGATAAACATTTTCCACTGCATTACGTTTAAGCAGGACATTGGTGTGCCAATCAACCCATGCGCTATTCTCCTGCAAATCAGTTTCACCAACCATTCAATATTTGCCACTAATATACAGTGAGAACAATAAAGGGGAAAAGAAAACTAACGATGGTAGTTCTTGCATATTAAACAACTTTTACATCTTCAATAGAAGCAGAGGGGCGTATGAACTTTGATAAAATTCACTTGAATTGCAAGAAATAACTAAAAATGCAAACGCATATGAAAAGAAGTAGAGAAATGTGAATTGCTAAAAGAGAAATTCTAAAAAAGAATATTCTTTAATTGCATCAGCTATGAGATAATGGAACACGGGTATCTTGACATCACATTTATCACATCGTCAGTAAACTTCCAAGGTTAATAATCCCCAGAGTTAAAAAGATTCACTTGAAAGATAATAGAACCTGCAAGTGTGTCTGAATTGTGCTGTTGTTATTTCCCAACTGAATAAGCCTGTTAGCCATGCGAGTCATGTGACCAACATTTCCAATCTTTGGAGGTGATTTGTCCTGTGATGGAACTGTAGGCTGCACAAAAAAAGGTTCAACAAACCCCACCAGTTCTTAGGGCACAAATAGCATGATTGGCTGGAGGAAACAAAAAAAGGAAGGGAAAATGGTGGAGAAAAGAAGATTGAATAAACCAAAGTATAATCATTGTCTAAATATGGTGGCAGCTTTATACCTCAGCAGAATCAGTTGACAAGGTAGAATGATTTTCAGCTTCAAGTATTTTCCCAACAATGTCACAGTCATTTAGAACATGCTCAATAAGCGAACTCCGCTTACTCTCCATACATGATCCAACAACATTCTCCACGTGGTGATGTAAAAAGTTATTATATGGGTACCTATAAAATCATGATATATATGGAATAAGCATTATATAAACCAGTCAGACAATAAAGTACACACAATAGTGCACTTACTCAAAAAATAAATCTATAACACGTTTTATTGCTCCTTGCTGGCTTAGTTCCTTTTCAGCAGCTTCACTGCCGATCGCCAGCAAAACAGAGATGAACTCTACAATCTAGAAAACAAGAAAGTCAATCAATTTCAATTCCGATTAACAACCGAAAAGAGATAAAAAGTAATGCAACAAAGAGAAAAAGGATAAACAGAATTTGATACTAGAAAAACCAACTTTAACATCATTCGTGTAACCTAGGACGGTCCAACATACTAAAAGTTAATCCATGTCAAACTTAGCCCCTATATTGTCCCTTTTCACACATCAAAGTGCGATGACAGTGTTTAAGATCCAGTACCAGCACTGATCGGATACCATGATTCCTCGCAGCACAAACTATCATCTACTTAATGCAACTTCACATGGATCTCTGTCAAAGCCTAGAGGAGGTTTTAGCACACAGCCAGAAATCTATGACAATTCATACCTTTAGACGATGTTTACCAAGGGGAGGTTTTAAGCATCCATACGTGGTAGGCAAGATATCCTCAGAAGAAGAAACATCCAACAACTTCAGTAAATCACCTGCAGTGCGATGACAATAGTGACACATATAGAGCCGGAATAAAATGCTTTAATCAGAATTTCACAGGTAACTACAGAAAAGAGACCATATGAGTACATGTAAGCAGCACTAGTTTGGCAAATTTCTGCATGCGAATAATTAGATGAATGTTATCTTAGATATTCACTAGTTATATATAAGATGCTAAATTAGAGCAGTTACATGGTCAATGGTTCATAGTGGCAAATGCAGAGGCCTTACATTGCAAATATTCGAGACTTCACGAGCATAATGTCTAAAGAAATATTGTATACATAAGCTAGTACATGATGATATACTGTTGTCTGGTACCAAAAAAAATTATTAAATTCAGAGGCTATAGTATATGCCCTGGAGGCTGAAGATACAAAGAAAATGTGCAGACTAACTTATGCAGCAAGGACTGTCAAGGCACAGAAATCCATGTCAATCCACATAAGGATATCATTCACATTATTAGTGAAATAAATTATTATTTTTTTAAAGAAAGAAGAATAACCACCTACCTAAGCTCTCTAGCATACCATCAACCGTCTCTGTACTAGCAGTAACCAATGTCCCATGACTTAGTTGGCTTCGAAATACTTGGTTGGAAGCTGACACTAGTCTCCTAGGATCTAACAAGGATATGCATACCGATAACGAGTGAACCAGTACAGATTTAGGTCTTGAATTTTCAAGTGCATGGCGAAATAGTCTCCCAACGAAACTGTGTATTACAAGCAAAGGAAAAATACAAATTAGGAAATATTTATATGCCAAATTTAGGAAGAAAACAAATGTACTTGGAAGCTTTGACAAGCCGACACTAAAAATGCCTGAACCAACAGATACCTCGGGCTACATATCTTCGTAGCAAGTCCAGGAGGGGCGTATCGGGTTATGGCACAAAGGATTTCAGCAGCATTGGCATGCACTTCAGGAGAGTCCTATTTAAATATGGTAATTAAGAAAAGAGTATCCAAGGAACCCAAGCTTATCAAAAATTGGAACAATATCATCTTTGAATTATCAGCATGCACAGGGACAAATATTCAACCCTTTAGATAACAAAACAGGAACTAAATAATTTTCTCCAAGAGAGGTGAAAATGTGTTATAGTCAAATATGAGGACAACTATTTGAAAATATATGTTAATGCTGCAAATTTGCTACTTCTAAGAAATCCAACTGTAAAACGGTGACAAAAGAACATCTAATATGTAAGTAGGAAGTGATTAATATTCGCAAGATCACAAGCCAAATACTTTGGTCTTACCAAATCAAACAGTCACTATGTTTCTTAAATTACTCATTTTCAAACGTGCTTATCAGAAATGTTCTCCTGATATCCAAATCTATAGTATTACATTACAATCCATATTCTTAAACAAAGTCCTATCTGTCTAGGATCCACTCTTTTCTCCTTGTTTTTCCGATGGATTGAATGGTTGCTGCTTCAAAGATCATATACTAATTATTCATTACAAAGCCAACAAAGAAGGTCCGTATCAAACAGAGATTACCGTGTATTAAGCAGAAAAGGAAAAATGACAAGAAATAGCTGATGGAAAAATCAACACATACCGACAAGCTAAACTTATCCACAATCATCTCAAGAACATTTGTCTCTTCTAACCATTGCATCGCATCCGCATAGTTCGAATACACACTCTCATCAGCACCAATCAATCGGATCAGTATCTGTATATAAGTCAATATACGAGGCAAGCTCATCATCATATGCATACCAAAGGAAAATGTGGAAAGAAAAGGTTAAATTAGAGAGATAGTTGACCTCCATGATAGATGTAATGCCAATGAGATCGACAAGCTGGCCAATTATTTCTGGGTTACCCTAGATAACAAGGGAAAATGTCATCATACTTGCATGAAATACTGACACAAAATATTTAAGGCGAGTGATCATAAAAATAAAATTAAAATCTACAATTTTTCAATCAGTAAATCTCAGTTACTGATGCAAATGGCATTGATGAGGCGCTATTAACACTCAAAACGATAAATTGAATTTCAGAAAGAACAATTTCTGGCCATAAAGGAAAATGGTACTGTACTAATAGACACCCTTCACTTCTTAGGTGGAAAATAATGGTCTGGAGTCAGCAGATTGATGACACAAGATCATTTCCGGGATACTCCCCCCCATCCCCACCTCACGAAAAACAAATGATGATAATAACATATCTGCCATGATACCCAGCTATAATAACATATCCGCCATGATACCCAGCTATAATAACATATCCGCCATGATACCCAGCTATAATAATATATCTGGGTATCTACCCCCCACTACATTGCAAATGGGTTCAGGGAATTTAATTGACAAGTTAGGGCTAAGACCTTGCTCCCACCCTTCAAGGATGGTTTTTTATCAATAAATAAATAAATATTAAAAAATTAAAAAAAAACTGCCTAAATTAGCAAAATGAGTTTAAAAAAAAAATAGAGGAGATTCTCTGCCACAAAATTCCAACACTTAACTATCTATTCCAACCTTAGAAACAGAAAAGTGCTCCACAAAAAATATGTATACAGCAAGAAATATGCTCTGTCCACAGTCATGAACGAAGGGTACCTGAACGTAATTCGTAAGAGGGACTGTCTTGCGCAGCATTAAACATATAACAACCTAGCACCAACACAAAAGATCATTTTATCAAACATGTATCAAGATAAAAAGATTGGCATAAAATTTCAGTTACATAAACAGTATAAAAAATCATTGGTTATAAAATTTAGTCTTGTTGGTACATATAATTCAGAACATACGATAGGCAGATGGGGAAAAAAAGTACCTTACTGAAGTATCCTGCCAACAATGTGCTATGAGGGCGGTCAGGTTTTAGGAAAGAGAACAGTAGGTCCATCAACTGCACAGGAACGGGAAACAAAAAAAGATAAACACAAATTAGAAGGAACAGAGTATTAAAAGGAACTCTGAAAGCCAACAACGAAATATATATCACCCACCTCTTTGTCCTCTACTAAGGTCCTGAGTATGATGTCAACTTCACATGTAATTATCTCACATGCTACAAAAGGAAACCTGCAAAAAGAAAAATGTAACAAGTTTGAAAAAATAAATCAGCTAATAAAAGAGTTATAAGAAATAATTTATGCCAAAGAAGCAAAGATTTTACTTAAAGGTCCGCTTCCTCTCAGCATCCTCTGGAGTCTCTTCAACAATATAGCGAATCAATTGCTCCACTTGAGCTCTATCTCGCAAGCTTCAGAAAGAAAGGCAATAGATTAAGCAAAACAAACTACTCAGACTACATAAATACGGGTTCGAAATATAGCACTACAAAATTCATCGAGGCATCCTTGTTTGTTTTGTTAATACAAAAATGAAAAGGTAAAGTAACGAAATGCAGAAGTTAAAGACAAATTTTAAATGGGAACAGAAAATGCGAGTGAGAGGAAAAGATCATTACAAATTAATAAGACGAGTATTCAGTGCTTTGCACTCTTGAATAATTTCATCCTCATCAAGAAGTTCTTCCAATGTATAGTTCTCTTTGTCTAAAACAGTATCCACCTGAAATTGAAATAAGAATGAGTTGAAAAAGATTAAAAAGCACGCCCATATGGGACAATACTAGCACACAGTATCATGATAAAACAAAAACATAGGACTTGTGTACACAAGCTAGAATAGATTAAAAGTGGAATACGGGTTAGACATTACAGGGATGGAAATTGAAAAAAGAAGAAAATAGGACCTACAGTGAAAAGGATGTAGTCACAAATACACGTATAACAGAATGAAGCTTAGAAAGCAAGACAAGAAAGTGGCAAGACCTTCAATACATAATGCCTCAACATAAATAATGAACAAAACACTTGGCAGTAATATATTCCAAGATGAACACCAGTACGGAGCTTAACTATAGTTCTACCAACATAGCCGGGCATTGAGAGAATGAACAGAGTGCATCTTTACATAGTGATTTCCAACTTGAAACATCAATATCTACTGCATTAGCGGACATCAATTATTTGAAATAAATAATTTAAAATCTGATTGAAATAACAGAGAATGGAATTGATGTAAAGTACATAATAGTCCAATCCAGTCTAATATTGAAGATAAGCTAATTTCAAGCTACAGATGGACTAATGTTGATTATCATCTTTAAACATTTGTCTACAACACCACTAGACAGTTATGCCAAAAGAAAATTAAAAAAGTTGTACAAAAAAATATACAGCAATTAGCAAGAATAGCTAAAAGGCTAGAACAAGAAACAATGGTTTAAAGAATGGATTTCTATGACCTCCAAAATTAGATAGATTTCCTATATACAGCAAAAACAACCAGCTACACCACTGAAACAGTAAAAAATAATAATAATAAAGTCATAGCCAAATTAATATACAATAGCATAATCTATAAGCATAAACACCAAAACATAACCTTAGTAGTCAGTAGCCAAGCCAAATTTCTTTAAAAGCTTGTATGTAAGGTAGGCCAGATCCCAACATAGTTACAACTAATTTTTGCCTAAACAAACAACTTCGCAAAGTGGTGCAGAATGGAGAAAGCAAAATAGCAGTTTTATGCATTCATAGTATATAACAAACTGATTACTTTGTAAGCATTGGTTCCACATAGAGTATACACTCGACAAGAATCCATGGAACATAGATGCAGGTGTATACTAAATCATAAGAGGAACTAGCCCCATAGGGCCCAAAATATAGCCGCATAAGAAAAGCTAATATGTAACCCTAAACTCTTCAAAATTACAAGAAGCAATCACCATGCAAACTGTAAAACAACAATTTATGCTTCACAATGATATCAATTGTTGCGGCACCATTGGAATTCAAATGCGCAATAAACATAACTCGAGAGCAAAAGCAAAAATGAAGAGAAATGTAACCCTACTCTTCAAAACTACGAGAAGCGATCACCAAGAAAACTGTAAAACAACAATTTATACTTCACACTTCACAATGATATCAATTGTTGCGCCACCATTCGAATTCAAATGCCCAATAAACATAACTCGAGAGCGAAAGCAAAAATGAAGAGAAAAACGCATCAAAGAGCTCGTGAACTTACGGGCGAGGCCGCGGACAACCCAGTCATGCGCCAGAACATCTTGGCTTGGCCCCAATGGAAAGATCCCAATCCCTTCCTCTTCCTCGCCCCACAACCACCAGATCTAGGGTTCCCAAACACTCAAATCCGCGGAACAAACACCCAACCAAACCCCACCGAAACCTCCTCCAAAAGCAAAACCAACCCTAACGACACCCTAGAATTCGACTCCTCGGCGGCGCCGAAACCCCCCACACCTTGCCGAAGATCGAACGGGGGCGAAGCAGATCGGAGGAGCCGCTCCAAACCCTTGCGAGGAGCGAGATGCGGTGGGGAGAAGTAGTAGAAGAAGAGGAGAAGCTAGGGTTCGGAGGGTTCGATCGATTAGGGTTTGGGGGGAGAGAGAGAGAGATTACGAGAGGAGACGAGGAGAGAGGAAGGGGGAGATGAGCGAACCCTTCAATCGCGGGATGGAGTGCAAGAGAACAAAACAAAATTAAAATTAAAAATAAAAAAGTTGTTATTATATATATTTTTGGAGGGGAATTTTACCAATTATTTTTTTTTATTTGGGTTAAATACATGGTTTGCATTGGATAGGTGACGCATCATGTACTCTTTGGATTTGCCCAAAGCGTACCCCAATTTAAATTTTTAGGGGTAGAAAAGTAAATACATGCTATTGCTCGAATATGGAATTTGATTATGGGGACATTTTTGGGTACATTATGGGGTATTCGAAGGGGCGCTGCAAATGGGGCTGGGCAACTTGTTTGCTCGAACTGGAGCTTTATTTTTTAAGTTTGTCGTAAACTAAATTTTTTTATAATTTTATTTTTTTGAATATTATAATTGATTTTATTCCGAATTACAAAAATAGTTAATGACAAAATAATTAACAAAAATAACTATTATATTTTTGTATCTTTTATGTGCTACTATAAAGCCTTTTAGTAAAGTAAATCTAAAAAATAATTATAATATCAAGGGTATTGACTTTATATAACACCAACAAATTAAAGTACATAAAATTTTTCTATTTGAACTTCAATTAGCTGAAAGAACAATGATTCTTTCAAACCAGAGAGAAATGAGTATCTTAAAAAATAAATAAAAGAGAAAAAGTTAATCGAAAAAAAAGGCTAAATTACACTTTGGTCCTCAAACTATATGGCATGTAACACTTTGGTCTTGGACTTATTGTAATTTTCAGTTCGAACTTTCTCATCTTGTTAATGAAAAAGTGATGTGGCGGTCTAATTATTGTCGTATTGTTTATCACAATACTGTTACATTTTTTTTATATAAGTGAATTTATAAATTATAGTAATCAAGTTTTATAGTAATGTGAAATTAAACTGACGTCATAATTATTATCGCGTTATCAATTGTAATATTATTATATTACTCTCTATTAACGACACATTAATATTTTGTCGACTAATTTGGATGGTAAACTTTAAGTAGAATAATTTAAAATATTTAAAAAATTAAAATAAATTAAAATTTAATATCAAAATATTTCGCTCCTCATAGTTTAGCGGTGAACTGCTAAATTTTGGTACGATTATTAGCCACTTGAACTGACAGTTCCCATGTTTGTTTGTACGGCCATCCTGCCAATAAAATTTCAAATCCTACTCCTTTTTCTATAATGCTTAGTTTAGTTTTACAGGGGAGTAATTATAGTTCAAGGTAGCGTTTGGATCGGGATATATTCAAAAGTAAATTTTTTACCCGAAAATAGTAGTTCTCGGGTAGGACTGCAAGTCTAGCTCGCCGCTCGCGAGTCAACTTATGTTCAATTCGAAATATGCTCGAAAATGACTCATTCGAAATTAATTTCAAATATAAAATGAGCTAACAAACCGAGCACGAGGCCTGCTCGTTCGTGTTCGACTCGAAATAGTTCGAATATATATATATATATATATATAAATAAAATTAAAAATAAAAAAAATTAATATTATTAATAATATATATTAAATATTTTAATTCAAATACACCTTTTAATGTATTTTCTATGTACCGCATAGGCACGGACCCAACTCTACATATTTTTATATACAAACGTAGCAAATCCTAACTCAACAATCTATTGTATAAATCAAGAATGTTAATTTGAGTAGGTATGTTGATTATAATTATATTGATTGTAGTTTTATTTGTATGTTGATCGTAATTTTGAGGATTGGTATTTTATTTGGATTGTAGTTATAATGATAATTGTAGTTAAATTATATAGTGTAATATTCATAAATATGCATAAATATTTTAAAATTGAAAAAATAAAGAAGAAAAAAAATAAAATTTCGAGCTGTAAACGAGCCGGCTCGGAATCGAACAATTCCGAGCCAAATTCGAATATGGCTTGAAACTAGCTCGAAAAAAGAAAAAGAAAACTATTTCGAGCCGTTCGAATTCGGCTCGATTTAAATTTCGAGCTGAACTCAAACAGGCCTTACTCTGGCTCGAAATTAATTCGAGCTAGCTCGAATTCGGCTCGAATCTAATACGAGCCGAATTCAAGTAAGGCCGCGCTCGCTCGTGTTCGGCTCGTTTGCACCCCTAATCTCGAGTATCTGAAATAAATTGGTATAACTATTCCTACATATATTTTTATTTTCTATATATAACTACCAACTATTCTTTTTATTCCATATTATCTATCCAAACGATATATGTTTTTCTTATCCCCGGAAACAATCCAATTTTCATCCAAACGCTATTTTTCTTATCCCCACACTTGTATCTATTTCTGAAATAGCTAGTTCTTAACTTATATCCGAACCAAACGAAGCACAAGTGAAAGGTGATTGATAATAAAAGTACAGGAAACATTATAATGGGCGACATGTAGGACATTCCTTTATTATTAAACTTACGGAAATGGACGATGAATTAGATCTGCACTAAATGCCTACTTGTTATCCTTTTTGCTGGTCCTACTTTTAGCTTCAGTTGCCGCACATACAGTGTTGAGCAAACAACAAAAATGCTCGAAGTTTTTAATGTGACGGAAAATTAAAATGAGATTATGCTCTGAATACAGAACCTTCAATTTAGAACTTCTAATTCTGCTATTCCTATACAAAGAGGCCGAGAAATTGGAAGTTTGTAATATTTTGATATTTTTTGAAGTTTAAGTGAAAGCATATAGAAATATACTCTTTTTCTTTTTTTACATGGCATGCTATTTCTTCCGGCAAAAAATGTTTTTTTCTTTTCAGCGTACTGCATACAATACATTCTACCAGTAATTTTCAAATTGAGTGGTATACTTTAGCAAAAAACTAAAAAAATAGTTTAAATGAAAAAAAATATCACATTAGATGAGTAGATTTTCTTTTTTTTGTTAGGATCATGAAAAAAATATATATATCGTAATCAACTCATTATGATATATGCGTAAGGTGATATTACGTATGGAAATGAACTTTTTTTTTTATTTTTACATTACGCTTGTTTACCGCACATAATCTAATCTTCTCGCAATCCCAAACGAGAACTAACGAGTCGATTACGATATTTTGTTTACGGTTTGTATTGGATGATTCTCTATATCAAGCCGGTTCTTAGAGCCTCTTTAGCTCAGCTTTCGTTAGAAATGTTAGTGGGTTGGATTGAGGACGGGTTTTCAAAAATTCGAACCTGAACTCAACTACCAAATCTAAAACACGAATTCGAACTCAAATCCAACTAATTTTAAAAAATCCATATCCAAACCCGAACTGGATTAAAAATCCAAAACCCGAATCCCCGAACCAGGAAATCCGAACCTAAAATAATTATTTCTCTTTATTATATTTCAAAACATATTATATTAAATTAAAAATTTTAAAATACAAATTCAAATATAATATCAAACACTCATATATATTATACAATGTAAAATCAATTCGGATTCAGATTGGATACAGATAAAATTCATACCCGAATCTAAATCCATCGACTTTCATTTTTTATATTTGTATCTAAACCCGTATCCGTTTAGTATCAAGTAAATCCGCTGGATAAAATTTCGAAAATTCGTACGCATTGACAGCCCTAGCTTCTTTCTCTCACCTAGGGATGTCAATGGGTCGGATTCAGGGCGGATTTTTAAAAATCCGAATCCAAACCTGACTCCAAACCCGAAACCCGAACCCGAACCTGAATTCGACGAATTTTAAAAATTCATATCCAAACCCGAACCCGACAAAAAATTCGAAACCCGAACCGAACCCGAAACAATTAATTTTCTTTTCAATATTTCAAAATATATTACATTAAATCTAAAATTTTAAAATATAAATTTCAAATACAACATCAAATTTTTGATATTCATATCCGAAACCATATTCGTTTAGTATCAGATAAATTCGCTCCGTTCGGATTCGGGTTCGGATAAAATTTCGGGTATCCGTACTCATTGACATCCCTACTCTCACGGCACCCCAAAAGTCGGGCCAAACAGGCCTTTAGGCAGCACTCTGCAGGACCTGCAGCCCAACAGGCCCAATAACACGACTTCTCGGCCCATGAACGGTCTCGAGCTGACGCACACGTGTTCGAGAGGAGGAAGTCTACAGTGTCCCGCTTATACTACGTCATCAATAACAAGCCAATCATATCTCTCCTTTTAAAAATAAAATATAATATAAATATTTTTTTATAATCATGATGAGACATTTATCTCTAAAAGGAGGCTTTTGCTTGATTTGTTACGCCACGTCATTAAATATATCCGGTGCATTCTAGAATTTTTCGTTCGAGAGGGGTCCCACGCCCACGCTTTCCTCACCGTCCGCCACGTGGACCATGGCCTCACACGTGCCAACACCCCAGCCCCACTAGTGACGCACTGGCGCCTACGGGAGCCTCCGAACCACCAACCACACAAAGCTCACGTGCGCCACCACCCACCCGCACCTGCCCGCGGGCAGCCCCCACCGCCCATCTGAGCCGCACGCTCCCCCTCCAGGCTCCACTGCCTCTGCCCGTAGAGATCCACGGGCACCCCGGGATACCACTAAACGCCGTTATCTCTCTAACAACCCCATACGGCCGTACAAGCCAATAACCGTGCGTTTCTAACGGCCGTTACGTTAAACCGCGAGCGCGATCGAAGATTCTGGAACCCCGGGCGCCTCTTCTCTGTGCCTCGTGATAGCTCCTCCCCCAATTTCGACGACGATACCCACATTCTCCTCTCGAATCCCCCTCAAAAAAGATCAAATTGGGTAAAATTTCTTCGTTTGATTAGGTAATTCGCTTCCGATTCACCTATTTTTCATGCAATTTGGTGATTAAATGTAGATTTCTCGTTCAATTTGGCCATTTTTGTGGTTTGTAGAGCTAGTGGATATGTTTGTGCTAGGTTGTTTTGGACGATTTTGGTATGTACGAGTGTTTCGGTTTTGATCCTCAGTAAAGTGCAATGTAGGTCCAAATTTATGGGAATTTTATCCCAAATTACTAGATTATGATTATGATGATACTTGTATGTATGCCGATCTCCTCCGTATAATAAGTCGAATTATGTTCTGTTTAATTGGAACTTGTGTTATCATTAATTCTCTGTCGTTGGAGTTGGAGTTTATTTTCTTTTGAGAAAAAGATATCACGCTATCCGCTTCATTCATTTAGCAGATGAATTTAGCTACATGGATTGAGGCAACGCGGTCTCGAAAAACATTGAAGGCAACCAAAACAAAAAAAACAAATAAAAACAAAGAAGAAAAAAATGTAGAAAAATAAAAAATTCTACTCCTCACTCAAAACGAAATTACTAAGAGCTGCAAAACTCATCCCGTTTCCTGCTCACGTCCCGGATTCGTCTAATAGTCAAAAAAGGGTCAAGTGATTGGTTCCTAAAAATTATGTTATTTCTTTCCCGCCAGATAATCCACCAACAGGTTGCGTCCCTGGTTAGATCCCTCGCTGTTGCCCTTTGGCGGCGGTCCCCAGCCAGAAGCTCCCAGACACCCCTGACCTCCATCCCAGGCCTCGGGATGTGCCTACCTTCTAGAATGTTGTACATAAAAAATCTGCTGATAACGCATCCGACAAGCAAATGATCAACAGTCTCTACATCGCTGCCGCACAGCACGCACTGTTGATTCCCGGACCAGCCCCTTGCTGGAGTTTATAGTCTCGTGTTTAGTAGGGTTTTATTCCTTTTGGTGGATGGAATGGAGGAAAATTGGGGAATTTGGTGTTTAGGAGATTGTTGCAACTGTAGTTGTTCGTAGAAAATTATGGAGATTGCTAGTAGAAAGGCGTACACGCAGTTGATTTTTCTGTTGAAGGTGTGTTTTTGTAGAAGTTTATGATGTTACAAGAAGTGCAACTCTGTATTCACTGGTTCATGCAACTTGGACTTCGGCGAAGTCTTAATAGGAAACTCCCAAATTGTTTGTAGATTTAGAGGATCTAATGTACATAACACATTCAATTTCTTCAATAATTTTTCTACACACCAAGTGAAGGATTAATGTCATGCAACCAAGTTAATATATTAATATTATTATCCATCTTCTGTTTATCTGCATGTTGCTATGGTTACTAATATTTTCTTTTTAACTTTGTGGTGCTATGTAGTATTTCCCTTATGTCGGACATCAACATTTTCCGTTAATTGGAAAAGGAAGCATTTTTAATTTTCCATGTTTTACATAGAGATTTTGGCTGGATAACTAATACAGCTTTTGATTTCTTAATGCAGAGTCAGATTTTCGTAGGAGCAGTAGTCTATATTATCATTGCCCTGCATTATGCTGTCTCAGGTTCCGCTGTAGGGTTCTCGCGCGCGTCATGACATCCTCTAATCAGAGTTCATCTGGTACTTTTATCTTTTCTCTCCAAATTCAATACTTGTGCGAAGTATTTACACAGCCTGTGGATCGTGTTGTATCTCTTGTTTCTTTGGGTTTGTTTCAAATATGATGTATTAGAATTGTAAATGTACTCTTCTTACTGTCAAGGTTGTTTCTTGCAGCGGGTAAAAACATGCTCATATCTTTTAGCAGTTTTTTTGTATATTGCTGTCGCCAATCGCAATGTAACTTAGTTGAACTTGCTAATTATTCTGTTGACTGTTTCTTTGCTTAGTGTTTGAAGTTATTATCTGTTTGCTACACCATCTTCCTTTTCCCTAGGGGCTCCTTTGTGCTTTCTCTTTTTGTGTGTGCATTTTTATCATTGCTGATTAATTCTCCGCTCTCTTGATTTATTAATTTGCAGATTATAGTGACTCGAATGAGCAACAAAAGCAATCAAACTCTGTGCTTCACAGTGGATCTTCTGCAACTGGACAATTTTATCCTGGAGCAGCATCAGTGCCTATGGAATATATGGTGCCTATCGGCCATATAGAAATGGGGCAAACAGTGGTATTAAAATAACTGCTTCTTATGTCCCTTTTCTGCCGAGAAGCAAGCTTATGTCAGGAGTGTATATATTTGATTTACTATTGTGGATTGTTTGCTAACCCTACCTGTATAGAATAATTAGTATCGACTTTTAGTTTTGCTTATTTATTTTATTTTCTTTTATAGATAAGTATTGAAATTTAAGTCCGTCCGCTGGGCCTCCAATCACATTAAGGAAGACAAACCTGAGATCATGCTGAAAGTTTTCAGCTGCACGTTATTTTGTAATAAACAACATGCTGTTTGGTGACGTGTAATTAAATTAGTTTTCCAATTTATTGTGTAAAAGTTGAGTTTAGTTCTTGGATACGAACCTGTGTTTTCGGATGCACGATTGTTTTACTAGCTCTACAAAATAGATTTCTCGGCTGATAATAGAAGATAGTGATTCAAAAGTTGGCGGGTTTGGACTAAAGTGTTTGTACCCTTCTCATATATACAGGCCCAGATTGCTTACCCATTTGTAGATCCCTATTGCAGAGGCATTATTGCTGCGTATGGTGCACAAACTGCGGTATGATTCATTTTTCAACTTCCTAAAATGAGACTCTTTTAATCTTTACCTATTTTCTCTTATGGACTGGACAAGAGAGCAATTTATGTGTTTTTTATTGAGTAACTGGTTGTTATTGATAAAATTGGCTTCAGGTTCATCATCCTTCAGTGGGATTGCCTCCAAATAGCATGCTGATGACAAATGATGCAGTTGAGCCTGTGTATGTCAATGCAAAGCAATATCAAGGAATACTAAGGCGTCGCCAGTCCCGTGCAAAAGCTGAATCGGAAAACAAAGTGATCAAATTCCGAAAGGTTTGCTGTTTAGCAATTAGTTGCTTCTTATCTTTGTGACCATGTCTTGGCGGAACTCAAGCTCAAGACGTCCTTCTCTGACACCATGAGAAACACTTATTATCCTCTAAAAGCTTAAGCTACTAAAAGAATTGTGTCTTAATATTTTGTAAATAACACTTTAATGTTCTCTTAGATCTCCAATAACAATTTTATTTTTGCATATTTTTCAGCCCTACCTTCATGAATCTCGACACTTGCATGCGGTGAGAAGAGCCAGGGGATCCGGAGGTCGATTCGTTAAATCCAAATCTACAGAGAAACAAGAGAATGAGGCTGACCCGCATGAAATGCAAAAGCCACTTTCCGTGAATCACCCGAGCATAGACCCCTCTGAGAACAAGGCTAAAGCAGCTGAAGTGTCTGGGCCCGAGAAGTCTCCCTTGAATAATGGAACTGCTTTAGCTCAATCTACAGCTTAAGGAAGAAGATGATCAATCTTCAATAGGATAACTTGCACCACTAATCCTTGAACTTTTAGCGGAGTTTCAGTTTGGTCCCTTAACTTCTGAAGTGTACACCACACATCCTAGATCGCGCATGACGGGAGGGACTAACATGCAACGATATGAATATTTTGGGATGTCTAATGCGCGCCTTAGAGGTTCAGAGGCCGAATTGTATCTCCGGCAAAAGTTTAGAAAACAATGGTGCAATTTATTCATCTACAGTTTTATCATGGAGTCATTCACCTTTTTATCTTGGCTATGACTCTTTTCTTTAAATTTTTTTCTCCGTGGACGGTCGACGTGGGTGTATATATTTTAGGTCTGTATTGTTTGGAAGCTTAATAATAGGGAGTAGCCCTTGATACCTGTAGAGATGTTATTAAGGAGTTGCTTTTTTATATTTTGCAGTGGAGAGGATTTTAGGTGGTGCTAATAGTAATAATCCTTGTAAATATGTAGTTGAGAAACATGTGATAGAATAAGTGGATCAAACATTCATGAGCAAATTTATTTTCTTTTCTTTTCTTTTTTTTTTTGTTTTGATTTTGCGAGTGCTTGTGATGAAAGTAATTAAGTGTTTTCTGGGCCAATTTTTTACTTTTTAATGCTGTCGTTTATGAATGAGGTTTGAATTGATTTTTCTTTTTTCCCACTCTGATATATTGATTTTTTTCCCCCTCCCCCTCTCCTCAAGGAAGATAATTATGTACCTAATAATGTATATCTGCATAAAAACTGTGTTTCACTAATATTGAAAAAGTTCACTTTAGATGCTTTAAGATTAGTGTGTGCTCGCACTTCACAGCTCGCACCATTTTCAATTTGGAGACGAACCCATCAACGATCGAGCCCGAATCTCTTACGTCTAGCCGGAATTAGACCCACGCCATCGTCGTCTTCGTCTCCCTCACAGAATCTCTCTCTCTCACTCTCTCTCTCTGATCCCAACCCTAACACCTCCATTTCTCTCCTCTCCCCCTCCCCTCGACGACGACGACGTAGAAGAAGAAGAAGAGGCCATGCACGGGCGCCCACGGAGATCCTCCAAGCCCGAGGACGCCGCCGCGGCCGCCGCCAAGGCCTCGAACCTCCGCCAACTCCAATCCCTCCTCCTCCAAAATCACCAAAATCGCATGTATTAACTCCCTCTTTTCTCCTTCTCTCTCCCTCTCTCTCTCTCCAGATCCATTCATGGAGCAAAAGAGCTCTTGATCGCATATTTTGAGGCCTTATTTGGGAGCCTTACGACGGTTCCTCATCTGGGTTTGTTCTTTAGATACACGAAGGAGGCTCTTTTGGCGAGCTCGAAGCTTATCGAGGTCAACCCCGAGATCAACACCGCGTGGAACTATCGAAAGCTCGCTCTTCAGCACAATCTCAACGGAGTTTCTGATCCTGAGGCCATCAAATCGGCTGTCGAGGATGAGCTTAGAGTGGTTTGTTTTCTGTTCCTTTGTGTGTTTTTTGAACTGGTTTTAAGTATGCACTTGGTTAATTTAGATGAGGGTGGGGTTTTATTGGGAATTTGTGAAGGTAGAGGCGGCGTTGAGGAGGAATCCCAAGTCTTATGGGGCTTGGTATCACAGGAAATGGGTGTTGAATCAGAAGCTTGTGGAGGTGGACTTCGGGCGTGAGTTCCGGCTTCTGGATCAGCTGCTAAAGGCTGATGCTAGGAATTTCCATGGGTGGAGCTACCGAAGGTTGTTCTTTGATCCATAAAGGTTCTCTTTTTTGTGAATGTAAAGGAGTTTGAATTGAGTTGATTGGGTTCAGGTTCGTCGCAAAGCTGAAGAATGTGTCGGAGGAGGAGGAGCTGGGATTTACTATGGATATGATCAACACAAATTTCAGCAACTATTCTGCATGGCATAATCGCAGGTGTGAATGTATCATTAACATTGTTGTTGAATTTGGTTATATTAGCAAATGGATGAAATTTAAAACTGTTGAGACCAAATATTGTAGAATTCTTTTTCTCAGTATCTGCAATATGCGTTTAGGGGCGGGAGGGAATAATCTTGAATGTGATTTTCTATCCCACAAAGATGGATAATGGACCGCGGGTTGGATAGGAAATCCAACTTATTCTTCATAATTAGTCAAATGTTTGCCTTTTGGTTCTTAGTGATTAGTCGTTTAATCGCTAAGTATAGAGCATTTGCATCAATTATTTATACTTGTTTTGATTGCATATGATAATTGGCAAACGTGTGTCTCATCCATACTTCTTCTCATATTTTTGTCGTGAAGTTTACTATATATCTTCTGCCAGAGGATACCTTATATTTTTGCTTTTTTATATCTTGACATGTGTCCAGTATTCTTCTGTCCCATTTGCTGGGGAAAAAGGCTAATGGGTTCGAGTCAAAGGAGAAGATCTTATCAGAGGAGCTTGAGCTAGTGCGTCAAGCTCTTTTTACGGATCCAAGTGATCAAAGTGGGTGGTTTTATCACTTATGGCTTCTGGATCAGATATGTAGTGGGGATCAGCTAAAACTAATCTCTTCATGGCCCATTCATCAATCAAAGCTTGTTCTGCCTATAGTTAAGGAAAAAGATAATTGCAATTCCTTTCTATACCCTTTTGAAAGGAAAACCCTCCCAATCGTTCTTTATTTCAATAAACCTGTCAGAGGAATAACTTCATCCACTGTGATGGTGAGTTCAGAGTTGGCCAAGAACGAAGATCTTACTTGGAAGCCACTTTTGGCTTCAAATTCGGGAGAAGCCAATTGCTGGGCTACTTATCTTATGATTCTCGAGGGAAATTGCAGACAAACTTATTCAGTTGAAGTAAAAGTTGGTTGCTCGGAGGGTATTGTGTCAGTTAGTGGCTTGCACTACAATCCTTCGAAGTTCAAATTTAGCGTAGAGTTTGATCATAATGTTCCAGAGGAGGGTCAAGGAAATTTGGCTCAGGAGCCGTTTTCATGGAATTATTCGGAAAAGTTCTATTCTCAGGAAAATTCAGATTTCACTTCATTTGATCAGCTAAAGATCAATGATGACGCTCTGAAAGAGGATTTAAAGTGGCACTTAGACACTTTGTCTGAAGAGATAACTCTATTTAAAGAGATGTCTGAAGAAAATTGGTTAGTATTATCATTATTCTTATTACCTTTATTTTCATTGTTTCTAATTTTTTCCACTTTTCGGCTGCTTCTTGTCTCAAGTTATTCGTTCTTTGCAGTAAATTTGTGAAGTTAACATTAGCACGCCTCTTGATTGCATATGATGCAATGAAGTCTCCTGAAAATTCTCTATTGCAAAAGAGGAAGCACTGTGAGGAGGCTTTAGAGCTCTTTGATGATTTGATCAAATTAGATCCACCTCATAAAAGGTATTACGAGGACGAACAGAGCTTAGTTCTATTGGATCAGGTAATCATTTCGTACACACTTCTTAACCATGTATTATTCAGTTGATGCTAGGGTGAAAATGGTTCGAGTAGTATCTGTTTGATCCGCTTTTATGTTCGAGTTCAGTACGACACGGATGTAGATTTCCTTATCCTACATAAAATCCGGCTTCGGAAAAAATCTTTTTAGGGATAGACACATGCAGGTGACTTTGAGCTCCAAAATTCTTGGACATGACTCTTTATAGTTTTATGTAGGTGGGAAAGCCAAAGCTACAGCAAAGCTTGGCTTCGTGAAGTTTTCTGCTGGAAATATATGTATTTTTTTTTAGATGATTTTCTTCCGCTAATAGTGAGCATGTCTTTGATATTTCATATAATTCAATAGAAGATTACTGTTTGGAAATTCTTTTGAGGTTTCCCAGCTTATTCTAACTTTGCTTTCACTCTGCAGGTAACTTCAGACAGAGAGTCTTTGGTGAAATATTGTTGGCAATATGATAATCCAAACTTCTCTACTTTTCGCCACCACAATTGCTTACAGCTTAGCAGACTATCACTAACACGTGTTGGGTTTGTTGAACGCATGTTGTGGGTTCAGATACTGGATCTTAGTCACAACAAGCTTAGATCAATTGCAGGTTAGATCTTTTGGCTTTCCTGTAGTGATTAGTGAATAATAGTAAGGTCTCTAAGTGGCTATAGATCTTAATTTCACCCCTTTTAGAAAAAAAGGAAAGAAGCAAATAAAAGTAATCCTTGTTTTTTTTTTGTCTTTTTCTTTGTTGACAGGTCTGGAAGCATTGCAACTTCTTATCTGCTTAAACCTAAGCAACAATCAAATCAGCAGCTTTTCCTCACTCGAGCCCCTGAAAAGGCTAAGCTCTTTGAGGGTTTTGGATTTATCATTCAATGAGATTGGTGCTCACCCTGTAGACACTACTCGGTACCTATGCTCATCTCCTTTATCGCACACATTAGATGTAAAAGGAATTATGGAAGTGCTTCAGCAGGACAATGTCAATGTGGCAGATAACTGGGAGATGATACTATTGTTTAAGTCCTTAAATTTAAAACAACTAAATATGAAGGGGAATCCGGTTTCTAGTGAGAACTTTGGACAGTTAGCGACAAAGATCCTTCCTTCACTACACTGGATTGATGGTGAACGTGTTCGATGATCTGAGAGAATACAGTGGCGAATATAGGCTTTCGAAAAACATCAAAAAGACTTATTATTTATACCTTAGTATTGAGTAAAATTATACTTCTAGGGGAATGTATTTGCTGATGAAAAAGTGTTGGTGATGAAGACCGATTCTTTTGTGACCTGGATCGATGGTAAATTTGTTCGGCGATTGATTAGACTTTTTGTGGAGAATGTGCACTCTTCTATCGTCTATTTTTGATAGATAGTTACTTCTTTTTTTTTTGTGTGGAGAAAAAGCTTGTAGGCTTATAGAAATGTTTGTTTTTAATCTGGTCTGATCATATTGTTGTTCAGTTAATGTGATTCAAGAGGGAAGAGAGTGTGATATGTCTTTGGAAAGTTTTCATATATCTATGAATCTGTTATACTATCTAATCGTTTGCTTTACGGTGTGATGATTCCTGTTAAAACAACACTAGCATCTTCATCAGAATCTGCCTACCAGCTTACTCAGACTTATTTCAGTTCCCTACCACAGCAAAAGCTCTTCAGTTTTATTTACAAAATGCTTTGATGCTGCTTCTTGGAATAGAAAAATTAGCGGCACAAAGGCCAAACGGGCAGAAGCCATTTCTTTTCATTGCTTGTGAGTGCCCTAACAGATTAGTTAAAGCTATAATCATTCATTAGAGTGTCTTCATTTCATATTCTTTTCCTATTTTTGTCGGTTACATGGGGTGTCTGTTTGGCCTTGCTTCTACCATGCTGTGTGTGGTATTGTACTCGGTAATCTTTATCTAACTGTTTAATAGTCCGATGATTTTGAATTCGAATCAGATACGAGTTCGAAACCAAGCTACATTGTAAAATCAGTCCTGTTGATGTTGATGTTGATGTTGATGATTGTACTGCTCATGTTGAAATCATTATTATCTATTTTGATGCTGTATCAACAAATAAGATCAAGCATTAATGGGCCTCCCTAAATTATTAGCTGAACCAGGTCCACCACGTCTGATGTTAACCGTGTAGGCCTCCACCCTCCGTCAGTGAAAAATTTAAAATGCATCAGTTATATTGCTGACGTGGCATCATCAATTAATCAGATTATTTTTTTGGGTTCACTCGTTTCATCATGATTATTAGAAAAAATATTTTTATTGTACTTTTTACTCTAAAGAAGAGATATGATTGATTGTTAATAGATGATGTGGTGTGACTGATACATTAATAGAATCTCTGCTCCGTCAGAAACTTACTTTAAGAAAGTGCGGTAGAGATTGCAAGGAGATAGGTAACGACGGACGGTGGATATGCTTGCGGTCTATAGATGGCTTGGTGGACCCGGTCCAGGCGATCATAGCTTGTCACCAGCTTGCACTAAAACCAGCCCAATTGTACCTACCCAACTAATGGGCCCGATCCGGCCCAACAGTTCCAACGGAACCGGGCCGAACCAAACAGGCCGGTTTGCACGTGCGCCGCACGTGCCAACCTCTATAAAAGGCTCCGCGCGATCGCCCGCTAGGGTTTTAGAGAGAAACGTTAGGTTAAAGCGACGGCCCCTTCTCCCCGTCCGCCTTGTTCGAGCGCTCGCGTCGACTAGGCCCTCATCGTCGTCCTCCTCCGCCGCATCGAACTAGGGTTAGGTTTAGGGTTAGAGTTTTTGAGAGGATCTCGTAGATCGACGCAGCCATGACGGTGAAGCTCTCGAAGGCGGAGAGGAAGATCTCGTACGACAAGAAGCTGTGCCAGCTCCTCGATGAGTACAACAAGGTGCTCATCGCCGCCGCGGACAACGTCGGCTCGAACCAGCTCCAGAACATTCGCAAGGGGCTCAGGGGCGACTCCGTCATCCTCATGGGGAAGAACACCCTCATCCGACGCTGCATCAAAGTCCACGTCGAGAAGACCGGGAACAAGGATTACCTCAACCTCCTCCCCCTCCTCGTGGTATCAATCGATCCTTTTCTCTTGATTTTTTTTGCGTTTTCAAACTGTTTTGATTCCATTTAGGTTTCGTTTCATCGGTTTCGTATTGTTGATCTGTGGAAAAGGTAGGATCTTCGGTTGGTATTTAGTACTTTGATTAGTTTTTGTGAAGGTACTAGATTTTTTTAGAAGAATTGTAGTTTTAATTGAAGTATTGGGCTTCTTGTGGTCCGATGCCTTTATTTTCTGTATTTTTGAGAAGTTTCTGGGCGTTTTTAGCTAGTTTAGTTATAGTGTAATTTGGATAATGCTCTCACGAGAGTTGTTGTAAATTGTAGGGAAATGTTGGATTAATTTTCACCAAGGGAGATCTCAAGGAGGTCAGTGAGGAGGTTGCTAAGTATAAGGTATGTATCATCTTGCCAATCGCTGCTCTGTAATAATATTATATGTCAAACAAACATACGAATTTCTCTGCAGTAGGTAATTTCTGTTCTGTTTTGTGAGTTTAATCGGAGTGATACAATGAAAACCATTTGGATATAATGGAGAAGCATAATATGTCGTCTTTCCAAACATGCTTCAGAAGGAACTATTACTTATCGGACTAGCTGTTTTCAGTAAATAAAAAGATGGCTTATTGACAATGCTAGTCGGTTTGAACAATCCAAAGCAATTTGCGATAAGTGAGTAGTCACTAGTAGTTTTAAGAACGAGGTTCTATATAATGTTTTGCCATTTATGTATGTATTCATCTGTAATGGTAGAAGAAACTATCTATACATATTCTTGTATTCCGGCTTCGGAGAGTCAATGTTACAGAAAGTGTATGAAAATTTGGTTGTGTTTTTTTTTCTTTGGTGGAAAATACAATGTGATGTTAGTTGATTTCTTGCCAGATTTATGGATAATATCTCTTCTTTTGCTAATTTGATTCAGAAGCATAGACCTAGCTTTTCAGTGCTTGGTTATCTTATGTTATTCCTCTGTATTGATTGTTGAGCTTATCTGATTGTTTTGAACAGCGATGTTGCAACACTTTCTCCTTTTGTTTTAACGATGTTTATGGCCATTTTCTACGAATCAGGTTGGAGCTCCTGCTCGTGTGGGACTCGTCGCCCCCATCGATGTCGTGGTTCCTCCCGGCAACACCGGACTGGATCCCTCACAGACCAGCTTCTTCCAAGTAAGTTAATCACACATCTTCTATTCTCGAACAGAATTTCAACGAATCTTCAAATTCTTACTTGTCTACCGCTCCACTTTCAGGTCCTCAATATCCCCACTAAGATCAACAAGGGGACGGTCGAAATCATCACTCCTGTGGAGCTGATCAGGAAGGGGGAAAAGGTGGGATCGTCTGAGGCGGCCCTGCTTGCTAAGCTTGGCATCAGGCCCTTCTCCTACGGCCTCGTCATACAGTCGGTGTACGACAGCGGTTCTGTTTTCAGCCCCGAGGTGCTCGATCTGACGGAGGACGATCTGATTGAGAAGTTTGCAGCTGGTGTTTCCATGGTCACCTCGCTTTCCCTGGCCCTTTCCTATCCGACCCTCGCAGCTGCTCCACATATGTTCATCAATGCCTACAAGAACGTACTCGCTGTTGCTGTTGAAACCGAGTATACTTTCCCACAAGCAGAGCAGGTCAAGGAGTATCTGAAGGTATGTTATCGTGATCTAATGCTAGCCTGCTTGTTCTGAGCTCAAAGTTTAAATTAGTCCTAGTGTAACAACCATGAACTATCTTTTTTTGTTTTTTGTTTTTTCCTTTGGTAAACTAACTTTTTCAAATTATCGACATTAACAAGAGAGGTTGCAATATTAACCTACCTCTCTTGTTATTTTACTACGTATCTCTTTGTCAGATCTTTATTTTGTTACTTGACCAAATATAAGTATACTTGCAACTAATGTGATGAAACAGTTGGGTTTTAACAGAACTTGAGTTTCTGAAATAGAAAGTAATGAAATTTGAGTGGAAAGTAGAAAAATCCATAGTTCAGTACCTGTTTCAAATGCGGCACAGTTCATGGATGATCAATACACCTAGATTTTATTTGGCTGGAAGGGTTGAATTTGTTGACTTAAGAATGTTTTACGAAGCTCGGTTTGATTAAAAAATTGGTAGCTACACAACATTAGATGTGCGTAAGTTATATTTTCGTTTATCAGGACCCGAGCAAATTTGCTGTTGCCGCCCCGGCTGCTGTTGCTGATTCTGGAGCTGCTGCTGCTCCGGCCGCTGCGGCAAAGGAAGAAGAAAAGAAAGAGGAGCCTGCGGAGGAGTCCGACGACGACATGGGCTTCAGCCTGTTTGACTAAATCCGGATTCTCTGGCCATCGAGAATTTATCTTTTGCGCTCTTGTTAGCTTAATTATCTACCAGACTTGTTAAGGACTGTAATTGGTTTCCAGTTGCCACTCATTAGCTCGTATTTTTGGTTTCTTTAGTGTGTTATTATTTTGGTTGTATGATGGATTTCTATTGTGGTTATAGAATAACTAAGGTTTGTTTTTGCCTCTTTCTATAGTGTGCTATGATGGATGGTGCGGCAAAAATGCTACAGAAAAATACTGGTTTGATGAAACTATAATTTCAGGGAAGCTTTTAATTGGGTGGTGTCATTTTAAAAAAATAATGTTAGAATTCATCAAAAACTTGTGAGTATGATAAATAAAAAAACTAATAAATATTTGTGACATCATTGTAAAATGAATGCACGGCATTAAATTATGTGGTGAACAAAAATTACTTTGCAGAGTTTCATTCTGGGATAACAAAGTCGTTGCAGAAGCAGTCTCTAACGCCATCGCAGAAGAACGCAAGCGGTGAAAAAAGCTTCATTTCATGAACCTTTTGTCGTAATGTTTCAAATTTTATATAGAGTTTAATTCTTCCATCGGATGTCTATGAGTTGCAATTTGTGAAAATATTATTGTTGTGCTCAGTTGAGGTAAAGCACTATCAGCTTGCTTTCACAGTTTATTTCAGACCACGGGTATAATGGAATTTTGTTTTACTTTTTGTTCATAATATTCACTCTTATCTTTTAATATTTTGTATAATTACACGCAAAACTTGTTTTTTTACAGAATATAGCATTTGTTATTAATGTTGCAGGCTGCTGGGA
This sequence comes from Puya raimondii, assembly GCA_016920855.1. Lineage (NCBI taxonomy): Eukaryota > Viridiplantae > Streptophyta > Magnoliopsida > Poales > Bromeliaceae > Puya > Puya raimondii. The sequence goes on from JABWPP010000050.1 coordinate 216,219,808, forward strand.
TTTATTTTTTTAAGAATTTAATGCCTCCTTCGAAGGTTAGACCCCTCATCACACTCTTGCTTTCTACGATTTTGTTAAACATTTTCGAGCTTATTCTTACTTCACAAATGAGTCATTAACCGCGTGCATAAATCTTAATGGTGCAGGTACATATATATATATATGCATGAAACCTCAAGTTGTTAAGATAAATGGTGGCAAAGAAACAATGCGCACGAAAAATTATACAAATTGTTTCATGATTTTACGATTAAAGACGTGACGTAAAAGATTATACATGAGAGAGAGTATCGATACGAGCTTAATGATAAGCAAGCAAGATGATTGTCCTTAATACATAACAAAACCATACATATTTAAGTTTTTTTTTTTTTTCTACTGAGCCAGAGCACTGGTGTTGTACACAAGAAGAGCTCCGCCGAGAAGCAGCCCAGCAAGAGTTACAGCCCATATCAACAGCCCTGTGGTTCCTGCATCAACCAACAAATTATACAAATTTTAAGTTCAAGGGATTATATTAAACTTTTCTGAGGATCTGTATTCTTGGTGTTAGACCAGAAAACTTTTAGTTTGCTGATGATGTGGCATTTAACTGTTGATGTGTTATTGTGATGTGTGGTTTACCTCCAACATAGACATCACCACTTGGGGACCATTCATCCGGTGCGTAGATTGGGCTGCAAATTTATTGAAAAAGAAAAGAATGTTAAATTTGACAAGTTAAATTATCATAAAATGTAATTTTATTCTATTCAATCATTAACAGAAGTTTCTTCTGGATTGTTAGTTCTTTTCCAATTTGGGATTTATAGTGATTATCCTCTCTCTCTGTCTGTCTCTCTCTCTCTATGTATTATGAAGCTACTAAATTAAGCAAATAAGGTTGAGCAATAAGAAAAAGAAAAGTAAACAAGTCTATGTGTTATACCTGTAGCCATCAACATTTGCACCATATTTGTCCACAAACTGGTAAACTCCCTTCCCCTGGATTATGTTAAAAAAAGAACATCCAATAATTAAGGCACAATTTCAACTTGACGTGTGTTGAATATATTAAAATACTGTTCTTTAACGGTTTAAGCCTCATGATAATCGATTGTCTCATATTTTATCATAACAAGAGGTTGTTTCTGTTTATCCGTGCATAACATATTGCATCGAAGGTAATGATTGAACAAAAAATAACTAGAGAAAAGGAAAAAAAAAAAACAATTACCTTAGCCTTCCTTCCGGACGCATCAAGACCACTTGGGAGGTCCATCCCTCCTCCAGGCCCTGCAATATTAGTGCGTCATAAGTTTCACACATATAAGATAGAATAATCATGCATATAATATGATGAGATAAGTTTTTTTTTTCTCTCTCCCTTAAAAAGGAGTAAATTTGCTTTTTCTAGCTTTTTCTTCAAAAAGGAACTGAGATGTTAAAATTTAATCAATAAACTTCTACCTGAACACACAGGTTATTTCAGAAGCCAGATCAAAAGATATTGTTAGATTAGACAATTTCTACACAAACTACTGGTATCCAAGCAATAAGGTACTAGAGTGGGTTTAGAGACTACAGGTTCGAGTCTTTTCTTACAAAGACACTAGGATTAGAATATTCAACAAAAGTACTAACAAGTGAGCATGTACAACGACTCTCTGAATCAGTAGTAAAAGTAACTTTGTTAGTAACACCATGCAGGCGGCGACGAAACCACTCACCGTAGGGCGTGGGAGTCTTGATCTTCTTGACACCACTAGCCTGAACCTTGAGAGAGGAAGAGCTCCTAGCCAATGAAGGGAGTCCCTTAGCTTGAGCCCTCTCAACTACAATTGAAGATGGCTTCAACACCAAAGAGGACATCACTGTGGTTGCCATGCTCTCTCTCTCTCTCTCTCTCTATTCTCTCTCTACTCTCTCTCTCTCTCTCTCTACTGTGCCCAAAATGTGAAGAGGGGAGTGATATTATGAAGTGAAAGAGTGATTACCATGCTGACACGTGGCAATCTCTGTGTGGCTGGATCCTGATATGGTGTTGCCCAAACATTATCTTCTCCTCCTGAGGGCCCCTGTACACAAAAAATAGGTGTGTTTCAGAAAAGGCCTCTTTTTATTTATTCACTTATTTGTGGGTGGAATTTATTCAATCTAGATTCAAACAAGTTCTGGGCCGGGCTAGGGTCAGTGACTGGGCTCGAGCCTGCGGTTATAACAGCGGTCCAAAAGTAATCAAGTTTGGGCCCATCAACAGCCCAGTTTGGCCCATTATAGCCCACCATCAGTATGAGAAATTATTAAGAGTCTATATTGTGACAGCAGGTTTAAAAATTAAAAGCACTGAAACTGAGTCGATTGAATATTACGAAACAATTTATTAACTTTGAACAAATATGAAGAAAAGGGAGCAACTTGGGTAAATGTTTACTCCAATATACCGACAATTTTGTTGAATTTTTATCTACGAAGTACATGCTTAAATTACAGACTAGTTACAGTTATCGCTGAACACAGCATTTCTGATGTTCAATCCACAACATGCTTCGATGAATTTGTGCTCTGTTATCACCAGCGTATGTGTCTAATTCTCATCCTTCCCGGAGTAGTAATGTCGAAAGACACACGAAAAGTCCTTAGAATCGTAGCCCTTCTCGCATAATCTTTTGTAACTGCAGGGAAAAAAATTGCATTCAAAAAGTTAGAAAGAAGCTAACTAAAGCATGATAGCTTTTTATAGTTTTATGGAGGTTTAGGGGCGAAAAGGAATCTCACATATTATGAGCTTCGGAAGTTAGCGGACTCTCGAGACCGACCTCAGCTGCAGATGCAATGGCTAAACCCAAGTCCTTAGCCTGCACAGATATCATCTTCTCATAAAATGATATGCTTACTAAGCAGACTAATTTGTGAAGAGATTATCTGAAAACATCATACAATGGGAAGTTAGGCATCAATTTTGCATTGCGATTATGTTTCGACAGAAAATGAAGTGATAAAGGACTTGGCTCTCAGCTTTAGGTCTGGAGTGCACCGTAGACTCGATAATATCTATGCGAAGGATTTCCAATTAGCAATAAAAAAACTGGTTAAAGAGCTAGATGGTGTTTACTTCATACCATAAGTTTAGATGCGAATCCACCATCGTAATTCCTTGACGAAGGCACCCCCGGCATTACTCCGGGAACCGGATTGTAAGTGTCACTGCCAAATTTGGTGAACATCAAAACATTTCTTTTAATTAAGAAATTATGTATACAAATTCAAAAAGGGATCAAGTACTTCACTTCTGAATATAGCATTCAAGAATGGCATAAAGTGACAAATCCATTTATGCAAATCACAACTAATATCATAAGGCAAACACCAGCCAAATTCCATAAAAGTCAGTTAAAGGTCTAATGTTGTGATGCGAGTGAAAGTTACCAGAAAAGAAAGTTATTCAGATTAACATTAAGTTGCCAAATTGTACCTCAAGAATCATAAAAAATAAATGGGATAATGTAATTGGTCGACACGTATTTGAGGAAGTCATTCAGAATGACTTAACTGGAACTTGTAAATAGCCCGTTAAGAACAAGTGACAGTGACAAATAATTTGCTACAAAATGTAGGACAGAGGCAGGTAATTATTTACCTACTCCAACATCGAGCACTTGAAGAATTGAATATATTTGTTAACGTGCTCGCCCTAATTCCAAGGTTCTGACCAAGAGCAAAAGCTTCAGAGACCCCAATCATGCTAATTGCCATCGCCAAATTGTTACATATCTTTGCTGCCTGGAGATGACAAATGATACAAATCTTCCATAAAGTTAGAACTCAAAGCGCCATGTTTTGTAAATAAGCAAGTTCGATCGTATTAAAAAGAGTTTAAAATTTGCATATCTACATCGTATGAAAGTATTTAACAGCTCTTTTCATCCTTCACCCTCATCTTCATAGAGGTTACAGAGAAAGCAATTTAAATCTATCCAGGAGCTGTAAATCATCAATCAAACTGTTTAAAACAGTTTCTGTTTCATGAAATCTCTTTTCTGCATCTCATTTTTCCCATCAACCTAGTGAGAGATGAAAGACGCAAAGTTCAGTATATGAAAGAGAAACTGACTTACAGCACCATTTCCAGACCCACCACAATAGATTGTCCTTTTACCCATGGCTAGAAGTAAGGGTTCAGCAGCAAGATAAGCCGCTTCTAAGCCACCCACCTAGAATAAAAGGGTCGCTTTTATTCGTAAAGTTTTGAGTGTAAATCCTTCGTCAAATTGTAAAATTTGATTTCTTGAGCTCCCCTTTGTTACTATTTAGCGACCAAGTAGAAGAAGTACCATGAAAGTAAGTGTTCCGGCTTCTGCGGCTGGGACGCCTCCGGACACAGGAGCATCCAACATGACTGGTTTTTCTACATAACCTGAATAATAAAAACCACATCAATGGTAGCAAAGAAAATATAGAAAGCCAATACATTTCCAGAAATTTGAGCAGCTCTCAACATATGTAGCTAACTTTATTCATCATCCTTATTACAGTGCAAACTGCTGTGATACATATTGTATCAGCCACTAGTAGTGTTTAACTGGTAAGGTGCAGGAATAAAATATATATATATCAGATCAACACACAAACAAACTAACAGCATAAACACCAATTTCTTGTCTTGAGATAATTCATTATGCAAAATTTTAAAAAAAGAGATAATTCGATATGCTATTCTAAAGCTACTTATATAGGTGTCTTATAATATTTGATAGAGTACTAAATGGCATTCTGTAGGAGCATACAAATAAAAATACCTTTCTTTTCTTTCAGATGGCATTTTGAGATGCTCATGGAAATCTTTCTCGAAGTTTGTGGATCAACTGTAGAAGAGTCTATGAATAACCAGGGGTTTAAGTGATTTCGACTTTCTATCAAGCCGTTTTGTCCAAAGTATACATCCAAAACCTGGAAAACGGTTCAAAAATATAACATTTGCGATCAGCTAGCATTCCATTACAGGGTCCTCAATATTTGTCAGAAGTCAATTGATCAAAGTACAGCAAGCGTTTCCTCTACAAGTTAAAAAGAAAAAAGAGTAATAAACAGTTCAAAACTAACTTACATTAGACGATGAGGGCAGCATGGTGATTATGACATCACTTGACTCAGCAACTTGACAAGGAGTTTCTTTCGTCGGAACACCCTTTTCCGAGAACTTCTCCATGGTATTATCATTACTAGAGATCATCAGAATCCAAGTTTTTATTTGACGGTCTACTCTCAAAATTCAAATTGCAAAAAAATACATTCATTAGGCTTAGATAAAATTTTGTAAATATTCCCTGGTTAATCAATAAAATCAAATTCTTCTCATGAAGAAAGAGAAACTCAATCAAATGAGATTGCTTCTGTTCCTGGAAGAGCTGTTGCTAGACCAAAACACTTAATTTGAGAAGCTACTCATGCTATACAAGAGACTTGTACCTGCATAAGCTACCATTTATCATAATGGTAGGCTCCATAACAATGCGGCGATGAATTATAACCTTTAGTTACTTAGTTTTGCTTTTGTATAGAGTATAAAATGCTAGATTATTAGCAAACCAAGTTTTGATTAGTTTACTTTTGCTTTTGTATAGAGTATAAAATGCTAGATTATTAGCAAACCAAGTTTTGATTTGATCAGACGGAGAACATGAATAATACAACAGTGGATGATAATACTTACATGTCATGAACTGTAACTTTATATCCAGCCGTTATCAGATTCTTCGCCATGTGGTACCCCATGTTTCCGAGTCCTATAAATCCAACTCTCTACGGAGTATCCACAGGATATCGAAAAAATCAACATAAAACCCAGAAGAAAAAAGTACCACCCTAAAGAATAAATGACTTGAAAATTGTTAAAAAAAAAAAAAAAAATTCTTTCTCTCAATTTACTTCATATTAGGCGGTATCATTATCCTCGGGTCGATTTGTAATAGATTGACTTGGTGGGCAAGCTGGTATCAAAATCAATCCTAAATTCCTTTAAACAGATTCAATTCCCACGTCTAAATACACGTCTTTTGTTCGTTCTGGCACCTCTTCTGTCAATGCATGTGATGTGGTATTACTTTATCTACACCATGCATGTGAGTGAGGGTGTTAAGACTATTCCCGAACTATTTCCTTCCTATTAGATGAATCTTTTGGATAACAGTTACTAATAAACATATACTCCAAAAAAAAGTTACGAAATAGCAAATCAAAAAGCTAACACAAGATGTATTAGAATCAAAGCACTAAACAATGTCAGCACCAGTAATAGTCCTCAATTGCTCATCCACTAAGAACATTAGATATCTCATTGCAGTGTGATATCTAAGCAATTAACCCCAATGTACAAATTTTCATTTTTTAAGTTTAACCCAAAAATTTGAGCTTCGAGCAAAATGGTTTCAGAATCAGATCAATCCATTATAAAAAATCTTAATGGGATCATAAAAAAACCCAAATCGAGAGTTTTATTCCAACAGCTTCTGCGATCAGAATCTCATCAAATTGGGCCAAAAAATCACAAAGAAAAGGGGGGGGGGAAATATATATATAACTCACCTCTAATTGGGATGGAACAGCATTAGAAGAGAATCCACGATTCAAATTGGGGCGAAGACGAATCCAATCGCAGCTCCTTAGAAATCTATGAACTCGAAACCCTCCACTCGCCATTCTCTCTCTCTCTCTCTCTCTCTCTCTCTCTCTGTGTCGCGAAATGTATGCAAGAGTCAAAGATAAGTCACAATGGTTTGCTCTTAATCTAAGGCTAATATACAGAAAAACCCCTATACTTTACTCTATTCTCAAAAAACACCTTCATGAAAGTTACATCATCTCATTTACAAATTACAACTGGTCTCGAACAAATTCAAAACATTTAAATAAATTATTCAATCCATAGCCAAATATATAATTTTACTGAAATTATTATTACTATATCATACATATATTTTATATTTGAATATGTATCCAAGCTTCAATTACTATAATTAATCTAAAATGTACCAATGCTTCGCATACTATCTCTATGTTGTGATTTCATTATTATATTTTATATTTAAATATTTTAGTTTCTAATATTTTATATTTATTGTCATACTTAAACCTAATGAAACTAAAAGAATTTAAATATTTTTGTATAAAATGAACCAAAATAAGCAAGACCTTTTATAGAAAAAAAGGCTAAATTACAGAAAACGCCTCTGTCAAAATTTGATTTTTCATTTTTTCCTCCTGTCATTTAAAAACCTACACTTTGCTCCCGTAAAAAATAAAAAATTTTCACAGGGGAGTACAGTATTAACTGTAATGGCAAAATGATCAGATTGCCCCTTACCTCTTTGTCTTCTCCCCAATCCTGTAGATCCGCAGTCTCTCTCCTCCATCATCATGCACCCTTACCGCCTTTCATTTCGGCGACGTTAGGAAAGAGATCAGGGTGGGCGAGGGCGAGGGCGAGGGCAAGGCAGCTCGGCCGAGGACGTCGGTGAGGAGGGAGGAGGCACATCTGAGAGAAAATTTCAAGAGTATTTTGGGTATAAAAAATATATAATAATAGAATATAAACGGAACACCGTCGACGGAGACCGAAGTAAACATTACTCAATTTTTAAGGGCGGCAAAATATAGGTTTTCAAAAGTCAGAGAAGAAAAATAAAAAAGTGGGTATTGACAGAGATTTTTTTTCTAATTTAGTAAAAAAAAAAAACAAATATTTTATGAGAAAAGTAGATATTTTGACTACAAAGGACTACAATGTAAAAGATTCAAAGCTTTAAAAACTAAAATGTGTATGTTAAAAATAAAGGGACTATTCACACATTTTACCCTTGTTGTAATAATTAGCTCGTGCAGTTAAAAGGTGTTTTTTTATTATTTTTGCTGTTCCCTCTTAACACTTTTTCCCTTCCTTCGAAACGAAGAGTTCGTTGGCGGTGAAGGCGCGTTGGAGGAGACGAAGCGAAGTGTGTGTGTGTGTGTGTGTGAGTATCTCATCAAAACCCTAATTTAAGGCCAAAGTTTCGATCTTTGATCTCGTGCGTCCTCGTGATCGGGTTTATGTCTCGTTTTACTGCTGTTTTGAGGGATTTTTTTTTTGGTGTATATTCGCGTCTCTTTTGGTGTTATTTAGGCCTTGATCGCCGATGTAAGGGTTTTGATGCTTCGAACTTGTGTTTATTCGGTCGTTTTTATTTTCTTCATTTTGTTTGGAAACGCGTATGAGTTACGCTATATTGTTGGGCATTTGGTGTTTTTTTTTTTTTTTTTGTCGTATGGTTTGTTGTGATTATGGATCGTTCGCTTAAATGAGGTTTTTTATGGCTTAGGGTTTTGGGAGTTTTGTCCTTTTGATCACATTTTCCAGTGTTGACCATCGGGTGAGGCAAAAAGCAGTAGTTGATCATCTCATGGATTACTACATTCCTACACTAATTTGATAGTTTTAAGCCAATGTATGGAGTTTTTGAGAAATTTTTACTTAAAAAAGTTAATTTGTAAGTGTAGTGGCCATTTGAAGAACCTTGAAGTGATTTGAACTGCTACAAAAAAAAAAAAAAAAAAAAAAAAAAAAAAAAAGTGGCTGCATACTCTTGTTATTGCATTTTCGAAATCATGCTTTGTTCATTCATTTATTTTTTTCTCCTTTTCCTTTACAGGAAATTAGCGCAAATAGTTATGTAATTTATGTTGCATCAGTTGTATTTTACTAACTGAGATATTATTTTAAGGTGAATAGAGTGAAAAGGATACTTCAACTTATGGGAACTAAAGCACCTGAAACTGGGGTAAAGAAGCCAACATTTACTCCAAAGGCCATAATTCATCAAAAATATGCCAGTAAAGCAAGCTATAGGATTGAGGAAGTACAGGAGACTCTGGAAAATGGCTGCCCCGGACTGGCTATCGGGCAGCAATCTCGGAATCTTTACCGCTGTTTCTTGGATCTTCCGGAATTGTCTGTTATTTCGGATACGTTTACAAGGAAGAAAGACGCGGAACAGTCAGCCGCACAGATTGCTGTGGAGAAGGTTTGGATTTATAGCTTGGATTTTTGGTATTGGTATCTGTACATGCTGCTTTATTTCTCTAAGTAGAGATAGGATTATTTGAAGTGGAAAAGTTATAGGATTACTACCTATTTGATTAGAAAATGAGATAAAGCAAAAAAATATTTTAATGGATTAGAATTTCTCACTACATACTGGCTTAGTTTGTCTATGCAAAAACCTATGCAATGAAGGACACCGTGATGTTGGACGCATTGCTTCGTCTTTTTTTTTTTATTAGTTTTCATTAAATCAGCTTCTTTCATTGTTGATGCATAAAGCCTCACGCCCTTTGCAATCATATCATCCATCTTTATAATCTTTGGCTTCAGGCATACCTGGTATATGAAGTAGCTTTTATTTTCTTATTTCCTGTCATGATGATACCTTTTTTTTTTTTTTTTTGCAGCTGGGGATTCAGTCCAATTTGAGTTACTCCACACCGGAGGAAGCTTGGAATGAATTAGTTGCTCGCATCTGTGGCTTATTTACAGATGAGGTTGGTAATTTAGCATGATTTTTTTCCCTTCTATCTTTGTGCTCTGGACATGATAACAAAAGCTCCAATTGTTCTCACAAGTTTGGGAACAGCTAAGTTGATTTGTTGTACGATTGATTATGAACCGACCATCTTATCAGTAACATTCGTTTTAATTTTAATATGTCGGTAGTCTAGACTTTAGATAGCAAATGGTGGATACATTTAATATTTATTAGTGACATTGAATATATTTTCTTCCATTTCTAACATTTCTATGCTGCGGATGTTCATGTGGGAAGTTCCTCTTATCATCCCATCCTCTGGTTGTCCATTTCGGAGTGGCATTGAGAAGAGCGGGCGACCTCTATGGCACGATACCCATGACTGTTATTGCCGCATGTGATGTAAAAGTCAATAGCTTATGCAAAATCATTGATCCCAAGGCAGAATCAGATCCTCTCGTGGTCTTGTCACTAATCTCAAAGGCCGCCAAAGCTTCGGATTCTGTTTGCACTTTAGATGGCAAATTCTGGATAAGAAAAAAAGAGCTTTACTCTCCTAATGTCATAGAGTTAGTACTTAACAGATCTTCGAGCATTTCGGAGTGTTTACAGGTAGAAGCAGTATATATTCCGTGTGAAATGGAGGAGCGGGTTTCTACATTGAGTCTTCTTGTATCAGATACCAAATATTACATGGATGAAATTGCAGAGAAGCTCAATGTTACTGACTCTTCTCAGATCCTTGTCTCAAGGTATGGAAAAACAGAATAATGCTATTCCCTTTTTTTTTCTTTTTCTTTTTCTTTTTTTCTTTTTGGTATATCCAATTTGCATTTGGGGCCGTTTTGAGGAAAAGAAAATTTTGCTACTTTTTTCACTATTATAATTTTTGCATATTTGGACCAATTTATCTTTGTTGTAGGCTAAAGTGCTGCGGGTGAAATTTTTCTGATGTGTATATCGGTCAGAACAATTGCTAGGAGAATATTAGTCCATAAATAGGTTTCCGTCCTAAATTGTTACGAACAATAAAAGTTGATCATGTTTGCAAAATTGGAAAAGATAGTGGTTATTTATGCAAAAGCCTTTTGTGTCCAATATGTTTAATGGCCATTTTGAATTTGTTATGTACTTTTCTTATACTCCAGGACAGTTGGCAAAGCCTCCTCAGACATGAAGTTATATTTTCCCATTCCAGAGGCTTACATTGACGTCAATATGGAACATCTATTGAACAAACGAGCTTCCTACTTCGCAGGCCAGTCGATTTATGGGAATGCGATCTTTGCTAATATTGGTTACACACGGAAGTCTTCAGAGCTCTTCTGTGAGGATGTATCTCTGTGTTCCTATTACAGGTCTGTACTGACTTATTGATGCTTGTAGTTGATACGTATGCTGATATGCATATGCTTGTTTTGTTTGTGAGTTTTATTTTGCGCACATACTCTGGCAAAATTATCTATTGCTTAAATATCCTGTAAACTCTAAACTTTCATGTCCAAGCTTCCTTCCCAATTTGAGATAAGTGTATTTTTGTGGGGTCATGAAAATTCCAATTATACTAGGGTTGTAATTGTCAAAAGATGGTTTTGTAGGGTTATGTATATGACAGCCCCTATAATTTTTATCTAAAGTTCATATGACCAAATTTTTAGTCCTCCAGGATGCTTCTTGGCAAGTTACCTGATGGCGCCTACAAGGTGTCTAGAGAGGCAATATTTGCAGCAGAACTTCCTACTTCATATACTTCGCGTTCTAACTGGAAGGGTCCTTCCCCAAGGGATCTACTCTGTGTATTTTGCCGCCAACAAAGGCTGTCCGAGCCTATTTTCTCTGTTACAAATGTCGACTCTTGTGAAATTTCATCAGAATTATCGGGGAATTGCAAAGAACTCCAGCATCCAAATGGAGGTATAGATGGTATCGACGACAAAGATTCGGACAAGTTAATTTTACTTAAATGTGAAGTGAAAATATTCTCAAGGAGACAGGAAACATTAGCCGAATTTTCTTTTGCTGATACTTACAGAAAAGAGTCTGATGCTATTCAGAATTCGGCACTAAAGGTTCTGAATTGGTTTGATAATTACCTCAAGCAATTAGACACGCCTATTGAAAAAATTTCCTCTTTTGGAAGTTCTGACAATATTAAAGTCTACCCACAAGTTTTTTCTCAGGAATTTGCTATGTATCTATCTGTCTATGGTGTGAAGCAGAACTATTTTCCGGGGAAATGCTGTTCATTAGGATCGTTTCCGACAAACCTGTCAAATCCAAAGTTAGAAAATGGGATGATTCTGTTTAGTATTGAGGGTCCCGATTCTGGTGTTTTCCCTTCTCCTGGATCATTAACGTGCATTAGTTATGCTACTGCTTTGGTAAAGAAGGAGATTAATCTGAAAGAAGTGCTTGAAAGTAATGATGAGTTTGAGTTTGAAGTAGGAACTGGTGCTGTTATTAGCCAAATTGAAGCTTGTGTAAATCAGTTGTCTGTTAATCAAGCTGCAAATTTTGTCATAGAAGCACCTTCTAGGGAAATAATTCTGGCTGCAGCTGGTGAATCTGCTAATTGCCTTTCACAATTATCTTTAGGTAAGTGCGGATTGACCCTCTCACTCACTCTCAATTTTTTATCATCGTTAACAGTAGGGTTCTTCCAAAAATATCTCATCTTTTTATGCATTTTACAACTTCAGTTCACTCTCTCTTTTTCTGCAATCTTGTTTAAGATGTTCTTTTTGGACAAATCTTACCTAGAGTTCCAATCTAGAGCATTCTGATCCCTGGAAGGATATTTTGGTTTAAAATTGCAAAAACAGATGAAATGGGTCAGAGTTGCAAAATCAAATAAGGTTGCATTTTTTATGCAAGACGGCGTTAACATTGCATTTAACAATGCAGAATAATGCCACAAATTTTCTTGCAGACAATTGCTTCTTGGAGTTCTCGGTAAAGGTATTGCGAGTAACGGAGCCACTAGAAGACACAATGGAGCAGGCTTTGTTTAGCCCACCTCTTTCAAAACAGCGGGTTGAATTCGCTGTTAGGCACATTAATGAGTCTCAAGCTACCACCTTGGTAATATTTGCTGGTTCAGATTATTGTGAGTATGCATTAATAGTTATCAAGGTTGATTTTAAATTTTCATATCTGTTGCATATATGCAGGTGGATTTTGGCTGTGGATCGGGAAGTCTTCTTGATTCATTAATGGAGCACACAACTTCTCTTGAAAAGATTGTAGGTGTTGATATTTCGCGTAAGAGTCTCACCCGTGCAGCAAAGGTAATGCACATAAAAGTTTGTCCATTTACACTTGCAAATATTTTCATGCATTTTAGAAAGGAAGTTACTCTCCTAACATGTTGATTTGGGTTTGAAGTTTAATAGTTTTGTACATTGTAGTTGGTATTGCTTTAATTTACCTTTATGACCCTTTTTTTCTTCTTCCCTCCTATTGTGCAATTGTGCATTTGCTCTCATGCTAGAAACTGCAGCACTCTGCTCATTTATATTTATTCAATTTTTTTTAAATTCTCAATACTTGATTGTGCAGGTTCTTCATCAGAAACTAAGCAAAACCTCTCTGAATCAGACATGCATAAAATCCGCTGAGCTTTATGATGGATCAATCACAGATTTTGATTCTCGCTTATGTGGATTTGATATCGGCACTTGTCTTGAGGTACTTAACAGGCTCCTCCCTTTTGAAACTATAGAAGGTCAATATGTTTCTCTTGTGCAGACGGCAGTGCTTTGTTCACTTGAATATTTTCTTAAGGATCAGATATTAACTTTGAAATTGAAATTACCAATACACACTGGAAGGATATTTCTTTGTTCTTCTTTTTTCCTTTTACAGTAAATTTTCTTACATAGATTAAGTTGCGCATAGCAAATTAGAGGAAGATCGCATAACTTATGAGGAGCGAGATTGTTGAGCCTAAGCTCATCCCCCAGCAAAACCACCTTGTTGGTTACTATCATCCTCAAGTTTTTTTTTTTTTCGCTCTGTCGATAAATTGAGTATGTATTGGCCTATCGTACTTAATAATGGCGGCGGCAAAATGCAGGTGATTGAGCATATGGAAGAGGATCAAGCATGGTTATTCGGAGACATTGCTCTGAGTTCATTCTGCCCGAGAATTCTCATTGTCTCGACTCCCAACTACGAATATAATCCCATTCTTCAAAGATCTTCGGTGCCCAATAAAGAAGAAGACTCAGAAGACAAATCAGGACCATGCAAATTCCGCAACAACGATCACAAGTTCGAGTGGACGAGAGCACAATTTGAGCATTGGGCTAACAAGCTCGCACTAAGGCATGATTACAGCGTGGAATTCAGTGGAGTCGGTGGGTTGGGAGATGTCGAGCCCGGATTTGCTTCTCAAATTGCTGTGTTTAGAAGAAATATATTGAATCTGGCACATGAAGAGTGTTCGAGCACTGAGAATTCACCTCACCCTTGTGAACTTTTATGGGAATGGAATGGTCAGCCGAACCTCTAACTCGAGTGCATTTGGATATTGGTAATTCTAATTTGAGCAGCACCAAGGTTACTACCTTTACCATGGTCAGTGACGAAAGGATCTGCCTTTTTTCGGGTTTTCTTCTAAGAATTTAGTGTAACACTTACTTTTGATCTGTTGTAGGATGAGCACATTCAATAGGTAATATAAAAATCTTGTTTCACCACTTGGCTGTTACACTCTTATGTTTACTGATCTCCTAGATTTGTTGTAAAGCTGTTTTACTTTGTCGACTTTTAGTAATCAGAACTTAGTAACTGCATTGTTCATAAACAGTATCATCTTCTAAACTGCACAATGTACTTGCATACCATGTGATTTATAAACACTCCTATACTTTTATAATTACATTTTGAATAAGGGATTACCATATATGGCCAATCATATCTCATTCACAACAGCATTATTTCCCTTGTAATGCATTGAAGTTCACCATAAAAATAGCAAATTTCATTCCAAACTTTCACTACTGTGATTGCAAAAACATCAGTATCTATAAGACATCTCATGTACATAACTACAGTATTTGTAACTTGTATAGCTTACATAGAGACATTTAATCTCCATGAGATCACACACATGTATAGCTTATATAGAGACATTTAGCCTCCCTGAGATCACACACACATTCACTCTTCTCATCTTTTGACATTTGACTGCTTCACAAAATCAATGCTAATATATACCGTGTTCCTCACAAATCTAATTGCAATATAATTGCACACAAATCTAATTGCAATTTAATTGCATGCCGTAATCATCGAATGTGCTCTTGTTTGCAGCTCAAATCTGCTTCTTGACCATGCATGCTCTTTACTGTCTTGCCTTCTTTGTAGCTTGTAAGATCTGACACTACAATAAGAAAGTATGGAACTGTTATTAGATTCAGAAAATAATGATAGTATCACAAACAATTAAAATAAGTTTGTAGCATGACCAGAAAAATAACCTTTTTTTATTAGTTAAATAACAAATAAAGAAGGAATTCGAGAACAAACTAAAAGGTCCAATAATGCAATTGATAAGGTTAATTTAAACGTGTTACTTTCTCAGCCAAGCTATACAAATTTCAGCAGCAGCATAATATTCTAATACTGCAAATTTGCGAATCAAATACAACAAATTACTTCATAATGTTCTTTCTCATGAGTTTAATGAGCATGCAATAATATATTAAAAAGACTACAAATTAGTCTAAATTCACAATAACAAAAAAAAAAAAATTACCCCAAGGAAAAATTGATGAACATTCATCTTCATCCATGCTGTAGAGCATCTGTTGATTCAATCTGTCTCCCCTCTTGCTGCCTATTATAATTGGTATTTTCCATTTCAGCATTATTTCCAGATTGTTGGGGCTGGCCGCCATAATTATTTAGTTGCTCCAGTCTCTGATTTCGCCTATATCTCCACCTCAAATACTCCACAAGCAAAGAATTTGTACTGATAGCAATTCCGAAACCCGTAAATGAGGAAAGTAATACTGCTAGAACAGCAGACACCCTTAGCTGCAAATTTATGAAAACAGTAAACGATAAAAAGAATAAGCAGTAAGCCAAAAAATAAGAACAAAGAAAAAAAAGAAAAAGAAAAAAGAAAAAAGAAAAGCACCAAACTTTGGTACTGTAACAACAATATGGATATAGTTTCTTACCACATTATAGAAGATATGCGCGAAAAGGATTACAAGAGCAAACTGGAAGGTAGCATAAGCCCAGATGTAAGTCTTGCTCACTGCAAGAGGCACGATCACAATTCGCAAAAGTTTATGATTAGAAGTGGTTAGGGGTTGAATGATGAAAGAAGAAAACACTTTCCTGCATTAGTACATAGAATTCATAACTTATTACATTTAGAAAATGATGAAATAAATATGAACACTAAAGTTTCTCAGCCTTAATTTTTGAAGGTGTTTACATGTTTTACATTGTTGATGATAAATGACTAAAGCCACCGGCTTCCAACTGAATTAGGAATTATGACATATCTATGATATATCAATCTGATTCCAAGTACTCTTTACAAGAATTATACTAAATGAATAAAAATGATGAAGATGACAATTGATTGGTTACCCATTGTGGAAGCTATCATGGACGAGAGAAGACCCAAAACACAAGAAAAAGGCAGGGAAATTGCGAGAGCACGCGACCCCATACTGGTAACCTGTTCCATCGACCTGTTAGCTAGAAGCACAATTTCATTTGGTAGATTTCACAAAATTAAAAGAAAAGGTAGCATGGGTGTCCTCAAATTGGCATTCAATCTTAAAAAACGACGAACATTATGCAAGGAAGAAGAGAATTACAAACCAAAAGTTGTTCCAAGAAGCAGAAATAGGCAAGCATGCTGACCATGACCAAAATTGGAACATCCTGCCAGACTCTGTCAGAATTTGCAGACAGACAATATTCAATATTTGCCGCACTAGCTGAAAATGAATATAAAAAACATACTAGAGAGAGCTCCTGTTAAACTATTATTTCTAGAAGAGGATATGCCTTAAATATGTCATATAAGCATAAATAGCAAATATGAAATCCATTCTCTAATCTAATCAGTCAGTCTAACGACGATGAAGAAACAGTTTCGCAACGGAGCTCAAGGAAACAATTCTCTATGCCATTTAGCAAACTAAGAATATTTGCAGAATACTTAAGTCTAATATGTCAACAGAAAGCCACCTTCTAATGTTGTCAGGTCAACTATTTCCTTTCTTTCAATACACAATGCATAGTCTGGCTAGTTGTTACAGGTTAATCGTGCATAGTATCCCTGGCAATGGTCAAATAATTTTTTAATATTTATCTTCTTTCTCCAAGTCGGCATTTACCTGTATTGTGCAGCTTCCCTTTGCTGCAAAGCATTTGGCGGCCGCCTACTGGGAGGATTTTGTATCCTCAGTAATGTTACAGGTAAGTTACGAACATCTTGCTTACATACATCACACGTCTTGTTCCCTTTAATACTAAACCACTTGATTGCACATTCTTGGTGCGCAAGAGCGAGCTCTCCTTTGCAACTACATTCCATTTTAAGAGTTTCACCGCCTTCCGCAAGCTCTACCAAACAAATCCTGCAAACCGCCTCTTCTTCTGGAATATCTTCACCGTCATCTTCTGTCTGTGCTGTAATAATAAATTCAATAAAGTATGAGGATTTTACTTTTTTTCCTTCAATTCTGCGAGACTATCAATTGCGCATAGTGTCGATCCACTAGATATAGGGGACAAATTCACTTTAAGGACCTATTTGGCCTGGCTGGAGCTTTTGCAGAAGCTGTTAGAGTAGAGCTGTTCAAAGAACTAAGAACTAGTAGCCTTTTCGAGAGCTGTTCAAGGAACTAAGAACTAGTAGCCTTATCTATTTCTATGGCTTCTTTTGGGACCAGGAGCTCATTTCAGATTCCCCCACAGGAAAAAAAAATCTAGAATATTTGTTAGCCAATGTGTCGCTTTTATAAGCTTCTATTTTCTGGATTAGAGAAGCTGTTCCAAGGGCCAAACAAGAACTAAATGGCAAAAGGCCATAAAGCTAATAACATAAAGCAGAATTAAATTAAGAACAAATACAAATAAAGAAACAATGTTGAATTTCTCAAAGCTTCTATCATGTTCTTCGAGTTAAAACCTAATGTTTAGAATGTGTTGGCTTGGATTTTAGGGAACATTTTAGAATATATAGCCATGTAGAATTTAGCAAAGGAAATACCATCAACTATCTCTATAGCATCACTCTCAGTAGCATTGTCAACAGCAACAGGACGAGGGGTTGCTGGTATTACACGAATCAGACCTAACGAATCCATCCTCCGTAAACTCCTGCCTTTGGCATTTCCTGGTACTGAGAATGAGCGCCTGATTTGTGTTTGGATTTCTTTCTTCTGTTAAGTATCATAAACCCAAAATAGGATGAATCAAATGTACGAAATTAACAAAGCTTCCTTACCACCATTCTTGAACAATATTAAAGGTATGCAAAAGATAATTGTGATGAGCTTTCTGACATGCAATACAGATCAACTATAAGTAAAAGCAAGCTGTGTCTGTGATAAACCTCTAGTTTAAAAAATTCATGAGGAACAAATTATCCAGAATTTATCAAACTAAAACCACCAAAGATTTGTGTGGAAATGGTGCAAAATTCAATTAACAGGGGAATATGTGTTCAATTTAGTTTTCCGTCATAAGCAAAGTTCTTTCAATGCCATATTACACCATCACACTTTTTCTTTATTTTCTCCCATTCAAGGTTAAATTAGGACACACAAGACTTTGAAATGATCTGTTAAATATCTTGAATGAAAAAGTCTTTTTAATGGGAGTAAGGGTAGCCAAGTGCGGTACAGAAAAGAAATTGCATATCGAAGCATTACAGTCGAAATAGAAAATAATTTCTCAAGAAGAATAAGAACTGAGAACTTACATCCATAGTATTAGGCAGGTCAACTGCATGCCTTTCCTGAGAAGAAGCAGGGCCTGAATTCGCGACTGGAGTGACCGGTAAGGAGTGTGTTGTCTTCGCTGACACAGAGTTGAAAACCTTAGTGAACGAAAACGACCTTGATGTCGAGGGCTTTTCCTGCTGCCCTTCCGAAAGGGGAGTCCCTGGAATCAGGAGGATTGTTCTATCGCCTTCCAGGCTCGAACTCTTTGCCCTAATACTCCGTTGTGGAAATAGATTTCTGATAGATGACTTTGTTCTTGTTGAACTAGGCCTTGGGGGAAGCCCTGCTCTTGTCGAGCTAGGGCTGGGGGATATGGTTATTCGTGTTGAAGAAGGTATTGGGTTCTCCATCGTTCGAGCTGGTATTTGTATAGAGGAAAGATGTGGCCGTCGTGAATGATGCGTGCGGGGATTACTTTCCCTTCCAGTATTCTCATTTTGATCTGATACCTGCAAAGCCAACCATTTGGTAATCAATCACAGTTAATTCTCCTAAAATAGCTGAATCAATAAACCAATGAATGGCAGTTTAAATTGAATTGTTAAAAGAAAAAAAAAAGGAACCACTGAAGAATCCAACATGTCCCTCCTTCATCTTTCTGTATCAGTAGAACGAATCAAAATCACACCTTTTAGTGATATTATTACTAATTCGGAATTCTGAATCAATGCCGGTGAATCATTCAATTAACAGTTCTAATTTGTCAAAGCAAGGTAATTGGAAAACCTACACAATGCACTATATAGCGCAATCAAAGTGATCAGCTCATCAATAACAACAAAATGATTCATCTCGTAGCCTCTTCGAACACCAAAACAATCAAACTACATGAAATAACCATTAAAACCACATATAAGAGAAACTTTTAGCACTAAAATCCGGATCGTACAAACAACCACCAGTAAATACACAAAAAGGTACCATTTCTCTTCATCTTATAACCATCTAGGTACCAGATTCGATACCTTTGCCCAAAATTTATCGCGAATTTCGTAAGAAACCAACACGAGTGTCCAAATTCCTCAGAAAAATCCCCAAAAAAGAGCAAAAATTAGAAAAATTGCACAGGAACCGAAGATTACCTCCCGATCGCGAGATTCCAGCTCCGGGTTACCCTCCGGCTCCGGAGGAGGCCCGAGATTCTCCATTAACAACCTCCTGTAACAAAATTAAGCTGCTCTTAATCGAAATTTATCGATAATTTCGATTAATTTCGATCCGGAGAAACCCTAGATCGTAGAGAGAGAGAGAGATCGTCGGCTTCGAAGAGGCCGGGAAGATGCTTTGAGGTTCGGGCAAAGAAAATGAGAGTGTGTTTGTAAGCTCAAAAGTCCGGACGTGAAAATCGAATTAAAGCGGATTTAATTTTTTTTGAAAAAGCATGTTTACTCGGAGTTAGTGCGTTGTCTCATAATTAGAATGATTATTCTTAATAAAGAGATAATTAGAAAGATTAATTTAAGATTAATCCCCCTAGCTTAATAATTGAATAAACTGATCCCATGTCGGGCACAATCGAAATTACTAAAATACCCCTATCAAAAAAAGTTTGCTTAAATAAGATTTATTCTATTTTGGTTCTAGTCAAATTAGCAAAGTATGTAACATATTGTTGTATCAATGATTAATATTTTAAATTGAGAAAAAAAATTCTGTAAATATATTATTTAAAGATTATTTTATTAAATATTTATGATAGTTATTGTCCACGGAACGTACTGTATGTTTTGACTTGACGAGCCAAATAAGCTTATAAAATCGACAGACGGTGTTAAATTAGAAAGAAACAATCGCAGAAAATTTAGCAAGCCAGCTTACCTTGCTGAATCAAACAGAAAAAATATATAAATATATTTGAGATAATATTTAATTTATTCCTCAAATTTTGATTTATATATTTTATTTACTTATACTTTCAAATGTGTCACTGATTATTGTAACAGTATTTTTTTTTTCTAATATACTCGTATCCTTGGGGGTTTATTAGAGAGATTTTGAATTTTAGAGTAATAAATTAGAAAATGTATGTATATTTGAAAATATATTTTTGAGAGGTATATAAAAAATTATCTTTATTATTATTATAATTATTTGCTAATACCCCAAGGGCATTTTGGGGAGATAAGTACAGATATGGAACATGCCCTGAGCATTAGCTGGCGCGCGTGTACTCGACGGCACAAGTGGGTCCCCAGACCATGACAATCATAATTACCAAATTGCCCTTCCTTTCATCTACCTCATTCTACTTACTTGTTAATTCCCGAATATGTAATTATGTTGAAACTTGTGACTAGTTCGGTAATTTCACAATGAGTTAAATCGACACGTGTTGAGCTGTTTCCGTATTAAATTTGATCTCTTACGGCCTCCGAAACACGTGTCATTATTTAATTTGTCTTCCTAATAAAATTGGTGTTTTCCGAGCAAATAGATTTTCGAATTTGGACACCAAATATCAATTATTAAATTTTTAAACAACTGGATTAGACACAGTTAATCTTATTTCTAAAATATAACAAAATATTTAAATATGGTGTAACAGATGTGTACATGTAGTCTAAAAAAAAAAAATTCAGAAAGAAAAAATATTTTCTCTCTCTTTTTTTTTTAAAGAGAATGTTAGCATACTAAAATATAAAATAATTAAGCTTCAAATTCGAAACTTCGGATACCAACTATATAAATCCTTTGCGACTTGTAATAGATACTATTGGTATATTTTTGAATCTGATTGAAATATAAACTTTACTGATTGTTAATTTACTGATAAATTTATATAATATTTTTAATCAAATGTTTTAATCATAGCAATACTCTGTTATGATTTAAGTACATTTTAAAGTAGATATTTAAACTTCAAAAAGTTAAAATTTGTCGTCTAATCCTAAAGGACTTATATGATTGGTTCTTGAACTACAAATATTTAAATTTTACTATCTAATTTGGAGTATTAGCCGCTATTTTTGATAGAATATTTCATCAAATACTATATTCTAATGGACGGCGATGATGAAGCGGCACCCCATCGCACGTGCCACGCACGAGTTTACAACGACCGGCTAAAACAGGTAGAAGTCGGCAAGATCGGCCAGTTCGGCGCCGAATTCTTATACGAACGTTGATTCAGTGGACTCTGCTTTGGAGACAAGGTCGGCGCCGATATCAACTTAAACTCATCACCTCAAATGCTATTTCACACGTGTGAGCTCCACTCGCACGTGCGCATGCGCGCCTCTTTTCCCTCTCCTAACGGCTACTTAATAATACGCCTCTGTTTTATTTTTTTTGGGCTCAACTCTCTCTCTCCCTCTCCCCCTCCGAAGCTGGTTTTCCGGCGAAATCAAGCGGTTTCCCGATCGGGAAGTGGTTTTCAGGAAGGTGGTTTTCCAGCAAGAAAGGAAAATTAGGGTTTTGAAGGAGCTCGATCCCCCTCCATTCCCAAAGAAAAGGTGTCTCCTCCCCCCCCCCCCCCCCCCCCCCCCCCCCAGTTTTTCCTTATTTAGAGGATGAAGAGCCACAAGAATTCGGTGGCGGTGTCGCCGGCGAGCCCCCACACGCCCGCAAACGCAGCGGGGATCGGCGGCGACGGCACGCCGTCGTGCCCCGCGCCGCACCACTATTTGCCGGCCGGGGATTCGCCGTACGCGAGGGCGAAGCATGCCCAGGTGAGATTCGCACCTTGTTCTTGTTTTCAACCCTGTTTTTCCTGTTCAATTTGGTGCTAATTATAGCCGGTTCAATAGATTGTTGTTTACTAATATCAATTTGATAGGAAACGGCTCAAGAAATAATCTTAACACTTCCTTCGACGCAAGCCCATGGTCTCTGAGTTTCGTTTTTTAGAGTTTAGGATTTGTTCTGATACCATGTTAATCAAAAGAACGACATAACAGGAAATGGCCCCAAGAGATAGTCTCAACATGTTCGACGAAATTACTGGGGTTTTCTTAGTGCTGTTCTTTAGCTGCTCATTCCTTAATTTCATTTCCTTCTTGAATCACGTATTCTCTTTGTTTCAATTAAAATATATTCTCAGTATGTTTTCAAATTTGACAAGTTTAAGCCTTTTTCAAGATCAGAAAACTGCTTTTTTCTTAAGGTGGATTTTGTTATTATCAATTTGTTCTGCATTATCTTTTTACTCTACAGTTAGTCGAGAAGGATCTAAACAAGGCAGTTCCTCTGTTCTGGGCTGCTATAAACTGCGGCGACCGCGTCGATAGTGCGTTGAAAGACATGGCTTCTGTAATGAAGCAAGCGAATCGAGCCGACGAAGCTATTGAGGCGATAAAGTCTTTTCGCAATCGGTGCTCTTTTCAATCCCAGGAGGCGCTCGACAACGTTCTCCTAGACCTCTACAAGGTAAAATCACGGTGCATTCGCATCTCAGTGCCTTGTTTCACCTCGCTTCTAGAACGGCTTCTTTTACTCCGAGATGCAGTAGTTAAGTGTTTGACAAGGAAATTAAAAACCTGAGCTTTTACATAAGTTCTGCGCATGAAAATCAGAAGCTCTGCAACACAATCATAAGCTTCTCAAATGAAATTCTTGGCATTTGAGAACAGAAATGCGGTAGGATGCATGAAGAAATCGAGCTGCTGAACTCGAAGTTGAAACAAGTTGACGAAGGGCAAGCTTTTGGAGGGAGGGGGAAGAAGTTAGCGAGATGTCAAGGGAAAAGGATACATATCTCCCTCAACAAAGAAAAATCAAGGCAACTAGAACTTTAGGCCTCTTTTTTTTGCGACGGTAGATCGTGTTCTCGATTTCTAGATTGAGACCATTTAATTGATGTTCTTGCTTTTGATCTTGCTCAGACTGCTGGGGAATCTTGCTTGGGCTCACATGCAATTAGAGAATTATGTGGAAGCGGAGCCACTTTACCGGTATCACTTTGCACATGCATGGATTTAGTACTAAAACGCGAAACATTGCATCGAGTTATGAATCATATCAAATCCATTGTTTTGCTAACTAGTTCTTAATTTACCACTGGGTGCAGGAAAGCTCTGGCGATGGAACCCGATTACAACAAGCAGTGTAATTTAGCTATATGCTTGATGAATCTGGGAAGGCTCGCAGAAGCCAAATCCATTCTCTCAGACGTGGAAAAGCTGTCAACAAGCGACAGCACTGAATCCTACCTTAAGTCCTTCGAGCGGGCTAATGAAATTCTCATGGAACTCGAATCAGAAGCGGTTCCACTTTCAAAGTCAGAAGAAATAAAGCTGGAACCACAAAGCACTCCCATCTCAAACCATGTTAGGAATGTGGGTTGCTCCAATTTCAATGCTGAATGTGGAATGACAAATGAAGGTTTCAGCGAGGAGAAATCGAGCTGTTCTGAGCTATCTAATGAACATTCCTCAACTTTGAATTTTCGGAGCTGGATATCCAATTCTTCTTGCAAAATGGGGCTGCGTAAGTGTGCCACTTCACAATCCGAGAACAGAAAGAGGATATGGGTTCACAATCCTTACAGGAAAGGAGAATCAAGTGGTACATGTAAGAAAAAATTGATGTATTATGCTCAGGAAGATTTCCCTTCTCCTGTATCAATTCACGGAAACCAACGGGTGTACTCTCGAGAATCGTCGACAGTTTCAAGACCTCATGCTAGTGGACGAAGTTCTGGATCCTCAAGGAACAATCGGTGTATGAAATTTGAGAAACCAATGGAATATTCAGTCACAGATAATAGTGTGATGGCCAATGTATCGGTACAAGCTCTGACTCCTGAAAATAATACAGCTGTAGCAAATGCAAGATTTGATCTGAGGTCGAAGAACTCGACAGAATTGAGTACCACAAAGGCGCAATCTGGTGAACGGGACGCTGTTTCTGAGATAGATAAGAAAGAACAACTTCAATGTTTAAGTAGTGCGTCGCAACATCCCGCTAATTGTACAAATTCACCAGCTGATAATAGAATACTGTTTGCATACATGGATGAGAGTAGTACGCCGCAAGAAGTACATGTCTTGAGAAACATTGGCCTTAGTTTAGAGAATAAAACGATGGAAGGTTCAAATATCGATTGGTCTTGCGATTCTAATATTGGTAAAACAACACAGGGCGATATAGTGGAAGAAGAAAATTTAGCCTGTGAGGACAGTGTCTGTGATGCAGCTGCTGATCAGCAAAGAGAAAGCTCTAAAGATTTGACAGAAAAGTTTAGAACAGCCACAGTTTCGGATGGCAAAAGAAGAACTTGGGCTGATATGGTGGAAGAAGAGGAAGAAGAAGAAGAATTCTTCGCTAATGAGAATTTGGAGAATGGTGAAGCATTTAATCGCAAAGACTTATTGTATCCATACTCGAAGGAGAGTGAACCTCAATCTTTTCAAGATGAGAACTTGGATTCTAATGTCATAAAATCAACCGATAATTGGACTAAAAAGAAGCCACAGAGTTATATTGAGAGTGTTCGCCGGAAGCTAAGTAAACTTGATACGAATGAAGGATCTGAGATTGCACTAAGATCGCCTAGAAGGGCTTGTCGATCTCTCTCGTTTCATGAACAGCCGATCTTTGATGTCTCACGCGATTGCTTTTCGCCAATTGGAGACAAAGATACTTTCGGTGGTTCTAATTATATGGCAGAAATGAACAACTGGTATAAAGGTGGATTTGGTTTGAAGAGCGAGAGGACACGAAGTAGGCTTCGCGTTTTCCAGGAAATTACGCATGATATCAATACAAAAGGCTAAGAAAAGGTTTATTCATCAGCAACATTTTCCTCCAGATTGATTTTTGTGTGTGTGTGTGTGTGTTTGTGTTTCTCTTTTCTTGTGTAAACTTTGATTCCTGTATTTGACTCGCAAAATACATGAGAGTTCCATGCTGCTGGGACGTGATAAAGATTAGTGAGAGAGATGAATCTTTTGTGAAATCGATTCTTATGATGATAAACAAACAAGGATTGTGAGTTTAAGTTTCTTCTATTAGTCTACTCAATTGATTCAATTTTGCGCATTTGTAAACAAAAAAGGAATTTGGAAACTTAGATTTGTTGTCATTGCTAAAGTGTGATTTATTAGATCATGTGATCTCAGCCCTATATTTGCTGATATTTCTATATTCAAGAACAAGCACTCTTATACAATATTTGCAACTTACAATGGCAATGTTAAGCCTCGCGTACTTAACAACTTCACCACTCCAAGAAGGAGCAACTAAGAATTTGGCAAATAGAAAGTCAAAAGTTCAGCAGCTAAATTGAGCTTTCTGACTCCAAAATACGTAAAACTCTAATTCAAAACTTCTACTGCAGCAAAATTTTTTTTGAACATGCAATAGTTTCTTCAGACAACACTGATAAAATGGTAACACTTTTACAGAACCTCTAGTCCCACGGAAACAGACCCTAAACAATGAACAATGGGTTTAGGTAGGAGAATTAAGTGATATATTTCATGACTAATTAATCTCATTTAATGGATGAGAAGTGGTTTAACTCCTTTTCTCATTTAAGAATCTAGAGAAGTCAAAGTCGTTACTGTAATGTTTGCTTACAGAGAAATTCCAAACACGTTTTTCCTGCGTCTCTCAGACGCTCTTTGCTGGTGTAAGAAGGATGGCATCAGCCAGCTTACCTACTGCAGCACATCATGCCATCTTTGTGAAATGACTATATTACCCTTCCCTTACTCCTATACAAAAAATTACCCTATTTAATAGTGGAAATTCTATAAAAAGCTCTTTATAGTAGCTATTAAAAGAATTTAAGTCGACATATAATCTCTGTTTTGCGACTTGAATTACACATTATTTAGATACATGGCACGTGATTCAGAATAATCTACGCGGTTTTTATACGACTTGTTTTTAGAATTGTTATCTGTTCTCTAGCCATGTGCATCTGTGCAAGGTCAATTATGTCCTACAACATAAAATAGAGATAAAAAAAAAGAAAAGAATGATGACTTTGAATCCTATTTTCTATCAAATTTTTGGCCAAAGGAAATAAAGTGAAATAAAAACAGAGAGTTGTTGGTTGACCTGCGCCTTTTTGTAAGTCCTTATGAAACTTCCAACCTACAATTCTTATGTAAAAATAGTTTTTCGGGCTTTTTTTTTGCATTTAGCCTCCTTAAAAAAAAATTTACAAATAGTCCCATAAAATTTATATTTACATGATTGATCCTATCCCCGCCACGCAAGCGCCGCGCAGGCGTGGTAGGTTGAGTTGAACACGGTGAACCACTCACCGCGTTTGGATACGGTGAATGGTTCACCGTGTTCCATTATTGATAATATTTGAGATATTACGTAATATTTGAGATATATAGTTTAGAAAGTTATTTGTAATATTTGAGGTATTACGTATTATTTAAGATATATGATTTAGGAAGATCATTTACCGTGTCGGTGAATGGTTTACCGTGTTCAACTTAACTTATCACGTCCGCGTGGCGCTCGCGTGGCAGGGATATGACCAATCTTACAAATATAAATTTTATAGAGCTATTTGTAAGAAAAATTTTTCTGAGAAGGCTAAATGCAAAAAAAGCCCTAGTTTTTCTACATATATATATATATATATATATATATATATATATTTGCATATTTAATGGAAAAGTACAAGTTTTGTTCTTCCAATTTTTTTAATCAGAAAAACAAAGACTATGAGAAAAGGATGTTGTCCAAAGTAAACTCTCTTTTTCCGGAAAATAGTTTCCTTGCTTTAACCACTTCAATGTTGAGCCAAATAAATAGGTTTGAAGAGTAGGAACACATACAAGTAAAGTGTAGTTTCAAATCCCATTTAGTAGTATATATATAGTAACAAATTTGTCAGATATCTCATGGTCAGCAACATAGACTCAAACCTCCCAAGAGAGAGAGAGAGAGAGCTGAAGCATTAATTGAAGGATAGATAAAGAAAGTGAGAACTTGCATGAGGCTTCCCCATTAATTGAAGGAAAGATAAACATGGTGAGAACTTCTATGAGGCCTCCATTTATTATCTATCCTTTTTCCTTCAGGAAATGTTTAATGCTCCTTTAGTTTATTGAAATATAAATGTGTATCTTATTAGTCCATGATGTTTGTAACTTTACCTTCTTCATAAAGTATTGATTCTATTCAAGTGTGAGCAATTGATTTTAGAACAGTTGCACAAGATTGGAAGAATAGAATCTGATTTTTACAGCAAGTTTTGAGTCATAAGCAAACACTTGTAATATGAATGACCCTATTGTCTCAGGGTTATAGGTTCTCAAAAGGGGGAAAAAAGAATTACACCAATAATATCTCTTCCATCATCAGTTAATGATATCAAGTTAAGCATGGGATTTCATCTGCTTCTCAAGGAATAGAGCAAAAGTAACACAGAATAAGATAGACTACAGTAACTTCACATGACACCAAACAACAACTTATTGAGAACTAAAATGCACCAATTATCACCAAAAGAAACAAAAGAAACTGCGGCTCATTTTGTTTTTCACACAGATGAGTTAGTTGTTCCCTGTTAAACTGACTCTTAATATTTCATTTTCTTTTAATCAATTTTAATAGGTTTGAGGAAGGGGAAAAGAAGATGGAAAAGGAGGAGAGAAATGAAGGCGAATCGAGCACGACGACACCGGAATTTGAAGAATTCTTCGAATTGGTCGACAGAGAAGCGCTTCGTTTTCAATTGATGGACCAGAGGAGAAATATGAATTCACAGAACAAATTAGCAAATAATATCGTCGCATGGCAGCCGAAATTCGAGATCGAAGACTTCAAAATCACAAATGCTGATCAAACAGAAGTTCATGTTAAACCTATTGATGGAGAAAAAAGTGAAATGAAGGAACCAAAAGATCAAAAGTCGACGAGAGGTACGAAAAGGGCAAGAGAAATAACTCCACTAGATGTTAATAGAGAGGAGAAGCAAAAGATGACTAGTAGCAGAGAAATAATGCTAGACCTTAACAGAAAGCAATGAGTCCGCCGATAATAAGAGATAGTTAGCCATTCATTTAAGATCCGGATGATAAGATTGTAGTTTGTACAAATTTGGCTTTAAATGAAGCTACACCATGAGCATGAGAAGAGATCCAAACACTCTTGTACTGTTTAGAGATCAGGGAAGAATTATAGTGTAATCTAAATGTTTGTCTAAAGAATTATGTCTGTGTGTTGTAAAGGTTTGTTAGATCTTTTACTCCCCGATTATTATGTTTCGATTTTAAGTTGTTGATTAACACTTGTTCCTAAGGAAATGAATGTGGCTCCCCGATTATTATGTTTCGATTTTAAGTTGTTGATTAACACTTGTTCCTAAGGAAATGAATGTGGATTGATCCGTTCCTTCCATACCAAGTTAGTAGCAAAACCCATTTTCACAGTAAATGTCTTTAATGCTTATTTTGTTGTATAGAAGCTGATCCAAAAGTTGCTCAACCCACAAAAAAGCACAGGTTTCGGCCCTAATAGTATCATAGATGCTAATTCGCATTTCGACATCTCGATAGAAATAATTGCACAAACAAATGTTAAGAATTCAATCAATGAACTCACTCATCAAGCCAATCAAAGAAAAACAAGTGAAAATGTCACAAAATGTAGCATATATGCAACAAGTGGTACTCTGGCAGAGCATTCTTATACAATCATAAAAGGAGACAGAGAAACTTCTATTACCTTGTTCCATTTGGAACTACGGAATTGTAGTGCTCACCGAGACCATAAGCATGTCTATGATATGATAACAAAATGCTCGGATTTTCGTCGGACTTGTATTCTTTCCCCATCTCAACTTCAGGGAAAGAACCCGAAAATATTAAAAAGTGCTTCTTCAGGCAGTGGGTGAGAGCCCCGAGCTCAAGCTGCCCGCCCCACGAAGCCGTTTTCTCAACCTCTTCGCAATATTTCTCGAATCCCTCCAATGGCGTGCAATCCGAATCAAGTTCAATCTTACCCTCTGATAAGAAAAAGGGCAAAAAGTCCGATGCATGCTCTCTCATATACTTGGCCGCCATTACTCGGAGCTCCTGATAGCTGTACGGGGAAGCACTTTTGGAATGGAGGGAAAGCTGGTCCTCAACCGCTCGGTAGAGGCAGTGGCCATCCGGCTTGATCTCGTTGATGGTAAGCCCTAATGGCTTAAGTTCTTCGTCAAGCTTCTCATTCTCGATCATTCGATCACTTATAATAGTATTTTGCTCTTCTTGGATTCTTTGTTCTCTAGCTGCTTCCTCTTGGGCTCTTTTCCCACGCCGCCTTGCTCCCTTGCTAGGTTTTAGAGATTCATTTTTACTATCGGTAGAAACACCGGCTATGGCTTTGACTAGACTTTCAAGGTTCTCTTTTTCAGAGTTGTTAGAGCTTTTGTAGCCCAAAGACGAAAGCTCTTCGGAGTGTTTTGCTTCAAGTTGAGATGTGAGTCGAGATATCTCATCTTCCACTTGCTTCTTTTTGGCTTTCTGTTCAGCTTTGCTGCCTTTAGCAGCCGCTTTTTTAAGGCTGATTTCTTTGTTTTGGAGTTCAATTATCTCTTTCCTGTGAAACCAAGTGAAGAACATCAGTTCAAACTTCAAAGGATTCGACATAGTGCAAAAAGAAGTGAAATAGGTGGAAAAATAAAGTGGCTACAGGACATAGGTTTAAAAATTACACACTTCAAAATTCTTTACAACCAATGTGCTCAAACTTTTCCATTGATGGATTGTGGGATTACATTAAACTGCCAAGAAACTACAAAGCCGCTTAGTGCTAACTACAATACCCATATTTTCACTTCTATCAAAAGCACGAATTATAGATGAAAAGCAGAAAAGGGCCACAAGCCTCATCTGCATTACTATTTGTAATCTGCGGTTTCAAATACTGAAAAAATTTCCTGTTTCTGCTGCATTAAATTGCCGTCCCAGCATGATGCATATCTAATGAATACAAGACAAGGTGCTAAGCATTTCCAAACTTCAAAAAATTTACCCCTTTCAGTTTGATTGGTAGCCGATTCAAACTAATAATCAACATAGACTAAGCACTCCAAAATATTTGATTTTCACAAGAATCTGAAGAGCAAACATTGCATCGAGCAAGAAAAGGACTTCGATTTCTGATCTGAAATTCTTAGCCAACTAACTAGCACATCGAAGCGAACTTGTTTACAAATCAAAGAATTCAAGCAAATTCAACTTGCATTGAACTGAGTTTAACTCGATTCCGATTTGTTAGAATTTGATCCCTTTAGATTCTATAATTCTATAGGAAGTTAACGCTCATAATTCATCAAATTTGACACAAATTTAAGCCCAAACAAACAAAGATTACTAAATTTACACCACCAACTTGATTACTTTGGAGCAAACACTGAGCAAAAACAATATAAATACCCACTAGAATGAGCAAATGGGTCTTCAAAAAATACCAAATTTACTCCCAAAAACCAAATAAAAGAAAGTAAAAACACCAAATTGAACACAAAAACAAAGGACAAAAGACACAAATTTGATGCTACTAAATAACTAGAAAACAAATACCTGTGCCTCGAGAGCACCTCTTCGAGAGATTCTTGCTGCTTCCGCTCCTCCGCTGCGTTCCCCCGAAGCTCTTCGGGAGTAGAAGCGCTTCCCCCCGCTTCCCCGATCGTCTCCATTACGAGGATGGGGAAGAGAGAGAGAGAGAGAGAGAGAGAGATAGAGAGCTCAACAAGGCGAAAAGAGCGAGTGTAACCCTAAAAAAAAGGAGACAGTTTTGAGTACAGTAATAGGCCGAGCCCATATTAATTTATACCATTTCCTTATTTGAAGCCCACTCTACTTGTTGGTATTGGGGCCCAGAAAAATTCCAAAGTCCAAGAAAAATTTGATGGGTACGATCTCCAACGTAAGACTATTTAATTTGTCCGTCCATTATGTGAACGATACAGATCTCAAAGCCGCGTGAATTGTTGATTTAGAGATTGTTTATTTTCACTGAAAGTGAAGTTCAGCGTTTTTATTTTGTTGAACGAGAGTTCAGGCAAAAATAAATTCTCCTCCGATGTTTATTTTTATCACCGTGGAATTGAAATTTCTCTCAGTTATATTGTTTGTTTGGTACAAATTTAATTGCATAGAATTCTGAAGTTCATTACATGAACGATACATATCTCAAAGCTGCGCGAATCATTGATTTAGAGATGGTTTATTTCACCAAAAGTAAAGTTCAGAGTTTTTTTTTAACTAGAGTTTAGATAAAAAATAATTCTCCTTCGCTGTTTTTTTTTTATTACCGTGGAACTTAAATTTTTCCCTGTTATGTTGTTTGTTTGGCAGGAATTCAACTGCATAAAATCAAAAGTTTTTCTTTTTTTTTGTGTTTATTTCACTGAAAATTATTGAATTCCCATGCGTTAATAATGGGGAGGGGAAAAACAAGTTTCCCAGTAGTAATATTTTATTAATAGTTTTCTCACTCATTTCCTTTGTAATCGACTTCGGTTCAAGATGAATTTAAGTCAATTATAATAGTTTGGAGAGTTTGTGTTACGACCGAATTTATATTACAGTAAATCAAATAATAGAAGCAGACATTTACGATAAAAAACTAGTTCAACTCTCTCCTCTTTCGGTAAAATAATAACACTCTTAAACAAAGGATACAACTATTAATGACTATTGACTAATAATTAATGGAAATATTAAATTAAATTAAATTTCCTTAAGAATGGGTAAAATGAGGACAAGTTCCACGCTAAAAGTTAAAATGACAACACGGACTTTAATGCATCTCTTTATTGCCATTGTGAACATGCTAATACTTAATTATATTTGCTTCTTTGGGTTTGGTACGCATCATTTTCACCTAATATTTAATATTAACATATTCACTTTGACAAAAGGGCAAAAAGGAGAGTTAAAAATTATTATCATTTACTCCAAGGTGTTACTACCTATCTTAATATAGAGGATGTATTTATTATATTTCACCGAGGAATACAGTAATTTTCAGTCGTAAATACCTATTTTTACTGTTTGGTTCATTGTATCTTCATTTTCCATCCAAGCTTAAAATTTTCAAAGTACTGTAATCCACTTTAGCCTGAAATGAGCCAAAGTTAATTATAAAAAAAAAATAATAAAAACAAAATAATAAAAATAAAATAATAAAAATAAAATAATAAAAATAAAATATCAACTCATCTCTCACACATCCGGTCTTTATTCTATTTACTTCATATCAAATAAAAAAGCAGAAATAGAAAAACTACAGTTCCGCAGCTATAAAAATAAATAGCTAAGGAAAAGTAGTTTTTATTTTAACTCTAGTTCACAGGAAAAATTTATTTGAACTTGAACTTTATCTTCGGTGCGACAAATATAATATATGTAGGGAAAAGTCGGTATTTGAATGTTCAAAACTTGAAGCTTTATTTAGTGCTTATGCATATTGTTTCAAACCTCAGTATTTGAATACTCAGTTTCAAATACTGAGTTTCAAATACTTAAGTCCACATAAAGCTAATTATGTAGCATGCACACTATATTTAATCACATTGAAATCAACTTAAAGTTAATTAAAAATAAGATTATAGGAAAGCTACATCTTAACAGGTTATAGGATTTAAACATAAGAGATGTACCAGGAGTAAAAGATGTATATTTTTGCTGCTGGTAAAGAAGGACATGAACCAAAATGAAACACTCTTCAAAATTTAGGGTCTTAAATGTCAAATTTAAAAGTTTTAAAAGTTTGAGGGGACTAAAATAAAATTTGGCTGGAAGTTGAGCAAGTGGTATTGCAATTTACCCATAGGATCCGGTCCAACCCGGTTGAACCGGAATCTCATTCCATTCTCCGGTTCACCATTTGTCGAACCCGGTTTGAGTAAACCGGGTCGATACAAAACTATGGAAAAGGAGCGAAAGGGAGAAGAGAACATAGAGAGAGAGAGAGAGAAGAGGAAGCAGAGCATGCGGGGAAAAACTCTGCGCTCTCTACTTCGATTCTCCATTATATAAATTTACTGAAACCCTAACCCTAATTGTTTATTCCCCCTCATAATTACGTCCACAAATTGGTACTCATCTCGTGTTGCGCCTTCTTTCGACCTCTCGTTTGGTGGTGTGATTCCTTTCTTCGATCTCACGCTTTCGAGCATCCTAGTTTTCTATTTGATCCTAATTTCATGTACCCATTACGATTTTCCTATTTGTTGTGCTTTTTTTGGCTAAATTTATTGTGCACCACTCTAATTTGGGGCAAAAGATTGGATTTTTAGCAAAAGCTGCGCACATTTCGACTTTATTCGATTGGATTTCATGTTAATTTACTAAGATTTACTTGTTTCTGCATCGATAATATGATGCATTTAAATGGGTTTCTGTTTTATTCTTCAACTGCTTAATTAAATTGAAAAAAAATCGAAACTTTAGTACCAAAGTTTATTCCTTGGTTCTCTTCCCTTTTACTTTGGAGTTTATTGTATTGAACGCCACTTAATTTGGTTCAAAGAATCCAAATTTAGTCCAAATAAATCTCCTTTTTCATGTGGTATTAAAATATTAATGTCGCAATTAAGATTACAAAAGCTAGCGTAGAGAAATGAGATTGTGCTTATCTTTTCCATCCGTAATTATGACTTTGCTGCACACGAATCAAAACCTTATTGGATGCTGATTCTCTAGTGAGCACATTTTTGCTACTGTATAGTGAGCACATTTTTTACTTCTGTACAGTGCCGGCGCTTCTGTGGCATTCACCTTTTTAATATATATTGAGTGCCCTTCTATTCAACTCTCCAATTTGAAAGGATTGTGGGGATAGAGAGGAAGTGTAATGAGTGGTTCGGAACAGGACTCTTCGCGGCCGCAGTTCATTGCAAGCCATGAAAATCGCAGTGTTCAGAATGGTCCGGGAGCTCCTCTCATCGACAGCATCGATGCCGATCAGATCGTCATCCCGGAGGTTTCATTTCTTATGCTATTGTATTTCTCCTGTTTATATTGTTTGCATGTTCTTTATTTTTTTGGAAGTTAATGAAAAAACTTAAATTGGAAACTATGTATCAGCATATTCTTTCGATTTTGATGATAATTCAGATATCAAAAGTAGTCAACTATATTAAAGATATTTATATATGAACACTAATTTATTCTGACAGTTAGAAGAGATCAACTTATAGGGCTTATAGATTGCAAGTTAAAGCTGGTTTACTTCTCTATCTATTTTTGATTTTCCCCTTCTTCCTATCGCTTGAGATGAAGCTGAACTATTTATTTACCGAACCTTGTGTTTATCATTGCAATAATCTTATGCATGTTAGTCTAAAAAGGTTGAGTCTTGAGTATAATAAAGCGCAGCAATTCTAAGGTAAGAAAGAAAAAAAAGAAAAAAGGTAAGCGATGCTTCGAAACAGAAGTCGAATTTTCCTTTTTCCTGAGTTGGTCACAAGTAATTGCAAAATAGAAGTTAATCAACAAATTTTCTTTGTACTGCAATTGCCTTTATCTGATTGTTAGGTGGTACAGTGCCATAATTCGTATTCAATGGCATTATTTGAAGGCTTTTCTTGTTATCATTTGAGAAGACAACGATGATTTTCTGATTTGGCATCATGTGATATTTTGGCAGAAGAACGGTTGGAAAAACTTATTTGCATATATGGGCCCGGGATTTCTTGTTTCCATTGCATACATCGATCCTGGCAACTGTAAGATGAGTTGAACTTTCTCATTTCTCTGTCTCTTTTCTTTTTTGGCAGTAGTAATGTTACTATGTTAGGTCTATTTGCTGATAACTATAACTGCATATTCTGTTAAAACGCAGTTGAAACTGATCTACAATCAGGAGCACAATACAAGTATGAGGTGCATCCAATGTTCTCTTCATTGTCATATATATACTTTTTTGTCCTTATTATAGTTGCTCTTTTTGAGTCAAATCTACTTAAAATTTTTCAGTAACAAATTCCTGTAGGAATAGAGTTTCAACATGACTAGCGGCCTGTTTTTTCCGGTTTCTAGAGCTGCTCAAAGAAGAGCCCATAGCTTTTTCATTATAATAAAGATTCGAGTTGGAGCTTCTGGGTTACAACAGCTCATTTTAGTGTCTCACGGAGCAAGAGCTCCAGAAATTTTGTTTGCCGAACAACTGTTTTCTGAAATCTTATGATTTCTCAAGTGGAGAAGCTGCTCTAGAAGCTGACAAAACATGCTTTAATTTCCTGAATAATATTGAATGTTTTGATACCTTTTTTTCCTTTTGGTCAGCTTCTCTGGATCATACTTGTAGCCTCTTGTGCTGCTCTTATTATTCAATCTCTCGCAGCCAAGCTAGGGGTGGTGACAGGTTGGCCTTTCCATTTTCTTAGAGGATTATTTTTAAAAATATCTATCACCTAATTATTGGAGTATCAGTTGTTTTTCTGAAAACAGAAAATATTTCCATGACAGGGAAACATTTAGCTGAACATTGTAGGACCGAATACCCCAAGATCCCAACCTTTATCTTATGGATCCTTGCCGAGCTTGCTGTTGTCGCATGTGATATTCCTGAAGGTATTTGTAATATATATATATATATATATATTCTAAATTGACTTTCAATGTTTGAATATATTTTTAAGCTACTTTCCTATATAACAAAAAAATGGCAGAATATTGCAAAAGATTTCAGCTTCCTAGGACCTTAGAGCTTTACCTGTTGGAAATTTTTTTCTTTTTTTTTTCTGGTGCAAATTTCTAATAGCTTTTCTGTATTCCTCCCATGCAGTAATTGGAACAGCTTTTGCTTTGAATATACTCTTCAGAATCCCTGTGTGGTGTGGTGTTCTTATCACAGGTTCAAGTACTTTGATGCTCCTTCTACTACAACAATATGGGGTAAGATTATATGCTGCTTATATAGTACATGCTCTATAGAATAAATTTGTTTGGTTGTAAGTTGTCTCAGCGTATGAACATGGAGAATTATATTATTGAGGACGATACAAGTCATGACTCGTGTATAATATGATTGTTCAGAGTTTAAGTGGCAATATGGGGATAGTAGAGGGACTCTATCAATGCACAACCCTATTCAAAATGGCGATATGAGAAAGTCCTCACTAGGGCGGTGCTTTTTTTTTTTTGTCTCGAAAGACAGATTTATTCATACTATTTTGATCAGAGAAAACTACAAGATGGATTATTAATCCAACCTCATGATAAGAACTGGTTTAAATTGCTATGTTACTATAAATTAGCAGATGTAGTGGACTGTTATGAATCATTGTCTTTTCATATTATTATTATTCACGATATGATTTTGTGCAGGTTCGTAAACTCGAGTTTCTGATAGCTTTTCTGTTATTTTTGATGGCTTCCTGCTTCTTTATCGAATTTGGTTATGCTAAACCGAATCCCTCAGAAGTTCTGAAGGGCCTTTTTGTCCCGGAACTCAAAGGAAGTGGAGCTACTGCTCTCGCTATCTCGCTACTTGGTGCCATGGTCATGCCGTAAGCTTTCAATCTCTAACTAGTGCGGTTAATTCATTTTCAGCAGTTTTCTAATCTTTGCAGTGCAACTTAATGCAGGCATAACCTTTTTCTACATTCAGCATTGGTGCTTTCAAGGAAAGTACCACGGTCTGTTCATGGGATCAAAGTAAGGTTCAATATCTTTTCTACTGTGATTTTATATTAGAATACTACAGTTATAATCCTGCAAAATCTGAGTATCGACATTTGCCGTTCAAAAGATTAATTTCTTGCATGTATGTCCTTGTACATATACAAAAAATTGAAAACTTCACTTAAGGGCACTTGATAGTGGATACTGATTTATCTAATTTTGAGGCTAATTTTTAAAATATATTTTCTTTCTTTCAGGAGGCATGTAGGTTTTACACTATTGAGAGCGCGTTTGCTCTAACCGTGGCCTTTCTCATCAATGTATGTATTATTTCTGTGAGCGGTGCCATATGCAGCTCAGAAAATTTGGACCCAGAAGATCAAAGGAACTGTGGCGATCTTGATCTTAACAAGGCTTCATTTTTACTGAAAGTATGTCAAACTCTATCACGAAATTACAGCTATAACGGAACATGTATGCCTAGCTCTTCTAAATTAAGTTTCTTTATTTACTGCAATAATTACCTTAGCAGAAGCACAATACTTTTTCTTGTTATATTTATGTACATCAATTTGGTTACCAAAGCTTTTTTTTTCCTTTTTTTTTCCTCATAGAATGTCCTCGGAAGTTGGAGTTCGAAGTTATTTGCGGTTGCCTTATTGGCTTCCGGTCAGAGCTCTACAATTACAGGAACTTATGCAGGACAATATGTTATGCAGGTTTTGTGCTATTCTTTGGTTTTCGCTCCGTAAATCTGCGTGATTGATAAATTTCAATGAAATAAGAATAAAACCAGAAAAGAAATTTGAACCGTCTGAATTGATGGTAACTAATATCTAATTTATAATTTCATAAACTCGATCTGGGAATTTTTCATAACCACTAATTCATCTTCTTCGTAGGGCTTTCTCGATCTAAGGATGACGCCTTGGATACGGAATCTTCTAACTAGAACCTTGGCAATTCTACCAAGCCTTATTGTGGCAATAATTGGAGGCTCTTCTGCGGCTGGGAAGCTGATAATCATTGCTTCGGTATTTATGTTTTTACTTTTATAATACGCTTTCTTGATTATAGTGCAGCAATGCATCGATAAATGTAACGCTTACGGTCTGAAATTTGTAAAATATGCATAGATGCTTCGTTTGCTTAAAGATGAACTAACAATATTTATTTAGCTCACAATTATAGTGACATTAACTGCTGATATTGTTGCCCATTTTTCTGCAGATGATCCTGTCGTTTGTACTTCCTTTTGCTCTCGTTCCGCTCCTTAAATTTACCAGCAGTAAGACAAAGATGGGGGTGTACACCAACTCAATTCTTGTAAGTTTGAAAATTGAAATCGATGTTTCGATTGTTTGGATGTAAAGGACCCGAGCCCAAGCAAGCTGAGCCAAGTTCTACTTAAGCTATTTCACGAGCTCGAGCAAGCTGAGGATAGCTCAAGTGCGGCTCGAAATCCTGGCTCAAGCTTGGTTCGTTTAACAAATAAGTGAGCTTGAGCCAAGCCAATCTCGAGCGGCTGTAAGCTCATGAGTGTTTGCGACACCTCTATTTGTGGATATAATGCAATGCAGAAATAGATAAATGCGGGCACTACTCATGCCCCTATTCTACTATTTCCGAATGGTCGAAAGGATCAACTCCTTAGTATGGCTTAGATTATCATACTAAAAAGCCTTGAAATGTTATAACAAGTATTCATGTTGTGACAGATTTCGGCGCTCACATGGATAATAAGCACATTCATCATGGTCATCAACACCTACTATCTCGTAACGAGCTTCGTCAAGCTGCTTCTCCACAGCGGACTACGCACCGTCTCCGTAGTATTTTCAGGAATGTTCGGCTTTCTGGGCATGCTCATTTACGTGGTGGCCATCCTGTATTTGGTCTTCCGCAAGAACAAGAAATCAACGCAACCGTTATTGCAGGGCGATGCTGAACTCGGACCGATGTGCACCGATTCTAACCACGCGGATAACAA
This sequence comes from Puya raimondii, assembly GCA_016920855.1. NCBI lineage: Eukaryota > Viridiplantae > Streptophyta > Magnoliopsida > Poales > Bromeliaceae > Puya > Puya raimondii. The sequence continues at coordinate 216,258,851 of JABWPP010000050.1, forward strand.
TACACTGTATCACTTGCCTCGCGAGGACATCTCAAGCATGCAACTCCCTCAGAATAGAGCCGGATTAGATCTCGACTAGAAGTAGTTAAGGGCTTGAAACTAACTGTTGTTGAAAATGCTCGAGATTCTTGAACGAAATCTTCGCATTTGACAATGTTTTATGGTGAATTTGTTGCTGTAATTTACAGGAACAGCACTAAGAATAGAGTAGAAGTTGTGAGAAAGTTCAAGAAGATGATCTTATGTAGTGTGGTTTGTAGCAGGAACTTTTGGTATCCAAATCTTTAAGCTTCTTTAAAATCTTTTTGATAGTTAAATAATTTCCCAGTAGGGAGTGTTTGGTTCTTCGGAAAAGCATGTAAATCTATTTTCGGGAAAAAAAACACATTTTTCCACATCTTTTATTTTTCAGATAATTTTTTTTAAAATAAAACTGCTAGTTTTTCATAAAATCTGAAAAAAAATAATAATCAGAAAACTACTTTTTTAATATCAAACAGATGAAGAAAATACTTTTCCAGCTAAAAAATTGTTATTTGAATTTTTTTTTTCGAAAAACTGTTTTGCCCCCTTTGAAGGGATAATTGCCTATATATCTCTCAAAACTTCGAAAATATCTCATCTATCCCTCCTTTTTTTTTTTTCAATATACCCCTCCCTCATATGTTCATCCGTTATTTAAAAATACTCTTACAGTTACCATCCGTTAAGTTAATTTGGGTTAAACGTGAGTTAAATATCTACCAGAGTTAAAAAAAATTAAAATGCCTCTTTTGCCCTTAACTTAAGGGCAAATAAGAAATATTGGTGATGGTAGAAGGGTATATTTGAAAAGATAAAAAATCAAAACACTTCTTGTGCCCCTAACTTAAGGGCAAATAAGAAAAGTCGTTGATGGTAGAAGGGTATATTTGAAAGGATAAAATAGTAATTTCACAGAGATAACAGATATTGCTAACAGTTTATTAATAAAATTTAACTCTAGGAGTATATTTGAAATAAGTTGGAACGTAAAAAATGTATTTTTAATATTAGCCTTCTAAAAGGGATAAATCAGAAAGTCTGACAAGCGACGGTTGGATTTGGAATAAGATACTAAGCGGCGACCCCAATTCTGATCCATCTTTGAGCTCCAGCTACTCAGCACTGAGGGTACGAGTCTTCGACTTCAAAATCGAACAGAGACCTGATAGCGTGCTCTGGCGATGGAGCTCTGATGGGCGATTTACGGTCAAATCAACCTACTCAACGCTCTGTGACGGGGGCACGAGGGACGCTAGAGCTAGTAAAATTTGGAAGCTCCGAATCCTTCTTAAAGTAAAAGTTTTTTGCTGGCTCGTCCTTAAGAAGCGGCTACTCACAGCGGATAACCTCCTAAAGAGAGGTTGGACTGGAAATAAGGAGTGTGTGCTGTGTGGACTTGAAGCGGAAACCGTCGATCATCTTTTCTCACGTTGCGTCTTCACTAAATTCCTATTGGTGATGACCATGGTGAGTGTCCACTCTAGTGACCTGGGGGACGAGGCGACCTTCGTCTGGGATAGGGGGATGGACAGAGCGAGAGCGCAAACAATGAACAATTGGTTAACCGGACTTGTCGTATGTTGGTGGGTCATTTGGGAGGCCAGGAATGGTGCCATCTTTAGGAAAATCCAGCCAGATCCTCTCCGAGCTGTTGTTAAGATCAACCAGTTGTCTAACCTCTGGGAGCTGACTCTTTTTACTACCGGGCATTAATATTTCGTGAGAGATAGAAATTTTTTTTTTTTTTCCGCTTTCGCCCTCACCGAGGTCTTAGTTGTCTCACTCCTGTTAGCTTAGTTCATATCTCCAATGAATAAAGCAGGCAGCATGCTATCTTTTTCTCACAAAAAAAATTAGAAAGTCGAAAACTTTTCAGGGGTATATAAGCAATTGCCCCTTTTTTGAATATATTCTCTTATGCTTACTATGTTGAGCTGCTTTTCGTTAAAACTTATTATTCTTTTGGGAATAGGAACGAATTGATCCGACCCGCTAACACATTGCTCTAAAACTTATTAAGAGCACTTTGCACATAAGTCCCACTAATTTATAGATTTTGCGAGTATGAATCAACATTATTGTTCGCGGAAAGTTTGATCTATTTGCATATTTCATTTGACCGCATTCATTATTTAATAATTAATATTCTAAAATTAAAATCTAATATACAAAAATTTGATTTGTAATATTTAAAAATTTTATGCATTAAAAAAGTTACACATCGGTTGAGAAAGAGAGAGGCGAAGGTTACATACTTACATTGAGCATACCACGAGAAATAAACTTGCAAAAATAATAAAAATAACCCAAGTTGTAAAAACTGAAACAAAGAGGGATTTTTCTGCAAAATGGCCAATAGGCTCATGCATTTTTTCCCTACAGTGGGATTCGATTTGTTCCTCTATTTTTTATTATTGGTTCATACTTTTTTTTTTTTTTGCATTTAAGGAAAATTAATTTTTTCCTTTTCTGTTATGTGGGTAAAGTTACATTGAATACGCATTAGAGAGAGCGTTCTCTCTTTCTCTTCTACGAATATGGCAAAAGGGAGTAAAACCCTTGTGGTAAAAACCCAGTTTTTAATACTTTTGTAGTTTTATTTTTATTTTTTTTTACTTTTTTAAATTTTTATGCTTGCTTTGTTCAATGTTTGTTGCATTAGTATCATGTTAAATAATGTGATTGTTGTCAATTAAAAGCTGGTTTTTCATGTGTTTCTATATATTGGATTAGTTTCATTTATTTTGTTGCTTTTAATTTCATATATTATATATTTTTTGTTCTGCTTTTGCCTTAGTTATGTGTTTCATGTTCTTTGCTGTTGCCTTTTTTTTTCTTTTATTTTTATGGGAGCCAACAGTGATAAGAATGTGGAGAAATCTATGTTTACATGTAATTTTAGATGTCAAAATTATATAAATAAAGTGCAATATATTTTTGATGTTATTATGGAGCATATGTGTCTACATTTTTGTAATGCAAATATCCAACTAAATTTCTCTTATTTTTCAAACTCTGGAGAATAAAAATTAGCTTTCGAGGAATATTATTGCCTGAAAAATGGTAAAACTGGGGAGAAAAGCTTCCAATTTCTCTGCAAGAACAAAAATGTGCAGGTTTTTTTTGTTTGTTGAGAAATCCATTTATTTTGAGTGTGAAACATTTGCATTTGTAGGTTGTAGGTGCTATTTGTATTTGCTAAACAACCTTTGATAAGAAACCAAAGTTTCGAAAAAAAAGAGAAAAGAAGAGATTTGTTGAACACCCTTGTGATTAGGAACTTATATATTCCCAACACTTTGGTGTCAACTATGTATACCAGGGGTTTTCTCTAATAAAGAAAGAAAAAAAGAGAAAATTTGCATAATAGGCTTGATTTTTTATTTTATTTTTCGATTACATACCAGAATTGATCCAAGTAATAAATTAATTGTTAACCATTAGTTGGTTTCAATAGTCGACCAACTCTATTTCCTACTTTTACTTCCATATTATTTTTAGTTCTATTTTTATTTTTATTTTTATTTTTATTTTTAGTATTATTTCCAATTACGGTTTTTTTTTATTTTCTTTCTTTCTCCTCGAGGCCCACGCTGCCTCAATTTGTAGCCGAGTTCATCCTCTAATTGAATGAAGCGGTAGCATGCTACCTTTTCTCAAAAAAAAATATGCGTGTTCTGAGTTTAAATGCGTAGGTTGAGCATTTTATTTTTCGCATATCACATGGTTTTTTTGCTAACTTAAGTTACTGATCTATCCTGTGCCAATTCTTATGCTGCAGTGTGTAATCTGTAGCATGTGTGGAGATGCTGGTTTTGCTGAGAGTATTGTAACCTGTTCCAGATGCAAGAATTATTCCCAGCATATGTATGTTCATGCCTTTTCCAACATACTTTTGTTTCTCGCATATCAATTTCATTTTGATGCTATTTGTTTGCATAAAAATCGGATGAGAAATGGATGAATATACATTGCATAATGTTAAGTATGATGACATGCTGTCGATCTATCGTCAGATTGTAGATTTAAGTATTTATGAAACACCACTGTGATTTTGCTAAAGAGACCATTTACGCAAATTAATCAATTGGATACTATATAGATACGACTACGATACCGTACTTAGTTTGACTAACTTTCCTACAAACTTCTTATTTTTGTTCGGTCTTTTTAAGTAAGGTTGAAAACAGAATAAATAGTGGCTAAACCACATAACGCCATGTCAATTTTTCTCAGCGTATGATAATAAACCATAGTTGCTTAACACGAATATGGTTACAAATTGGGTATCAGAAATATCCTTATTTGTTTCAAATGTGTATGAATATAATACGATATATACCGTGTTGCAGCAATATATAGAACAAACAAATTAGAGATTTACCTAAAAGCATGATAAACTAACAAAGTATATTAAAATACGATACTATATTTCTCGTGCTTTTTTTACTTCACCTATGTGTGTTTAACAGATCTATTTTCTATTGCTAGCTACTGTATGCAAGGGCCATTAAGTATCACGCGAGAAGAATGGCTCTGCGATGAATGCAGAACCAAAGAAAACAGTCATTCACATGTAAATAAAACAAGTACTGCTCTAAGAAGAAATTTGGCACCGGAGACGGCGAAAGTAAAGCTTATGCCTGTTGAAGAAGCCGTTTTATTGTCCTCCAATGCCAAACCGAGAGCATGTAGTACTACGCATGGCAAGTTATGTGCTTCATTATCGGCTGATGCCAATACAATGGCTTTCTTAACAAAAAGGAGAAGTTTGAGTGCTATACCAAAAGAAGGAAGTGGAGAAAGGACATGCGATTCGCAGGGCAATAACAACATGCAATCCCTTCAAATTGTTAATCCAAGTGCGCTGTGTAGTTTTCTTCCTCCTATCCCACAGAAGAAACCTAGGAATATGGCTTCGAGTGAAGGACTAAAGGTTAAGAAAGTTTCAGGTAAATATGCTGCAGCTTTGATATTACGAGCTATTCTATTCTCTCTCCCGTGCGAATGATATGTCCTTGTGCAAACTTTTCCTTGCTGATCCTTTGATATAAATTTTCTTCCAGAACCTGACGCAATTTTGGCGACAAAGGGAGCCCTCGCTGAGTTGAAATCTGTTCACGACACTTCAAACATTCTTAGTTACAGACGAAGTATAGTGGCAAAGATTTACATTAACAGTGAGTATTGTTATATAACCCTTACAACATGAAAATATGTTTTCGGCAGGAAATTACGCAAATTCTCAAGAGATGGTTCCAAGTCCTACTTTGCTCATGAACCCAGTGGGCAATCTTGCAAATGATCTTCTTCCGAAATTCTGCTGGGAGTAAGTTCTGCATCTTTAGACATTCCTACTATCATAAGAGCAGATCAAAGATATAATTGGTTAATATAAGTTCAACCAGTTACCGAATCTGCCTATTAAGCATGCCTAAATCCTGCATTAAGGAGAACTTCATCCACATAGATGCCCTATTTAGCTACAACTGCCAAGAGATCATAATTGCTTTGTGATGGGATGGCAAGCATATATATAACAGTTCGTTAATTAATATTTAGTCCATTTTCCATAACAATTTGGGGTGCATATGCCCTTTTTAGAGATAATGTACTAGATGTATATGTACATCATATGGTGATAGTTCATCCTTAGATCATAGGATTGAATGATCGGGTTTAAGGACTACAATTTTTATGGTCTTATCATGTATTAACAACATGTTATCTTCTGTAGGCATGTAAATGCTAAAAAATGGTCCATATACTTTAGCAACAAATAGTTTTATGTTGTTTTAAGGTTGTAGAATAAGTATTATGAGTTCCTATTTTTGTAATTAATATCGTGAGAAATAATATAAAAACTATGACATAAAAGTAATACAATGAGAAACTTGCGTGCTCGTATATTTCACTTGTTCACGAGGATTTTTTTTGGGTTACTATTCTTTACATCATTTATTTCAATTATGCGACTCGATTCCCTTCTGATAGCAGTTATATTCTCTTTAGGGGGACTTTAAATATTTCTGATATGGATTTGCGTCTCTGCTGTGGAGCTCAAGCATATTTTCCTCATCAAGTATCCTATAAAGTGTATGAAATCTCGAAGAAGATGCCTAGAGAAATGCACTTCGAAGTCAAACCTCGCGCACTTGCTTTGCCAGCGGCTTTCGAGTTGGATCCGCCAACACTTGATGATATTGCATTATACTTCCTTTCCTCCGATTGTGAGAGGTGTGATATCTTGAAGGTTTCTTTTTAAAAAGTTTCAGAATTTTCAATTAAGTAACAAAATAGATTATCTGGTTACAGCATATTTTGTCAAAAATATATGCCTGCAATTTTCATCTATTTGGATTTAGACCCCTGCAAAATCTGAATTTTCATATATGCGCTTTGGAAATGCAATTTATTGATTACACAAGCCATCTAAATCTTTGTTCTTTCCCTCAAGAAATGTTCGGAAAAATGCGCAGGATATATTTCATATGAATCAGTAAAACCTGCCATATACTCGATACCACTACTTGCTTGCAGGTCTAAGGAGAAGTACAAACATCTATTGGAATATTTCGGCTCACACGATGTAGCCTTGCAATGTTTGTTGGATGGTGCGAACTTACTAATATGTTCATCCGAACAATTCACCGCAGATTCTGGAGGTAAGCTTATTCTTTTGTGTGGAATTCTTATTAGTCAATTCGTATGTTTCAAGACATTCTCTTGGATGTTTTTGCCGATCGTTAGGGTTGAACATGGACCAGTTAATATCCATCTGGTCTAATTCAGTATTAATTCTGAATCCTGATCACTAATTTAAAGTCGGATACATCTGAAGTTATAACCGGCTATCGTCAACCTAGTCTTACTATTTACCTTTGTGTTGAATGTGTATTGTGGTTCAGCGACTGAAAGGTTTCTATGGGGAGTTTTCCGCTCCGTGAAACTCAAAAGGAGAATCTCTTGTGATTCTTCAAACAGCTCTTTACAAAAACTTGATCTTCCTCCCGGCTTTTCAAAAATCCCACGAAATGCAGCAGAGGAGGAGAAGTCCGTGCTCTCGTCCATTGCAGAGAAGGTCAGAAGCTAAATCTTTTTCACATTCTCAGTTGGCCTTTTGCTTGGAGAAATGTACTTTATCAAACTTTAGGACAACTCAAGCAGCATTTATTCCATCTCAAGTAAGATCATGAGGTTAGAAAACAAAATCATATGTATCTAATCTAGTTCCGTGTTCTTCTTCTTCATAAACCTGAATAGGAATACGGCTTTCGATAATAAGTACGGCATCTGATATCTGGAAAGTATCTTCCTTTTGTAAGTTTCTTTATCATTTTGTTGTTTTTGTTTTACTAAAAAAAAAAATTATTTGGTTGAAGTTTCTAAGAATTTCCAATTAAAGCAAACATAAAAAAAAACACAACTCTCTCTATACCTTACGATTTTGTTGGTACTTGAATGATCTTTGTTATAATATTTAGCACAGTTGCTTAGATAAAGCTTCAATGTATCTGAAACTACAACACTTTGCGCCGATAATTATGAATTGCATGTACTTAAACCTCTGTTTGTGCCGCCACAATGGCCCGTGGTGAGGATTGTTAAAAAAATTAGAAGAGATATTTACATATTTAATCAAAAGAGAACACTTCTAGCCCTCTTAGTCATAGAGAGAGAAGCTCATTGTTGATACAACTATTTCTCATTCTTGTGTTTATGCTACTGCAACTTCCGTAGTTTCAGAACAAGATTCTTTTGCCATTTTTTACATATTCGAGGAACAGATTTTGTAACCTGCGAATAACGCCGATTATGTGATATGTCCTTTGCAGGACAGAGATGTGGAGGCTGAATTAGATAGTACTATAACAGCTAAAGTTGAAGAAAAACACGGCCAGACGATTACTACTGAGGGATTGAAGTGGAAGATAGTTAAGGTAGAAGAAGGAACTCGTTGAGAGTTACGACTTACGACAGCAGCTAATCGAGAAGCTGCTACTGTTAACAAAGTGTTCAGATACTGTATATACTTTAATACAGTGTTGCATGTCTCAAGCGACGAAACGGAAGAAACAAATACCAAAGAAATTAAACTCTAATCCTCATTTACTCACTACACTTGTATATTTCAACTTACAGATACAGTTTTGTTCGAATGAAAAGCAAATTGCGACGAATTCTTATATACTATGCAAACAATTTCATTTTTATCAGTACTTTTTACAGAGTTATGGTTCTCTAACTTGTTGTTTACTGTTAATTGTGGTTCACAAGTGCCTCTTTATGTCTTGTATGTAAAGTTTCTTACATTGAAATATCTTGAAAATTCCTTCCTTATTCAAAACAAAAGGCGGAAAAATAAATGTTAATTAGACGCAGCGAAAAGCGTAAGTAAATGAAGTGAATTTCATGTGAGTTTGTTACAAGGTTAATTTCTTTGTTCCTTGATTATCTTCTCTCCTAAACATACTAAGAACAAATTGATTTTATAATATTTAAGCCTTTAGAAATAACTTGAGTTTTATAATGATAATAAAAAATTGCAAGGGCTAGAGGATAAGATGACATAAGCAACTTTGATTGTGTCAACTTATTAGTTGGAATTTTTGACTTATCCAAGAATAAAACAAGTTTGAATAGATTCCAACAAAAAAACTATGAAAAAATATGACTTTGAATAGAAATTTTGTCTCTTAGCTCTTGGTCTATTATTGTCTCCTGATTTTACATATTACATGTTGGATTTTGTTAGTTTGGTCTTTGCTGATTATTATATGACAAAGAGGAAAAAAATTTCGCCGCGCCCAGTGCACTACCCCGCCATTTTATACCTCTAATTCAATCATTCAAATAGCTTAGGAAAGAAAAGAAAAAGAAAAAGAAAAATGTGGTGCACTCGGTTCACAGAATAATCTCTTCAATTTAAGAACTAATCATGAGGGAGTGGCACAATAGGAAAATAAATAAATAAATAAATAAACAAAAAGATAATTAGTCTAATCCATGAAAATCAAGTGCGGAGAATAAGACAATTGGTAGAGAATGGGGAATAATAGAAAAAATAGTGCCCAAGCATAAGCACTTTTTGTTTTTGTTTTTGTTTTTGTTCTTATTTTTTCTTTTAAAGAAAAGTTTATATGTATCTTTATTTTAGCATTTCGAGATCATGCGTACTGAAAATACTTAGAATTAAAAGATCAGATTTATTGTATCTATTCAGATTTAGACATCAAATAGTAATTAAATTTAATGAGTCCATTTATCAATTAAGATTTAAAGTAGAGATGGTATATGCTGAGAACAACGGCCTATGCGGTGATCCAGGTCCAAGCAATAAATTTTCGGTGCTTCTTTGAAATAAGAAAAATAAAATTCCAACTTTTCAGCTGCTGAGCTAAGCTGTAATAACTAAGTAACTAATTGAGAATGGAGAAAAAAGAGAAAAATAGTGAGGATACTCTCTCTATATATACAAAAATCAAAAAGTGAAGAGCACAAATTGTGAGTAGCTTTTTTCCTTACAATCCAATCAATAAAAGATTGGATTGGTTTTGAGTTTAATCATGATAGCCCAATCATTCCTCTTCTTCTTATTCTTTTCTATTTCCTTTTGTTTCCTTTTCTCTTATTCTTATTCTCAAGAGGAATTGCTCGTCGGCCGCGGATACCAAATCCGGTCGGCAAAGGCCGACTCGTCGGGGCGATGGCTCATTGCCGAGCTCGGTATCATTCAGAGTTCGTCGCCCTACGGAGATGATATTCAGAACCTCAATCTTCAAGCAAGGTAATAGAAAAACAGTTTCTTATATTTTTGTCCCATTTAAAACTTATTACATGCTGCAAAAACTATCTTAGCTGAAAATATGAAGCAAATAAACTCTAAATTTGGAATCTCGAATACCAGTCGTCAAATTTTTTATCATTTGTACTAAGGACGACCAGTTACTAGTTTCAAATTTAACATTAATATTAGTTTACATTAAATTTTTGTGCGGTGAACTGTATTCAACAGTGATAGCCTCCTCACCTTCTAGAGAAGCACCAAACCAAGGATTCCTTTTCCCCTCGCATGAAAGGGAATGATGTAGACAAAAGCAATACACAACCCCAAAAGAAAGCTATTTTTCATGGAAAAGCAAAAAAAAAAGGTTTTCTTTTTAAAAGCACTTTTCCTAGTTGGAAAGTGATGTTTTCGTCATCACAACTTTTCAAAATAATGACCAGTGCCAAAGATTTACGTATGGGAGTAAAAATTAGGTTGAAATAATCAGTGAGCTAAGCTGTATTCTATATATCACGGATACTTTTAAAAGTCTCGCGTGTTCGTGTCGGACACGTGTCCGATATGGACACTTCTTGAATGCGCGTTCAATGCCGATTCATAATGCATACAATTAAAAAAAATTATATACATATTTTTATTTTATTTTTTTATGCATATATAATGTAAGACGATACGTTTTTTACCTTTTTGATGAATGTTTATAATTTTTTTTGACAATATATATAAATTATGTATGGTGGAGAATTTTTTAAAAAACTATATAAATTATCAATAAAAATTTTACTAACTTTCATTCGTATAAGAAATATAATAATATTTTATCAAAATTAATATTTTATATATAATAAAAATATATTATTATATTAATAATATTATATTTTATTAGCGGTGTCCATACTGTATCCGTGTCCTAATTTTTTGAAAGCTGTCGAGTCGCGGTGTTCGAGTCTTGTCGTGTCCCGTATTCCGTGTCCGTGTCCGTGTCCGTAACGTCTAGACTGTATTTTGCGCAAGATGCTTTTCACATCCATGAATTTTTTATTCTTAAATATTTTATTTTATTTTTACACTTTCCCAGATAATCTTTTTGGATGTAGCTTCTTCATCTTCGTGATCTTCAAATGATAAGGTGGTCCCTTTTTATCTCTTTCATTTTCCAATGCTCAAAACATGGACGTAACGCACAAAACAACCCCATCTTTTTTTTATTATTTTTCGGTCCCTATTCAACTCCCTTATAACTCGTGCCCCACGCATCCATCAATCTATCGTCCATCCAATCCCCAAAAACACACACACGCAATCCAATCCCCACACACCACGTGTCTCTTCTCGAGTGGGGCCGTGCGGAATCCACGTGTCATTTTTCCATCAACTTCTCAATTATTAGTTTCTCCTTTTTCTTTTTAACCAAGTGCGCGGGACTCGCATGATTCGGTTGGTCGCTTCGGCTCTGGTCCACAAAAAGATTTTTTTTTTTCCCTTCTCTAAGCAAATTTTTTCTTCTATATTTAAAATATTTGTTATAAAAAATCATTTTTTAGATCCGCGAGCCAATCTAGCACAGCTAACTAAAGTTTGATGGTTTGTATCTGAGATACTAAGTTTAAATACTAATTGTTTCATATTTCAAACTAAATTTTTTTTAAAAAATAAAATAAAACAGATGAGATATTAAAAAAAAAAAAAAATTGGAGGTGGATGTGAGCTTGTAGTATATATTACTAGTAGCTTGAGGTTGTGGTAGCTATATTAATTATTTCCTTCCCTAGTCAAATGCTACACATAGTGATGGGGACTTTGAGATCCTCATCTTATCTTCTTCTCCTCCTCATCTTCTTCTTCTACTCTTTCTCCACCCCTTGTTGTTCATCAATTCAATCCGACTCGAAAACGAATAAAATCGCCGGTTACGGCTACGCTCTCGGATCGATCTCCGTCAACCCGTCGGGGAAGTCGCTCACCGCGGAGCTCCGGTTGATCCGCGGATCACCGGTTTACGGGCCCGACATACCGAACCTTAAGCTCTTTGCTAGGCAAGTTCATTTGTGATCCTTAAGATTAGTTTTCCTTGTAATTAGGGATTGGTTTTAATGAAATGTTCTAATTAGAAAGATGATTAGTTCAATAGAAACCAATCATGTTTTTTTTTCTTTTTTTCTTTTTATAATTTTTTTTTTTGAGTGAAAGGTAGCGCCTCGTTTATTTCTTACGGAAATAAATTTAGTTGGAAATACGAAGGAACTAAGCTTTGAACTTGGGACCTCGGGTACTAACTACCAAGTTCTTTGACACTTGCGCACCATCAAGTCCTTTGCCACTTGCGCTAGGGACGATCAATTTCTTTTTATAAAACTGATATTGAATTTTTTTCAATTTTTTTGTTTTTCTTCCCTCCTTTGCTACAGCTTCGAAACCAAAGATCGTCTGCGAGTTCGAATAACCGATTCCGATCACCAAAGATGGGAAGTTCCGCAGCACATCATCCCCCGCGAACCTCCACCGTCTCACCGCGCAATGCCAGAAGATCAACGAGCTCCCGTAGACTCAAACAAGTCCCAAGGACCCGAAAACCAACCAGTCCTCGGTCTCGCGGGCTCCGACCTCGTCTTCACACTCCACACCACCTCCCCCTTCAGGTTCACCGTCATGCGCCGCTCCACAGGCGATATCCTATTCGATTCGATGCCCACGCTCGTGTTCAAGGACCGGTACTTGGAGATCTCCTCGGCTCTACCTGCCGATCGGGCGTCTTTATATGGTATCGGAGAGCACACAAAGAAGTTATTTAGGCTAAAACCTAATGACACACTGACCCTGTGGAATTCCGACATAGCGGCGGCGAATCCCGATCTGAATCTCTACGGGTCTCACCCTTTCTACATTGATGTGAGATCGTCGCAGCCCGGAGCTTCGGGGCCTGCGGGGACAACGCACGGCGTGCTTCTCCTCAATAGCAATGGCATGGACGTAGTTTATGGCGGGTCCTACATCACTTACAAAGTGATCGGGGGAATCCTCGACTTCTACTTCTTCGCGGGGCCATCACCGCTAACTGTGATTGATCAGTACACCGAGTTCGTCGGCCGACCCGCCCCAATGCCGTATTGGTCCTTCGGTAAGTAAACTGAAAATCTTTTTCCATGTACTTAACTAGTAATGTTTCTGAAGCAACTTCTCTATTTGAAAAGTAGAAAAAAAGCAAATGTCTAGCAAATAAAGTTACTAAAGTTTCTGGTACCATCAAGGAGTATAACTAGAACATCGTCCTATACTGTAGGGTTCCACCAGTGCAAATATGGGTACACGAATTTACCGGACGTCAAAGGCGTCGTCGCGGGCTATGCCAAAGCCAAGATCCCTCTCGAAGTAATGTGGACCGATATCGACTACATGGACGCGTTCAAGGACTTCACCCTCGACCCCGTGAACTTCCCTGCACCGGGGATGAAGCAATTCGTCGAACACCTTCACCAAAATGGGCAAAAATATGTGCTCATACTAGACCCAGGTGAAACATTACTTCAGAAGCATCAAAATGTTGGCAAAAAATTCACAACAATTAATGAACAAGAAAAACTTGCAAAATTGTTGCAGGGATTAACGTAAACAACACATATGACACATTCAAGAGGGGAATGAGAGATGGAATTTTCCTGCAGAGGAATGGAACTTACTACCTGGGAAAGGTGTGGCCCGGGCTGGTTTATTTCCCGGATTTCCTGAACCCAGCTGCAGCTAAGTTCTGGGCCCGAGAGATCGCGATATTCCGACAAACTATCCCCGTCGACGGCTTATGGATCGACATGAATGAGATTTCCAATTTTATCGACCCCTCGCCTATCAACGCTCTCGACGAGCCACCCTACCGGATTAACAACTCCGGCGTGCATAGGCCCATCAACAATAGAACAGTTCCGGCCTCGGCGATCCACTTCGGGAATGTAAGTGAGTACGATGCACATAACCTGTTTGGTTGGCTGGAGTCGAGGGTGACGCACGATGCGCTGATGCATGACACGGGGAAGCGACCGTTCGTGCTGTCACGGTCGACGTTCGTCGGGTCGGGGAAGTACACGGCGCACTGGACTGGGGATAATGCGGCGACGTGGGACGATCTCGCGTACTCGATCCCGAGCATACTGAATTTTGGACTGTTCGGGATACCGATGGTCGGAGCGGACATCTGTGGGTTCGGCGGTAACACTACCGAGGAGCTCTGCCGACGGTGGATTCAGGTACACAAAATCTAAGTTCGACATCAATTCAAATTTCATCTTATAGTTTTGATATGAACAAAGTCTGAAGGAACTCTTTTCGCTGATTCAAACTCTTTTCGCTGCGAAGCTAGGTGCATTCTACCCTTTCGCGAGGGACCACTCCACGATTAACTCGATCCGACAAGAGCTGTATATCTGGGACTCGGTCGCGCGGGCTGCGAGAAAGGCCCTCGGCCTCCGGTACCGCCTTCTCCCGTATTTCTACACCCTAATGTACGAGGCGCACGTCAGGGGCTCGCCGATCGCCCGTCCTCTCTTCTTCTCATTCCCAGAAGACACCGAGACTTACGGCATCAGGACGCAGTTTCTGATCGGACGAGGCGTGATGGTGTCTCCAGTACTTGAGCCGGGGAACGTCACCGTAAACGCGTATTTCCCTGCAGGGAGATGGTTCAATCTATTCAACTACTCGCAAACGGTGGACGCCAATGCCGGGAAGTACGTGAACCTCGACGCGCCGGAAGATACGATAAATGTTCATGTTCGCGGGGGGAATATTTTGGCGATGCAGAAGCCGGAGATGACGACGGAACTGGCGCGGAAGAGCGGGTACGAGCTTTTGGTGGTGGTCGACGAGAACGGGGCGGCAACGGGGGAGGTTTTTGCGGATGATGGGGAGGTGGTGGAGATGGGGGGAGAAGGGGGTGATTGGAGCTTTGTGAGGTTCAAAAGTGGAATAGAAAACAAGTATTTGAAACTAAAATCTGAGGTGGTGAATGGAAAATATGCTCTTGAGCATAAGCTAGTGATAGAAAAGGTGGTGCTTTTAGGATTTGAGTTTGAGAGATCACTTGGGATGGGTAGCATATATATGAATGGGGTGGAAGTGAAGAGAGTTGAGCATGGTGAAATTGGGAGATTTGGGATTGCACAAATTAAGGGGTTGTCACAGTTACTAGGGGAGGAATTTGAGTTGAAGATTAAGATCTCTAACTAGTGTATGAGATCATTTAAAAGAGACATTTGGAATAAATTCGGATGAAGTTTCTACCATGTTGGTAAGCCGCGCACGCTACCAGCTTCGTTTTTATTTTTTTTAGAAATAAATTTAGCTAAAAATATGAATCAACTAGGATTCGAACTCGGGACCTCGGGTACCAACCACTAAGCCCTTTGTCACTTGCGCTAGGGACGGTCGCTTAGAGAAAAAGTGAAACTAATTTAAATGCACATGTTGTTCAAACAATATATATATATATATATATATATATATACTCAGCATATTCTCTTACAATAAAAATAAAAAACAAGAGAACATGACAATGCCATAGTTCAACCACACCTAGTGCTCCAAAGATGCTACTACATAAACCTAAGAGCACACTATTTTAACTTTATTAGGAGAGCATAACGAATATATTCCAAAATGTGCCAATAAGTCTCCTGTACATGAAGTGGTGGAACCTATGAAGCACATAGCACTAGATTAATATGAATCAATAATGAAATAGTATAGAAATAAAAGGTTTAGATGAGTCCTATGAGTCGAGATGTGCTAGACATTGTTCGAGATGTGAGATTGGCCTTCCACGTGCGAGACTTCGGCAATCACGTGTAGGGATACAACGACCACGAGTTACTCCGTCGGCATGTCTCTAGGGTGGTAGTGCAACTCGAACCAAGTAGACTTTCAGAGATTCAGCGAGTAGAGGAAGAAAATGTGTAAATATTAAGTTTTAAGTGTAGGTGAAGCGAACCAAGTAGCCAGGACCCCGCGCAGCGCCGTCCGACATTGCTCGTGCTCGTGCTCGTGCCGTGCATTCTTGTATTTGATGGACGGCACCGCTCTCACTATCACCTAAGCAACTAACTTAAAGATGATGAAGTATATAAGAAACTACTATATATCAAGACTTTTCAATGTAAGACTAAACTTCACATATACTAAATTATGCACGGGCTTCCAGATAAAACATATTTGATCTTGGGCCACTCAGGAGGTCCATGGGCCAAAATGAGTTTTAAATCACCCAAATTAAATAAAAACTAACAAAAACGCAGGAACAGAGATTTCCAGAGGAATAGAACAAGACTCCACAATCAATGACATTAGATATCCGTATGCAAAAACTATCTTAAAAGGGAGGTTAAATTTAGTCGAAAATGTAAAATAATTAAGCTTTGAACTCAAGAACTCAAATACCGGCCACCAAGCTTTTTGCCAGTTGCACTAAAGAGGGAGTTACTAGATTCAAATTTGACATTAATATTTAAAGCAATTAGTTGTTTTATATTAGTTCACATTAAATTTATGTGTGGTAAACTGTATTCAACAGTGGTAGCCTCACCTTCTAGAGGGGCTGTTTGTTTTGGTGTAAGTGGAGGGATGTAACTCAAGTTCCATCATTTTCGGTATTTATTTTAGTGTAAGTCAAAAATATAGTGTAACTCAAGTTACGTTAGACCTCCACTTCACCTACTCTCGACTTTTCCCTCTAGAGTGCCGAACTCGACTTCCGTCACACTCAACCTTCTCTAAAAAAATTATTAAATAGTAAAACTTAAATTCTACTTCCTTTATAATGAGTTAGAATTATCTTATTTATAATAAATTAGGATTACCTTTAAATAATAATAAAAATTTTAATTATTTAATAGGTTGAATTTTATAGGGGTAAGTTTATCACTATATTCAGGAGGTAACGGGATCCACTTACTTACATCAAAACAAACAATGAAACTCAAGAAACTAATTTCACCCGCACCAAGTTACACCAAAACAAACAAAAAAAGTAGTTGAATTTAACTTTCAGACTATACGAGTTACGTCAAAACAAATAATAAAAAAATAATCACACTTCAGAAAAACTCAAACACCACTACACTTGAATTATGTTGGATCTACAGATTCGTCAATCCAAACATCCCCAAGCCAAGGACTTCTTTTCCCCTTGCATGAAAGGAAATTAATGATGTAGACAAAAGCAATACACACCCCAAAACAAAACTATTTTATTACCTTTCCCCTTGGAAAGTGATGTTTTCCTCACTGCAACTTTCGGAACTAATGATCAGCGCCAAAGATTTACGTATGAGAGATAATTAATTTTGCCTGATATAACGATTTTCACCATCGCAATTTTATTTGGGTTGAAATTTTACTCTTATCTATTCAAAATATCATAAAAACATATTAAATACATGAATATTTTGCGCAAGATTGATTTTTCTTTTTTTTTTGCTTTTCCTATTTATCTCTTTGGATGTATGTTCTTCATCTTCTTCATCTTCTCCTCATCAAATGCGGTTGGAACCCAATAATCAAACCTGAAAGTCAAATCCAAATCCGAACTCGAGAGGTTTTGAAAAT
Organism: Puya raimondii; assembly: GCA_016920855.1. Taxonomy (NCBI): domain Eukaryota; kingdom Viridiplantae; phylum Streptophyta; class Magnoliopsida; order Poales; family Bromeliaceae; genus Puya; species Puya raimondii. Next base: position 216,276,252 of record JABWPP010000050.1, read on the forward strand.
CCATATCCAAAACCGAACCCGATCAAAAACTCGAGCCCTAATACGAAAATTTGAACCCAAAACAATTATTTTCCTTTATCATATTTCAAAACATATTATATTAAAATCTAAATTTTTTAAAATACAAATTCAAATATAACATTAAATATTCTTATATATATATATTATATTCTAATCGGATACCAACAAGTATGATATCAAATCTAAATCAGTTGAATTTTTATTTTTAATACATATATTTAAAATTATATACATTAATGAATTCATCCGATTTTAATTCGGATTCGGATAAATTTGGGTATTCCGTATCCATTGACATCCCTGCGCCGAGGTGGTGCCTTTTGTCCTTTTTCGCTGTCCAACGCCGAGAGGTACCCCATCTTTTTCTGTGGGTCCCATTTCAACTCCCTCGTGCCCCGACGCATCTATCCATCCATCCATCCATCTATCCCATCACCAAACTCACGAACCAATTATTTGACCCTTTTTTACCGACCGTCCTTAGCGCAAGTGGCAAAGGGTTTGGTGGTTGGTACCCGAGGTGCAGAGTTCAAATCCTAGTTGATTCACATTTCAAGCTAAGTTTATTTCTAAAAAAAATAAACGAAGCGGGTAGCGTGCTACCTTTTTCTCAAAAAAAAAAAATTTTATTTGACCCCTTTTCTTTTTTTATTACTAGACGAATCAGGGACGTGAGCGGAAAATAAAATAAGTTTTGTAGCTCTTAGGGACCGTTTAGTTGCATGTAGTTATAACTGTACTGCAGTTGTAACTGTATGTAAATACAAATTTCGTATTTGATTTGATGTATTTAATTCCAACTGTTGCAATAGCAACTGCAGGAGAAGGTCCAACTGCAGCAGTTGGAACCACGCCTAAATTGACCGCAGTTCCAACTGCAACAGTTAGAGAGAGTAATTTTAAACAAAAGATAAGCTTACCTCCTATATTATTTTTTAAACAAAAAAATATATATATATTTTTTTACGTTGGAGGTAATCTCACCACCATATACATAAAATGATAAGATTTTAAAAATCATTTCTTAACTACATGCAACCAAATAAATTATTTGTAGTTACAGCGTTATCTACTATACCCAATCAAACAGGATGCATGTAATTACAACTGCTGCATTTTCAACTACATGCATCTCTAACTACACTGCATTTGTAATTACTTCTAACCAAACGGCCCCTTAGTGACTCGATTTTGAGTGAGGAGTAAAATTTTTAATTTTTCTACGATTTTTTTTTATTTTTATTTGTTTTTTTGGTTTTGACTGCCTTTCAATATTTTTCGAGGCCGCGTTGTCTCAATCTCTGTAGCTAGATTCATTTACTAAATGAATGAAGAAGGTAGCGTGCTATTTTTTTCTCAAAAAAAGAAAGAAAAAGAAAACACGTGTCTCTTGTCGAGTTGGGCTGCGCCGGAATCCGTGTTTCACTTTCCCATGAACTGCTCAATTATTAAGTTCTCCTTTTTTTCCTCCTTTCTATTTTTTTAAACTGAAGTGCGCGGGAATCGCTGATCGGTTCAGCACTACCCCGCGAAAGGGCCTTTTTCTGTATAACTAAAATTTATCCGCCTTATCTAAAGCATTTGTTAATGGATTTCTTATTACTAGACCAAGGTAGGTACACTGATCAAATCGAGCGCAGCTACTCATGTTCGAAAACTAATTACTTTATATTTCTAACTAAATTTATTTCTTTTTCTTTTGCTAAGATGGGCGCGAGCATGTAGTATATAATACTAGTAGTGTAAGCTTGTGGTAGCAGCACTAAGTATTTCCTTGCCTAATCAAACACTGCACTTAGTGATGGGGATACTAAGATTTTCATCTCATCTTATCCTCTTCATCTTTTTTTCTTACTCTCTTTTCTCCACCTGCTGTTGTTCATCAACTCAATCCGACTCGAAAAAGAATCAAATCGCCGGATACGGCTACAAGCTCCGATCAATCGTCAACCGTTCAGGGAAGTCGCTCACCGCGGAGCTCCGGGTGATCCGCAGATCGTCGGTTTACGGGCCCGACATACCGAACCTTAATCTCTTCGCTAGGCAAGTTCATTTGTGATCCTTAAGATTAGTTTTCCTTGTAATTGGGGATTGGTTTTAATGAAATGTTCTAATTAGAAAGATGACTGGTTCCAATAGAAACCAATCATGTTTTTTTTTTTTTCTTTTTGCCTTTTTGTAAAACTGATATTGAATTCTTTCAAATTCTTTTATTTTTTTCCCCTCCTTTGCGGCAGCTTCGAAACGAAAGATCGTCTACGAGTTCGAATAACCGATTCCGATCACCAAAGATGGGAAGTTCCGCAGCACATCATCCCCCGCGAACTTCCACCGTCTCACCGCGCAATGCCGGAAGATCAACGAGCTCCCGCAGACTCAAAAAATTGCAACGGACCCGAAAACCAACTAGTCCTCGGTCTCGCGGGCTCCGACCTCGTCTTCACCCTCCACACCACCTCCCCCTTCAGGTTCACCATCATGCGCCGCTCCACGGGCGATATCCTATTCGATTCGATGCCCACACTTGTGTTCAAGGACCGGTTCTTGGAGATCTCCTCGGCTCTACCCGCCGATCGGGCGTCTTTGTATGGTTTCGGTGAGCACACAAAGAAGTCATTTAGGCTAAAACCAAATGACACACTGACCTTGTGGAATTCCGACATACTGGCGTTGAATCCCGATCTGAATCTCTACGGGTCTCACCCTTTCTACATTGATGTGAGATCGTCGCAGCCCGGAGCTGCAGGCCCGGCGGGAGCTACGCACGGCGTGCTCCTCCTCAATAGCAACGGCATGGACGTAGTTTACCGTGGGTCGTACATCACTTACAAAGTGATCGGGGGAATCCTCGACTTCTACTTCTTCGCGGGGCCATCGCCACTATCTGTGATTGATCAGTACACCGAGTTCGTCGGCCGACCCGCCCCAATGCCGTATTGGTCCTTCGGTAAGTAAACTAAAAATCTTTCTCTATGTACTCATCTGGTAAGGCTTCTGAAACAACTTCTTTATAAGAAAAGCAAAAATCAAATGTCTAACAAATAAAGTTGCTAAAATTTCTGGTACCATCAAGGAATATGACTAGAAAATTTTTGTATGCTCTAGGATTGCACCAGTGCCATTACGGGTTCAAGGATGTATCGGACCTCAAAGTCGTCGTCGCGGGCTATGCAAAAGCCAAGATCCCTCTCGAAGTAATGTGGACCGATATCGACTTCATGGATGGGTTCAAGGACTTCACCCTCGACCCCGTGAACTTCCCTGCACCGGAGATGAAGCAATTCGTCGAACACCTTCACCACAATGGGCAAAAATATGTGGTCATAGTAGAACCAGGTGAAACACTAATACAGAAACATCAATATGTTGGCAAAAAGTTCACACAATTAATGAACAACAAAAACTTGCAAAATTGTTGCAGGGATTAGTGTTAACAACACATATGACACATTCAAGAGGGGAATGAGAGATGGAATTTTCCTGCAGAGGAATGGAACTTACTACCAGGGAAACGTGTGGCCCGGGCCGGTCTATTTCCCGGATTTCCTGAACCCAGCTACAGCTGAGTTCTGGGCCCGAGAGATCGCGATATTCCGACAAATTATCCCCGTCGACGGCTTATGGATCGACATGAACGAGATCTCCAATTTTGCCGACCCCTTGCCCCTCAACGCTCTCGACGAGCCACCCTACCAGATTAACAACTCCGGCGTGCATAGGCCCCTCTATGATAGAACAGTTCCGGCCTCGGCGATCCACTTCGGGAATGTAAGTGAGTACGATGCACATAACCTGTTTGGTTGGCTGGAGTCGAGGGTGACGCACGATGCGCTGATGAATGACACTGGGAAGCGACCGTTCGTGCTGTCACGGTCGACGTTCATCGGGTCGGGGAAGTACGCGGCACACTGGAGTGGGGATAATGCAGCGACGTGGGACGATCTCGCGTACTCGATCCCGAGCATACTGAATTTTGGACTGTTCGGGGTACCGATGGTCGGAGCGGACATCTGCGGGTTCCGTGCTAACACTACCGAGGAGCTCTGCCGACGGTGGATTCAGGTACACAAAGTCTAAGTTCGACATCAATTCAAATTTCATCTTATAGTTTTGATTTTAACAAAGTCTGAGGACGAAATTGAAATCAAGATCAATTTTTTTGCGGCAATAAACTAGCTAGCTGATTCAAACTCTTTTTGCTGCGAAGCTAGGTGCATTCTACCCTTTCGCGAGGGACCACTACGACAAGCACTCAATCCGACATGAGCTGTACAGGTGGGACTCGGTCGCCCGGGATGCGAGAAAGACCCTCGGCCTCCGGTACCGCCTTCTCCCGTATTTCTACACCCTAATGTACGAGGCGCACGTCAGAGGCTCGCCGATCGCCCGTCCTCTCTTCTTCTCGTTCCCAGAAGACACCGAGACATACGGTATCAGCACACAGTTTCTGCTCGGACGAGGCGTGATGGTGTCGCCGGTATTCGAGCCGGGGAACGTCACCGTAAACGCGTATTTCCCTGCGGGGAGATGGTTCAATCTATTCAACTACTCGCAAGTGGTGGACGCCAATGCCGGGAAGTACGTGAACCTCGACGCGCCAGAAGATACGATAAATGTTCATGTTCGTGGGGGGAATATTTTGCCGATGCAGAAGCCGGAGATGACGACGGAATTGGTGCGGAAGAGCGGGTATGAGCTTTTGGTGGTGGTCGACGAGAACGGGGCGGCGACGGGGGAGGTTTTTGCGGATGATGGGGAGGTGGTGGAGATGGGGGGTGAAGGGGGTGATTGGAGCTTTGTGAGGTTCAAAAGTGAAACAGAAAACAAGTATTTAAAACTAAAATCTGAGGTGGTGAATGGAAAATATGCTTTGGAGCATAAGCTAGTGATAGAAAAGGTAGTCCTTTTAGGGTTTGAGTTTGAGAGATCACTTGGGATGGGTAGCACATATATGAATAGGGTGGAAGTGAAGAGAGTTAAGCATGGTGAAAATGGGAGATCTGGGGTTGCACAAATAGAGGGGTTGTCACAGTTACTTGGGGAGGAATTTGAGTTGAAAATTAAGATCTCTAACTAGTGTTTGAGATCACTGGGAAGATGATGAGCATAAGAAGAAAAGGAATTTCTATTTGAAAGAGACATTTGGAATAAATTTGGATGAAGTTTCCATCATGTTGGTAACATTTGGTCTGACTTCTAAAATAACTTTTCAACATAACTTTTCAACGAAACATACATTTAACAAACAAAAACTATAAAAAATTAAAGTGTTTTTACTATGTCGAGAAGCTGAAATCAGTTTTTTGACATAATAAAAGCACTAGTGTTTATCAGTAGAATACACTTAGAAAGAAGTGAAACTAATTTAAACGCACCTGTTGTTCGAATAATACATATATTCGCTCAGCATATTCTGTTAAAACAAAAACAAAAACAAAACAAGAGAACATAACGATGCTATCTATAGTTCAACCACACAAAGTGTTCGAAAGATGCTATTACATAAACAAAAGAGCACACTATTTTAACTTTATTAGGAGAGCATAACGAATATTCCAAAATGTGCCATGAAGTGGTGGAACATATGAAGCACATAGCACTAGAATATGAATTACGATATTAATATTACTCTAATCTTGTTCTTTTCCGTATAAAAATACGGGAGAATTTAAGTTCATCGGCGGCATAAAACATAGTAGAAATACCGGTTCAAAGACAACATAAAACGTAGTAGAAATACCAGTTCAAAGACGAATCAGATGGAGTCGAAGTAATATATTTCATATAATAATATGCACCAATCATCTTAAAATAGATCCAATTTTGAGACAGCGCAGGAATAGAAATTTCCAAAGGAACAGAAGAAGACTCACAATCAATGACATTAGAGATCAAGAAGAGCCCATGGCGAAAAAAAACAAAACACAAGCCGTAAGAAACATAGAATGAAAAAGCGGGGGCCATACCTCATGCTACATTATCAGTCGAGTTTGTCGAAATGATAACTAGTTCTGAAGTTTAAAAAAGTAAACATTATGCAACTCAATGTCCTCTGCGAATTGCTAAGGACTCTGAGAGAAAGGGCACAAATGCGTCATTTTTAAATACAATTCAACAATGTTAAGTACCCGGAAGCAGGAAAAAATTATGCAATTAAACCAGAACCAACTTTACCGATAAAATGAAGCAATTCTCTTCCCCAAGTATGCTTAATAACTGGGAATGTTCTCAGCAACCCATTACTGCACAATTGTATACGAAAGCACCGGCCCGTTCCCTGACAGAAAGAACATCCCAATCTCCATCGCCGCCCTGCTCATTACCAGGACACCAGGAATGCAGTACGATGACCTCACCGCAGGGCCCTCTATGCCCACCAACAACCAATAGCTTGTCGCCACATGCCTTGAAAGCGAGGCCCCAGCCATTCGACGAGTCGGCCCGAACAGGCAATCTTCTCACCACACTCCAAGAGTTATTCACTTTATCGTACTTCTTAACCACATTCGTGGACTGATCTGCAGCATACAGCTGGTTATTCACGACTGCGACGAGAGGGGGAGATTGACTCGCCCTAATACCGCCAGGATACATATCTTTAATCATCCTCCATGTTCGGGTTTTGAGGTTATACTCCTCCCCACAGGTTAAAGAATCAGTATGGCTCGACAAGCCCCCAATAACGTAAAATTTCCCATCCATGAAAAATCCAGAGCACGATCTCCTTGGAATATTCATATCAGGTAAACTTTCCCAGACGCCCAACTCTGAATTATATAAGTCGACGCTTTTTAAGACACGGCCGTTCATATCGCTGCCACCAGCAACAATGGCAATTTCGCCAGAGCTTCCAGACCCAAATAGGCAACGAGGTAAGTTCATGGGCGGACACCTGGACCAATCACGGCTCACCAAGCTATACTTCCAAATAGCAAGTCCGGTTAATTCTCGACCGAACACGAGAAGTTGGGTCCCTACAGCGAGAGACTCTTTATCAGCACAGGAGAAGCAGTCATCACATGGCATTCTTGGTAGCCTCATCCATCTAAGACGGAAAGGGTCGAATGCTTCCCATGGCATTAAGGTACAAGCTAAATAAACCCAATGTTCAAAAATACCGAGCTTTCTCCGTAATTGGTACAGGTAACCAGATCTTATCAAGTTATTGAACCTTTTATTAAGACAAGCGAGTGAGGGGTAGTCTGATCTGCTAGTTAGAGCAAGGCAGTCCAGGGCAATATCATCATGGAGGCCTGGGAGGAAACAGTCATTCGATCTTTGATCATTATGATCACTTCCTAGCTGAGATTTAATAAGAGGTTTCTTCTTCTTCATTTCAGTTTGGTCAGAATATAGCTTGTTTCTGAATGCGAGCTCTCTGATTTCTTTTAACAGGTAGCCATTTTGAGCCACTAGTAAGTAGGCCAATATGTACCTCTGTAATGAACTTTGATCTTGCCCAGAGGATCTAACAATTTGTAGAAGAACAGAAGCAGGAGCTCCTGCCATGCTCTCAGACTTGTGTTGAAGCTCTTTCATGCTGGCTTCTCAACCAAACAGCTCAAAATCAACAAAGAATTGCGACTTCTTTATGAACTGCTGGAAAGTGAAATGGAGATTAGTAAATGACAAGATGCTGAAACATAAAAAGACATTTTTGTAGTTTGCAAGACATAACTTGATGATTTATTTAAAAAAAGAAGTAACAGGTAAATTGATTTCAACTGTTCTACTCAATAGGAAGGGAAAACATATGCTAACAGGCAATCAAATTAGAAAAAGAGTAAAAACGATAAAAGTAGTCATCACATGTAGAAGTGATAAACTACAATGAAGAAATGACTCAATCAGAAGTGGAACCAGATGTGCTTAGAAGATACCACATACATAATGCGGAAAATGCAGTTCAGTAGGAGCTATTCTTATTGTTAAACTCTCATGCCATAAGTCTGAATCTATAGCCATGTAAAAAGGTTCGAGCTAATTACACACCAATAAAAACATACAAAGCATGTGTGTTTTAGAGGTAAAATTTCTCTAATAAGCAATCATAATACGTGCACAATCATTCTTCCATTATTGTTGCTTAGGAAAAGAAAACAACCATGACACTGGACATTCTAGCTCAAGCACATGAAACAAAATTCATCAATTATTTCAATACCCTGTTTTACATAGGATCTGAAAAAAAAAAAAACAAATTAGTGAAATTTTAGAGAAGAAAAAAAAAGCTCTTTAACAATTCATATGAGAAAATTCTCCGGTTAGTCACTATAACACATTCACAAAATTTTGCATCACCATTTTGCATGTTCGGGGGGGGGGGGGGGGGGGGGGGGGGGGGGGGGGGGGGGGGGGGGGGGGGGGGGGGGGGGGGGGGGGGGGGGGGGGGGGGGGGGGGGGGGGGGGGGGGGGGGGGGGGGGGGGGGGGGGGGGGGGGGGGGGGGGGGGGGGGGGGGGGGGGGGGGGGGGGGGGGGGGTGGTGGGGGGGGGGGGGGGGGTGGTGGAATGAGTATGTTCACCAATAAACCATAGGAAGAGAAATCCAGCTATTCACTGTAAACAGGTAAAATGCATGTAGTTCTTGCATGCACCTAAACACTTGCTAAAGAAATTCATTGATTGTTCCAACTTTTTCTGCTGCATGTACTAAGCCAATAAAGCAGCATAAAACTTTTTTCTCTCAATGCTAACCTAGCCAAACTAGCTGAATAATGCTTATTATTATTATTATTATTATTATAATGTCCATTTGATCATTATTACTTGATAAATCAACACATTCTGGGTATTTCCTGTTCTATGTCACCCAAATTGTTCCTTCTTTTAGCAAATCCAGCATAAATATAAAAGACCTACAAAAATTAGTATAGGAAACCAAAGCTAGATCGGATAAAACTTTCTACTTCTATTAAGCTCATGACAGATCTCAGATTTGCTACTTCAAGTTAACTACATCATCTCACTTAATCTAACCTCTAGTGTAGGTCTAGTAAATATTACCATAATCCCAAGCATTCAAGCTCACTGATTATAATCTCTACATAGATCATTAACCAAAACCTCGCCATTCTAGCAAAGAGGTCACAGGATCCAACACCCTATCGCATCCAACGTATCAACCATCAATAAATCCACATTTCCCCCAACCAAGATCCCGAGACCAAACCACCGCATCGATCGCACAATCCCCGCCATTTCCAGCCAAACCACACGCCACTCTCCGCAACAATCCAAGCAAACCGAAGCACACAAGCATCGAATCCACTCCAAATCGATCGAATCAACAACGAATGGAGGACTCACCTTGCTCCGATCAGAGATCGGAGGGATCGGAGCTCATCGGCGCGATCTCCACCGCCCGATCGGCGATCGCCGCCGCCGGAGGTCCAGCTTCCGAGGTCGCCGGAGACCGCCGGGAAAGGGTCGCCGCTGGGATCCAGCGAGGGGGAGGGGCCTCAGGTGGGGGAAATCGCCATTGTTGGATAAGGAGGAGAAAATAAATGGGACAATTTAAAAAAAAAAAAAAGGGATAATGGAGAAGAGTGGGAGGGAGAGGGAGAGGATTAATATTTATATATATATATATATATATATATATATATATATATATATATATATATATATATATATATATATATATATTTATATATTTATATATATATATATATATTTATATTTATATATTTATTTTAAAAAAAGGGAGAAAACGATGCAAACCGTTTTCATCATCGGTTTCTTTTTTCTATTTTTTTTGTTTTTAATTTTTTTGATTTTTGTTAATTTTTTTATGCGACTTGTCTCTTTCTTCCACCTTTCAATGTGAGGGTTTTATTTTTTATTTTTTATTTTTTATTTTTATTTTTTATTTTTATTTTTGTATGAACAATTTGTAGGTTCCCTTACTATTCCCCTTCAATGCTGTGTGATAATCACACCCCATTTTTCTCATTTTATACCCAACTCTAGCTATATTTGACATTATTACGTGCTCCTGGTGCACGATGCCCCATAGCCCTTGAAAGAAAATAACTAGAGCAGATTTAAAATCAAATTTTAATTCATTGAATATATTTTATAAACTTCAAAATACATATATATAATATTATTTTGGACTTTTCTTTTAATTACATATTTGTAAGAAAGAATAGCATTACTCACTGATTAAAATTTAGATTTTAAGTTATTAATTATTAAATAATTAGTGCGGTGCATGGGCTGTTTATCTACACCTAGTGCATGCAAGAATTTCTCTACTTGTATATAAGCGTACAGTTACTGAAAGCGAGGGTGACTTTATCACCGATTTCTTTTCCAGGCTGTCGCTGTGTGGATAAGCATATAGCGTCTTTTCAGGGTTAATATTTAAAGTATTTAATAGTAAATTTTCACGCAAACCCTCGTAACTACAAGCGATTTAAAATTGATCCTCTAATTTTTATTTTTTAAAATACGATAATTTTGTTAAATAACTAAAAATTTCGACAAATTTAGTTGACATCAAATTTAACAATAATATTCCATTATAATAAATAAATTTAAACTAATCAACAGATAATAACTGATATGATTAAAATAGTTTAAATTTAAAAAAGCAAACGCCTGTTTCAAAAAAACCTTTAGGTAAGGGGTCTCCGTACACTTTAACCGCATTGAATTTTACCGAAACAGTAGAAGAGTGTGACTTGTTTCCTTACCCAAAACAGAAAATGCGGGACAATAAACGGTCCTGATGTTTGAGATTATTACGATGATGCCACTGACGTTCCGTTAATTTTTGCTATTTATAGTAATAATAATAAAAAAAGGGGAGTTGAAATGCACTCTGAGTTGGCTTCGGGTGCGTGGGATGACGTCATCACACCACTGTGGGGGTTTAACGGCGTTTCGTCGCCGTTAAGGGAAATGTTGAGAAGGTAAAGTAACGTGGACTGATCTGAGCCGTCCGTTTGATGAGATGAGGTGACTTAATTATACTGTATTATACTGTAAAAAATATTCGTTTAAAGTGCTAGAGAATATATTCAATTCGTTTTGATACAAAAATAATAAAATTAATAATATTAATAAAAAATAATTGAAAATAATTTGATAAAAGTTTTGAATGGCTATTTGGTTTATATTTTTTCTATTATTTAACTAAAACAACTTAATAAAGTTGTTATATTTTTGTCCACAATAATATTAATGTAAAGATTGACGAGAAAAAAATTAGTTTAGTAATATTTATGGAAAAAAATAGAACAAGATAGAAAATAAAATAAATCTAAAATACAATATATAGATTAATAAAATATGATTAATGTTAACAAATAAAATTAATACTAAAGTAAAGTATAATTAAGCCTAAAAAAATATAAATGCCAACTTTTATTCTTAATTATATAGGGGTTTTAACCTACAAAATTTGCTCCTGTTGGATTGGAAACTTGTTGAACGAATATAATGTACTGTGTTTTTCTTAATAATACTCCTTGGATACCATTAAAGGTACAACACTTTATTGAGGATGTATCATTAATTTACCATAGGGGGCCGTTTTATTTGGAGTGGTGTTATTGACAGAAATACTATATTAAATCGCCTAATAGTTACTTTCTGTAACAAAATCACAATTATCAAGTTGTAACTTATCTTAGAGATCTAAAATTTTATTTTTATGTTTTAGTTGCTATTAAAGTTCAAATTTCTTCTTTTTTTAATTATATATGCTTAGGTAGAAATGACTATCATCCAAATAAAACAGAAGCGAAACAAACCGGCCTTATAGTGAAAATATTCACTAACTATCCATGTAGTGTAAAAGCACCCAAAATTATGACATTTTTGCACCATGTAACTTCACCAAGAAGCCAAAGTACAAAGAAGGCCCATCTACTAATTAGAATAGTTATTATTATTATTATTTAAATTTTATATAGAAGTCAGAGTGACAAACTGTTTGATAGTTAGTATCCAAGAACTTGATCGAGTTTGAAATATTTTTACTTTATATCTTTAGCTAAATTTATTTTAAAAAAATTAAGGCGAAGCAGATAGCATATTATTATTCTCTTTAAAAAATCTAAAAGTGAATAGCAAAGTGGCTAACACCTAATAAAAGGTTACCAAGGAAGTGGGGAATTTATTGTGGGACTTTTCCTTTTGATTTTTTTTTTCCTTTTTTATTATTTCTTTTTTGGGGGGGATGGATCAATCAATCAAAGTACTGAGACCATTCAGTGACCCTTAATTGTAGGTGGAGAAGAGGGTTGATGAGGTTCCATGTTCAACCATGTGGGTGTCCTCAGTGAGCTTAATTATTTATTGGCCCCATTTGGCCCCCTCAAAGCCCTTTATTGAATTTTTGTTCTTATTTTTTTTCTCCACCCCTTAATTATTTTGAAACCACTAAAAATCAACCCAAATTAACACCCACTGCCTAATTGAATAATACCATGTAAGGGAGTAACATCCTATTCAGAATTAGATTGAATGAAATAAGATTAGATAGCAGCCCTGATAAAGGGAGAGAGAGAGAGAGAGAGAGAGGATTTAACGACTTGGAGGTATCATAGAGTAACGGTTGGTTGGCATCGATTAGAATTCAATAATCGCACATCCCGATATAATTATTTGAACCGACCAGATTCAATAATCTTACTCTCTCGTGGCGCCCTTTACTACCGAGTTGTAAAACCCTCATCTTCTTATCATATTCAATCTAATCTTGATATTTGATGGCCATATAGTATCTGATTTTTCGGTGCCTTAAGATCCTTTTTCTCATGTTGTTTGTACTATATGGTTCTTAATCTTGTGTACTTGTTCAAGTTGCCTTTCTTATAATGTGGATTTTGTGACCCAATAATTTATGCATTTTACATAAGAAGACGTGAAGGATAATATTATACTATTTATTTATCATGACAAGCTCTACAATGTGCCAATCTATCATTTCAATTTGTTTCTTTTTTTATTGTGTTTAGTGCATGCCACCTGTGTAATTGATTGAGGGGTTGACATGTGTGATTGGAGGAAGCAATTAGTTAGAAATACAATATCATAATTTTTCTCAAGCTAATCCCCTGTTTAAGTGAAATTGCGTAGTGATCCCTTTTCTTTAGTTGATGATGATGCATCATAAACTCTTGAGTACTTAATTTGAGTTGGCTTCGTCGATGAACTTGTGGATTTTGTTAATATTAAATATTATTGAACTGATGGATCTACTTATTTCATTAACTATTAAAGGCTAACAACGCCTAGGATTAAAATTTATCACCCCTCCAGATTCCACACTTACGTGACTTATCATTCAGACATCAGTGGTTTGTCATAAGAAGAAAAAACTTCTTTAAAATCTTCAGACCCTTTAAGTATGAAAGCAGGTGAGTTTAGACACCGTGATTCCAAACTAGGGCTAAGTTAGCTTATGGGATCTTCTCAGTGGCATAGGATTAAATATTAATGATTCTCATTGTATAGAGTTTAATAAAGTTTTATGGCACACTTAAACATGCATTGGTGTCGTGGTGTAGTTGGTTATCACGTCAGTCTAACACACTGAAGGTCTCCGGTTCAAACCCGGGCGACGCCATCATTCAAATTTATTTTTTTTCCACATTGTTATAATTATATTTTAACTTGTTTTTTTTCCACATTGTTATAATTATATTTTAACTTGTTTTTTTTCCACATTGTTATAATTATATTTTAACTTGTTATGATTATTCTAGAAATTAGATATTTTGATGCAAAAAAAAAATGTTTTAAAGTGATTGGATTTGTCACTGAGATTTTGAGTTCATAGGTGTGTGTTGTAATCTCCAAAATTTTGTTTAGGGGAATAAACATGTGGAGAATTTTGGCTCAACAAGAAGTGGGAGATGTGCTTTATGGGCTTCTACTGGGCTTAGCCTATTAGCTTGTTTCGGCCCAACTTTTACTTCTATTTTCAGTTGTGGAGAAATTCAATAAAAATGTTCAACAATTCCAAATGTTCTAAAAGCCCGAGCTTCTGCTTTAGCTATCGAGAGAAGCTATTAGAGGGATTTTGACATTGAGCTTAGCTTGTCTTAAAAGTACTGTTCAAACATCAATTTATTGAATAGCACTACACTCTGCAGTAGAGTTACTGAAGAATCTACGATCATATCAGACCACCATAGCTTTGACCGTAAGGCGCTTCAGTAACTTGCCCCAAAACTTACGGTTTGTCCGCCAAATGTAATTATGTCAAATGAAATGTTTAAGTAAAATCTTTTTCATAATATGAAATGCCAAAGTGAAACTATTTCCATCTCTTATGCTTGGCTCCTTGTCCTAGATTTCCATGGGCCTTTTATGGTCTATGTTTGAGCCAACAACACATTTGCCCTAGTGGGTATTTGATCTATAACTTATAGCATAAGTTGATTTATATAACCATGTTGGATTAATTAAGGTTTTTGGAAACATATATTGGGAGAACCCAACAATGGAACACTCAAATATATAGGGACAATTGGGTAGTGGTGATATGAGGTTCCTAGCTCCTTTAATTGTTCCATTATTTGATTATATGATTAGTTACTATGTACTAGCTATAGGAATCCATTGTGGGAAACGAAATAGGGCCCTTTTTAAGGCATTATCTTTTTTTTTCTAATGAGTTTTTTTTTGTGTGTTTATAGGCTAAAATACTCAAAATCTTGGTAAACTACAATGTATCTATTTTAAAGTGTATTTATCTATATATGATGCATATTATCTTTCAAGGAAACTTAGTAGATCAAATTAAAGCATCAAAAGAGAGAGAGAGAGAGAGAGAGAGAGAGAGAGAGAGAGAGGAAAGGCCAAATGATTTACGAAAAGATTTGTAAATTTTTTATAATAATATTAAACTGTATCAAGAGAGAGAGAGAGAGAGAGGAAAGGCCAAATGATCTACGAAAAGATTTGTAAGTTTTTTATAATGATGCTAAACTGTATCAAAGAGAGAGAGAGAGAGAGAGAGAGAGAGAGAGAGAGAGAGAGAGGAAAGGCCAAATGATCTACGAAAAGATTTGTAAGTTTTTTATAATGATACTAAACTGTATCAAAAGAGAGAGAGAGGAAAAGCCAAATAATCTAAAAAAGATTTGTAAGTTTTTATAATGGTATGATAGTGTAAATAAAGCAACTATATAAAATGAATAATAAAAAGCCCAAAGCATGTTCATTAACAATCATGTAGATGGGAATTATGGGTTAAGATCTCAAACCATCACATGGCTTTTGGTGGCTGCTTTTTTTTGCCTTTTTCAGCCATTCCAAAAAGCCCACAAAAGAAAATTCTTTTTTTTTGACCCTCAAGAGAGAGAGAGAGAGAGAGAGAGAGAGAGAGGGAGGAGACCAAAAAGCTCCATAAATGATCAAAAAGCACATTGCAAAGCTTATTTTAATTGATTTTAGAGATAATAACATGAGTACTAAAGAGATTAGGATCCCATGCCCCAATGACAAAAAGCTGATGTTGTCCCCCTTAAGATTGGAGTGAGTAAAATGATAAAAGCATCTCCTTCATCACAACATCACATGGAAGTGATAGAGGAGATCATTATTGCCCACAACTTTGCGACCGTGCACCACACTCAGTATTTGATGATTAATATCTAAAATTAATATCTTAAAAAATCTATATATTTGAAAAATGTATTACTTAAACATTAGAGAGTTCAAAATCAACCGTAGAAGAAACATATTCTTCGATTCATACAAAATAGTATATCTAGGCTCTCTGAATGCCTGCGGAACATATCCAGTAAATTAAGTTCTTATTTTAAAACTTTTATAATAAAATTTTAAGAGCTCAACAGTGCGAGGTACACTAGGTGCATGCAATAATTTGAAAGAGAGATGGTGCTCCTCATCCAAAAAGCACAAAAAAAGAGGAGATACCAACATTTTTTCCTCTTTTTTTTTCCTGATCTCTTTGCCTACACAACTAGGCAATTATTAAAGAGCTATGTATCCAAAAAGGCCACTTTTTTTTTTTTGTTGATAAGATACCATTGCTCTTTTTCCTTTTTACTGTTTCCTGTTGTTGGGGGGACCTTAATTGGTGCGCCACCACAGCAATTTTGGGTCCACATTTAGAACACTTTGGATGCACCCAAGTGCCCAATTTAAGAAATTTAATTCAATTTATTTGATAATTAATTAATTAGAAATTTGATATATAAGTGTCATCACAATCGATGGAAAAATATTACCAAAAAATTTCAGTATAATTTTATTTCGGTCCTCTAAGTTTCAACTGGATTTTACATACTCCCAATTTTATTTGATTTTAAGTAAAAATTTATTGCTCATAATTAATACCTAGAATCATACGTCGAGTACGTACTTCTCTCGTGACCATAACCGTATTAGTTTAATACCTAAAACCTCTCTAAAGTGTAAAAACGGATTAAAACGGGAGAATTTGAACGTCACAATTCCAAACTATATATCTTTTAAGTGTTAAAAAATAAAATAAAAATATGAGCAAGTGCACCAGGTCCACGCAAAAATATCTAAAAAAGTTAAAACAGGTCACTCAAATGCAAGAAAAATTCTAAAATGCAACGGGTGCATATGCTGATGTGGCGTCCCAAACCAATCAAATATTTTCTTTTAGATATATATGTCCCATCATAATTATAAAAAAATATTTTTATTGTACTTTTTTTTGAAAATGAGAGATGTGATTGACTTGTTATTGATGACGTGGTACAAGCGTGACACAGTAGACTTCCTCCAAATGCAATGGCATTTTCCGTAAATAAGCGAAAATGCGATGCCAATAGTTTAAGCGGAAAAGGACAAGTGTACGAAAGAGGACGGAAGCCACAGCCAACACAGACCACGTGGCGACCGCAAAAATAATCCAGCGCGGGAATCGTCCCCCCACCCCCTGCAGCGTCGTCCTTGCGACACGTGTCACGCTTGGGCCCACAACCCCCCCGATGTGGGGTCCACGAGCGAATCCCGTGAACCGCTTGGTTCGGAACTATTGCGTACGCCGAGCTCACCACTCTCATCTTTTAACGGTCCATAGATGACGTGGCGAACTCGGTCTAGGGAGAAATGTGTATATAAATAGGACGGAGCACCGAATGCGATGAAAAGTTCGTCGCATGTGTCATCAAATCATGACATGAAGAACATTGCCCCGCGCTCCGCTCCGCTCTCCTCCTCCGTCCCATCCTCATCGTACGGCCCTGATTTAACCCCCCCACAGATCCTCCGACACCGAGGGCGAATTTCCGAAACTGCCCTCGGGCGCATGCCGCGATTTAAGGCGCGAGGGATAGCGACAAGACGGAGGGGCATCATGGTAATTTCGAGCGGCTCCAAATGATTAATTGCTCCCCTAAAAACTGTGGCTGCAGCAGGAGATGATGAAACGGACCAACGGTGGTGATGCCGTCGCCGCCGTCGCAACGGCGAGGGGCCCCACCGGCGCGATACGGTGGGGCCCACCCGGGAAAGCAACGTAGGGTAAATTACGGTGGATTGTAGGGGCAAAGATGGAACGAGTGGGTGCCACGTGGGTGGGGGGAGATCCTGGCCGTGGGATCTGGAAGCAGGGGAAAGGAAGGGTGGGGATGAGAGAGGGAAGAGATAAGGTGGTGGCGCGGGTGGGGTAGGGAGTCACGTGCGCGTGCGCCGAGGGTGGGGGAGCGCGCGATACCCGAGGTGGGTCAACGTGGGAGAGAGAGAGTGTGTGTGTCAAAAAAAATATCGAGGCGCGCGGGAATGGGCCAAAGGGAACGAGGTCACGCGTTTTTCATGTGACATGAAAAATGAACCGTTAAAACTTAAAATATAGGGCTTTTTTTGCATTTGGCCCCTTCAAAAAAAAAAAATTCATAAATAGCTTTACCAAATTTATAATTGCAAAATTGGCCCTATACCCGTCACGCAAGCGCCACATAAGCGCCATGTTGGAATGAATGTTTAGGTTGAACACGGTGAATCATTCACCGTGTTCAAACACGGTGAATGATTCCCCGTGTTCAATGCCCCGCACAATCTCTCTTCCTCTCTCTCCCCCGAGCTTTCCCTATTTCTCTCTCGGTTCCCCTCTCCGCCGTCGCCCGCCGCCACCGCATCCCCTCTCCTCCTCCCTCCTCCTTCCCTCCCTCCTCCGGCGCATCTCTCTCCTCCCTCCTCCTCCCCTCCCTCCCCCTCCTTCATCATCATCATCACCACACATTCACGGCAACCTAGGGATAGAAGCTAAGGATAGAAGGGAATACGGTGAATCATTCACCGTGTTTGAACACGGTGAATGATTCACCGTGTTCAACTTAAACTTCTAGCTTACATGGCGCTCACGTGGCAGAGATAGAGCCAATTTTGCAAATTAAAATTTTATAGGGCTATTTGCAAAAAAAAAAATTGTTAAGGGGTTAAATGCAAAAAAAGCCCTATATATATATATATATATATATATATATATATATATATATATATATATATATATATATATATATATATATATATATAGTCCGGCTACTATCCTCTTAAGAGGATAGAAGACTTTGTCCTATCAAATTGTTGACCGTTAGATCTAACTTTTAATCATTTTCAACCGTTAGATTATACTATTCAACCAACCATCCACTCAACCCTAGGGGGCCCACTATATATATATAGAGAGAGAGAGAGAGAGAGTTCAGGAGTCCGGCTATGGTGCTTTTAAATGCAGCAAGTACTTGGTGCTTATAAATTTATCACCGTTAGATTTATTTTTTTTATCATTTTTATTAATTAGATCATACTATTTCACCAACCATCCACCCTCGAGGACCACTACCATTCTAATCGAACATCCTTTTATCTAAGGGGCCGACAACCTACATGCACCAATAACTTGATACTTTTAAATGTATAGGAGCTCAATTCTAGAGTTCAGTTAGATTACTATAAATAGTGCAAACTATCCACGTTTTCTTTCTTGAATCATTACTATTAGACTCAATCATAGGCATCCGATGGTCACGAAGTGGATAGTCTCATATTATTAATAATATTTTAGCACAACTCTCTCTCTCTTTGTATTACATATATCCATATACACATATATACATATATACTTCAACAGGGACGGAGCCATTGTGAGGCTTACAGTGGTCATGGCCCACCTCAACTTTTAAAAATTATATATAAATTTTTTATAGTAAAAATCAAAATATTACAAATTTTAGTCTGGGGGAGGGGGGGGGGCAAATTAATTATTATTTTTTGATAAACTTGTGTCCTAATTTTTTTCGAAACCCCTCGGCCCTTTTCCTTCAGCTCTTACAGTATTGCTCCTCCTTGAGCACATTGTCGCTACTGTTGCTAATAATAGGTGACCAGTGAACCCGACAAACTCTTTTTCTTACTATCCGAGGTCGAATTTTTTCTGCCAAATCTAAATCTTGACCCCCTCGAATCTTAATTCATGGCTTCGTCCATGTACTTCAAAAGAAGTTTGCATGCACTTGGTGCACCATCGTGCACCCTGCATACAGCATCTCTATAGCTGACAGGGCCCGCTTGTTTCGCCGAAGGTGAAGTTCAGGTTGAAGCAAACGTTCGGATGAATTAGAGTTGAAGTAAAAAACTTATTTCTCTTTCGTTGTTTATTTTCGCAGTGGTGGAACTGAATATTTTCTAATTTTATTATTTTTTTGGTAAAAAATGAATGGCATATAATGGGCCGAAGTTGAGTTTCGACCAAAAATAAAATTACGGTGAACCAAATAATAAAATTGACTCTCTAGTACTATAAAAAGTTACTCTAATCCTCTACACTCTCGGCGAAACAAACACACTCCGGAAGCGGAAATAAAACGGCAGAACCAGTATAAAGGACTGATTTGGAAAAGGGTCCCAAACAGAGGTTTCTAATAGTTTTGAAGTGGAAGAGTTTTAAGATTTATGTCACATCCTAGGCTAGCTCGTGTTAGGCTTATTAGACTGGATCAGATCTTCCTATTCTGGACAAACTCCTCTAAGTAATAAAAAGATGGTATTTTCAAAAAGAGGTGATTGAAAAAGTAAAAGATAAGGAAAAGTGTGATAGATATATGGGCATGGTGATAAAGTGAGGAGAATAAATGATGTACTCATTATAAAGGATCCTGAAAAAATGATGAAAATAATTTGATACAATGCTTGGATACTGATTGGAATCAAAAGAGAGATGGTCGATTCAATTCACATGTGAAAAATGTAACATTGTTACGCGGGCTTTTTTTGCAATTGGCCCTTTAAAAAATTTTATTTTAAAAACAGTCCCGACAAATTTATAATTATAAAAATGGTCCTATCCTTGCCACACAGGCGCCATGTTAGCGCCATGCGGGCGGGTGGATGCCGGGTTGGCAAGTTGAACACGGTGAATCGTTCACCGTGCCCGCCGGGTTGGCAAGTTGAACACGGTGAATCATTCACCGTGTTTGAATACGGTGAATGATTCACCGTGTTCAACTTGCCACTCCACCTCTTAGTCCGCCCGCATGGCGCCTGTGTGGCGCCTACGTGGCAGGGGTAGGATCATTTTTACAATTATAAATTTATTGAAATTATTTTTAAAATAAATTTTTTTCAAGGGGCCATTTGCAAAAAAAGCCCTTGCTACGCATATATACATGTTTATGTACAGTTCCACTAAGTTGTAAGAGATATATCCTATTCTGCATTACTGTTTCTTTAAGTGGGTGTCAGATCTCGGGCAAAATAACGTAGCGTTATAATACGAACAACAATTGCTGAAGTTAACCAACAACTAATTAATTATGGTCTCCTACAAATATAAATCCTTTTTTTTATATAAATTTTGTATAATCTCAAAGAGAGATAAGATGGGGTTGATATAAATAATAGGATTAATTTAATACAGCTCTTTGTAAATATATTAAATAACATATAAATTTCTATCGATCGTCCCTAGTGCAAGTGGTAAAGGACTTCATGGTTGGTACCCGATGTTCTACTTTCAAATCCTAGTTAATTCATATTTTCAGCTAAGTTTATTTCTAAAAAAATTAAACGAAGCCGTTTGATTCACCGTTAGTTTTTTAACAGTGGATGCGTGAAATGACTATTTTACACTTACAAATTTTTCTCTCCTCGCCTTCACCTTCACCGTGGCACGTGCAGCTTATCTCATTTTTGCCGCGACCGAGGCCTCGCCTTCGAGGTCGCCCTTGCCGTAGGTCTCACCGTCATCATGGATAAAGAAAGATGGTGAGAAAGATGACAAAACTCAACATTAAAATACAAATTATATAAAGGATAAAAAAATTATTTTACCCTTTAACTGACTATGGTTAATCTTTTTAACTCATGATTTATCTAAATTTGATAACAGAATGATATATTTGCAGACAAGAGGACTTTTAGAGGAAGAATATATTTGCTATTTAATACTTTTGCAAAGAGCCATATGCAATTATCCCTAAATAATAACAATCCATGAGTGAACTGAAGGGCCAGGTCCATGCAATAGTTTTTCTAAGAACTATGCAAGTTGGAGGAGAAGGACTTTTTCAAATAAAGATTAATTGCCTAAAAATAAGAAAAATAACAAGGTCCCTTATTTCACTACCTAATGTGTTTTTTATTTTTTATTAATCCTTTGAAATATATGGCATGCCTTACTGTTATATGAATGCAAATTTAAAACAAACAAATATGAGTATAACTGATATTTGAGTATATCTTATTACGTGAAAGCAAATTTTTTTAAGAATATGCACATATTCGAAATGAGATTTGCTTATTTATATGTATTAAATAGATCGTCGTAATTAGTATGTATTAAGATAAACAATCGCCTGCGTCCAGTGTATTCGAAGAACATATGATACATCAAGCCATTAAACTTCGAATTCCATTCATTAGATGTATTCTATTATACTGAAAATGTCTACATACTGCTGTAAATTATAAATTTTGATCTTATACTACAAAATTTTCTTTTAGAGGTGTTGAAAAGTAAATATAGAGTCCGGTGCATGCATGAGTTGTTTAGATGCACCGGGCGCAGGTGAAAATTTCTTGTAAAATTGGGTGAACCGTAAAAATAATCAGTAATAGTGATGAATAATAAAAAAAAATTCACCTGAGCCTTACGGATTGTTACCACGAGAGGGGGAAAAGTAAAAAATAAAATAAAATATAAGATATAAAATATATAGAGCGAAAGCGACAAACCTCCCATGAGTCCATGGTGTTCGAGCACCACATGGCGGGTGACGTGTCGCTTCCTCAATGGCTGACGCGCCGAATCGGACCGGTTTGGGTGAAACCGATCCGCTTATAAAACGATGTACGCTCTCGAATAATCCGGACGGGCGCATAAAACCGCATTTGGATTTGGCTCCGCTCCTCTTCTTCCTCTTCCTCTTCCTCGGCGATTTTTTTTTTTTTTTCTTCCGATTCATGGTCGTTGATCATGGCCTCCGCCGTAGTCAACAATGTCGCCATCTCTCCCGAGGGTTTCCTCCCCTCCTACGGTTGGCTCAGCCCTAGGGTTTCCTTCAGCCGCGACCTCTCCCCCTCCTCCTCCTCAGCCGCCGCCGACGCTGCGGCGGTGCCGGCGCCGGAGACGCCGGATCTTGAGGCCTCCGCCGCGGAGATGGAGTTCATCGACTTCGAGTTCCGGCTGGACGATCCCGTCGCCATGCTCCCCGCCGACGAGCTCTTCGCCGACGGAAAGCTCGTCCCGCTCAGGCTCACGGCGGCGCCAACGCCCCCCGCGGCGGCGAACCCCGCCGCGGCGGGGGAGGTCGGGGCGGCGCCGGAGCTGCGGCGGAGGGCGGTGCTCGCCGGGCCGGATCCGTACGTGTTCTCCCCCAAGGCCCCGAGCTGCTCGAGCCGGTGGAGGGAGCTGCTCGGGCTCCGGAGGTTGAGGACCCCCACGAAGCTCGATCTCGACAAGCCCTCGTCCTCCCCTTCCGCCGCCTCCCGAAGCCCTAACCCTAACCCCAACCCCGGCGTCAGCAGGTCCCTGAAGCACCTCCTCCACCGCGGCGCGGCGGCCGCGAGATCGGGGGCCGCGATCGAGCCCTCCCTGAGCCTCCCGCTCCTCCGCGACTCCGACTCCGAGTCGCTCTCCCTCTCCTCGCGCCTCTCCCTCTCCTCCTCCTCCTCCTCCGGGGGCCCCGACCACGACGACCTCCCCCGCCTCTCCCTCGACTCCGACAAGCCCCCGCGCCTCCGCCTCCGCCTCCTCCGCCCCTGCCCCGACCCCTCCCCCGCCCCCGCCCCCGCCCCCGCCCCGTCCCGCATCCGCCGCCGCGCCGACGCCTCCTCCTCCTCCTCCTCCGCCGCCGCTCCTCCGCCTCCGCCGCCGCCGCCGCCGCCGAGGGGGGCGTCGGTGGATAGCCCCCGCATGCACCCATCGGGGAAGGTGGTGTTCCAGGGGCTGGAGCGGAGCTCGAGTAGCCCCGGGAGCTTCCCCGGGGGTCTACCGAAGACCCGGCTCAGGGGGATGGAACGCTCCTACTCCGCCAACGTCCGGGTCACCCCGGTTCTCAACGTCCCGGTTTGCTCCCGCCGCGGCTCGACCAAATCGGGCTCGGTCTTCGGGTTCGGCCCACTCTTCTCCCCCCAGAAGAACCACCGCGACCCGCCCGGTCCAGGCCCGCGGCCCAGAAAAACCCCTACTACACCCGGTCTACGAGAGTAAGTAATTATTATTAGTAGAAAAAATGGGACCCTAAAAGAAAAAAAAAAAACACTCTATTAACCCATCAATGCCCTTTTTTTGTGAGCGAATTATTAATCTACTTAATTATTTGTTTCTTTTTTTTTTTTTTTTCCCCCCCATCCAAATTTTACGTTTGGGTTCGGGGACTAAAAAATTCCCTCGGGTTTTTCCTTGTAAATATTCGTTTCCTTTTTCTATGGAGAGATTTTGTATGTTTGGTTTGCGATATATTCCGGTTCTAACTCGTGAAAAAGTGTTGAACCGGGTTCGGACCCGGTCCGGCGCCTCGAACCGGTCGCCGTGCGCCATGTGCACCATTCTCCTCGTCGTCCGCGACTCTTCGTAGCGCGCGTTGTTTAGTAAAAATGACTGTTTTAACCCCTCCTCTCCCCTCGCTGCTAACGTGCGCCGCGCAAGCGGTTAATCTCATGCGGCGGCGCACGTTAGCCTCGGCCCTTTGGCGCTTCGTTGTTCGTACAGTTGTACGCCATGTGGGCCTGTTGTTCACTGTACTCTCTGCACAGCGTGATAAATACACCCTGCCATTTTAAATACCTGTACCCCCTCCTTCCCTTTTGTCGTTTTCCTCAATTATTTTTTTCATTTTAAACAATTATTTTCATTTTTTTTTTGAAGAGTTTTGGAAAATGTTTTTTAAAATTTTTGAATCAGAGGCTGTTTCTGCGAAAGTCCGTGCTGAATAATCCTCGCACGAAAAAGCTCCTCAAAATTCGTGCCGCGGGTTGATCCACGTGATCGCCCGGTGTAAATCACATCAAATCACTAGTTTGATGTGATGTTATTTTGACGGCCGAGATTCTCCCGGTCGTATATATATCTTTATCCGCAGGTAACATGCAGCGGGTGGGTCTGAATCTCTGTCTCTCATTTAGGTGGCAAAGATTCTTGCATAAATTGTTTTTAATTAAAAAAAAAACAAAAAAAAACTATTATGGGCTTTATATATATATATATATATATATATATATATATATATATATATATATTATTTGTGGTTTAATTAATTAGGGAAATTTTTGGCTTTTTATGAGTGAAAAGAGGGGCGGGGGGCCAAGAAACAGATAAGGACCTTAGCTGTACTGGGTGTTTATTTTACTTTATTATTTATTTTTTTTGGGGGCTTGGGAATGTGGGTTGGGTTGAAAACCATGTGGATCTCTTTAGTTGCAGGTTAGGATCCATGAGTGCATTAAGATTCTCGCCGATACACCTTTGGTTTTAAAATTATCGTGATATGTGAAAAAGTGAAAGCACGGTGATATTAGTAAACACGCATATCGATGAGCAAGTAAGATCGTAAAATAATTGCATGCTAATGCTATTTTATGATGATGTGCAAAATAGTTGCTGGGGTAAGAACTAAAAAGTATTATGTCTCTATCTTGAAAATGTGTTTGGAGTCCTTTTTTGTCATATTCATTGTTGCGGGTGATCACAAAAATGAGGGAACATAAGTTACATAACATGCATGATGTTTCGCAAATAATTAATTAGTTTCCTAATCATGTGCGTTTAACAACTCTTTTATATATACTTATTCGATGAGTTGTGATCTCTGAGCCTCATTCACTTCATCTGCTCAGCCACTTGTGCGACAGCTTGGTCGTTTGCTGTTCTGTAAGAGATAGCTATTCTATATATAGGATTTAAAAATGATATGTCCTGAGAGGGAGAGATACAGCGTTGGTGTAATCTAATGGTAGGAAGAGACGCGTAATAGTGAGATGCTCATCTCTTTCTGCTGTCAGATAGCAATCAAGATGAATCTCAAAGCACTGCAAAACCGTCGGTGAGGCAATGAGAGAGAGAGAGAGAGTGGTGCGACTCGCTGAGACCCGTCTATAAGAAACGTCGTGGATAGCATGTAGGAGTAGTCTCCAATGTGAGACGATCACGTCCACCGTCCATCACGTAAAGTAGTACAAATCTCAAAACAGATCACGTCCACCGTCCATCACGTAAAGTAGCATAAATTTCAAAACAGATGGATGGTGGATTTAACCGTTTCA
The DNA here is from genome assembly GCA_016920855.1 of Puya raimondii. NCBI lineage: Eukaryota > Viridiplantae > Streptophyta > Magnoliopsida > Poales > Bromeliaceae > Puya > Puya raimondii. The sequence goes on from JABWPP010000050.1 coordinate 216,301,995, forward strand.
CATTGAAAACTATCCCCAGCACTTTTTTTGTCTTATGATGCAAGGGGGAGAGAGAGTGTAGGACCCATCTCATAGATTATCTTTGGGTGGACCCTACAGTTTTGTTTTTCGCTTGTGAAGTCCCGAAAATGCCCTTATCCTCTAGCCCAACGCACAAAAGTTGCCAAGGGCATTAGTGTCATTACACATGTGCCAGAATGTGGGGGCCCATGGGCCATGATGGTGACTACAAATCACTCTAAGGGCCTGTTTTGGTGATTGGTTTCTATAAAAACTAATTAATTAATTTAACATCTTGTGAACAAATGGGTGCAGCATGAGAGGCTCTGGCATTTTTGGTCTTCTGAGTTCTTAATGACATGTTTGACTCCCCCTTGACTCCCCTCTGACCACTGACACACAAATTTTAACTTTTCCCCACCAAATTTGGGACTGCTTTGGTTTCCTCAATTTGATTTTTGATCCAACTCGACCACTTTTTCTTACATCAACGTGGCCCACAATTTGAATTTTTGAATTTGGTTGCATCTGTGGGGTTCATAATTTGGGTTTGGTTTTTGTGGCAGAGCATCTTCTGAGTGGCATTTGAGTTCTATGAAGCTTTAATTTTCAGTTTAGTAATATCTTTGGAAAGCTTATTCTAAATTCTAACGCCAAAGAAGCTGAGTTTCAGAGTTTTGATTGTCGAAGCATAGATATGCTTTTCGGTTCTATTAACAAAAGCTCTAATTTGAAGCATTTGTTTCTGAGCTTATATAGAAATCAATTGAGGCCGAGAATTTAATGAAATTTTTTTCCAGTATCAGATTCAATGTGGGTCAGAATCCAACATTGCAACAAAATAAATGGGAATATTGTCCCATTTAAAGGTTTTTTCCCTTAAGGATTTTAATTGGATGATGTGAATCCACTGTATCTGAGCAAAATTGGCCCGACCCAACCCGACCCGATTGATCGGACCGGACTGCAATTTCAAAAAGTGAGGCCCGAGAAAATCCGTCGGGTGGTTCCGACCACCAGTTGTTAACCCAGTTGTTCTTTCTGTTGTCTCAACTTTTTTGCCGGATCAACTTGTTGGGTTTGTAAGGCGCATCGCCATTGCCGGTCTGATCGCACCCGAGGTATCTAACATGAACACCCGACTCGTGCAGTGCGATCATTTCTAAAACCGTCGAAAATGTTGGACTAGCCATCATAGTCGTCAGCGTCGATATCGTGTCAAAGACCAATTTCGTCCTGTGGTTTAAAGTGCAGCAGCCATTAATAATTCCTGCTTGATCATTGAAAGTACTCAAAAAAGTGAATTATTTGACTTCGAAGGAAAAAGTATTATGAGTGCTAATGATTATCGATATTACCTTCTAGTTCTCTTTGAACTCTAATTTCAAAATTAAATTGGATTGGCTTAAAATTCAATTCCTTCTCAATGATTCAATCTGTGCCATTACATAAGGGCTTGTTTACTTCACCTATTTCAGATTTTGAAATCGAAATGAAATTCACCGACTTCGATAGTTGTTGTTTGTTTTACATGAATCTAATTTTGATTATTTCACTCTGAACTAGAAATGACCCAATCTATTTATGGTCTAATTCAGCTTTGAATTTTGTATTGATTCATTCTGGAATAAATCACTCAGAACCCTCTTTCTTAACCAAAACTCCTTTTCAAAAATCTAGGTGTTCTAACTATTCATTCCAATTTTCACTCTAATAATTAACAAAACATATTTAGATGATGCGTCATTTCATTTCTCATTCCAATCATAAACCAAACATACCCTAAATTCAGCGTAAAAGTCAGACTCAGATGGTTGAGATTTGATTCCGATAAATCATTTATCACTTTTACTTCATTTGGGTAGGTATAATCACCAAATACTAAATTAAATGGATTATATTTTGGATACTCTTTATTTTATTTTATTGTTTTTTTTTTTTGAGGGAAAGATAGCAAGTTATCTCCTTCATGATTTTCTTTTCTTTTTTTTAACAGATGAACTCATTTGAAATGTGAAGTAATAATTAGGTTTCAAACTTAGAATCTCATATACCAATCATCATGTTCTTAGCCGAGGGTGCTAGAAATGTGAAGCAACATTCATTTTTTTTAATTGACACCTTTATTTTGCTTCTAATTACTTTTAAAACGAGTTTTCTAGTTAATTAACTTAAATTTTTTTTATTAATTTTTATGGCTTAATTAGTTACGAGCAATTAACTAATTCAACTTTATAAACTATTAAATTTTATGTTGGATATATCAACCAACTAAGTCACTAGATTCTGAAAAATTAAAAGCTAAGGATCTCAACAAAGGAAAAATATATAGTTGAAAGGGCCAATTCAGAAAACTACTTATAGTTAAGGGTGTCTCCATTCATTTTAACCAAAGTTCAATGTGCTTTAAGATCCGAGCAAGTAACCGTCTGATCTATCGTACAATTTACAAGTTTTCTCTTTTTTTTTTTTGACTTATAGTTAGTTAATTCGGATTCGGCAAAAATTCGGTACGGATATAATACGAATAAAATTCGTTTTCGAATTTTTAAATTTATTAAAAAATACGGCTTAAAAAACGGGTTCGCCAATTATTCGGATACGTGATTTATACGAAAATTATACGTTCATCAATTAAAAATTCGGGATAAAAAAATTTGACGATTAAATTAAGTTTTTTTTTTCTAGATTTATGCTACTAACATAAATAGTTATAATTCTTAAGAATATAAAAATAAAGATCTACAAAATAAAGTAAATTAAGTAAAAAAATAATAGCAAACTACATTATACACTACGATATATAAATAATAAAAAAAGAAAGAGATTAAAATAGTTCATAAATAAACATAAAATATATATATATAAAATTTGGGACGAGCGAAAAGAGAATTCATACTTAAACATAAAATATAAGTTAATTCATACTTAAATATTAAAAATATAAAATTTTTATTCGAATTTTCAATAATTCAAAAATAATTCGAAAATAATTCGTGAATAATTTGACTAGCTTCAAAAATTGACGTTTTATTTTATATTTTTAAAAATAATTCGCATGCGAACTATTTTATTCAAATTTCTAATAATTTCGGAATGCGAATTAACTAACATAGCACCCACCCCTTGCCGTTGACCATGCCCGTTGACTTGAATGATCGTCGTCATCATCATCAGCATCATTATCGTATCGCTCTTTCTTTCTCTATATTTCACCATCTCCTCGCCTCCATAACCTCCCCCTAAATATTTGCCCCCAATCTCTCTCTCTCTCTCTCTCTCTCTCTCTCTCCTCCCTTTCTCTCTCTTCTCTCCTCTCATGGAGCTCGTCGGCGAAGACGCCGCGGCCGTCGCCGTCGCCGCCGCCGCCGAGGACCGCGGCAAGGGCTCGCCCCTTCTCTCCCGCCGCCGCCACCTCCTCCTCCCCGGCGCCGCGCGCCGCCGCGCCTACCGTTTCGACGGCCTCGGGAGCTTCTCCACCATCGACTGGGACCTCGCCGGGGCCGGCGCCGGCGCCGAGGAGGTGGAGGAGGGGACCTTCACGTGGCACCACGTGGAGCTCCCCCGTGGCTCCCAGCGCCTCGCTCTCAACGCCCAGTTCCTCATCGAGGTGCTCTGCCCCCCGCTGAAGCTCCAGGAGATCCTCGCCCTCGCCAGCAATGGCCCCTACTGCGGCCTCGTCGACGGCGCCCTCGTCTTCCGCGTCAACTCCCCCGGCCCCGCGACGAGCCCCTTCACCCTCCGCTTGGCCGCTAGGGTTACGGAGAGCTCCGTGATCACCGTCTCCCTGGGCCGCGTCCCCAGGCTAGGGTTCGCCCCCGCGGGCCAGTCGCTGCTCTCGGAGATCCCCAGCGTCGGCTTCGCTGCGGCGGCGGCGGCGGTGGCGCCGGAGGAGGAGGAGGAGGACGAGGAGGGGGCCGCTGCGGCGGCGGCGGCGGAGGAGGGGAGCGTCGTGATCGCCGAGCACGTGCTCGAGAATTTGCTCACGCTGAACCACTCGGAGGAGGCCGATAACCCCGTGCCCCGCACCGTGGCGAACCTCGTCGTGCACATCGTTGACACGCACGTCGACCAGGTCCAGGACATCGTCACCAAGCTCGAGATGGACCTCGACGCCGTCGAGATCGAATTGGACAAAGGTATATGCTTGATTCTGTTGATTTTGCGGGGAATTTGTTGATCTGCTTATGATTTGTTCATTGGGTTCGATTGGTGTTGTTGTTGTTGAGATTGTGCCTAATGTGCGAAATTGTTGTTAATATTTAGGATTAAGGGAGGAAAATGGGAGGGAATTGGAAGGGAGGAGGAAATTAATTTGATGTGGGAGGTGGATTTAGGAATTAGGGCAACCCCATTTAGGTAAGTTTTAAAGAGATGAATCTGTTGAGTTTGCCGTGCTTATATATGATGTCGCAAGAAGATGCAGATACCTTGAAGAGATCAGGATCTAGGAGTATTGAGGATGAATTACGCATGATAATTCGCAGTTTAAGGTGGTTTTTGAACAATTGGAATTTAGCGTCTAAGGATTGCTAATACTCAGAAAAGATCATTTGAACAAGGAGGAAAAAAAGGGAAATTGACTTGGTTACATTTGCTCAATCATCACATGTTGTTTTTTTGCTAACATATTGAAAAAAAAGGCAATGTTCTGCGCATGATATCTCTGAAAATCGAACAGGGATGTCATACTTGAACTCAATTAGAATGCTGAAGATGAAATTTCTATCTGTATGTCTTCACATGTTGTTGGCCTTGATACTAATCTATTACTCTTACTGCAGGTGGTTCTTTAGTAAAGAAACAAATGTTGGATGACCGAAGGTTCCCCAAAATGCACCTGAATTTACAGCGCCTACTACAGGTACTTTATTTATGTTGTTATAGTTGAACTGAAACTAGGATCAACAAATTTGCTTTGAAGTTGCGGAAACGAAGTCCTAAGATATTACCACCATCTGCATAATTCTAATCTTTGTATCCAATCATTGGTTGCTTTATTAAACGTATATTGACATTATTTGCGTTTACATCTTTGTACGTATTAATTTCGTGCTCATTTACCTAACTTTGGTGTATTTTAGGTTGTTTCTCATGGCGAGCAAGTGTTTCCACGAGTGAAGGAGAAGTGCGTGAGCAAAAGTTGGTTTACAAATGAAGATGTCGTCGCTTTTGAAGAACTAATTGGACGTCTGAGGAGATTAAAAGAAAGTTTGGGATTTATAACAAATCGAGTTATAGCCGTTCAAGCTGGTCTCGACAGTTGGCAATCGGAGCAAATAAACAGAAAACTTTATTATCTTTCCTTCCTTTCCATGATTTTTCTCCCATTGTCTATCGTTACTGGAGGTAACTTCTTTCCTATCCCTGCATTTAGATACTTACGGGTTGATTACAAATTTAGCGTTCAATTTCATCCTCGAAGTTTCAATTGTAGCACTTCAATTCCTAAAGGTTGACCTTGATTTCAAGTTCATAAAATTCAGTTCCTGAAGTTCAACATAGAAATACGATTTTGTCTCTGAAAGTCTGGCCCATAATTCCGCCATCGTCCTCGGGGTGTTTCAACTGTAACGGAGGGAAATTGAATGCTGGAGTCTGATATCTCACCTTTTCAGATGATAAACTAGGACCTACTAGTTAAACTTCAGGAACTAAATTGTTGAAATTATGAGGATGAAATGAAAATTGTGGTCGAAATCTAGGGACTAGATTCATAGCTAAACCTTTTTAAACTTACCAAAATTTTTAACATACATTAAGGTTCACTAGTTTCCATTCTTCCTTTCTCTCAGTGTTTGGTATGAATGTTGGTGGTGTGCCATGGACCGAGCAAAAGAACCCTGAATTGAAAGATGGCTTTATCAACGTCATGGTGATCTGTGCTGCAATTTTATTTCTCCTCCTGCTTTGCTTCCTCTTTCCATCTCTCTACGTGCGTGTATCGTCTTGGAGAAGCCGCCATGCCCTAAAGAGGAGCTTGTCCGTCAACAGAAGACCATTCGCACGAAGAAACATCCCGAATGGTCATCATAGAGGAGATTATATGCGCCTCTAAAATTTAAACATTAGTAAGGTATAACACTTCTTTCATGATTAAATTTTTACTAACATTAGGAGGAGGATTGCTGAATCTTGGAATTCACTCCCTTATATCTCTTTGATATTGTTTCAGGTTCAGGACTTTTGCATCTTTTACCTTTTGAGAACACTTTTTAATCTTCTGACTGAAGATACAATTTCTTGGGCTTCTCAAGATGCGAAAAACTAATCATAAGGGGGAACATTATGTACATATATCATGGTGGGTGGCTACAGAGGGGATCGACGACAATTCATTTATTCGATGTACAGAGCTGGGACATCACTTATTAAAGCTCCTATTATTCTTCTTCTTCTATTATTTGGTCATCGAAGAGCATTTTTGGTTCTTACACCAAAATCTTGAGGGTCTTATTTTCATTGTGGAGATAGACATTCACATTTTTCTTTTTCTTGTAAAATCCGTTCTATTTCAGTTACCAATAGATTGGATCCGCATTCCAGTTACAAATTTTTTCCAATGTTCATTGCAGAAAACTCGGGTTGATATTCCTCAAATAGGATGATATTATCAGACGTGTTATTATGTGATTGTGTTCTGATATATCCTACATAAACTATTCTTAGTTTAACTTTGAACTTAAATTTGTTTGGACACGAGAAGATTGTGAGACTATTTTTGGGCTATTCTATTCTGGATTGCATCTCCTCCTTGTACTTGAAAAAGTCATAATAATATGCACCAAGTAATCTAACTAACAACACTTTTTAATTAATCTTCTAATTGAGGAACCTACCAGGAAACTTCATTGTACTAAATAAAATAAATTATACATTAGGTAGCTAGGGAATATTACAAAAAATATCCAAGGAATAAACAAGCTCCTGAATCCCAGTACAACAGCTATAACAACTAACATTAAAGCATCTTGCTGTGAACAACATTAATATATTTGCGAAGGTCAAAATGTGCCAGCTGCGTGCATCTTAATTAACTGCGTCAAACCTGTGAACAACACCACATGCATGCATGGTTTTGAATTAATTAAAGATCTGCATTGAACTGTAACCTCGGGTACACGTACGCATGGCATGATTGTTCTTTTTCTAGCTGGAGCTGTAGCAATATGTTTTTCCACATACTGGTTCAACTTCAACCAGATTATTACTAATTAAAACTATAATAATTACTAGAGCATTATTCATCAAATCAATCTGAGAAATTACACAATATCATCAAAACTCAGTTCTGAGCCCCTTCAATTCTCTGAGGTTGTGACTTAGTTAATTCCTCACATGCATCTCTTCCTTTATCTCTATTGCGATCCTAAATATTTTCTGTTTTGATATGTTACAAATAAACAGCATATATGCACATATAAATAGTACGTACATACTCATGTGTGCCCAAAAGAATGTTGAGAGAGAGAGAGAGAGAGTTCCCAGGTTAAAACCACATTTAACTACATACCAAGTAGACAAGTACAGTTAGTTACCTTACAAAACTAACAACCAAGATCATAAAACAAAAAGTTCATATAATAACCCAGCAGTAGTACTCATCATATGACTAAGACCAAACTAAACACCACCATGCATATGAACTACTCCAAAAACCTTCCCAAACAAACAGTAAACAACCCAAAACCACTTGATCACTTAATTCATGGGGAGTCAACAGGAGGAAGCCCAGGGACTCTTGGAAATGGAGGGAGTAGAGGAGGTAAGAGAGGGATATAAGGCATGGGAGGGAGAGGGACACTTGGCATGTGAAATGGTGGTGCAAATGGTATTTGCAGCAATGGTGGTAGTGCCCACTCATTCAGCCTAACCCTACCTTGTGCATGTTTAAACCTCTCCACCTTCTTTGTCAATGCTCCTTCTTCACCAACATTATCCATGGTGATCTTTCCATGAACTAATTCTTTTTTCATTTGTAGTTCCCTAGCATCTCCCATGAAGAAGAGGTTGCAGTTGAGAACACCATGTAGGGTGAGTATGAGCATAAGGAAAGATAGAACCCTCGCCATGTTGTGAGATTGATACATACAGGCCCTTCTCTTTTATAGTAGAAGTGATTTTGTTAGTGTAATTTACTATGGTATAGGGAATAAAGGAGTGCTTGGAAATTGTGTTTCCATGTAGCTTGGAAAAAGTGCCTTAATTAATGCTAATTAGTGCTTGGCTCACCTGCAATGCAGTTGAAAGTAATTATCACTGCACTGAGCAAACCAAAATGCTTTATATAAATCTTTTTGTTCAACAATAAGCAGTAGATGCCATTTATTGATCTACAAGCTAGAGTAAGCATGCAAGAGTGAAGCTAGAAACACATTAATTATCATGGTAGCTAGAGTCTTTAAAGATCAACGTGCATGCATGCATGCATGCATGGGTGCTTTATAGTTTGTAGTCCCCATAAACCTAAACCTAACCTAACCTTCATTGATTTGTTGTGTGCATGGTGGAGTTTTTCAAGTGGCTTTTGCGATTTTAATTACAACACATATTAAAAGATTTTACTTATCCGCTCCCATAGAGGATTTCAATTGGAGAAATATTATTTTCTTCATAAATCAAATGATAATCATAATATATGTGAAGTTTCTTTTTTTAAACAAGAGAAACTATTTCTAATGCATTAATTATAAAAAAAAAATTGAGGGGGCTATAAATAGAAATACGTGTATTTTGAGGTGGTATACGTGTATAGAGTGGAAGGAGCCCAACTCCGACCCGGCCCAAATTAAATCCGAGTCCGCCACAAAAGTCAAGTTGGTTTTAGTTGCGATGCGGGGGCCCACCGCATGGAAAAGGGCCCATGTTGGGCCCATCACTTCTAAGTTTCTTGTGAAATTACCAAACTACCCTTTCGTTGCGCTCAAACCCTACCCTCTATAAAAACCCTAGTTCTCCCTAATTTTTCTCTCTTAAAAGATCGGCGCCGACGCAGAGAAAGAGAGAGAGAGAGAGAGAGAGAGCGAAGTAGAGCGATCGAGAGCGCGAGATGAGGGCGAAGGTGAGATCGATTAATCGTCTTTAATTTGTTGTTTTCGTCTTAATTGATTTATCTATGTAGTGTAAATCGATTCGAAACCTTAAAAAATTGTCCTTTTTGGTTCATCTCGATCGGTTTTTTCATCTTAGAAATCGATAATGGCGTGCCTTATAACAGGGGTTTTGCACATTTAATCGATCCACAACCTTTCTTCTGAATATATCCAGTTGGGATTTTTTTTAATCGCCTATAATCTATTAGTTTTTTTGCTTGTTTGATTCATCTGGTTAGTATAAATTGATTCACAGCCTAAAATTTGTCTTTTTTGGCTGATCTAGATCGATTCCTTATCTATACGTATGATTGTTTTGCTATTGTTGTGATAATGATGATGTAGCTAAAGACCACTGTAGTCTGATAAGAATAATCTCAACATGTTAATCTCAGGGTCTCTTTGACTTTGTGTGGGAACAATAACTGTAAAGGTGACATAATCATCTTGTTTAATTTCTCATAGTTGCAGTCACCAACATTCCGAAGGCTACTTCGTTGAAGTAGTTGTAAAACCTACCTATAATGTAAGATGCCCGAGGATGAGATAAAGCGGTGTTTAGTAGTATGAACGGTCGTCTTCAGACAACTCGATTATGCGAGAAATTTACTAGATTTTTCCGTGTATCGCTATAGAATTACAGTTCAACTCTTTTTGAACCCATATGATTGGTCATGGCATGCGGAATGCTAAATTCTTTGTTTGAACTGCTATAGCATTAGTGAGTTGACGGAAGCTCTTATCTTGACATGACATACAATGTGGAAAAGATTTTGAGACTGTTGGATCATCTTCTTATGAACTTCACTAACAACATTGTCAGCCCAAAACTGCACCTTCTTTGCTCAAGTTTTTTCTCCGTGCACATTTTGCATTTTGTTTCGAAGATATGAGTTTCCACATGTACATATATGCATAACTTTGAGCTTATGCTCTTAGGCTTCATTCCTTGATGTAAGTATGTGTCCTAAACACTCTATGAAGAATTATTTATTTACATATACATTGCGGTAAAATGTGAATTTTCTTGTATAACACTTGAAGGTGCAGTTCCTTATCAGAAATTCCTAAAGTTGAGTTGTCGTGCAATTTATTGGGGGAGGTTGGTATTGATTTAAGATAGTTTTACAGTTTTCAAAGAGAGACATGTGAATATTCTGATTTCTCAGAACAATACGAAGTTTGTTAGACTTTGGTAACTGCAGCTTCTCCAGTAAGTTGTTGCTGTATTTGGATGTTGATCGTTTTTCTATTTTCAATTTTCTACAGTGGAAGAAGAAGCGCATGAGGAGGCTGAAGAGGAAGCGCCGAAAGATGAGGCAGAGATCAAAGTAGGTCGGAATTGAGTTGGTAGCTGCTAGGGCATCCTCCTCATCCCCCCGAACATGTTTCGGCGAAGCTTTTAACATTTTGCATTGAGTTTCAAAAGCATTAGGATTTCTCTACTTAGCTGCTGATCTTCTTTTCTTTGTTGCACTGAGAATTATCTTGTAATGCACTTTTATTTGGATTTTTATTACTGCTGGTTTGTGTTTTTTATGGCATATGTTCTTGATAGTTGCGATCATCTTCTTTCCGGATATTTTGAATGTTTAAGAAGAAAATCTTTTGCATCCATTTGTTGGTTCATTGGGCCATCAAAAAGTTGATTGCATGTTAGCAAGGTTGATATTTCATCCATTTTCAACAGGTAAAATTGAAGAAATTGGAGTCAGAAAAGAAGTCAATAATATTTGGGTATGATTGTAAATGTTGTGTCACTGGACCATTGAATGTTGGCTTCAGCAGTTTAAATAGTGTCAAGAACTGGTGAAAAATTTAGACTCTGGGGAATTGAGTAATGCTATACTGACTCTGAAAGAGTCGTGCACGGTTTACTCGTGAGGTTTATAAACACATTATTAATAAGTAGATGAGAATAAAATTTGAACGATTTTGAAAAAGAGTCATGCTACCTGCAGACGACTGAGTATAAGAAAATGTATACCTCACCCATCAAACGACTGAGTATAAGAAAATGTATACCTCACCCATCAAACGGCCTTTTTTTTTTTTTTTTTTTTAATAATCATTTTATCTTTTTTTTTCCTAATTAAAATATAAATAAATTTCTTGTAAATTCTAGGACCTAGAAGAGAACCTGTTACTTTGGTCTAAATCCAGGGATTGAGTAAATTATCATTCATAACAATTGGTGGCAATAATTTAGAACATCAGAATTAGTTTTATCCATAAATAACGAGCTCTTAAATTTTAAAATAAACCGACCTTAGCTCAGTTGGTAGAGCGGAGGACTGTAGTGTGTGCAGATAAATCCTTAGGTCGCTGGTTCGAATCCGGCAGGTCGGAAAAATTTTCATTGCTTTTTCAAATGATTTACAACAAGTATTTTTGTGCATATTGTTTTTTTAAATAATTTACAACGATTTTTGTATATTACTATTTTTTTTTTCAAATAATTTACAACGAATTTATTTGCTACCGTTTCTAGGAAACAAGGACGAAATTCGCCTTCTAAACTTTTATTCTCTTTGAAAAGAGTTCTTACATTTAAAGGGTTTAAATAAACATTGCATTAAATTTTATAAACAGTTTACAAGCTCTTCGTGAGCGCCATGAATCTGTTGTTACTCTACTTTAACTTTTTATTACTCACAAATAATTCAGACCAAGATTAGCAGAGACAAACACCAGAAAATTAAAAAATGATAAAAAAAAGAGAAAACTCGAGCTAATATTAACTCCAATCACAATTACTAGTAAAAACAATCATTCAGATGATTCATGACACTACTAGGGTAATAACCTAATTGCAAGAAAATAAATATTGGAAACCAAAATTTAAGGGAAAAGAAAGGGTTAGGGGACCAATGCAGCAATCAACCCGTTACGTGGTGAACCAGGTGCAGGAAAAATTCCTCGATCAAAACACGTCGAACTCGGCAAACTTCGGATGTCGCCACCGACTTCGGGTTAACTCCTATTACACTCTAATTAAACTCGTCCGTGCGCCAAAAACTTTTCTTTCGAGTCAAATTAGGGTGTGTACGTAATTTCACGTCTTATAAAATTTAATATGGAATAGATAAATATATCTTTCTAGTGCATATATATAGGAGAGCCAAAAAAAAAAAAAAAAAATTCCTACAGAAAGTAAAAAAATATCGAATTCTAGAATCTTTATCTATATTCATATCCATATCCAGGTATGAATCGAGTTTGATAAAAGAGTTTAAATACTACATAAAAATATTTTTTTTTTTCAAAAACAGAATATATATATATATATATATACACAGGCCTGTTGAAGATTATAAAGAGGTTTATGCAATTGAAAGCAATGGCCGGAGTGCCACAAGGCCGGCCGCACTTTGCCGCTGACGACCACGACAACGCCGCCGTTCATGTCGCCTTATTTCTCGCTTTGTCAGTCTTCTTATACACTGATTTTATCTACTTTCTATTCAAAATGCTCAGCTTTTTTCGTAGCGATATCGAATTCTCTGCACTCCCGGTATTATGGATAAAGATGATAGCGCTGGTATTGTTGTCGCTCTTTCTTATTGGTTTGCGGGAGGCGCGATTGGTCGCAGAGGTGATGGATTATTTATTGAGATACATTCGCATTGATTTTTCTTCTAATTAGTACATCAAGAGCTTTAGCTTTAGCTTTTTTTTTTTTTTTTTTTGAGGTCTTTTCTAGTAAAAGATATATCCTCGTGTAAATTTTTGTTATTCCATTGAGCCTATTATTTGCTAATAAAAATCTATAATAAATCTATATTAAAGCTCAATCCTAAAGTGACATGACATGGTCTCCTTATTTTGGGGTTTTTAAATTTTCATTTTGTTATAATGAGATATCGTGTCTCCTTGCCTTCCGCCTCCTCTTTATTATTATGAGATGTCACAATCTTTTCGCCTTCTGCCTCCTCGCCTTTCCATCCACTATTTTATAAGTAATATGTTCATACCTCCACTTCGCAATCTCCGGTAATTTTTTTCTCAATTTCTTTGCTTTTGAATTTATATAAATCTTCTTTCTACTTTTTTCATATGGTTTAATGCAATTGGCGATGAGGAGACTGTGAAGAGGAGGGATAAGGCTACGCTTATCACCTACATGTATAAAGTTGAATCCGAAATAGAATTCTCTTCTTTTCTCTCCTATCCTCTGATATAATGAATTATGGCTATTACCAAATTCTTCTTCTTATTTTTTGTTTTTGCTATACTTAGAGTTTGTACTCTCTCAATTGTTATTATTTATATGTAGAAGTGTTATGATCTCCAATTATTGAAGAATTTTTTATCGTTAATTTTTCACTTTCTCTTGCAGACTATTTAAACTGATGTTCTTTATTACATAGTTACGGTACTGATTTTTATATATTTGATGAGCTGCATATTTCAGACTATTTTTCTAGACTAGCATCGATGATCGACGATGATAAAAAAAATTATTTTGATACTACCTGCCCGCCGCATTGCGCGGGTAACTATACTAGTTCTATAAAAAACTTCTTATTCATCCAAATAATACTTTCAATAATTATATTTTTTTTAAAAAAATCTTAAATTGTTTAACAATCATAATTTGAAATACTAGTCGGATGAATGGCATCTTAATTATTATTAGCAAATTTTGTCAATTTTATTTATACACTGCATTTTGGAGATTAAAATATTTTGTATTAACCTTATTTGTAGGAGATAAATACAAATTTGGAATGTATCTGCAAATTAAACTTTGGTTGATCGTTAATTGGAATACTACCTATCAATTACTTTCGTACTTAAAAAATATATGAAATCTGAATATATATTTTATTATTATCTCAAATAGAACTAATATTTTTATGGGATAATTATTGATTTCGCTATTTTATATCTTGACATCTATTTTAGTTGCATGTTAAATAATAAATTTAAAATTAAATAAAAGAAAAACATTTACTAGAGCTACAAAATTAACTATTTATCTGTTATTTAATATAATTTGTATGATTCTACTTGAATAGATGTATCAAATTCCATCCAAATCCTAAATTTTTAGGTTAATGCATGTAAGACTCAAACCCATATGTATTTTTTTTTCAGATAATAATTAATTGCTTCAAGGTTAGCACTTAATTTGTCTTTAGGCTAATAAAGAAAATTTTAATTAATTAATTTTTTCTTTTATTAGCTTATAAAAAATAAAATACTTTTGTGGGGCCCTTATGATTTATCTTGTCCTTTTGGACTTTATCTTAATCTTTTGATTCCGATAATTAGATTCAGTATGGGTCCAATGAGAATCATATCATTAAAAAAATTATATAAATAATGAAATAATAAATTTTATATATCACTTAAAAAGGCAAAATTATTTTATCATATATTCTACTATTATTATTTTTAAAAGAGGTCTTATCATTACTTGTGGCACTAATAATTCCCGTAGAATAATTATATTTTGTGACGTAGACTTATCGATTTTTCAATTTTAATTAAGTTTTAAATTCTAAGAATCTGATTAGGTAACTAAAAATAATCGTTACTAAGTTGGGTGGCTCCTGGTGTTGAATTATTCTCTCCTCTTTATAAATAAAGAAAGAAAAACTCTCAATCGTCTGCGCGTGGCCGCGTCCACGGGATAAATTCCTTGCACCCGGTTTATGAAAAATCTCATACACCACAACTCCACTGCCCTATGATAATTCATTCATATTATTATTTTTACCTAAGGAATGAGAAATTCTACTTATAAATTCCAAAAGAGGTATAGATTTTACACCCTCCATTCTAGAATTTACGAAAATACAAATAATTTTTAGAAAAAATAAAAAAAATTAATGTGATAAGTAGAGAATTAATGGCGCTTGAATAAAGTGTATGCAGTATTGCGCTTGTGGGCCCCACATGACGATCCTTTTAAATTTGGCGCTATCCATCCTCAATATCCCAACTCCTTTCCTTTCCTCTCCATCGATTCGTTCTCATTCACAAACAACAAACAATTCTGAAAACGGCGATGGAGGCGGCGGCGGCGGCCGCACAAGAGCGCCGTTTCTTGGCCCCGCGGCCCGACGATCTCGACCGACGGGCACTCTCCCATTTCGCTTTCTTCTTCATGTGTATTGCCGCCTCGGGCTTCGTCCACTTCGCAGGAAACCCATGCTCCTCCTCCTCCTCCTCCTTCGTGCTCGCTCTCTTCGCCTTCTGGATTGTGTGTCTGCTGATCTTCCTCGTCTCTCTCGCGCTCGACGCGCTCCCGGAGGAAGCCGCGCGGATCGTCGCCTCCGTCGCCAACGCGCTGTACGACTGCTTGTTCCGCAACCGTATTCAGCTGTTCTTCTAGCTTGTTGATCCTCGTGAATGTACGAATAAATGTTTTAGCACTTGTAACGCTTGATGCTCTGTTTCGATCTGGGCTCTGCTTCTCTTCTAGCAAAGTTTGCGCTTGCGTGGCTTCGCGAGGTGGTCGTTTTGATGAGCTTAATTTTCTCATGGGTTTCATGTGTGGGTCTTGCGGCTCTATCGTGTGTTCTATTGTACAACGCGCGCGTAGTAATATGTATTTAAGCATCTGTTTTGAGTGCTTCTCTAGTGTCCTTCAACTTCTATATGATGCTCTGTTTTAGCTCTGCTTTACTTTGTCTGTTTTTGAAAGTGGCTCTTGTTTTTTTTTTTTTTTTTTTTTTTTTTTCCCTACGTGGGTTTTTCTCCTGTTCACGCTTAAGCATTTGAGCTCTGCCTTATATGGATGGTGACATTACTATGCACGCGTTTCACGAATGATAGTCCTTTTGAGTGAAAACGTCATTTTTCTTTTGATAAAAATATATAAAATTTATCTGAACATAAATGAACCATTAGAATTTTACCACTTAGACTTTTTAAAATTTTGATCGTACTATTTAATCTTTCAATTTGTTTGATTTGAACTGGTCAACGACAGTTTGACTTCAAAATTAATTAAAATCCCCCACCCCCCATGCAGGAAACTTTCTTGCCCTTCCAAGCTTTAGAAAAAAAAAGAAAAAAAAAAATCTCCCTTTCTCACTCTGAAAGTTCTTACCTGGGCGCTTTGCATCACCGTTATGTCATCTTCATATAATGAGCCAACCGTTCAAACACCCACTTGACACTTTCCTTCTTTTTTATAATCCTGTAGAATGATCTACGTGACGTGATTCTATAAGAGCAATGGTATAATTAATTCAAAAAAAAAAGAAAAAGAACGGTAACGATTTGAGAGCAGTGGTAAGGGTTTGGGAGAATTGATAGAATTAATTTTACGAAAAAAAAAACAAGGGTTTGAAAGTAATGGTATAAAAAAAGATTAATTGCATACAGGTCTCTACAAATATAGTGAATTACAGATATATTTCTGTAAAGTTTAACTTTCATTAGTTATCCCTACAAAAGTCGTAATGTATGCAGATATGTCCCTCTAGTTTGTTGCCGTTTGAGATCTGTTTATTTTTTAACAGTAGCGATGTGAAATGACAGTTTTGCCCTCACAAATATATCCCTCCAAAAAAAGGATACGAGGAAGAAGAAGAAAGAGGAGGCGGCGGCGGCGGTGCTCCCGCTTCCCCGCTGCAGCGGCATCCTCGACCGAACCCTAGCCCCCGCCGTCCCCGGGTGGCGCGTCGCGGAGCCGCTCTTCCTCGCCCTCCAGTTCCTCGCCCACGCCGCTGCCACCGCGCTCGTTGGCCCACGCGAAGCGCTTCCGCGCCGCGACGCACCCGGCCCCGCTCCGCCTCTTCTCGCCCTCTCCGCCCTCTCGATGTGTGGATCGTCTAGCCCGCGCCCGTCGAGGAGCGACGACACCGTTCCCGATCAAGGAAGAGGAATAGGAAGAAGAAGAGGTAAGGGGTAAAACCGTCAATTCACCTTATTAACTAATCGTAGTTAAGTATTTTAATTATGGTTAACTCAATTTCTCTAACAGCCCCTGACGGCAGGGACATATCTGCATACATTATGACTTTTGCAGGGATAACTAATGAAAGTTGAACTTTGTAGAAATATATATGTAATTCACTATATTTGCGGAGACCTGTATGCAATTAACCCTATAAAAAAATAGCTGATAAACATATGATTCATAGATGTACACATTATTGCTCTAGGTAGAGACAATAGTTTATTCTCTAATTACAAATGCATTTAAGAATTTAAGAAATTAAGAATCACCGTTAAATATATTAGAACGAGAGCTCGAGTTGTTCTCCTCCCTCATCATCCCCAAACCCCACGCCACACGCGCCCCCAAGTTCCCAACCCACCAAAACCCCCTCTCCCCCTTTCCTCACCTCTCTCTCTCTCTCTCTCTCTCTCTCTCTCTCTCCCTCTCTCTCTCTCTCTTTCTCATCAACAATTCTCCTCTCCTCCCCGGGTTCTCCCCAAACCCTAGTAGGTCTCCAATCCTCGGCGATGGCGGCGCGCGAGGCTCCGAACACCGCGGCGGCGCGGGAGCCGCGCCAGCTCCGGCGCTTCGGCCGCCGGGGGAGATCCCTCCTCGAGCTGCTCTACGTCGGCGCGGCGCTCCTCTCCTCCGCCTACGCCGAGCGCGGCCTCGCGCTCCTCCTCTTCCTCTGCTGGGCCCTGGGCCTCACGCTCCGGCTCGCCTCCCTGGAGCCGCGCGGCCTCGCCACCTCCGCCTCCGCCGCGGCGCGGATCGCGGCGTCCGCGGCGACGGCCCTGGCCGATTACTTCCTCGGCGGCGTCGGCGGCGGCGGCGATCTGGTCCGCGTCGCCGCGATCCCCCGGCCCGCCGTGGGCGTAATCCTGGCGAGCCCCCTCCTCATGTGCGCCGTCGGAGAGCTCGGCGCCGAGAACGCCTTCGCCGTGTTCGTGCTCTGGATCCTCTCCATGGGAGTCCTCTTCGGCCTCCCCACCGCCGCCCGGATCGCCAGCTTCGTCGCCGCCGCGCTGCGCAACTACGTAGGCTTCTGACGGTGGTAATCGATCTACTCCTGTTTTCGTCTAGAACTGCGTAATCTAAACAGCAGGAGATAATCCAACGAGAGTGTAAGTGATCGTCTGTATGAAATTTACACACTTGGTAATAAATCTTTCACCACCCTGTAGTCTAATTCATTGTATCAATGAATGAAGCGGATAGCATGCTATATTTTTCTCAAAAAAAAATAAAAATAAATCTTTCACACGTCTGATCTAAGAGTTCTGCACCAATGGATCTCTAAATTGAATAACTTAGATTTAAGTTTTTGTTAATTTAATCGTTTAGACTCAAACAAAATAGAATTTTAAAAAAATTCTGGCCTAACTAAGCAGGCCCGTCCACTAAAACAAAATAAAATTTACCAAGAAAAAATCTGGGCGAAGGATTAGAGTCAAATAATGGACTCACATATGTCTCCACAAATAGATGCGTGCATTAATTAAGAATCATAAGTAATAAAACGTGAATTAAGAATCATAAGTAATAATATAATTATATGGGTGGATTAATTTAATTGATGTGGCAGTGTGAACCATTGGCGGAGAAAGAATGAACAGGAGGTCATCTTATAAACTGCATTATTGTCCTAAACTGCGATTGTTAATAAGCACTCTACAAATTATATGAAGAGCCTCCTCATATAAGAATTGTCCAATAAGGCATTATTTGTTATTTCAAAATTTATAGTTTAAGGACCAGAATGTCACCGGTCTCATAATTTGAGGACCAAATTAAGGTGTATGAATCCCAAAATACGTAACCTTAAAAATCATTTGAGCACAATAATTGCAGTAAGTACTATTTTTTCTCAAGGATTTGCCTTGTCGGGTCTTTCAATTGAAATGCATGAATCTACAATATTACTATCTGCTTTACAATGTTAGAATTCTAATTAAATTATAAATGAATAAATGAAAATTTTTAGTTAAATCTATGTACCGTCAATATCTTCTTTGTTGTGTAATTGTTCTATTCTAATCAATTGAATCGGTTGAATCATTGTTTATCCTAACATTTCCACAAATACATTTTTTTAATATAGAAGTACATTTTTTTGGAGTTGCCATTCCAAAAAAAGGGTTCCTCTCTTTGTCGTTGTATGTGAAAGACAACTATTCTCCAAAATAATCTAAACTGGATCCCATAAGAAACAAGAATTCATTTTTGGAAAGAGATTGAAAAGGGATAAGCACAATGAGATTCAAGATCAAAAAACAAATAAAAGAAATTTGGAGAAAAGAAATTGTTTTATTTAGAATGATAAATGCTGAAAAGATTAAATTTTACACCCGGATTTCTAATTAAATTGCTACTAAAATTTTACAATATTTCCAAGAGTAAGGCAATTTGAAACTGTTCAGGGGCTTGACTATTAATAAAAAAAAAAAAAAAAAGAACAAACAAGCAGGCAAAGGGTTGAGAATCATTTGACACTTCGTAAGGTTGTATGCTTCGAACAGCGAACACGCTGGGAACGCTTTGCACTCCGACAGCTCACCTAATATGTTTTTTTTTTTTTTTTTTTTTTTTTTTTATAGAAAAAATTAGCACGCTACCCGTTTATTTCTTTTAGAAATAAACTTAGCTAAAAACGTGAATCAACTAGAATTCAAACTCGGGACCTCGGGTACCAACCACCAAGCCCTTTGCCACTTGCGCTAGGGACAGTCGGTAGCTCACCTAATATGTTGAGCTGCTGTAATACTGTCTGGTAACCTCTATATTTGAAAATTGATGCTATGTAATCTTTCTTCGTTATTATATTGATCAATTTTTTTTCCATGGATATTTGGATTGAGCAATTTGATGTGTGGATCTTAAGGCTCTATTGGTGCTTTTTCGTTACGAGTGGTTGATTCGTATTAACTCTCTGTTCAAGCGCTTCACCAGGTCGTCTCTGCTTTTCGCTATCCTCTATGGGGAGCTGGGACTTTGAAAATTTGTCCTCCTTACGTAATTAGATAGAGTATAAAGGTGGATTTGTCGCGATTCGAATATTTTATAAGCAATTAGATTCGAATACGGAGGTAAATAAGCGCGGGCCCCTGTTATCGCTGTTCCAACCCGCTGACCCGTTGTGACAAAGGAACTTGGGTTTGATCATTTTTGTGATAGGGTTTTTCTAGATTTAGAAGCTTCTCAGAAGTTTTATCTCTCTCAAAAAAATAAAAGAGAATAAAAAAGGAGGCAATATTAAAAGTTTCAGATTTTCTAATTTACTCATCGTAGAAGGCTAATATTAAAAAAATACTCTTCTAATGTTCCAAGTTATTCCAAATATATTTCTAAAATTAAATTTAGGGGCCGTTTGGTTGCATATAGTTGCAACTGCACTGCAGTTGTAACTGCATACAAATACAAATTCGATATTTGGTTTAATATATTTAACTTCAACTGCTGCTGTAGGCACTGCAAGAAGAGGCCTAACTGCAACAGTTGAAACTACGCCCAAATTGGCTGCAGTTCCAACAGCAGCAGTTGGATAGAGTAATTTTTAAAAAAAATATATGCTTACCTCCTTAATTATTTTAAATATATATATTTTTTTACATTAGAGGTAATCTCACCATCATATATATAAAATAATAAAATTTTAAAAATTATTTCTTAACTTTATGCAACCAAATAAATTATTTGTAGTTGCAGCGCTTTCTACTACATCCGACTAAACAGAATATATATATAGTTACAACTGCTGCATTTCTAACTGCATGCATCTCCAACTACACTGTATTTATAATTGCATCTAACCAAACGGCACCTTTAGTGAACTGTTAACAACAATCGTTATATTTGTAAAATTACTATTTTGTCCTTTCAAATATATCTTTCTACCGTTATCAACTTTTCTTATTTATTCTTAAGATAGGGATAAAAGAAGTATTTTAATTTTTTATCTTTTCAAATATATTTTTCTACCATCACCAACTTTTCTTATTTTTTCTTAAGTTAGGGACAAAAGAGGTATTTTGATTTTTTTTAACTATCGTATAATTTAATCCATATTTAATCCGGATAATTTAACGGATACTTACAGTAGAATTATTTTTGAATAATAACAAAAAAAATATATATAAGAAGTATATTAAAAAAAAAAAAAAAAAAGAAGAAGTAAAGATACATTAAATATTCCAGAAAAACAAAACAGAAGCTTCTGAGAAGTTGAAACACGCTGGCCCACAAAATTGTGGCAAAGAATCCAGCTATCAAATTAAACATCAGAAACGTACGATCCAACATCATATAGAAGCAGTCGAACAGAAAAACACAAAAAGGGGAAGGCAACAACCCACTCTCTAAACGACAACAAGTCGGTCACTTCGCGCGCTCACACAAAACCCTAGAGCGAGGACACTGAGGCGTGCTTTTGTTTTAATGGTGTTTCCTGTTATTGCTATTGTACACGATGAAGTGATTTTGATAGCAAGGATTCGAAACATGAGTCGCGACACAATTTAATCCTCATTTATCGACTTCACGCCGATTTTCGATTCACCTTTGACTCCACTACTTAATTTTTTTTTCAAATATATCTCTATCTTTAGCGTCCATTGGAAAACTTTAGTTAACCATAGATAAAATATTTAATCCTAATTAATTAATAAAATAATTTAATTATTTTATCCCTCTTATATTATATCTTCTTCTCTCAATCAAAATCTTAGCAATAAACTCAAGATTAATAGGAACAAGTCCGAACTATATTACCTAGAAAACAATCCACACAAAGCCGACAAACTTGCCCACATCCTAGGATGCAAAGTAGGAAATATGCCTATTCGCTACCTGGGTTTACCTCTCTCACCCAAACAATTGCGGAAGGAGGAGTGGTCCACCATCATCAACCGCATTAATACCAGAATCGAAGGATGGAAAGCGAAGCTCCTTTCGCAAGGGGGGAGACTTACGTTAGTCAATTCTGTTCTTACCAGCTTGCCGCTCTTCTACTTCTCCATTTTCAAAGCTCCAAAATGGGTCCTCCAACGCATCGACGCCCTAAGGAGAGCTTTTTTCTGGAAAGGCCGCTCCAATATCAATGGAGGAGACTGTCTTGTTAGCTGGAAAATTGTTTGCAAAAGTAAGCAACAAGGGGGGTTAGGAATTAAGGACCTGAAATCAATGAATTTGGCTCTTTTATCCAAATGGTGGTGGCGCCTCTTTAATGAACCTAATACGTTGTGGAACAAATTGGTCAGATCACTCTATTACACGAGGCGCAAGCCGCTCCATGAAGGACGAACCTTCACCCCTTATTCACAGTGGTGGAGGAGTGTCCTATGTTGTCGAGAAATTTTCACTTGTGGCACAACATACAAGCTTGGAAATGGCAGGGATATCAGGCTCTGGACTGACATCTGGATGGGAGAGAGCCCCCTTCGTACCCAATTCGCGGACATCTTTGACTATATACGGCACA
Source organism: Puya raimondii (assembly GCA_016920855.1). Classification (NCBI taxonomy): domain Eukaryota; kingdom Viridiplantae; phylum Streptophyta; class Magnoliopsida; order Poales; family Bromeliaceae; genus Puya; species Puya raimondii. The sequence continues at coordinate 216,324,463 of JABWPP010000050.1, forward strand.
AGGATGTCACAGTATTCAACTGTTGGAACTCAAAAGGATGGAGATGGCGCTTCATCTGCCGGAGATTTGTTACGTCACAATCACCTACAAGACACATAAGACTTATGCAGTTTAAGGAAGTACTATTATCAGTTCGGCCGACCAGCGGAATGGATTTGGTCAGCTGGCGCTGGTCTTCAAATCAACAGTTCTCTGTCAAATCCCTCTACTCATTTTTATTGGAACCGGGAGTGAAAGATCCGACATGCAAATTTATTTGGAGACTGAGAATTCCAACCAAAATCAAAGTCTTTATCTGGCTCCTCCTCAAAAAGAGAATTCGCACTGCGGACAAGCTGTACTATCGTGGACAAATAGGTGAACAACCCTGCGTTTTCTGCGCGTATAGCACTGAGAGCTGTGATCACCTCTTCTGCACCTGCGTGATGGTAAAATACCTTACCCTCAGTGTGATCGATCTCGATCTACCATCTGACCCTTCGGAGGAGGCCCGCGAGCTATGGGACAGAACAACCCGCGTCTCAGACCCCAGAAAGAGAACTAAAATTTTGAGCACTCTATCGGCTATCTGGTGGGTTATCTGGACTGAGAGAAATAATTATATCTTCAGAGCGACTTATTCCACCCCTTCTCAGATGATTGAAAGGGCCTTACAACTATCAAGCGATTGGACTGAAAACTGCTGACGACTTCGACCGTTCTATACATCCTCTTCGCCACACCCCCCATGTTTCTTCCTCTTACCCTTTTACACTTTTTGGTAACACTTTTGTATTTACTTCATTTCGGTTTGCTTTCAACGCCCCTTGGAGGCCCTAGCTGCCTTTATCACGTATGCTAAATTCACTTTTCTTAATGAATGAAGCGGGTAGCTTGCTACTTTTTCTCAAAAAAAAAAAAAAAATTTCTTCTTCTTCTTCTCCCTCTCTCTCCTTCATGCTAGTTTCGAACCCGTAACTAAAATTTTTCTGTCTCCATTCATCCGCGACGCGTGTTGCTTCCCCATTCAATTTTCTCTATAATTTTTTCTTATTTTAGTCGAAAGAAAAGGCTTAGGAGAAAATGAGTGAGAGAAGAGGTTGCAACAATTGTGGATTGGAATGTGTTTAAAGAGGAAGAAGATGATCATTAAATTTTTTTTGGGGGAACATTTTTGCACGATTATAAAATGTAGGAACTTTTTGGAAGGACATATTTATAATGGTAAAATTGACATTTCACTTATCTACTGTTAAAAAATAAATAGTTCTCTAACGGTAACAAACCAGAGGAACAAGTATAAATATCACTAAACTTTTACAAAAATAACATAAGAAAATTAAACTTTATGGGGATATATTTATAATTTGCTATGTTTTCAGGGAGCTGTATGCAATTAATCCTTATTTTAAAAATTCTAATTTGAAGTTACTGCCAATTTGGTTATTTACACTCTGTTTTTATCATATTTTAAAATCCATTCCTGTTTGCAAAGTTTTAATAACTGAAACGCAATTATGGTCTATTAACGCTATGCACAAATTTTTATTCTCCTCTGTGCTCTTTCTCCTTGCCAGTGAATGATCTGAACACGTTCTCAGCAGGATGTGATTTCTTTCTCTTTTTTCTTTTTTTTCCTTTTATTTTTATGTAACTTCGAGAGAAAGGAAAGGGAGCGGGAAATTCCTAAATATCGTGAACATATCAATCCCCTGTTTTCGTATTACTTGATGTTTAAGCGTAATTCTTTTGATGGATTATCCATGGGTGTATTGCGATTAGCAAACTTGAGTATGAATAACTAATACCTAAGCATTTTTGGATTTGTTGTTTCAATCGAATAGGCTGTCAATACAAATGGATCAGTGCAGTTATAATATTGTCTTTGATTGTCCACCGAAAGCGTAAGAAGAATGTACAACATGGAATGAAGTGCTACCTCTGGAACACGTAGGAATTATGTATACACCCCTCTGATCACTTGATGGTTCTGAATTCGATGCGTTAAATTGTTTGTCGAGATTGTGAAGGCATAAGTGAGGGGCATCTTATCACATCCTAATAGTCCCACATTAGATAAGAAAAAAAATTACGACATTTTTTTGGGCCTATACAACAAGAAAATGCTTGGCGGACTAGTGCAGGATTGGATTTACATGCTATATGATGGATGAATCATAGTCACTCTCTAACAGCATTAGCTTACTTTTAACGTAAACGAGAGCGAGCATAATATTATTGTAAAATAATTGTTAGTCTAAGCGCTTCACCAGTGACCTATTTTATTCTTTTGGAAATAAAATTCCACAACAGTGCTCTCTAATAAGGAGAGCATGTGTAAACCAGCCAGTCAAATCATAAAAAACGTGAATCTCAAAATAAGTTAACAAGTTAGATACAATCCTATAGCTTACACCCGCCCTCCTCACCGGGAGGGTGAGGATCGATCTCTCTACTTTTATATAAGGAAAAACGAACTGTACGTACAACAGGACGGTGTAAATCTTTACACCCCCCATTCTAGGATTTAAAAACCCTTTAAATTTTAGTAATTTTTTAAAAATAGAAAATTTACATCTCTTTTCTTTTTGGAATGTACCACTAACATTAATTGCTCTTATATATATATGCGATTCTTATGATTCCTATTTGAACTCAGCTAAAATTAAGTCCACTTTACTAGACAAGGTCCATGTAACAATACTCCCTCTCAATAGCCCATACCATATAAAAAATGCCATCAATTTGGTCTCAGCTTTGTTGGGTTGAATTGGGTTGGGTTGGGCCGGGCCCAATATGCAATCCCAGCGCGTGATTTTATTTTTTTCCCTTCACTCCCCGTGCTTGTTTAGAGAACGTTGCTCTTTTAGTTTCTTCTTTTCATTATTTTATTTTATCATATAATATGTCAGGTCCCTTTCCTTTTGCATATAATTTATTCTAGTTCCTTTCATTATTTATTTACACGAAAGTCCCTTTCATGCGTTTATTATACTAGCTATTATATTATGATGGCTACAGTTATGTAATATAAAGAAAACATGAAAAGGAGAAAACTAATTTAAATAAGGAAAATACACCTATAGCTAGTGTAATTAAGTCCTGTATCTCCAGGATCCTAGGGTTCATAAAAAACTTTTGAATTATAAATTAAAAAAAAATTTAATATGGCAAGTAGAAAATAAGAGTCCTTATATGAGAAGAGTGTAAAATTTATACTTACTTTAAGATCGATTTACGTTGATCGTTAGACTTAAAATTACAGTGATCTCTGCAGTCTGCTTGTTTGGCTAGTTGAATGAGTATTTTTTTTTTATTTTTTACCTATGGAGTTTTGTGATTAAAAAATTGCTGCTGACGTGGCGACTCTGTTAGGTGCTGACATGGCATGGATCTTCTTAGATTCAATGCAAACAAATTAAATACTTTAGGAGAACTTTGTTAGGTCCAAAAAGAATATTTTTTGAGGATGTACATCATGTTGGGGCCAGCTAATTAACAATTAATTACAGTTAAGCTAAGCTCATCCTAAATGCACACGCTATTGATTAATATTGGTCCAATTAATTGACCCAATCATTATATATTTAAGAGGGGATTAGGTTAAGTGGTCCTTTTGTTTCCCTCGACATGAGGAAAAGATTACCAGTGCAATTAGAATTAAATTAATGTACTCTGGGGTTTGAACGAGGAAAGAACAATTTGAGCTACCACACGAGCAATACTCACCGGAGTTGAATAATAATAATAATAAATAAATAAAATTTGTTTATAACTGAGCTTATATTATTTGAAGCTTGGTTGTATGTTGAAGTTGGCTTAATTAATTGAATTTGTTAATTTCCATCCAAAGTTGAAGCATTAATTAATTAGCAAAGTGTACAACTAGCTAGGTATGGTACCGATCAACATAACAAATATTTGTTTTCGTTGTTTTGCATGATTCGTAGAAACACATGCAGCGACAGAAGGGGGAAAAACAAAAAAAGAATAATTTAATTATTTGGTCACAGTTGATGTAAAAAACAAATCCAGAAAATAAATGATTTAATTATTTGGTCACAGTGGTGGTAAGGATGCGCAGGAATGAGTGAAAGAGTCTCCGGCGAGAACTCGCCAAAATGATCAGCAACACCACCAGCGAACCGGTCGAGGTGGACGCAAGACTCACATATATAAAATTTGAGTAGTGATCGAGCTCGTGCTCGTGCTCGTGCTCGTGCTCGTGCTCGTGCTGAGGATTAATAATCTTAACAAACAAAAATCTATGTAATATGTACAATATTATCTAAACTATTGATATTATAGAAAATGCCAAGGAAGAATCTTAACATATATCGCTTATATAAGATTTGATACGTGATATTAATTAATCTCAAGATCAAAATAAACATTTGGACTCTTACATTTGATGTCGGATGCATGCATGCATGCATGCACGTACGCATGTTTTTCCATTTATAGAGAATAAGTTAGCAACAATTCAAGAGGAATAAAGCATTATATATATATATAGTGATCGTTGTGAGAGGTTAATCTCGAAGGGAAACGAAATTTGCTACATTTAAATTATCTCTTCTTCTTGTTGCTCTCTCTTCTTTGTTTAGGGCTCCAATATTAGAGGGGCAAAGGGAGCCTCTTGAATTAGCTGTTTAGGGTTTAGGGTTTGTCCTGTATCTCAAGTCAACAACGGTCGCATCTTCTTCTGGGATCATGTGTACCACGCATCTCTGTGTTCAATTACTGGTTGGGAGTAACGTGCATGGGTTGCTTATTATTTGAATCGTGCTAATTAAGTATTAGGATATATAAAAAAGTTGTACTTTTGTATTGAAATTGTATGTTTATATGTTTAAGAAACGGATGCCAGACGTAGAAAATTACAACCATTTTACCAAAGTAATGTATAAAACGCGTCAAATAAATCTCAATTAAATTTCTTTTGAACAAATTAATGATCGATGATGCCGCGACCACTTAGCATTAAGATATATAAAAATTGAGAGAAAAATGCCAAATTAACAAACCTAACCTGTTGGAATCGAAACTTAAGATGAAACACGAGCACATGCTTAGATGCGTGTAATTAGACTTGTTCAACAAAAGCAAATTATAATTAATTTATTACCTAGTGGATGCGGAGAGTCCAGTTGTTTGTTGTTGTTTTCTTTTTCTTTTTTTCTTTGGTCCTTCATTTATTTGAGAGGACACTTGCTTGATTCCTTGGACCCAGACCCGTTACATACAATATACCGTTACACATATTTGTATGGTCTTTAATTCGAGTGCGTAGAAATTGGATGGTGCATGGTTTTACAAACAAAATAAGTCTACATTTTTATTTTGACAAACTATATAATTTAGTAGTTAGAATTTTTTTTTTTTTTTAATCTTGCATATAATGTCTATATTTTCGTGATTCACATTTTCATGTCCTTTAATTAACCATGGCCATATATATGCATATTTGTAAAATAATATAAAAATTGTTAAAAAGCATAACATTACTGGATGATTTTTAAAACAAAACGTGCAACAGGATTAATTAATACGCAGTTTTCCAGATCAAAATTTTGAGTAACCAAATGTTCAACTTAAAAATTTTAAATAATAGACCAAAACTTAACTAGTACTTCATAATCGATCACTATATATTTCTACTATATTTTATTTTCTTTCAAAAATTAATTCATTGGTTTATTTTTGGACTTTCAGCAGCTCGTAGTTCATCTTCTAAAAAGGAACATGAAGATCGAACATCACAGGCTAATTAAATTCACTTCCCAATTACTAGATACCATAAAAATTTAAATTAAATTCACTTTGCAATTACTAAATACTGTATGCATGAAGTTTTTTTTTTTTTTTTTTTTTTTTTTTGAGAGAAAGGTAGCATGCTACCGCTTCATTCATAAAGAGATTGAATTTAGCAACCGCGGGAAGCAACATGGCTTCCACCAAAAAAAAAAAAAAAAAAAAAAAAAAAAAAAAAAAAAAAAAAAAAAAAAAAAAAAAAAAAAAAAAACTACTGTCTTAAACGCAATACGATCCCCACAGTTCGCCAAGTGATCGTAAATCCGTCAACAACTGTCTTAAAGTGAGCTTTTTTTTCTCGAAAATTCTTCTATTCCGTTCTAACCATACAGCCCACCAGGTGGCAACTACAATTGTTGACTCCCTCCTCCCTATTACTCCCCGTTTACTACTGCACTCCTTCCAAAGGTCGGCTGCTGATCTACAGGTTCTTAGGCACCATTTGTTTGGTAACAAGCAGTCCAGCAACGCACGTGAGACATTGCATTTCAAGAAAAGATGGTCAATAGTCTCCGGTTCGTCCAAACAGAGGGCACACGTGGCCTCACCCGACCATCCCCTTTTCGCGAGATTGTCCTTAGTAAGTACCCTTCGGAACAACACTAGCCACCCGAAAATTTTAACCTTAAGCGGGATTTTGAGTCGCCATAGCATCGCGAAGCTCCTCTCCTTTACCCCTCCTTCTTGTAGGAACTTGTACAAAGATTTAACCGAGAATTCTTCTGAATGACTCCACCTCCATCTTACTTCATCTCCGCTATCCGATAAGGAAATGGTGTAGAGTAGGTCTTTCAGCGCCAGAATTGATTCGTCATCCTCGGGGGAGCCTGGCCTAAACCCCTGCAAAATCTTGTGCCACCTCCATCCGTACGTGCCTGCAAACTTCCGCACTCGGAGGTTTTTCCACACTACAGCGTTGAAGATAACAGGGAACATCGACTGGAGAGAGAGTTGAGCGCACCATCTGTCCCTCCAAAAGCTCACAGTACTGCCCTCCCCAATCGTGTATGAGACCCCGCACCGGAAGATGTCTCTGGTCGACAGGACGCTTTGCCACCACTGAGAGTACGGTCTAAATGAGGCACCTTCCCTAAGGGGTATCCTCCTTGTGTAGTAAGCTCCGCCTAAAAAGATTCTCCATAGTGTTGTCTTATCCGAAAGAAACCTCCACCACCATTTGACCAGTAACGCTACGTTCATAGTCTCTAAATCCTTCACCCCTAGCCCTCCTTCTTTTTTACTCCTACATACCGTCTTCCAACGAACCAAGCAATGTCCCCCAGCTACAGCGCCCCTCCCTTTCCAAAAAAATGCCCTCCGAAGTGCTTCAATTCGTTTAATTACCCATTTAGGAGCTCTGAAGATAGAGAAGAAGTAAAGAGGCAGGTTCGAGAGCACCGAGTTAATCAGAACAAGCCTGCCACCAGTGGAAAGGAGTTTGGCTTGCCATCCTTCTATTCTCCTCTCAATCCTATTGATGATTGGCCACCAGTCCGATTTGCATAGTCGTCGATTCGTTAGCGGAAGCCCTAGGTATCGTGTCGGGAAGTTTCCCACTTTACATCCTAAGATTTGAGCTAATCTTTCTCCTTGATGTACAGTTCTACCCAGATAGAAAAGTTCGGACTTGCTTCTGTTGATTTTCAGTCCCGAGGCCCACTCGAAGATAAGCCACACAAAACGGAGGTTCGTCACTTGTCTTTTCTTAGCTTCACAGAAGAAAAAGGTATCATCAGCATACTGAATAAATGCTACTTTGCTTTCATCTTAGCTCGAAATTAACTACATGTATATATAGTAATGCAGGATTAGTTAGTGGATAACAAATTAAACCTTTTTTGTTAGTACACACAACAATTGATATAATTGCTCCACTCCTCTTGTGTTCACATTGCATATCTCCACAAAACCTGAAGAGAACAAGCTTAGTTATGTTCAACCACCCGATCGCAAGTATACTTAATTTCTTCATTAGCTTACTCAAATATGGCACACGGATCCTACGCGGGCCGGAGAGGATAAAAAGCTTAGATTAATTTTTTCATAGTGAAAAAGCACATATTAACATATATAGTTCACTTGTAATATCGTAAGATTAACGGTACAATTGATGGGCCAACTTGCGCAATTATTTAAATATTTTATTTTTGAAAGGTACGTCCTAATCGCTTTCTCTAAAAAAAAGAAAGGTACTGATCGTACCTAATCACCAGAAGACATGGATTTCTCTTAATTTGTCGATATGTAATGCCACCAATTTCAAAGTCAATACATAAGCTGCAGCTACCCAGAACCTTCATCATCTGCTTGTAATACATGTATATTAATGATCATTTCCATTTCGCTTCCTGTTCCTAACTTCGTTAATTCGTATATACGGTACTTCAGTCGCATCACCTTCCTTCATTTGCTATCCTTTTCTCCTTGAATTCGATTTGCAAGAGCTAGCATCTACTCCCATCAATTTGCAAGAGCATGTCGACACCGAGTAGTAGCGACGGTGATCGTGTTTCTGAAACTCCGGTTCCAGCGGTGAATATATATATATACACGTACACCATTCTTTTGAGGATCCAGTTTTAGCTAGGCATAATTTCCGTACGGTGCCTGGGAATAAATGATCTGAGTTAATTTTTTTATTTTATTTTCTAATTATCTCTTTTGGAGGTTTTCTTTTTTGCCTAGAATTCTTTGTTTAGAATGTTTTCGTGGAAAGAAGCCTTGGTACGTGGTGCATGTTTCTATGTTTATTGAATGCTTTGGCCTTGAGAAAATTTAATAGGAATTTCTCCCGAAACCTTTGATTCATCTGAGAATATCCTTGCATGGATTGGTGCGATTCTAGGGCGAGAGATGAATATGATGAACTTTCTATGTTTATTAGATTTTGGGGTTTTTATATCGAGATTTTGACATTTCGGTGTAAGATCTCCAGCACCCTAATATATATGTGTTGGTGAACACTTTGTGACGGTTAATATTCTCGAAATAAAAAAAGTTCCTTCAGTGTTCTTTCTCATCTTAGTTGCATATATACTTGCATGCGTTAAATACGTGCATATATGTAGTAAATTTTATCTGAAATTCAGAGTTCTATTTTCGTCAGGTTCTCTAGCTTCATGTGAATTAACCAGGTCTCTATCCAAATATAATACATATTCTTATTAATGATCTTTATATTATTTTTTTGTGAGTGAATATATGCACACAAATTTATTTGAATGCATGGAACTTGGCACAGTAGAAAACCAAATTCTACACTTGATTTTCTTTATTTTCTACATATATAACCCATGGTATATATATTCCATGCATGCATAGGATCGTGATTTTATGCGGGTCGATATTAATTACAATTCGGGAGTGTAGGAAGAAGAAGTAGAAGAAGAAGAAGACGACGACGGAGAAGAAGAAGAAGGAAGCGCCGCACAATCCTGGACTGAATCCCTGAAGAAACGCGCGAGAACGTTCTCCTACAGCGTCGTAGTGCCTCTCTGGTCGCTGCTCGTAGCCATCTTCGTCCAACACCATCTACTGCTCAATTCCGGCGACAAGGCGGGATTCACAATTACTTGGAACGGAAAACCTGACTTGCATCGTGAGATCGCAGTTCTCCAAACCTGCGTCCTCACCACTGTAGTCACCGGCGGCTTCACTGTCGCCTTCCTACTCTTCGCCGAGTTCCTCCCCGACGATAATTACGGCCCCAGCAGGTACCACTACCTAGCTCTCAAGCTCCTCCTCCACGCCTGCGGCTTCCTCCTCAAGCTCACCGCCTTCTGCCTGCTGCTCCTCATCGACGCGGTCGGCAGCGCCGCCATGGCGTCGGTCGTGCTCCTCGCCGCGGCGCTCCACGTCGTCCTGTACAACAAGACCAGGCGGAGCAACTACCACAGCGACGCTGCGGGGTACGCGTCATACGCCGAGGAGCTCGACCGCCTCATCGACTTCTCCAAGGAGATGGTGAGCGTCGCCTACGGGGGGCTTATCGGTCGGGTCTTCGACTACTTCAAGAACTTCACCACCGACGTGCGCCGCGCCCACCTGAGGGTCTTCGACGTCCTCATGTTCTTCACTGCAGTCGTCGGGGCGCTCGCGCTGACGCTCGACGCGCTGCCACCGCTGCTCCGAGAGGAGCAGGACGGGAGGCGGATGATGCGGGCGCTGGAGTGGCTCAACATCGCGTAGGCTCTCACCGCCGTGGCGGCGGCGCTCGCGCTCTCCTTCGGGGCGGTCGGAGAGTATGCGTTCCTCATGGTCGTGCCGCCACTGGCCCTGGCGGTCTGGTGGCTCAATTTGTATTTCGCCAATGAAGGCCTGGGCACAGATGATCCTGTACCCCGGCCTGGCGCGCCCGTGCCGGTCGCCGTCCCCGTCATGGGTTTCGGGGTACTGTTCGCGGTGATCTTAAATAGTAACGGCGGCGGCAGCGACGGCGACGGCGACAACAACACGTCCATTACAGGTGCTAAAAATAAAGAAATACTAAGTCAACGATAGAAAATTAACGAGCTACAATCTAATCCTTTTTTTAGTTTCTAGCAAATAAAAAAATTGATAAAAATTAGCTAGTTGCAGAAAAAAAAAAAGTGGCCATTGGATGATGAGAAAGTTGAAGAATTACAATTATTTTTCTTTGAAAAAAATATAAAATAATTAGTTTTCTTTCAAAATTTAAATTTTAAGGACGTCTTTATATTGTATATATCTTCAACAATTTTTCTAACGTCTGAGCGTAAGAAATTTTGATAGATTTAAGACGTGTATTTAAATAAAATGGGAGAAAGTTAGATGAGCAAATAATTATTTTTCTTTAATTCAAAAGCTTAAACTACTGAATAACAGTATTTTTATATTTTATATATCTTCAGCAACAGGGAGCGTCGTCGACCTCACCAAGGTCTCGATCTGCGTGTTCTCGGTGGTGTTCATAATGGGCCTGGGATGGAGGCTGCTGGAGCACAGGATTCCGACCACCGTGCGATACATGTCGCGGTGCAATCACACGACGATGGTGGTAGCTACGGTACTTCTCGGAACTCTTGTGTCCAAAACAATTTGGAATTTCGCTAGGGATGGCAACGGGGCGGGTGCGGATGGGCGTTCCATATCTCCGACCCCGTCCTAAACCCTAGCCACGGAAAACATATTAATTAATGTACTTATTATTTCGCAGGGGTCGGGGTCGGGGTCGGGGTCGGGGTCGGGGTGGGGGTGGGGGTGGGGCAGCAGAGAGTATACCTATAGTTCCATATAGAATAAATATGAGTGATACCAAGTTCGAATCCTAGCGCAAGTGGCAAAAGGGCATGGTGGTTGGTACCCGAGGTTCCAAGTTCGAATCCTAGTTGATTCACATTTGTAGCTAAGTTTATTTCTAAAAGAAATAAACGAAGCGGGTAGCATACTACCTTTTTCTCAAAAAAAAAAAAAAAGAGTGATACCTGTAGTTCCAAGTAAAATAATATGAGTGTAATATCTGTAGTTCCACGTAGAATAATATGAGTGTAATATCAGTAGTTCCTGATATATATATACTTGTAGCTCTCTCTTTTAATCAAAGTATCAAGACTCTAATGAGAAGACGTTTGGATGGAGTCTAATTAGAATGTAATTCGATTCTCCACTACAAGTGACTTTCGATTAAATTATATCTCAAGGGGGGAACTATACATTATGCTCTATTCTAATTCTAATTAATTCAATGGTGAGGTAGATGACTATTTTTTGTATCAACCGTAATGTTTGATTTGTGAGTTTGTCGAAAAAGAATTAGGCTGGAATGCTTCTAATATCACTAAGTCATTGGTGCTATTAGATTTTTAACTCTTGGATGAAGGAATGTGCGGTTAGGATGATAGTGATGCTCTAGGGTTGAGTGGATGGTTGGTTGAATAATATAATTTAACGATGAAAATAGTCAAAGAAATAAATCTAACGGTGGAAAATTTGGTAGCACCAAGTGCATGTTGCTATTAGAAGCGTCCAGCCGGACTCGCCGAAAAACATAAAAAAATATTTATTGGTTGGTTGACTCCACCCCATTTTTCTTTCTTTTGATCAAAGTATTAATATTCTAATGAAGAGAAATTGGATGGGGTATCGAAAAAAGATAAAATTAACTTCAGCGAAAAACTCTACAACGACATCTCAAATTGAAAAATCTCCAATCTATTATTATATTTCAGTTTTATTTTTATTTAAAAATTATAATTCTTACTTTTAGAACTAAAAAAGTTATTTGTAGATTTTAGTATTAAAAAGTTTTTAAAAAGCTCTTGAATGACAGCAAATTGGAAGTTTCTATTGAGACGTCGTTTGGAAAAGTTTTTCACTTAGGGCATGTTTGTTTGGGTGGAAGTGGGGTGGAAGTGGAGAGGGAAAAGTCGTTTTCGTAAAAGACGATCACTTCCGTCGTTTTGTTCGCCGTAAATAAGTTACGGTCGAAACTCAAGTTAACCTGAAACGGCGTAATTGACTTTGGCCCACCGTGGGCCAAAGTTAATTACGGTGAAGAAAGATGAAGAAAAAAATATTATTTTTAATTATATAAAATATAAAAATATAAAAATATAATTATATAATTTTATTATTTTAATTATATATTTAAAATTATATAATTAAATTTTAATTATATAATTAAAATATTATATAAAAAATATAATTATATAATTAAATTTTATATAATTAAATAATATTATATAATTAGATTTTAATTATATAAAAAATATTATTTAATTAAACTATTTATTATATAATTAGATTTTAATTATATATAAATATTATATAATTAAACTATTTATTATGTAATTAGATTTTAATTATATATAAATATTATATAATTATTTATTATATAAAAAAATATTATATAACTAAATTTTAATTATATATATAAAAATATAATTATATTATTTTTATTTATTAAATTATTTATTATTTATACATAAATTATAATTTTACATTATATACTTCCTAACAAACAAACAGCAGAACTAATAAAACTTCACTTCTATAAATATGAAACAAACAGAGGAAAATAAATATTTTTTACCGAACTACATTTCAACCCAAAATTCACTTCAATCCAAAGTCCAGTTTTGGTCAAACAAACATGTCCTTAAGTTTTGTCCTGGGGTACCCGTAGCATGCTACTCATAAAAATATTAATCAATTTTTGTCCACGTCATTAATGAGATGTACAAAAATTTCATATATGCCTTTTCAGCACGTGAGGACACATCCAATGCCGTTGCTTCCACAGACTTAGTCAACGCTGACTCGTTCCCACCTTAAAATTAGTTGTCTTATGCTAAGTTTTGAAGTAAAATGATTAATATCAATGATATATAAGCATTACTGTGAACTAAGTTAGAATACTATTAATAACACCAAATTATTAATGCTATTAGATTTTTGATTTTTGGATGAAGTGATGTGTAGTTATGATGATAGTGATATTTTAAGATTTAGTGTATAGTTAATGAAATAGTATGATTTAAAGAATAGAAATAGTTAAAATAATAGATTTAACGGCGAAAAATTTGATAGCACTAAGTGCTTGGTACTACTGATAGCATTGTAATCGGACTTGCATTAGTATTCTATCTTTTTTGCGGGTGGAAATGTATCGAGACCTCGCCAACTATAGTAGGTCATTCTGATATATACTCCTTAGTTTTTCCTTTTATGATTTTTGACATGAAAATTAAGTTAAAATTTTATTAATTCCTAGGGCTCAAATAGTTACTTACAGTTAATTGATCTGCTTTGTTTGCTATAAAATAAACAAAAATAATAAATTTGATAGAATTGTCACAAAGTTGGATAAAATTTTTTAATTTATTCTCTACTGTGTGTGTCTCATGTATGACTAATAAAAAAAAAAATTTGCCTGTTTTCAGGCATATTGGCAAGACTTATACTCTCTTTTCTAATTTGAAGCGCTGTGGACTTTGGATTTGAGCAATACCACTCATACACCCTAAATTATAGTGTAAAATATACACTCTAACTTTTGGCTTTTTGAGTGGATGGAAACTTATTAGTTATGTAAAAAAAAAAAACCATTGGGGTAAAAAAAAAAAATTGTTAAAATCCATTGGGGTTTTGTGAATTCTTGGATTTTATCGATTTGTGTTTGTACTGAATTTAATTTTCATTTACTGTTTTTAACTTGATCAACAAAAATTAATACAATTTTATCCTCCTCTCTGTTCTGTCACGTTGGGCCAAGGTCCAAGCCATTCACAAGCCTTTATTTCGTACTCAGCCTTGTTGGGTTCGGTTGGCTTGGGCCCAGTAAATGCTTCGGTGCACTCTCCGTTTTTTCCGATTAATGAACTCACAGGGCTTAGCCCCTATGGTATAACTATTTATTTCAAAAATAGATACAAGTTCAGATATAAGTAAGAACTAGATCAATTTTACATTTGGATAAAAATTAGATTGTTTTTGAAAATTAAAAAAAGAGCGTTGGGATAGATAACATGGAATAAGAAGAATAGTTGATAGTTGTAAATATTAAAAATAATAATATTTGAATTTTAAATTTTAAATTTTATATTTATATCTTTAAATTTAAAATTTTAATTTTTAAAATTTAAAATTCAAAATTAAATTTTAAAATCTCAAATCTCAAATTTTAAATTTAAAAATTTTAAATTTTAAATTTCAAACTTTAAATTTAATATAAAATTTAAATTTGAAAAATATAAAATATCAAATTTTAAATTTGAAAATTTTAAATGTCAAAATTTAAATTTGAAAAATTTAAATTTGAAAAATTTAAATATCAAATTTAAAATTTAAAATTTAAAATTTATAATTTATAATTTTGAGATTACAAATTATAAATTATAAAATTTATTTTTTAAATTTTAAATTTTAAAAATAAAAATAAGAGTGGGAACAACTGTTGGGAATAGCTGAGAACAGCTGTTCCCACCCTTAGCGGATTATCCAGAAATAATAATTTAAAAATATTAATTAGATTAATTAATAATTTAATACTATACTTAAAATTAATTAAAGTTTAATTAATCTTGTTCTCGCTTGTTGTAGGGATAAGGGTGGAACAGTAATTTCAGACTTGTAGCAAATTATACCAGCTTATTCAAGTATCCGAGAACTACTATTTTCGAGTACGAAATTTACTTACGTTGGGATATAAAGGGGTTATTCCTCCTATCCCGGAACCAAACCCGGTGTATAACTTTAGTTCGGGGAGAAAAAAAAAGAAAAGAAATCTGGTTTTGTTACATGCACCAGTGGAAATTAGTTACAGCCTCAATGCTGGAATCTCAAAGCAGTGATAGACAATAAATTTAACAACGTCGTTACAGGGACGGTTCCATAAAATTTTTCTTCGAGAAGGGATTGGTTGATCAAAGGGATTGATTATGGAGAAATCTGATTACATGATTCTAGCATCAATCAATCCCTTTGATCAACCAATCCCTTTGATTAGGTTTCTATGAGATTCATTAGTATTTCCTGCAGATTTTGATTCAGATTTTGATTTTGCTCTATCAACCTGGTCATAGAATTTCAGCCACGACCAAGCCTGCAAGCAGTGGCAGGGCCGTCAAAAGCGACATCCAGTGTGAGAACTCGAGCACATACACGGCGGCGGTCGCGATCGGCGGCCGGTGCACCAGCATTCTCCACCCGAGCCCCGAAACAACTGCGGCGGCGATGAGCAGGAACAACGTCCCCTGGTAGCCGCTCGCCGGGCTCCCGCCGATCTTCAAGAACATCGCCATCGCCCCTCCGAACGCCAGCGCCGTCATGGCCAACGAGACCGGGCGGTGAGCCGCTGCGTCTGCGTCGAGCGCCCGGCCTTGGCGGTCGAGGTCCACAACCACCCACGCCACCGCCGCCGCCATCTCCGGCACCAGAGCCAGTATCATGAACTCTCCCACCAACACGTACGCCAGTGCCAGCGTTGCCGCCATCGCCACCGCCGCGCAGGCGCTGTTGTAATACTCTAGCCCTCTCACCACGCGGTCCTCGTGACGGTTCGCGTTCCGGCGGTCCGTAGAGAGCACCGGAGGTGTCGAGCTTACAACCAAGCCGAGCGCGGCGAACAGCGAGCCGAAGAATATAAGCAGCTCGGGGAACTGCAAATTATTGCTGCTGCTGCTGCTGCTGCTGCTGTTATTGTTGTTACTGTTGTGAAGTGTTGGTTGCTCCGTGGAGCTCTTGAAGTAGCCGAAAACTCTACCGATCAGTCCCCCGTAGAGGATGTACGCGACGTCGACGGCGAAGTCCAGCAGGCGCTCGAGGTCGTCTTTGCGGCGCGCGAACGCTGCGGCGTCCGTGCCGTGATCGACGCGCACGCCTTTGCACAGCAGGACTACGACGAGCGCGCACATCACGAGCAATGCCACGACCATCACGGCGTGGCTCGTGTCGGCCAAGAGCAGGAGCAAGTAAGACGTGATCATGAGCAGAACACTGCAGTTGTGCGCCAGCAGCTTGATGCATTTGTACTGGCACCCCCCAGGATTCTCGGGCAAGAACTCGGCGATGAAGAAGCGCAGGAGGAGGCCGTCGGCACCGGCGGTCGCGGCCGACAGGGTGCAGATCAGAAGGAGCTTGCTGTTGGCTTGTTTCATGCTGTCGATCTGGACGAAGATGCCGGTCAGTACAAGCACGGCGATGATCACGACACATTGGGAGGAGGATTTGATCCGGTTCTTGAGGGCGGCGGCACCTTCTTTGCTCAGATTTGCTCCTTCATTTTGTCCGGCGATTACTTCATCATCTGCCCCTGCAGCTCCGTGATTTCCTCCTTCGTTCTTCCCGCGTAAATCGAACGAAAAAAAAAAGAGGAACAATCGGAAACCATAAAATTACTTTAAAAAGATGAAGAAATCGACGCACCGATTCGATTTGGTACATGAAACAAGCACTAAAGCGTATTCGACCGAGCTTCTGAACGACTTCCCTGCCCTGAAAATGAGTTTCTGTGCTGCAAAACTCGTATATGTTTGATTTGCAATTTTTGTTTTTGCCAAAGCGGAAAGCTGTTGGAAAGATTAACGATTACACTTTTGCAGAAACTCTGGCCAGAGCAAGCAAGTCCGAATCTGGGATTGCAAATTTGGCACTTGCGCAGTCATGTATCCCGATGCAAATCAGTGGTCACAGTGAAATTATCAAAATAAAAGTAGCAAATCATGTCCCGAACATGTATGCAAATATATCATTATAATTGTGGAAAGAGAGAGAGGGAATTACATAAGAAGTGCAACAATATAACTTGAACAAAAGCATAGCAACAACAAATTAAAGGTTCACAATGAAAAATAGAACATTGAACATGAGTTGAGCAAAAGAATTTATATATTCAATTCTTAGATCATTGAGTAATGAGAAAAACCCAATTATCAAATAAGAACAGTAGTCATGCAGCTTAACCGAATTCCGAGTATATCCAAACGAATTTGTAAACTAGTACTCACCTGTTCATATTAAAGTTCTTGCAAAGTTCTTGAATTAATATCAACTGTTTTCTGGAATATATCGGACAAATATTACCTAATGAGCTTCTAAATACGAGTAAGTACCTGTAAGTACCATTTTCCCCTTACCTTTTAGAGGGTTAAAAATAGAGAAACTGATGCATCTAGAGATGCTAGGATCTGAAATATTTCACCTTGCTTTTTTTCGCAGCAAATAAATGGATAAAAGATCCTCTAGCTAGCTGAAAAAGTTACTACAGTGGTGAGAAAGGAGCTCAAAGTATATGATGGCCTATACGAAAAATTAGATTCAAATGGTTGTGATCAGAAGAAAGGCTTGGTGTTTACCATGTTTTTTGCAGAGTTTCTCCACTTTGACTTGTTGTAATCGGCGTTCGTATTCTCACCAAGAATATATCAATCTCTAATTTACAAAGGCCCCTCAAATCAGAAAATGCAGGTAATGGAAATAAATAAAAACATCCTTTTGTTCTTCTCTTCTTCGAAAGGAAAGGAGAGAAAAACCGCTTCAATTTTATCTATATGAAATGCTGTTATTTGAACATCAAAGAAGGAAAAATGTTTGTTTGGTGTGCTAAATATCTGCTTAATATATAATGCTGGATGAAAGACTTGACGAAATGGTTCGGTGGTTACGGGAACCTGCTTACTGACCTTCCTAAGAATTAGGTGATCATGTTTTTCTATTGTTATATTTTATCACTTGTCCTTAAACAAAACTCGAACTGTCGAATGATCGAATGTACTTACATTGATTAAAGAAAAGAGCTTGTTGGTTTTATACTTCCTGATTAAACGCGTGAGGAATTGTACTCTAATAAGAGTAAACTAATCTATTTGATCATTTTCGCACAAAAAGCAATATAGTATACTCCCCCTACACCGAACCCAAAACACAAAAAAAGTCATTAACTTCGCGAAGAAAACGATGAGTGCGATGGAAAAATAACTTCTTTCTAAAATCTGATGTAATCTAGAGCAAAACCAACGTCGACTGCCACAAGATGAATGCAGTATGGTGGAAAGAGACAATGTTACAACACAATTTCTCTTTCTGAAATTACAGGGTAAGAAACTACAACCCAGTATCTGAATACCAACTGGAAATCAATTAATCTAATGTAATCTTCCGATTATATTGTATTTTGACCATTCAAAATGTATAAAAATGTATCAAAGCAAGCAAATGATTGGAGATTCACAAGTTCTTTTATTATCAACTCTGCTTTTGGAGTTGAACAAGTCATACTTGTTCTTCTCTGCATTATGTTGTCAGTTAAACTCATAATTAAAATATACATACATTTTTCTGATTTGCAAATATTCTGTTTGCTGCAATTAATTTTATCCCTCCGCGGCTAACAATTCACCTATATAAAAGGTAAATTTGTACTAAATGATAGACTGAGCTATTAAAAAAATTTCTTATATTTAACTGAAAAAAGCTCAACAGAAACTATACTGAAAGAAACTCGTACGAAAAATATAGCGCCTGAGGTAAAGATCAGGGAATAGGTATGAATTTCTCTAGTCAGATCTGTTTCATGCTAGGTTAAAGGGTTAATTTGGTGTTCTCTGTGGTATTTTCAGCTTGTTTTTAACCCCCTTTTTTTTCATGGTATTAGTTGGGAACTGTAGATTTTGCATTACTATTTAATTGCAAGGCTTAGTTGTTGGCTAACAATTAAAAATGTCAACCACTCAGCTGCAACAAAAAAAAAAGGTCAGAGAGCTTCATTTAACCTAACTTCTTAATGGATGATGTGGCATGCAAAATCCCTATTATGTACTTTAGTGCTATTTGAGTAGTGATGTTGAACAAGTCTTAAGTTCATTTTATTAAGATCCTCTAAGCAGAATCTGAAGAAAGCCTGAAGCAGACTTTTCCTCGAAGCTCATTTCAACATCTTGCTATGAACAAAGCCTCTAAGCTTATAATCGGTGGACGAGGTCGCGAAAGTTTAAAATTTTCTCATATACAATTGAAGATTCATAGCATTATACCAAATTAATAACTGATATATAATTACTATTAGAAGACAAGGATTAAAAAGTACCATCATTCAAATGCAAGATGATGCGGAAAAAATAACATAAAATCAGAGGAAAAATTACAAAGAGAGGCCTTTAGATTCACCATAATTTATAAGAAAAGCATAATACACATGAGATTAATCAAGGTTGGGTAGAGGGATGTATAGCAATCAGCTGGACTGGTTATTAGATTCTGTTTTGCTGACATATAGGGGAAAAAAATAATAAATGAAATATACGCTCCTATCCTGACTCCTATCGAATTTTGCCAAAAAAATATCACCCTTTTATGATAAAATTTACGCAATACAATACACGGCAGAAAAAGAACTCATGCCCAAATTCTCTCTCTCAGATTCAGAGGAGTTGAATCGACAAGCTATGTGTTTTCAGGATCTCCCGTAGCCGTTGGGATGCGACCTCTGCCATCGCCACGCGATCGACAGGCTCTCCTGCAGGTCGGTGTATTGGGCCGTCCAGTTGAGCTCGCGGTTGATCTTCACGGGGTCGCTGAAGACTTCGGCGTAGTCTCCCGGCCTGCGGCTGAGATACTCGACTTTTATCTTTGCTCCAGTCGCTTTCTTGCATGCTTCCACAAACTCCTTTACTGATCTACCTGAAAAAGAAAATACACATCCAATGTAAATTTTACGTTATAACTTTCACGAGATTGGAATAATACGATGGCTATGATCATATAAAGGAAAACCTTTTCCGGTGCCGACATTGTAAATGCCAACTTTCTTAGGCTCCACCTTGTCAAGTGCCTTGACATGCGCATCGACTAGATCCGTGACATCGATGTAGTCTCTGACACAGGTTCCGTCAGCTGTCGGATAGTCCGTTCCTTTAACCTACAGGGAGCCCGACAAAACCTTAACCACTTCAAACATAAGCGCTTTTCACTGTTAAAGTCGATTAAAGGATAAAACTAAGTTATACCTGAAGTCCCGGAATAACTCCTAAAGCCGCATCGAAGCACGCACCAGATATCCTGCCATGCTCTCGCAATTCCGGTCTAGGAGCTTCCCCTAATCTACCTTCTGGGTCCGATCCAATGACATTAAAGTACCTAAAATAGATGTTTTAAATCAGAATCCGCCCACCGCCGCCCAAAGTATGTGGTACTAGAAGAAACAAACCTTAGTATCATAACAGCCATGTCCGATCCCTTTGAGAAATCTAATATAATGTCCTCCGCCATTTTCTTCGCTTTCCCGTACGGGTTGATAGGAAACTGAAATCGCACAGAAACATTGGTCAATAATAGAATGTCTTCAGAAATTTTGTCACTCCAAAATTTCCAAGGATAGCTAATATGATAACGGGGACGTAACGGGGCAAGCAAAATGAAATAAAGTAGGGACTTTTATTAATGAGGCTTTACCTGAGGAGTAACTTCCGTAATCGGCATCTTCTTAGGTTCTCCGTAAGTCGCACATGTACTTGAATAAATCAGAGTTTTCACACCATGAGCCGCCATGGCCTCCAGAACAGTCAAAGTATTTGCCGTGATATTGTGATAGTACCTGTTACACAATTTTATTTTTTTTTAAAAAAAATGTTATAACAAGAAATTTCGAAAAAGCGCTTTCAATTTTCCAATCAATACGTCACTATATACAGTTTTAATAGCGCATCACGGATTATCAAAGGGATAAAGGTAACAGAAGGGTTAATTTAATATAGTATAAATGGCGTACCGAAGAGGTTCCATTGTACTCTCGCCGACATATGCGACTGCGGCAAAGTGCATTACAGCATCGAATGCATTCTCTGCGAATATTTTGTTCACCTGAATAGTCGTTAAGAAATAACTGAACGCTTTAATTAAAAAAAAGAAAAGAAAAGAAAAAATAAATCTAGCAAGTGTGAAGGCCGAATGATCAGGATACAGCTTTCGCATCGCCCAAATCAGCATATATAAATTGAAGTCTCCCAGGCTCCGGGAATAGCTCCTGGAGGACTTTCACGGCACCCGTATTTCCTCTAGAGAGGTTATCCTGCGAAAACAAACAGCACGCGAGTTGACTAGCACTGCAAATATCAGCAGCGCGCGAAAAGGAACTTCGAAAGAAAATTTCGTATTAAGAATAGAGGTTAAATATTTTCGGAAGCACCGAGATCCCAGTTTTTCACTTTCTCTGCGCAAGGGATCGGCTTCAAGATCCATGGAATCTTCAGATGCACTGCAGGGCACGCATCCGAAAGGGGCACGTGCATCCCAAAGTATTCTAAAACTCTCCCTTCCTAACTACATATTATGTATGAATAATATAATGTGTATGTATATATACAGCAAGAATAGAGAATTACCACAATAGTAACTCGATAGGAGTCCTTTAAGAGCCGAAGCGCAGCATGCGAACCAATAAAGCCAGCACCTCCAGTTACTAAGACATGGGTTACTCCGGGTTCATGACGTGAAAACTGTAAGATACCAAATTAATTAGAGAAAAAAAACCAAATCCGTGATTAGAAAAACACTAAGCAGCAATTCAGCTATGCGACATCAAAGAGGAAAAGTAAACCGTCCTAAGAGCCATATAAGATGCCTACAATTACATAACTTTATTATGAACATGGTGCAGAGCAAGAAAACATGTGGGAAGAGTTTCGGCGGAGTTTTTAACTCATTACCTCATAAAACCATAGGAAGCAAATAGAATTTCATTCATTGTTAGATACAAGAATTTCATTCATTTAACACGCACACAAATTAGTGTTAGGCAATCAAATAATTGCTTTGACATCCCTCGAGAGAATTATACTCAAAAGTGAAAAAATAACACACGTATGACGCTGTACAATCTCTTAGACAAATGAACATGGATATATGCATCGGGCGATTTCATACTAGTTTAAGCCAAATCACAGGCAAAACTAAATAAAACACAAAATACAGGACAAGTTAAGCGCAGTTATATCCAGGTTATACGCAAATTTGATCACATAATAACAGGAATGGGAAAAAAAAAAAAGCAAACAAGAATAGAAAAATGATGAAGAAAAAGAAGACAAGGATGAGAAAATGTTCAAAACTCACCACACTAGTTGCACCAAAACCAGGGGATTGCTTCAGAATATATATGCACAAGGCCGTGAGAACAACGGCGGTAATTACTTTCCCAAGAAAATGAGGCTTGCGTCTTGAATCTGAGTACTCCATTCCTGTGATAAAATAGTGATTTTAAAATCAAAACTTTGATTAATGCAAAGTCATAGAAATTTTTGGCAGTTTGCTTAATGATCTTATAATATGGAAGATGTGATTAACATCACCAGCACAAGAAAAGAAGCAACTAGGAAAAAAAGTAATGGGGGGAAAAGGAACTAAGTAAAATCAACCATAGAATTCTCAGAAATCAAATATCGATCAAAAAGTTGAAAGCGGGGTACCTTCATGGAACAAATTTTCATTCCACGGCTTAAATTTTCAGAGGGAAAAAAAAAAAAAAAACTGAAACCAAGTCATTTTGGTTTCAGTGGATACCAATCAAAAACTAGGCTCCAAAAACAATCCTCACCCAAAATACATCAACTTGGATTAGAACATCTATAAAAAGCCTTAGATTTTGAAAATTAATCTGCGTTTACCCGAAACAAACATAGAGGGCCAGCTATGATTTGTCCACAAATCATTTATGACGTTTTTTTCTCTCTCTTTTTTTTTAATACTTTGATCTCTTTGATAGACAAAAAGACACTTTTAGTTATATTCTTGGTTAAGCAGCATGAGCTACAACTTTAATACATCAATATGTTTTGATTCCCCAATTTTGGTACTAGTTTGCTTTCCCTGAAAGAAATCGGACGCTTCTCAAGCAATATCTAAAATCGAAAGACACAAACAGCTGAAACTGACGAAACCACAAGAACTGAATCTTCGGTAACCTGGACCACTAGCGAATCTGAAACCAACAATTCAAAACTCGATTTGATCAGCAGCATGAATTTCACACTTATTTTAGAAAACTCATATTCATACGCTTCGTTTCATTTCGCTCTAATTCTTATTATTTCACGCAATGGAAATCTTAGCACCTAAATACACGACAAACAAACTAGACCGCAAAAAATTATTGAAAAAAAAAATTAAAAAAACCTGAAAAGGGCCAAGATCTACCGGCCCTCGGCTGACTTCTGCTCCTATTGACTGGTAGCATGTGAAAAATTATCTTTTCGATGAATCGATAACAGTAGAACTATTCTCCTCGGCCACGCAACTTATGGGTGAAAATATAGCCCTCTCCGGCAAAATAAACTCGTCGAGCCGACCGGAACAAGATATCTACGCAAATAAAAACAAAATTGAGTTAATAGTAAGGGTAAAAATCACAAAAGAAGTTTTGATTTCATAACAGTAATAGATGTAGCAAAAATAAGCCATTATTAGAACAACCTATGAATTATTAGAGCCAAGGATCTAAATTTCAACTTAAGGAAATGAGATGAAACATAACAAAATTGGTATAATTGTCGCATATATACGACAATACAAAGACCAACATATATTTCCACACAGGACACAAAAAGAGGAAATAAGCCCTAAAATTTTTGAAATAGAAGCAAAACTACAAAATTGAAATGACTCCTAGTCAAAACCATTCAAAACTAAAGCAGAAAAAGTTTTAAAGTCGATTGGTCGAGGACACAAAGAAAAGGAGAGGAAGCAAAGATTTGATGAACGAAAAAGGGGGCAAAATTCCAACTTTGGAGCTTTTTTTGCAGGGAAAATTCCAACTTTATAGCTTGGAACTCAACCAAAACGACAAAGTCAACGATATAAGGGAACAATGGTAGGAGAACACCTCATTGAACACGAGTAATCCAAATCTCACATGTTGAAAAAAATAATAATTAAACACAGCCAAATTCGAAGAACAGAAGTGTATACACATCACCAATAATCGAACAGCTCAAAGCGATATAGAACAATAATCCCCAAAAAGCCCAATAAAAATCCCACCTTTTGGGCCCAATCACACCCAAATAAATGAAACAGCACCCAATTCACGCACTCAACACAAGGGAACGCGATTAACAAGCAAAAACGAAAAGGAAACGCCCAAGCAGAGCCCAAAAGACGCGTGATTGAGACGAACCCAGATCAAAAAAGCGCGAAATAGAGAGAACCCACATCACAAAACGGATCAAAGAGCGAAAAAAAGAGCTTTTTTGAATCGGATTCATATGAAAAGGTAGAGGCGGTACCTGGAAACAGGAGAGAAAGAGAGAGAGAGAGAGAGAGAGAGAAGATGATTAATAGAGAGAGAAAAGTGCGTTGTTTTAGACCAAGTCGTGGGCTTTTGGAGAGGAGAGGATGAGAGGAGTAGAGAAATTTCCAAGATCTGACTCTTCTCTCTCTCTCTCTCTCTCCCTCTCCCTCTCCCTCATTCGCATCTTCTTTGTATGAGAGAGAGCTCCCCCTTAGAATCAGGAACTCCACTTTAAATTTTTTCATTATTTTGAAAAAAAAATAATATTAAATTTAATTTTTTATTATTTGTGTCATAAAATTCAAAATGTGTGGAGACCCCCTCAACTATAAGAATTTTTCCAAACCACCACTCTCAACATTACTTTTTAATTAGGGCAATTACTTATATACCCCTGAAGAGATTTCGACTTTCTGATTTACCCCTCTTAGAAGGTTAATATTAAAAATACATTTTTTACTTCCAACCTATTTTAAATATATCCCTACTGGAGTTAAATTCTGTTAATAAACTGTTAGCAATAGCTGTTATCTCTGTGAAATTACTATTTTGCACTTTCAAATATACCCTTCTATCATCACCGACTTTTCTTTTTTGCCCTTAAGTTAGGGGTACAAAAAATATTTTAATTTTTGCTCTTTTCAAATATACCCTTCTACCATCACCAATATTTCTTATTTGCCCTTAAGTTAAGGGCAAAAGAGATATTTTGATTTTTTTTAAACTCTGGTAGATGTTTAACTCACGTTTAACTCTAGTTAATTTAACGGGTGATAACTGCAGGGGTATTTTTGAATAACGGAGAAACATATTAAGGGTAAGTAAGGATAAATGAGATATTTTTGAAGTTTTGAGGAGTATATAGGCAATTATCCCTTTTAATTATTACTTGTGTTTAATATATATGCATAGAAATTAAGTTCAAATTCTATTTAGAATTCAGACTCTCTACTGTTGAATTTAAAAATACCAAAATAAAACTTAGTTAGAAGTTTAGCGACTAGCATCGTAATTTAGCATTTTTTTTAAAAAAAAATTTAGGATTTAGTGGTAATTTGAGCCAATATATCCAATTCATTAGTAATTCAGATAATATTTTTATTCACTTTTTAGTGAATAAAATTAAAATAATCAACACTAAATAATTAATAAAGATATTAAATATAGCGAAGTTTCTCATCTAACTAACTAGATTAATGCAAATAAAAAATTTAAAAAAGTTAATTGGGGTGTCCATTTCGGGATTTTAATACATATTTACATTATTATTATTTAATTTTTGCGTGGGAATTAGAAACTCTAAAACCTTTTTTAAAAATTATTAGCTTACGCATTATTTGGGGCAAGTGGATACAGAGATGGGTGGACCAATGATATCACGCCAAATACATGAAATAAAACTTATTGTGGTATATCTCGGAATTTATAAGGGGTTTCATGAAATTATGCATACCTTCGTGTCCTTCAATGCCATGGCATATTATTATCTTGCTTTAAATTTCGTCCCATCGGTAGTTACAAAAAATTTTTCTATTTTCTTATGTCACTGATATTTGACATAAAATTATTAATTGCTCCATAAATTCGTCCCATTCTAATTACCTTAGTAGAAGTTAAAAAATGTGAGAGTAAAACAAGGAAAATAAATGCATGTTGTTAAGAAGAAAAGATATATATATATATATATATATATATATATATATATATATATATATATATATATATATATATATATATATATATATATATATAGGGTAGGGCTACTATACTCTTACGAGTATAGGACCCTTCGTACTCATAAGTCGTTTTCGATGATGGAGCTTCCGAATCGACGATCCACACCGTTAAATATGATCTAGAGTATTTAAAACTACTAGAAAATAAATTTCGTAATTTTTCGAAATCGTTATAAAGTCCATCAAGTGGGCATAAAATGAACGATCAAAATCGAACGACGTCCTAAAAATGGATGATCGGATTCTTCAATTTAAGATCCAAGTTATTGATCTTTATCTATATAGTAAATAGAATTTTCTATCAAAAATTCAACCGATTTCGATTCTTTTACACCGTTAAACGAGCAAGTATCACATACCGACCGTTAAAAATTGTCAACTTTGAGATCTTTTGATCATAGGGCAAATGATGTCAAAAAATTATAAAATTTAATTTCTAAAAGTTTTAAATGCTCTAGATAATATTTAACGGTATGGATCGTCGATTCGAAAGCTCCATCATCTAGAAAAACTTATGAGTACGAATGCGATCATACTCATAAGAGTATAGTAGCCGGACCCTATATATATATATATATATATATATATATATATATATATATATATATATATGAACTAGGCTAGAATACTATTAATAGCACCAAGTCATTGGTGCTATTAGGTTTTTGGCCATTGGATGAAGAGATATGCGGTTAGGATGATAGTGGTCCCCTAGGATTGAGTGGGTGGTTGGTTGAATAGTATGATCTAACGGATGGAAATAATCAAAGAGGTAGATCTAACGACAGAAAATTTGGTAGCACCAAGTGCTTGGTGCTATTGATAGCATAGTAGCCGGACTATATATATATATATATAGAGAGAGAGAGAGCAGGGCTGATGTGCTCCTGAGCACGGAACCATATATACATACATATATATATATATATATAGAGTCCGGCTGGGATACTATCGATAACACCAAAGGTTTGGTGCTATCGAGTTTTCCACCGTTAGATTTTACTCTTTGATTATTTTTACCCATTATATTATACTATTCAACCAACCAACCACTCAACCCTAGGGAGCCCACATCATTCTAACCGCACAAATCTCAATCCAAGGGCTAAAAAATTAATAGCACCAATAGCTTAGTGCTATTGATAGTATTACAGTCTAGTTCTATATATATATATATATATATATATATATATATATATATAGTCCGGCTACTATCCTCTTAAGAGGATAGAAGTCTTTGTCCTATCAAATTTTTGACCGTTAGATTTAACTTTTAATCATTTTCAACCGTTAGATTATACTATTCAACCAACCACCCACTCAACCTTAGGGGGCCCACTATCAACCTAACCGTAACCACTCTCATCCTAGCCGCACATTTTTTCATCCGAACGGTAGAAAATTTAGGAGGACGAAGGCTCCCATCCTCCTAAAAGAATAGTAGCTGGATTCTATATATATACATATATATATATGTATGTATATATATGTATATGTATGTATATATATGTATGTATTCTAGAGTTTATAAAATTTTTAAATTTTGTAATAAAAGGTAAATACAAGTAGAGTTTGATAAGTGGAGTGTAAAATATATGCTTAATTTAAAAATATATGAGTAGCATTGCTCTTTAGTTGTAGTCTAATCGGCGTGGTTAGAGCTATTAACAAAATTGCTTTTGAAATATGTTGATAGTGACGTTCCATTTTTTGCTCAAAATATTAATTTGTTTTCTTATCTAATAAAATTAAAACCAGACTTAGTTTATTTTGTTTATTTAGAAATAAAACCAGACTCGCACTAAATGTCTTTATTGAGGTTGTTGGTTATAAATTTGTACAAGATATTTATGCTTCAGAGTTAAAACTTTTAGCCTAAATACAAGTTTCTAAGTCCTAAATATGCTAAATTTATAACTAATGGCCTATTTGTTTGCTTATAAGTGATTTTCAGATTGGAAAAGACTTTTAATTGATCTAAAGTTTAGACAAAAATAAAAATTTCATCATTATTTGTCCGGCAGAAACTCGATGACTTTAAACTATCACTATTCCACTTTTTTATTTATTTCATTAAAAAAATTATACAGTCAAATAAGAGGGCGAAAAAAAAATTAAAACACAAAATTTTTATAATATATTTCTATCTTTTTATCTCTTGTAATTAACTTTGGAATTATTCTACACAAGTCAGATACGCTATTTTAAAAAATTAAAGTTGAGAACGAATTTAATTTACCACGAAACTAATAATAAAAATAAATATTTATATCGAAGATAATTTTTATCCTAAATGGAAAAAAAAAAACTTTGTCGTCTCTCCGCTTCCTTTTCATCCATTTTTGTGCATATTACGTCTCAATTATTCAATGTTTTTTTATAAATTATTTCTTTTGATGTTAGAGAAAAAGAAACCTCGAAAAAAACTTGGTAACTAAAAAAAAAAACAAAAGAAATGGAAAGGTACCAAAGCAAGTTTCCACATCCTTTTCATCTCTAAAGTCAATATTGGCGAACTAATTTTGGCCTCAACGTGGCAACGAGATGTATCATGAACAATTTAAAATTATAAAATTAAATAAAGTTAAATAAATGTGGTTAATTTCTATTTAGAAACAATCAAGTTTTATTTATTTATTTTTTGTCCTTTATTCAATGAAATGAGTATCATTTACTCTTCTCAAAAGAGGTGAAAGCAACGTATGCACGGGATTGGGATATGCATTTAATTTCGATCCGTTCAATTTTATTAGCAAAACTCCTTGTTTGCATGTGGTTCCACAAAGTACGCAATAAGCATCAATTAATTAATCCATATGTTTATGTCTCTATCCACCATTACTTAGCATCTTCTTCTTTTTTTGTTATATATATATATATATATATATATATAGAATTTGACTGGAATACTATTAATAGTATTTGTGCTCTTTTGCTATCGAGTTTTTAACCCTTTGATGAAAAATTATAAGGTTAGGATAATAGTGGTCCCCCTAGGGTTGAGTGGTTGGTTGGTTGAATAATATGATCTAAAAGG
This sequence comes from Puya raimondii, assembly GCA_016920855.1. Classification (NCBI taxonomy): domain Eukaryota; kingdom Viridiplantae; phylum Streptophyta; class Magnoliopsida; order Poales; family Bromeliaceae; genus Puya; species Puya raimondii. The sequence continues at coordinate 216,353,768 of JABWPP010000050.1, forward strand.
TGGAATTGATTAAAGTGTAGATCTAACGGCTAAAAAATCAATAGCAAAATAGCCCAAATACTATTAATAGTATTCTAGCTCAACTCTCTCTCTATATATATATATATATATATAGTCCGGCAACTATACTCTTATGAGTATAGATCTCTTTGTACTCATAAATTTTCGACCGTTAGATCTACCACTTTCACCATTTCCATCCGTTAGATCACACTATTCAACCAACCACTCACTCAACCCTAGGGGACCACTATCATCCTAACCGAGGACCATATTATCATAACCGTACATACTATCATTCAACGGTCGAAAACTTATAAATACAAAGGGATCTATACTCATAAGAGTATAGTAGCCCTAGCCTATATATATGTATACACTGTTACATGATTAAAGTTAGGTAGTATTTGATTTTCAAAACAAATTATTCGGTAAAAAGTTGGGCTTATAATTTTCATAGCATTGTGCTATGAACGAATTCGAGATAATGCTGATCAGATCGAGTTGTTGACCAAATCAAGCGCTCCCTCGGGATATGGATCGGCTCCTGAATTGACCCTCGAATGCGTCACTATCAATTCAAACGACTCGATTGAGGAGGGATTGGCTCAACACATAGTTATAACTTAGAAGTTTAATTTTAGTCTTTTATAATGTTATAATAATTTTAAGATGTTCGTAAATTCAGATAGAGATCTAAATGCAGAGTAAACCATGTCGTGCGATTAACTTAATTAATTTCTTATATTAAACCAGGTTTAAGAGTTTACCTCCTTTCATAATTCTTTTTCTCTTTAATAATTTTACATATTTCCCCATTCTTTAGTTAGATATATAAGAGGTAAAAATATGTAGAACTTATCTAAATCATTTTGAATCGACTATCCAATTTTTAAAATTTTGATTTTACTATCCAACCTTTTAATTTGTTTGATTTGAGCCAGTTAACGTCACTTTGACTTCAAAATTTAAATTAATTACTTATATTAATAAATTTATAATTGTGAGAAATATATAAATTATACTAATTAAACATGTAAAGATAAACGTTGCACGTTGAAATTTTAAAATTAAAGTGTCGTAAACTAATTCAAATAAAACAAATTAAAAGTTTGAAAAGTAAAATCAAATTTTTGAAAGATTGAATAGTCGATTTAGAATGGTCCATAATTTAACATAATTTAAAAAAGCTATCTACGTTTTCACCAAATGTTTATGACCTCTATAATTGTGCCTTTATTGCCTTTTACTAAATAGTTAATTTCTTTAACAAAATATAACTTGGTTTGTACTTAAAAAGAAGCACAATTTTCCATGCATTAATTAACTTGTAGATAAAGACCCACATAAAGTTATAAATTCTAATATTGGTGAAGATGAGGAGCATTTAAAAACAATTAAAGACCATGTGATCCACCGAATTTATTTAATTCAAGCTCTCTATATATAGTTATTCTAGCTATTCATAAAATTTATCATTTTTGGTCATTGCAACCACCATAAATATTCTCGATTCCATGGACTTAGTTGTAGAAATAATGAAATATATATAAAAATATAACTTGGTCAATGGGACACTTATACACGTCCCTACCTTTTTGGCTATCAATTTAAAATATTAAAAGAAATAAATTAAGTTGTTGGTCTAGTGTGAAATATATTTAGTAAAATATATTTTACCAGTTAGGTAACTACTTTGATCAATTTTGAAGCATGTAAAGAATAAGAGCCTCATACAAAAAAAAAAAAAAAAAAAAAAAAAAGGAAAAAAGAAAAGTAGTTTATTTGGATGCATTTATGTTTTATTCGATATATCTGTTTATTGGGTTAATTGCATACAGGTCCCTGCAAACATAATGAATTACAGATATATTACTGCAAAGTTCAATTTTCATAAGTTATCCCTGCAAAGTTCAATTTTCATAAGTTATCCCTGCAAAAGTCCTAATGTTATCAGATATGTACCTGCCGTTAGGATCCGTTAGAAAATTTTGGTTAACCACAGTTAAAACACTTAACCATGATCAGAATTGACAATTTTACCCTTCTTCCTCTTCCTCTTCATCTTCCCCTTCTTCTTTCCCTTCCTCTTCCTCGTCGTCGTCGTGCCCGCGTGGGCCATCGTCACGGGCGCCTCCGACGGCATCGACCATGCGGGCGGCATCGTCGGCTGCATCGACGGCGTTCTTGATGGGCGATCGCCTCCGCGTTCTTCTTCTTCTTCGTATCCAGCTTTTGGAGGGACATATTTGTAAGTGCAAAAAAGTCATTTCACGAGCCTATTGTTAAAAAATAAACGGTTCTCTAACGGATCTTAACCAAAGGAACATATCTGCAAATATTAGGACTTTTACAGGAATAACTTATGAAAGTTGAGTTTTGCAGGAATATATCTGTAATTCACCATATTTGCGGGGATCTGTATGCAATTAATCCTTGTTTATTTAATCAATCGATACGTGTAATCACAAGAACAAAAGGCCTCATGTTAAATTTTTGTACAGTATAAATTATCGGATGATAACTGTGTTATATCTAAATAGACATGTGTAATTACTTAACATGCGGAGACAAATAAAATTTTCTGTTTTTTACAAATGAACCCTTTTTGAAAATTTGTTTTCTAAAATAGTTTCCTTACATATAATATTCCTCTCAAATTGTCTTATTAATGCCACTTTATTACTCCTCACTATCAAGCTTTCATATATATACATATATTTTAAATTAAATAAAAATGTTATTAGGTACAATTTAAAATTGACCTGATGGTGATATTTTACAAGTTTATGAAATACCCATGAATTTATATTATTTGCCATTTGATGATGTGACCATGCCACACAAGAATAATATAGCAAAAATGGGAGAATCTAAATCTCCACAAATGGCTCACCCTGATTGGGCTACATATTTGCCTAACATTTTGCAACTACTCTCAAAAGGACCCACAACTTTGGAATAATCAAATATATAAAAAGTTAGGTTTTTGGATGCATCAAGGAAAAGTCCACTCATTGACCAAGCATTAGAGCTACTATTTTCCCAAATCCCCATCATTCACTCATCACCTTTTTGGGTCCATGGGAAGCCAACTCTTGGATCCCCTACAAGGCAAATTGTACAATTCATTTTACAACACTATTCTGCGAGAGTTACGTAATTTTCTTTTCATAAAAAAAAGGGCCATAAATATGCATTGCAACATGTAATCTCGATAGTATGTTTTAACAGAACGAAGCGGCGCAGTGTGATGTGCTTGGGTGATGCATAGCGTGACTAAACATATCCTAAAATCAAATAACCCTTCCAGTTTATTTGTCGAAGAAGCCGATAGAGTGAGCCCTTGTCGTGCCAAGTTTTGGGTCAAACTCAAACATAACTATGCTCATATTCATCATGGACCAAGCCACATGTAGGAGAGAAAAAAAAAAAAAAAAAAAAAAAAAAAAAAAAAAAAAAAAAAAAAAAAAGGAAAATGAATATGAGCATGGTTATGGGAGCATTTAAAAGCAACTTAAAATGCAATTTACTGTAGTTTTTCCCACTACAAAATCTTTTGAAACAAACCAGTTGGGTAATAATTAAAAGGAAAATTGTGAGAAATGGGTTGAATAGGATTTAATTTAAAAAATTTAAGAAGTGCAAAAATACCAAGATACCTAAATTCGGTCAATACACACGTGGATCATGCCAAACAGGGATGCTCAAACTTGGTTGTGCACCTTCACCTTCCAACCCTTTTTTCGGTGGGTCGGATCAAATTCGAAGCGGATTAATTTTTATTCAGATTTTTACTGCTCTTTATTACTTCATTCAGGATGGAGGAGACGGAAATAGATTTTTTAGTAAATTTTCGACGAATCATAATGGATCAAAAGAAAAAAGAGATTTTTCACCTCTTAGCTTTATTTTCTTAGCAGATCTGAACATATTTGGTACGACTTATTCTTTTTCTTATTGCGGCGGTGGGTGGGAATTGCGTTGTATGCATGATGGCTCATGCAAATTTGCACCGTAGACCTGGTTGAAGCAAATCAGTGTTAACAACATTAAGGGCTTGTTTTGTCACGAAAAAATCTTGATGGGGCAGGGACTAAAAAAATTTGTTAAATTTTGTAATTTTTAAAAATGTGGGGTTTAAAAACTCACCTCCTCTGTTGGTAAATTTTTCTTCTAAGAGATTTGATTTAAAAGGACTAAAATATCTCTTTGCAAATTTTATATCTTTTCCAAAAATTTAAATTGAGTATATGAGATAAATAATGTTACGAGTCCCTTAAATTTAGGAGTATTTGATATACAAATAGCTATGATTTTACGTAAGTGATTTAGTGTAAAATGATATATAATTTGTCTCTATAGAAAAGAGTATTGCATGAATTTTATAAATATAGCTGGATAATTTTCATGTTTTACCAAAAGCAAAATAATATATTCCTATATATTCTAAGATATGTACCAAACAAAAAAAAAATTCATAATACAAGAATTATATCATAAAAATAGATGTCCCAAGAAATTAATTTCCAGTAAAAAAAATATAAATTTTGTAAACCAAACAGGCCCTCAAATATGATCTCAGGGGTCACAGTTTTTCTGCAATCTTGTATTGAATTGGATTTTCTATACTTGAGATGATTCAACCACCGACGAGTGACGGAATCAATTTGTGTGCAGAAAATTTATGCACATTTAAATTCTGGCAAAATTTGCACATCATATTGCAACCTTATCAACCTAATTATTATATCCACGTAGAATACTAAAGGCTAAATTACAAAAAAACCCTTCTGTAAACATCTGCTTTTTCACTTTCGCTCCTTGACTTTCAAAAATTTATATTTTACTACTTTAAAATTTTAGAAATATTTACAAGGGGTACTGTGTTAATGAAAAGGGCAAAATAACCAAATTACTCTTATTTCTTCTATAAAAAAAATAAATTTTTAATATATTTTTGTCATTTTGAAGGACATTTTCGATATAAATTATAAGAAATAGACGGAATAGTAACGGTACCCTGACGGAGAGGAGCTAGATATAGCAACTTGAAATGTTTTTTTTTTTTTTTTTAGAGAGAAAGGTAGCACGCTACCCGCTTCGTTTTATTTCATTTTAGAAATAAACTTAGCTAACAATGTGAATCAACTAGGATTCGAACTCGGGATCTCGGGTACCAACCACCAAACCCTTTACCACTTGCACTAGGGACGGTCGATAGCAACTTGAAATGTTGAAGGGGTAAAATGTATGTTTTTGAAGGTTAGGAAGGAAAAGTTAAAAAACGAGTATTTACAGAATTTTTTTTTGTAATTTAGCCAATACTAAATCCACATGAATGAGCACCTTACGGATTTTGGACAAAAATAAGCCCAACAATGAAAAGTTCCTGTACTACCCTGAACACCATTGCTTAGATCCTAGAATTTCTCAGGGGTTTAATCCCTGAGAACAAACATTTCAAAGTAGATTTTAATTCTTATTTAATATGTATTTACCTAGATTTCAAACATCATCATCATGCTTTATGAAAAACAAATAATGACCGAAAAAAGAGAGACATTACTCATATAGAGAGATCACTAAACCATGAACAAGTTCGCGTGTTAGATTTCGAGAAAAACAAACCAAATAAACCAAGGAATCATCGTATATCATGCAGTGACAAAATTGATCCATGACATAAAAGAAGCTCACATTTCAAACTTTATTTCTCGCCAAAGAAAGGCAGAGGCATATCTTCACAAAAGTTACACAAGCAGAATACAAACCCAGGTTTAAATTTATTATCACAGGAACTTTTCAAAAGTTTAAAAGAAAGAAGACTGCTAAAAATAAAACAAACTTCTATCACCAAGCAAAACAAAAGGCACCAAAAAAACCACCTTCTTTGCGAGCTGCGACGACCCAACAGGAACCTTGAAGAACAGCCAAATATCGTCTTCAGGTAACAGAACCTGTACAGTCACTATCCTACGCATTGCCGGAGTTTTCGCTTCAGAGCACCAAAATTAAGCTCCCCAGAAACTCCCAACAATGCTACTAGCATATAACATATAAAAAATACCAAAGAAACTTCATATTCAAGTAATTGACACACTTACTTACTATAGATACTCACGCAAGGAACCTTATTCTGTTTCGCTTTTTCCTTTCGTTCCCAAGTTAACCATGTACCGACTCAGGAGTTATCGGTCGATTACCTGCCTCGGGAGAATTATAAGCAGTGACAGGCATCGAACGCCGAGCAAAATCGAGTAACAGCTTACGCTGCTGCTCGTTGGTATGAGGAAGGCTCACCCACAGAAGCTCGACAGGGATCTCCCTGCTCACGGCTTTTGCTACCTCGGAGCCGACGTCAGCGCCATAGGGATTCTGAAGAACCAGAGATTGCATAATGGAGTCGTATTTACTCTCGCAATAGTCTGTGAGAAGCCCAAAGAAAGCATCAAATGACGCCTGCCACAACACCCGGTTTTGTGCGCTATAATCGGCAGCAGCATGGTAGTTTGTTAAGAGTTCGGTCGCTCTCTCTAGGGTGGATATGAAAACAACTGAAGCCCCGTCACCGGAAGCACTTCCGAGCGGCCTGAGGGGCGGCTGTTCGGAGGAGCACACGACGGCTGCGAGGCAAGCGCTTAGGGATTTAAGATCCATACCGCGAATACAAGTAGATGCAGCACTCGCGAGATTTCTGGTGGTTTCGGCCGCACTAGAATCGGAGGGTAAACTGCCGAATAAAAACCTTAAATGGCGGAAAATAGCCATACAAACTATGCGAGCAATGTCGCTACCCGGCGTCAGAAGGCAAAGGTATCGAGAAAGAAGCTTCCGACCTTTTGGGAGAGAAACTACCCGAAGGAACAAAAGGTCGTCCTTTGGAGTTAGTCCCACAGAATTCATTGCTTTACCAGCGGCGAACGGGTCGACTAAATGTAGCGACGCAGCCAGGGCTTCTAGCAGGAGCTGTTTTCTTTTTCCCAGTTGGGAACCGCCATCTTGCGGCTGGGTGAATTGCAGCAAGCGATTGACATCGTCTATGTCGAGGAGAAGGGAAAAGCCGTTTTCAATAACGATCCTCGCTACTAGCATTGGCTCTTGCTCGAGAGGCTTCATAGAACATTTATTTTCAACAGATAAAGAGAAGGGATCGACTTCAAGAAGCGGGCGAGGCCTTTTAATCGAAGAGAAGGGAAGCCGACCAAGAGCATCTACATGAAGATATGGATGGGGATCGTCCTTACCCCGAGATTGAGAAGAATTATTTTTAGTAATATTTGGGCAAAAATAGTGTGCTGTTTCCGAATTCGAAGCCTTCTTGGCTAAACAAGCTTGGTGGTAGTAATCGTCAATGTACGGGTCATTGCCGTGAGTAGCAGCTTGTTGAATCCTCGAAATGCTTTCAATCTCTTCACCCGACATGTATTTAGCTTGAAATCGAGGCCGCCCATTACCAACTTGTCTCGATTTGGCCATGCCGTGCATTGGAGAGAACCTGTTCATCGTCTCTGGCGGAGAATTCAAGTGCGGTAAATACGGTTGAACTTGGTTAAACCGAATTTGTTGTCGTGCCGGCAACAACTGAGGTGGCATTAAACTGTTTTGTTGCTGCATCAAATTGGGCAAGAAAGGGGCATAGTATGCCGAGCCTAATTGGTGTCCGCCGTAGTGCGGCCCACGAGGTATTCCCGCCAAAGAGATCTGAGAAGAAAGGGAAGGATATCTCTGCGGAGGAGACCGGATACTTCTGTGGTGCAAGTTATTTGGAGAAGCTTGGGGTAGCTCTTGAGGCGGAGGATACAAATTATACGGTGACTTGGGTACGAGAATGGGCTCACTTGGATCGTATAGTTGCTGCTGTTGAGGGGAAGAAGATGTTCTGTACAAAGGCCGGCGTTGTCGAAAGTGAGCTGAAGAAGACGAAGGGTGTGGCTGAGACCACCATCGTTTCCCATCCTGGGCGTTATCAGCGCCTAATATTTGCTGATCGAGCCAGTTGGAAAAGCCCGGCTCCAGTGCCCAGTCTGTAGCAGTAGAACCTAAACCAACAATTTAACTTGTGATTAAACGAGGATTGAAAAATCGGTTTAACAAACAGGTTAACGAAAATAAACATGCATAAAGACAGATGTTAAGCTTAAAGCATGTTATGCGTTACTAAAAAAGAAGCCGCATGGTAGTTTTTCAAACGTTAAAAAAGGCGAAGATAATAGACTCAAGCAAAATTGTACTACTCACTTTCTCTAGAAAATGATCCTCTGTGACCGAGTACCGCCGTGCGCTTTGGTTCGCTAACAATTTTGTTCAACTGAAAGAGACAAACAAATAAACAAGTCCATTACTGAAAAGCTCAAGAATTTAAATAGAAGGATCAATCTAGCCAAAATTTAGACAATTCAAGCTCCGGCTTAAGGAAAACAAGCTTCGATCTCATCTCTAACCAAGTTGATGAAGTTTGAAAATTCATAATATACTATTAAGTTAATGAATAATGTAATAAGAACACAGCTTTCCTATGTTGTACCGAAGTATGAACCATAACACGAAGACAACAAATTTGGAAAACTATAAAGTGTAAATTTGCATTAACATATAACACAAAAAATTCAGAAAAACTGACCTTTGAGAACGTGCTTGCGAGGTCATCAACATCAGATAAAGAGCCTAGAACTTCATCCTGAAAATTTCGCCAAAGCAAAAAAGTTAATCGACCGGATAGCTCTTAGGTAACAAATTCATGAATGTTCAATCAAAGGAAGCAAGCACGCGAGCGACGGGGGCTTTGGGGGAGAGGGTGCAGAAATATAAAACAATTGTTCAAAAAATCAATCCTTTAACACAAAGGTGTTATAATGGTGCGTTGTACCACCACTTCTCTTCGACGAACAACTTCTCATTAGTTTATGCTTTCTAAAGCAGAGATCGTTCCAAAATGATCAGATCTCTAGTGCCAGAGCTCTTAAATTTGTGCGCAGATCAGCAGGTCAAGAGATTAACCTCTACTCTATCCCCAAGATAAGAAAATTGATCCTCTTCGTCACCGACAGCACCATATCTGGCACCATCCCGACCATCGGCATCGTCCAATCCGCCCAGCTCAACTTCCTCCGCGACATCCTTGCCGAAAAACTCGTACTGCGAAGCATCGAATCGAGCGGCATCTGTAAAGGAGAACAGGAAATCCATTAGATAAGATCAGATGCCAAAACTAAAATTCCAAGACCAGGAACACTACACTTTGCATTATACTGATAAAATTAATTAAAAGCTCATTATAGAATACAATCTCACAGAGGCTTTTCCGAAACGTACCACTCAACTATTTTACTTAGTTGATACCTCGGCAATTACTAATTATTTTGCTTTTGAGTTATTTTTCCTAAAATAAATTGGTGATTTGCTAAAATTAATGTAAGAATCTACAGTTCCATTAGATGAAAAAGTGTTCAAATTAGTTAAATTTAACTGAATAATCGCTACTTTCGACAGAATCTCTAATTTAACTGATGGAGTTAATAAATCAAAAGAACCAAAAGTTGAAGACGTGCAATTTTTTAAAATAAACATAAAAAAATAGTAAGGGATTTGCTTGAGAATCACCTGAGTTGAGGGGATTCATGTATATTTAATTATTTATACTGTTGAAAACACAAACACAGAACAATAAAAAAGCAAACTTTTTGGGGAAACAGGAGAAAAAAATTCACAATAAAAACAAAAATTTAAACCTTCTTAAGGATCCAATCCAACAACTACAATTCCAAATTAATCAAAAAAGAAAACCAAACTTTTTATCAAATTTAGCCGCAATAGCAGATCTAGAGAACTAATACACCAAAATTAGCTCTGAAACAAATCGAAATGAAACCCAACCTGAGAAGCTTTTACTCAAATTCCCAAATCCATAACTAGGGATGGATTCTTCGAGCCGCGCCATGCTTTTAGAACCCTCGAACTCCTAACCCGGGAGAGAAAGGCCCCGATCTTCGATCTAGGGCTAGGGTGTTTAGGAAAAAGATCAGAGAGGTCGAAATTTTATTCGATTTTTTCTTTTTTGCTGAATTTTGAGATCAGAGAGTAGCAAAAAAAGTGAGAAAGGTCGGATTTTTATTCGATTTTTTTTTCTTTTTTTTTCTGAATTTTGAGATCAGAGAGTAGCAATAAAAGCGAGAAAGGTCCAATTTTTATGCGATTTTTTTTCTTTTTTTTCCCTAAAAAATTTATTTTTATGGTGTAAAATAGAAGGATCCCAGAAGAAAAATATGGGATTGGTCTAAATACACACAAAACACAAACATACATACACAAAACACAAACACAAACAACACAGAGAGAGAGGAGAGAGAGAGAGAGAGAGAGAGAGAAGGGGAGGGGGAGGGAGGAAGAGGATTTTGGTTGTGTAGACTTTTTCTCTCTCTCTCTCTCCTCTCTCTCTTATTACTGTGGTTCTGTTTCTCCCTGCATAATATATATATATAGTTGTAGCCTTGTAGGTCCATACAACACCACCAGAATAAAACAAGGAAATATATAGGAATTTTTTTTTTTTTTTTTTTTTTTTCTGTTTCAGTGAGTTAGGTGTTCTGGTGATGAGTACATTTATGCAGTTACTAGAAAAGAAAAAAAAAAAAGAAAAAAAGAAGAAGCAAAATCCATAAAATAATCAGGAGTTACAACATAGTACTAAAACAACAAATACAATTTCTTCGAGCCGCGCCATGCTTTTAGAACCCTCGAACTCCTAACCCAGAAAGGCCCCGATCTTCGATCTAGGGCTAGGGTGTTTAGGAAAAAGATCAGAGAGGTCGAAATTTTATTCGATTTTTTCTTTTTTGCTGAATTTTGAGATCAGAGAGTAGCAAAAAAAGTGAGAAAGGTCGGATTTTTATTCGATTTTTTTTTCTTTTTTTTTCTGAATTTTGAGATCAGAGAGTAGCAATAAAAGCGAGAAAGGTCCAATTTTTATGCGATTTTTTTTCTTTTTTTTCCCTAAAAAATTTATTTTTATGGTGTAAAATAGAAGGATCCCAGAAGAAAAATATGGGATTGGTCTAAATACACACAAAACACAAACATACATACACAAACACAAACACAAACACAAACAACACAGAGAGAGAGGAGAGAGAGAGAGAGAGAGAGAGAGAAGGGGAGGGGGAGGGAGGAAGAGGATTTTGGTTGTGTAGACTTTTTCTCTCTCTCTCTCTCCTCTCTCTCTTATTACTGTGGTTCTGTTTCTCCCTGCATAATATATATATATAGTTGTAGCCTTGTAGGTCCATACAACACCACCAGAATAAAACAAGGAAATATATAGGATTTTTTTTTTTTTTTTTTTTTTTTTTTTTTCTGTTTCAGTGAGTTAGGTGTTCTGGTGATGAGTACATTTATGCAGTTACTAGAAAAGAAAAAAAAGAAAAAAAGAAGAAGCAAAATCCATAAAATAATCAGGAGTTTTACGTGGTATATGTTAATACAACAACAATTTATGAACATAGTATTCTACTGGCCGTCCCTAGCGAAAGTGGCAAAGAGTTTGGTGGTTGATACCCGAGATTTCGAATTTGAATTCTAGTTGATTCAAATTTTCAGCTAAGTTTATTTCTAAAAGAAATAAATGAAGCGGCTAGCGTACTACCTTTTTCTAAAAGAAATAAAAAAAATATAGTATTTTAAAATATTTGTAATGATATGCTCGAAAAGAGAAAATTTTCTGTATGACTATATAACACACCATTATTAGTATTTATTTTATTTTTTACTTTTAACTAAAGTTATTTACCTGTTTTTGATTGAGAAATAATCAATTTGACTGTGTTAATCATATTGGCATGTTAATTGTAATTGTAAGCATTTATTCCTACAATGACTAATAATATTGAGATATTTATTTAAGAATTATCAAATAATTTTATTCAAATAGAAAATTTACAAAAAGTTCTAATGAGATTTTTTTGAAAAAAACTATAGGAAGAATCCAATGGATGTATTAGTTTGGAGTTAAGAGTACAAAATAATAAAATAGGTAGAGTAGCATAGATGTTTCTAGAAGCTGAGGATCAAGTACAATAAATTGGTGAACTTTAATAAAGGAGGTTGAAACTTGAAACCAGTATATTCTTTTGTCCAGGATCTTGTTTTACTTATGATCTCATCATAATGGGATTTGGTAAGTGAATGGATTGATAATAATAATAAAAGAGCTTAATTAGTTTCTATCTAATATGTTTCAATAAGATCTAATTAAAGTAAGCCTTATTATGTAGCAAACAATTTATCAATACTTTGATGGTATACTAAAGATTCATAGAGCAGTATTGATGCAGAGTCTTCGAGAAAAAGCGATAACAATATTTGCTAATGAATAACAAACAATGATTCGCACAGAATTACTCATAAGATTTTGTATTTTTGTTAATATAGTATTACAGTAAAAAGCCTTGTGTTTGAGTTTTGACATGGAGCTTTGTGTGTGTGTGTGTGAGAGAGAGAGAGAGAGATAGAGAGAGAGAGATTCACCTACTTAATTTTAAACATCTATGCCTTAAACAAGGTGTTAAAATAATTTAATACTCTCAAATAGTTGGTGGAGTTGGTCATTATCTTCATTGCTAAGAAACTTAACCATATATTGTTAAGATTTGGCAAACAATCATTTGAATGAGAGAAAAGATAAAGAGAAAAGGAGTAAGGAAACAAAATGGTTGGTTCTCTAACAAAGGGTTACATGTCCCTGCAATACTTTTAAATTTAAATAGTGTTAATAATGAGGAGGGGACCATTAAAAGAAAAAAAAAAAAGTTAAAAAAGCAAAAAAAAAAAAAAAAGTGAAAAATTATGAAAGTGGAGAAACCTCACATTTGATGTCTCCTTTTATTGTGAAAACACAAGGGATCAGGTGGGTAGAGCATTTAATGTGTGGAGGAGGAGATTTGGGATTTGTTTTCATATAAAAGTTGATGCAATTAATTTATAAGGGAAGAGAAATGAGGAATTAGAGAAAGTTCAAAGCCACACAAATTAGAGTAAAAATGCTTATTATTTGTGCAATTATATAGTTAGGTTTTTTTTTTCATGCGTATTTTTTTTGGAAATTAATGATATTAATTGAGTCCATTTTTTTGGAGAGAGAAAAAAATAGCATGCTATCCGTTTTGTTCATTTTTTTAGTAATGAAGTTCACAGAAAATATAAAGCAACTAAACTTCAAACTAACTGAGTCACTTTTATTATGGACAAACTACATTTATCAGATATTGTCCAAGTCAATCAGTACATAATGACTAAGTTTGGAGATCTTTTTTGTCAATATATGCTTTCTTAAGAACACCAATCTTTCTTTTTTTTAAATGAAACTCAAATAGGTAGTTCTTTGTGCCGAGTCATTTCTAATTAAAGTATATAATAATAATTGAAGAAAAGGGAAACACAATGTCTTTATTTGAAGAGTACATCAGTATAGGCATGCATGTAAACAAGATGAGAATAATTACTTCAATCGGAAAAATAAATACAATATCGAAGCCAAACATTAGAAATATACTACTTTTCAATGAATCTTTTAAAAGATATCGGTAAACTCCATCACCTTTGTTCAATTCCAATACGACCTTAAAACAAAGTCTAAGCTCTCAAAATAGAGAATCTTGATCACATTTTCAAACTATAGATGTGACAATATCTGCGAAACCTTGTTTGTATAAATATAAACTTAATTTATTAGCACTTTAATGTGGTGTTACACAAAGTTAGGATCATATATATAATCGAAAACAACTCCACATACTTGGATTAAAGTGAGCATCTTTTTATCCTTTATTTTTTAATACATAATTGCTATCATGGCCTCCCCTTAGGAGACTGAAAACAATATTGAGACACTTTTTTGTGGCCAAGTGTAAAGAGTACACTATTTTAAATTGAATGAGACATAAAAATTGGGCTATGATTTTGACTCAAATTGCTATCCAATTAGCTAGGCCGGTTTGGTCTGAATAGGATATCTTATTTAGATTCACTTTCATGTCCTTTTAAAATCACAAAATGTATACATAATCCCTCTACTATCCCAATATTGTGAAATAATACGAAACAATCGTTGTACGGAACGGTGTTTAAATATTTTTATATTTATCACTCCCCCTCGCATCTGGGCTCGAGACTTTTCGCTAGGCCCATGACGTGGACTTGAATTAAATAGGAGAAAATTAATAATGTTGGGTGCCCGGCATGATTCGAACTCAATACCTTCTGCATTGATACCATGTGAAATAACCATTATACTCTACTAGCTTAAGCTAGTAGAGAATATTGTTTAAATATTTTTATATTTAACATATATGGTTACGAATTTAGTTTCCGACGACTGATGTATCGCTATGAATGATTCAGTAGTACGTTATATGTCAAAGTTTGGGAGAAAAATTATTTAAATCAAAAGTGCAAGTACCAAGTTGTCATATAGGAATAGTAGAGGGATCACCCATACATTTCATCCCTTTTTTAACTTGTATATCTTTTTTTAAGGTCCAATTGGGTCAATACATGCATGTTTTAATGTGGTCCAAAATTTAGGAAATATTTTTTTTTTTGTTTGGAAAAAATATTAAATAAATATCTTTGGAATTGTTTCTGTTACGGTCACAAGACCTGGTCGGCACGGCACATGTAAATGTTTCGAGCCCCAAAATAATATTTGGTCGGTGGAACGCAAAAAAAAAAAAGAAAAAAAGTATGATTATTTTGTTTGAAAAATTAATGCATGGACCATGCCTATAGACCAGGATTATATATAAATTATAACCAATTATGGAGAGTTTAAACAGTAAAATTTATAATTTTTTATACCGTTTTTGATAAATGGTGATACTGTTTTTTTTTTTTTTTTTTGGTCAACACCTTGACATATAAATGATATGAATTTTCAATTTAGCTCTTTTAAGGTGTGTAGATCACAATAAAAGGTGTAAAATTTCATTTTTAGCACTTATGGTATTTACATTTCTTCTAGTTTATACCATCCTAATTAAAAAATAAAATAAAAGAATTTAAAGCCTATGTGCTTCTACACATCAATACCAAAAACCCAAAAAAAAAAATGTAAAAGAAAAAAAGAAAGAAAGGAAAGTAGAGGGTAATTGAATCTTGGAATAGTTTTACATGGATAAGAAAGTAGAAAAAGAGGTTGAAATAAAAAAATAATATATATATATATAAGAAAAATAAAAATAAAAAGAGATAGAGGGAGAAAGAGAAAGAGAAATAAAAAAGTTGCATGATGCTTGTTAATTTGTCGGTGACCTAACACGGAGATAACCCTTTTTCTATTAAAGTCTCTCCTACTTACGCAACTACAGTTCATTTACGATCGAGGACAAAAAAATCTATAAGAATGTGCCTTATAAAATACTGATGCCAATTAGATGTTATTCTGCTCTGATATTATGTTAAATACCGTGTAATTATAATTACTCTTTAATTAAAAGTTTAAGTTACTCTAACGATGTTTTTAATATCTGTATCAACATTTTGTAGATTGGTTTAATTAGAGGCCTTCATCTATCATCTCTCCTATTTATGCAAGTTGTAAGTTAGTATTTAAACATGCATTATGTGTAGTTATAGTCCTTGTGAGAGGATGGTCTTTACTAATTGCATGATAAAATGGAAAATATTTAGTCAAATTTGGTTCAAATTGAGCTCGTAAATTTCAAACTAGATCCAAATTGACCTAAATTTTTCGTATTGCACTGTCACGAGCCTCTAAATCGAATCGATTTGAACTAAAAATTTAAAATTTGAAGCATAAATTGAGTCGGAATTGGATCGGATCAAAGTGGGTCATGATTCAGACACAATATTTGTTTGTAGCCTAATCTTTACTGTTGTGAGAATAAGAAAAAGTGGGTTTCATGGCACATTCCTTTGTCACTTTCCTTTGCTTTATTGTTTGAAGTGGGGGGAGAGAGAGAGAAAAGGCAAAGAGAACTTGTGATACTTTAACTCACAGATGCATAATAGTAATCCCCAAAAAGAATTAAAGAAAAGGAGTGAAGATCCACTCATGTACATGCTACTTTGGAATAATCCCTAATTTCTTTTAAACTTTTTGATATTTCTCAATTTTGAGCTATTCTTATTTTGTTTATTTTGGAAATTTTATCAAATTTTCATAATAACTACTTTTAGATGAGTGCACAACGGATTCACCAGTACTTAACAGGCTAATAGTTGGTCTAATTTTTAAATTTAACAAAATTCTCACTTAACCGGCTCCGGTAACTTAACTTGAAGTAAATAAAATTTAAAAGTATTGGTAAAACATATATATAGGAGTTAGGCTAGAATACTTGTGGAAGTACCGGGGCTCCGGTACTTCCACGTCGTTTTCGATGTTGGGACTTCCGAATCGACGATCGGCTCCGTTAAACTTGATCTAGAGTATTTGAAGTATCTAGAAAATAAATTTCGCGATTTTTCGATATCATTTGCCTGGTGATCGAAAGGGCTCAAAATCAGCAATTTCAATGGTCGTGGTGAGCCGTTTGCAAGTTTAACGGTGTAGAAATATCCAAATCACGTAAAATTTTGATAGAAAATTTTTTATACTATATAAAACAAGATCAATATCTTTGATCTAAAATTTTAGAGTCATATTATCACATTTTGTGAGATTTTTATTTTCAGCCATTGATTTTGAGCCCTTTCGATCACTAGGTAAATGATATCGAAAAATCGCGAAATTTATTTTCTAGATACTTCAAATACTCTAAATCAAGTTTAACGGAGCCGATCGTCGATTCGGAAGTCCCAACATCGAAAACGACGTAGAAGTACCGGAGCCCCGGTACTTCCAGAAGTCTATAACAAAATGGACGGTAACTGAAAGTGTTTTTATAATATTTAACCAAGAAAAGAAAAGAAAAAGGAAAAAGAGGTGAGGTACATCACATGATAAATGAGGGAACTTTTTCTTTTTCCTTTTTTTTTTCTTTTTTTTTTTACCCAAGCAAAGATGCTTATAATTTAATTAATTGGCCAATCTAGTCAATGGGGTGACACATTTGTGTGCTTATGACCTTTTTAGGTATATTGCTTGGTGTCTTACCATCTATGGTTTCAAAAAAAGTCCATGCCTTTTTCTTTTTTTTTTAACCTTTGAATTATGGTCACTCCCTTTATGCTTCCCCACCCATAAAAGTTTGGAAAGGTTGATCACAGTTCAAAAGTAACTTAAGGGAACCTAAAAAATTGCTTCTCAAAGAAGCATTCTAAAGTGGTACCAAGAAGCTGAAAGAAACCTTATAGGTCCTGGCAAATTTTAGATTTGGATTTAGAAAATTAGATCTATTGCTTGTAATAAGATTCAAAGTTAGATAAAGGATTCGGACGCGTTATAGTAGATTCACTAGAAATCCAAATACGAATATACGATACTAACGGTCGCACCTAACAATCTCCCAACGAATAATACAGAAGAGTCTAAGACTGGGTAATGCGTGTGAGACCCCAGATAGTCCTATATATAAGATATAATAGAGCTAAAGTTCTTAACCCGATTAAGCATTTTGGACGGGGGCTAGGTCCAAAAGGTTAAGAGAGTTAAGCGTGCTAGGACGGGAGTAGTCCTAGGATGGGTGACCCACTGAGAAGTTGGGGCATCACAGTTGGTATCAGAACCAATTAACAGCCGAAAGTGTGAGATGAGTCTCGACCGAGTCAGAATTATACAGCGGGGAGAGCGAAACTCTCATACTATTGACTGTTGTGGGTAGAGCGAGGCTCTCATACTGGGTAATGCGTGTTTATTAATAAGTAATAATCTTACTCTAGTGTTACAAAACTCATTTAATTCCTATTTCATTACTCTAGATGTTGAATGTAAACCTGCTTCATTGATGCAAAGTTATAGGGAAAATTTATGCACTTGATGTTAATTTCCAAAAGATCAGTTTCTTAGTTTTGTTACTTTTGTACACTTCTACTAATGCATAATTAACTAAGATTTCAGTTTCTTTCACTCCATGAGAAACAAAACTACTCAAATATTTCTCTACAATCTCACACACTGTAAACAAAAATTACATCTACGTTACAAATGTTCTTGAATCGGAATCATCCTTTCGATGAACTCCGATGGGTGATCCAAATCCGTCGAATCATCGACGACGACGACGTCGAAGTCGGCGAAGATCAACCGATCTCAATCTTCGAAGTTCCGAAGCCTTTACTTGGCAACAAGCCCGACGCCTACGTTCCGCAGCTCGTCGCGATCGGCCCGTACCACCATTGCCGAGAAGAATTGCGGGACATGGAGAGGTACAAACTCTCTGCGGCACGAAGAATCCAAGCCCAACTCCCTAGCACGAGTTTTCAACAAATTGTGACCATCTTCGGCAAGCTCGAGCATCGGATTCGGGCTCACTATCACAGGTAATATATATGTATATAGGAAAAATACAAAACTTCACAAAAATAATTTAAAAATGCTAATTCCAAGGCCGAAACAAGTGAATCTGGATACCAAACTCGGCCATAATGGTTTTGCGAGTCGATATGTAGATCTCGAAAAGTATTTTCTGAATTGGGATTGCACGCTAAAAACAAAAATCCGAGCGAAAAGTTATAATCGTTTAAAAATTTTCTGCACCGATCGTAAAGATTGCCGAACTTAACGGAATTTTCGGCACAGCTTTAGTTCAGTCGCGCTTTTCCATGAACTCTAAAGCAAATTGGCCGCATCAGTTGGCCCACTAGAGAGTTCTAGATGAGCTGATTAAGCATTGATTTTGGGTCAGGTCCAAATAATGGATTTGGGCCAAAAGTGGCCCCTAGATCAACCAAGTAAAGGCCCATAAATTACTAGATGAACTTGGTTTACCAAGTCAGCTGTGGACCCGCCAATCGCATCTATGTTCTAGCATTCTTTTTGAGGCAGTGGGCGGTCCACAGGTGATGTGGTGGACAATGCCCAGACAATGATATAAAACACTTGCGCTCCGGCCCAAAAAGTTTACAACGGGCCTATTGGGCTTCTTGAGGTGGCCCAGGCTTTTTTTTATTTAGATATGAAGATGAATTAAAAGCAAAAAAAAAAAAAAATTGAGTAAAAATACAAAATTTTAAATTTGTTGAATCTCTCTTTTTTACAAAAAGAAACCCACTTTTTTAAACTTATTATAAGATAATGGTAGCTTTCAACTCCATATAGTATATTATTTTTGAAATTGTGCATTGATCAATCATTTAAAGTTACAAATTGTGAAGTAACATGGCAATTTCGATTTCATCATTCACAGGTACCTCAATCTCATCGGCGAAACCATCGCATGGATGATGGCGATCGATGCGTCGTTCCTTCTCGAATTCCTTCAAATCTACACCACAACTGAACACGGCAAAACTATGCACAGGATTCCCTCTAGGATGATCCACTTAGTGGACACCGCACGACGAACATCGTCGCACAACATGATTCTTTGTGACATAGTCATGCAGGAGAATCAGATTCCTCTCTTTCTACTCCAAAAGATATTAGAAATCCAATGCCCACAACCCGAACCTGCCGTAGAAATTCTATCGTCGATGTTGATCGGATTCTTAAGGGAAATTTCGCCATTCAAGAAGATTGCGCACCCTTCATGCATTGATGCCTCACAATATGCACACTTGTTAGAGTTCCTCTATTGTAACATTGTACCGAAGCACGAAGAACCTTACGAAACCACACCAAAGGATGATCACGACGAACAAGAAGTGCAAAGATTTATTCGTAGCATCAAACGGCTTGCGATCGCAGTAACAAGCTACGTGTTCGACCGAATTCGAGCACTTTTATCGGTGATCGTCAAATTCATAGTGAAAATTCCGTTGAGAATTCTCGCAAACATTCCACCACTCTCAATCATAAAAATCCCTATTGAGGAAACTTTCTTTTGCCAAATGGATCAAACCCCCAAAATAAGCAATGCAAGTGTGACGCCGCTGCTCGAAGAGATTGCGATCCCTTCGGTGGCCGAACTAGCCTACGCAGGTATAAAGCTATCTCCTACTAAAGGTGATCTCTCGACAATTGAGTTCAATGTTGATAAAGCTACACTTCATTTACCCGTGATTAGTCTCGACGTAAACACCGACATCGTGTTACGTAACTTGGTTTCATACGAAGCATCGGTCGGGTCAAGGCCCCTGTTCTTTGCGCGATACATTGAACTAATGAACGGAATTATAGACACAGAAGAGGACGCGAAACTTTTGAGGGAGAAAGGGATCATAATGAACCATTTGAAGAGCGACAAAGCGGTTGCGGAGCTATGGAACGGGATGACGAGATCGATAAGGCTAACGAGGGTCGCGAGATTGGATAAGCTTGTGGAGGATGTGAATAAGTATTATCACAGCAGGTGGAAAGTAAAGATGAGGAATTTTGTGAGGAGAAATGTGAAGGATGGTTATACATGGGATTGTGCTGCTTTGTTAGTAGTTCTTTTGTTCTTGTTTGGTGTAGGTTTGCAAGCGTTTTGTTTGGCTCATGGGTGCATTAGAGTATCTCCTGAGAGAAAGGTAAGGGCATGAATTAATGTTGTGTATGCATGATTTAAATATATATATATATATATATATATATATATAGAGAGAGAGAGAGAGAGAGTTGAGCTGGAGTGCTATCACTAGCAAATAAGCTTCGTTGTCATCTATTTGTTTTCAATGATGGAGCATCCAATTGACGATCGGCACCGTTGAACATTATCTATACCACCTAAAGAATCTAGAAACCAAATTTTATATTTTTTCTATATTGTTTTCTTGTTCATCAAACGGATACAAAAATGAACGATTGAAAATGAATATTCTTTAAAAAGTGATAATAGGAATCTTGTAATCAACATCAAGAGTATAGATCTTGTTCTAAATAGTTTAACCAAAATTCGATTAATTTGGATATTTTTATGCTGTTAAACAAGAAAATATCTCATATTGACCATTAAGATTACAAATTTTGAAACCTTTGATCATTAGGCAATTATGTCGAAAAAATATAAAATTTGGTTTCTAGATACTTCAAGTGATATAGATCATGTTCAACCGTACCGATCGTCGATTTGGAGGCTCCATTATCGAAAATAAATAGGTGCATGACACCGAAGTCCGTTTGCTATTAATAGCATTCCAGCTCAACTCTCTCTCTCTCTCTCTCTCTCTCTCTCTCTCTCTCTCTCTCTATATATATATATATATGATGCAGTAATTTTTATGCTGTTAAACAAGAAAATATCTCATATTGACCATTAAGATTACAAATTTTGAAACCTTTGATCATTAGGCAATTATGTCAAAAAAATATGAAATTTGGTTTCTAGATACTTCAAGTGATATAGATCATGTTCAACCGTACCGACGTCGATTTGGAGGCTCCATTATCGAAAATAAATAGGTGACACCGAAGTCCGTTTGCTACTAATAGCATTCCAGCTCAACTCTCTCTCTCTCTATATATATATATATATATATATATATATGATGCAGTAATCATTTTATTAAGATGGAAATAATGTAGCTAGCTAAAGCTGATCTTACCAACTTAGGCAATTATTCTTATGAGTTTGTTTTGTTCCTTTTATTGTTTTCTTTGCGCCATGTTTCTCTCTTATGTTATTTTCTTTCCTTTTTGTTCCCTTGAAAATTCTCTTTTGATTTTCTTTATCTTTATTTTCTCTTTAATCATTATATATTATTAATATTTCGACACACATAATATAAAGCCTTTTTATTAATTCCGACGACGCACAGTTCAAAACTGTCATGGTGTGTTCATTACCTTTTTAGGTAAACAAACATTCGAATGGACCAGATTAGAGCATTGCTTTAAATTTACTAAAATTTTACATATATAGCAACTTAAATTTGTGAGCTAGAGGTGAGATTTAACATAACATGTTAATAAGATTTACACCGCACGTCTAGCTATCTAAAACAGGATCTCCTCCTAAATATTGTTCTCTTGTCGTATCCTTCTGTATCAAAACTAGGATTAGAAAATTGATTTAACTTTTAATCTTTATCTAACTACTGGGTAATTACTAGCCGAGGAATTGAGTATATCGCGCCGAGGAAAAGAAGAGATCCACAGAGAGAGAGCAGCAGGTATTAATGGCACACCCTTCCTTCCTGATGTGACATTTTGTGCAATTTTTGAAGGAGAATCGTCAGAAACCTGCCATCACACCCACGAGGTGGATGTCTACGTTATGGGCCCCACCTCTTGTCTCCCCCACCCCCAATCTCCCCTGTCTATTTCTCTCTCCTCCTTTTTTTTTTTCTTTTTTTTTTTTGCCCTTAAAAAAACATATATGCCTATTTTTATTCTTTTAGAAAAAATAATAGCAACTATACTTAAATTTATGACCTCAGATATCAACGATCAAATTCTTAGTCTACTATGCTATATACCGTCAATTTCTAAATAATTTTTATTCTTATGAAAGATGTGTCATATTGAATATAAAAAATTACTATTTGTACATCTATATATAAATATAATTTTGTATCACATTTATTCTAGAATTCACAAAAAAATTTTAGAATATTTAAAAAATTAATAAGATTAATAAAATAATAGCGTCCTTTGAAAGAGTTGAATGTAAATTTTACAAATAGAATTACTCTAGAATATATATATATATATATATATATATATATATATATATATATATATATGTATAGTCTACTAATTATTTTATTTTATGACAACCACTAGTCTAGCATTGATCGAAAACTGAGTTATCAATCTCAGCTTGTATTTTTATAAAAATTTTTTGATACTTTCGACTTCTTTAGTATTTAAAATATATATATATATTTTACAAGTAGAGAAATCTAATAGCAAATTCAAAAACAAATATTAATTATGTTTTGTCGTATAAGATAATGGAGGGTTTGATAAAAAAAAAAAACAATACCACAATTTTATGTTAAAATAATAAATTTTTATATAAATTAAATTTTTTTAATTAAATTTTTTTATTTTTATACTGAGTTAACTGTTACAAGGAATATCTTCCCCCCTCTCTCTCTCTCTCTCTCTCTCTCCCCTCCCTTTTCTCTCCTTTACTCTCTCTTCTCCACCTATCAATCAGTCAAATTCTATACATACCCACTGCCCTTTCCTTTTCTTTTTCCCCTCTCATACATTACTCTTCTTGGTTGCTTGTCTCCCTCTAGCTCCCTTCTTCAGTATGATCTCTTCTTCAATACTTATCTATACCCAACACTTGGTTTTATTCATATAATAATCTTGTTTCTAGCTAGATCAATTCACTATATATGTGTTCTTGGTAAGTTTTTCTCTTCCTAGCTACCTAGCTACCAAGCTCTACATAAGCCACTCCTCTCCTTGAAGCTCAAACCTTTGGATCCATATATATACATATCCTTTTTTAGCATGTAGAAGTGTTTGTTTGCATGGGTCTTGGAGATCTCATTCCCTATTAGCTTCTTTTCTCATCACCATCATCAATCTATTGCACCTACCAAGCCTTTCTTTATTGTGGGTCTCTCTCTCTCTCTCTCTCTCTCTCTCTCTCTCTCTCTCTCTCTCTCTCTACATATCTCTATTTCCATATATTTCTCCTTAATTAGCACTACCCTTTGCTTCCTCACACCAAGAAAGGCTCTCCCTTGTTGATCTCATTAAGACCATCTGGTTTTGGGGGTTTTTTTTTTGTGTGTGTGTGTGTGGAATTTTAGGGGATATTTCCATTTTGGAACTAAAAGGCTATGATGGGTCATGGTTGATATGTAGTTGTGAGGCTCTCTTTGGACCTGTTTGAGAGAATTTTTTTCCTCACTCCTCTCTGAGTTCTCAAGAAGGCATGGATTTCAAGTAAGTCCCATGAAAAGATCTTTCTTTCTTTTCAACAATATTTTGTCACTTAAAAAGCACTTAAATTTCTTATGATTATCACTAGTAAGGAACTCCTACAAGGTTCACCATTAGATTACTATATATATCTAATTACAATCCAAATTAAAGAAGGACCAAATCATTCCCTCTCTCCTATATATATATATTGCTTTTATAACAGGCAAGTTCTCTTTGTTCACCTCATGCAAAACCTTAATTAGCTTACACACAACTTCCCCTTGTGCCTTAATTCTTCATTTAATTAGATGCTCAGTTCCTACACATAATCAATTTTGATAGCTAACAAAAAGACTGATCAAGCTAAAAGCAATTTAATCACTCCTTTATATCCCAATAACTTGCTCACAATATTTAATCCAATCATCACACATTATATATTAATTATAGGTACGTAGTAGAAAATTAAGTCTTTGTATAAGCTTATTGTATGATATATAGGTCAGATCAGGATTTTAAATTTTAATTTAATTTTCAACAATTGATGAATGAATGAATGAATGAATTAACCAAATGCGCGGCAATGCATATATATGCATGCAGCATGTCGTCGGGGGGCGTGGCGGCGAGCCCGAACTCGGACAGCTCGGGGGCGTCGGCGGCGGTGCGGCCGAGCCGGTACGAGTCGCAGAAGCGGCGGGACTGGAACACGTTCGGGCAGTACCTGCGGAACCACCGGCCGCCGCTGGCGCTGGCGCGGTGCAGCGGGGCGCACGTGCTGGAGTTCCTCCGGTACCTGGACCAGTTCGGCAAGACCAAGGTGCACGCCGCGCCCTGCCCCTTCTACGGCCACCCCTGCCCGCCGGGCCCCTGCCCCTGCCCGCTCCGCCAGGCCTGGGGCAGCCTCGACGCCCTCGTCGGCCGCCTCCGCGCCGCCTTCGAGGAGAACGGCGGCCACCCCGACGCCAACCCCTTCGGCGCCCGCGCCGTCCGCCTCTACCTCCGCGAGGTCACAATTCACTTACACGCAAACAACTGATTACTCTAAAAGCTTAAGCTGCTGACTCTGTCAGGCTCTGTCAGGCTCTGACTTGACAGAGCAGAGTAATTAATGCATGATCATGCATGCTCATTACAAGTAAAAAGTCTTACTTATAAAAAGTTTGTGAAACTACCGCATGTGCGTAGAAACTTTTGCGCAGAGGAATGATCTCACTGCTCATTAGCAGCAGAATGTATTTGCTTTCTATATATGCGCTTTGCATGTGGTATCCAATGGTGGAGAATGGTGTTGCTTTTTAGAATTACGATAGATCTGAATGCTAGCAAGTCAAATGTGACTAGTAATTCGTAGGATTCAAAGCTTAAGCTATTAGAGAAGAGTGATGTTTAACTCTTTTAAATCCAACAGGTCCGCGATTGCCAAGCCAAGGCCCGCGGGATCGCCTACGTGAAGAAGAAGCGGAAGCGGCCCAACAACAGCAGCAGCAGCAGCAGCAGCAACCGGGGGCCATCGCCCCCGCAGCTCACCGACGGTACACTGCAGTCGGCGGCCCCCCCTCACGGGGAGCCGGAGGGGGCAATGCATTACTTTCATGGCCATGTTATGATGCCACTCGTCGACGGTCTCCCCGTCGACGGTCGTGATCAGGAGGTGGGGATGGAGTCGCATGCGGCCGCTGCCGCTGCTGCCGCCGCCGCCGCCGCCGGGGGTTTGATACCACTATCGGTGTTTAACTAGGCCTATAGTTTGCTATATATGTGTGTGTGTGTGATTTTTAGGAGTAAATTATTGAGTTCTAGTTAGTGTAGGGTTAATATTTACATATATATATAATGGACTCGTTTTGTTTCAGCTACTCTTAAGTGAATGAATGAGTTGTTGTGAATGCTAATATAGAGACTTAGATGCTGAATAGTTATCTATTTTGTTGGTGATCATGATGATTCAAGCCATGGGTTTGTTCTTGTTTGTGGGGGGTTTTTTATACTTTTTTTTTTTCTTTTGTTTGAGTTGTGTGGTTTGTTGTGATGGTTAGGGAATGTATCATAGTATTGGAAATGATGATTTTGTCTTCTTGGTTTTTCATCAATAGGAGCTTTGGAACTCAAAATGTATTTGGAAAATGGGAGGAATTGTTAGAAATTAATATGTGCTTAATTAACATGCAATTTTTATATTTATCATTTAAGTGGAATTGATGATATCTATTTTCTAATATCATCTCTTAAATTTTATCAATTAAATGATCATCAATGGAACGTTGAAAGCTCATCCTTCTCTTAGTGCTCTTTCTTGTAAATTTCTCACTTTGGCATTAATATAATTTTATTATATTCATACTTAATGATTTCATCCTATAGTTTCAAAAATATACCTCTTCATTAATTCTAAGTATTTTGGTGCTCATCCTTTTGTAATATTTTGAACAGATTTAAGTTTGATTTTATTTGTATGTTATTCTTCATTTGTTAAACAATATCAAAATAAACTAGTATACACTAAAAGCTATATAGCTAACATGTTCATTTTCATCTATATATATATATCTTATTACTATATATCTCCTAAAATGGAGAATATGCTTTTTTTGGAGAAAATTTATAGAATATGTTAATTAGTTGAAGTTAAAAAGCATTGTACTTATTCAGATGTAGAATGTTGATCATTCTAAATATTTCCAAAATTTTTCTTCTGTTCTTATTTTTATTTTCCTCTAGCTCTTGACCCTCATTGTATACCTCATTTAAATTTGTTGCTAGTCAACAGTCAATAGTACTGTTATATTCTGCATGAGTGCCTACAAAGCAATACTGTTTAAAAGGTCATGAGGAGACAATACATGTACAACCACAGCATGCATAGGTTAGAGACATGACATGACGTACAGTGAATGTGAAAGTGCCATGAGATAGGATACAATTAATGTAGTATGAGAAATACTAACTGTATACTTATAATATAAGTAAATATTTTATATTTAACTTTTAAAAATCAAGATTTACGCACTTGCCTTATCAACTCTATATTTTTAATACTGAAAATTGAAAAAGAGTTTCAAAATTCTAAGATTATGTTTAAAAGGTCAAGATCTATGCGAATATATCTTATGAAATCTATTTTTTAAATACTAAAGATCGAAAAGAGATTTAAAACCTTATAATCATGATGAAGGTGTAAAATCTATAAGCGCCTATTATACTGGTAATATTTCTCTATATATAGTGCTTTATGCAATTATATGTCACAATGTTTAGTATGTCAATTGTCATTTTGATAGGTTGATGTTCCCTTTTGAGTGATGGAACAACCATGGAAGTTAGTGTTTTCTTGTTCTTCTAATGATCAGGACACTCTATATACAAATCATTGATATTCAAAGTTGAATATATAGTTTCCAGTAGCTCAATGCCATATATATATATATTGCCTATAAATATTTTAGTTATTACATAAGATTAAGTCGATGCCAAACATCTTGGTGCTAATTCATTTTAGTTAATTGAGCCTATAAATATTTTGTACTTTAAATAGTGTTTTTTTTGGTATATATATGTATAGGACAGTTTTAATTAAGAGTGTGGTATAATTGTATATAAATGATTAGGGCTACTTTTACCAACAAAATCATGTTTTTGAGATTAATTACAGCATAATCTTCAACATGTCTTTTTGTATAGACATGTATATTAGATTATACCATATTGAATTTAGCACAATCTTTAACATGGTTTCTTGCTAGCTAGTTAATCCACAAACTGTCTTCATGTTTTTTTTAAAAAAAAAAATTCTATTCTAGCTGGTTAGTAAGGACATAAAATTTAATAATAGAATAAAAAAGGAGTTCCATTATCACAATAAATAATCACCACCTAATTACTTGAAACAATATAAAAAGAAAACATGAATTTTAATCAGGAACTAAAGCAAGCAGTTTTTAATGTTTATTTGCAAACACATTCGTTACGTATTGGCATCATAACAAATATTTATTATATTGTAGGTAATTTTTGCAACAGTATATTTGCTTACGTCCACATAAAATATTTGTAACTAAAAATAATTGTAATAACCGACCGTCCCTAGCGCAAGTGGCAAAGGGCTTGGTGGTTGGTACCCGAGGTCCCAAGTTCGAATCCTAGTTGATTCACATTTTCAGCTAAGTTTATTTCTAAAAAAAATAAACGAAGCGGGTAGCGTGCTACCTTTCTCTCAAAAAAAAAAAATGTAATAAATTAATATTAAAACTCGATCAGCTTAGTTTTGTGAGAGGTACTAATAAAATGATTAGGTGTTAATCATATTTCCATCTTTAGGAGCTAGTGAAGGTACTATAAGCACTATATATAACTTTACAACTAATAGGAAAATGGTTATATGTATATACATAGCTAGTTCAACTTTACTCTTTTGCCCCGACCCTTTACTATATAAGAGGGGAACATCGCAGGTATATTCGTGGAAAAATTATATATGTGTCACGCAAGCTTTATATATCCTTAACCAATTAATTAATCACTCTTTTTATGTTAATCAATGCTTAGTCTTTGGTCAATTTATTGTAAACTAGTATCGATATGATTCCTTAAACTCCAAGCTTAAGCACTCATTACATTACTTAATTAATCATCTCATGTTTCTATATTAAGCAACTTTAATAAGAAAATAACTAGGTTAATACGTAGCTAGGTTTATGTATACTATAAACCTATATATATCGGGGTGTTTCATATGCTCAATTGAGGAAACACATGACCAATTCATGCAATGTGGTCAAACCGTTGACTAAAGTGTGAAAAATTATGTGGGAACAAAAATAAAGTGGTCCATGTTCTTCTAAGTGCACCATATTTAGTGCTCTAAAATGGTGGAGATCATGGAATACATACCAAATTTCCAAATGGTTGGTGGGATTATTTCGTTCTCCAGTGGAGGTTCCTCAAAGATAGGGGAAGGACCACCATGCAAAATATATGGTTCTTGTTTGGTAGGGATTGAGCTTTTTCCAGAAGTACTTTTGAGCTGTTTAAAGAAACAGTAACTTCCTTTTTAAAAGATTACTCCAACAATTTCCAGCTAAGGGTTTAGTGGTTGGTACGTATTCGAGGTCCTGAGTTCGAATGATTCACATTTCTAGCTATGTTTATTTCTAAACGAAATAAAACGAAGCAGATAGCGTGCTACCTTTCTCTAAAAATAAAATTTACTCCAACAATTTTCACTACAAGAGAAAAAAGAAAAAAGAACACTTAATTATATGTGGCTAGTAAGAGTGAACACCCCACCCCTACCAAATAAAAAAAAAAGTGACCCTAAAGAGATCAATTATATAGGGCACTAGTTAAGTAGTTATTAAGTTATCTTTACACAGGCTGTGCTAACCAGCGATTTACCTTTTTAGACTAAAAAAAGTTAATATTTAGCTTAATTGTTATATTAAAAATCTGACTCGTGAACTGACTATGTATTATACATAATGTTAAGTGGTATTAAAAAAAGAGAAAAATGTAGAATACATCTTGAGGATGATCAAAGTTTGGTGTCATAGATTAGATTCAATATTAATTGTTTTGAAATTGATTTTTCCTTCACACCAACATTAAGCACAAATCTTTTTTCTTATTTATTTAAAATCTCAACCAAATTATATTAATTTAACAAACCCTTTTCACCACATAAAATCCCCGATTTTTTGCCGATCAATTGCCGAGGAATTCGCACGGCACATTGTTTCATTTCCACCACACATGCACACACACACACACACACAAAATAAAATAAAAAACAAAACGAAAATAATAATAATTAAGGGTGCGAGAGAATCCATAGTCTACCAAAACAGCACTAGTGTAATAAATGAGCAAAATCTGAAAAGACCCATGATTTCATTGCCTATAATAGAAAGGTCCCCCCCACCTCCAATAAGTTAATCAAAAAAGGACAAAAGGATCAGAAAGTAAAAATATTAAAGAAAGGAGTGTGTGAGAATTTTTATTTGGGGGGTCACATCAAAGCCCTTTTGCCAACAAAGTGAGAGAAAACAAGCAGATCAACAGATGAGATCAGAAGATCTCTCCCAAACTTTTTATTTTTTGGGTAAAAGTTTACAGGCACCCCCTTAGCTATAGCTGCTTTTGAAATAGCCCCCTCAACTTTCACTGCTCTTTCTCATGAAGTATTTAGCTTTTATTTTTTTTCTACAATTATATATAATTACGAAAAGGCTTAAAAAATTTTAATAATTTTTTTTGATAAAAGAAAGTCAAAAGTTAGAAGGGTGTAAATAAAAAAAAATGTTTGGAGTTGAGTTGCGGACTTGTCTCAAAATGAGCTATAGGTGAGGGGGGTCTCCCCACATTCTTCTTTTTGTAAAACTTTTTTATTATTATTAAAAGAAAAGGTAATTATTATTAATTAATTGAGAGTGGTGATTTGACGTTGATTTGATGGGTCGTGGGTGGGAGGGGAGCGCCGTGCGACCGCCACGTGTCGCGCGGGCAGCGGCTGTCGCCTGCGCCGTGGACAAAGGCCTTCACCACCCCCTCCGACTACAGTTGTTCGGATTCGCCCCGGGAGTTGGCGGGAAATTGCGGTTGTGCCATCGCGTGTTGTAGCGCTTTGTAACGGCCGACATTAACGGCTCGGTCGGGCGCCGCCGCCGTTGTAACGGCGCGCCCGAAGCCCGTTACGGCGTTGGAGTGAAATTCCCGGTCACCGTTTTGGCTGCTGGGACCCACTTGAATGGACGGCGGAGATCCAAGGGTGTAAAAAAAAAAAAAAGAAAACTCGGGTTTCGGGCCGTAGAATACAAATACAACGCAACGAGCGGGGCCGTTGGTGGGGTCGTACGGATACTGATGACGTGGCGTGGAAAACGACAAAACTGGCGGGAGACGGGGCACCGTCGCTTTCGAAGAAAACGTCGCCTGGCGTAGGGCCACGTGTCCCTTTCGTCACGCGCCCCGTATTTTCCGGATCTCGTCCCTTTTTACCGGATCCGGGTTCGCCTTTTCCCCCGCTTTTCGACCCGTTAAGAGTTTTTACCTTATTTGTGATACAATTGCACTTAGAAACACTGATATGCACGTTAGCTTTTATATACTATTTTTTTTTCTGATAAAAGTTTCATGCAGTGTAACTACTTTTATATACTTTACGTACAAAAAAGGAAAAAAATATTGGATTATTTCATGTGGAAAAAAAAAAAGACAAATTGAAAAACATCTATGTGGTCCAAAGAGAATGATTTAATCCCTAGAATGAATGAATTTTAGTAGACAGGCTCTATATTTCGTGTACTTCACGGGATTGAGCTTTTACTATTCCCCCTATAACAGAAACAATAGGCTTTTTCCACCTAATAAAGTACATCTTAGATTTATGTATGCATCTAAATTTAACACTTGTTCCTGTCATGCATTAAAGCCACAAGGAAATAAATGATGAGGTGTGTATAAGTCTGATCTAGGACCCATATAAATTGGCACATTGTGGCCATATTATTCAGTGGTTTCAATTACTTGTGATGTTGATGTTTTTGTTCATGAGACTTCTGAATCATTGAGAGGAGCTTCATGTGATGATATGGGAAAGCTTGTGAAGTGGAATAGGCTTAAAAGTGATATTAAGTTCAAATTAAAGTTCTTTAGTTTTGATGTTCAAAAGTTTATTTATTAGAGTTTTGTATGGCAAAAGTTTTAACTTTTTTATTTGCCCGAGCTCGCTCGCTCGCTTCTTCTCTGGAGGACTTAGGTTGGATGCTATTTTTAAGAAGTTAGGCTGAACAAGCACAAAAGCAATCAAGCGTGCGAACTTTTGAGAAATTATTGTTAATTGCACTGGACGCATTCATGCATCCGTACGTTGGATAATACATCTAATCATCCAATTTTTAAACGTAGAAAATGTTGTAGTCTCGTTATTTGTCGAGAATTGAAATATGAGACGTGATATAGAACAACAGATGTACCGATGCAACAAGTGTTAGTAATAAATTTATCTGTTTCGTTCATTTTTTAAAAAAAATAAATTTTACTAAAAATATAAAATAATTAGGTTTCGAACTCGAGACCTCAGATACCAACAATCAAACTCTTTACCCTTTGCGGCAGGTACTGTCGGTACAATAGCAATAACCCTTTGTTGAGAAGAAAAACATGAGCCAATGGGAATATTGTATCTTATCCTCTCTTTTTGTGTGAAATGGGAAGGAAGGGTTAGGAGATGAGATTCTTTGTTACAAGTCTATCATCTTGGCCACAAGTTAAAATAAAATTTCACTAACATCACATAAATTTAAAAGTAGCTTGAAATGGAGATGAGAGGATAAGATTCACCACTCAATTGAATATCTAATGCTGCACTTTAGATGGACATGGATACTCTACTCAAAAATGGAATGAAAAGAAGAGACAACACTTTATCCATCCTCTATTCACCATTTCTGCTAAAAAGAGAAAAGAAAACCAACTTTAATATAAAAATTATGAAGCATCATAGTGCCTACCTAGCATTAGGCACAGCAAAGTCACTCCAGTAGATGCGAAATTTTGACAAATTTAAATGACATTAGTAAAAATTGATCGCTTCAACAACGAAGCGAAGCTCGTAATTATAGAATCCAACTACATATTACAAATAATTGTAATGACAACAAGAATAAGTTAAGTGATATATGATTGGTACCGACCGTCCCTAGCGCAAGTGGCAAAGGGCTTGATTGTTGGTATTCGAGATCCCGAGTTCGAATCCTAGTTGATTTACATTTTCAGCTAAGTTTATTTCTAAACGAAATAAAACGAAGCGGGTAGCGTGCTACCTTTCTCTCTCAAAAAAAAAAAGTGATATATGATTGGTTATTGAGGTCAAGGATATCGATTCAAGCGCTCGAATTTTGTAAATTATTACTCAAATGAAAAGATTAGCTTGAATTCGTAGATGTTGTAGAGTAGATCTTGAGAAAGTAGTATCATTAGATTTTTTTTCAATTTTTTTTTCAATTATTAATAAGGTTTTAAACTTGCCCTGTAGAGGTGATGTAATGTAATTTGTGTAGCAAAATAATGTTCTCTGTCATTAATAAATTTGTCCTTTATCATTAATAAACTTGTCCTTTATAATTAATGACAAGTACAAGTGCTTAAGGATTTACCAGTATGAAATGTGGAGTGGCTCCACTCACAGTGCATAAGGATTCTTCTACCTTTTTTTTTTAGTTTTTAATTCTATTCATTTAATTAAAGAAATGAAAAAAATTGATTGGTTGAAAGCTTTGTCAAATTGCAAGAGCTTTGTTGGTTTATGGATTACCTAATTATTTTAAACAGTGTCCATCATTATCAATTAGGAAAATATAAGTTTTTTACAAAAAAATTTGAAGCCTATGATTAGAGGGACCTACATATATAAATTAATTAATTAACAAATGCAAGAATCTTAGCATGTTACCCTTAGTGTAAATATGATGATTAGAGCACCTATTTGTCCCCAAAATGGAGGACTCAAAAAAAGGGCAAACATGTCTGAAAACATACAAGCATGAATTAGTCATAAAATATAAACAAAAGCACTGGTTATTAACAAGGCCACATCATTACATCTAATAGGGGGGGGGAAAAAATCAAAGAAAAGGACAAGGTTTGATAGGTGAGATAAGTAGATTATATAGTCTATATTTTATGGAGCAGGATTTGAAGCTGGGTCATGCTCTAAAAAGCTATGTAGTTGAGAAAAGAGAAAACACTGGTTGAACAACTAGATGTTGATTGTTAATTCAATATTTTTTGACATTATCAATAGCCCCACAATATATATATATAGATCCACTTGTATGCATGGATCCACAAAAATATTATAGCTTAAAATTAAAGATACAGTAGTTTTCAGGTGGCTAGATTGCTTGTAGAATTGACTCTTTGATTGAACTAATGATTCTGAAATAATAAGGTAAATGATATGAGTAAAGTTTTACTTAAACGCGTTTTGCAACTAATAAAGTTTAAATTCATGGTCTTTGTGAGGTAAGTATTTAGCTAACCATGAGCATCATTAGTTATCAGAGTACTCCCAACTGTAGAGTCTCAGCATTTTCATTCCCCTTCCCAAAATTCTCAAATAATACAACAAAACTGAAATTAAATTTCGATATGCATAAACATTATCTATATAAGATAAAAGAAGATTTATTTGACCATTTGCATGTGAGAATACTGTGATGGTTAGAGTTGGGGAACTACCACTTGAATGAAGTTATGGAAACAGAGAGAGAATAACAGAGTCACTAATACATGTAATACCCAGCCCATATATGAAATGTGCAAATTATTTCAAGCCCCCACTAATTAACTAAGTGAAGCCCAGTACAGCACTAATACACTATGTCAAGCCCATAAACCCACAATAGCAGTGCCACCTCAGTTCTTGTACAAAGTGCTTATATAGCTTTATCAGAAGATGTTGGGAAGGTACTTCAAAATTGGGCAGGGAACATATGAGGATAATCATACTAGTGTTACTAATTTGGTTTCAATTTTTCTTTAACATATGAACAAACGCATACATGGCTTGCATGAGAAAGAGTCACACCTTAAACAGTTCCATATCAGATGATGTTAAAGAAGTATTCAAGTATAATAAGCATTTTGGCTTAAAACTTGCTTAAGCATAAACACCCACACTACATTTCATCAATTAAGATTTCATCAAGCATCATGGAATCAGTAGCCACTTCCCCACACGATTAAATGAGTTATCAACGGTAGAGTTCAAATCTAACCAAGCATTTAGGACACCAATAAATGATTCCGAGAGAATACCACTCATTTGTGTTTTTTTTTGGGCTTTTGATTAAACTGTGAAACATAAAAAATGAGTAGAAACCAACTGTAACTAACTTCCCAACAGTAAATATTCAGAGGCAAAAAGAGAGAAAAAAGCATAATCAGTTTGCCCAATGTAAGATTAGTTAGACAACAAGTGGAAAATTTGACAAAACAGAAAAGAAAGAAAGAAAAGGAACTAATCACTCCACTTTTTTAGAACTGCCAACATCAGACCCTGGTAATGGGGCGAAAATTGGAGAATATTTATGGTGGTGGATAACCGTAAGCATGACGACAATGTTTGCAGCAAAGAACAGCAGGCTTGCTAACCAAAGTTGTATGAAGACATTCTTTCCCTTGAATTCAAGCAGGTAAGCCCACATTAGCCAATGAATTTGAGATCCCATCCACGCTGAGATGCATATCAAACCTCTAGATTTGAGTCTCAGACTGCTCCAAGGGAGAATCAGCGGCAAAAGGCAAAAGAACCACACAAAGTACTGAGCAGTAATAACCTGAAGAGTAAACATAAACAGTTATCAGATTACACAAACAAAACTTTATATAGGTTTGTTAGCGATTTGAATAAGATAATATATTTACTATGATGTTATCATAAAATAGTTAGGTAGTTTGTAAATTCCCGAAGGATTGCAATTTAGCCTCTAATCTTTCACTCAGATTATTCCGGGAATTTACCAGATTTCTCGCCATATCATTCCGGGATATATTAGCTGCTTAAAATGTTTATGTTCATTAGTTAAATGCCCTGCTCCATAAAGATGTTTGCAAGGGATGAACGTGCAATAATTTCAAGGAGAAATATATTTAAGCGAAAGATTAGAAACCAAGTTGTAATTCATTGAAAGTTCAGGTACTGCCCCATACATTTATCAAAACTTATTGGTGTTCTAACAAAGGGAACGGTGGTGTTAAGAAGAAATTTCTTATTTATCAGCAGGGGCGAATAAAAGATTTGATTCATACACTAACCTTGTTGAAAGCAACAAAGGCGACCGTCTGCAAAAAAAGGCAAAATGGAAGGTCTAGTCCGAAGCGCCAGATGAGGGCAAACTGCACCATCAGCTGCGGTAGGAAAGATATAAGCTTCTCTAAAGTTGAGAAACCCAGCTGGTGATGCAGATAGATGTGATAGAAATATATAGAGAAGTTGTGCCTCGGATCAGTTCGTGTGAGATGATACAGAAGAGCTTCATTTAAAAAATCCCAGCCGTAGAGATGGAAGAAAAGCGCGGTCCAAAAGAAGAACACAGCTCCAGAGAACAAGCCAAATACTATTGTGTGTCTTGTTATAATGCTTTGTAGGAAACACCATGTCGCCATCCAGCATGATGAAGGTTTTGCAGCTATTTTGGTGGAGCTTTTGTACAGTGAGTTTTGTCGAGAACTCCACTGAACAAGAACAGACCTCCCAGAAGGATCAATGTTCAGTTTACTTAGAACCAGGACGAAAGGGAGTGAATATATGATTGGGTATACTCGGAAATGAACAATAAGTCCATACCAAAATGCTGCCTGGAACACCTTACCTGCAAAAATGAGGACCAGCAGAATGGTTAAATATCAAGTTACAAAAACAACTTAAAAATGTAAATATATTGCGGAAGTGCTAATCACTTTTTTCAAATTCAACGTCATTTCTGAGTAAACTATGACTAGCTCAAACTATGGGTAGTGATACCAAGGGCTTGTTTGGCCAGGCTGGGGCTTTCCTTGATAGTTTCCTACTTCACCAAGTTTAAAAGCTTCAAACTGAAGCTTCTTTAGGGCCCAAAAGCTCATTTTGATTGCCTGCACTAGCAAAATGCCCTCCGCTTTTTTTGTTGCGAAAAGTCTTATTTTCTCAAGTAGAGAAGTCACTCCATAAGCTGGGCCAGAAAGGCATTAATGTTTAACTTCACTTTTTCTCAATTAACATCTACCACAAGCAAGACAGTAATCCTGGGTACGAAATATTGACCAAACCAACAACACATCAAGTAATACATTATAAAATCACTGGTATATCATTCTAGGATAAATAAGCAATTATGCAATGCATTGCCACTATGCGTAGAATAGTGGAAGTTTTCAGTCAGAAAACACAACTGTGAGATACTCTTCAGCATGATAAGACACTAGAAAAGTTAACCACATATAAGGAAATATTAATTAAAACAGCGCACTAAGAAAGTAAATACGGCGCGTACAGAAGGAAAAAGAACTTACACCATTCATAAGACAAATGACAATCCAGAGAATGATGGCGCAAACAATGGGCTCGCAGTTTCCTCTAGTACCAATGGTGAAAGTGAAAGGATTGAAAAGCCAAACTGCCACAGACCAGAGGCGAAGTTCCTTAGGCACGCCGCGTAACTTCAGAATAGTGTCAATGAAGAATCCCACCAGCAGATCTGCATGAAAATATAAGTTAGAAATAAATCATATCCAACCATGATTTCCAAAATCCAGCTAAGAAACCATGAGTTGGTAATTAGTTCCCACAAATAGCAAATAATGCAGCATTTTCATCTTGATCCAGCATTTCCACCACAATCAAACTGGATAAGTAAAAATGTATAGTGACCCCCTCAACTCCAGGCAACTTTAAACTAGATCCCTCCACTGTGTTTCCTTTTGGTTGAAGCCCTAAACTTTTGACTCTTTTGAAATCAAGTCATTTTCATAAAATCAAATTGGAAATTTGACAAAGTTTAACAGTGATTGGATTAAATTTGAACTATTCTAAGTACTTGTTTATCTGATAAAACTACAGATTTCATTGAGAGATTAATTTTAACAAATTTCCAATTCAATCTAGAAAATAACTCAAATTAGATTGACACTGTCAAATTTCACCACTCAAACTACTTCTCAATCAAAACAAAAATGAATTCATTATCAATTAGCAAAAAAATAGCCAATAAAAGCATTAACTTTAACCAAATTCTCAATTCAACCGACTCAAATAACAGAAATGAAAACAAATAAAACCTGATTTCAGGGTCCATTTCATAATGCCCATCAATATCCATACAATTTTATCAAACAGAAAAGAGAGAGAGAGAGAGAGTAAAAAAAAAAAAAACCAACTTTCCCGTGCACCGGAGATTGAGAAGAAGAGATTCTCCCACCCCAAGGATCGATGAAGGGTCGAATTTTTAAAGCAACTAATGAAAATTACTCAAATCACAACAAATAAACATTGATTTCAGGATCCTATTTCAAAATGGCCAATACTTGAGTGTTCCCCATACAATTTTACCCTCACAAAAACAAAAAGAAAAAATCGCATCTTTTTCCCATACCAGCGATCGAGAAGAGGAGCTTCCCCCAGGATCGATGGAGAGTGGAGTTGGGGACGAGGACGAAGGCGAGGAGGGGGGAGTAGCGGTAGGTGGAGCGCTCGAAGGGGGACCTCCCCGCGGCGACCATGGCGGCGGCGTCGGAGAAGACGATGTAGTCCACGTCAGTGTACCGCACCTCCATGTGCGCGTCCTGCCACTCGCCGTAGACCACCAGGGCGAGCCTCAGGATCGCCGAGATCACCATCATACGGCGGAGATCGATCCGGCCCATCGCTCCTCCGCGAGCCCGGTCTACGTGCTGCGTTTGCGACGAACCCTAGTTCCTGACTCTCTCTCTCTCTCTCTCTCTCTCTCTCTCTGTCTGCTGTGTGCGTGTGTGCGCGAGAGCTTCGAATGGGAGAGATCGAAGTGCGAACCCAGCGTATAAACCGAAGGTGGTACTTCCCCACTCATCAACCGCCACGTGTACACATTTCGAATGGGGCCCACGTGTCATACTCACAAGAGCGTTATATATATATATCTCGGAGAGTGCGTTCGACTTGGTTTGAATTATTAACAACTATGCCCCTCACCCACCACCTCCTCCTCTCCTCCGCCGCCGCCGCCGCCGCAGCGGCGGCGGCCGCCGTCGTCGTCCTCCGCCTCCGCCGCGCTCCGCCGCCGCGCTCCGGGCCCTCCTCCTCCTCCCTCTCCGGCGCCATGGGCGAGCGCCGCACCCTCACCCTCCTCGTGCTCTCCGCCAAATCCCCCGAAGAGATCGCCCTCGCCCGATCTGTCGACTCCAATCGCCTAACCCTAAATCTCCGCGAGGGAGACGAAGAGGAAGAAGGAGAAATTAGAGTTTTGTTGGACTCCGATGTCGACTCAATCGACCACCACCCAACGTTCGGGTTCCAGCTTTACATGGAAGCGCTCTCCACGAAGCGCTTCGGGAGGCTCCTCGTATGGTCCCCGAGGATCTCTTCCACTCACGACCTCGTCGCTAAGTGAGCAAAATCGCTTCTTCTTATCAAATTCTTAAAATTCTGAGCTTGTTTTTGATTTGGGTCTGTTTAATAATTTGATTTTTTGAAGCCCTGGGCAGGAATTTTCATGAGCTCCCGATTGGTACAGTGTGTGTTGCAGATATTCAATCCAAAGGAAGAGGTTTGTGAGAGAAATTTTGTTGGTTTCAGATATGAATTAGTGCTCTTTTGGTTACCTTAGCTATAGCACATTCTAAAAACTCTCATTTCATTATCCAATCTTTCAATTTATTGATTTCAGAAAATTTTGTTGGTTTCTGCCAAAAAAGTTGGAGAATGTTAGATTACAGAATCCCCTACTGAGAAACTAGAAATACTTTTAAGTTCTATGGCAAGTAAGTTAAATGAATTTATATTGTATGATCAAGGTTTGGCAGTAAAACCAAAAATTT
Source organism: Puya raimondii (assembly GCA_016920855.1). Lineage (NCBI taxonomy): Eukaryota > Viridiplantae > Streptophyta > Magnoliopsida > Poales > Bromeliaceae > Puya > Puya raimondii. The sequence goes on from JABWPP010000050.1 coordinate 216,393,180, forward strand.
TGAATTGTAGCCACCCATTTCAAGATGCGATATAGTTTGTAAGTTCCGGACATTCTTATCATAAGTTAACTTGGTTACTATTTTCCCAAAGGTCGAGCGAAGAATGTGTGGGAATCGCCGCCGGGTTGCCTTTTGTTCTCTTTTACGTTGCAGATGGATGATGGGAGGAAGCTACCTCTCGTGCAGTATGTTGCGTCTCTTGCAGTAACCGAGGCGATCAAGGAGTTGTGTATAACTAAAGTAAATACTTTTCCATGCTATAGTGGATTTCATTGTACTGCCATTATGTTTTCGCTTCTCTTGTTCTCGATTTATCTATTGTTCTATGCTTTAATGTCATATTAAAATTCCCTTGAGACTGTAGTATATGATAGTTTGATTTTGACTGTAATGGAATTTCAGGGATTGCCGCCGCTAGATGTCAGAATAAAGTGGCCCAATGATCTGTACTTAAATGGTCTTAAAGTCGGAGGCATTCTTTGTACCTCAACCTACCGATCCAAAAATTTTAACGTTTGTGCTGGTAAACAGGTTTCTCCCTTCTTGTGACTATTGTGGATGTTTATGGCATTAGATAGCTGAATCATATCCATTGATTATACTTTTCGTTGTCTCATTTCATGGTCTTGAAAATCAAAATTGCTAGTTGTTTCTCTTTGTTGTAGGTGCCTTTTACCTACACCCTTGTGATAAGTCAATATACTTTATGCAGGTATTGGTTTAAACGTGGATAATGAAAAGCCCACTACATGTTTGAATGCAGCGCTCCAAGAAAAAAGTTCTTCACATAGACTAAAGAGAGAAGAGATTCTTGCGTCTTTTTTCAATAAATTTGAAAATCTTTTTGAGATTTTCTCGAACCAAGGTAACTAATAAACTAACGCTGCTGTCTTTCTTCTGCTGCTTTTGCGCAAAGTGTTAATTTATACTTCAGTTGCACTTAGCTAGTTGTTTTTGATATCTGTAAAATATATGATACCTCTTATCACTTTTTTCATGGTGAAATTTTAGTCATGGATCTTTTTTTGGCCCTTCTATATGATATTGAATGCTTAATGAGTAGCTACAGTCATTTACTATGCTAATTTATGATAATTCCATGATATCTAACTTCACTGTAATGTTCGCATTTTGTCCCACACTTATGTAGGTTGATTCATTCTTCTTTAAGTGCATTAATCAGCTTTAATAACGAAGTAGTGATGATTAAGATGGCTTTTGATTTTCTCACTGTTTTCCAGGCTTCCAGTTTCTCGAGGAGCTATACTGTGAGACATGGCTTCACAGGTATGAAGCTAGTTCAAAGAACTGCATCTCTTCTACTCGTTTGGTTTTTCTATATCTTCATGATCATGCAATCACATTAGTGTTCTCATTTCAGATTAGTCTTACATGCTGAATTTAAAATAGTTGTAATGCAAGTCGATTCTAGATTTACGGATGTAGAAACAAGCTTCTTTTTTAATTGAGGAACATGGACTGGATATATTTGGCAAAAGACAATTGTTATCACCAATTCGTTGCTTTGTCAATTGCTATTTTGATGTGCCATCGCCATTATCATAGACTTTGCAAGCAATTCAGGGCTTAGCAACGAGTTTACTTACTCTTTAACATAAACAATCTAAACTCTCTTTTGGAGGTGCCGAGCTACTGATTGGTTAACTTCTTGTGCAAAACCTTTGTCGTATCCACCTGTTGTTTCCTTTTTCTATTTATAGTTTTGATATTTATGCAGTGGCCAAAGGGTTGTCATAGAAGAAAAACATGAGGATCAATCTGTAGAAGAAACTGTAGTTACAATTCAGGTGAGTAAATATAGTAAAATTACAATTAAAACTGTTCAAGTTTGTCTAATTTTATGAAACATACATTGTACAGGGATTAACTTCCTCTGGATATCTATTGGCTACTGACGAGGATAACAAAACTTACGAGCTACACCCTGATGGCAATAGGTAATCTCTATCATGTATACGTTTGTTTCTCTATAGGTGATTAAAGATTAGAAATAACGGCTGGTTCTAGTGGAGATTTAATTTGCATATGCTGATACTGAAAACGAAACTTCTCCGAGAGGTAGAGAGGAGCTTAAGGCTCTATATTTCTGCTAGACCTACTTTCTTGGATATGTTGGAGTCCTTGAATGAAGTTCCGTATGTTGCAATGAATATTATACAAATATAGCGTATTTTATGCACTTATACTACGTATGTTACTTTCAAATACCCTTATCCACCTCCTGTTTTTCCACTACTGTTATGTACTGCAGCGCAGTGTGGGTATCTTACAATCGTTTGTATTGCAGCTTTGATTTCTTCAAAGGACTGGTGAGGAGGAAGATCAATTGAAGCAAACAAAAGCACCAAAAAAGGGGGGGGAAAAAAGTAGTGCGGAAGCGAAAGCAGTAGAACAGATTATACAGGGAGGCAAACTTGGTTTCTGGATTGGAAGTTAAACAGAGTCTCGGTTCTGATTCCACGCTGGCCGTGATCAATGTTGTTGATCAATCATTTGATCCCTTGGCCACTCTCAGTTATATGCTCGAAAAAAGTTGTATTCTTTCAAGCCAAAAGTTTATAATGCAGCATGATAGCATGTGTATCTTTCCGTTTATTTGTTGCAACCTCACTGCAGTATGTATGACGACATACATGTCATTTTGTAATGAACTCCTGATCTTTTACTCTTTTTTGTGTATCTTTCCGTTTATTTGTTGCAACCTCACTGCAGTATGTATGACGACATACATGTCATTTTGTAATGAACTCCTGATCTTTTACTCTTTTTTTTTAAAAAAATTTGACATTCCTTGACTTTTACTTATTTTGATTTGAGTTACTTTGTTTAGTTGTAAGTTGTTGTTAATGAAATCTCAATGCAGCTAAAGCTAAATGGCTATCTGTTTCCTGAGTCAATTTGGACTTGATGTGATTAAACATTGTTCTGGTTAATGAGTGAGCGTTCGAGATCATTAAATCCACCGTCAGCATTGCTTTGAGATTCGTGCAGTTCCAGAAAAACTCGGCGGCTGATGTAGCCTCTGCTGGGCAAAATGGGCATCCTATGCACATTCTATGGCCCAATATTGGCCCTCTACGAAGAGCCCACCATAGAAAATCCAACAAATTGGGCCTCCAATAAGAATTTTTGGCCCAAATAACGGCCCATAAAACAAAAAAAATTCGCCACAGAGAATCCCAACAGGTGGGAGCAGCGGCGTCACTCTAAAAATTAGCCTCATCTATTCCCATTTATTTATTTATTATTTACTTTATTTTTTAATATTCTTATGTATATAAATAAATAATTAATCTCCTCGATTTTGTATCTTTGTTCATTGTTGATTCACTCTGCATCTCAAGAGGCAAGTTTGCATCTTTTGCTCTCTATTATGATTCGAAAAATACGATTTTTTTTTTTAAAAAAAAAAGGGTTTTTGCTTTTTTTCCTCTCGTTTTTTCGGTTTTTAATGTGGCCTCTGTTGGTGTGTTTGCTACAGCCAAAAAAAAAAATTAAAAAAAATCAAGCATGAGATTGGAAAATGAATGTTATGTTGCTTGAGTATTTGGTTTCATCAATTTTATACTTTTGTTTTTATAATCTAATTTTAGTGTCTGTTTTGATCTGTTTCATTTGCAGGAGCGAATTCCCTTTAGAAAGTTGTAATTTTTACAATTTGGCACCTAATATTTGTTGATATTTGCACTGTAACTCCTCCATCTGCTTCAATAATCTCCACTTTCACGTACCCAATCAATGGGCCATGATGAACCTCTTGTTTCTCCTGAGTGGTTGCATCAAAATTTGAGTAGTCCCAATATAAAGGTGAAAAATTAAGACTCACTTTTTTTGTATTACGTTCTAATTTACTGAAGTTTCCATTTTTGCAACAATTGTACTTCAATTTCCCCCTTTTTTTTTAACTATAAATTTCCTTGAAGATCTTTGTAAAGGAATTGGCTATTGCTTTGGTTAAAAGAAATTTGATGCCCTCAATAGTTAATATTATTGTTATCAGTTCGATTGTATTTTTAAGTGATTCTATAAACTTTATAAGTTATGATGCTCTTATGCTTCATTTACTAGCTAGTTGTGGTTGAAGAACTTCAAATTTTAACTTTTGGGGATAATGAGTCCTTTTCTCTGATTTTTTTGTTTTGTTACTTTGATTCTTAAATTGTTCTTTTGTTTCTAGGTATTGGATGCTTCTTGGTACATGCCGAATGAGCGAAGAGATCCGCTTCAGGAATATCAGGTTCGATAGTTTCCATCTTTTAGATAAGACTATCACTTCACCACATCTAAGTTTTGTATGCTGTATTTTAGTTCCTTTATTGCATACAACTTACTTTATCACTTCTTTAGATGGTTTGAGGAACTAATCATTTATGAAAATATGATCTGAGCTTGTTGCTGTGACAATTTATATGTTTTTTTGTTGATGGCAAGAATTTGATAACTACGTAGCATAAGAAAATTCAGGAAGAACATAGGAAACTTGGCTCCTCATTTGCAATCAATTATACCCCGCCAGTACGATCAACTATTACTACTTATTAGAAGATTACCCCTCTAACTAAATAGTTTTCTGCTTCCTGCATACTTTTAATTAATTCATATCATATGTTACTGTTCTTTTTAATTTATTCAGGTTGCTCGCATACCTGGCGCGTTATTCTTTGATATCGATGGCATAACTGATCGCACATCAAATGTGAGGGGAGCTTCCTGGTTTCTATTTACCGTTCTTAGACGTGCTTTAAATGTTGATTCGTATATTTGTTGCACTAGTTTCCGCACATGCTACCATCAGAAGCAGCTTTTGCAGCAGCAGTTTCTGCTCTTGGTGTCACTGACAACGATGAAGTGATAGTTTATGATGGAAAGGGCATGTTCAGTGCAGCTCGCGTTTGGTGGTAAGCTCAAGCTCAAACTTTTAGCCTGTAATAATTGTCATGCATAAATATACATTCAGTTGCATTAGTATGAACTAGATTTGCAACTAGTATACATGGTTAACTACGGAGGAACAACTATGGTATCATTTTATTGTTGTAAATCAAGCGTTAATATCATGCATAATGTCCTCTAACCATGATCCATATGCGTAATTTACATAGGCAAGAAGCAGAATCTCTTTTTCTCCTTTTTGTAACTCTGACAAAGTGAAATGAAATGTACTACAAGATAACTCATTAATGAATAGGATGTTCCAAGTTTTTGGACACGAGAAGGTTCGGGTATTGGATGGAGGTTTACCACAATGGCGGGCTTCTGGGTTTGATGTCGAATCTAGTGATTCTGGAGCAGTTCTGAAAGCCACTGCCGCTAGTCAAGCAGTTGAAATGGTTTATCATGGAAAAGAGGTGAGCAAACTTACGTGTAGTAGCCGTAATAGGCTAAACTCTTTTTGGTTAATTGATGTTCCAATCATTTTAACTTAATATCATTTCACAATGTTATACTGTCTATTTTTACCATTTATTTTGAGATGGCAAATGTATATGTTGACGGTAGATCATCAAATTTTCTCCTCAAGTTATCTTTTTCGTGTGCACAATATGATTATATTTTGGCCATTTCATGCATCGGCTCACTATGTTCTCTTTCTCGCAGCCAAGTCCTAGCATATTTAAGGCAAAGATTCAACCACATCTAGTTTGGACGATTGAAGAGGTTAGAATCTAGTAAAAGCGGATACATGAACGCCTCACTCTCTTTCTTTGTTGCTCTTTCAGAAACTGTTTTGTTGATGGGTGCATATAAGTTGCTATGGTAGTATGAGATAATGCCGTGATGACTCCACATGAATGAGTTGTTTGAATGTAATGCTCTTATTTTTCAGAAGTAAAGTACTATCGTGGACGATACGTACTTAAATATGAAAATACAGCTATAAATATATAGATATATTTTATTAATCAATGATTCATCAATTTTTAGCATTATTGGTCCAGTAATTCAATGTTTTTTTTCTTCATGTAACAGGTCAAAGAAAACATGCATGCACAAACCCATCAACATATAGATGCCCGATCGAAGGGCAGGTAATTTTCTCGCGGAGTTTACTTTCTGAATAGAGTATGTAATTGTTGATGAAAAGTTGATTTCTTCTCTCAATTCAATGCATCGAGGTTCTGAAAACTGTTGTTGGTACAATTTTTAAATCTCTTATGCTTTCTCTTTTCGAATCATCGCAGGTTTGATGGTATAGCTCCAGAACCACGTCTAGGAATAAGGAGCGGCCATATACCTGGAAGTAAATGCATTCCTTTTCCTGAGGTGGGAACAATGCATTGTGATGTGTTAAGGAAGCTTAAATCCGGTTAACTATCGATGTTATATTGAGGGAATCGCTCGTTTCTATGGGAATTGAATTATTTGTATAGTCCTTAACGATATAGCGAAGTTTAAAATTTAAAATTTGCCGTTAACTTAGAGCTCTTTTCCCAGATGCTGGATAATGCACAGAAGCTCCTGCCGCCCGATGAGCTTCGCAAAAGATTTGAGCAAGAAGGTGAGATTGACCAACCTCATGATGCTTTCTCTCACTGGACATGCTGAGATTTGTTTATTGAAATTCACATACAAAGTGAGCCTTAATCTTGCGTATTTCTAATGAGATAACATCTTGATTCCTATTTTCTTCAGGCATTTCTGTCGATCGCCCGATGGTAGTCTCCTGTGGCTCCGGTGTGACTGCTTGCATAGTTGCCCTGGTTAGAATATCTTCTCTTGTTCTTTTAGTAACTTTCGATGTTTGTTATAAGATTTAAGTATTTTGTAGAATGAAAAAGATGGGACTAAAGATGCTTTCCTGTTTCAGGGCCTTTACCGGATCGGAAAACCTGACATTCCAGTTTACGACGGATCTTGGACTGAATGGGAAGCCCAACCAGATGCCCCCATAATCACCGCTGCTGCGAGTTCTTGAAATCATTGATGCGATCGCAGAATCATTTTGCCCATTTCATCATGGATTTGAAGACTTAAAAGAGGATATGCGAGAACTTATTATAAGGAACTCTGCTCTGAGAATATTTCGTTGGAGAAGTAATTTGGTAGATCATCATTGGAAAGATAGATGGAGAAGTTTGATAACCAGTTACCATTCAAATTTTCCAAAAAAAAAAGAAAAAATATATAATGGATTTTGTAAGATCAAATGTTACATTTTAAAGTGTGTATTATATGATTGCTACCTGTATATGTGAGGTTAATTTCATAACAGTACAAATCGTGTTTGGTATTTGTATTCATATACAATGTTCATATCTCCTTTTTCTCATCCTTTTACAATGATGCCAGGAGCTCAAAACATTAAAATGATTTTGCAGGGAAGTTATTTCAAAAGAACAAACATGAGATCCATTAAATTTGAGTATTTTCCTAACAACCTGTTGTTTTATCTTCTTCACAACAAACTAAAATACTATGTCTAATAAGCAATGAGTGATCCATAATAAGTCATATCATATCCATAAATACAAACACTATGTATTGCACTCAAACAAAATTTTCTACCCAGAATTCGACAAATCTCTCTTCTTCTATGTCTCTCTCTTTCTTCAATATCACCACCCAAATTGGTACTTATACAACAATCGAATGCTATTTATGCATGCTAAACATCATCTTAATTTTTCTCTCTTATCTTTTCCTCTTCATATCTATTTGTAATTTCGCTTGTATCAGAACAGAAACATATGCGCTGTATCCAACACCTCCCTGCTTTCGCAGGTAAAACTTGTTATTTCCTTCTTTTCAGTTACTTTGGAGAATGGATAAAACCATGCTGCATTCATCTGCATGATCTAGATTCTTATGATGGTCTCATCATGCTCTTATGAGTTTCCAGTGTTTAAGTTATGCTCGAAATATATCACGATGATATCATCATCACTGCAGTTAGTCCATTCCTTCAATCTTCCTTTAATCTTGCATTCTGCCGCTCTCCGAATTCAGTGCCTTATCTCCCAATGTTATAAGCAATGAGCTCTTCTAACTCTATCAACTGTCACTGAAATCTCAGTTTCTTATATGAACATTGTGTGGCATTTTTTCATTGCTCCTATCACATATGAAAGACCATCATCACTTAGTTCGATCCAAAGATAAGCACAAGCTGATAATTTGAAATGCATCAAACCACAAATCAAGCGGCAGAAACTTCGTCTAGCTAGCCAACTTGAACTTTTCCAGCATGATGTTCGATTTGATCATCAAAAAACCTACTCTCAGCATCCACCATCGACAAATCATCAGATACCATGAAAGCTCGAACACCATCCTTTTGATTTATCCAGCTGTACCCTCGATCTTTTACAACCCCACGATTGCTCATCAATGCTCTAACAGCCGATGCATCATCCCACTGACCTAGAGAAGCATAAATATTTGACAGAAGAACATACGACGACGAATTGTTGGGGTCGAGCCTGAAAAGATTCTCAGCTGCATATTTCCCCAGTTTAGCATTCCCTTGAACAGCACATGCACTAAGTAAAACTTCCCATACAATTGGATCATCTTTGCAAGGCATTTCGTGTATTAACCCCTCTGCTTCCATTAGTCGACCTGCTCGACCAACAGAATCAATTATGCAAGTGTAGTGATCAGCTAATGGCCTAATATTATAGTCTTTTTCCATGGAATCAAAGTATTTGATCGCGTCATCAACCAATCCAGAGTGACTACACGCAGTAAGAACAGCAATAAAAGTAACACTATCCGGTTTCTGTTCTGTGGTTAGCATATATTCAAACAGTTCAACAGCTTTTTCGCCGCAGCCATTTTGCGCATACCCGTGTATCATCTCGTTCCAAGAAACGATATTCCTTAGTGGCATGCAACCAAAGAAAAGTCGCGCATCTTCCACATTACCACATTTGGCATACATATCGATCAAAGCACTTCCAACATATACATCGCCGGCATACCCATCTTTCGCTGTTTGTGCATGTATTTGTCTACCTTGAGGCAACGAAGACAATCTAGCACACGAGTTTATAACACTTGTATAGGAAAATTCAGTAGGCAAAAAACCATTTTCTCTCATTTGTTTGAAGAAACAAAAAGCCTCTTTCTTCAAAGAGTGGAGACTGAAGCCTGTAATCATCGCATTCCAACTGACGACGTCTCTCTCGGGCATTCTTTCAAAAACTCGCTTAGCAACCTCTATATGCCCGCACTTTGAATACATATCCACCAACCCACTAGCAACAAACATGTCAACATGCAGCGTGAGCCTTATCGACGCAGAATGAACTTGTTTTCCGCATTCCAAGAGGCCTAATCCTGAACATGAGCTAAGAATAAGAGCTAGAGTCGTTCGATCGGGTCGAACATTAGAAAGCTGCATTTTCCTGAAGAAGCTGATCGCTTCTTCATGCGAATCTTCTTGGGAGTACCCAGATAAAATAGCATTCCAGGAAGTCACATTTGGGCTCACAATTTTATCGAACATTTCACGGGCATATGCAATGTCCCCTGTTCTGGCACATGCGGCAAGCATGCTGATATAAGTGACCTCGTCGGGCTCAAACCCTAATCGCTGCATCAGCTTCAACATTTCAATAGCCTTCTTGCTATCACCTCTCTGACCGTATCCAGCTATCAGGATGTTCCAAGAAACAACACTAACATCAGGCGTCGCATCGAAAACCACAATAGCCTTATCCATGTCGCCACACTTCGCATACAAATCAATCAACGAATTGCTCACATGGGTATCAGAATCAAACCCACTTTTAATAACCATAGTATGAATCGATTGGCCGAGTAGGATATCCGATTCCTTATCTTCTACTCTAGTACAAGCGCCCAAAACGCTCGAAACAGCAACCTGGTCCACGCGAATTCCGCTCCTGTGCATCTTGGCAAACAATCTCAAAGCTTCCTCAACGGACCCACTTTGCATCAAACCACCCATCATAGCAGTAAAGGACACCTCGTTCGGCTGCGCCATTTCGTCGAACACCTTAACCGCATCCCCAAAACTCCCACATTTGGAGTACATCCCGAGCAAAGCGTTCTCCACGAACAAGTTCCCATCAAGTCCCACTTTAACAACAAGCCCGTGACACTTCCTACCCTCGCACAGCCCCATCGAGCTCCCCAGCGCGCTCAGAACACTCGCAAACGTGAAATGCGTCGGCGCGAGACCTTCCGACAACATGGCAGAGTACAAGTTTAAGGCGTCTCGCGGCGAGCCACCGCGCGCGAGGGCGCCGATCATGGTGTTGTAGGAGACGGCGTTCCTGCAGGGCATTTGGTCGAACAGGTGGCGGGCGAGGCCGAGGTCGCGGGACTTGGACGCGGCGGCGACGATGGCGTTCCAGGAGAACACGTTGGGGTCGGGGATGAAGCGGAACACGTGGGCGGCGTAGTGTGGGAGGCCGCATCGGGAGTAGAGCTCGATGAGGCGGTTGGAGAGGAAGGTGTCGGAGGAGAGCGCGGGGGAGGCGACGATGCGCGCGTGGACGGATTTCGCGCGGCGGAGCGCGCGCGCGGCGATGCATGAGTGGAGGAGAGCGGCGACGTGGGCGGCGGTGGTGGGGTGGGCCATGGTGGGGGCTCAGTTTACTGCGGCTCTTAAAAAGACACGACCCGACCCGACCCGACCCGACCCATTTACTGTATGACTCGAGTCCGAAGTCCAAACCGATATCGGATCGACCAAAGCGCGACGCGACCCATCAAAATATAAACCCTGCTCAAAACCCCTCTCTTCCCCACCATTCCCCCTTCCCCACCACCACTTCGTCTTCCTCCATGGGAGCTTGAAACCCTAGCTCTCTCTCCCTCTCTCTCTCTCTCATTCTCCCCACCACCATGCCCCCGCCCCTTCTCCGCTCTCTCCAAACCCTGCTCTACTTTAACGTCCCCATGGGCTGCTCCAAGACACTCTTGCTCAAGCACCCTTCGGGCCCCGCCATACCCGTTTCTCCTTATCGCCTCCTCCATCTCCGCACCCACACACGCATCCTCTCCCCAAACCCTAGAAAACCCGGCTCCAAATTTGCTCTGTGTAGCACAAAACAATCTGGGCCTCGCTCGCATGGCCCCATTACGCCCTCCAGACGTGGTAGGGAGCTTCAACAGTCAGAAAAATCCTTCCTTTAAGTACTTTGTAACTAACAAATTATGGTGCTTTGGTTTACAAGTTTATACGGAAACATTGAAGGAGAAGGCGGCTTCTGAGGAGCAACTAGCGGTGTTGAGACGTAAGCTGGAAAATGAAGGAATTCCTTGTAGCCATTGCAAGCCTGGGCAATATAGTAGTTTTTTGTGCCCAAAGGTTCCTTTCTTTGAACACTATAAGATCTTTTATTTGCCATATTCGTATTGAAGTTACATATTGTATAGTTGGATTATACTGATTTGAAGAAACTTGAAGTAGAATGCTTGATACTGGATAAGCTAATTCGCTAGGAATCGACTATAGATGCGTACCTGTGGTTCACAATGAAATTTTGTAGTCCTTTTCCGGAAAAAGAGTTGTACATGTGTTTTTTTTAGCTTGTTTGCTTGTTTTGATGTTGTTGTGTTGATTATAGTGTAAAGGAGGTTCTTCAATGGAGAGAAGCCTCTCTGTTTACATCCGCGAAGATGGGTGAGTTTTAACCTTACTATTGCACATTATATACACAATATGCTTTCTAATTTATTCATGCCTGCCATTTGTTTGATTTATGATCTAATTGTTTTACTGTTAGATGTTTATCTCCATACAACTAATTTGTCTTGTAGAGGATTGGCCCTGTGGAAATGCTTCAGAGGTAAATGTGGCTGGAAAGGCCATGCAGAGGTATTCTTCTACTCGCATATCTCTTCATGTTAGAATAAGTATTTACATTGAATTTATGAATGAGGTGCTTCTTGTATTGTGCTTCTAATCAAAATCTTTTGCAGCCATACGGGGATGTTATGACACAATTCATCCAAGAACGTCCCAGTTTGAAAGTTAAGGAGCATAGGATAATCAAGGAAGAGGATCTAGAACTAGAGCCACTTTGCAAAGAGGCACTTATCTTCTCTTTAACTCTGTAGACATTTTGGTACCTTTTTATATGCTACCGCTCTTTAATTATCTACTATTTGGTAAGTCCATGCTTCTTCAATCGCCTTTTGTTTAATTTAGATGTCAAATGTTTCCATTCATATAATATTCTGATACTGTGTAGTACAGTGGATGATCTATTTTACTTGTATTATATTCCCATGCTATGGCAACCTTTTCTTTTCCTTGTTTCTCTCTCCTTTTTGCATCGTAATATATTTACTGTCTTGAAATTCCTTGTATTGGCATACTACGCCATTCATTTTTCCAGCTTATTGCATACTTTGGGGAGAGGATGATATCGGAAGAAACTCTCAGAAGAAACGCTGTAATGCAACGCAGATGTAACAATAAGGTTCGATCTCTACAATACATTCATGTTTATCCGTAAGTAGGCATAATAACCGTGTAAGGTGTTGTTTTCAATTTTCAGATTGCTATTGCTTTTACATATAGACGAGATGGAACTCTTGTTAGCTGCAAGTACCGGGAAGTCACCAAGAAATTTTGGCAGGTTTTTGACATATATGTGGACATATATATAGATGTGGCAATTTTATTGAATTTAATCATATGTATGTGGAGTACTGTGACCCTTGAATACGATAGGGATTAAGAGACTATCACAGCTTGATACCATATTTTCCCCTTTTTCCAGGAGAGGAACACAGAGAAAATATTTTATGGTCTCGATGATATAAGACGGACAAGTGATATCATCATTGTAAATTATCCAACATGGCTTCTTTGGTTTGACAATGATAAAAACCCTTTCTTTTCCCAAGTTTTGATTTGAATTCCTGCATTACAAGTTGTTCTATTTGCAATTTCGCAATAATGCAGGTTGAGGGTGAAATTGATAAGCTTTCAATGGAAGAAGCAGGGTTCCAAAATTGTGTTAGTGTACCTGATGGTGCACCTGCGCGAGTTGCCAACAAGGTTCCTGATGAAGAGGAGGTCTGAGCTGTCATATATTGGTGCTTTTACATACATATCCCTGGAAAAATAATCTATTTCGCATATACCCCTGTAAAATCTTAATTGGTGCACAGTTGTAAATGGAATTCCTTACAAAGATCATCCTATATTAAGGAGTTATTCAATTCCACATGGGAGGGTTGGGAGCTGGTTACTATGAGTTTTCTTTCTTTTAATGCTTCTCTTTGGTTAGACTTTTCTTAGTGAAGCATAGTTTATTCTCTCGTCTATGGTTCACTTTGTTAGACTTTTCTTGGTGACACATAGTTTATTCTCTCGTCTGTTGGAATTGACACTTCTACAAGAATAAATGAACTCAGTAGCATTCTTTGCTCTGTACATTTCAAGTTGGAACTTTTCTCTCTATCTTAACTCTGTCCAATTTGTTAGATATATCTTGAACTTTACATACTAAAGACTTGAGATCTAACATTTGCCTATGTTTTTTGTAAAGCTAGGATACAAAGTTTCAGTACCTGTGGAACTGTAGACAGTACTTAGACATGGCATCTCGGATAATACTAGCTACAGACGCTGATCCCCCCGGCCAAGCATTAGCTGAAGAGCTGGCTCGTCGGATTGGTAAAGAAAGGTTAACATACATTTCTTATAACCATTGTTGTTATCCATCAAATTTTTAATACCAATGATTATGATTAACAAATTATGTTAAAAAAAAAACAGATGCTGGAGAGTCCAGTGGCCACAGAAGAATTCTGCTGAAGTTTGCAAAGATGCAAATGAGGTCTGATATGCACCTTAATGTTACTGTATGTTGCATCCTACCTTATTCTATATCGTATAACTGTTATTGGTAATGCAAAGGAAGCAGCTATTACTGTATATTGCATCCTACCATATTCTATATCGTATAACTATTATTGGTAATGTAAAGGAAGCAGCTCTATCCCAAGGGAAGGATACTGATTTTCTATTCCAGACACTACTAAAGGAATAATATTTTCCAAGGTGTTTAATGTGATTTTTGATTTTTGATTTTTTTTTTGTTTTGTTTAACTTTAGGTACTCATGTATTTGGGGCCAGATGCACTGAGAAGAGTTATAGAAAATGCTGAGTTATATCCTATTCGGGGTCTTTTCACCTTCAGCCACTTCTTCCCTGAAATAGATGCCTATTATAGTGGCTGTTATGGATACGAGCAGGGCATTTCTTCAGGTTGGAATAATGTTGATAAAATCTATAAGGTGAATTTTTTAAACTAATTGTGTTTCCACTGCTTGTCAGTCACCTTTTTTTTTTGTATTGCTATCGTTCGTTAGAGAGTGCAGGCACAAAATGTGAGACGTTTTTATGTTCAGCTTTTGATTTTTCTTCTCTTTATCTTTCTCATCTTGAGTAGGTTATTCCTGGAGAGTTAACTGTAGTAACTGGCGTACCCAATTCAGGTAAAAGTGAATGGATTGATGCTTTGATGTGCAATATCAACAGAACTGTAGGCTGGAAATTTGTTCTTTGCTCTATGGAAAACAAGGCAAGTTCTACTGATTAATCACTTCCATTTCCCTTGTTCATTTGATAGAAAAGTGTCGTTTCTTTTAAAATCAGGTTAAGGAGCACGCAAGGAAACTTTTGGAGAAGCACATAGGGAAGCCGTTCTTAAATGCCCGGTAATACGTCGTGTCGGCTAGTGTGTTCCCATTACTACTTTTACAAAGGCCCTTCAGAGAGCAGTCAATTTGTGTCTACTTACGCAGTACTTACTGCAGTATGACATGTCGAACTGCCACTGTATGGCACGGTTAATTTATTTGAATCGTTTATATTATATACTGACAAACAACCTAGTAGAGCTTTAAACGAAAGTGTATCTAGATGTTGTAAAATTAAGTTAATTAAACATAATGATTCATACATTTGTATATTTCTGATGTATATTCCGGACACCACCAATATGCCTAGTTCTTTTAAGTTGAAACTAAAGTAAGTGAATTCATCTTTCGTCTCATGCTAAGCAGGGTGGTTTAAGTTCTTGATAACTTAAAACCTCCTGAATTTGAATTGTATTTTGATAAAAAGCAAATTAGTTACACTCACTAGAAGAAAAAAATTTAGGTCTGTTTTTGAAACCGACAAACTAGATTGTGCCCAATTATTTTTTCTGCCTTTTGTAGCTAAATTGAACTTTACCTTGTTTAAGAAAGTTTTCTATTTGTATCAAATTTGCTTGATTTTTTTTTTTCCTTGTTTCTGATAGTTATGCAGGTTCGACGGAACGCATGAGCGTTGAGGAGTTTGAACAAGGAAAAGAATGGCTGAATGATACATTTCATTTAATCCGGTATGACTGAGATATACCACGCATTTCATGATAATGTCATTAAATTTATTAGCAACTCATATAAGATGATTGTCATTTTTTCTGTCATCGTTTCTTTTGTTCCATATAGTTGTTTCTCTATTGCTATTGTCTATGTTCTTGTAAATACATCTGCATAAGCACCTATCGTACTGTAATATTCTACAATGTTGTTTAGGCTTCTGCCACTTAGTTTGATGGGTTTTTTTTTCGCCAACAGATGCGAGGATGATTGCCTTCCGTCTGTTAAATGGGTTCTTGATCTTGCAAAAGCTGCAGTTCGAAGATATGGAGTGCGTGGACTTGTGATTGATCCCTACAATGAACTTGATCATCAACGACCTTCAAATCAGTGGGCATATTATTCCTTATCATAGACTAGTTTCAGAGTGTTTTTTTTTTCTCGTACGATTGTGTTCTTCTGACCCTTTTTTTCATTGAGCATACTGTTATCTGAGTTACTCTGGGCCTTTCTCATGGGTCATATTAGTAGATGTTTACATGATGAATTCCTTGAGTTCTTCATTGCTAATTCTTTTCAATTCCTTGAGTTCTTCATTGCTAAATCTGTTCATCCTTTTTATCTTGATAACAGAACCGAAACAGAGTACGTGAGCCAGATTCTTACTATGATAAAGCGCTTTGCTCAACATCATGCTTGCCATGTCTGGTTTGTAGCTCATCCAAAACAGGTATAATTATGTCCTTTTATTTCAGTATCGCCTCATATGTATCTTATCTTTGAAAAATACATATTTATTCATCTACCCATCTATATCAACTCTTTAAATGTTCTTTTTTTCTGATATAATCATTTCCTTAGCTACAAAACTGGGGAGGTACTCCGCCTAATATGTATGACATCAGTGGGAGTGCACATTTTATAAACAAATGTGACAATGGTATTGTCATACATCGTAACAGGGATCCAAAAGTTGGCCCGCTTGATACTGTGCAGGTTGGTTGCAATCTTAGTTTCATAGCTCTTTCTTTTTCCACACAGTAAGAAATACATAGTTTTATACTCAACCTTTCACTGCTATACACTAACCACTGGATTCTCTTTCTTTGGGCATAGGTTTGTGTTAGAAAGGTGCGAAATAAAGTCGCTGGTAGTATCGGAGATGCTTTCTTGGCATATAATCGGTATGCAATTCCTCTCGTACTTGCTTGATAAACTCTTTTACTGTGCATTAGCATAGCTTGATCTTGTAAATCTCTCTCTTTCTCTCTCTCTCTCTCTCTAAGGATAGATTCTGGAGAACATATATCCATCTTGAGATAAATTTGTCGCTTTTGTGGACTAATTTTGGTTATCATGATCCAGACAAGCTTTTATGCTACTTTTTTTTTTTTCACTTTTCGTATTTTTAAGCTTTTCAAATAAAACTTTGGTCCAAAACATAAAAAATCTTTACCTTTTCCGGCATTTCTATCTTTTTGCTTGGACTTACGTGCCATACATCTTCTATTACAGGGTTACAGGAGAATATATGGATGTTGAAGACCATGTTTCAAAAAAGTAGGCCACCTCGACCAACCGCGATCTAAGTCCGTGATGCAGAGAGCAGACACGACTCGGCTAACCGAGTCATTTTGCAGACCTGAATGCTCCAGTGGCTGCACACAATGCCGAAACAACCGGGCCACCTCAAACCTAACCTCTCTGCTACACATGGCGCGTCGCAATTCACATGGGGTTGTACATCTTGTTTAACACACTTCTCTTAACCCTAGAGTGATATCATACATATTCCAATATTTATGTGTGACTATTATGAGCCTTGTCATAGTGGTAAAATATGAATTCTTTTAGTCATCAATTAGTCAAATTATGAGTATATATGCTACATTAATTTGCTACCAACCACATGCAATGTACTACAACATTTCATTCTCATTATTAAGCATCTCTCTCAATCCTTGCTGTATTAGGACCCATTAAAGAAAAAGAAAAAGAAAATGGGGGTTTGAGCATGAACATTATAGAGTATACACCCAGGATTTGCTTTGTACATTGCCAGATGGATTTGGCGATGCAAATTAAATTCTCACTGGCAAGCAGTGGGGATTTGACACGTGTCAGTCCCCACCGCACCTTCTAGATGTTGAAGGGTGCAGCTTAGGACAACCCGTTCCAGCTATCAACAAATGTTTGGTGCCTAGATCATGTGAATCTAGTTAAAATTAGTTGGTAAATTGATTTTTTTTTTATATTTTAATAAATGCCATTTGTGGAAAAACAAAAAAAACCCTTAGAAACAAATGAAATGATGACATATGGGTGAAAAAATGGGTCTAAAAAGCGAGGAAAGAGGGAAAAAGAAGGGAAAAAAAAAAGAGGTGTGTAAAAACTAGCCGTTGGAGGTACCAAACCGAAAAAAAAAGGGGCAACAGAAAGAGCAGGTGGGGGAGACCCAGTTGTGAATGATTCTCTCCCCACGCAATACACGACCCCTCCAACGGTACAACCCTTACGTGGCGCAATTTCACTGGTCAATGTCGACTGGGCCCCACCCACTCCAAAAATGTAGCCGTTGCAAGCCCCTATCACCCTCTCTCTATATACTACCCGTCTCCTCCATTCACAACACAACGAACAAAAATAATAGGGAGGAGAAGAGAGCCCAAACTATTTATTCCCTTTGCTCTCCGATCTGATCCGCTGCGTCTCGATCGATCATGGCCGTTGAAGTGAAATCCGACGGAGCTCAGATGGCGGAATCCGTCGACGCTTCCCCCAAGGCGGAGGAGGTTGCGGAGACGAAGCAGCAGAAGGAGCAGCAGCAGGAAGAGGAGTACTCTGCAGTTCCTGCTGTGGCGAAAAGCGCTTCCTTCAAGGAGGAGAGCAACTTCCTCTCCGATCTAAAGGATAGCGAGAGGAAGGCGTTAACGGAGCTCCGAGCGAAGGTCGAAGAGGCCATTGCTGAGAACAAGCTCTTCAGGAAGGAAACGGAGCAAGAGAAGCCAAAGGACGAGGAGGAAAAATCCAAAGTCGAAACCGTAGCTGAAGCCGAAGAAGGAGAGGCAAAAAAGCCGGAATCCGAAGAAGCAGAAGCCGAGCCGGCGCACGAAGAAGAGAAGCCCACAGAAGCAGTCTCCGAGGAGAAGGCCGCCGAGGTATTGTGAAACAATCACTTCTTATAAAAGTTAAAAGCTTAAGCCGATAGAGAACGAACAGTATTATTTCTCTCTAATATGTTAAATTCAGCAGGTATTCCTCTGGGGAGTCCCTCTGTTGCCGAGCAAAGTCTCGGAGCGGACCGACGTGATCCTCCTAAAGTTCCTCCGCGCCCGCGATTTCAAAGTGAAGGACGCCTTCGAGATGCTCGAGAAAACGCTCCAATGGAGGAAAAACTCGAACATCGATTCGATCCTCGACGAGGAAGCGCTAGGGAGCGATCTCGACGCGGCGTGCTACATGGACGGCGTGGATCGCGAGGGCCACCCGGTGTGCTACAACGTGCTGGGCGTGTTCGAGGACGGCGAGCTCTATCGGAAGGTGTTCGGGACGGAAGAAGGGAGGGAGAATTTCGTAAGGTGGAGGGTTCGGGTGATGGAGAAGGGAATCGAGGAGCTCGATCTTAGGCCTGGCGGTGTCGCGTCGATTCTCCAGATCATGGACTTGAAGAACTCGCCTGGGCCGTCGAAGAAGGAATTGAGGGCTACGATGAAGCAGGTTGTGCAGCTGCTTCAGGATAACTACCCGGAATTTGTCGCAAGGACTGTGAGTAATTTCATCGCAAAGTTCCAATTTCTGTTCCATGTCAGTTTAGAGCAAATCTAGTTGTCGGTGTTGTTAAGTTGGTGATCCATGACAAAGAGGTGTTATGTGCCGTGAAATTTTCATATTGCGATGCGATTAACCAGGTTTTTTACCCAGATTATGAAATGTAGCCGAATAGATTTGACAAAATTATTCTAAATTATTCTTTTTCTGCTATGTAGATCTTCATCAATGTTCCCTTCTGGTACTACGCGTTCAGCGCTATTCTCTCTCCTTTCTTGACCCAAAGGACCAAGAGCAAGTTCGTCTTTGCGCGTCCAGCGAAGGTCACTGAAACCCTTCATAAGTAAGCCCCTTTCCGTTATTCGCTGTCGTATTAATATATGTACATAAAGAAACAACTATGTATATGCAGAATCCTAATAAATATTTTCTCTCCTCTAGATACATTCCAGCTGAAGCTATTCCAATCAAATATGGGGGTCTGAAGCGCGAAAATGACGCTGAATTTTCTGTAGAAGATGGTGGGGTTACTGAGCTAATAATCAAAGCTAATTCGACTGAAAATATTGAGATTCCTGCCCCTGAGGTATCATTCTCTTTATCTCAATTAAGTTGGAGAGTCATCCTATTCATGGGGTGAGGTTGGTTGTGTTAGGAAATGTTTCTTAAAAAACTTTTTATGTGTCGGAAATGATACTTGTGAATCTATTTATTAGTGTAGCAATCTCCTTTCCCTCCTTAATCCTTATTTTGTCAACGTTTAAACAGGCTGGAACTACAATTATTTGGGATTTGATTGTGCTGGGATGGGAGGTGAACTACAAAGAGGAATTTGTTCCAACTGATGAGGGATCATACACTATCATTGTTAAGAAGGAGAAGAAGATGGGCCCACAAGAGGAGGCGGTCCGAAACTCGTTTAAAAACTACGAGCCTGGGAAAGTCCTCCTGACGATCGAGAACAACGCATTCAAGAAGAAGAAGGTCTTGTACAGATACAAGGCGAAGAGTTCGCCGAAAGAGTGTTGAGTGTTCATAGTTCTATGCTGTGCTTGTTTTGCTTAAGTTTGTGAGTGGAGGGAAAGAGGGGGGATTAGAATTTCTTTTAGGTTGGGCAGGAGTGAGAAGTACACATTCATTTATTGTCATTCTTTTTGCTTGATTCTTTGTGGCTTGTTCTGTTTGTTTCTTTTGAGACTTGATGCCAATCCTTGTATGAGTTATTATTGGGTCTAATATAGAAATACTCCATATAGTTTTTGTGTTTATTGTTTATTGTCCATCTTTTGAAGTTGGTAAATAAGTATTCTTGATTTGTTCTTTCAACTTGTTTGTCGAGGATTGTAGGTGTAACGTTTGTAAGTGTTTAAGTGAAAAGTACATTGACCAATATGTATTACAGTGGAGAATTAGTATATGAAACTGTAAGCGAAGCATAACATTTCAAAATCATTCTCCTCGCATCATCCAATGTGGAACTATTTGCGTAAAATGCTTCAACTTCAAGTGATTAAGTCAACTCGGGTCGGATCGGAGCGGATTGATGATGGTTGGAGCCAGCTTTAACCATCTCAACCAAACCCTAAACTACTACTAGCTCAGATCCTTAGAAATAGTACTAAAAAAGAGGCAAAATAACCAAGTAAATGCTTTTTGAGCACTCAAAACTCCATGCTAACATATGATGTAACATCCCACATACTCACACCGTAAACTACTACTCTCTCTCTCTCTCTTTTCTTTTTTTTTTCTTTTTTTTTTCTTTTTTTTTCGTCGTCGCCACTTTGTAGGCCTAAAGTTGCCTTACTCCTGTAGCCTAATTCATCAATTCAATGAATGAAGCGGGTAGCGTGCTACCTTTCTCTAAAAAAAAAACATATGATGTAACATCCCACATACTCACACTCCTAAAGAACTCAACCACCAAAAACAACACCACACTACTTAACCAAATCCTGGCTCAAGCCACCACAAGTGGACTCCTCAAATCCTCCTCAACAACCCTAATTTTGAACTCATTCATACGAGCCTACACCAGGAGCTGTAAACCAATCCAAGCCATTCATCTATACAACCAAATCCGACGGTCCAGATCTCTCCTCCCGGACCACCACACCTTTCCCGCCCTCCTCAAAGCTTGCACCAAATTACCCTCTTTGTCCAAAGGGAGAGAGACCCATTGCTGCATAATCAAGCTAGGGTTAGCCCATGATATCTTTGTTGAGAACTCCCTGATCAACTTGTATGGCGAATTGGTCCAAATCGTTGATGCACATAAGGTGTTTGATGAAATGCTGCAAAGAGATTTGGCCTCTTGGAACTCTATTCTAAAGGCTTATGTGTGTTCTCCTCATTTATGCGATGTAGCGTTTGTGTTGTTTAAGGAAATGGTGCGGAATGATGTTGAGATCGATGATATTACGCTCGCGACTATTTTGTCGGGGCACGAGCAGGCGGGGTTGGAGCATGGGAGAGTAATTCATGCTTTTGTGCTGAAAAATGGGTTTTTGCTGGTTGGTAAGATAGGAAACGCAGTTATGAATAGTTATGCTCGAAGAGGTGATGTGGTTGCGGCGTTTCGATTGTTTAGCCAGATGAAAGTTAGAGATGCAGCGTCGCACACTATTTTGATCAATGGGTACTTAAAGTTGGGATTATTGGATAATGCGCGTGCTATATTTGATGAAATGCATTCGAGAGATCTTGTTGCATGGAATTCGGTCATCAATGGGTATGTCAAGGCCTCGCGGATAAAAGAGGCTTTAGAACTCTTTAAGCAAATGGAAGATGAGATGGTTAAACCCGACGAGGTCACGATGAATAGCTTGATGTCGGCATGCGCTCAGTTGACGGATTTACAGCTCGGCCGGTCCATTCACCGGTTCATTCGGCGACAGGGCATAAAAGAAGACTTGTTCTTGGGTACGGCTCTTATTCACATGTATGCCAAATGTGGTAGTTTGACGGACGCGGCATTAACATTCTCCAAGATGGAAATCAAAGATGTGTATACATGGACTGCTCTAATTTCCGGGTTTTCGGTAAACGCTCACGGACATGAGGCTTTGAGGCTTTTTCCCCAAATGAGAAGGGAAGGTGTAGAACCTAATGATGCTACTTTTGTTGCTGTTCTAATGGCGTGTAGCCATGCGGGTCTTGTTGACGAAGGCCGCTATTGGTTTGATCAAATGATTAGGGCTCATAAGATTCAGCCGAAGATTGAGCACTTGGGTTGTATGGTCGATCTTCTAAGTAGAGCCGGTTTATTATATGAGGCAGAGGAGATAATAAAGGAAATACCAATTCGAGATAGAGTTATACCTTATAAGACTTTGCTTGGGGCTTGCATCAGCTGTGGTGATATTGACACTGGGGAGAAAGTGGCGAAGGCGTTGATCAAGATGGACACTAAGAGCCATGGAGTTTATGTTTTGTTATCAAATTTCTATGCTTTTGCTAAAAGATGGGATGATGTTGAAGATATGAGAAATATTTTGCGGAGATCGGACATTAGAAAAGAGGCTGGAATAAGTAATGTTGAAGCAGTTGGTTGATTCGACTGATGATCAAGTACGTATTTCTACTTCTTCTTGTTGCAGTAAGTAGAAAACATTACGAAATTAAATGCGTATTAATATAGAAAAGTAAATGGAGCAAATTTGCTAAGGAGTAATATGCAGTATACATTTTAAACTAAGTGTATGAGACTCTAATTCGGAGCCTATAACACCATATGACTGTGTGAATAAACACATATGAAAGTAGCTGGATAAGTAATTAATCTCCTTTGCTTTTGGTGCTCCTATCAATATTGAAATAGGGGTGGGATACTTTGCTCATTCCTGAAGAAATTCTCAGGATCAACCTTAGCCTTCACTAGCGCCAACCTCTTAAAATTTCTCTTGTAATATTTCCTTCCCCAAACCTTAGCCTTGTGATAACTTGTGTGTCCAATATTGTTTCTGCCCAAATCAAGATCCCTATAATTCAAATAAGCACGCCTGGGGTTCTTTGAAACATAAGGAGTCATAAACTTATAGAACCTCTTCATCCAATCCAAGTGCTTCTTACCCCCCTCGGGTCCTTCCCCAGACCAAAAATCCATATGCTGAATGTTATACAAACTTCCCTTCCTATGAGGGAACGGAGTCGCGGACTCCGGAATCTCAGCCATCTTTCCACCGTAAGGATCGACAATCATGACCATGACTTCGCCGCTTTTGATCAACTCAGTCCAAATCCTTTCCCACCCCGATTCAGGGATCGGCTTCGTCAAGAAGTCGGACTTAGCCTTGTAGGTGCTGTTTTGATGTGCTCTGTCGAGGAGAATAGTCAGGGGTTCTCCATTGGTGTAGCTGGCAAAGAACAAGGTGGACTCCACCCAACTCATCTCTTGGCAATCCTCTGCCTTTAAATCCAATTCAGGGAAGCTCTCTTTTACTATGTTCAGTAACTCCTCTTTCTCGCCAAGGAACAAAGATTGGAGTGAAACATTTATTGTTCTATTACCATTCTTATCGAAGACAATTGAATGGAGTGATCTTATGAAAAGCCTCTCATCCAACCTATAAGCGATATCTTGCCACTTCATGATAAGCTTCGTCGGTGCACCGTCACTCAATTTCTTGGACTTTTCGAATACAGTGACTGTGGCGGGAACATAGACCAACCTGATCTTGTATGCTAGGATGACCCCAAAGCTTGCCGCTCCACCTCCTCTAATAGCCCAAAACAAGTCCTCGCCCATCGACTCCCTGTCAAGGATCTCTCCTTTGGCATTTACTAATCGAGCATCGATAACATTATCAGCTGAGAGACCGTACTTTCTCATTAGGGTCCCGAGCCCGCCGCCACTGAAGTGACCCCCGACCCCCACGGTCGGGCAAAGGCCGGCGGGGAATGCTGCGGTCGCGTTCTTCTCAGCAATTCGATAGTACAGCTCTCCAACCGTCGCGCCCGCTTGCACCCACGCAGTGCTATGTGTGGTATTGATTTCGATAGCACTAAGGTTGTGAAGGTCTAAAACGACGAAAGGAACGCCATAAGCTACGTAGGAGAGGGCCTCGTAGTCGTGGCCGCCACTTCGAACCCTAAGCTCAACACCATTCGACCGAGAGCATTTGACGGTGTCTTGAACATGGGTATCGAGCGTAGGAGAGACGATGGCGAATGGCTTCGGAGTGGTCGTCTGGTTGAACCTTTGGTTTTGGATGGAGGATTGGAGGAGGGCGGAGTAGGAGGCGGTGTTTTTGGTGTAGAGGAGATTGTCGGGAATGGAGTTGTGGGGAATTGAGTTATGGAGAAGGCATTGGAGGAATGATTCATGGCTTTCTTTAGACATCAATGAAGAGCCATTTGAAGAAGTTGAGAAGAAGAGAATTGATACAAGAGCAAAGAGGTAAGGTGAGAAAGATGCTCCCATATTCACCTCCTTCTTCTCTCTTTCTATTTCTCAATGTCTTGAGATGAAACTGGGCTTGGGTTTAAATAGATATCTTTGATAGGTGAAGCTTTGAGCATGCATGTTGTTTGATCTTTCTAGTCCCCGATAGATAAGCATCTTGCATTCGGCTGTTTTGACCTTCAATCAATCAATGGGAGGGATATTTTGGATAAATGCATTGTAGTTTCCAAACTCCATTTGTCTTTCATAGCTACAAAACAGGAAAAAGTCTATTACCTCACACTTGTACCACGTCATCAGTAACAACAAGCCAACCATATTTCTCTTTTTGAGAGAAAAGTATAACAAAAATATTTTTCTATTAATCATGATGGACGGGTGAACCCAAGGGGGATAACCTTATTGGCTGGGAATGCCATGTCAGCAACATAACTGGTGTATTCTAGACTTTTTCACAAAACAGAAGAGTTTAGTTTTGCATTTCAGTCCCCTCACTTGTCTTTGTCATATTCATTATCCACATTGAACTCTCATCACCACTCCAGCTTCCAACTTTGAATTCAAACTCATTTGTTACCATCAAAATCTATGGACTTGAAAATTGCGGTTACGCCCCCACATTAGCCTCATATTGTTAACCTCTTTCCAGAAACCTGATGTTGATCATTCAAAATTTAGTTGGACTTTTCCTTCTTGGCATTTAAATGCATGAAGAATATGCATGATATGCTAAGGCCTTGCTTGGCATCCTTGTCATTTTCCTTCTTTTCTTTTTTTTTTCCTTCCTTTGAGCACTAATTCTGTGTAATATGATTTATCCATCAAATTTTTTTTTCTCTTGTTGTCATGCTTAGTTAGCTTATAATACACTGTAGTATGTTGATAGATGACTACTTGATTAATAAAAATTGCTTGCAAAAAAGAAAAATAGTTTCCAAATTTTTATTTTTGCTGCCAAACAAAATATATTGATGCAAGTATTGCAAGTAATCTATCGTCCCTTTTTATATTATTTTATGCAGAAATTTTATTTTAAAAAATAGAAAAAGGGTACTAAAACTAAACGAGACGTAAGGGATTTTTTTTCTTTTCCCCGTATGTTCAAAGTTTCACAAAATTAGACAATTTGGGTTTTGGTTTCTAGGGTTAGCCCCTAGGATTTAAGTGCCGTGGCACGGTACGGTATGGTACGGTACCGAAAAATTGCCGGTATGGTACAGAACGGTGCATGCCCAGCTGTGCCGATGTCTGCCGATCACAAAAGTTACACGTATGCCGACACATAATGACATAAAATATTTATTTCTTTACCAACAAAATATTATAATTGCTTATGATGCATCTATATCAAATCTTTTGAACTTTATTAAAAACTTACTTATTAATCTAAAGAAAAGAGGGTATTGAGTTGTGTCATCGGTACGGGGACTATATTGTGTCAATATCTTCTTGGCACAATACGGCACGATAGACACGGCCCCCTGCTGATGCGCACTTAAATCCTTGATTAGCCCAATATCGTCTTATGATATCTTTTTATTCCAAAGAGGGGAAGAATACGGCACGACAGATACAGTCCGTTTCGATGGACACTTAAATCCTTAGTTAGTCCAATACCATCTTATAATCTCTTTCTATTCCAAAGAGGGGAAGAATATTCAACAAGGTGGAATCTCTTTTTTCTTGGTCCAAGTCTTTGTGGGCATTAGGCTAGACAACAACTGGGATGAAAGAGCTTACCATTACTATGTGCAATGCTTGGTGCACATTTTTTTTGCCACCCACAAATCATATCTTTAGGAAATTATTAGGATGTGACACACTCAGATATTTTCTGGGGGCTGATATTTACAGAACTAATTTTGATAAGCGATATCGACTATTCTGTTCCTAAAGAGCAAAGTTCTTTTAGTTGAATGGTCAATTGTGATTAAGATGCGCTAAACTTATATTTTCATAGTTTCTGAGGATCAAAATTTTTATATTTTTTTAGCCTTCCTACCGCAGATATTAAAACTATTCATTATATGGTATCACATAGAATATATATCGAATATGTTCAAGAGTCGGGAGTGTTATAAAGATGCTAAATTTAAACAACACGGCAAAGTATTTCAAATGCTTCCTACATATGGATGTGAATCAAAAAGTTGAATTTTTTTTGTTCCATTCAAAGTAGACCTGGAAGTTCTATATTTAAAAGCAGAATTATTTTTTTTATTTTTTATTTTTGTCATAATAGAGAACTATTGGAGTGTTATTTTGACGGCAAAGCTGTAGCGCTTTTTTAAACAGTACTATTTCGAATCGCATTTCATTTAATTAATGATAAATATATTGGACATCTGTTTGAATTTGTAGCTAAAAAACATTGATAGAAAAAGAAAAAAAAAAGACAAAATTAAGTGGCGAAACTCGAAACCAAGTACGAAAAACCAAGCAAACAGTTAAGATCAGTTATCAATATCCAAATGAGGATTGGAAAATACATAAATAATAAATAATAACATACTATTTTTAAAAAAAATGAAAAGAATTGCAAATGTATACAATAAAATACTTTTATAAAAAGATAAAAACGGAAATTCGCCGTTGCCGGGGATCGAACCCGGGTCTCTCGCGTGACAGGCGAGAATACTCACCACTATACTACAACGACTGTGTTGAGAATATGAAATTTATTTAACCTATAAACAAGTAAATGTTAAAGCCAAACTAAAAATAAAATCAAATACACGTTCAAAATCGAAATAATTATATAAAAATATTGCAAATTAAAATTATAAAAAGAACATTTATAAATTAAAATTTAAAGATAAAAACAAAATAGATGTTGAAAATTGAAGTAAATAAATATATAAAATAATAATTTGTAAGTTACAATCTTTAGTTTCAAATAAAAAGATTATTCGCCGTTGCCGGGGATCGAACCCGGGTCTCTCGCGTGACAGGCGAGAATACTCACCACTATACTACAACGACTTTGTTGTTTAAAAAAAAAATTATTTATATTGTATACATACCTATTTGAGTATGAACCCCTTCAAACGTTAGCATCTCTGATTTTGTAAGATAACGTAATTCACCTACCAACGAGGTTAGCTAACTTGAAGTGTGAATATGGTACGTCATGTTAGATATTTTCTCATATTTTTTTATTTATCAAAATCTACATATTTTATAAGTAAATCAGAGAGATATTCTAAACAAAATGTTTGTGCATCAAAACAAAATCATAATAAACTAATTCGAATGTAAATTCAAAGTGTTTTCCCTTGATGAAAGAGAATTAACCACATGCTGTACCTCAGAATGTTGTGGACAATTTGTTATCGATACCGATTTTAATATTGACAAGTAGATTCATTTGTTCGTGTTAGAGATCTCTGATTGCGCTTTTAAAGTAAAACTGAGAGAAGAAAACTTTTCCTACTTTGCGACAGCCTTTTCCAGTAACAGCCTGGCCTTGCCTGCCACCGGATCCATCAGATAAAGTTTGCATTATTTACCCAGAAAGTTAATCCCTATGTACACCAGATATAAACTGTTCCGTACAGGAAACAAAACAACTCATTCCTAAATTTTAGTTTCGCTTCGAAGAGCAGTTCAATATAACAATCTTTCTTGGCAAACTCACACATTCTTCGTATAGATTGTTTCATGTTTTTTCCAAATACAACCATTTTGATGCTTTAGAGCACTCACGATATCCAAATGAGTGCATCTAGGAAATATTAATCCGCCACTTTCATAACAGAATAAGAAATGATGTTTCGAGAGTTGGCATCTTAACTTCAGAATCCCCGAGGGGACGATTCAATTCGAAGTTGATCATGAAGAACAAGTCATAAACTCACAAGCATACCGAAGGAGGATTACAACCAAACCAACAAGAAGAAACACAAATACCCTTTTACAGAGGTTTAGGTTCAAAAGCACAGCATCATCACAAGCAACACATTCAAGAGTCATAAAACCAATACAGAGACATAGAAAGCATGTCTTAATATGGGAAGCATAGTAAGGAGCGCTCAAGCGGCGACCTCCTCCTCCTCTTCCTCCTCGTACTCTTCCTCGTCCGCTGTTGCGTCCTGATACTGCTGGTACTCCGCGACCAGGTCGTTCATGTTGCTCTCCGCCTCGGTGAACTCCATCTCATCCATTCCCTCCCCGGTGTACCAGTGAAGGAAAGCCTTCCTCCTAAACATGGCCGTGAACTGCTCGCTCACCCTCCGGAACATCTCCTGGATCGAAGTCGAGTTCCCGATGAAAGTCGACGCCATCTTCAACCCCTTTGGAGGGATATCGCACACGCTTGATTTCACGTTGTTCGGGATCCACTCAACGAAGTAGGAAGAGTTCTTGTTTTGGACGTTGATCATCTGCTCGTCGACTTCTTTGGTGGACATCTTGCCGCGGAACATGGCGGAGGCGGTGAGGTAGCGGCCGTGACGGGGGTCGGCGGCGCACATCATGTTCTTGGAGTCCCACATCTGCTGGGTGAGCTCGGGGACGGTGAGGGCGCGGTACTGCTGGGAGCCACGGGAGGTGAGGGGGGCAAAGCCGACCATGAAGAAGTGGAGGCGGGGGAAGGGGATGAGGTTGACTGCCAGCTTGCGCAGGTCGGAGTTGAGCTGCCCCGGGAAGCGAAGGCAGCAGGTGACGCCGCTCATTGTGGCTGAGATGAGATGGTTGAGGTCGCCAACTGGAAGACATAAGAAAGTAGGAAGGGAGAAGGTTAATGATAATGAATGATAGTGGACACTGTATCACTCACTAGGCATGATACAATCAAAATTCTACGATGTTACTTTAAAACTCCAACAATTGTTTTACGACTCTAATCTACTGGAACTAAAACACGACGATGGATAAACTTCTAAGCTTCAGATTGTAAGACACTAAATCATACAAAAAATCATTCAAGCAGGGTTTACAAAATTCGATAGGAGATTAAGCTAAAGAAACATAGTTTGACTTACAAGTAGGAGTAGCGAGCTTCAGAGTACGGAAGCAAATGTCATAAAGAGCTTCATTGTCGAGGACCATACACTCATCAGCATTCTCAACAAGCTGATGAACAGAGAGGGTAGCATTGTAAGGTTCCACAACAGTGTCTGAGACCTTCGGCGAGGGGAAGACAGAGAACGTCAGCATCATGCGATCCGGGTACTCCTCTCTGATCTTAGAGATGAGAAGCGTGCCCATGCCGGAACCAGTGCCTCCTCCCAAAGAGTGGCATACCTGGAATCCTGAAGAAGAGAACAATACAAGAAATGAGTGACACAATTGATTAAGTGGTGGTAAAGGTCTAAACAAGTCGAGAGCGAAAACCAAGTATACACAATCAAGTACTCCACTCAAACTCCAGGGTAGTTTTAAAAGAGATAATAGTAACAAATAGCATTGCAGAAGTTCTATCATGAAAAAAAATAATTTTATGAAAGCAGGTTAATTAGCAGGAGATTAGAGGTGGTGCCAAACCAGCACAAATCAGATATGTGGAAGTTCCTACATCACACTAAAATAGAAGCACAGATCTTACTTCTCTGTAATGGCATATTCAAAATTCCACCAGATTCAGAAAAACCGAGAGCAAGCGCAAACTCTTGTCCCAGTAGAAACTTCACATTTACTTTACATCGTATTTAAGAAAGAGGAAAAGATCAACTAAAACAAATAGATCTGAAGAATAGCAATTTTAAATTATTAACAAATGTTGACTCCGAAATCAGCAAACAAGAGTAAATCACAAAGACTAATTGGACAGTACAATGCAAGAATATATAAATTGTGCACCATACACCCGAAATCACATATCCTGATGTGAGAACTCCCCGAAACATACAACACCTACAAATACTCGAATGTACCAAGAATGAAAAGCAAAAAAATAAAACAAACTACTTACAAAAGAAAAGTGACAAGAGGAGATATTCCAACCAAACATAATGCACAACACTTTTACCCAAAAAAAGAAAGAAAGAAAAAATCTAGCTAATGTAGACACACAGATCCGAAAAAGAAAAAAAAAATGGATTACCCCAGAAAAGAAAATTTTAACAAAATTGCTGCGTTCTCTGCATTTTTCTTGTAAGAAAACTCGCGAATCATGCCTTAATCCGTACTAACAGTTTCAAAAACCACCAGATCCGACCAAAAATCGCAAGCGAAAACAAACACTAGCCCCATTTTTTACCCACAACTATAAAACATCAAAATTAATTCTATAACTTAAGCGGAATAAACAGATCTACGAGGATTTAAGAAGGATTTAAACAGAGATTCTTAGATCTAGAGCGGGGATCGAGTACCTTGCAAGCAATCGCAGTTCTCGGCCTCCTTGCGCACCACGTCGAGCACGGCGTCGATGAGCTCAGCGCCCTCGGTGTAGTGCCCCTTGGCCCAGTTGTTCCCGGCCCCAGATTGCCCAAAGACGAAGTTATCGGGGCGAAAGATCTGCCCAAAGGGCCCCGATCGCACCGAGTCCATGGTCCCGGGCTCGAGATCCATGAGCACGGCGCGGGGGACGTAGCGGCCGCAGCTCGCCTCGTTGTAGTAGACGTTGATCCGCTCCAAATGGAGCTCGGAGTCGCCGCTGTACTTGCCCGTGTGGTCGATCCCGTGCTCGTCGCAGATCACCTCCCAAAACTTGGCCCCGATTTGGTTCCCGCATTGGCCCCCCTGGATGTGGAGTATCTCCCTCATCTTCTCCGCCCTCTCCGAAGAAGCACCTAGGGTTAGGGTTCCGGGGAGGTGGCGACGGTGGCGATGCTGGCGCTAGGGCTAGGGTTAGGGTTAGGGTTAGGGTTTGTGTGGAAAGGGGAAATAGTGAGAGGAGGAGGAGAGGAGTGAAGGAGCGGAGAGGAGAAAATGAAGGCCGAGATAGCGGAGATAAGCGGAGGTTTCGGGGTCGCCTTTTATACTAGGGTTGTGCGGTGTGGTTACCGCATCTAAGTTACCGCATAAATGATTAGTAAAGAGATGAAGCGAAAATGTTGGTTTCATTTATGATATGTCGTTTTCTGCGGCGGTGACCGTACTCAAATGATCGTTACAGGTTGGAAAATACCGTGTCCTCGCGTGTCGCACGGAAGTTCTTATGCGGGGGCGATTTTGAACGACGTGGAAATGTACGGAGACCCCTAACATATAGGACGTTTTGAAATAGACCCCTTAACTATTTTAAATTAAAAGGAAAAATTTCAAATACCACCCCTGTGGTTTCGTACTTTTTCACTTTAGTGTCTGCCCTGTGGTTTAAAGTGTATCACTTTAGTACCATGTGGTTTCGTTTTTTTCTTTTTCTTGTTCCTTCCATTAATTTTTTTGTTAAATCATATAGAAAAAAACTTCAGATAACCCACCTCTGATTTATCGAATATTCATTTTAGTACCATGTGATTTTAACTTTCTCACTGATTTAACGAAAAAATCAATAAAAGGAACAATAAAAAAAAAACGAAACCACATGGTGCTAAAGTGATACAGTTAAACCACAGGGTACTAAAGTGAGAAAGTGCGAAACCACATGGGTGGTATTTGAAGTTTTTCCTAAATTAAAAGAGCAATTACTTATATACCCCTAAAAAGTTTCCGACTTTCTAATTTAACTCTTTTAAAAGGCTAAGATTAAAAATATCTTTTTTACGTTCTAAATTATTTCAAATATATATTCTTAGAGTTAAATTTTGTTAGTAAATTATTAGCAATAGTCGTTAAAGAAAGCTGGAAATACGCTACACAGGAACTACGCTTCAACTACTGTAAAGTGCAACCCCTTATTCGTATTCGAGCAAGCTTACTTAGACTATCGTCTCGGATCATCTCTGAGAAATTACTATTTTGCCCTTTCAAATATATTCTTCTACTATCACCAATTTTTTTTATTTGCCTTTAAGTTGGGACAAAAGAAATATTTTGATTTTTAGTTTTTTCAAATGTATCCTTCTACCATCACCAACTTTTCTTATTTGTCTTTAAGTTAAGGGCAAAAAATGTATTTTAATTTTTTTAATTCTGATAGATATTTAATTCACGTTTAATCCGAAATAACTTAACGGATGGTAACTGCGGGAGTATTTTTGAATAATGGAGGAACATATAAGGGGTATGTTAATAAAAAAAAGTATGAATAAATTAAATATTTTCGAAGTTTTGAGGAGTATATAGGTAATTATTCCTTAATTAAAACTCTTCTATTTTTTTTTATTTAAATTATTTTTGTAAGTTAAATTAAACATCGTGTTAAGTACAAATATAGTTCTAATAAATCTAACTTTTAACTTGATTTATTTCCATCTGTAAATTTCAATTTTTGTCGAATTTGAGTATAATTCTATTAAATTCAGCTATGTTAAATTTCTTTTAGTTAACAGAACCACAGATTTGTCAATTATTAATAGCTAATAGACAATAAATTCATTAATTTTAAAAAAATTAGATTAATTTCGGAAAAAATCAGTCAAACCAAATTAATAGAAATAGTTGAAGAATCTATTTTAAAATTTCCTATAGTTAAAGGGTCTTCAAACAATTTTTCCTTTTGGAGGAACAAGATGAACGGCTCGCTGATGACAAGGGTAGAAAATCGGACGGCGGAGAATACGGTCGTACAAGAAATTTCTATGCGACGGGTTCGTAGGGGGGGAGGGGGCGTTGGGCTTTGGTGGCGCGTTACTACCGTATATGGCTGTAATTGAAAACTGTATTTTTGTCGTATTTTTTTTGGGTAGAATACGACAGGTGGTTACAACGCACTTGTTTTCAAAAATCTCAAAGCGCGGAAATGTAACGTTGGTGCCAAAATTTCAAAAAGTGATACCTAATTTTATAATCATTTTTTTCATGGAGCAATTAATTAAATATAACACACTTATATTTATATTTAATATTATTATGGCCAATAGGATCTCCTAGCATTGATCTAGATTAGTGAGGGAGTCAAAAGTGCTTTTCGATGCATGTGAACTAGAGCATTTTTTATAAGGTCTCGTCCCTAGTAGGTTATTCATTTATTTACTTGTAAATGAGATATCATGTTAGGATATATTTTATGCGAATCTCAAAACAAATTAAATATGATCCGATGATTCTCGTATCATCTTCTTATGCATCTTCGTTTGTATTCGCTATTTATAATTTCCATACATTTGATTTTGTCTCATATTTCAAAGCATATCTGTCTATCAGTTTAGAGTTTTTTTTTTTTTTTTTTTTATGTTGATCGTCCGTGACGACTCTATTTGGTTATGAAACCAATCCGTTGCACAGTTTTATAGATGCATCATATGGAGATAATAGATTTTTTTCCCTAAATAACAATTGATTCACGACTTTGGTACTGAAGCTCATTTAATACTAGTAAGTAAAATGAAATTGAGAGGAAAGCATATATTGATATGCCTATGCATTTTTTTTACGGGACAGCACAATATATTATAGAATTATGCTATTATACTATCGATAGTACCAAATGCATCGATAGTACCAAGTGCTTGGTGCTATCGAGTTTTCGACCGTTAAATAAAAGAATGTGCGGTTAGGATCGATGATAGTGGTCCCTCTAAGATTGAGTGTGTGGTTTGTTGAATAGTATAATTTAATGGGTAGAAATAATCAAAGGGTAGATCTAATGGCAGAAAACTCAATAATACCAAGAGATTGATACTATCGATAGTATAGTAGCCGGATTTATGTATTATAATCGATTATTTGCGATATACAAAACATAATATTACATATGCAAAAAAATAAAATATTTTTTTTATCATACTCTCTCACGTATACATAACGCATTCTTTCCGCAATTTCAAATAAAGCCTCAGCTACGACCCTCGTTTGGTTTTGAGTTTTGAGAAACATATATATAATTTATCGATCTTGGAATGTCCATATCGTCATTTCGGGAAATGAAATGTAATATATCCGAACTTTGTTATTTCAGGAAATTGGAAAATAATTGTGCAAGAAAACACTAATAATATTTTAATTAGAATTAACTAATGCCTATTTTTTTGGTGATTATTATTATAATTATTAAAACGAAGTTTCTAACCGAGAGACAAATCTTTTATGAAGGGATAACATTTGTAGGTTGTACTACATTCTCAAAAGTATACTTCTTAACGACCAAAACTTATCGTCATCTTAATTAGGATATCGAAACATCGTAATATCTATCCCATTAAACAAATATTTTTTGTTTTTTCTTTGATGACCCACCTCTGTTTTGGATGTGGGCATCCTGCTAAATTATTATTATTATTTTTTTTAGAGAAAATTAGCATACTATCTGTTTCGTTTATTTTTTAAAAAATAAATTTAGCTGAAAATGTGAAGCAACTAGACTTAGAATTTGGAATCTTGAGTACCAATCGTCAAGTCATTTGCCACTTGCACTAGAGACGGTCGGTTCCTGCTAAATTATTATTCATGTCATAAGCTGCATAATAAACTCTTCTTCTAGTGAACCCATCCACTCTTTGGTCAAGTTTGGAACTGCGGTGACACTCGAACATGCTAGAATTTAACGACTAGAAGTGTCTTTAACGTAATTTTGTTGGTCGTCGCAGATCTCGCAGTGCTAACTTGCATCAGCTCTATTAATCATATCACGTAGAATAGATTTGTGGCAAACATAATCCACTCTTTAATCGAAATCTAATATAATTTGTTCTTTTAAATTGCTTGAACTAGGATAACTATAAATATAGATATAAAAAATTTACATGGAATTTTGAGAAGGAACAAATTACAAAGCAAACAGAGGGCAATGTACACTTGCCACCAAAAAGTACATAATAAGGAATAATGCTGGAACATTAAGTTATGCCAAAACAACCCAATTATGATTTTGAACCACCACCTACTCAAAATATTTGCATTTCGAAAGCCCATAACTGTACTTATTTTTGTGGTCCCCCAAACAAGGTTTTATTAGGTTAGACACTATGGGCGTATTTGGTTCGCTTCTTTTTCACTTTAGAATCGGAATCGGAATGGACGAATCCGATTGTCGGTATTTGGTATGCGGGGTTTTCATTCCGATTTTAATTCCCGGGTGAATGAGAATTCTCCCAATTACCCATTTTTCTAATCCGGCCTTCTAGGCCGGATTGGAAATTGAATCCGGACGGAATGGATTTGTTCGGATTAAATATAATTTTTTTTAAACTTATTTTTTAATTAAAACATAAGTTTAAGTTTAAAAATTATATTTATAAATTTTAATTTTAATTTGAACTTAAATTAAAAATTAAAATTCAATCAAGCATTTGGAATCTAATTATAAATTTGAATTTGAATTTAAATTTAATTAAAAATTTAAAGTTTTATTCAAATTTTATTTAAAATTTAAATTAAATTTATGGATTCAAATTGAAATTGAAATTATAATTTTAAGTTTGAATTTGAATAAATCGAAATTAGTTTTATATTTTGAATTATCCTTTCAATTTCAAATTTTAATTTTTTTTAAAAAATATATTAAAGTTTTGACATAAATTTTTAATATTTAATTTTCAGTTTGAATTTAAACTAATATATTATAAAGATAAAATTGGTATATTAATTCGATTACGTTTCTGATATCTATTTGAACCAAACACGAACAATGAGGATGGTTCATTCTGATTCCGATTCAGGTGGCGAACCAAATAGAATGAGGTAATGAATCATTCCGATTTCGTTTCCAGCTTATTCTCATTCCGATTCCGATACCGATTCCGAGTTCGAATCAAACACATCCTATATATAAATCACTCATTTTTTTTACAAAATGTCCAAAAATAATTAATTGATTATTAATTTTTATTTGTATTAAATTTTCTACACCTTTTTGATGTATAAGAAATTCTCACTTGTCACTGATCTAAGACTAGTTAATCAAATGGTGGCGACTCAATATTCGGCTAAAATACAAGATCAAACGATTAGAATTTATTTTACCATTTTTAATTAACGATAAGATCAGTTGATTTATGGGAGTTTTTTGGACACCAAGATGTAGAAAATCTACGTCTCTCTCATCATAGATTTAAATATAAAATCAGAAAATGACATTTTTTTCATCATTGAATGCCACATGGCTGTACTTGATTGGCTCATTCAAGACCCACACGGTAGATAATGTCTACCAAATTATATATATAGAGTCCGGCTATTATACTATAGATAGTACCAAGCTTTTGGTACTATTTAGTTTTCTGCCGTTAAATCTACTCTTTGATCATTTCCACCCGTTAATACTATTCAACCAACCACCCACTCATAAAATGTATATATATATATATATATATATATATATATATATATATATATATATATAATGAGCTAGTCTCCTATACTATCTATAGTACCGGGGCTCCGGTACTATAGTTGCTTTTTCGATCTTAGGGTGTTCAAATCAACGATCCACGCCGTTGAAACTGATCTAGGATATTTGAAGTTCTTAGGAATAAAATTTTGTAATTTTTCGACGTAGTTTACTTTGTGATCAAACCGTTTCAAAATTGTCAAATTTCAATGGTTATTATGACGAGTTTGTAGTTTAACGGTGGAGAAGAATCTAAATTTATTCAAATTTTGATAGAAAATACTTTAAACTACATAGATGAAGGTCAACATCCTTGATCTTGAATTCGAAACTCATATACTCAAATTTTAAGAATTATTCAATTTTCACCGTTCATTTTGACATGATTTATTTACTAAGTAAACGATATCGAAAAAAACTAAAATTTTATTTCTAAAAATTTCACATACCCTAGATCAGTTTCAACGGTGTGGATCGTTGATTTAAACACCCTAAGATCGAAAAAGCAACTATAGTACCGGAGCCCCGGTACTATAGATAGTATAGTAGCCTCATTCTATATATATATATATATATCTATTTTAAAAGCTTATTGAGAAAATCACAGAGGTTGTCAGAAGCAGTTATTCTTCTTCACATGCCTTCTTAGGTATGTGACAACCCTGATCTTTTAACCCCTTTTCCCCTCTTTTTCAAAAGTGAACCCCTCACATGCTCTTGCTCTTTTGATGTGTGCAGTTGTGTTGCATGTATGAAGGGTTTATGATGAGGGTTGATGAGATGTCCTTTTTTCTGCTGTTGGAGTGTTTTTGGGAGTTTGGTATATATACTTGGATTTCACTCTAAGGCACCTCAACAATTTCATCTCTTTTGGATCCCACAAACATATCATTCATAAGGGTTTTTGTTTTGTCTTATGTATTTTTTTTTTTTAATACCTCTCAATTTTTTATTATTTTTGTTTTGAGTTATCCCAGTTTGTTAAGCTGAAGATTCTGCTAAATTTAATAATAATAGTTAAATTTAAAGATTCAAACCAAATAGAACAATCAATTCATTTTAGCAATGAATAACCGATCACTAATAGAACCATTAAATTTACTTAATTTTTTTTTAATATACATAAATACGATATAAGTATATTGTTTGTAAGATGGCACTAAGCCAGTGTTGGATCAAATTCGAATTGGACGATAACAGTAATATAGGTGAATCAAAATCGAACCATACTTGCTTTGAGTGAAAATATAACAGACCACAAAGCAGCACGAGGGTCACGATTAGCTCATCTTGTGGTGCCTCAATACTCTATTAAATAGGAAAGAAATTATGATTAAATGATAATATAAGGACCGGCGAGCTCAGTAATTAATTAATAACTAAGTTTAAGCATTTTAGACTGATAACTTTAGTTCAACAAGTTATTAATATTAGCGGTCTGAGCCGTTACATTTGGTGTCAAAGCCAGATTCGTTAGCCAAAAGTATGAGATAGATATTACATCGTCTGATAAATTTGGGGACGTTATGGTCCAAACGAAAAATGTCTATGATACCCCAATGGTCTAACATTTGATAGAAAAAAAATTATAATTGAAAATATTCTAGACTAAAGAATTTTGGACTAGTGATTTGGACACAACGAGTTATTAGTATTAGCGGGCTCTAGATCGTTACACATTTTATCACTGGAGAAATTTGAATTGATATTTTATGGACCATTCAAATCCAAGTATCCAACCACATTTAATTTTATAAATCTGATCTATCGTCGTTCATTGATCCATCAATCTGACCCAACCCAAACCCAACTTATCATTCCATCAATCCAAACCATTAACTCGACCCATACCAAGAGCCTGACCCATCAACCCGTCAACCCGGCCCATACATGTCCAAAATTTTAACTTATCCGATCATGGTCCATGAAGAATTTAAAGTGGCGTGGGCTTGTATGGCCCATTGATGTAGAAAAGATTTGGGTGGCCCATATTGTATCACTCAATTACAGGCCCATTTTGCACCATTTTTTTTTTAAATTGAAAAAAGGGACAAATCATGTTGAACTTAAATTTGATAATATTTTATTTTATTTTTCCATAATTGATTTAGTGTGAGTTTGTAATGACCCGACACGCTAAAAGTAATAACTCGTTGGGCCCAAACCACAGGCCCAAAATGCTTAAGCCTAATTATTATTATTAGTTCATATAATCCAATCAGAATCATTTTCCTATCTGATGTAGGACTATTGGGCATGACATCCTCGTTAGGTCCAAACCTAGATTACAGAAGATCAGAATTACCAGGTGTGAGATTCTAGAGGTGGCTCACTTTGGTGTAGTACTTTGCCCTGCTATCCGTTAGTGTAGCACTTTAGCACTTAGCTCTCATACTTTGGTGTAGTACTTTATCCCGTATAGCACTTAACCCACATACTGTTATAAGGCTCTGATACTAAGTATAACGGCCCGACCCGCTAACAATACTTTCTCGTTGGGCCCAAACCATCGGCCCAAAATGCTTAAGCCCAGTTATTATTATTAGCGTGCGAGGTCTCATATAATCCAATTAGAATTATTTTTTCATCCGATGTGGGATTATTGAGGTGTTACAGAGTTAATTGAGAAGGGCCATGATTGGTGGCTATTAATGAATGCTTGCATAATTGAGAGCTACTTAAATTATTCCAACTCCTAGAATATATGCCATGGCATATTCTCCTGCTATTTAATATTTGTCTCACTATGCCACTGAGATTAGATACTCTTATATCTCAAAGAACAATTTTTTACTGATCTATATTATTAATTTATAGGGTCTAAATATAATTTTATAAATATTTGGTGAGTTTGGTGGAAAAGTTTGGGTCAATATGACAAAAGTTTAGGATATGATCTTTGATTCTGAAGCTTCTTATTGATCTTAATGACCAACTTTTTTATTTTTTTATTTTGCAGTGGTTAACCCAAAACGTACATTGATGCCCTCTACAAAGAAACCTAATTGTTTGTTCTCTTATAGAGCTGTAATTGAATATCTAATAGGGTTAGGAGCAATAATTAGGGGATAACAACAATATTTTACTTACAATTATAACTAATTTGGTAAACCTGCTCGCTGCGATACTAGAACGTACATTTTTAAATATAAAAATATTTAAAATATCATTTTCTATCGGTTTAAGTTTTTAGAGTACAACGATTGTTTCACATATTATCAAAGCAAGAGATCCTCAGTTCGAGTCAAACCAGGCTCTTAGCATGGACTCTGTGAAAAGTCTCGAGTCCAGATGTGAGGGAAGTATTAAATACAAAAATATTTAAAATACCGTTCTCTACCAACTTAAATTTATAGAGTACCATAGTTGTTTTACACATATAATCAGCTAAAACATAAATCAACACTAGTAGATATAATTATTGGGAGGCGTTGCTTAGTACCAATTTATGTGTTGTCACTTGTCATATGCCGACATAAAGTTAATTTTATTGCCCTAATTAAATTTCTTCCTCTAAAGCTCAAAAAACCCTGCTAACTTTTACTTATATGCACAATCCTAGTACGTAACCTGACCTAACCCGACCTACCTCAATTTGATCACCTTCGAGTCTTCGACCATGCGAATGCAACTTTGGCTCGAGCCAACGTTAAGGGTTTGGTTCGAATCGAACCCAAATCAAGTGATAGGGTTTGGTTGCGATCGAGTTAGAGACTACTCGAGGATTTCGTATGTAGCTTTGATTAGGTGTGGTCTGGCCGGCCGTCGATCCAACCCACCGGAGTTGCACCTCGAATCGCACCGCCATTGGAATAAAAATAATTATTTACTTAAGAAAATCTTCATGCTATGATTATAACTATAATTATTTGTGTTAGATGTGTCTCAAAATCTGATTATTATTTTTTATTTTGTGCATCTGATTCGTCAATAGGTTCATGGTGCGACAAAATTTGATTTTTTTTTTTGTAAAGATAAAATTGGATGTCTATAGAGAGTAGCGGAGGGCTCAGGCCTCCTTCTTTTTTTATCCAACCTTCTTCTTTTACCCTAGACGTGATACAACGGCTTGTAATCTCCAAAAATATTGTAGTTCTTTTTTTATAGTGAAGTTCTCTTTTTTCTTCGCCGTGATTTTTTTTCCTGCAAAGAATTTTTACGTAAATTCTTTTGTTCTATTTTATTGTACTGTTTCTGTTGCTTTGTCTATTTTGCGATTACCTTTTGTCATTACTGTTTATTCGCTTATCGTGATAATTTGTTAAAAAAAAAAATGAAGGTTAAACCTTATGTTAATTAAAAAAGAAAAAGCAACCGTTTGAAAGGGACCAAAAGATTTGATATAACAATTCCAGTGTAACAGTAGAATTAATCATGGCCCATGCATCCAACTAATACCACCTCTTATTCCTATAAATAACCATGCCTATGGCCCTAAAATCTCAAATCACAGCAACAAATTAATTGATCACTAGTTCATTTTTGATAAGCTTCTTGTTCTATATCCATGGCTTCACCATTTCTACTCCTCGCTGTTCTTGCTTTGGCTTTTGCACAAGCTCTTGCTTTTGATCCTAGCCCTCTCCAGGACTTCTGCGTCGCGGATTTGAAATCCGATAGTACGTTTTAGTTTCTTGTTTAATATTCGTTGTGTTCTATGTTATGTTAGTTTTAATACATACTACTGCAAAGTCGATATTTGTGTCTGTTCGTATGACTACTTATGTGTTGATTTTTTGTTTAGATAATTTGTAGCCCAACACACACAAAAATAGTAGGATTTTGAGGGGTCTACACACAAATTTATGCTTGACTATATACTTCTCTTCTGCATTGCTTGCATGCGTGATTCAGTTTTCATCAATGGGTTTGTGTGCAAAAATCCGAAGATAGTGAAGCCGGAGGACTTCTCCTTCTCCGGCCTGAACATCGCCGGAAACACGAAAAACAAGGTCGGGTCGAACGTGACGCTCGTCAACGTCATGATGCTCCCGGGGCTCAACACTCTCGGCGTCTCCATCGCGCGCATCGACTACGCCCCATACGGCGTCAACCCCCTCCACAGCCACCCCCGCGGCACAGAGATCCTCACCGTCGTCGAGGGAACCCTCCTCGTCGGCTTTGTTACCTCAAACCCTAACAACACGTACCATTTTTCTCTAAAACTTTAAGCCGTCGCAGGACACATTCTTTAAATTTTTCAACAATATTCTAAATCTTTTTTTTTTATATACTGAAATATTACTTTACTAGGTGGAATCTTTTGTTTTTCATTTTCTAACAAAGATTACTAAATATCAATGAAACTTGACATGCTTCTATATATAAAATCAAAAGTACCGGAAACATTTATATAATGAAATCATTTTTTTTTCCCGTCCACATGCTCATTTTTTATATTTTCGAGTACAAAAAAGACTTTTAATAGTTACAAATAACCTTGATGCACATATGATATAAAGAGTAGAGCTACTATGCTTTCGAAAGCATAAAAAAGTTGGTGCTTTCGATTTTTTGACTCTTAGATCAATTTTTTTGACCATTTGTAATATTTGGATTAATATTATTACCTGCGGGGACCACTCAACTCTAGGAGATCACTCAATCCTAGGGGGGACCACTATTATTCCAACCGTATAATTCTTAATCTAAAGACCAAAAAGTCGAAAGTACAAACTCCCCTCTATGCTTTCGAAAGTATAGTAGCTCTACACTGATATAAATGTATATTTCTCTTATCTGCTTAAGTTATTAAAGAATATTATTTTAACATTCCCCCCTCTCCCTACAATAGGCTCTTCCTCAAGACCCTCCATGTCGGTGACGTCTTCGTGTTCCCCATTGGCATGATCCACTTTCAGTTCAATGTCGGCGAAGGCCCTGCGGTCGCCCTCGCAGGGTTCAACAGCCAGAACCCAGGGCTCATCGTCATCGCGGACGCTGTATTCGGGTCGAAGCCGCCCATCCCCGTGGAGGTGCTGGAGAAGTCGTTCCAGGTCGGGAAGGACGTGATCGAGGAGCTCATGGCGCAGTTCAAGTAGAAATGAGATTCTGAGATCTTAATATGAGATCTTTGATTGATACTTTTAGTTGTTGGATTTGTGTACCTTTGAATAAAGGTGGCAGGTATATATATAGTAACTGCTACACTTTGCAACTAGTGCTCTGGTTTGGTTAGGACTATGAAAGATGTATTTGCTTTTGAATAATATTGATGATGATGTGATTGGTTGAATACTATATCCCTTAATCAGATTTTAAATCCTTAATTAAATTAATCTAAAAGTTAACAAAATTTGTCCAGAATCTGCGGCCATAAGTACGGAGAGAAAGATATATA
Organism: Puya raimondii; assembly: GCA_016920855.1. NCBI lineage: Eukaryota > Viridiplantae > Streptophyta > Magnoliopsida > Poales > Bromeliaceae > Puya > Puya raimondii. Next base: position 216,436,330 of record JABWPP010000050.1, read on the forward strand.
ACAGAGACATGAGATGGCAAAATGCAACGTGAACCGACCAGTTCAATCTAATCTGACTCGGGTTCGATCAAATTTAACTTTACTCATCAGGTACATATATGCACCTGTCATGTAGAGTTCAATACTGTGTGAGGTTGAAATGAGCTTTTGAGTCTAAGAAATAGAAGATCAATGTGAAAATTAAGTTTATTCTGCTTATTGTAAAACAACTATTTAAATATATTTTTCTTTAAAAATAGTTATGATTTTTCGAGCAGCTCTAATTAATGACAAAAAAAGAATTTAGTTTATAGCCACAATTTCGAAGTGATCACTGAAGTTGATTCGTACTTTGGGTCTAACATGCGAATTTCAGATCGGTGAAGTTCTTGCTAAGGTCAGGATGAGTTCTCAATATTAAATATAAAAATACTTATACATTGTTCTCTATCAGCTTAAAGTTTTAGAGTACAATGATTGTTTCACATGGTATCAGAGCAGGATGTCCTGAGTTTGAGTCACGTCAGGCTCTTAGCATTATTAATTTTTTCCTATTTAATTCAAATCTACGTCATGGGCCTACAAAAAAAAAAGCTTAAATTCAGACGTGAAGGAGAGTGTCAAATATAAAAATATTTAAACACCGTTCTTTAACAGCTTAAACTTGTAGAGTACAACGATTGTTTCACACTCAAAAGAATTTATTGTTACTCGTTTGAAATTTTTATGGTCGGTCTAAAAAGTAAATAGGCATTATGAGAGATTATCATAAGAGAGAGATTAGTTTTCGCCTCGCAATAAGTTGCACTTTTTGCGTAATTTAGAATTAAAAGTGAGTTGGATGGTTATATTGAAATAATACAAAGATGAAATTAATCATGCAATGAATTTAGCGTATGGGAATTTAATTTGTCCAAAGTATAATCAAAGAGTAATGCTAAATCCACATACTTTTTTACAAGTCAAAGTTCATAAAATTATAAAATCATGTGCAGAAGCTTCTGAGACTGCAGGTAGCTATTTAATTATCATTTTTTAGTATAAAACAACAGTAAAAGAGATCCAATAAATTAATTAACTATTGTTCGCTAATTAAATATTCTAAAAAAAACTTTATGACAACACATAAAATAGGCACACGATAGATTAAGACAATAAGTACTTCCCTTTTATTACTAATACATGCAAACATACACACAGTGCTTATTTAGAGGAAGTAGTACAAACAATATCAACCGACTAATAAAATCGCACAAAATTAAAGCTCCTTCATCCATTATATATTAATTGTTCTTGGTCGCTTAGAACTGAGTTTGGAGCCAATCGACTGTCTTCTTGTCCAGCTGAAATGCCTTGGCGAGAATATCATCGGAGATGGGAGGGTTCGACTTGAAGACTGCGTTAGCAATAGTGATTACATCAGGGTTCTGGCTGCTGAGACCTGAAATGCCAACACCATTTGTCTTTCCAAAATTAAACTGGAAGTGAATAAGCCCTTCCGGGAACACGAACACGTCACCCTTATTTAAGACCTTGGAGAAGAACTTGTTATCGGGATTAGACGTAACGAAGCCAACGTAGAATGTGCCTTCCAACACCATGAAGACCTCGGTGGCTCGCGGGTGAGTGTGAGGTGGGTTGAGACCATTGGGTGCAAAGTCCAATCGGGCTAAGGAAATGCCGAGCGTGTTGAGGCCAGGAAGCATCATCGCATTAACTAGAGTCGCATTGAACCCGAGTTTGTTCATCGTGTTACCGGGTTGGTCAAGCCCCTGGAAGAAGAAATCCTCGGGGGTCGTGAAGTTCGGGTTCTTGCAAACAAATCCATTCACAAACACTGCGAGAAGAAAATAAAAACACAAATCCAGTAAGTAATCATGCTAGAATCAATAACTAGAAAAGAAAGAAAGAGCATCAAGAAGAAAATGATATAAACATACCTGGAGAGTTCTTATCGGCGACGCAGAAGTCTTGCAAAGGACTAGGATCAGACGCAATGGCCTGAGAAGAGACGAGGGCGAGGAGAGCAAAGAGGAGAACGCGAGAAGCCATTTCTATTATCTCTCCTAGTTATTTAATTAGAAGATGTAATTGAGTGTGTTATGATGCTATAGGTTAGAGGAGAGGGGTATATATAGAGGATTAAGTTATGAAAGAGTCTTTGAGCAGATAGTAATTAATTAATTAATTGAACATTTCAAAGCCAAGTTAATTTTTCTCTTTAATTTGCACGTATCTTTGTCCAAGTACTATATTTGATTTGGTCATGGTGTAAGAACACAATAGGTTGATTAATGACCTTATATTCTCCAGCTATATCTTTTTTTAGAAAGGTTCAAATTCAGAACAAGTTTGAAAAGTCTATTTGTTTCCACGACAAAGATAATTAAGCTTCGTGTGTCTCTGCATGGAAGAGTCTACTTATTGCGACACGAATACACCATGTGTTATTTGATTGGGATTTTCATACACTAGTCCACCAAATCCTAAAATTTATGTGTTCGTCCTCTAAAAGTTGTTAGCTTCGTGTGATTTCTATAAATCATACTCCATTGTGTATATAAACTTTCTTTTCCGTTTCTAAGTAATTAATTTAAGATTTTTGAAGAAGTGATAAAAATAATTTCTATTATCTTTATTATTATAAGCTAGAAAATGGTTCTCCAAATTTTTACCTTAATTCCTTTTTAAAATTTTGTTCTCCCCTAGCTAGGTGAATTGGATGACGCGTTCTAAATATGGAAACATCAAATTTCAAAGGATATGTATAATACATGCATGTATTTTTGTTTTTTTAAAAAGATATATATAATACATGCATGTAAAAGCTGCTTTTTGCAATAAGCAAAGTTATTTCGCAAGAAATGGAGTAAAATCGTCAAATTATAAAAACAAAATTAAGGCTTGAGACTACAGTACACATATTTATTTCCCATAAAAGTTCAGAAACTAAAATATTTTAGTGAAAAATATAATGACCAAGTTGCAACATTATAATAGTGTGTACACAGAAGCTGTTCTTACATTTTATCCTTCTTTAATCGTTTAATTACGAAGATCTAAAACACATGCTGCTACTAATTCGTTGCAAGTGACATCATGTTGAGGACTAGCTACGTAATTTAATTCAAAGGGAGCAGTGAATTAAACTAAATAATATGTACTAGCTATCCTTTTTTTGACTCAGTTGATTAGAACTAGGTAAAAGAAGTTCTAAATTTATCACAAAATTAATAATTAACCAGAAAATAAATGTAAGATTGTGTCTATAGTTTCTAGAGAGAAGCCGATAAATTGAACAGGTCTTGTTCAAAAAGAAAAGCCGATAAATTGAAGTTCGCATACTAAACAATTTGAAATTTGCATCCTTAATCGGAACGAGTCATATTATTTATTAAGGGAGAGAGAATGAGATTTAGAAAAAAAGAAAAAAAAAGGGTTAAAATTAACAACAATATTCTTTTTTACTTTAATTCTTCAACTATCTTAAGTTAATGTCAATGCCAAAAACAAAACTATATCTTATCTAAGAAATTAACAAAAATAGGGAGAAGGATTAGTTAATATGCAACTTAATTTCGAAGGGATAAGACATAAATTTTGAAGGTTTAGTGGAGTATTAATATAGAAAAAATCCTTATCAAATAAAATATATACATAGACTAGTGTTCCATGCGGAGTCACAAGAAGTTTACCATTGCTGTGGAGAAAAGTAATTAAATATATAAAAAGAGTAAAAATATTCAAATATAGTACTTAGCCAAAGAAACGTGTACAAAAGAGAAAATCTTACTTTGGCTTTGACATGTTCAATTAATTACCACGCTTCTTAATTAATTACTACCTAACGTTGTAATACTCTTCCTCTAACACTGTAGCTATGGAGGACTCTTTCATAGCCTTGTCCTCTATATATACTGTTAGAAAATTGCGTACGGTAGAAACAAAACGCAGCGGAACAAAATCAAACAAATTTGATTTTAGAAAACTTTCGAGATCCAATCTCTAAACCACGCAATTAGGATCCCTCATGTTATTCAAGATTAAAACGAGATAGCAAGATCTAATCTTCACCTTTGCGCGGGTTGTTCTTCACCGCAATCCGATGATCGTGGAATTAGGTTCTCTTGAAGCCGCACACGCGTCCGGCCTCTATAGGTATCCACACGAGGTTGACGATCCAATCGATGTCCTCACCGGGGTGCTAGCTCCCTTGCAAAGAACGTCTTTTTGCTAGAGGAAGAAGAGAGAAATTGAGAGAGATGATTGCTTAGGTTTTCTAAAAACTCTCATATATTATATAGAGGGATATAATCCTCTTTTAATAATATAATAACCATTAAGGATAAGTATAAATCTAGATTTAAATTTATCCTTTCCTTAATTGGTTACAACAATCAAATCCTAATTTGATTCGACTTGAACTTTATCCTAATTTGATCATATCAAATTAATAATGTAACATTTGCACATAAGTCCTCTCATTATTTACTAACTGTTAGTAAGTCCTCTCTTGTAACATTTACACTTTAATACCACTAATTTGTAATAATTACAAATTAGTCCAATTATCAACATATTGACAATTAAGTCCTCCGGCGATTCAAAAATCGCAATCTAGATATCCGATCAGTCACAACCTCTTATGTGTGTGACCCCATAGGTTCTATTCTATCTGGTAGTGAGATATATTCTGATCACTATCAATAATATCACTGAAACTCCTTTCAGTGGGTCGGAACAATTCCAACTCAGCCCAATGAGAATTATCGATCATCCAGATAATTCTCATGAGTCTCACAATCCACCAGTGACGCCTAGCAGCATGTAGTGGCATTCCAGTAGAATAGAATACTGAACCTCTTGGTGCAGTTACCGTGTGATACAGTCCTTCTATCATGAGTCCCGACTAGACGGAGATCATGGAACAACTCGTCAAACCCCATCATCTGTCATATGTCAAATTTATTCGACTCGAGTTTCTAATATCGGAAACCCTTTCCGCTATTTATCCTGCCTTGGCCAAGGTCTTCTAAACTCGGTCTTATAAATCACATAGGACTAACACCCCTATCTACCAAGGGAGATAGATTCCATATAGGTGCACACCCTATTCCTACAACGAACCTACTGCAGCCAACATGCACCGCAAGGACCCGAATGGCTAGGGACCAAGTGTATGTACAGTCAAACTACAGTAACCTCATTGTGAATAGCCGAGGCACCGCAGGTCAAAGGACCAGTCACACTACTTCAACATTGAGTAAGTCACTGACGAGTGAGTAGACATCCAAGTGACTTCTCGTGTTGGTCACGCTCGGTACCCTTGTTCTCTAACAACCACCTGCACATTCGCTCCAGTGTCTCCACACTGTTGACTCGAGACTCATCTACCCAAAAGGGAAGCGACCTGTGCACCAATCTCATCGGATCAATCACCGTCCCCGCGATGATCCATCGATCGGGAGTGATTTTCTTGTCCACCTGAAAGGCCTTAGCAAGAATATCATCAGAAATGGAAGGGTTTGATCCAAAGACTGACTCGCCAATCCTAATGAGACCCGGACTCTGGCTACCCAGGGAAGCGATCCCGACTGCCCTGGTCGGACCATAGTTGAATTCAAAGTGAATCAAACCCTTGGGAAACACGAACACATCGCCCTTGTTAAGGACCTTAGAGAAGAGCTTGTTCTCAGGGTTCGACGTGACGAATCCAACATAGAGGGAGCCTTCTATCACAGTCAAGATCTCTGTGGCACGTGGGTGAGTGTGTGGTGGGTTGAGACCGTTAGGTGCAACATCAAGACGAGCCATAGAGATGCCTAGGGTGTTGAGACCGGGAATCTTGCTTGCATCGATTAAGGTCACTTTCGATCCGAACTTGTTGGATGTGTTTCCGGGCTTGTCTAGGCCGGAGAAGAGGAAATCCTCGGGTTTGGCTAGTGTTGGATCTTTGCACACGAACCCATTAACAAACACTGCAGGAACATAAACACATATATAGTTAGTGATACTCGTAATTAATTACATATGTACGAAGAGTAGCTAGGCCACCCAATTGCAACTACTTAACCCTAGCTAGTAACTCAAATGACAAAGAAGAGCTATGTATTAAATTGCTTACCAGGAGACATCTCATCGGCGACACAAAAGTCTTGGAGAGGATTAGAATCGGAAGCGAATGCAAACGGAGAAGCGACTAAAAGAAGAGCGAAGAGGAGGATTTTAGCTGCCATTTTATGCTTCCTAAAGCTTATAATTGATAGGTCACTGCAGAAGAAATGGAACTTGAATGTTGTAGTTTTTGATGATGGAAAAGTGGCTTGGTATTATGAGTATATATAGAAGAAGAGGATAGGTGGGACTTGGTTTTATGATAAGGCTTCGAAAAGGTCATCATATGATAGAGCCTAGAAAATGTCATATTTAATCTTTCCAGTACAAAATTAATGGAATTGTTCTCAAAAGGAAGCTTAGTTTGAGAAGCTTCATTCGTGTTACTAGCCTTTGTCTTCATAACATGGAATTGGTCTTGTTATGATGTGGTCGTTGTGTAACTAAAAAGCACTTAAATATCAATATGGTGACCTTATCAAAGTACAAAAAATAATATAAAATGCGACCGACTGCGTACGTAATTAATGAAGGTTGGAATAGTCCTAAAAGTGTGTGAAGTTACCAAAATCATTTTCCAATTTGATCTCATGACCGGTGTTTTCTAGAATGGACAAATTAATAAAGAATTTTGGGTTGTTGTGGAGGGCCTTAAAATAGTTCTCTTATTCAGTATAAATTTCAGCGTGTATAAATTTGATAATCGTACTCTTTTATAGAAAATTATCTATACTATTCCTAGCTATATTGCAACTTGGTCGCTATATGTTTCAATAAATATTTTAATCCCCAAACTTTCATGTATATTTTTGCAATTCAGTCTTTGACCTTCAAAAAATAATCTAATCTTTCTTGGAAAATGACGATTTTAATCTCACTCATAAAGTGGCTCATGTACTAAAAAAAATACTTCTATAGCTCAGTTTATTAGCTTACAAATAGTGATAGAAGGTCGTTTCATTAAAAATAATTCTTTTTTTTTTTTTTTTTCTGTAAGACTAAAACTAAATTGCAATAAATGTGGCAGTTCAGAGTTAAAGTGTTTCAGTAAAAAGTTTAAAGACCAAATTTTAATATTAGAGAGAAATTACCGACAATTAGTCTTACCCAGCAGAAGAATTCAATGAACTGCATGTGTATTTAAGTATATGTTTATAGTAAAGAAAAGGACTATCTCGTGAAGAAATTAATATCTTAATTGGTAAGTCAAGTTTTATGGCTTCTCTCAACAACCATTACTATCATCTTATCCAAATTAATAAGCTAGGTACTCGAAAAGTATACATTTCTATATCTTTGCACGTGCTTTATTCTTTTCCTGTTGGGTTAGTAATATTAAATTCACCTATTAGTCTATTTGATTTATTTTGGGTTTGGTTCAATAATTCATATAATAGGCTACTTAATTAGTAGTTGGTTTGGGCTTTAGTTGATCCATTGGTATATTGGGCCAAGTGATGTTATGAGAATGTTCTTATTGGGTTTTGAGGTAGAGTTCTCATTTTGCTCTCTAGGATTCCCTTTTCTTAATATAGAAAAGAGAGGTGTAGAGAGGGTTGGAGAAAGGGCTCTCTCTTGCTCGGTTCAAAGCTTCCAAGATTGATTGGAGAAATTCTAAGAGGCATTTTGAAGCGGGATTCGCGGATTGGGAAGGTGTTTCAAAGAAGGCGTAGCAAAAAGGGTTTTCCCAATTGAAAGTTTATAAGCCTATTGTAATAGAATGGTAATCTCTAACCAAATATTGTAATCTCCTCATTTGATAGCGGATGTGATCCCTCCGTGTCCATGGATACAGCCCGGTTTGGGTGTACCACGTAAATCTTCTTGCATTATTATGGTTGTGTTTGGATTTTTCATTTTTATTTTATTTACTCCAAACATTGCACTTCTTGATTATGAGTAATTTAGATATATCACATTTATTTACTAGTATAGTTAGTATCTTGATAGTGCCGATTCTGTCGTTATCGCACTACATTTCCCATTAGTTTCACTTTGGAAGTCACAAAAATATGCACATGAAACTTCTTATTGCTGTCTCGAATTCTTGGGCTTGGCCTATTTTGTGATGCAGCCCGAAAATTTTTAGAGCTGAAATCACCAAAAGAAAGTTCATAATAGATATATAAAATGCCTGGATTTGGAAAGGCATGAAGAGTAGAGATCGAATTGTGTTCAATTAATGAGGAGTTTGGCTCATTCACAGTAAAAAGAAAAAAAAAAAACAAGAAAAAAGAAAAAGAAAAAGCTAGAAATTCATACATGAATAGTCTCATATGGATAATAAATGAAGCTTAAAGTGTGCTTTACATGAACTACTATATTTCAAATTTATAGATTTAAGTTTTTGGTTTGGATAGGCTCTAATAAATACGTTATACCTGTGGTTTTGTACGAACTTGCATTATAATATTCTATCCCGGGATATATAACCGAAAATCACAATATTTGACTGGAATATTTTATCCCAGCTAAAAATGCCCCTTTTGGCGGGTTTATTATCCCCGCTTTATTCTAGAGCCAAATGGGGCCTAAAGCTTTATAAATCCAGTACAAAAGCTTAGGACTCTGATGGGGCTATTTAATTAGTAACTTTTTTTTGCATGAGAAATGCTACTTGTACATCTAAAAATGAGTGTAAATTTTGAATCCATTCATCCAAAAATTAGATAGTTTTTTTGAAATTTTCATATTAAAGAAAATTATTGATAATGTGCACGTAGGATGTAAACTTTTACCTACGTTTTGGATGTTCAGGTAGCATTGCTCTTGCTCCTCATACAATATTTATCCAAAAAACAACAGTAAAAGAGATTCAATAGATTAACTAATGTCCAGTAATTAATCATTATTAAAAAATCTTAATTAAACACATAAAATACTAATGACACACGTGAATCAAGACATATTAGGACTTCCCTTTTATTGTTGATACATGCAAACAAACACACAATATTGTTTGCTTATTGAGACGAATTAATTAGTACAAACAATCAATTAACTAATAAAATCACACGAAATTAAGTCTCTTCATGCGTTTTATGTTAATTGTTCTTGATCATTTATATTTGAGTTTGGATCCAATCTACAATCTTCTTATCTAGCTGAAATGCCTTGGCGAGAATGTCATCTGAGATTGGGGGATTCGACTTGAAGACTGCGTTAGCTATAGTCACCACGCCAGGATTCTGACTGCTGAGACCTGAAATACCAAAGCCACTCGTCTTCCCGATATTGAATTGGAAGTGAATAAGCCCTTCGGGGAACACGAACACGTCGCCCTTGTTCAAAACTTTGGAGAAGAGTTTGTTATCGGGGTTAGATGTAACGAAGCCAACATAGAATGAGCCTTCCACTACCGTGAAGACCTCGGTCGCTCGCGGGTGAGTGTGAGGTGGGTTGAGACCATAGGGTGCAAAGTCCAATCGGGCTAAGGAAATGCCGAGCGTGTTGAGTCCGGAAAGCGCCATTGCGTTAACTAGATTCACATTGAACCCGAGTTTGTTCATTGTGTTACCAGGTTGGTCAAGCCCCTTGAAGAAGAAATCATCGGGCGTGGTGAAGTTCGGATTCTTGCAAACAAGTCCATTCACAAACACTGTAGAAGAAAACAAAAACACAAATCCACTAAGCAATCATACTAAAATCCATACTAGAAAAGAAAGAAAGTGCAAAACAGGAAGAAAAAGGATATATACCACGGGAGTTCTTATCGGCGACGCAGAAGTCTTGCAAAGGACTAGGATCAGAGGCAATGGCCTGAGAAAAGACGAGGGCGAGGAGAGCAAAGAGGAGAACGCGAGAAGCCATTTCTATTATCTCTCTTCTTAGCTAGTTATTTAATTAGAAGATGTAATTGAGTGTGTTATGGTGCTATAGGTTAGAGGAGATGGGTATATATAGAGGATAAGGCTACGAAAGAGTCTTTGAGCAGGTAGCAATCAATTAATAAATTGAACATGTCAAAGTCAAGTTAACTTTTCTCTTTATTTTGCGCGTATCTTTGTCCAAGTACATACTACATTTGATTGGGTCATGGTGTAAGATTAATACAATAGGTGGATTAATGAGCTTATAATATTCTCCAACTATATATGTCCTTTTTCAATTATTTGTTTCTACGGCAAAGATTTCACGTGCCTCTGCATGAGAGAGTCCATGTATTGCGACACGAATGACACCATGTGCTATTTGATAGGAATTTTTATCTAGTAGTCGACCAAATCCTAAAATTTATGTGTTCATCCTCCGAATGTTGTTAGCTTCGTGTGATTTATAAATCATGCTCCTTTGTATATATTAACACTCTTTTTTTATGTTCTTTTTTTGTTGTTTCTAAGTGATAAAAAGGTTTCTATGATTATTATTACAAGCTAGCTAGAAAATAGTTCTCCATATTTTCATCTTAATTTTTTTTATAAATTCTGTTCTTCTGTAGGTAAATTGGATGAGTCGACGTTCTAAAGATTTAAACATCAAATTTCAACGGATATGTATACTACATTCACGTAAAAATTGATTTTTGCCATAAGCTAGTAATTTTGCACACAAAAAAAAGAGAGAGGTAAAATCAACATATTATGAAAACAAACTTAAGGCTTGAGACTACAGTACGTGTATATAAAATGTACACAAAAGTTTACAAACTAATTAAAATGTTTAAGTTAGGAGAAAAAATAAGGACCAAGTTGCGATGAAACTATTCGTATATTTTATGCTTCTTTCATCATCTAATTAGGGAGATTAAAAAAACACATGCTGCTATAATTAATTAATTCGTTGAAGTCATGACATCGTGTTGAGGACTAGCTAAGCAATTTAATTTCGGAGCACCTATTCAAAGGGAGCAGTTGAATAAATTAAAGTACCTAGTTTAAGATGAGTTTTTTAATATGAACCTGGTGTCTCTTTTTTGACTCAGTTGATTAGAACTAGAAAAAAAAGAAGTTTCTAAATTTATCACAAAATTAATTAACTAGAAATCAAATGTAAGATTGTGTTTATACATAGTTTCTAGAGATGAGCTGTTAAATTAATCAAGTCTTGTTTAAAAAGAAATGTAGCCTTTGAAGTTTGCATAATACAGAAAAAGAAAATTGAAATTCGCATACATAGGACGAGTCATGCAATAATAGTCTTTTTAACTTTAACTCTTCAACTATCTTAAATTTATTCGGTGTCAAAAAGAGAGAGAGAGAGAGAGAGAGAGAGAAAAGGAAAAACTATTTTAATTAACTAAGAAATTAATAAGAAATAAGCAGACGAATAATTATATGCAAGTTCTGAAGGGATAATACATAAATTTTGGAGGTTTAATTAGTGGAGTATTAATATAGAAATATACTTATCAAATAAAATTCATGGATTACTGTTCGATGCATGCTCGTTCAAATATACATAATACTTACCCAAAGAAACGTGTACAAAAGAGAAAATCTTACTTTGGCTTTGACATGTTCAATTAATTACTACGCTTCTTAATTAATTACTACCTAACGTTGTAATACTCTTCCTCTAACACTGTAGCTATGGAGGACTCTTTCATAGCCTTGTCCTCTATATATACCACTCTCCTCTAACCCATAGCACCACAACACATTCGATCATTTACATCCTCTACGTGCTTACTAGCTAAGAAGAGATAGAAATGGCTTCTCGCTTTCTCCTCCTTGCTCTCTTCGCCCTTGTGTTTTCTCAAGCCATTGCCTCCGATCCAAGTCCTCTCCAAGACTTTTGCGTTGCCGATAAGAACTCTCCAGGTGTGCATATCTCCTCCTCCTCTTCTTATTTTATTCTATTTTTCTTTTCTAGATTATTTTAACATGATTATATACTTACGGAATTTGTGTTGGATTATGTTTTTGTTCTCGCAGTGTTTGTGAATGGACTTGTTTGCAAGAACCCGAACTTCACCACCCCTGAAGATTTCTTCTTCAAGGGGCTTGACCAACCCGGTAACACGATGAACAAACTCGGGTTCAATGCAACTCTAGTTAATGCAATGATGCTTCCTGGCCTCAACACGCTCGGCATTTCCTTAGCCCGATTGGACTTTGCACCCAATGGTCTCAACCCACCTCACACTCACCCGCGAGCCACCGAGGTCTTCACGGTGTTGGAAGGCACATTCTACGTTGGCTTCGTTACGTCTAATCCCGATAACAAGCTCTTCTCCAAGGTCTTAAATAAGGGTGACGTGTTCGTGTTCCCGGAAGGACTTATTCACTTCCAGTTTAATGTTGGAAAGACAAATGGTGTTGGCATTTCAGGTCTCAGCAGCCAGAACCCTGATGTAATCACTATAGCTAACGCAGTCTTCAAGTCGAACCCTCCTATCTCCGACGATATTCTCGCCAAGGCATTTCAGCTGGACAAGAAGACAGTCGATTGGCTCCAAACTCAGTTCTAAGTGACCAAGAGCAATCAACGTCCTTGAAGGGCACTTTTAAATTTATTTATGATCTTAGTAGTTAATTAGTTGGTTGTTTGTGCTTGTTTTGAATAAGCAAACACTTTGTATCTGTTTGCATGCATTTCAATAATAAATTTATGTGTTTGATTTATCTATATACACACACTTATGGCTTTTAATTTTTATAGTACTGTATTATCAACGTCGTCCTATTATCGTATATATGCTTCATTAATTAGCACTTGGCTAACTATATTATGGTTTACAAATATTTTTTCTTTTGTTGATTCAGAAACATTATGTAATTTATATTAGATTCTCATAGTTTATATGGCATTTGTGAATGAATCAACTAAGGGATTTTATAGTTGAGGCAGGACAAAGAAATAACCTCTCTCTCTCTCTCTCTCTCTCTCTCTCTCTCTCTCTCTCTCTCTCTCTCTCTCTCTCTCTCTCTCTCTCTCTCTATATATATATATATATATATTTATATATTTATATATATATATATATATATATATATATATATATATATATATATATATATATATATATATATGAGTCCGGCTGGGATACTATCGATAGCACCAAGGGCTTGGTGCTATCGAGTTTTCCACCGTTAGATTTAACTCTTTGATTAATTTTACCCGTTAGATTATACTATTCAACCACCCATACGCCAAGAGGTTGGAGGTGGGACATGATACTACTAGGTTATCCTGAGCAAGAGAGCCTTCGTCTTCAGCAGCTTAAAGCACTCGTCTCGGATCATATCGGGGGTGCCGGGGATGACGTGACAAAGTGGCGGTTGTCTAAATCCCAAACTTTCTCCGTTCGCTCGATGTACAAATTCTTGATCGACGGGGGTATTAGGGACTGTGTTGCTCCACAGATCTGGAAACTAAAAATTCCTGTTAAAATAAAGATTTTTGTTTGGTTACTCCTAAGAAAGAGAGTTCTTACAGTAGACAATTTATTGAAAAGGGGGTGGAATGGGGACCAACGATGCGTTTTATGTGAAGTCGAAGTGGAAACTAACGAACACCTATTTTTGACCTGTATTTATACTAAAAATATTCTGTCTAGGATGATCTCTAATTCAGAATGCGCTCCAATGTCAACTTCGGCAAGGGACTTATGGGAGACATTCATGAATGTGTCAAACAATCAAAGAAGAAAGCAAGAACTCTGTAAGCTAACGGCCTCGTGGTGGGTAATATGGCTAGAAAGGAATTGTATTATTTTTCAGGGAAAAAGAAGGAATTTTTATCGTGTGCTCGCGGAGATCGTAAACCTTTTGACGAACTGGGAGAAGAGAAGCAAAGGCAGACCTTAACTGTAGGGAGGTGTCAAGTTACTTTGTGTGTGTGTGTGTGTGTGTGTGTGTGTCTTTCTTGTCTTATTGAGGCCTTAGCTGCCTCCGTATTTTGTAGCTAAATTTATTTTTTTATTGAATGAAGCAGGTAGCATGCTACCTATTTCTCAAAAAAAAAAAAAAAAAAAACCACCCACCCACTCAACCCTAAGGGGCCCACATCATCCTAACCACACATTTCTCAATCCAAGGGCTAAAATACTAATAGCACCAATAGCTTGGTGCTATTGATAGTATTCCAGCCTAGTTATATATATATATATATATATATATATATATATATATATATATATATATATATATATATATATGCTGGAGGCGCTAAAACAACTTTGATAAAACTATACTATCTTATGTAGGATCGACTTAATAATTAGTTGTTAAAAAGTGGTAAAAAAAGAACATGAAAGATATGCAAGAAAAAGATGAACAAAATAAGCATAAGAGAAGAGATCGCGATGAAAGAAAAATAATGAACATAAGAGAAGAGATCGAGATGAAAGAAAAAAGAAAAGAGGAATTGAAGCTAGATTGCATGCGGAGTGGATTTTTTGACCTTAATAATGAATGATCTTCTCCATGCATGTATCTTAAATGAAAATAGCATTATAAATAAAATTATTTTGTGCCTAATAAATTTTTGGTTTGCATTTTAAGTTCAAATTTCTCTTCAATGGCTTATTTAGGAGCATTTCCTCTTGGATATCAAGAGTAAGTATAGCATCCTTTTCTTGTCATCTTTTGTGATTCATTAAAGCAATATGCTCACACACCAAAAAAAGAAAAAATAAAAAAAAACAATTATAATCCTCGGAATATTTTGATAATTTTAAATACATAAAAGAATTAGCATAGTGTTAATCAAGAAAACTTATCATGTATATTGTTATCATGTTATAATCCACTCATATAATTAATAATCCCCATGAATTTGCTCGATGTACTTAATAACATATATAATCACTATAATTTCTCCCTTTTTGTGGTTAAGACCAATTAAATTAATTAGCCAAAACAGCACCAACAATGTAAATGGATATATATATATAAAATTACACAATTATGAATCGTCGGAATTTCTTTTAGCTTTTGCATAATAATTAACGAAAGATAGTTTGGCATTCAAAGTTTCATTTCAAAGCATGTAGGTCATACATTTCTAATTGAGTGTGTCGGATCGTTGGTGCTAATCATTAATCCTAAAAGCAACCAGTTTACTTAAAGTGTACAGATATAGCGCCCGTAGGTTTCGATTGTGATCGACTCGGTCCAACCAGACTCACGCCACTTCGAACATGACTCGGCCCAACCCGGCCCCCTGCCACAAGACAGGATGCTGGCCCATTTAAACCAACAATCCTCCTTGCCACAAGACAGGATGCTGGCCCATTTAAGTCAACAATCCTCCCTCCAGTATCTGCACAAATTCGCAGCATGCAAGAATCGAACCCGTAATCTCTAGCTCTGATACCACTTGTCGAATCGTTGGCACTAACCGTTAATCTCAAAAGTTCGAGCTGTTAGAAATACGCAATCAATTCACTTAAAGTGTACAGATACAACGCACACGGGTCTCGATTGTGACTCAGCCCAACCAGCCTCACGCCGCTTCGAACATGACTCGGCCCAACCCGGCCTCACCCCATTTCAAACGTGACTCGACCCAACCTGGTCTCCGACCACAGGGCAGAATGCTGGCCCATTTAAGCCAACAGAGTAAGCAGATAGCATGCTAGTATGCTACCTTCCTCTCAAAAGCCAAAAATAAAACTAAAAATAAAAACAAATATGCTACATACTATGAGAATTAATAATAAAAATAAAAATGAAAACAAGTATGCTATCATATTCTAAGAATTATTAATACTCATTAATTAATTTTGAATAGCTTGATGCTCAGGCAAGAGGACTCTAAGCTATATACATATATATGGAGCAGGGCTACTGTGCTATTAAGAGCACAACAGTCCTTGTGCTCCTAACTTTCTAACCATCCATCAATTTTGATGGGTGGTTAGGATAAGAGAGAGAAGAGAAATTGGGAAGAAATTCAAAGAGAAGAGAAATTGAGATACCCAATTTCTCCCCAATTTTTCTTCTCTCTCTCACCTTAACCAGATCAAAATTAATAGATGGTTAGAAAGTTCGGAGCATAAAGACTACTGTGCTCTTAATAGCACAATAGTCCTGCTCATATGGAGCAGGGCTACTGTGCTATTAAGAGCACAGCATATGATATAAACCACTTCGCAGAATCATATCTAAACTTTTCCTTCGAATGTGAAGCCAAATGCCAATTTTTTTAAAAAACAAAAACAAAAAAATGGCCTTTTTCTTTTCTAGAGAGAGAGAGTAGAAGAGGCCACGGGTAATCAATCATGGAACTAGAGCCAGTCATTAATAAATAAATTTGTATTTTAATTATTGCTAACTCACATGCAAACATTAACATATTGTTTGCTTATTCAATTCAATACAATCAAATCAATAAATCCACAAAAATGAATAACAGAAGAAGATTACATGCGATAACTGAAAAAACAAAACATCAAAAGTAAATTGCATCTGATATCTATATATATATCTATCTTAATTTCAATTGGTCGACGTGAACTGAGCCTGAATCCAATCTATGATTTTCTTGTCCACCTGAAAGGCCTTAGCAAGAATATCATCAGAAATGGAAGGGTTTGATCCAAAGACTGACTCGCCAATCCTAATGAGACCCGGACTCTGGCTACCCAGGGAAGCGATCCCGACTGCCCTGGTCGGACCATAGTTGAATTCAAAGTGAATCAAACCCTTGGGAAACACGAACACATCGCCCTTGTTAAGGACCTTAGAGAAGAGCTTGTTCTCAGGGTTCGACGTGACGAATCCAACATAGAGGGAGCCTTCTATCACAGTCAAGATCTCTGTGGCACGTGGGTGAGTGTGTGGTGGGTTGAGACCGTTAGGTGCAACATCAAGACGAGCCATAGAGATGCCTAGGGTGTTGAGACCGGGAATCTTGCTTGCATCGATTAAGGTCACTTTCGATCCGAACTTGTTGGATGTGTTTCCGGGCTTGTCTAGGCCGGAGAAGAGGAAATCCTCGGGTTTGGCTAGTGTTGGATCTTTGCACACGAACCCATTAACAAACACTGCAGGAACATAAAACACATATATAGTTAGTGATACTCGTAATTAATTACATATGTACGAAGAGTAGCTAGGCCACCCAATTGCAACTACTTAACCCTAGCTAGTAACTCAAATGACAAAGAAGAGCTATGTATTAAATTGCTTACCAGGAGACATCTCATCGGCGACACAAAAGTCTTGGAGAGGATTAGAATCGGAAGCGAATGCAAACGGAGAAGCGACTAAAAGAAGAGCGAAGAGGAGGATTTTAGCTGCCATTTTATGCTTCCTAAAGCTTATAATTGATAGGTCACTGCAGAAGAAATGGAACTTGAATGTTGTAGTTTTTGATGATGAAAAGTGGCTTGGTATTATGAGTATATATAGAAGAAGAGGATAGGTGGGACTTGGTTTTATGATAAGGCTTCGAAAAGGTCATCATATGATAGAGCCTAGAAAATGTCATATTTAATCTTTCCAGTACAAAATTAATGGAATTGTTCTCAAAAGGAAGCTTAGTTTGAGAAGCTTCATTCGTGTTACTAGCCTTTGTCTTCATAACATGGAATTGGTCTTGTTATGATGTGGTCGTTGTGTAACTAAAAAGCACTTAAATATCAATATGGTGACCTTATCAAAGTACAAAAAATAATATAAAATGCGACCGACTGCGTACGTAATTAATGAAGGTTGGAATAGTCCTAAAAGTGTGTGAAGTTACCAAAATCATTTTCCAATTTGATCTCATGACCGGTGTTTTCTAGAATGGACAAATTAATAAAGAATTTTGGGTTGTTGTGGAGGGCCTTAAAATAGTTCTCTTATTCAGTATAAATTTCAGCGTGTATAAATTTTGATAATCGTACTCTTTTATAGAAAATTATCTATACTATTCCTAGCTATATTGCAACTTGGTCGCTATATGTTTCAATAAATATTTTAATCCCCAAACTTTCATGTATATTTTTGCAATTCAGTCTTTGACCTTCAAAAAAAAATAATCTAATCTTTCTTGGAAAATGACGATTTTAATCTCACTCATAAAGTGGCTCATGTACTAAAAAAAATACTTCTATAGCTCAGTTTATTAGCTTACAAATAGTGATAGAAGGTCGTTTCATTAAAAAAATAATTTTTTTTTTTTTTTTTTTTTTCTGTAAGACTAAAACTAAATTGCAATAAATGTGGCAGTTCAGAGTTAAAGTGTTTCAGTAAAAAGTTTAAAGACCAAATTTTAATATTAGAGAGAAATTACCGACAATTAGTCTTACCCAGCAGAAGAATTCAATGAACTGCATGTGTATTTAAGTATATGTTTATAGTAAAGAAAAGGACTATCTCGTGAAGAAATTAATATCTTAATTGGTAAGTCAAGTTTTATGGCTTCTCTCAACAACCATTACTATCATCTTATCCAAATTAATAAGCTAGGTACTCGAAAAGTATACATTTCTATATCTTTGCACGTGCTTTATTCTTTTCCTGTTGGGTTAGTAATATTAAATTCACCTATTAGTCTATTTGATTTATTTTGGGTTTGGTTCAATAATTCATATAATAGGCTACTTAATTAGTAGTTGGTTTGGGCTTTAGTTGATCCATTGGTATATTGGGCCAAGTGATGTTATGAGAATGTTCTTATTGGGTTTTGAGGTAGAGTTCTCATTTTGCTCTCTAGGATTCCCTTTTCTTAATATAGAAAAGAGAGGTGTAGAGAGGGTTGGAGAAAGGGCTCTCTCTCTTGCTCGGTTCAAAGCTTCCAAGATTGATTGGAGAAATTCTAAGAGGCATTTTGAAGCGGGATTCGCGGATTGGGAAGGTGTTTCAAAGAAGGCGTAGCAAAAAGGGTTTTCCCAATTGAAAGTTTATAAGCCTATTGTAATAGAATGGTAATCTCTAACCAAATATTGTAATCTCCTCATTTGATAGCGGATGTGATCCCTCCGTGTCCATGGATACAGCCCGGTTTGGGTGTACCACGTAAATCTTCTTGCATTATTATGGTTGTGTTTGGATTTTTCATTTTTATTTTATTTACTCCAAACATTGCACTTCTTGATTATGAGTAATTTAGATATATCACATTTATTTACTAGTATAGTTAGTATCTTGATAGTGCCGATTCTGTCGTTATCGCACTACATTTCCCATTAGTTTCACTTTGGAAGTCACAAAAATATGCACATGAAACTTCTTATTG
This sequence comes from Puya raimondii, assembly GCA_016920855.1. Lineage (NCBI taxonomy): Eukaryota > Viridiplantae > Streptophyta > Magnoliopsida > Poales > Bromeliaceae > Puya > Puya raimondii. Next base: position 216,455,533 of record JABWPP010000050.1, read on the forward strand.
CTGTCTCGAATTCTTGGGCTTGGCCTATTTTGTGATGCAGCCCGAAAATTTTTAGAGCTGAAATCACCAAAAGAAAGTTCATAATAGATATATATAAAATGCCTGGATTTGGAAAGGCATGAAGAGTAGAGATCGAATTGTGTTCAATTAATGAGGAGTTTGGCTCATTCACAGTAAAAAGAAAAAGAAAAAAACAAGAAAAAAGAAAAAGAAAAAGCTAGAAATTCATACATGAATAGTCTCATATGGATAATAAATGAAGCTTAAAGTGTGCTTTACATGAACTACTATATTTCAAATTTATAGATTTAAGTTTTTGGTTTGGATAGGCTCTAATAAATACGTTATACCTGTGGTTTTGTACGAACTTGCATTATAATATTCTATCCCGGGATATATAACCGAAAATCACAATATTTGACTGGAATATTTTATCCCAGCTAAAAATGCCCCTTTTGGCGGGTTTATTATCCCCGCTTTATTCTAGAGCCAAATGGGGCCTAAAGCTTTATAAATCCAGTACAAAAGCTTAGGACTCTGATGGGGCTATTTAATTAGTAACTTTTTTTTGCATGAGAAATGCTACTTGTACATCTAAAAATGAGTGTAAATTTTGAATCCATTCATCCAAAAATTAGATAGTTTTTTTTTTGAAATTTTCATATTAAAGAAAATTATTGATAATGTGCACGTAGGATGTAAACTTTTACCTACGTTTTGGATGTTCAGGTAGCATTGCTCTTGCTCCTCATACAATATTTATCCAAAAAACAACAGTAAAAGAGATTCAATAGATTAACTAATGTCCAGTAATTAATCATTATTAAAAAATCTTAATTAAACACATAAAATACTAATGACACACGTGAATCAAGACATATTAGGACTTCCCTTTTATTGTTGATACATGCAAACAAACACACAATATTGTTTGCTTATTGAGACGAATTAATTAGTACAAACAATCAATTAACTAATAAAATCACACGAAATTAAGTCTCTTCATGCGTTTTATGTTAATTGTTCTTGATCATTTATATTTGAGTTTGGATCCAATCTACAATCTTCTTATCTAGCTGAAATGCCTTGGCGAGAATGTCATCTGAGATTGGGGGATTCGACTTGAAGACTGCGTTAGCTATAGTCACCACGCCAGGATTCTGACTGCTGAGACCTGAAATACCAAAGCCACTCGTCTTCCCGATATTGAATTGGAAGTGAATAAGCCCTTCGGGGAACACGAACACGTCGCCCTTGTTCAAAACTTTGGAGAAGAGTTTGTTATCGGGGTTAGATGTAACGAAGCCAACATAGAATGAGCCTTCCACTACCGTGAAGACCTCGGTCGCTCGCGGGTGAGTGTGAGGTGGGTTGAGACCATAGGGTGCAAAGTCCAATCGGGCTAAGGAAATGCCGAGCGTGTTGAGTCCGGAAAGCGCCATTGCGTTAACTAGATTCACATTGAACCCGAGTTTGTTCATTGTGTTACCAGGTTGGTCAAGCCCCTTGAAGAAGAAATCATCGGGCGTGGTGAAGTTCGGATTCTTGCAAACAAGTCCATTCACAAACACTGTAGAAGAAAACAAAAACACAAATCCACTAAGCAATCATACTAAAATCCATACTAGAAAAGAAAGAAAGTGCAAAACAGAAAAAAAAAGGATATATACCACGGGAGTTCTTATCGGCGACGCAGAAGTCTTGCAAAGGACTAGGATCAGAGGCAATGGCCTGAGAAAAGACGAGGGCGAGGAGAGCAAAGAGGAGAACGCGAGAAGCCATTTCTATTATCTCTCTTCTTAGCTAGTTATTTAATTAGAAGATGTAATTGAGTGTGTTATGGTGCTATAGGTTAGAGGAGATGGGTATATATAGAGGATAAGGCTACGAAAGAGTCTTTGAGCAGGTAGCAATCAATTAATAAATTGAACATGTCAAAGTCAAGTTAACTTTTCTCTTTATTTTGCGCGTATCTTTGTCCAAGTACATACTACATTTGATTGGGTCATGGTGTAAGATTAATACAATAGGTGGATTAATGAGCTTATAATATTCTCCAACTATATATGTCCTTTTTCAATTATTTGTTTCTACGGCAAAGATTTCACGTGCCTCTGCATGAGAGAGTCCATGTATTGCGACACGAATGACCACCATGTGCTATTTGATAGGAATTTTTATCTAGTAGTCGACCAAATCCTAAAATTTATGTGTTCATCCTCCGAATGTTGTTAGCTTCGTGTGATTTATAAATCATGCTCCTTTGTATATATTAACACTCTTTTTTTATGTTCTTTTTTTGTTGTTTCTAAGTGATAAAAAGGTTTCTATGATTATTATTACAAGCTAGCTAGAAAATAGTTCTCCATATTTTCATCTTAATTTTTTTTATAAATTCTGTTCTTCTGTAGGTAAATTGGATGAGTCGACGTTCTAAAGATTTAAACATCAAATTTCAACGGATATGTATACTACATTCACGTAAAAATTGATTTTTGCCATAAGCTAGTAATTTTGCACACAAAAAAAAGAGAGAGGTAAAATCAACATATTATGAAAACAAACTTAAGGCTTGAGACTACAGTACGTGTATATAAAATGTACACAAAAGTTTACAAACTAATTAAAATGTTTAAGTTAGGAGAAAAAATAAGGACCAAGTTGCGATGAAACTATTCGTATATTTTATGCTTCTTTCATCATCTAATTAGGGAGATTAAAAAAACACATGCTGCTATAATTAATTAATTCGTTGAAGTCATGACATCGTGTTGAGGACTAGCTAAGCAATTTAATTTCGGAGCACCTATTCAAAGGGAGCAGTTGAATAAATTAAAGTACCTAGTTTAAGATGAGTTTTTTAATATGAACCTGGTGTCTCTTTTTTGACTCAGTTGATTAGAACTAGAAAAAAAAGAAGTTTCTAAATTTATCACAAAATTAATTAACTAGAAATCAAATGTAAGATTGTGTTTATACATAGTTTCTAGAGATGAGCTGTTAAATTAATCAAGTCTTGTTTAAAAAGAAATGTAGCCTTTGAAGTTTGCATAATACAGAAAAAGAAAATTGAAATTCGCATACATAGGACGAGTCATGCAATAATAGTCTTTTTAACTTTAACTCTTCAACTATCTTAAATTTATTCGGTGTCAAAAAGAGAGAGAGAGAGAGAGAGAGAGAGAAAAGGAAAAACTATTTTAATTAACTAAGAAATTAATAAGAAATAAGCAGACGAATAATTATATGCAAGTTCTGAAGGGATAATACATAAATTTTGGAGGTTTAATTAGTGGAGTATTAATATAGAAATATACTTATCAAATAAAATTCATGGATTACTGTTCGATGCATGCTCGTTCAAATATACATAATACTTACCCAAAGAAACGTGTACAAAAGAGAAAATCTTACTTTGGCTTTGACATGTTCAATTAATTACTACGCTTCTTAATTAATTACTACCTAACGTTGTAATACTCTTCCTCTAACACTGTAGCTATGGAGGACTCTTTCATAGCCTTGTCCTCTATATATACCACTCTCCTCTAACCCATAGCACCACAACACATTCGATCATTTACATCCTCTACGTGCTTACTAGCTAAGAAGAGATAGAAATGGCTTCTCGCTTTCTCCTCCTTGCTCTCTTCGCCCTTGTGTTTTCTCAAGCCATTGCCTCCGATCCAAGTCCTCTCCAAGACTTTTGCGTTGCCGATAAGAACTCTCCAGGTGTGCATATCTCCTCCTCCTCTTCTTATTTTATTCTATTTTTCTTTTCTAGATTATTTTAACATGATTATATACTTACGGAATTTGTGTTGGATTATGTTTTTGTTCTCGCAGTGTTTGTGAATGGACTTGTTTGCAAGAACCCGAACTTCACCACCCCTGAAGATTTCTTCTTCAAGGGGCTTGACCAACCCGGTAACACGATGAACAAACTCGGGTTCAATGCAACTCTAGTTAATGCAATGATGCTTCCTGGCCTCAACACGCTCGGCATTTCCTTAGCCCGATTGGACTTTGCACCCAATGGTCTCAACCCACCTCACACTCACCCGCGAGCCACCGAGGTCTTCACGGTGTTGGAAGGCACATTCTACGTTGGCTTCGTTACGTCTAATCCCGATAACAAGCTCTTCTCCAAGGTCTTAAATAAGGGTGACGTGTTCGTGTTCCCGGAAGGACTTATTCACTTCCAGTTTAATGTTGGAAAGACAAATGGTGTTGGCATTTCAGGTCTCAGCAGCCAGAACCCTGATGTAATCACTATAGCTAACGCAGTCTTCAAGTCGAACCCTCCTATCTCCGACGATATTCTCGCCAAGGCATTTCAGCTGGACAAGAAGACAGTCGATTGGCTCCAAACTCAGTTCTAAGTGACCAAGAGCAATCAACGTCCTTGAAGGGCACTTTTAAATTTATTTATGATCTTAGTAGTTAATTAGTTGGTTGTTTGTGCTTGTTTTGAATAAGCAAACACTTTGTATCTGTTTGCATGCATTTCAATAATAAATTTATGTGTTTGATTTATCTATATACACACACTTATGGCTTTTAATTTTTATAGTACTGTATTATCAACGTCGTCCTATTATCGTATATATGCTTCATTAATTAGCACTTGGCTAACTATATTATGGTTTACAAATATTTTTTCTTTTGTTGATTCAGAAACATTATGTAATTTATATTAGATTCTCATAGTTTATATGGCATTTGTGAATGAATCAACTAAGGGATTTTATAGTTGAGGCAGGACAAAGAAATAACCTCTCTCTCTCTCTCTCTCTCTCTCTCTCTCTCTCTCTCTCTCTCTCTCTATATATATATATATATATATATATATATATATATATGAGTCCGGCTGGGATACTATCGATAGCACCAAGGGCTTGGTGCTATCGAGTTTTCCACCGTTAGATTTAACTCTTTGATTAATTTTACCCGTTAGATTATACTATTCAACCACCCATACGCCAAGAGGTTGGAGGTGGGACATGATACTACTAGGTTATCCTGAGCAAGAGAGCCTTCGTCTTCAGCAGCTTAAAGCACTCGTCTCGGATCATATCGGGGGTGCCGGGGATGACGTGACAAAGTGGCGGTTGTCTAAATCCCAAACTTTCTCCGTTCGCTCGATGTACAAATTCTTGATCGACGGGGGTATTAGGGACTGTGTTGCTCCACAGATCTGGAAACTAAAAATTCCTGTTAAAATAAAGATTTTTGTTTGGTTACTCCTAAGAAAGAGAGTTCTTACAGTAGACAATTTATTGAAAAGGGGGTGGAATGGGGACCAACGATGCGTTTTATGTGAAGTCGAAGTGGAAACTAACGAACACCTATTTTTGACCTGTATTTATACTAAAAATATTCTGTCTAGGATGATCTCTAATTCAGAATGCGCTCCAATGTCAACTTCGGCAAGGGACTTATGGGAGACATTCATGAATGTGTCAAACAATCAAAGAAGAAAGCAAGAACTCTGTAAGCTAACGGCCTCGTGGTGGGTAATATGGCTAGAAAGGAATTGTATTATTTTTCAGGGAAAAAGAAGGAATTTTTATCGTGTGCTCGCGGAGATCGTAAACCTTTTGACGAACTGGGAGAAGAGAAGCAAAGGCAGACCTTAACTGTAGGGAGGTGTCAAGTTACTTTGTGTGTGTGTGTGTGTGTGTGTGTGTGTCTTTCTTGTCTTATTGAGGCCTTAGCTGCCTCCGTATTTTGTAGCTAAATTTATTTTTTTATTGAATGAAGCAGGTAGCATGCTACCTATTTCTCAAAAAAAAAAAAAAAAAAAACCACCCACCCACTCAACCCTAAGGGGCCCACATCATCCTAACCACACATTTCTCAATCCAAGGGCTAAAATACTAATAGCACCAATAGCTTGGTGCTATTGATAGTATTCCAGCCTAGTTATATATATATATATATATATATGCTGGAGGCGCTAAAACAACTTTGATAAAACTATACTATCTTATGTAGGATCGACTTAATAATTAGTTGTTAAAAAGTGGTAAAAAAAGAACATGAAAGATATGCAAGAAAAAGATGAACAAAATAAGCATAAGAGAAGAGATCGCGATGAAAGAAAAATAATGAACATAAGAGAAGAGATCGAGATGAAAGAAAAAAGAAAAGAGGAATTGAAGCTAGATTGCATGCGGAGTGGATTTTTTGACCTTAATAATGAATGATCTTCTCCATGCATGTATCTTAAATGAAAATAGCATTATAAATAAAATTATTTTGTGCCTAATAAATTTTTGGTTTGCATAATACAGAAAAAGAAAATTAAAATTCGCATACATAGGACGAGTCATGCAATAATAGTCTCTTTAACTTTAACTCTTCAACTATCTTAAATTTATTCGGTGTCAAAAAGAGAGAGAGAGAGAGAGAGAGAGAGAGAGAGAAAAGGAAAAACTATTTTAATTAACTAAGAAATAATAAGAAATAAGCAGACGAATAATTATATGCAAGTTCTGAAGGGATAACACATAAATTTTGGAGGTTTAATTAGTGGAGTATTAATATAGAAATATCCTTATCAAATAAAATTCATGGATTACTGTTCGATACATGCTCGTTCAAATATACATAATACTTACCCAAAGAAACGTGTACAAAAGAGAAAATCGTACTTGGCTTTGACATGTTCATATTACTATACCTAACGTTGTAATACTCTTCCTCTAACACTGTAGCTATGGAGGACTCTTTCATAGCCTTGTCCTCTATATATACCCATCTCGTCTAACCCATAAGCACCACAACACATTCGATCATTTACATCCTCTACGTGCTTAATTACTAGCTAAGAAGAGATAGAAATGGCTACTCGCTTTCTCCTCCTTGCTCTCTTCGCCCTTGTGTTTTCTCAAGCCATTGCCTCCGATCCAAGTCCTCTCCAAGACTTTTGCGTTGCCGATAAGAACTCCCCAGGTGTGCATATCTCCTCCTCTGGCCTCTTCTTATTTTATTCTATTTTTCTTTTCTAGATCATTTTAACATGATTACTTAGTGAATTTGTGTTTGATTATGTTTTTTTCTCACAGTGTTTGTGAATGGACTTGTTTGCAAGAACCCGAACTTCACCACCCCCGAAGATTTCTTCTTCAAGGGGCTTGACCAACCCGGTAACACAATGAACAAACTCGGGTTCAATGCGAATCTAGTTAACGCAATGGCGCTTCCCGGACTCAACACGCTCGGCATTTCCTTAGCCCGATTGGACTTTGCACCCTACGGTCTCAACCCACCTCACACTCACCCGCGAGCAACTGAGGTCTTCACGGTAGTGGAAGGCACATTCTATGTCGGTTTCGTTACATCTAACCCCGATAACAAGCTCTTTTCCAAAGTCTTGAACAAGGGCGACGTGTTTGTGTTCCCCGAAGGGCTTATTCACTTCCAGTTCAATATCGGAAAGACAAGTGGCTTTGGCATTTCAGGTCTCAGCAGTCAGAATCCTGGTCTGATCACTATAGCTAACGCAGTCTTTGGGTCGAACCCTCCAATCTCCGATGATATTCTCGCCAAGGCATTTCAGCTGGATAAGAAGATTATAGATTGGCTCCAAACTCAGTTCTAAATGATCAAGAGCAATGAACAAAATCTTAATAGTTAATTAACTGGTGGTCTGTACTTGTTCTGAATAAGTAAACACTTCGTATTCGTTTGCATGTATTTCAATAATAAATTTATGTGTTTTTGATTTACATGATACGTATGGCTTCTAATACATATTTATATTGTATTATCAACATTATCCTGTTATTGTATGTTGCACTCTTGCATCCTTCATTAGCACGCACTTGGCTAACTATATATATATATTATGGCCTACAAATATTTTTTCTTTTGTTGATTGCGAAACATTAATCTATAATTTATTTTATATTCTCATAGATTATATGGTATTTGTGAATGAACCAATATAAGGAATGAAACAGGACAAATAAATTAACCTGTGTATGTTGGGGTTAAAACATAAAAGCTTTGAGAAGACTAATAGCTTATACTAGTATTTGACCCGTGCGATGCACGGCTAATGTAATAATATAAGGTAACAAAAGTTATTATGTAATGATAAAAAAAAATTATTCAAACTAATATTATATTTTTTAACAAATAAATAAATATACTATCAATATTAATTATAGTACATACTGAATTATAAAAGCTGGATAAACAAAATTATGGACCAAATAAGAGCAAAATTCAACCATGCACATTTAATCAACTGAAGTTCATATTTGCAATACGCAAGTTTCAATTCCAGAATATTCATACATAAATACTAAAAATTAATTATCTTCAAGTCAGTGTAAGTAACTAAAAATCACAATTGACAACAAAGAAAATAAATAAGTACAATTATAGAAAAAGACTCAAATCTTAAAAGTTTATAGACACTTATATTCCGCTAAATGTCACCACTTTTGGATATTTCACTCGGTGTAGCCAAAGACCAAAAAAACCTAAAAGACAATTTGGAGCTAGAGTTTCTCTTCTCTGGGATGACCAAATTTACTAAAAGCATCCAACTTGCAAGCTTTGTTGCATGAAGATGGAAAGTACATGCTTCAATAGCAATGTAGATAATTTGTTAGATAAGTTAAATGAAAAATATCTTAATATTAGTGGAATTTTTCAGAAAAAAATCTAAATATATTAAAAATATAAAATGACAGAGTTGAATTCGTGAAAAATTAGAAATTTTAAAATAACATGAAGAAAAATAAACCACTTACCTATTTTAAGTTCTGAAATACTTCTTTAAAAACCACATTGCTTGTGGTTTTGGATAACAAACCATCTTTATCACAAATTAGAATTTTCAAACCACTCTAGAGTTTTCCTTTGAGATATTTTTAGGAAGTCATCAGTTAGAGAAATAGTGGACTGAGTTGAAATTTCACTAAGCACCATAGATTGACTTAGTTCTCCATTTACAGTCCTAAATTTTATTTTTTTAATGTAAGTGAACAATATATATAAAAAATTAATAAAAAGGTTTTTGGTTAACTTACTTATTTTTGAACTCCAATATTTCTGGTATGTCGTTGTTGATCATAATCTTGGTTGCATAAAGAGAGTTTGATATACTACGTGGACCTATATTGCCCATAGATATGCAATAATTAGTATCATTAGTAAGAATATAAATAATATCCCAAATTTGAATAAATGAGATACCTGCAAAGTCTTTTATCTTGCACCATTGTATTATAATTATGACAGGGCCTTCATCCCCTACTTGCCTATAAGTATGAAGTTCTTCAGCAAACCTTCCCCATAATGTGCAACCCAGCTTCTTGTTGCTATAAGTTTTTGATTTTTATTTAATCAGAAAGATAATTTCTATATTTAAGTATATATTAGCAAAAAAACTCTAAGAGCGTAAATGAGCAAAAATATATAAACATTCAAAAGACATATTTATAATTATGAGCACATACTTGTCATCCTCAAGTAGAATTGTTATTTTTTTTGTTTCTTTACTGTCCTTGCAGCTTTCTTCCATTTTACTAATTCCAGAAAGCTTCCCAATGACATCTAATAAATTAGAAAAATAAAATATAAGAATCAATATAGTAGGTACACATATCAAAAATTAAATTTTAAAAATCAATTATTTGATACATGTAACAACTCTTACCTACTAAATATTTGTCATCAGCGACCTTAGCAAGTATTTCATCAAAAGGGGTAAATATAAATCCATACTTTGATATTGTCAAAACATCTTCCACCTCACGAACAACCGTAGAATATTGAAAATTAATTTTGTAAGGATGTTTAGTGGTCCTGTAGGAGCAACTGTTTTGCCCCACTCCAAACTGGTTGATCACATAAACTTTTCCTTCCGTAAAAAGGCCTTTAAATTTGTTCAAGAAAGTTCTTCTTACCGTTGCATGTATCCTATCTCCCTGAAATAGAAAATAAACATATTATGTATCTTGTAGTAAAAACGAAGCTAGTAATATTTCAGCAAATAAAAGTTGTAAGATCCTAAAAGTAGCTTTGCACTCTCAAGTCAACATCACCCATTTGACGTGCATCATGTAACACAGAATATAAATATACCTTCAATATAAATATTGGATTTCTCCAAATATCATAGCACATCAAGTTTACATGCATGCAGGGACTCATGTTACATATAATTTAAAAATGACAGTCATGATATCTTACATTTTGATCGGAAAGAACCAACTCTAGACTATTCACCACCTCTGGACGCTGAAATTCAGGCATAGTATACAGACAAATCACTCTGACTTTGATCTTCCATTTATCTTCAAGAGGAGTGATGTCACTTATAGAATCAAACCTAGGTGTCATATCCTGAGAACAATAAGACATCAAGAAAAAAAAGTTAGTACTTGCTTCGTATTTAAGTAATAAAATGAAAATAATATGTTATATTATAATTTATCAACATCTAAAAATTAAGAAAAATTGCTCAATAGATACTTAACTGAAATGCGCTGAATAATGTTAAAACGAAGTGAAAATTATAGGAGTGATAGTAGGGAACGAAGTGAAAATTATAGAAAGAGTGATAATAGAAAAGTGGCATGCAATATTTATAATAATAATTAGCTTTATCTGAAAAATGAATAAAATTTGGAACCATAAAATAAAAGATATAATTTGGTAAATTATAATATAATAAAGTCTTCCATTCACGTCATTTAATTGATTTTATTGATTAACAAATTGAATGGAATAAAATGACATGAATGGTAACCTTCAGAATATAGAATAATATTTAAAAAATGGTAACCTTTAGTATATAACAAATTGAATAGAATAAAATGACATGAATGGTAACCTTCAGAATATAGAAAATATTTGAAAAATGGTAATCTTTAGTATACAATAAATTGAATAGAATAAAATGACATGAATGGTAACCTTTAGAATAATATTTGAAAAATGGTAACCTTTAGTATACAATAAATTGAATAGAATAAAATGATATAAATGGTAACCTTTAGAAAAATAGGCAAAATATGTAATTGGCAAAATATTTAATGACACGTGGCAAACATATAGGAAAACACGTGTCAGTTTTACACAAAGGGTTCTACTTTAGTATATAGTAAATGATATGTAAGATGTACATAACAATTAATTAGTTGTTAAAAAGTGCTAAAAAGAATTAAGAAACATAAAAGGAATGCTATATAAAAAAAAAAGAGAAAAAAATAATAAACATTAGAGAAGAGATATGCAAGGAAACGGAAAAGAGGAAGCTAGTCATCTTCTTTTTGACTAGATTGTGGGTTGGATTATTATTATTTTTAAATATTTAATAATGACTTCTTCCTGCACGTACCTCATATGAAAATATATAGCATTATAAATAAAATAATTTAGGGCCTAATTAATAAATTTTTTGTTTGCATTTATAACTCCAATTTCTCTTCCTTGTTTAGTAGCATTTTCTTTTGAAATTAAGAGTTTAGTATAACAATATCCTTAATTTTCTTGTCAATTAGTTTGATTCATTAATGCATGCTCACGCACAAAAAAGGAAAAGAAAGGAAAAAAATGAATACCATCCTCAGGATATTTTGATAAGTTTAACAAATATATATAAGTATAAAGTGAATAGTTTTAATCAAGGGTATGTATACCACATTGTCATGTGTTCACCCACTCTATAATTAATAATCTCCCTTAGTTTGTCGGATTCACTTTGTTATATTTGGTTTAAATTTGTAGTTACTTAAATTAAAATTAAATTTTAATCTTATTAGAATAAGATATAACTTAGATTTAATTTGACCTAAATGGATTATAGGTAGGGATTTAATTCTATTTGAATTAGAAATATTGGACTTGTATAGAAGCCATGCATTATATATGCATCTTAGGGCCACCTAAATGAAGCCGGATCACTAATTAGAAGCCATGCAATAATTCAGCCTAAGTTGCTATTGGGTGGTACGTTGTTTTGTGGTGAGCCGAGCCGAGCCGAGCAGAGCCGAGCCGAGATACTTGTACGGACGTGCTACAGTGTGTGTCGAATATATTTTGGTTTTGGGGCTTTCGAGAAATCTTCTTTGTACTCCGCCTTCTACATTAATAAAAGTATTTGCTCTGTTTTCTTCCGTGAAAATAGGTCGATGGTTGAATCATGTAAATTTCGGTGTGCTATTTTCTTTCTTTTATTTTATTTTCTTTTCTTATATTAATTATTTTTCTGGATCTATATATATATTTTTCGCGGTTCCGATTCGTAACACACTTAATATAATCACTATCATTTTTTTTCCTTTTTGTGGTTACAACAATTAAATTTGTCAAAACAACACCAACGATGTATATGAATATAGAGTTGAGTTTGAATACTATTAATAGTATTTGAGCTCTTTTGCTATCGATTTTTTAACCGTTAAAATCTATACTTTAATTAATTCCATTCTTTAAATCATACTATTCAACCAACCACTCACTCAACTCTAGGGGGACCATCACTAAATCCTAGGGGACCACTATCATTCTAACCCTACAATTTTTCATCCAAGAGTTAAAAACTCGATAGCAAAAGAGCCCAAATACTATTAATAGTATTCCAGCTCAATTCTATGAATATATATGAAATTACATAATTATGAATTGGCTAAGTAGGGTTTCTTTTTTAGTTTTTGCTAAATAATAAGAGACGAAACCTTTTGAATTCATAGTTTCATTTCAAGCTGCGTATAGGTCATTAAGTTCAATAACTAAAACCAATATGACATAGTTATTAATTAATGTCCAAAAACTCTTGCAGGCATGCACAAAATACCAAATCCAAATTCTCGCAGTGTATGAATAAAATTATTTATAACAAATTTGCTGCACCAATCGAAGACTAATTAATTTTGAGTAGCTCGATGCTAAGGCAAGAGGACTCTGAAGGTAGGCTATAAACCTACTTTCAAAAATCATATCTAAACTTTGCCCTCAAATGTTTTAAAAAAGGAAAATAAAATTGCCTTTTTCTTTTCGAGAGATAGATAGAAAGAGAGAGAGAGAAGAAGAAGAGGCAACGGGTAATTAATCATGAAACTAGAGCCAGTCATTAATAAATAAGTTTGTATTTTTGTTATTGCTAGTTCACATGCAAACATTAACATATTGTTTTCTTATTCAATCCAATACAATCAGATGAATAAATCTACAAAAATGAATAACAGAAGAAGATTGCATGCGATAACTGAAAAAACAAAACATCAAAAGTAAATTACATCTGATATATATATATATATATATATCTTAATTTCAATTGGTCGACGTGAACTGAGCCTGAATCCAATCTATGATTTTCTTGTCCACCTGAAAGGCCTTAGCAAGAATATCATCAGAAATGGAAGGGTTTGATCCAAAGACCGACTCGCCAATCCTAATGAGACCTGGACTCTGGCTACCCAGGGAAGCGATCCCGACTGCCCTGGTCGGACCATAGTTGAATTCAAAGTGAATCAAACCCTTGGGAAACACGAACACATCGCCCTTGTTAAGGACCTTAGAGAAGAGCTTGTTCTCAGGGTTCGACGTGACGAATCCAACATAGAGGGAGCCTTCTATCACAGTCAAGATCTCTGTGGCACGTGGGTGAGTGTGTGGTGGGTTGAGACCGTTAGGTGCAACATCAAGACGAGCCATAGAGATGCCTAGGGTGTTGAGACCGGGAATCTTGCTTGCATCGATTAAGGTCACTTTCGATCCGAACTTGTTGGATGTGTTTCCGGGCTTGTCTAGGCCGGAGAAGAGGAAATCCTCGGGTTTGGCTAGTGTTGGATCTTTGCACACGAACCCATTAACAAACACTGCAGGAACATAAACACATATATAGTTAGTGATACTCGTAATTAATTACATATGTACGAAGAGTAGCTAGGCCACCCAATTGCAACTACTTAACCCTAGCTAGTAACTCAAATGACAAAGAAGAGCTATGTATTAAATTGCTTACCAGGAGACATCTCATCGGCGACACAAAAGTCTTGGAGAGGACTAGAATCGGAAGCGAATGCAAACGGAGAAGCGACTAAAAGAAGAGCGAAGAGGAGGATTTTAGCTGCCATTTTATGCTTCCTAAAGCTTATAATAGGTCACTGCAGAAGAAATGGAACTAGAATGTTGTAGTTTTTGATGATGAAAAAGTAGCTTGGGTGTTATGAGTATATATAGAAGAAGAGGATATGTACATGGGACTTGGTTTTGTGATAGCACTTCGAAAAGGTCATCATATGATAGTGCCTTGAAAAGGTCATACTTGATTTTTCCAGTACAAAATTAATGGAAGAGTTCTCAAAAGGAAGCTTAGTTTGAGAAGCTTCATTCCTGTTACTAAATGCTTTGCATTTAGCCTTTGCCTTCGTACCCGGAATTGGTCCTTGTTATGATGTGGTCGTTGTGTAACTAAAAAGCACTTAAATATCAATATGGTGACCTTATCAAAGTACAAAAAATAATATAAAATGCGGCGGCCAACTGCGTAATTAATGAAGGTTGAAATAGTCCTAAAAGTGTATGAATTGAGTGACCAAAATCATCTCATAAACAGTGTTCTCTAGAATGGACAAATTAATAAAGAATTTTGGGTTGTTGTGGAGGGCCTTAAAATAGTTTTCTCTTATTCAGTATAATTTTCGGTGTGTATAAATTTGATAATCGTACTCTTTTATAGAAAATTATCTATACTATTCCTAGCTATATTGCAACTTGGTCGCTATATGTTTCAATAATATTTTAATCCCCAAACTTTCATGTATATTTTTGCAATTCAGTCTTTGACCTTCAAAAAATAATCTAATCTTTCTTGGAAAATGACGATTTTAATCTCACTCATAAAGTGGCTCATGTACTAAAAAAAATACTTCTATAGCTCAGTTTATTAGCTTACAAATAGTGATAGAAGGTCGTTTCATTAAAAATAATTCTTTTTTTTTTTTCTGTAAGACTAAAACTAAATTGCAATAAATGTGGCAGTTCAGAGTTAAAGTGTTTCAGTAAAAAGTTTAAAGACCAAATTTTAATATTGGAGAGAAATTACCGACAATTAGTTTTACCCAGCAGAAGAATTCAATGAACTGCATGTGTATTTAAGTATATGTTTATATATAGTAAAGAAAAGGACTATCTCGTGAAGAAATTAATATCTTAATTGGTAAGTCAAGTTTTATGGCTTCTCTCAACAACCATTACTATCATCTTATCCAAATTAATAAGCTAGGTACTCGAAAAGTATACATTTCTCTATCTTTGCACGTGCTTTATTCTTTTCCTGTTGGGTTAGTAATATTAAATTCACCTATTAGTCAATTTGATTTATTTTGGGTTTGGTTCAATAATTCATATAATAGGCTACTTAGTAGTTGGTTTGGGTTTTAGTTGATCCATTGGTATATTGGGCCAAGTGATGTTATGAGAATGTTCTTATTGGGTTTTGAGGTAGAGTTCTCATTTTGCTCTCTAGGATTCCCTTTTCTTAATATAGAAAAGAGAGATGTAGAGAGGGTTGGAGAAAGGGCTCTCTTGTTCTTCTTGCTCGGTTCAAAGCTTCCAAGGTTGATTGGAGAAATTCTAAGAGGCATTTTGAAGCGGGATTCGCGGATTGGAAAGGTGTTTCAAAGAAGGCGTAGCAAAAAGGGTTTTCCCAATTGAAAGTTTATAAGCCTATTGTAATAGAATGGTAATCTCTAACCAAATATTGTAATCTCCTCATTTGATAGCGGATGTGATCCCTCCGTGCCCGTGGATACAGCCCGGTTTGGATGTACCACGTAAATCTTCTTGCATTATTATGGTTGTGTTTGGATTTTTCAATTTTTACTTTATTTACTCCAAACATTGCACTTCTTGATTATGAGTAATTTAGATACATCACATTTATTTACTAGTATAGTTAGTATCTTGATAGTGCCGATTCCGTCGTTATCGCACTACATTTCCCATTAGTTTCACTTTGGAAGTCATAAAAATATGCACATGAAACTTCTTATTGCTATCTCGAATTCTTGGGCTTGGCCTATTTTGTGATGCAGCCCGAAAATTTTTAGAGCTGAAATCACCAAAAGAAAGTTCATAATAGATATATAGAATGCCTGGATTTGGAAAGGCATGAAGAGTAGAGATCGAATTGTGTTCAATTAATGAGGAGTTTGGCTCATTCACAGTAAAAAGAAAAAGAAAAAAACAAGAAAAAAGAAAAAGAAAAAGCTAGAAATTCATACATGAATAGTCTCATATGGATAATAAATGAAGCTTAAAGTGTGCTTTACATGAACTACTATATTTCAAATTTACAGATTTAAGTTTTTGGTTTGGATAGGCTCTAATAAATACGTTATACCTGTGGTTTTGTACGAACTTGCATTATAATATTCTATCCCGGGATATATAACCGAAAATCACAATATTTGACTGGAATATTTTATCCCAGCTAAAAATGCCTCTTTTGGCGGGTTTATTATCCCCGCTTTATTCTAGAGCCAAATGGGGCCTAAAGCTTTATAAATCCAGTACAAAAGCTTAGGACTCTGATGGGGCTATTTAATTAGTAACTTTTTTTTGCATGAGAAATGCTACTTGTACATCTAAAAATGAGTGTAAATTTTGAATCCATTCATCCAAAAATTAGATAGTTTTTTTGAAATTTTCATATTAAAGAAAATTATTGATAATGTGCACGTAGGATGTAAACTTTTACCTACGTTTTGGATGTTCAGGTAGCATTGCTCTTGCTCCTCATACAATATTTATCCAAAAAACAACAGTAAAAGAGATTCAATAGATTAACTAATGTCCAGTAATTAATCATTATTAAAAAATCTTAATTAAACACATAAAATACTAATGACACACGTGAATCAAGACATATTAGGACTTCCCTTTTATTGTTGATACATGCAAACAAACACACAATATTGTTTGCTTATTGAGACGAATTAATTAGTACAAACAATCAATTAACTAATAAAATCACACGAAATTAAGTCTCTTCATGCGTTTTATGTTAATTGTTCTTGATCATTTATATTTGAGTTGGATCCAATCTACAATCTTCTTATCTAGCTGAAATGCCTTGGCGAGAATGTCATCTGAGATTGGGGGATTCGACTTGAAGACTGCGTTAGCTATAGTCACCACGCCAGGATTCTGACTGCTGAGACCTGAAATACCAAAGCCACTCGTCTTCCCGATATTGAATTGGAAGTGAATAAGCCCTTCGGGGAACACGAACACGTCGCCCTTGTTCAAAACTTTGGAGAAGAGTTTGTTATCGGGGTTAGATGTAACGAAGCCAACATAGAATGTGCCTTCCACTACCGTGAAGACCTCGGTCGCTCGCGGGTGAGTGTGAGGTGGGTTGAGACCATAGGGTGCAAAGTCCAATCGGGCTAAGGAAATGCCGAGCGTGTTGAGTCCGGAAAGCGCCATTGCGTTAACTAGATTCACATTGAACCCGAGTTTGTTCATTGTGTTACCAGGTTGGTCAAGCCCCTTGAAGAAGAAATCATCGGGCGTGGTGAAGTTCGGATTCTTGCAAACAAGTCCATTCACAAACACTGTAGAAGAAAACAAAAACACAAATCCACTAAGCAATCATACTAAAATCAATACTAGAAAAGAAAGAAAGAGCAAAACAGGAAGAAAAAGGATATATATATACCACGGGAGTTCTTATCGGCGACGCAGAAGTCTTGCAAAGGACTAGGATCAGAGGCAATGGCCTGAGAAGAGACGAGGGCGAGGAGAGCAAAGAGGAGAACGCGAGAAGCCATTTCTATTATCTCTCTTCTTAGCTAGTTATTTAATTAGAAGATGTAATTGAGTGTGTTATGGTGCTATAGGTTAGAGGAGATGGGTATATATAGAGGATAAGGCTACGAAAGAGTCTTTGAGCAGGTAGCAATCAATTAATAAATTGAACATGTCAAAGTCAAGTTAACTTTTCTTTTTATTTTGCGCGTATCTTTGTCCAAGTAGGTACTACATTTGATTGGGTCATGGTGTAAGATTAATACAATAGGTGGATTAATAGCTTATAATATTCTCCAACTATATATGTCCTTTTTAAATTATTTGTTTCTACGGCAAAGATAATTAAGCTTCACGTGCCTCTGCATGAGAGAGTCCATGTATTGCGACACGAATGACACCATGTGCTATTTGATAGGAATTTTTATATAGTAGTCGACCAAATCCTAAAATTTATGTGTTCGTCCTCTGAACGTTGTTAGCTTCGTGTGATTTATAAATCATGCTCCTTTGTATATATTAACTCTCTTTTTTTTTTGTTCTTTTTTTGTTGTTTCTAAGTGATAAAAAGGTTTCTATGATTATTATTACAAGCTAGCTAGAAAATAGTTCTCCATATTTTCATCTTAATTTTTTTTTATAAATTATGTTCTTCTGTAGGTAAATTGGATGAGTCGACTTTCTAAAGATTTAAACATCAAATTTCAACGGATATGTATACTACATTCACGTACAAATTGATTTTGGCCATAAGCTAGTAATTTTGCACACAAAAAAAAGAGAGAGGTAAAATCAACATATTATGAAAACAAACTTAAGGCTTGAGACTACAGTACGTGTATATAAAATGTATACAAAAGTTTACAAACTAAAATGTTTAAGTTAGGAGAAAAAATAAGGACCAAATTGCGATGAAACTATTCGTATATTTTATGCTTCTTTCATCATCTAATTAATTAGGGAGATAAAAAAAAAAAAACATGCTGCTATAATTAATTAATTCGTTGAAGTCAAGACATCATGTTGAGGACTAGCTAAGCAATTTAATTTCGGAGCACCTATTCAAAGGGAGCAGTTGAATAAATTAAAGTACCTAGTTTAAGATGAGTTTTTTAATATGAACCCGGTGTCTCTTTTTTGACTCAGTTGATTAGAACTAGGAAAAAAAGAAGTTTCTAAATTTATCACAAAATTAATTAACTAGAAATCAAATGTAAGATTGTGTTTATACATAGTTTCTAGAAATAAGCTGTTAAATTAATCAAGTCTTGTTTAAAAAGAAATGTAGCCTTTGAAGTTTGCATAATACAGAAAAAGAAAATTAAAATTCGCATACATAGGACGAGTCATGCAATAATAGTCTCTTTAACTTTAACTCTTCAACTATCTTAAATTTATTCGGTGTCAAAAAGAGAGAGAGAGAGAGAGAGAGAGAGAGAGAAAAGGAAAAACTATTTTAATTAACTAAGAAATAATAAGAAATAAGCAGACGAATAATTATATGCAAGTTCTGAAGGGATAACACATAAATTTTGGAGGTTTAATTAGTGGAGTATTAATATAGAAATATCCTTATCAAATAAAATTCATGGATTACTGTTCGATACATGCTCGTTCAAATATACATAATACTTACCCAAAGAAACGTGTACAAAAGAGAAAATCGTACTTGGCTTTGACATGTTCATATTACTATACCTAACGTTGTAATACTCTTCCTCTAACACTGTAGCTATGGAGGACTCTTTCATAGCCTTGTCCTCTATATATACCCATCTCGTCTAACCCATAAGCACCACAACACATTCGATCATTTACATCCTCTACGTGCTTAATTACTAGCTAAGAAGAGATAGAAATGGCTACTCGCTTTCTCCTCCTTGCTCTCTTCGCCCTTGTGTTTTCTCAAGCCATTGCCTCCGATCCAAGTCCTCTCCAAGACTTTTGCGTTGCCGATAAGAACTCCCCAGGTGTGCATATCTCCTCCTCTGGCCTCTTCTTATTTTATTCTATTTTTCTTTTCTAGATCATTTTAACATGATTACTTAGTGAATTTGTGTTTGATTATGTTTTTTTCTCACAGTGTTTGTGAATGGACTTGTTTGCAAGAACCCGAACTTCACCACCCCCGAAGATTTCTTCTTCAAGGGGCTTGACCAACCCGGTAACACAATGAACAAACTCGGGTTCAATGCGAATCTAGTTAACGCAATGGCGCTTCCCGGACTCAACACGCTCGGCATTTCCTTAGCCCGATTGGACTTTGCACCCTACGGTCTCAACCCACCTCACACTCACCCGCGAGCAACTGAGGTCTTCACGGTAGTGGAAGGCACATTCTATGTCGGTTTCGTTACATCTAACCCCGATAACAAGCTCTTTTCCAAAGTCTTGAACAAGGGCGACGTGTTTGTGTTCCCCGAAGGGCTTATTCACTTCCAGTTCAATATCGGAAAGACAAGTGGCTTTGGCATTTCAGGTCTCAGCAGTCAGAATCCTGGTCTGATCACTATAGCTAACGCAGTCTTTGGGTCGAACCCTCCAATCTCCGATGATATTCTCGCCAAGGCATTTCAGCTGGATAAGAAGATTATAGATTGGCTCCAAACTCAGTTCTAAATGATCAAGAGCAATGAACAAAATCTTAATAGTTAATTAACTGGTGGTCTGTACTTGTTCTGAATAAGTAAACACTTCGTATTCGTTTGCATGTATTTCAATAATAAATTTATGTGTTTTTGATTTACATGATACGTATGGCTTCTAATACATATTTATATTGTATTATCAACATTATCCTGTTATTGTATGTTGCACTCTTGCATCCTTCATTAGCACGCACTTGGCTAACTATATATATATATTATGGCCTACAAATATTTTTTCTTTTGTTGATTGCGAAACATTAATCTATAATTTATTTTATATTCTCATAGATTATATGGTATTTGTGAATGAACCAATATAAGGAATGAAACAGGACAAATAAATTAACCTGTGTATGTTGGGGTTAAAACATAAAAGCTTTGAGAAGACTAATAGCTTATACTAGTATTTGACCCGTGCGATGCACGGCTAATGTAATAATATAAGGTAACAAAAGTTATTATGTAATGATAAAAAAAAATTATTCAAACTAATATTATATTTTTTAACAAATAAATAAATATACTATCAATATTAATTATAGTACATACTGAATTATAAAAGCTGGATAAACAAAATTATGGACCAAATAAGAGCAAAATTCAACCATGCACATTTAATCAACTGAAGTTCATATTTGCAATACGCAAGTTTCAATTCCAGAATATTCATACATAAATACTAAAAATTAATTATCTTCAAGTCAGTGTAAGTAACTAAAAATCACAATTGACAACAAAGAAAATAAATAAGTACAATTATAGAAAAAGACTCAAATCTTAAAAGTTTATAGACACTTATATTCCGCTAAATGTCACCACTTTTGGATATTTCACTCGGTGTAGCCAAAGACCAAAAAAACCTAAAAGACAATTTGGAGCTAGAGTTTCTCTTCTCTGGGATGACCAAATTTACTAAAAGCATCCAACTTGCAAGCTTTGTTGCATGAAGATGGAAAGTACATGCTTCAATAGCAATGTAGATAATTTGTTAGATAAGTTAAATGAAAAATATCTTAATATTAGTGGAATTTTTCAGAAAAAAATCTAAATATATTAAAAATATAAAATGACAGAGTTGAATTCGTGAAAAAAAAATTAGAAATTTTAAAATAACATGAAGAAAAAAAAAACCACTTACCTATTTTAAGTTCTGAAATACTTCTTTAAAAACCACATTGCTTGTGGTTTTGGATAACAAACCATCTTTATCACAAATTAGAATTTTCAAACCACTCTAGAGTTTTCCTTTGAGATATTTTTAGGAAGTCATCAGTTAGAGAAATAGTGGACTGAGTTGAAATTTCACTAAGCACCATAGATTGACTTAGTTCTCCATTTACAGTCCTAAATTTTATTTTTTTAATGTAAGTGAACAATATATATAAAAAATTAATAAAAAGGTTTTTGGTTAACTTACTTATTTTTGAACTCCAATATTTCTGGTATGTCGTTGTTGATCATAATCTTGGTTGCATAAAGAGAGTTTGATATACTACGTGGACCTATATTGCCCATAGATATGCAATAATTAGTATCATTAGTAAGAATATAAATAATATCCCAAATTTGAATAAATGAGATACCTGCAAAGTCTTTTATCTTGCACCATTGTATTATAATTATGACAGGGCCTTCATCCCCTACTTGCCTATAAGTATGAAGTTCTTCAGCAAACCTTCCCCATAATGTGCAACCCAGCTTCTTGTTGCTATAAGTTTTTGATTTTTATTTAATCAGAAAGATAATTTCTATATTTAAGTATATATTAGCAAAAAAACTCTAAGAGCGTAAATGAGCAAAAAAATATATAAACATTCAAAAGACATATTTATAATTATGAGCACATACTTGTCATCCTCAAGTAGAATTGTTATTTTTTTTGTTTCTTTACTGTCCTTGCAGCTTTCTTCCATTTTACTAATTCCAGAAAGCTTCCCAATGACATCTAATAAATTAGAAAAATAAAATATAAGAATCAATATAGTAGGTACACATATCAAAAATTAAATTTTAAAAATCAATTATTTGATACATGTAACAACTCTTACCTACTAAATATTTGTCATCAGCGACCTTAGCAAGTATTTCATCAAAAGGGGTAAATATAAATCCATACTTTGATATTGTCAAAACATCTTCCACCTCACGAACAACCGTAGAATATTGAAAATTAATTTTGTAAGGATGTTTAGTGGTCCTGTAGGAGCAACTGTTTTGCCCCACTCCAAACTGGTTGATCACATAAACTTTTCCTTCCGTAAAAAGGCCTTTAAATTTGTTCAAGAAAGTTCTTCTTACCGTTGCATGTATCCTATCTCCCTGAAATAGAAAATAAACATATTATGTATCTTGTAGTAAAAACGAAGCTAGTAATATTTCAGCAAATAAAAGTTGTAAGATCCTAAAAGTAGCTTTGCACTCTCAAGTCAACATCACCCATTTGACGTGCATCATGTAACACAGAATATAAATATACCTTCAATATAAATATTGGATTTCTCCAAATATCATAGCACATCAAGTTTACATGCATGCAGGGACTCATGTTACATATAATTTAAAAATGACAGTCATGATATCTTACATTTTGATCGGAAAGAACCAACTCTAGACTATTCACCACCTCTGGACGCTGAAATTCAGGCATAGTATACAGACAAATCACTCTGACTTTGATCTTCCATTTATCTTCAAGAGGAGTGATGTCACTTATAGAATCAAACCTAGGTGTCATATCCTGAGAACAATAAGACATCAAGAAAAAAAAGTTAGTACTTGCTTCGTATTTAAGTAATAAAATGAAAATAATATGTTATATTATAATTTATCAACATCTAAAAATTAAGAAAAATTGCTCAATAGATACTTAACTGAAATGCGCTGAATAATGTTAAAACGAAGTGAAAATTATAGGAGTGATAGTAGGGAACGAAGTGAAAATTATAGAAAGAGTGATAATAGAAAAGTGGCATGCAATATTTATAATAATAATTAGCTTTATCTGAAAAATGAATAAAATTTGGAACCATAAAATAAAAGATATAATTTGGTAAATTATAATATAATAAAGTCTTCCATTCACGTCATTTAATTGATTTTATTGATTAACAAATTGAATGGAATAAAATGACAGAATGGTAACCTTCAGAATATAGAATAATATTTAAAAAATGGTAACCTTTAGTATATAACAAATTGAATAGAATAAAATGACATGAATGGTAACCTTCAGAATATAGAAAATATTTGAAAAATGGTAATCTTTAGTATACAATAAATTGAATAGAATAAAATGACATGAATGGTAACCTTTAGAATAATATTTGAAAAATGGTAACCTTTAGTATACAATAAATTGAATAGAATAAAATGATATAAATGGTAACCTTTAGAAAAATAGGCAAAATATGTAATTGGCAAAATATTTAATGACACGTGGCAAACATATAGGAAAACACGTGTCAGTTTTACACAAAGGGTTCTACTTTAGTATATAGTAAATGATATGTAAGATGTACATAACAATTAATTAGTTGTTAAAAAGTGCTAAAAAGAATTAAGAAACATAAAAGGAATGCTATATAAAAAAAAAAGAGAAAAAAATAATAAACATTAGAGAAGAGATATGCAAGGAAACGGAAAAGAGGAAGCTAGTCATCTTCTTTTTGACTAGATTGTGGGTTGGATTATTATTATTTTTAAATATTTAATAATGACTTCTTCCTGCACGTACCTCATATGAAAAAATATATAGCATTATAAATAAAATAATTTAGGGCCTAATTAATAAATTTTTTGTTTGCATTTATAACTCCAATTTCTCTTCCTTGTTTAGTAGCATTTTCTTTTGAAATTAAGAGTTTAGTATAACAATATCCTTAATTTTCTTGTCAATTAGTTTGATTCATTAATGCATGCTCACGCACAAAAAAGGAAAAGAAAGGAAAAAAATGAATACCATCCTCAGGATATTTTGATAAGTTTAACAAATATATATAAGTATAAAGTGAATAGTTTTAATCAAGGGTATGTATACCACATTGTCATGTGTTCACCCACTCTATAATTAATAATCTCCCTTAGTTTGTCGGATTCACTTTGTTATATTTGGTTTAAATTTGTAGTTACTTAAATTAAAATTAAATTTTAATCTTATTAGAATAAGATATAACTTAGATTTAATTTGACCTAAATGGATTATAGGTAGGGATTTAATTCTATTTGAATTAGAAATATTGGACTTGTATAGAAGCCATGCATTATATATGCATCTTAGGGCCACCTAAATGAAGCCGGATCACTAATTAGAAGCCATGCAATAATTCAGCCTAAGTTGCTATTGGGTGGTACGTTGTTTTGTGGTGAGCCGAGCCGAGCCGAGCAGAGCCGAGCCGAGATACTTGTACGGACGTGCTACAGTGTGTGTCGAATATATTTTGGTTTTGGGGCTTTCGAGAAATCTTCTTTGTACTCCGCCTTCTACATTAATAAAAGTATTTGCTCTGTTTTCTTCCGTGAAAATAGGTCGATGGTTGAATCATGTAAATTTCGGTGTGCTATTTTCTTTCTTTTATTTTATTTTCTTTTCTTATATTAATTATTTTTCTGGATCTATATATATATTTTTCGCGGTTCCGATTCGTAACACACTTAATATAATCACTATCATTTTTTTTCCTTTTTGTGGTTACAACAATTAAATTTGTCAAAACAACACCAACGATGTATATGAATATAGAGTTGAGTTTGAATACTATTAATAGTATTTGAGCTCTTTTGCTATCGATTTTTTAACCGTTAAAATCTATACTTTAATTAATTCCATTCTTTAAATCATACTATTCAACCAACCACTCACTCAACTCTAGGGGGACCATCACTAAATCCTAGGGGACCACTATCATTCTAACCCTACAATTTTTCATCCAAGAGTTAAAGACTCGATAGCAAAAGAGTCCAAATACTATTAATAGTATTCCAGCTCAATTCTATGAATATATATAAAATTACATAATTATGAATTGGCTAAGTAGGTTTTTTTTTTAGTTTTTGCTAAATAATAAGAGACGAAACCTTTTGAATTCATAGTTTCATTTCAAGCTGCGTATCTATAACCCTATATGAAGACACAATAAGTTTTGCCACGTGGCAAACAATCCTTCACCCTTTTTGAACCAACAACCTATATGAAGGCTCAATAATTTTTTTATATGTTCTAATTATTTTAATTCTTATCTATAATCTATAACGTAAATTTAATGATTAGTAATTGCTAATAATAACTATAATTTAATATATAATTAATATATATAACAACTTTTATGATTAGTAACTGAAAGTAATTACGTTTCATACTCATCTTTAAACAAATGTAAATTTCTAAATTAATGCACATTTAATTTGGCCGTTTTTCTTTCTAGGAGTGGAATCTTTAAATAAAGTTTTCAACAATGCTTTTATAATTTGGCTTAAATATGAGAATTAAATCCCCCATTTACTCCTTTTTATATTGTCTCTTCATTTGCATAGATAATAGTTACAAAAAAATTTAATTATAAGCTCACTATAAATATTGACCAGAGTAGAATGAAAAATTTGTCAGATTTTTGGTCAGTAATACTTTTTTTTTTTGCTTTCTGAACATAGTAGATTATCTTATTCTTCTTTTCTTTATTATGCATTCATAGCCTCACAGTTTTTTATTTTTCTTAGCCAATTCGCACCGTCATCCTTCATCGAGAAAGTAGATTAATCTGATCAATTCATTTGATTAGAGAAGAAGATAACCAATTAAAGACTTAGTGTAAGTTAACCAATTAATTTTTTTTTTCCTTTATTTCTTCCTTTTTGTTTCTTTTTCTTCAGGAAGCACAGACCATATAATTTTTAATATACTATGTCACAACGATTTGATATGTTCATCTATAGATAATTTATTATCACCTATATATATGATATAGTGCATATTTTTATATAGGCAGAAAATAATCCCCTGTATCATATTTGATACACTTAGATTTCACATACTTTCTATAATTTTTTTAATTTGATTTTGTCATCATTCTTCAATTAATTTGCATATTTCTTTCTACACCCTTCTTTCTTCCTCTCTTCATCTCTTCGCCATATTATTTTTATACATGTATAATTCCGGACTATCATCGATGATCAACGATTATAAAAAAAATTATTTCGTTTATATCTGCCCGATGCATCGCGCGGGTAACTACACTAGTAGGTCATTAAGTTCAATAACTAAAACCAATATGACATAGTTATTAATTAATGTCCAAATACTCTTGCAGGCATGCACAAAATACGAAATCCAAATTCTCGCAGTGTATGAATAAAATTATTTATAACAAATTTGCTGCACCAATCGAAGACTAATTAATTTTGAGTAGCTCGATGCTAAGGCAAGAGGACTCTGAAGGTAGGCTATAAACCTACTTTCAAAAATCATATCTAAACTTTGCCCTCAAATGTTTTAAAAAAGGAAAATAAAATTGCCTTTTTCTTTTCGAGAGATAGATAGAAAGAGAGAGAGAGAGAGAGAAGAAGGATAGGCAACGGGTAATTAATCATGGAACTAGAGCCAGTCATTAATAAATAAGTTTGTATTTTTGTTATTGCTAGTTCACATGCAAACATTAACATACTGTTTTCTTATTCAATCCAATACAATCAGATGAATAAATCCACAAAAATGAATAACAGAAGAAGATTACATGCGATAACTGAAAAAACAAAACAACAAAAGTAAATTGCATCTGATATCTATATATATATCTATCTTAATTTCAATTGGTCGACGTGAACTGAGCCTGAATCCAATCTATGATTTTCTTGTCCACCTGAAAGGCCTTAGCAAGAATATCATCAGAAATGGAAGGGTTTGATCCAAAGACCGACTCGCCAATCCTAATGAGACCCGGACTCTGGCTACCCAGGGAAGCGATCCCGACTGCCCTGGTCGGACCATAGTTGAATTCAAAGTGAATCAAACCCTTGGGAAACACGAACACATCGCCCTTGTTAAGGACCTTAGAGAAGAGCTTGTTCTCAGGGTTCGACGTGACGAATCCAACATAGAGGGAGCCTTCTATCACAGTCAAGATCTCTGTGGCACGTGGGTGAGTGTGTGGTGGGTTGAGACCGTTAGGTGCAACATCAAGACGAGCCATAGAGATGCCTAGGGTGTTGAGACCGGGAATCTTGCTTGCGTCGATTAAGGTCACTTTCGATCCGAACTTGTTGGATGTGTTTCCGGGCTTGTCTAGGCCGGAGAAGAGGAAATCCTCGGGTTTGGCTAGTGTTGGATCTTTGCACACGAACCCATTAACAAACACTGCAGGAACATAAACACATATATAGTTAGTGATACTCGTAATTAATTACATATGTACGAAGAGTAGCTAGGCCACCCAATTGCAACTACTTAACCCTAGCTAGTAACTCAAATGACAAAGAAGAGCTATGTATTAAATTGCTTACCAGGAGACATCTCATCGGCGACACAAAAGTCTTGGAGAGGACTAGAATCGGAAGCGAATGCAAACGGAGAAGCGACTAAAAGAAGAGCGAAGAGGAGGATTTTAGCTGCCATTTTATGCTTCCTAAAGCTTATAATTGATAGGTCACTGCAGAAGAAATGGAACTTGAATGTTGTAGTTTTTGATGATGGAAAAGTGGCTTGGTATTATGAGTATATATAGAAGAAGAGGATAGGTGGGACTTGGTTTTATGATAAGGCTTCGAAAAGGTCATCATATGATAGAGCCTAGAAAATGTCATATTTAATCTTTCCAGTACAAAATTAATGGAATTGTTCTCAAAAGGAAGCTTAGTTTGAGAAGCTTCATTCCTGTTACTAGCCTTTGTCTTCATAACATGGAATTGGTCCTTGTTCTGATGTGGTCGTTGTGTAACTAGAAAGCACTTAAATATCAATATGGTGACCTTATCAAAGTACCAAAAAATAATATAAAATGCGGCCGACTGCGTAACTAATGAAGGTTGAAATAGTCCTAAAAGTGTGTGAAGTTACCAAAATCATTTTCCAATTTGATCTCATGACCGGTGTTTTCTAGAATGGACAAATTAATAAAGAATTTTGGGTTGTTGTGGAGGGCCTTAAAATAGTTTTCTATGTCACTTAATTTAGAAATAATTTCATTGTGTGGACGTACTTATGTTGGTGGCTCCAACAGTTTTTCCTATCGAAAAGGAAAGAAAGGTACTATTCCTTATATTTCAACTTGGTCCCTAGGCTATTCAAATAAATAATTTAATCCTGAACTTTTACTTATATCCTGCAATTTTGTCCCTAACCTTTAAAAAAAAAAAATCTGATTTTCCTTCGAAAATGATTTTAATCTCTTCGCCTATAAAGTAGCTCATATATATATATATATATGAATTGGGCTCTTATGCTTTTGAAAGTACCAAGTCATTGGTGATTGTGAGTTTTTGGTCCTTGGATTAAGAGATGTGCGGTTAGGATGATAGTGATCTCCTAGGGTGGAGTGGGTGGTTGGTTGAATAGTATAATTTAACAAGTGAAGATAATCAAAATGGTAGATCTATCGGTGAAAAACTTACAAGTACTAAGTGCTTGGTGTTTTTAAAAGCACCATAGCCGAACATATATATTAAAAAAGTGGCTCATTTAGTATAGTTTACTTACAAAATTAGTTAGAAGGCCATTTCAAAAAGTTTGTGTGTGTGTGTTTATGTCCGAAACTAGAGTTCAATATATGTGAAAGCTCAAAAACTAAACCATTAAAGTGAAAAGTTTATGGACCGAATTGCGATATCAAGAAAGCATTGGGACTACCCCAATAGAAGCAGACTCGCGGTCAATTTGCTGTGTGTGTATTTTATCAGATGTCGGTAAACATAGCAACTCTTATTTTTATCTGGGCCAGCCCAATCAGATCCAATCACTCTGGGCCGTGCTCAGGCCCATAATCTTTAAAATTTAATATATGCCATTTTGAATATGGGCCCCTCAATTTAATATTAATTATCAAGACTCCCTCGACTTTTTTTTTTTTCCTCTCTCATTAAGTATCTTCAGTCAAAATAATAAAAAATATCATCAAATTAGCAAATAAATCATTACATGACTAACTATAAAGACTCAAATTAAAAAACAAAAAACAAAAAACCAGGTTGAGTGGGCTATTTCAGAAAATCCTTTAGCTTAGCGGGAATTTGTGCAATTTCCCCGTGAAATTTTGGATCGTTTTGGGCCCGGCCCATTAAAATGTAATAGGCGGCCCAGTCATTGCTCGTCCCCAATTGTATTTGTTTCTTCGACCCTCGTTCCCCCTTCGTTCGCGCGAGAGAGAGAGAGTGGAGAGAGAGAGAGAGAGAGGAGAGAGATATGTCGGTGTTGATGGTAACAAGCGTGGGCGACATCGTCGTCGACCTCCACACGGATCGGTGCCCTCTCACAACCAAAAACTTCCTCAAGCTCTGCAAGTAATTTTGATCCATCCTCACACATATCCTCTCTCTTTTTTCTTTTTTTTTCCCTTTTAATTGCTTGTTCTCGATCTTAAGCTCATTATATATTGTTCGATTTATATATATTTTTCTATTTTTTTTCTTTTTGTTTTGGGTGTAGGATGAAGTATTATAATGGTTGCCTCTTCCACAAGGTGGAGAAGGATTTTTTAGCGCAAACCGGAGACCCGACGGGGACCGGAACCGGAGGCGATTCAATCTACAAGTTAGTTTTTTTTTTATTTTTTTATTTTTTATACTCAATTTCTACTCCATTTTTCTATTTCCAAGTATAAATTTTTAGCTCAATCCAATTGAAACAGTTGTATGTGTATGCATCATATGATGTAGTGATTTGGAACATGTTGGATATTTTGTTGCTTCTAGTGTTGATTATCATAGCATGATTTTGTGGCCGAACATGATCTGAGGCCTGGAATTTTGCTTCTTTTAGGTTCTTGTACGGCGAGCAGGCGCGCTTTTTCGACGACGAAATCCGTCCCGAGCTGAAGCACTCGAAAACCGGAACGGTCGCGATGGCGAGCGCCGGCGAGAATTGCAATGCTTCTCAGGTGATAATGCTACTTGTTCTTTCTGCAAAGTGTATAAATTTTAGGAGATTTGCAGGGATCTACTGCGTTTTGCCGTAGTTACGAAACTCATGAACCCTAAATTAACATAGCAAAACTGTTCACTTAGGGTTGGTAGTTGATGGATTTAGGGAGTTGCGTCTCTTGCATTTTCGCTAGCAATGGTTCTCTGACTATGCTAGTTGTATCTTAATCTAAACCTGGATTCGTTACAAATATGTTTTTGTGGCAGTTCTACTTCACCCTGAGAGACGATCTCGACTATCTTGATGGAAAACACACAGTGAGTCTTTTTATTGTATCTTTCCTTTATTAAAAAAAAGAAATTCGAAAGTTTATTTTGCTTGCAATACAAACTCCCTATTCCACAATTATAGGTGTTTGGGACTGTTGAAGAAAAAGAAGGCTTGGAAACCTTGGCAAAGATAAATGATACCTACGTTGATGATAAAGGAAGACCATTTAAGGACATCCGGTAACGTTTCTTTGGAAAAATTTATATTATTTGCTTTTTCTTTTCTTTATTTTTTTTGTTTTTCTTCTTCCTCTTTGAGTGTTTTGTATTTCATACTAACTGCTTCCAATTTGTTCCATGGACAGAATCAAACACACCTACGTTTTGGATGATCCTTTTGATGATCCGTCTCAGCTTGCTGAATTTATTCCTGAGAACTCTCCTGAGGGCAAACCACGTGATGAGGTAAGTTGAGATTGTTTCCTGCTTTTGATTTACTTCTTGTGAATGCGCTGTTATGCTGTCTTAGAAATATATTTCTACCAGACTAGAGGACTTGCTTTTTTTATCTGAAAAACTCTGGCTTCTATGATTGTAACTAGTTGATCCAAACCTCTGTTAAAAATGGCACCTTGCTTTAAGCTTTTGGATAAGATTATATAATCAAGTTGCATTAAATTCTACAATCATTTCTTGTATGCTTGTGTGAAATTTTTCGTCAACACATTTTTTGATGAGTCACATTTTTCTTTTCTGGAATGTATAGGTAGCAGAAGTGCGATTGGAGGATAACTGGGTCCCGTTGGATGAGACGTTAGGTGCAACTGAGCTTGAGGAGAAGCTTCGTTTTAAAGAGGCTCATACTAATGCAGCTATTCTTGAGAGTGTAAGAACAACTTTCGTGGTTCTTTACAATAATGTATCTATTATTTAGTTTTACTCATATACTATCTACTTTCTTTGCACAGATAGGGGATATTCCGGATGCTGATATCAAGCCGCCAGACAATGTCTTATTTGTTTGTAAACTCAACCCAGTTACACAAGTTAGTGTTGATTTTGTACAGTTTACATTTCTCTTCAGCTTGAGGATTCATGCATATTTAGTTGCTGTTGTAACTCGAGTTTAATCAAATACTTTCAAATGATATTGTTTTGAATTTCTTCCATTTTCATTTCTTACACACCTGCAGGATGAAGATTTGTATACAATCTTTTCTCGTTTTGGAAATGTCACATCGTGAGTATCATTTTCTGCATTCTTAAATTCTTTGTTCTCTTGCCTCTTTTTTTCCTGGGTTTTTCTTTTTCCTGAAAATTTTGCATTTGTGCTTGCAGAGCTGAAATAATTCGTGATTATAAGACTGGAGATAGCTTATGCTATGCTTTTATTGGTAAATTTCTTCCCGCGTTCCCTTTGAAATTCTAGGTTCTTTGCATACAGTCATGCACACATGCATGTATGCAACCATGGGCATTAACAGGGGCAGGCATAAATCTATAAACATGTGTCTACAGATGTATACAAATAGATAAACATGTTTAGAGTACTTACCTATATCTTCAGTTTTTGTTCAGAAGTTCTATTACACACAGTTTTTCGTCAGAAGTGCTTGAAATTCTATCTCTGTTGTTAGTTTGATTCTCTTCTACTTTGGGTAGAGGCTTTTGATACCTTCACTTTATTATATCTTGAATATTTCACCCACATTAATTACTGATTCGGCATCGAAAGTGTATAAACTATCTATTGGCTGTACACTTTTTCAGGATGTTCTTTTAGTTTGTTGAATGTAGCTATGAGTGACTGACTTCTCTTTATACTATATGTGACCGTGTTGCCAATATAATTTCATCGCATTAACCACATATTCTGATTTACTTTTTCCAGAGTTTGAGACAGAGGAGGCATGTGAACGGGCGTATTTCAAGGTTTGTCGCATATAATATGTTGCTTTTGATTCCTTAGCAGTTTAGGCAAACATGAATTCATGATATCATCTTTAGTTTATGTTGTATAACCAATATGACATATACTAACTATTGTAGTCGTTTTATAACTCTGAAACAATTGGACAAGGGTTTTGGTTGGCATTTGTGTTCTTTTTTATATCCAGATTCCAGCAGCATTACCTGCTATAGGAATTATGGCTATATTTTGGCAGTTTAAACTTTGAGACTCAGATTTTTTTTGCTAGTTTTAATTTGTTTTATTGAACATGCTTTTTGTAAATCTGTACTAATAATTGCTGATTGTTGCAGATGGACAACACATTGATTGATGACCGAAGGATACATGTAGATTTCAGTCAGAGTGTTGCGAAACTTTGGAGCCAATTTAGACACGGAAAAAGAAGCAATGGAAGTAAAGGTAAATTGAAAGGCATTAATTTGATTATGGTATTTTATGAAGCAAGCATGATGAGCATGTTAAGATATTGCACTGGTTTCTTTACTAAACAGAAAAGCATGTTTAAGTTATTGCATAGTTTAACTTGTCAGCCCTCTTCACTGCGGCAGTCTAATATACTTTTTCATTTCCCTTTTTTGTGGAAATATTGCAGAGGGATGCTTCAAATGTGGGGCAACTGATCATATTGCCAGGGACTGTGACCAGGGCCCCGATAGCAAATCTGGGGGTCCAAAATATGTTCTCAAAGATGAAAACACGCAGCGCGGAGGAGAGGATCGTCGAAGGTCTCTCTCTCTCTCTCTCTCTCTCTCTCTCTCTCTCTCTCTCTCTCTCTCTCTCACTCTCTTGCTGAATGCTTCATTTTTGGCTTTTTATGCAGGTATGATATGGTATTCGACGAGGATAACATGGATGACATCGATGGCAAAGAACGCGAAAGACAAGATCAAACGAAGAAGAGGAAAACAGAGAGAGGTTCGCATGGCGGTCATGAGCATAAACGCGATAAAGACGATGAGAGGGGTCGAGGAAGTAGGAGGCATGATGATGATAGTCGAAGTGAGAAATATGAAGACCGAGAGCGGCGAAGACACCATGACAGTAGTAGAGATAGAGGCGATGATAGAGATTACAGGAGGAGATCAGATAATAGTCGAAGCGAGAAGGATGCATCAGACAGTGATCGACATAGGAGAGACGAGGGAGATTATCGAAAGAGTGACCGGCACAGGAGAGATGAGGGCGACTATCGAAAGAGAAGCGGGGACGGCGATAAGTATAAGAGAGATGATGGGTACCCCCATGAAAGGAGAAGTAGAGATGGTGATGACAAGTCC
Source organism: Puya raimondii (assembly GCA_016920855.1). Taxonomy (NCBI): domain Eukaryota; kingdom Viridiplantae; phylum Streptophyta; class Magnoliopsida; order Poales; family Bromeliaceae; genus Puya; species Puya raimondii. The sequence continues at coordinate 216,489,546 of JABWPP010000050.1, forward strand.
TACAGGGAAAGAAGGCACATGGATAGAAGATAATGGAAGTCATGAAAGTTGTGCAATACTAAGCTTGTTTTGTAGCCTTGTAGTTTTTGTGTACACTCTTCCATCACTAGCTTGTGTTAGTAAAAGATGATTTGTTTTCTATTTGTTTTTTAGCAAATGAGATGATTGAGAATTTTTGCTACTAATTCAGTTCATCTGAATGTAAGACAATGAAATTTCGTGCAGAATTTGTATTCCTTTTATTTATGGTTTTCCAATTATCTTATGGCTCTCCACAGCACTTTAAGGGTAGGTGCATATCGGAGGCGGCAATAGGCCGGGCCTGCTCGGGTTCGGGTTCGGGTTCGGATTGGATTGACCTCGTGACGATAACGTGACCTAACCCGATTCGGATGATGGGCAGGGTGACCCGAACCCAACATGGACGGGTCAACTCAAATCGGATGTTTATGAGTTGCGGATGACCCGTTAGAGCAACCTTAAAATTTCGGGTTGACGGGTAACCTAAATATACCTTGCAAACCTTCAACACATTCGACCCTAACAAATGATCCAACCCGACTTTTCACCTAATTCTTGTAACTAGACTAGTTTCCGGTTTGATTGGGCTCGGATCGGGTCCGATTACGCACACACATCTCACTATTGGGCCGAACACAAAGCAATGTGCGGAATATATATATTTTATATATATATATATTTTTTGTTAGTCCCACATCGCTCAAATGAGGGGAGGTGTTCCACTACAGAGCTATAAAAAGGGGATGCGTTGCATTGTTTTGATTCACGCAGCTGCGTGGTGAGCACAGAGCGAACTATTCTTTCGCCTTTTACTAAAGAATACCGTGTGCGCGCCACTCAAAGCAGCATACGCTTATTTTTGGAGGGGTCGCTTCAGTAGGAGTGCCCCAACAAATCAAAGCTCAAAATGTGAAAATTTTAAATTAATTTGAAAATTTTAAATTAATTAGTTATTAAATTAATTAGTTATTTTGGAAGGTTTTCGGTTTTAAGTTGGAAAGGAGTTAGGGTGCAAAATGTTTTCAAGTTCCACTTATATCTTAATTTTATCCTCTGACTAGATTTTGTGTCCATTTTAAACCTTTTGCTTTACACTCAGAATTTTAATTTGACAAAGGAAAAGGCATAATTTAATTGTTTCAGAGTAAACTGTCATAATTAAAATTAAGGGAAATTAAGCTCAAAATTGGGAAATAAAAAAAGCTTTGATAAACCAACAAGAAAGTCCTCACTGGGACAGAGATTTATGTTTGGTTTAACCTCGAGAAAGTACACAAGCAAATATTACTCTCTACTTCTTTTGCCAAATTATCATATTACTCTTAGGGTGCGTTTGGTTCGCGCTATCTTTATAAGATTCCTAATAATCTAATAGGAATAAAAAAATATGACGGTGTTTGGCTAAACGCACTAAGTAATCTAGTTGGTAATGTTGGATTCACTTGGGAATGAGATTCCCCCCAAAGTACTAATCTCATTCTCTTGAGGGATGGTGGGTATTCTCATATTAATAGATGGGATAATCATAATATATCTAATCTTTTTCTCTCTTTCCATCCGCCGGCTAGTTGGTATTAATTTTTTTACTCTCTTATCTCTCTCTAACTTATCTTTCTCTCTCTAAACTTTAACTTTTTTTTTCTCTCTCTAAGCTAGGCTTTCTCTCTCCCTTTCTTTTTCTAAAATCTTAATCAACTCTCTCGCTCCATCTAACCTCGACTCTATCTCCCTCTCTCTCTATTTCTTTAATTATTCTTTCTCTCTCTCTAACCTATTTTCTCTCTCTTTTTAAAAAAGATGTAAAATTTTTTATAATATTTGAAATTAATTAAAAAAACAAATGCATTAATTGCATATTTTTCGTAATCATAAATAATATGACTTAATAATATGATCGTGTGAACCAAACATCGAAATATCACATTCTTAGTAATAAGATGGGTAGGAATAAAATTTTTGGGTATCTTTTTATTCCTAGTAATTTTTCATCGTGCGAACCAAACGCGCCCTTAATTTTACCTTCAGATTACTTTCACAATGTTTACACGGCGAAGACAGGCTGATGCAAATACTAATCCAACATGGAATCCCTGTTACACAGAAGACTTTCTCGCGCCCCCAACCTTATCTGTAGATAAAGCTAAGCCAAGCAATAAAGAAGAACCAAAAACCTCAACAAGAAAGGTGACTTTAATCACGAAGTGCAAAGCACCATGTTCTACATTTATAAACATCAAAGCATCACACTAAATCACCATTAAAGTACAACATAAAGGCCATTGTTCTCCAAAGAACCCCATTACATAGCATCTCTCAAATAAGTTATTTTCTTTACAGGATAATAGCCTCCTTTTTTCTTTCTTTTTTTTGTTGGAATTAGGAAGCTGTTTGTTTACATTCAAGTGACTTCTCATACTCCTCAATGGACTTGAAAAGCTCAGAGAAGTTCCCCTTTCCGAATCCACCACACCCACCCTTCTGATACTCTTTCCCGTCGTCATCCTTCATCATGCACCCAATCCTCTGAATGATCTCTAAGAATATTGTTGGCCTACAGACAAAAATTACTCAAAAGTGATTAGAACAGGGTTAATAAGGTGTTATGGATATTAAGAGAAATGAAATGCTAGTAGGAATTCAAGAACAAAGTTGGCCTCGCAACTCTGTTTCGGATCGGCATATTAACAAATCAAACCTATATGGACCTCCAATGCCTATTTCAGTGATATATCAAATAGTTTTCTTTTCTTAATTACAAAGGCGAAACTTACAATCCATGCGGAAAAACACCGTGAATACAAAGCAGCAAAAGTCGCAGAAACACGGCAAGCTCAAGAAAAAGATCTTTCTTTCGTCAGCACTACTTTGAACCAGGGGAAAATAAGAAAAGGTTCTCAAGTTAAAACCGAAATTGGTACTGGTTTTACTACTGATCTATAGACTTCTCAAATGCTTTTGTTCAGCTTGTCGTGCAAAACTTAAGCGAAGAAGAGTAGATTGGATATAGATCATTTTGGTCTAAAATCCTAATTTAGAGATCAATTCAGAGAGAGTCATTGATTGATCTCGACTAAATAGTAGAAAGAGCGAGTTTTTGACTGTGAAAAAACACAATTCACATCGGAGATTTCTAAGCTTGCTGCAATATGTATTCTAAAAAGAAAACAAACTTTGTTCAGCAACCAGTGAATAAGATGCATTTATCTATCTTTATATATGGCAACTCTAGTTGAATGTATGCATCTCTAAAACGCCCAATGAACAAATGCATATATATGTCCATGCATTGACATGAATATTGTCCAGAGCACAGCAGAAGTGTAGCGGAAACGCTATTTGAATAGATTGTTCAAATAAATACTGAGAGTAAAAAAGCTATTCTAGCAAGCACACTTGACCTGTAGCTAATTGGAATTCGAACAAAATTGACTAGGCTAGTGTCATGCTTGACTTATCCCAAACAAATCCTCGCAAGAAGCAGGTTTAAGGTTCGTCGTGGAGTTCTACGAGAGAATTAAACAAGGGAATTAGGTGATTTGTGTTGGTGCTTAGGGCGCTTGTTTGTTTACTTCAAGTTGGTATTCCACACATAGTTTTGGGGTTAATCTGTGTTATGAAAGCGCAAAGGCTAGGGTAAACTGCATGATACTAAGGCATCACACGGGAATCTACTACGAGAAAAATTCAATCCTGTAATTGGTGGTATCTGAGTATATGGTCGGCCGTGCGCTCAAAAGCGGAACTTTCCACCGCGATCTTATCTTAGGGTCTGTTTGGTCCCCATTGCATGGTGTAGCGTCGTTAGGCCGAAATTTCCTGCTATATATGTCTCGAATTTTAGAACCGTAAGGTTTTCTAATCCTATACTGTTTTGGTAAGTTGCGGATTTCTAACATTCTCTACTATCTTAAGCCTCAGAATTGAATCTCATTTCTGATTCTCGTGACAGTGGAAGCACTAGGATTCTCAATTTAGCAATGAGGTGACTGTAACTGAAAGCAGAAGCAGAAGCAGAAGCAGAAGGGTGTTGTCAGTAACCTGTCCCCGACGGGCTTGGTGAAGATCTGGAGCAGCACCCCCTGGTCATCCCTGTCCACCAGCAACCCCAATTCCTCGCACTCCGCAATCTGCTCCTCCGACAGCACGTCCCCGGCCCTGCGCCGCACCCCGTCGTAGTAGTTGGGGGGCGGCGGCGGCATGAATTCGAACCCTCCGGCCCCCGACCGCGCGCGCATCTCCCTCAACGTTCTGAGCACGTCGTCGCTGGCCAGCGCCAGGTGCTGCACCCCGGGCCCGCCGTTGTGGTCCAGGTAGGTCTGAATCTGGCTCCGGCGCTTCGTGCCGTGGACCGGCTCGTTCATCGGCACCAGCACCGTCTCCTCGTTGTTCGCCAGCACCACCGAGTTCAGCCCGCTCTCCGCCGTCCCCACGTCCTCCGCCGCGAACTCCGCGAACTCGTGGAACCCCGTGAACCCCGCCACGTACGCCACCGCCGGCCCCAGCTCCGGCACGTTCCCCACCGCGTGGTCCAGCCGCCGGAGCCCGTAGTCGAGCGAGCCCCGCCCGGCCTCGGCCTCGGCCGCGTCCTCGAACCCCGGCAGGAAACCTGGGGCTTCTCCGGGGTTTCGGTCGGCGGGGAAGCTCACGTAGCGGAGCACGACGTCGCCGTAGAGCTCGACCTCGGAGAGAGCGAACCCGCCGCCGAGGTCGGCGGGCGGGAACGCGGGGCGCGCGCCGCGGGCGACGCTGGCGCGGAACGCCGCGGCGGCGTCCGCGACGTGGAGCGCCACGGCGCGCACGGCGAGGCCGTGCGCGGCGACGAAGCGGCGCGCGCGCTCCGGGTCGAAGGAGGGGATCGCCGCGCCCGCGCCCGCGCCGGCGCCGGGGCCGGGGCCGTAGGGGGCGGAGAAGAGGAAGCGGAGGGAGCGGGAGCGGAGGAGGTAGGAGGCGTGGACCGGGTTGCCGGTCGAGAGGTCGGACCGGGCCGAGAGGGGCATGCCGAGGGCGAAGGCGAACCGGCCCGCGGCGGTGGAGGCGTCGCCGGCCCAGAACTCGACGTGGTGGAACCCGTGGACCGGGAACCGGTCCGACCGGGGGTTGGACCGGACGAACCCCCTGAACCCGCGGAGCTTGAACCCGTTTCCCTCCGCTTCCCCCTCCGGCGCGTTTCCCATCTCGGTCGAAGCGCTTCCCCGGCGTGCGTGCGGCGGTGTCATTACCTCTCCGAGCACTCTCACTCTTTACTCTTATTATTATTATAGGGAGGGGGAGGGTGACACGTGGCAGGTAAGGATGGGGGGTGGTGGGAGTTGCGTGTGCGATTTGTCCTGGGGATTGTCGTTGGTCATCACTCATGACTACTACTACGCTTACTTACTAAAACTACCCAATAACTCACACATGTAGCTTTTTGTATTTGAGGTTAAAATTGGAGGGAATTACCGACCGTCTCTAGCGCAAGTGGCAAAGGGTTTAGTAGTTGGTACCCGAGGTCCAAAGTTCGAATCCTAGTTGATTCATATTTTCAGCTAAGTTTATTTCTAAAAAAAAATAAACGAAGCGGGTAACACTGATAAGTTAAAACTATGAAAGTCTTAGCATACTTAACTCTCTTCTTAAATTTGGACGATACTGATAAGTTAAAACTATTCTACTCTAAGCATACTTAACTCTTCAAAATTCTAGAAATGTCACACGTACAGGTTATATTATTCTCTATATGTAGAAAGATATTACTTACACTTTCTATTATAGGATGTACATCTTACGGTCGATCATTTAAGAATTTAATTTTTTTATATTTTTTATATTTTTTTTAAAAAAATGATAGTGTTGCTCATATATTTAAATCTTATACCTATATATAAGTATAAATTTTATACCCAGCTTATCTAAGAGCTCATTTTCTCACACTAATTTTTTTTTTACACGATCCTATGCTTTAATACTGAATTTTTTTAAAAAAAAAATATTTTAAAATGCCATTGATGTAAATTTACACCTAATATATAAATAGAGAGGTAGACGTTTTCTAGTGGGGCTAGAATGCTATTGATAGTATGAAAATAGTGTTTATTGTCGACTTTTTACTATTAATATTTAGAATTTAATAAAAGTCGGTGAAATGGTACTAACTTAATAGTAAAAAAGTTGATAATAAATAATATTAATGTACTATTTAATAGTACAGTATTTAGATGCTTGTGTAGTACAAGTTCACAGGCATTTTTAAGGTTTGGTACTTGATTAGACTAATGAGCATGGGGAAATTTCCATACAGGTTCCCAAAGTACATTATGATTCTAATATTGGAAGCTTTATCACTCGAATACTAATTATTAGAATCTGCAACCGACAGACCTAGCGTAAATGACAAAAGATTTGATGGTTGGTACTTGAGGTTTCAGATTCGAAACCTAATTATTTTATATTTTCAGCTACATATTTTTTCTAAACAAATAAATGAAGCGGGTCACCTGCCACTTCTCTCTCAAAAATAAATTTTTTTAGAACTTGCGAAATATATATATATATAGAGCTAGGCTGGTATACTATCGGTAGCACGGAGGCCTCCGTGCTACCAAGTTATTTTCGATGATGTGGCTTCCAAATCGACGATCGGCTCCGCTAGACTTGATCTACACTATTAAAAGTGTTTGGAAACTAAATTTTATAATTATTCGACATTATTTGGCTAGTGATCAAAGGGTCTCAAAATTGACAATTTCAATGGTAGATGAGATGCGTTTGTAAGTTTAACGGTGTAAAACAATCCAAATATGATAAAATTTTTATAGAAAATTCTTTTAACTATTTAGAATAAGATCAGTATCTCTGATCTTAAATTTAAGCCTTTTATTATCATTTTTTACGAAATTTTTATTTTCAGCCATTCATTTTTCGACTACTCGTTTGATAGGTAATGATATCGAAAAATTATGAAATTTAGTTTCCAAATACTTTCAATAGTGTAGATCAAGTCTAGCGGAGCCGATCGTCGATTTGAAAGTCGCATCATCGAAAACAACTTGGTAGCACGGAGGCCTCCGTACCAGCCGGACTCTATATATATATATATATATATATATATATATATATATATATATATATATATATATATATATATTAGAATCTGCAACTGTTCTTTGCATCGGTTGAATAATGATAACAAAAAGTTAAAATAGAAAATAAAATAAACAATAATTTAGAGAATAGATATTGAAGGAGAAAAATTATATTTATTCTAATGGAGAATAGATATTAGAATTACTAGATCACTCTACACTAAATTTAAAATTAAAAGAGTGCTACTACGAAATCAATAAAATAATAATTGCGTGCTCTGATCACATTCTTATCCAAAAAAAATGCATCTCGAAAGTTCCAATATATTTTAAAAAAAATAAGGAAAAAAAAGAAGAAATTCATTTGTAGTTATCAATCCATGCCTGGCCGCTTTTGTTATACATCACATCAAAATTCTTTTCTTTCTTTTATCTTTCTTTCTTTTCCTTTTATTTTTGTCATTTCGATTACGTCAATATCAATATCGAGTTGTAATAATATTCTGTGGGTTTTTATTGAGATTGAAAAAATTTCATAGGCTACACTCTATGTTTCTTTACTTCAATTTGCTAGTGTAATGCAATTTCTTTTATTTCAAAAATTACTGCAGATTTTTATAATATTATCTTTCTATGTTATTAATATATTAGTCTTGTAATACCAAATATATTTAATTAGTGAACACACGCATTCTGATAATATGATATAAATATACAAATATGTTATCTAAATATATAAGAATACTATTGTGGGAACCAAAAGCATGTCTCTCTTAATTTGGAGACATTTATTCAATATGTAGTATTCTATATACATTCTTTTTCTTAATTTTTGTTGGACTATTTGCTATAAAATTATGCAATATATAATATAATTATTATATTGTGAATTCTCAAGGTTTAGATACAAATATGTTTTGTTGTTCCTTGTTTCAAAACGAGCATAGTTATCTTTTTGACTTTTAGTACATGCGTATGAATATGATCTCGGATCTTAAGATGGCTACAGAGCACCTTACCATTAGAAATACTAATACTTTTTTGATAAAGAATAAATAAATAAAAGTATTTAAGAAAAGGCTTTATGTTGAAAATCCTGCATGGTAAATTGTAATTTTGGGTATGCAGAGGTTAGTTGTGTTGGGCTTTTCATGCATGGTTATGTTGGTGGTCCAAGTCCAATTAAGAAAAAGTGATTATTAAGATTTGGACTCTTTGGGCTGAGTTTACTAATCATGAGTCATCAATCAGTGGTTGTGTTCTTATCTTGATGCACAGTGGATCATACCTTCTTTTTATTTATTATTATCTTTTTAATTATTATCTGTACTTTTTAGGCATCAGAACTTCACTCCTTTCTATTACTGGTACCCGAAAAGGCCGGAGAATCAAATCTTATAAATATGCACATGCAGGATTCAAACGACTGTCATCTAAAAAAATCCCCCATGATTTTTTTTTAGAAAAATTGGATTATACTAGTTTATTCACTTTTTAATGCTCTATAATAATGCATTTGAAGTAGAAATATAGGCCAAGTTTGAGATAGAATCCCCAACTTAATTTGTTTGATTGGCACCATATAAAACTTTGATCGTTTTGATTCGAGTTGTTCCAGTAAATTAAATTAGGAGTTTGAGTGATTTTGGTATATTCAATGGTTGCAATGTCTCTTTAGCAAATAAAACAACAAACTTTGTCAACAATTTATGGTGATTTAATAAAACATTCGTTGTTCGGGTTATGTAGGGTCTAATCGCCAAAAATGGCTCTTTTGGATCAAATTGGTTGAAGATGTGTTGGGTGAGCTCGATCGGTTTTTCCTTCACTAGAATTAGGTTCTAACGGGTCTGAATACCCATTATTGTTACTATTTGATATCAACCCAACCTGATCAATCCGATCCGCTCAATTGCCACCCCTACTCACAACAAAAGCTCTACTTACAATAATTCAACCAAATTTTCGTGTTACGACTTCGCCTGCCGGAAAATCACAAGACTTGTGTGTCTCCACTTCAACAAATATCAAGTGGCTAAGCATTCCTTAGCTGTCACATATTATGCCAAAATCTAAATCTTAAGTATCAACTTGTTAGTATCAAAGCCACACAAATCAACCCAAGTGTGGTCCCTTCCCATACAAAGGCTAAGTACTCCTCCAAATCAACCCAAGTGTGGTCCCTTCCCATACAAAGGCTAAGTACCACTCCTCCCCTCAAAGCCAAATGATGTATAGCTCTTGGTTATTGAATGAGAGGTCCCAATTCTTATTTGAGTCATTGCAATCAAAGTGCAACTATTATAGCTCTATTTTGGGAATGACATGCAAGGACTTTGATGGATATATGGTTGATGGTAACTTAATTATGGCTTGTGTATTTCGTTGACTATTGATTTTGTGATCAAGAAGCCTTGCCACCAAACCAAGCAAGAATATGTCATCCTTCGACGACAATCGACCTGCGTAATTATTTCCGAAAATATCCAACTTTGTTGTTTTCAAAGGGACTCTTTCTTTTTTGTTTCTAAAATTTCGGCAGATGATAGTCGGGTTGTTCTTAGTTAGCATCATCTTGAGGCCCGAGTCTGAAATACTAGCCAATGCCAGCGGCGGTGTCCCTATTGTAACAAATAGAGTACCAGTACATTTGTTGTTTAAGTAGAGTTGTCCGAAGAAAATCTAATAAGCTTCTTTTAACCTTAGTTAAAGTTTTTCAACTTCTTCACGGCCAATAGGTTTAGAACTTCTATTGACCAGGTGTCTAGGGTCTGATTCTTGAATAGAAAAGTTGCTTCAGAAGCCAAGCTAGATCTTAAACTGATGTGATGAGTCGAGTGCACCCATGCACACACCGAGTCCGCAAACCTAAAGGCACAAACCAAGATCAACTCTGAGATGTAGACATGCCCCAAATTCTACTATCTCTCATTAAATTTGTTGCAGTGCCAGCCTCCACACCACCATAGATGTCATTGTTGTAGCTGGGAGAGTTGCCACATCTTCCATTTAGAAGCACCAAATCATAATCTCACAACACTTCAATGATAGCTTTAATGAGAAGGGTATACATCTTATGCATGCCAAACCCCAGTGGCTTTGTTTTCCTAATATCAGAGCCTGGTAACTAATATTAAGTTGGCTCATACCAAGGTCATGATCAACAGTGCCTTATCACAAAACCAATTATGCAATAGAAAACAAGGGAAAAAACGAAAAACAAGCAATGAGTAATGCATCTTAGATTGGTCATGCAAAAGATTTAATTTCCTTCTGCTACGCTTAGAAGTTTGATTCATGTCAATTTCTTCATACACCTTTATGTTCTAATGAGTTAGAACTCTTCGAATTGTCTCTATTCGAACGAAATCCTCTTCATTGTCACAACGCAACCAAACTCAGCCCCCAAATTTAGAAGGGAATAGTGCATTAAAAGCGAGAGCAGCGAAATACAAATAGTATAAGAAAGAAAAGATTGAAGCTTAAAGAGGAGAATTACCAAACATGTTCGATGTATCAGTGACTTTATTATTCCTAATATATATCTTCCCTGATATAAATGCGCGAGGAAAATCTTGGTAATTATTAACTATTTTCAGTTTAATTTCTGATAATTTTCTCTGTTTTTGCTGAATCTAGTTAAAATACTACTTAACTCTTATATATAATAGAACAAATTGCGTATACATTTGCATTAGTTGCATCAATTAGCATGCCAGGTTTTGGACTCTCTTCTCATGTTTCATCATACAATTCACTAAAAGCAATATTAATCATGGTTATAAACCAAAAAAAAAAAAAAATCATTTGCGAAAATTATGAACAGAATTTGATAATTCTACTTTTTCCGTTACAAATATACTTAGGCCAACTGTATACCAAAAGAGATCCTTAGAGGTCATAAATTTTGCAATCACAAGAGAAGGACAGTAAACACAACAAGATGATGTGAGATTAAGGCTCTCAACCTCTTCAAGATACATCGATAATGACATCGAATGGTTCTTATCATAGAGATGGGCATCTGTCAATGTTTTTCCCATGCAGTAAGAAGGTTTAAACGATCTTCTAATTTCCCATTTTATATGCGATGAATGCCATACACGCAACTCGCAGTTTCTCGACGATGTCTTAGATTACTACCATTTTTGCCATACTATTCGACAAAGCTGCTTTATCAGTATGATTAAGATGGAAGAAGAGATAAGAACATAGGTATTAAGCAATATAATTAACAGTAAAAGTAAACATTATAGTGGAAAACTTATTCAGCTAAAGTAACAACCTATATATGTATGTCATTGTTATGACCTAGCTAAGATAAGATACGTATGTAGTGGGAGTGGGCATGGAACTGTGTTATCAATTAAAGTGCATTGAAGTTGCCTTTAAATTTCGTGCTATTGTACTACCAGCAGAGTACTGGCCATTAATAGGTATTTTCTTGGAATGGTGTCGTCGTATCGCCTTTTGTTAGTTTCTTTTGGCCGGTTGGAGCTTCTGTAAAAATATTTTATGAGTTAAGATATTTTAAAAAGTACTAGTAGGTATTACGAATCTGTTGGATTAATTTTATTTTATCATTATTCATTGGAGCCTCGTAATATCACTACTACTTTTTACACAAATCATTTCTAAACATCCTAATCTTAAGTCCAGTCGGAAAGATAATGTTTCTATTTAGTGCCGCTTTAGCCTAGCTTCTCGTTTTTTGCTTTCAATAACAATAATTTTTAATAGAGCATATCTTATTAAAAATCAAAAGTTTTACTTTAGTGAAAAACAAAACTAAAATTATGAGACATGTAAACAGATACTTTAATTTGAAACTTTGGATTTCGCTATAAAAAGAAGCCACTCAAAATTTTAATAAAGTGATTCTCCTAATAGCATTACTAAAAAACAGCAATAGCGAACAATACTGCATGCTTCATCGGGGTTTAGGCTTTTCTGAGAAATAAGCAATCAAACGCATTTAATTTGATGTGTTTCGGACCTCAAAAAATTCACAAGTATCTTAGTTCTGGCGGTTTTCGTCACAATTTTAAAAATTTCAAAGTTTTAAAGAACAAATCCCCGAATTAGGCTTCAATGTTTTTGTACAAATAACAAACCTAATGGTGTATGAATGTCAAGCTAGAGGAATAAAACATCCCCTGATCCTTAACAAAATCACAGGGATTATAAATAAGTAGAAATAAGTACAAAGTTAAAATTAAAAAAAAAAAAAATCCCTTGTCCTTAACCACTAATCCTTTTGGCGCCCTCTCTCTCTCTAAACCCACGTTTTATCTCTCACTTAACTGCCACCTCTCTCTCTCTCTCTCTCTCTACACTTGTGAAACTTCCCGAGAAGAAACGAGCCATTTTTTCCGATTTTTTCCGTTTCCAGTCAAATTAATCAACCCAATTTTCCAATCAACAGCGAAAAGTTTCTCAATTTGATCCCAAAGTTTCGATTTTTGATCCAATTTCATCGGCATTCCGTGAACAAGGGGGTTAGAGAGAGAGAGAGTGCGCAAAATTTGGGTTTTTAGGGTTCCAAGCGAATGGATTTGGAGTCGGGGTCGCGGTCGACGGAGCGGCGTTCGTGGGTTAGTGTTTCTCTCCACTCCAATTTTCTCCTTTGTTTTCTTTAGTTTTGAAGTAGTAATTTTTGCTGCATTTTTTTTAATTTGATGTTAAATTTGGGGATTAAATTGTGGTTATTTTGTCTTAGATTGAGCATTTCCACTAGGAGTCAACAAAATGAAATTTTTAGTGGTGAAATTAGCAGCATTATACTGTTACTTTTAGTGCGTTGTTGCAATTTACTTGGTGCATTATTATTTTATCTGATGATTGGTTTCAGAGTTTGCTCTACATAGTGATTTAGTGATTTTTTTCGTTTTATAGTAGTATTTTTTACAGGAGTATGTGAGATTTTTTTTTCTTTTTTTAAGATACTGCTGATGAGTAAAAGATAAAGGAAAAGATGAAATGTTATTACTTTGATAGTTTCTCTTTTCCCCTTAAGACCTCATTTGCAATGGTATAGTTTTTTTTTTTATATTTTAATCTATCATATGGTTTTGTTGTACTCCTAATTCATTTTGACTACAGTTATGTCTTTTTAACTATTCACCTTTCTTTTCTTTTTTTTCCCCCCCTTCTAAAGATGGATGTAACTTTTGACCATGTTCTTACTCAATCTGTATATATTCACATGTAATTTTTGCTTATTCTTAGTCTCTTTCTCATAGAAAACAATGAGTATGCTTAATTTTCGGTAATTCTCTGTATTATCTTTCTTTTTTTTTGAGAAAAAGATAGCACGCTATCCGCTTCATTCATTTAGCAGATGAATTTAGCTACATGAATTGAGGCAACGCGGCCTCGAAAAACATTGAAGGCAACGAAAACAAAAAAAAAGCAAATAAAAACAAAGAAGAAAAAAATGTAGAAAAAATGAAAATTCTACTTCTCTGTATTATCTTTCAATCGAACATATGTTACGCTTTTTACTCAATTTTCATACTTCTTCTGTTTTGAATCTGATAATACAAACTAATTGTAAATTTTCTTCATAACCCTTCAGAGTACATATAGGACCACTCTTCTATTGGCCTATCAGAGCTTTGGTGTTGTGTATGGCGACCTAAGCATTTCGCCGGTCTATGTATACAAGAGTACCTTCTCCGGAAAGCTGCGGCTCCATGAGGAGGACGCGGAGATTTTGGGAGTTCTCTCCCTCGTCTTCTGGACTCTTACTCTGATTCCTCTCTGCAAGTACATCATTTTTGTATTGGGGGCTGATGATAATGGCGAAGGTAAGTTAATATTTGTGGTTCGATTTGTTATATTATTATACTTCATCATATTTGATTCAGAATATTTTGTCAAGGTTTTTCAGAAGTAAATGGCTTCCGTCAAAATAGTTACAGAACTACCAAAATTTTAATGATACGTATTTGAGCACGCCTTTTATTTGGGACAACTTATGCAGGTGGAACTTTTGCTTTGTATTCTTTAATGTGCCGAAACTCAAAGATGGGCCTTCTAAATGCTTCCCGCAACGCTCATGAGCATTTGTTGCCATCTCAGCCGCAAGCACCTTGTAAGGATACAAGGACAAGCTTGTTGATAAAGAGCGTTTTCGAGAAGCATCACTCTTCTCGTGTTATATTGCTCCTCTTTGTGCTATTGGGTACTAGTATGGTTATCGGAGATGGTGTCTTGACCCCAACAATGTCAGGTACACTTAATTTGATCTCTGAAAAATTTGGCGTATAATACTTTGTAAAGTTTCATATGCCACGGTGTCTTTCTTTCCCTTCTTATATTTCTTGACATGATGAGTGTGAATCTATATTATTTTGTAGACCGGTAAGGGATTATACACTGTTTTTACCAGTAAAATAGATTTGCAAAAAAATTTCCTTTTTCCTATGTTCAAAAATTTTCGGAGTGATTCAACAGGAGTTTCATTTATGGACTCTGGGTGATGTTTGGTAAAATCGCTTTATTATATAGACTCGAATTCTTTCAGATCAAGGGGTTGTTAAGTAATGGAAACCACTATTATATTATGAACTTATACCAGCTGCTGGTATTCTTTTTTTCTTTTAACCTTCTTCTTCTTCTTGTCAATAGGTTAGACACTTTCAATCTTTGTAACTATAAACACCACTTTACAACCTATGACTAACTTGTGTCTCATATTCCCATTTATCCAGTTCTTGCTGCGGTCTCCGGCCTCAGAATCAAGTTTCCAGAACTGCATGAAAGTAAGCATTAAAATCTACTATCAAGTGTAATAATGTCAAACTATAATTTTTTCTTACTCTCATTAAGTAGAATTTTAACAATATCGGCTCTCATTTTACTGGTGTTTTGCAAGCAGATTGCACCGTGCTTATTGCTTGTATTGTATTAATGGGTCTTTTCGCACTGCAACACTATGGGACACATAGGGTTGGCTTTCTTTTCGCCCCAATTCTGATTGCATGGCTCGGCTGCATTAGTGGAATTGGCATTTACAATATCACCAAGTGGAATCCCGGTGTTATTCGCGCTCTATCTCCATACTACATTTATAATTTTTTCAGAAAGTCTGGAAAAGCCGGCTGGAGTTCTCTTGGAGGTGTAGTTCTCTGCGTTACAGGTTTGAAGCTCTTTATTGTGTAACTGTATCTAAGGCGTGTATAATTCTCTTTTTGCATGGACTTAAACTGGTTGTAGTTTTTCAGGGGCCGAGGCAATGTTTGCTGACCTTGGACACTTCTCCAAGCTTTCGATAAGGGTGAGGTCTTTTTCCTTTCTCTGATAACTTGTTTACTTTAAATGCCAACACTTCGACCTTAGAACATTTCCATGAGAAATCATATGAATAAAGAAGGATTATAAATAGAGCATTGGTTTATTTGGTAATAGAGTCTATTGGATTGTTCATCGAGGATAGTAACTCCTTGAATTGTTCTTTCCATGCATATGGTTGAACCTTGTTCCCTTGATTTTGACTTCCATGTCTCGTACATGCATTTCTTGTTTTAATCTACAAGTTCTTTTTACCGAATTTTGCATTGCCATTTTACTGTCATGTGAATTGTTTTCCATGAATGATCATATATATGAATAATATAGAGGTTATTGATGTTAAGTATATTCTGATGACAGGTGGGTTTTACAACAGTTGTTTATCCTTGCTTAGTACTAGCATACATGGGTGAAGCTGCCTATTTGTCGAAACACCCGGAGGATCTTCAAAGTAGCTTCTATAAAGCTCTCCCAGGTACCTCCTCAATCTTACTTCTAACAGTATAAAATTTCTGAAGTTTGTCTTCTTTGCCCTATATGGGAAATGATAAGTTCGCGATATTAATCATGTAATAATAAATTAAAATTTACTTTTGCCATTAAGAAGTTTATTTAACACTATCTGATGCTTTCTTTGTACTCGTTTGTTCATTCAATCCAGAGAATGTCTTTTGGCCGATATTAATCATCGCAACATTAGCCACAGTAGTCGGGAGCCAAGCAATTATATCGGCTACCTTCTCCATAATCAGTCAGTGTAGGGCTTTGGGGTGCTTTCCCCGCATTAAGATCATACACACATCAAGTCATGTCCATGGGCAGATATACATACCGGAGGTGAATTGGCTTCTGATGCTCCTTTGTTTAGCCGTCACAATTGGATTCAGGGACACTCATATGATCGGAAATGCCTATGGTATATGCTTCATCACTCGCTATTATCTTATCCATAAGTCCAAGTTTTAAATTTAAGAGATACTTACATATACGCCCATGCTACATTATCTATTTACTTATACACCGTATTCTCTTATAGGCCCTTCAAAGCTTAATTTCTTAAATATACGCATCTTTCATCTACAAGAATGTCCTTTCTTAAAGATCTTTCTTAGAACAGAACCAACTTCGCACTTGGAAGGGGCATATGTGTAGACGCTCGACAGATGTTTTTGCATGGATACATATGTAAAAGCCCTAAATGTAATGATCCATCCATGTTTTCTTTTGCAGGGCTCGCTGTGATCATTGTAATGTTTGTGACTACATGTCTAATGTTCCTCATCATTACCACCGTGTGGAATCGGTCTATTGTATGGGCAATTCTCTTCATCGCCACCTTTGGTTCCTTGGAGCTTCTTTATTTATCCGCGTGCATAGCCAAAGTCCACCATGGGGGTTGGCTCCCTCTTATATTATCTTTAATCACCTTGCTTACTATGTCAGTATGGCACTATGGCACCACAAGAAAGCAGGCTTTCGAGATCGAGAACAAAGTCTGCCTTGAACGCTTCCTTAGCCTGACCCCTAATCTTGGTCTAGTTCGAGTCCCGGGAATTGGCCTCGTCTACACCAATATCACAACCGGGGTCCCTCCCATGTTTGCACACTTTGTGACAAACTTCCCTGCTTTCCACCGAATTCTCATTTTCGTATGCTTGCAAACACTAAATGTGCCAAAGATTCCAATAGATGAAAGGTTCTTAGTCGGAAGGATCGGCCCAAAAGAGTATCGTTTGTTCCGGTGTATAGTTCGGTATGGTTACAAAGATGGAGGGTGGGATAGTTACGATTTCGAAGACCAATTGTTTATGAAGGTCGCGGAGTTCCTCGAACAAGAAGAAGATGAGTTATGGGTTAACAGGGAGATGGCGGTCATTGGTAAGCTATCCAACCAAGTGGTGAGTGCGGTCTCGCGGTCTAAAGAAGTTGAGGAGAGCCAGAGGAAGGTAAAATTTGAAGAGGTTTTAGTCAGAGAAAAAGCGAAGCCCGAGGTGAGAGAGCTGGTTGAAGAGAGGGAGGCCGGGGTGTCGTATATGATGGGACACACCTGTGTGCTAGCTCATGAATCATCATCGTTCATCAAGAAGTTTGCGGTCGATGTTCTTTATGGGTTTCTAAGGCGAAACTCGCGAAGGCCAGCTGTTGCGCTAGGGATTCCGCACACCTCCCTGATCGAGGTTGGCATGGTTTATCGTGTATGATGTTCTTCAAAGTCGGGTTCCTTCCGTATGTAGAGTTAGAAGTTAAAGCGCACACGAGGAGTTGGAGAAATCAGTCACTACCTAACCTTTCATCGCTTCTGAAACTTGTCTGATGCTGCCTATGAAGATCATAAGTGAATCTGTTCAGATATTGATAGTATTTGCTGCAGATGATTTCACCTCTTGTTAGTATATATGGGGTTTGAAGGGGTAAAGGAGCAAATGGAAAAAGAGGTGCCATGCTAATATGACCTGACAAATATAAGGAAGGTAAGATGATTTGAAGAACATCTTGGTATTTTTTTAACAGAGATCTGAATTTCCTAGTAACAAATATCTGAATTTACAGAGATTTGAGTATCTCTCTAGATTAGTTGGTAGTTTAAGAAGTTTATTTTTGTCTTCTATTAGTGTTTGAGTAGGAGATCGATTTGTTGTTCAAACTTGTTCAGAGAATCTATATATATGTATCAGAAATATAGGAATCATAGAAACAACACTTTACTGAAACTTCATACATGTATAGCTCATATCATTTTTATTAAAATTTGATTGGGTAGATACCTAGGGCTTAGTGAGAGACCAATTCTCTAGCTACATTTTATCTTATATTTTCCTTTAACCACCAAATTAAATGATTACAGTTAAATAGAGTTCATTCGCATAAGCATACAATCAAGCTTCACATGATTCATAAATAAAAGGCTAAATTACAGAAAACCCTCCTGTAAATATCTGTTTTTTTATTTTTTCTCTCTGACTTTCAAAAATCTATATTTTGCCTCCTTAAAATGTCAGAAATGTTTTCAGGTGAGTACGGCGTTAATGGAGAGGACAAAATAACCAAATTGCCCTTACTTTTTGTATAAGAAAAAAATAATTTGTTAATATATTTCTGTCATTTTGAAGGATATTTTTGGTATAGATTATAAAAATGGACGGAATAGTGATGAAACCCTAACAGAGGGGGGGCTAAATGCAACAAGTTGAAATGTTGAGGGAATAAAATATAGGTTTTTGAAATTTAGAAAGGGAAAGTAAAAAAGCGGTTATTTATAAGGAGTTTTCTGTAATTTAGCCTAAATAAAATTATATTTTAGCCTGTAGCATTAAACCAAGTATATATCTTATCTATCTATATTAAAGTCGTTTTAGTACATGCAAGTACATGCACCTTACTAGGTTTTGATTCCATTAATGAGCCTAAAATATAATTGAGATTAAAAGCATTATTTCGGCCATTCACATCATGGAGATTCCATTTCCATTAGTTCACACTCTCATACTTTTCTATTTATATATAAGTAGACACCACGCGAGATAAGCTGTAGTGGTAGCCTGGTAGGGTATCAAATCTTATTTATTCTAAAGACAACAATAATTAGAAGAAATACTTAAAGTTTAATTCACCATAGCTAATGATTAAATCATTAGCTATACATATATATACACGTTTAAAGTAATCTCCTCATGTATCAATTAATCACTTAATAGTCATAAAATCTACGGTTATAAGGAGTTGGCATTTGTACCAGGTTGAAGCAGCTTGCACATGGAATTAAATTGGCCCCTCGTGGCTTTTTAGATCACCAGCTACCTCACATTTTGTGAGGCATAAAATAATACTGGAGATGCAAATTTAGGTCATGAAGCACTTATTGCATTCACACACAACCAAGTATACAAGGACATTCCACATGTTTTAGAGCTCTATATCCATGTCGAATTAAAATCACCCCCTTGGAAACCAAAAAAAGAATCTACTCAGTAATCAGTATCGATCCCTATTCTAATGCCATGTTAAAAAATAATAAATAACTGTTGTTTTTAAAAAGCTTAAACTATCGGATAGCGTTAATTTAACACTTTATATTCAACATCTATAACCAATATATAGTTAAATGCTTTTGAAAGATGTGTGTGTGTGTTTTTTTTTCTTTCAGTCGTTACTTGACCTGCCTAACTTTTCCTCATATAGATCTTAAAAATTGCATACCAGGTCCTTATTGTCACCCTTAATTATTAAATCTAAGATTGCAATCTTATAATTTTATAATCTATTGTTATCTAGAAAGGACCATATATTTTAACCACTTATTAAATCTTTTTTTTCTTAATAAGTTTGAATATGTTAAAATATGTTTTGTGAGTTTGAATTTGACTTCAAATTCTAATCTAAAAATAATAATATTTACAAATTGAACAATGCAAAGTAATTACAAAACAGAACTAACCATAAAAATAAAATTAAGCTTAATAAAACTCAACCATCATATAACCATTTCCGACTTTGTCTCCATCAAAATATCAACAAATCCAACCTTTTCTTCAAACGATTACAAAATTTCGAAAAATGAAGAAAACTGAAACATTCCAAATAGCAACAAAATCCTATTCAGATGCAATGCCAAAAACATCGGCTTTTTTATATTCTGAAAGGCCAAAAATATTCAAAAACACTTTCAATTATTTTTCTATGTTCAATGCTAGCTATAAAATTACAGTAAAAATCGCTATCGGAAAAGCAAATAATAATATATTTCTCCGACAACGGTTAAGACAGTAATTTATGGCAGAAGAGAAAATTAAAAGCGCTCTTGAATCTGAGCACTGTTACCTATACATCTATAAACTCACTCGATCTAAATCTTACACTCTAGTCTTTCAAAAATTCAGATTTACACATTTATTTTATCAACTTTTTTTTCTCTTAATACTAAAAATTTAAAACGTGTAAGATGCACCACGCTCTACAGCAGAAAAATGTACAGATAGTATATATTTCCGACCTTTTGTAAAAGCGGGTGATTTTGGAAAAAAGAAAAACAACACAATTTCAAACTAGGCCTCTCTCAGCGAGAGGGCGGGGACGGGGAGGGGGAGCGGAGACACCAGAAGAGCTCAGGAGGAGGATCGTTGTCGTCGTCGTCGTCGTCGTTGTCGTCGTCGTCGTCGGTGGTGGGGATGTTGTTGTTGTGGTTGGTGGTGTTGGAGAGGGAGCGGAGGACGGAGAGGAAGCGGGGGACGGGGCAGGGGATGCGGAGGACGCCGGGCTGCTGGTAGCCGTACTCGGCGGCGGCGCGGCGGAGCAGCTCCTCGAACGGCGGCCGGCCGAGCAGCTCCGCCGGCACCGCGAACCGCGCCATCTCCTCCCCCACGCACACCGGCACGTGCCCCTCCTTCACCCCCCGACCCCTCCCCCTCCCCCTCCTCCGCCGCCGCTCGCCGCCGGCGATCTCCTCGCCGCCGCCCTTCTCCGGCCGCAGCGGCCGGTACTGCGACGCGTCCCCCACCATCGACAGTCGCCGCAGCAGCCCCTTCATCCGGAAAGGAGAGAGAGAGTGTTTGTGGAGAGGTTGCAAATTAACGGTGTGGGAGATGGAGCTTGGGTTGTG
The DNA here is from genome assembly GCA_016920855.1 of Puya raimondii. Classification (NCBI taxonomy): domain Eukaryota; kingdom Viridiplantae; phylum Streptophyta; class Magnoliopsida; order Poales; family Bromeliaceae; genus Puya; species Puya raimondii. Next base: position 216,510,522 of record JABWPP010000050.1, read on the forward strand.
TGTGTGTGTCTCTCTATATATATATATATATATAGAGAACAAGGTAAGAGTGACATATTTATTTATATATATAATTTAAGAATTAAGCTAGAATATTATTAATAGCACAAAGTTATTGGTACTATTAGATTTTCGGTCCTTGGATGAAGAAATATACGGTTAGGATGACAATGGTCTCTTAGGATTGAGTGGGTGGTTGGTTGAATAGTATGATCTAATGGGTGGAAATGATCAAAAGAGTAGATCTAACGGTAGAAAACTTAGTAGCACAAGTACTTGGTGCTATCGATAGCATAATAGCCGGACTCTATAATCTAATACGGCAATTACTTATATACTCTTGAAAAGTTTCCGACTTTCATATTTATCCCTCTTAGAAGGCAAATATTAAAAATACTTTTTTAAGGTTCCAAAGCCTTTCATATATATACCCTTAGAGTTAAATTCTGTTAATGAACGGTTAGTAACGGCCGTTATCTTTGTAAAATTACTATTTTGCCCTTTCAAATATAGTACCCTTCTACCACCATCACCAATTTTTCTTATTTACCCTTAAATTAAGAGGAAAAAAAAAGTATTTTAACTTTTTGTATTTTAAATATACCCTTCTACCGCCACCAAATTTTCTTATTTGTTCTTAAATTAGGGGCAGAAAAAATATTTTGACACTTTTTAACTATGATTGAAATTTAACTGAGGTTTAATCCGAGATAACTTAACGGATACTAACAACAAGGTTATTTTTGAATAACACTGAAATATATGAGAAGAGTATATTGAAAATAAAAAAAGTAAGAATAAATAAAATATTTTAGAAATTTTGAAAAGTATGTGGACAATTATTTCTAATTTAATTGTTTAAAATTTAAAAAAAAAAGGGAGATGAAGAGAGAGAGAGGAAGGTACGGAGGAGGACTAGGCGAGGAGTACTCGCTTTAGGTATACTGGTAAACTGAGGCCGAAATTTATGAGGGTCGGATGATATTAAATAGATAGAAATACTGAGTCTACAATCAAAAAATAAAATAAAATGTCTGAAATTTGAATTAATTTTTGAAAGAGTAGTCTTGGATTGAGACTAGTAAATTTTAAGATTTTAAATACGGGATGAAATATACGATTTATAAATTATTTCAATCTTATCAGATTGTAGTTGCTGATCAGTATCGATTGTCAAACGCGTGTGAATCAATAAAAAAAAAAAAAAACTAATTCAATTCCTCTGAATCATTAATCGGATTTGCACCAAAGCATAATCTCACTTTTGTAGTAATACTATGTCCCCTTATATTTAATACACTTATCAGACGTATAAAATAATATAACGTAATTTAATTGGATAGTTTAATATATAGTCTATAAAAATAACAATATAATTTATAGGCAGAGTGGCAAATACAATAGCTAGAATAAACTAACGAGGAAAATACTACGTGAGCATACATAATAATTTATAAAAGAGCCGGAAAAATAACTAATTAGATATATTCTGTTGAGGTTTTTAGGGAGCCAAGCCCCAATACATGGCAAAAATACATCTATTTTTTTTCACACAATTTAAGGACAAAATATATGATAATAATATCCAATTTGTTGACGCAACTAAGGATAATAGTTTTATTTTAGGCTAAATTGTAGAAAACTCTCTATAAATATTCGTCTTTCAAATTTTTCGTCTTGACTTTTAAAAATCTATATTTTACCCCCTTAAATTTTAAAAATATTTTCAGAGGGTACGGCGTTAATAGAGAGGGCACAATAATCAAATTGTCCTTACTTCTTCTATAAAAATTAATTTTTTAATATATTTCTGTCATTTTGAAGGATATTTTCGGTATAAACTATAAAAATGAATAAAATAGTGATGGAACCCTGACGCAGGGGGCTAAATGCAATATTTTGAAATGTTGAAGAGATAAAATATAGAATTTGAAAGTTAAAGAGAAAAAGTGGAAAAAAATGAATATTTATAAGAAAGTTTTATATAATTTAGCCTTTATTTTAAACCGAATTAATTGAAAAGAAATTAGGAATAAATCGGGAATATTCGAGATCGAGTGTGAAAGGAATCCATCTCTTCCGTAATCCGGCCTTGTACGGTACCGTGAAGCTCAAAAATTAAATATTTAAAATAGAGGAGTAGGTCCCACCTCCATTTATTGCCACAAAAATCGTATGGGTGGTGAGACGAAAATGCCCATGCATTCATTTATTAGTGTAGTGAATTTACAATAATACCATTTTTACAGTTTATTTGTATAATTTTAAAATTAAAGGTTTTTTAATTCTGTTGTTTGTATGTTATGTAGTGAATGACATAAAAATTAGAGATATGAGAGATGAGTTAATATTTTATTATTTTTATTTGACTCTTTTTTTCTAGTTAATTACGTTATTCTGAAAATTTTGAATTTTGACCGAAGATGAAGCGAGAGCGAACCATAATTGAAATGAATATTTACGATCAAAAATCACTTTATCTTTCTGCACTTTCGGCGAAGCAAATACATATCACTTGATAGGAACAACAATTTCACGGATTAAACCATGTATTCGGTTAGTGATTGATGGTCAGATTCAGTTAATACATTTTTTGATACCAATTAAATCACTTCTATAGTTAACACTACATTAACTAGTTTTTTTTTTCATATTGTGTTATTATCAAGTTAGAAGGATTCGTGTCATATCGATTTGCTTCGTGTTCGATAATCATGTTTGGAACGAGTTACGTATTGTGGCTAAAATTATTATCCTTAAATTAAATGGTATAAAGATCATATTTGGATGCATAAGAATTAGTATATTCTTTTAATTTACTCAAAAAAAATTATATTATTTGGAAGGTGAGGAGTGTGCATGATGGAATATATAGAATAGATACCATATTTGGCCTTCAAGTGACTTGTTCCGGATAAAATAAAATTATCTTGTAAATAAAAAGTACTATCTTATCAAATTATTGATGTCAAAATCTTTCAAGAAGCAAAAAAAATCGAACTCGTAGTTTTTTATAACATAAAAAAATATTATATAAGTTATTATTAAATATCATATTTTGACATCCAAACAGGCCTAGCGCAACAAATTTAATGGCTTATAAACCATTAATGAGGGTCGATTATGATGTTGTTCTGGGTAGACGAAAATAGTATTATTGCATCTTACGATAGTGTCATCATCTGATCCACATGAAACATTCTTTTAGGGTTGGTTTTGGGTCACAAATTAACTTGATGCAATTAATAGCATCATGCCTACACAAGATATGCTCTAAGAACATGACCTAAACATGTCTACAATCTCCTGGGGCTTCTAATATCATTTGTTCCCCATGATGTTTTTGTCTCACACATTTCTAATATTTATAGCACTCCACAAAGTTTGGATGTTGGAACATGCAAACTCCCATATATTTATAGAGTTATTACTTAATTGTCACGTTAAGATGTTATTCTTGTTGGCTTAAATGGGCCAGCATCCTGCCCTGTGGCGAGAGGCCATGTTGGGCCGAGTCATGTTCGAAATGGCGTGAGGCTGGGTGGGCCGAGTCACGTTCGAAGTGGCGTGAGGCTGGTGGGGCCGAGTCACAATCGAGACCCGTGGGCGCTGTATCTGTACGCTTTAAGTGAATTGGTTGCGTATTTCTAACAGCTCGAGCTTTTGGGATTAATGGTTAGCGCCAACGATCCTACAATTCTTAGTTAATTAATTACTGGCATATTTTTGTCACTCATAGCTAGCCTTTTTGCATAATTTACATCAAATTAAAATCACATATTTAGGAGATGGAAATGTCTATTGGTGTATATACATAACATAATAGATAAAGCTATGTTCTTTGTGGAATCCTTACAAAATCAGCTCGAAAAGCACATATACTATAAAAAAAATCTAGAAAATTCCAGGGGATCATCACCATTGTTTGACTACTTCTTTGGCGATTTCTTGTTGTGGACATGCATTACCAAAGTAAGCATTTTTTTCCTTTCTTAATTTTGACCAACCCTATTTACACCATTTGAGAGAGCTTAATTAATTGATTAATTAATTTGGATAAGAGACCTAGCTAGTTAGCTGGTCAAAGATAGGTTGGAAATTGTATCTCCACAAATAGTAAGTAGCTTTTATTTTTCTTTTTTTTAACCTTTAATCCTATATAGAGATCGAATTCGTTGATTTTGTTAGGTTTATCTATATCTAACCTTCCTTGCATTTGCCATTGTAAGATATGCAAGAGCATGCATTAATTATCTTCTTTTATTAGATGTTGTTGAAAAAGAAATTAATTTGAATTTTCTCACTTTCTCTTTATATAGTTTAACATATCACAAGATTAGCAGGTGGACTTTCATATTGTTTTACACCTTTTTTCAATAAAGAAACTACCATTAGAGGCAATTAAGTAGCATTAATACAACATCAAATGTATTGCATGTAAACATGCATCACATGCAATGTTCATTAATAGAGATATATTTGGTCTAAGAAATAATTGGTCGGCAACAATTAAACAATATAGTATAACTACAACTGAGAAGTTGGAACTCTATGTCTTTTTCATGATACTCCAAATAGATGCAAGGGTTAAAGCTTGTTGACTACTTAGTAATTAAGCTTTATCAAGATCGATCGCGTGCATTACCAGCAATAATCACTAAATAATTAATAGAAGACGCTACTTCAAAATACAGCTAATGAATCAGATTTCAAATACGTATTTTTTCGGTGAATATTAAGTTTGAAAAGTTAAGCAACTTATGAACTACCATAGATGTAAATTAATCTAAATTATCAATTATATATTCTGATGCATTTTGAGGTATCTATAATATTATTCTTATTTTAGTGTTAGAAAAAAGAAAAAGTTCTCATACATGGTTTTCAATGATTTATCTTAGAAACCAATATGAAAAGTTGGAGTAAAAAAAAAAAAAAAAGGGTATGGCCGTAATTTCACAAAAATATCAACACCATTATCGTAATTTCGGTGACAAAATAATCTCGAGGGCCCAGTTGTAAATTCAACAAATTACGAGGACATTGTCGGAAAATGATCAGACACGTGTCTTACGTTTTGGATCGAACTGTTGTCGCCCGTACGGAGCTCGCTGACGTGGAATTCCACCGCTGCGTCCCATTTGCGGGCGGGCCCCACGTCGAACCCCCTGTTCATTGGTCGGTTCCTGTGGGGTCCATTTCCTGCTCCCCTTGTCGTTTTGTTGCTCCGTAGGCTCGGTCCACAATCACCACCTACGCCGTAAAAAAATCCCATGAACTAATCCTCCATCACGAGAAAATGGACGGTTGTGATTCACTCGGAGTTGCATTCACGAGCCCACAGTGAGCGGCCTATGTTCTGCAGGGATAGTGTAACAATTGTTTTGATCGGATTAAATAGTTCCACGTGTACTTTAAGATCGTGCGAGTTTTAGTTAACATGCTCCGCAGGAACATTGTATTGTTGCAGAGTTATTGGCCCCCGACGCCTCCACGTGTCAAGCGCGTCGATGCGTTGTGTTGCACCTCACGTGCACTTATCTTATCCCCTCGTCACCCATTTAATCAAATCAAATCCCTCCACGTGGCGTGCGGGTATAGTATAAGAAGGGGACGGGGACCATTATACCGCTATGAACCGGTCAACGGAAAGCTGATTCAAACTCGTAGATTTCATCACCGTCGCTACGTCGTTGCAACCACACAGCGCATTAAATGGGCTAAAATGTAAAAGTACCACTCAACTATGGATTATTTGTAAATGGGACCCCTAAATTTAAGTAGTTGATCTAATTAAACCCTACTTTAGTACTACTCAATGTTAATAGGGTTCAAGTTTTTAACAAGTTCTAGTTAAAAAAAATTCTTTTATTATCTAATAAAATATTTGGTAACTTTGTTTAAATCAAACTTAACCTTCCGCTATAAAAAATATATATATATATTTATTTATCAAGCACTTGATAAAAATTGTTACTATCAAAAATACAATAAGAACTGAACCAAACAGACTCAAAAATCATATAATGGATAGTAGGTCATAGATCCTTGTATATTTTGAGATTTATTTAGGTGTATTTGGTTCCTTGTAAAATTACCTCGAAATTTTTTTTCAGTTGAAAAGTAACTCGAAAAAAAAAAAATTACGAACGGGAAGGAAAACCGAAGTTTTCGTTTTCCGCTCTCTTCAGCAGAAAACGAAAATACGTGACTTTGCGCGCCGCGTTGGGGGAGATACCGCACGCAGTCCACAAGGACTGATCCACCTCGTGGACCGCGTGAAAGAGATTTCGCTAATATATATATATATATAAAGTATATATAAAAATATATTATAAAGATAATATTTTATTTTTAATATAAATATACTATTATCTAATATTTTGTTTATAAATACTATTTATAAATATATATTAATTTATTCTATAGTATTAAATATATACTATTATATATTATATTACATACTTAATTATTGTATAATATATTTTATTTATAAATATAAATTATAATACTTATATATATATATATGTAATATGATAATTATTATATATTAATAATATATAATATATAGAATAGAAAAAAATTATATAATAATTTTTTATTTATAACTTTTTTTTTCTTTCAACCAAACAACTGTAACCAAACACTAAAGAGCGTAAAAATTTATTTTTCTCTAAGAAAAAAAATTTTACCGAATTTTTTTTTTACAGTTTTATGTGGAACCAAATACACCCTTAAAATTACTAGAAGAGTATATGCGCAACACAAAAAAAGCATGACAAAAAAATATTTTACTTATTCTTATAAATGGCAGTTTTATCAAAATATATATGCTTTTGCTCCAATTCATTTTATACACTGTGAAGCCTGTATAAATCTTCTCATCTCGACCGTCCATCGATTATATCATCAACATTCATTGGTAATATACATGGAGATTCCGTATGTAAGACTCACACAAAACAAATTACCTGTCACAACCCACACTACACCGCCTATCAAACTTGAACATATTCCATAACTGCAAAGTCTTATATATATATTGCCCGTCCGTACAACTCAAATCAGGAGCACGTCGTTTTCAAATGTATTTTAAAATTTTAAAAAAAATTTCTTATGAATTTTTTATTTTTTTACCTGTCCTTATTATTTGATTTGATAAAGTTGACCACTTATAAGAATAAGAATGTGACTTATAAGGTTCTAGAAATTTAAGTCTTGTTACTTTAATTTTCAAGTCTAAAGGCACAAAAATTTTGACTATGAATAGTTGGTAGGATTAATTGTATGTATGTGCATGGTTCTTATCCAAAAGATTTTTTGTATTACTAAAACTTTTTCCATCACACATGTAGCAGTGTTGATTGGAAAATTTTGATTGGAAATAATTAAAAAAGTTTTCTTGAAGTTTTCTTGATAATTTCTTTTATATAACAAAAAATCGAATGTTTCAAATTAGATTTTCTTCTTTTTAGATATTGAAATTTCATATTGTCACCAAATAATAGGCTTTTATTTGTCAAATAAAACTTACTTAATTGTAATTCGAAAAAGGAGAAATTATTTCAAACTATTAAATACGAAATCACTTTCGAACTGTAATATTTACGTTATCAAGCATTTAACTTGATCTGTTGAGCATTACTGACTAAAATACCGCTTTGTAGCTGCGACAATTTTTAGAGACAAATAATTATTTTACACAGCCAAAATTTTCTCCTTGACAAATAAGTAAAACGATTCTCTGAATGAGCGAAGACCGAACCAAATCTGCAACTTTTTTTTTCATGTTCCCCCCTGTTGTTGTTTTTGTCTTTTGTCCTTCTCTGTCTTTTTTTCTTCCGAGGTCTGGCTGCCTCATTCTTGTAGCTAAATTCAATTTTTTATTGAATGAAGCAGGTAGCGTGCTACCTTTCTCTCTCACAAAAAAAAAAAAAAAAATCTCCTTTTGTAGTGAAAGATCCTGGAAATTACAAATTCGAAAAGCGACTTATGAGTCTCCACATAAATACAATTTAATTTGTTGAATAGCCCATATATGGATGAGTTTGTAGACTAACAATTAATTTCTTGCCGCACATGAGTTTGAGTGTACGATAATTAGTCACCTTTGTGTTATTTAAATAACTCAACAATATACTAATGAGACTATTTTGATTTGCACCATACGCATCTAGAAGAGTTTGGTACCTCACCCAAAGCAATGGTGATATTAATAATAATTGAATTAATGATGTAATATTTTCGTACAATTATAAAAGGATAAGGAGACTTTGAGTCATATCAAATGAGACAATTAAGAAATAATTAAAAGTACTCATACAATGACTTAGTGGAATTTTTTAGTGGAAAATCACTTTTTCTTTACTTGACGTAAACACGTATGCCACGTAAACACTTTTTAAGTCTTCGTCAACTCATATGCTTTTGAACGAAGTGCTTTGATTTATGTCCTTGTTATCTGCGTGCTTAATTTTCCTAATTAATTATTAAGTACCTGCGTATACTGGTAGATTAATTAATTAGAGACCTAACTATAGTTAGGTAATATATATGTATACACATTTACACTGTATATGTTTGGTAGGACGAGCATGGAATTTTGACCATGCAAAAAGTTGATGACTTTTGTACGGCATGAATTATATTACCAAGTCAAAAATAGACGTTGGAGCTTAACCCAAGTGTTTTGTTTAATTCGGTTCCAATTAGGAAACCCAAAAAGAGAAAAAAAAGAAGCCTTTCATAATTAAGTTTTGAGTTAAAGTTTTAAAACTTGCTATTTAAAAAACTAAATCTAATTAGTTATATTTCATGATAACTCTAAATTTTTGTTGACATTTTTTTAGTAGTGTTAATTTAGAAAGAAAATACATGCATATATACATATAAAATATCGTTTTATAAAGAAAATCAATAAAATGCACTCTGAAATTAAACTAGTTATATATTATATAAAACAAAAAAAAGGGTTGCGTCCTAAATCGATTGAAAATATTGAATTATCAATAAGCGTTCTTTAATTCACTTCGAATTGGATTTTAACTAGTGTTCTTCTATTCTGCTAAATTAGTTTCTGAAATAATTAGTAGAATAACTGTATTTGATTTGCCAAATAATTTAGTACAATTAAGTAATCTTTCTATAGCCCCAGAAAAAGGGGAAAAAAAAAGAAAAAGAAAAAGAAGTTAAAATTTGTGGAACCAAAGAAGATTTTGTTTGTGGACATACTAGTCAGAAGCACGTGCATGCATGGTCAGATTGATTGACTGAAGAGCACCAATTTTGGCTTTTGCTTTCACCAAAAGTTATAGAACATCTGCTACATAAATGTGAAAGGGCTAGGGTTTCACTCTTGCTTTTAGTAGCTTTTATAATGCATTAATTAGCTAGGGCGCGCAAAGTTTTGATAATAAATTTGTCACCATACTAATTAGAGTTATGGGGAATTAATTCCCACCCTAACCCTGTGGTATATTATGTTGCATTCTCAAGCAAGTGCTTGCCCCAACAATACAATAGAGATAGACCAAATGTACCATTTTAGAAATCAATAATAATTCCGAAAAAAAAATGTCATGCTCAATTAGATTAAGATTATTCGTGAACTATACGTTTTCTATCAAATTCGTCGACTTAAGCCTACACCTGCTATCTCCCATCTTACATTTTTGTTCGTTAATTAACTGATCTCCACCATGCATGTGATCGAACAAGGAATATATATAGTTAAGAATAGGCCTGGCGCGAATATTATTAATTTTCCTAAAATGAACCCAACGAGTGCAAAGTTCTTATAAGATTCGTATTTCCATTCCAATGCAAGGGAGAAACAAAGAAGTTAAATGGAACCTAGGTTAATTTGTTCTCACTGTGATTGGAACTTTCATAGGTTAAACCAAATGTCTCATAGTGAAAGGAACCAATCACATTGCCTCTTCTTTCCTAGCTTTATTTTGTGCCATATATATATACACATATGGCTCATAATCATAGACATGAGACATAAAATCATACATAGAAATAGAAAAGGCAAAAGCTAGCTTTGTGTGTCGCACATACACACAAACACACACACACACACACACACACACACACAAGAGGAAAAAAAAAAAAAAAAAAAAATCTCCACTTGTCTTTGGTATATAACATCCACTTCACTTACTCTTCATTTTGATTATCACTGGCTAATTAATCAGGACCGCCGAAAATATTCACAAAATTCAGATTTAAGGATGGATCATCTTAGTAATGCTTGTAATTGAAAGAAAACAAGTATCGTCAGATGCGTCAACTACTACTACTTTCTACAAAATAAATAACATCTGATGAGCGACGCATGAAATGTGTGCTGATTTTGGCTCCTCTTTTAATAAATTGATCGCATGATAAATTATTTCAGACATGTTATATATGTAATTGAGAGCAGTATTAAATGTATCTAATACTAGTTTTCTTTCGTATTATGCATAGTCTCAATGGGACTTCTCTAGCTAGTCATGTGTGAATACTCAAATTTTCAAATTTGTGAAGTGCACATTTTAATCTGACATAACTTGATGTGATGTATAGGGATGTCAATGGGTACGGATACCCGAAATTTTATCCGAATCCGAACCCGAATGGAGCGGATATATCCGATGCTAAACGGATATGGATTTTGACTGTACCCGACCCGAACCCGAACCCGAACCCGACCCGAACCCGAATTTATTTTGCATTATATATAATATATATATAATTTTTTGATGTTATATTTGAATTTTATTTTAAAAATTTAGATTTAATATAATATATTTTGAAATATTGGAAAAAGAAATAATTATTTCGGGTTCGAATATTCGGGTTCGGGTTCGGGTTCGGGTTTGGATATGGATTTTTAAAATCCGTCGGGTTCGGGTTCGGGTTCGGGTCTCGGATTTGGAGTCGGTTCAGGTTCGGGTTTTTGAAAATCTGCCCTCGTTGACATGATCTCTAGTGACGTATCGCACCTTTTATGGTCCAAGAAAAATTATGGCCCAAGGTTTAATTTGATCCATAAATGATTAGACTAATGTTGGCTACATTTATCAGTATTTTGAATTAAATTTAGTAAATTCAAACATTTTAAAGGACTTGAAGAAAAAAAAAAAAAAAAAAACCTATTGAGTATTTGAATTAATTAATTGTCTGATTAATTCAAATAGTTATTCCTACAGTTTTAATCAATATTTATGTATTATTCGACCTCCTATTCAAGACTATGTAATGTTATATTCATAATCGCTTCATAATAAATTCACACTCTAATTAACCAACATTTTTCCCTTTTTTTTTTTTCTTCCCTTATGTGCATATAAATTAGGATTATGAAATGTGAATAATATCATTTATCTTTAAGACATATAGTTAATTAATTAAGAGTTGAATTAAAATATATGAAAAGTAATTAAACAGGACCGAGCATAACCATTAATGCAAAAACATATATATATATATATATATATATATATATATATATATATATATATATATATATATATATATATATATATATATATATATATATATATATATATATATATATACAGCTAGTCTCCTATACTATCTATAGTACCGGGGCTCCGGTACTATAGTCGCTTTTTCGATCTTAGGGTGTTCAAATCAACGATCCACACCGTTGAAACTGATCTAGGATATTTGAAGTTCTTAGGAATAAAATTTTATAATTTTTCGACGTACTTTACTTTGTGATCAAACCGTTTCAAAATTGTCAAATTTCAATGGTTATTATAACGAGTTTGTAGTTTAACGGTGGAGAAGAATCTAAATTTATTCAAATTTTGATAGAAAATACTTTAAACTACATAGATGAAGGTCAACATCCTTGATCTTGAATTCGAAACTCCTATACTCAAATTTTAAGGATTATTCAATTTTCACCGTTCATTTTGACATGATTTATTTACTAAGTAAACGATATCGAAAAAAACTAAAATTTTATTCCTAAGAACTTCACATACCCTAGATCAGTTTCAACGGTGTGGATCGTTGATTTAAACACCATAAAATCGAAAAAGCAACTATAGTACCGGAGCCCCGGTACTATAGATAGTATAGTAGCCTAATTCTATATATATATATGTGACAAATAGCTGTGGATATATACCCACCACTTTGTCGTCCTATATAAGCTATATATTATAAGAGTAAAAGCAATGGGAACACAAAGACTAGCCAGGATCTTTGTTGAACACAAGTAATCCCAATTCATGCATGACTTTTGAAAAGTACTTACAATGGAAGCGCTTCTTGTACCTAGCTAGGAAAGCCAAAAACAGTTCTTGCCCCTTAACTTGCATTTTTTAGCGAATTGAAAAATCGATCGAATATATAGTGGATAAATCCGCACTCAAATCCGTATTTTTGTTTGTACGTAGGTGAATACGGATTCAAATATTGAATGAGTACCAAATTAGTTTGGAAACACTGTTTGTCACTTTTGTACAAATGCAGATCGAATTGCTGTTAAATATAAAAGTATTTAAATACCGTTCTCTATCAGATTAAGCTTTCAGAGTACAGCGGTTGTTTCATATAATTTATCATGGTATCAGAGCAGGAGGTTCTAAGTTTGAATTACGTCAGGCCCCTGGCATTATTAATTTTTTCATATTTAATTCAAGTCCACGTCATTGGCTTAGACACGAGGGAGGGGGAGTGTTGAATATAAAACTATTTAAACACCATGCATTCTCTATCAGATTAAGTTTTTAGAGTACAATTGTTTCGTATAATTTAGATATAAATATTATTGAGTTACTCTTCTAATTCCTATTGTCTAATCCCAAAAACGTATGGTCAACCATTAATTTATCGTCAAACAAAACCTAAAACTACAAAAAAGTAGTCAATTTTGGTGATCTCACAATTGGCTCGTACTTTCCGATCAAGTCAAGCCCAGCCCAATAAGGGGGACAATAATTAAAAGACTCAGATCAAGTTTCTAACTTGAGTTTATACTTCTAATTAAATAAACGACAATTAAGCTGCTTAATTTGACCGGACTAATAATTAATTGGAACTAAAAAGGTTTAGTTCTTATTGCTGTTATACATACATCTCAATCAATCACTTCGTTTAGGTTCTTTTGTCTGATTAATTAGTTTATATGCATGTATGCTTACACATTGCACTACTTAATTATAAGGTGAGTACAATTACACGATTTCTTTGGCTAGTTACCGTATCTCAATAGTTGCTATTAATGTCACACCATAGTACTGCGTTGAAATTAATTTGTAAGGTGAACACGCGATAATGAATATTATGGGATGTATACATACATCAGGCCTAACCATATGCATGCACAGTTGTTGTCGCGTTTGATCATGTAATTTTCTTAAGTCAAGGAATTAAAATTAGTACCAACTCGGTCTAGTACTTTCGATGGAAATGACTTCCATGTAATTAATGAATCTTAATTTTCTAGCTCGTACTCTCCCTGAAACATCACTATGGATTGACCAACATATATGCATGTTCAGTTTGAACTCTCGCGTGCGTGCGACGACAAAGGAGATGAGGGTTGAGATTTATACTCAACCCAAATCTACCGTCTCTCTCAAGTTGCATGGGTGATGATCAGTAGTTTTACCACATGATCCTCAATTAGTTTAATTACGTGGAATATATATATATATATACATGCTGTGTAATTAATATATAGTACTCTTGCAAATGATGTGGTGTGACCGATTTGGCGACTCTTCGGATTCAAGGAAAAGAAAGGGAAAACAAAGAGATTGTTAGCTAGGTACTTATAATTAGTTCTAACTAATAAACATTTCCAAATGGTAAAATTTTGTGATTGATCATGTCATGGGCTATAGTTCAAATTACAGATAATGTTGGTTTCCATGTATAATTTTTGTTTTGTTTGAGAAAACGTTATTGGTTCCATATTGAGTGGCCCAAATCAAACCATCACCATCCCCACCCATGCAGCTAGCTAGAATGTCCAAACCTAACCCCCAATTGTGACTCTTAATAGGGAAATATATATCTCAGTCAAAAATATATGGTCACTTACTAGTAATGAACATGCAATGTCAAACTATGCATGCATGATCTACCTATATATATATATATATATATATATATATATATACACACACATATATACAAACACCATAAACTTACATTTCAAGTGCCATGGATTCAAGGAGCATGAGCATGGAGAGAGGCGGGGGGGAGGAGAAGACCTCAGAGAAACACGTGGTGCGGCGAGGCTACGTACCGGTGCTCGTCGGATCGGAGAAGGAGATGGAGAGGTTCTTATTGCAGGTTGAGCTCTTCAAGCACCCCTCAATCATGATCTTGCTCGAAATGGCGGCGCAAGAGTTCGGTTATAATCAAAAAGGGATACTCAAAATACCCTGTGATGTAAAACACTTCAAAGGTGTTCTTGATCAAGTGATTTCAAAGCGCACAGGGTAATAGTTTGAAGTTTTTTTTTTTTTTAATCTCCTTTTCTTTTCTTTTTTCTTTTGAAACTAAGGCGCTAATTAGTATGTAGTTTTAAGCCTTAATCTTCTCTTTTAGGTCTATGTATATGGTTTCACCACACTTCTAAATATGTAATCTCTCACTTACCAGAGTTTAAATTTTCTGATAATGTTCAAAATACACATGTTTAGTTGTATATCCATGCATGCATCTATAAATTAACGTAGTGAACATATTTAACATTGCCATATTATGAACTTCTTTGTGTGTAATATACTTTAGATTTTTTGTCTATAGGTCCCAGCGAATTTGTTGTTTATGGAATTGAACGAACTTCTTTGTACATAATTTTTTTATAATTTATTTATGGAATTAAATAAATGGAATCGAACAAACTAGCTTATCTGTGATTTTTTTGGCATAGATACCTCAAATCGTATGCAAATACTAATATATATTAAGAGTTTTTATTATATAGTTAATTTTATCCATAAAGTTAATTAGTTCAAGAGGATGCTTGGTTACTCGGAAAAATCGTGAAAACTATTTTTTCAAAAAAAAAGTTTTTTATGAAAAATATCATCTTTCGTAATTTTTGCTTCAAATAAAAAATTTGGAGAACAAAAACACTATTTTAGCATAAAAATTTAGAATATTTTTTAAGAAAAACTACTTAGAATTCAAACCGGAGAAAAATACTCGTTAAGAGCGAAACTTATTTTCTAGAATATTTTTTTCAGAAAAACCAAGCACCCTTCACTATGAAGAGGGGCAGAGTTAGGTCAAACAGGTAGAAAGGTATAAAAGGTCAACGATGTGTACGATTTGGAAAGAGTTCAAACCGGTTAAAATGGGTTAGTTTAAAAGTTTTAATTAGTTGTCCATAAAGGACACAAACATATATATATATATATATATATATATATATATATATATATATATATATATATATATATATATATAGAGTTAGGCTAGAATACTTGTGGAAGTACCGGGGCTCCGGTACTTCCACGTCGTTTTCGATGTTGGGACTTCCGAATCGACGATCGGCTCCGTTACACTTGATCTAGAGTATTTGAAGTATCTAGAAAATAAATTTCGCGATTTTTCGATATCATTTGCCTGGTGATCGAAAGGGCTCAAAATCAGCAATTTCAATGGTCGTGGTGAGCCGTTTGCAAGTTTAACGGTGTAGAAATATCCAAATCACGTAAAATTTTGATAGAAAATTCTTTATACTATATAAAACAAGATCAATATCTTTGATCTAAAATTTTAGAGTCATATTATCACATTTTGTGAGATTTTTATTTTCAGCCATTGATTTTGAGCCCTTTCGATCACTAGGTAAATAATATCGAAAAATCGCGAAATTTATTTTCTAGATACTTCAAATACTCTAGATCAAGTTTAACGGAGCCGATCGTCGATTCGGAAGTCCCAACATCGAAAACGACGTGGAAGTACCGGAGCCCCGGTACTTCCACAAGTATTCTAGCCTAACTCTATATATATATATATATATATAGAGAGAGAGAGAGAGAGAGAAAGAGCTAGGTTCCTGCGCTTTCGAAAACACAGAGGTCTTTATATTTGTAAGTTATTTTTTTATGATGGACATCCGATTCGATGATCGGCTCTGTTAGATATAATTTACGCTATTAGAACTATTTAGAAACCAAATTTCATAATTTTTTTTACTGCATTTGCCTGGTGAACGATTAGCCTCAAAATGAACGCCTAAAAATAAAATCTCATAAAAAATAGTGATAAAAGACTTGAATTTCAAATTCGAAGTATTGTTCTCGCTCTCGATGTTAAATAGAATTTTTTATTAAAATTTCATGTAATTTGGATTCTTCTACACCGTTGAACTTACAAACGTGCAACATCGGCCGTTAAAATAGTCATTTTTGAGACCCTTTGATCGCCTAGTAAATAATATCGAAAAATTATGAATTTTGGTTTATAAATAGTTCTAATAGCGTATATCATACTTAAAGGAGCCGATCGTCGAATCAGACATCCCATCATCGAAAATAATTTACAAGCATGGAGGCATCCGTACTATCGAAAGCGTAGGAGACGTACTCTATATATATATAGAGAGAGTGTGTGTGAAACAACCGTTGTACTCTAAAAACTTAAGCGTGACTCGAACTCAGAACCTCCTGCTCTGATACCATGTGAAACAATCGTTGTATTCTAAAAGCTTAAACTGTTAGAGAACGGTATTTATATAATTTTATATTTAACAGAGAGAGAGCTACTATACTTTCGGAAGTATAAAGGAATTGGTGCTTTCAAATTTTTGGCGCTTGGATCAAAAGATTGTAGGATTGGGATAACAGTGGTTCCTTCTAGGGTTTAGTGGTTCCTTTATGATTTGGTGGTTTCCCTAGGAGAATAATATTAATTCAAGTGCTAGCTAGAAATAGTCAAAAGGTTGATCTAAGGTTAAAAAATTAGAAACAACACATGAATAGTTCTTCGAAAACACCATAGTCCGACTCTCTCTCTCTATATATATATATATATATATATATATATATATATATATATATATATATATATATATATATATATATAGAGCTAGTCTCCTATACTATCTATAGTACCAGGGCTTCGGTACTATAGTCACTTTTTCGATCTTAGGGTGTTCAAATCAACGATCCACACCGTTGAAACTGATCTAGGATATTTGAAGTTCTTAGGAATAAAATTTTATAATTTTTCGACGTAGTTTACTTTGTGATCAAACCGTTTCAAAATTGTCAAATTTCAATGGTTATTATGGCGAGTTTGTAGTTTAACGGTGGAGAAGAATCTAAATTTATTCAAATTTTGATAGAAAATACTTTAAACTACATAGATGAAGGTCAACATCCTTGATCTTGAATTCGAAACTCCTATACTCAAATTTTAAGGATTATTCAATTTCCACCGTTCATTTTGACATGATTTATTTACTAAGTAAACGATATCGAAAAAAGCTAAAATTTTATTCCTAAGAACTTCACATATATATATAGAATGAGGCTACTATACTATCTATAGTACCGGGGCTCCGGTACTATAGTTGCTTTTTCGATCTTAGGGTGTTCAAATCAACGATCCACACCGTTGAAACTGATCTAGGGTATGTGAAGTTCTTAGGAATAAAATTTTAGCTTTTTTCGATATCGTTTACTTAGTAAATAAATCATGTCAAAATGAACGGTGGAAATTGAATAATCCTTAAAATTTGAGTATAGGAGTTTCGAATTCAAGATCAAGGATGTTGACCTTCATCTATGTAGTTTAAAGTATTTTCTATCAAAATTTGAATAAATTTAGATTCTTCTCCACCGTTAAACTACAAACTCGCCATAATAACCATTGAAATTTGACAATTTTGAAACGGTTTGATCACAAAGTAAACTACGTCGAAAAATTATAAAATTTTATTCCTAAGAACTTCAAATATCCTAGATCAGTTTCAACGGTGTGGATCGTTGATTTGAACACCCTAAGATCGAAAAAGCAACTATAGTACCGGAGCCCCGGTACTATAGATAGTATAGGAGACTAGCTCTATATATATATATATATATATATATATATATATATAAGGTTCCTAGAATTAGTCGAACAACATTGCTATTTTAGCCAAATTATTTAGTAGCATCTTTTCATTATACATGCCCTGGCATTTTTTGATGTAAGATTTTTATTTTATTTTTTAACATTCTAATAAACAGGTTAGATCCTATTTGTATCATAGATCACAATAATTTAGTTACGGTACACCCCATTGAAAAATTAATACACAAGCAAATTTTTATTATATACATTTTTTCCACTCCTTTTAAGAGGTGGGCAGTGGGCTGCAGGCTTATTTTACATGGGCTATTGTGTGCATGTGCCCCAAGTTGTACTGGCCCAGATTTGTTCGAGAATAACAAATATTAAATTAAATTTTTTTATCCTTGAAATAGTTTATTATTCCGAAATAGTCATGAATAAAATTTTGAATAGCAGTATTCCACCTAAAGGATGGAATAGTTTATTTCAAGCTATTTCGTGTTTGGCGGAATTGCGGGGATCGTTTTCGTTGTCCCCATTTTATTCCTGAGCCAAACAAGATTTTGGGATTAATTAGGATTTGTCTGAATGCTGAAATAAGTTATCTCTGATAGTAGCTCATGTATATGGGGTTTTTGTTTTCGTCCGAAAGTGCTTGGTTACAGCTCTTTGTGCGGTTTTATGTATTGAGAATAATAATAATAGAAATATACCGAATAAAACAATCGTTCCTCGACAAATATATAATATATTATAAAGGTAAGAGCGCAATGTCCTCCTCATCTCATCCTGTGCCTCATTACACAATCTTTTAGAAGGATAAGGAACACCTTGTAGAATTTTTGTTCCCCTATTTATGTTTTTTTTTAAAAATAAATTTTATATCAAATAATTACTCAATATTATTAGTTGGCAAAACCCTAAACCTCACGAATATACCTTAATTTCTTCTCCATGCTGGAGAGACTTTTACCAAACAAACGCTTCTTCCGTAACTGTGCATCTGTCAAGGAGATCTGGGATGTGAGCGGTAGCATCGGAGGAGCACAGGAGGGTAGAATGTTAGTGACTACCGCCGCTACTTGGTGGGTTCTCTGGTTGGAAAGGAATAGAAGAATCTTCGTGAAAGCTAAACGCTCGCTGGGGTACCTGTTGGTAGAGATAAGATCTCTCAAAGACTTATGGCTTCGTTTCTGCCTTCATAATTCCATGTATTGATATTTTCTTATTTTACTTTATCTTTTTTTATTTTATTTTATTTTTTCTTTTTCTTTTTTTCTTGAGGTCCCGGCTGCCTCACCTTGTAGCCAAGTTCATATCCTAAATAAATGAAGCGGTAGCACGCTACCTTTTCTCAAAAAAAAATCTCTTCTCCATGCCGTTTACCTGCAACTTTGTAAAAGTGACATCTCAAATATAGTATTGGCTCATCATGTTGACAAGGACATATAAGTTAAGTGTTTAATTATGACCAATAATAGATGCAACAAAGTATATCCTTATATTATCCCAATAGTATAATTAATAACAACATTTTGCAGTATAAAATTAATGGATTATAAAGGAGTCAGCTCAATAATGCACAAAAACAAATACAAAACTCTCAAGGATGGTCAATGAAGGAACTTACTTATGATTCCTTCCTTTTCTTTTTCTAGTCTTTAAATTCAAATTCCTGCTCCTTGTTTTACTCAATCCACACTATCTTTTAATCAAAATTTAGTTTCATTGTTCAAAATCCAAAATGCAAAAGAGCCATGCATGGAGGTCAATGCAAGCCTATCTATCTTATCCTAGCTTTTTAAGCAAGTCACAATTGTGGCCATTTGTGGATAAGCTTCACCAAGAAGGGCTTCTCCGAAAAGCTCTAAGAGGAGGGGGGGGTAAGAGCTCATGGCAAGGAAGGAGAGGTCTCCGAGAGGCTACGTGCCGATGCTCGTAGGGCGGGGGAAGGAGAGGGAGAGGGTTTTAGTGCGCACCAACCTCTTCGAGCACCCTTGCTTTGTAGTTTTGCTCGAGATGGCCGCGCAGGAGTTCGGTTACGACCAACGCGGGATCCTTCGAATCCCCTGCAGCGTCGAGCTCTTCCTTTCGGTGATTAATGCGGTCGAGAAGGCGAAATCGTGACATTTCATGCTCTCTCTCTCTCGATCCTTTCTCCTTTTATTTATCTTTTTTCCCCTCTTCTTACCTGTTTTTCGGATTCTCTTTTAGTTTGTTCTCTTACTCTTTCTTTTCTAGATGTATTGATTGGTAGAATGATGCTCAAATTTCAAATGCAATGCTCAAGATGCAGAAGTGTTGGGGAAATGGTTCATAAACATGATCATAAACAACATTTGCATGTGTTATCAATTGCAATAAAGTTTTATAGCATTATTCTCTTGTTGTACATAAATTAATGTTCATCAACCTAGACACAAAAGTCAATGCTAACCCTTGAACATGATATTGCACACACAATCATATAAAGCAATTAATAATAGACCCATAGACATGGCCCAAAAAATATTCTAGCTAGGGGAGGTTTAATGGACCAAACAATAAAACACTGTTCTTTTCGGGCTGGGTCCGAACTCGGATTTAATTTGCAAACGGATGTTTAGAGCCCGACTCGAACCGCCTCGGCCTAAATTTGGCTCGGATTGGACCCGACTCGAACCTAATTAGGTTCCGAACTCGACCAAAATCAAGCTAGGGCCCACCACCCTGGTTCGACTTTTAATCACATGTGAAATTTTTCTATTTTGTATCAAGCTTTAATGGAGTGTTACCTGTGACATTTGTCTCGTAAGTGAAAGAGAGAGAAGAAAAAAAAATAAAAATAAAAACAGATGCCAAAAACATCAAAATGCGACATTAGCTAAAAAAATACTTAAAAAGTCCGAAATGGCACAAACTCCGAATGACACGACATAACATGATGTCTCGTTACTAACAAATTATGTTTCTAATTATTTATTGTCAAATTATGGACATTTAAATAAATCAAGCTAATATAATTATTATTAGACACAAATGTAGAATTTGTAAACTCAAATTGCCACCCTGTTATTAATTACCTTGAACTTTGGCTATTGTAACTTAATGCACATTATTTATGCAACTATTACGTGCTTAATCTAAACTATGCTAATAAAAAGAAAAAAAAAAGAATAGTAAAAGATATAGGGGGTAGGTGAACTGTTGCTCTTCTTCAACTATCAAATTGTACCAAACCATTTTTAGGTAACGTTTTTTTCCTATCGACACCAACACATACTGATTTAAGATTAGTTTCAACACTTTTTTCCTTGTAATATTTAAAGCTCTCATAAATGTGGTTAGGTCAATGAATACAATTACAACACAACATGGTTTCATGTCACATTGTCACATCATAGCAATTGATTTCAAACCAAAAAATTTTTATTAAGCATTAAATGTAACTTATAACCTATTACAAATGAATGGCTCTTTGATACTTTGAAATGTCTAAGTACCTTTAATTTCAACATTAATGAAAAGGGAAATATGTAAGTGAGAGAACAATAAATTGGAAAGCGGCCGATTTGGTGTACTTGCACCTGCATTAATATTTAGGGACCTAACTCAAAAGAGACCCTTAGCTTCCGCGTTGACAAATACGCAACAAAATGGCTCGTGATATTAACAGAGCTGATTTTATTATTTATAAACTATTTTATCGACGACCGACTCCGATAATACAACTACTATATATCTATCTATTTATAATGATTTTTTGTTCTAGTCTAATTAGAATTTACTATTGATAATTACATCAAAAATGATTCTCTAGGATGGGTCTTATTTTCCTTAAATGTTTATAGTTAGATGTTGTTGTCTACAACAGCTTGATAGGGTGAATGAGGAGTTTGGACTCTTTTATGGCATACTTTTTAATTAAAAAGAAAAAACTTTAAATACTATCTCTGTGGTTCCGTATTTTTTCATTTTAGTGCTCTGTGGTTTAAAATGTATCAATATAATACTTTGTGATTTTATTTTTCTCTTTTTATTATTCATTTCAAAAAAAAAATTCGTTAAATCAGTGACAAAGTTAAAACTAAAGGGCCCAAAAGTAAATATTTGATAAATATAAGTGGAGTATCTGAAGTTTTTTGTTTATAATTTAACGAAATATTAACGGAGGAACTGACGAAAAGAAAAAAATAAAACCACAGGGTACTAACTTAGTACACTTTAAACCACATGATACTAAAGTGAGAAAGTGCGAAACCACATGAATGGTATTTAAAGTTTACCCTTTTTAAAAATATTTTTCTATGATTTTACATCATTCAACTTCATTAATAAATTCAGAGTTTTATTATTCACGACTCTCTTCATAAGTTTACTCATTTATTGCTCATTAAATAAGAGAAAAGGACACAGTAGACCAAGTTTTTATTTTTAAAATTTGATGAAAATTATATTATCAAGAGTAGATATGCACGTAAACTTTACAAACAATTAACTCAAAAAAAAAAACAATCATTTTATCCCAAGCTTTACTTTGGAATTATTGCGTGAATGCTGTGTGAAAATTAATTGTAACTAATTTTTAATATTTATATGTAAGATATTTTTTTAAATTGGATGTTATTAAACTCTATTAATTTATTTCGTTATTTATTATTAATTAATTATGGTGGAGCCCATGACCATTGCGGAGTGGAGCAGTTGCTCACGCGTTTATTTATTAGCATAGAAGAGAACAACATCATCGAGCATTAATAGCACGCCACGTGTAAAATGGAGGTGGGCCCACCATGTATTTAGTGATGATGTGGACGTGTCATCAATTGAGGGCATTTTTCTTTTATTTTACATAATAATATTGAGGTTCGTGGGGTTTGTCAATTGATTTTAGCAGGATAAAGGTGTCGTTTATATTGAATGATCTCAATTAATTATATTAAAAATTAGTAATTAGAGTAATTATATTCAACTATAAAGGACAATAAAGAATAGTATTCTTCGCCTAAGTTTGTTGCAAAAAATTTTACTATATATTATTGGCACCACATTATTTATTAATAACTAATTATATTTATTTTAAATAAAAAATATATTTTTTTAATAATTATGATGGAACTGATAAATTTTAAAAAAAATAATCTGATTGATTAGTGACCCGCATCATCAGCGATATAACTGTTGCATTCTAAGTTTCTTTGATTTGTTGTTGCTCACAAGTTTAGCATACTCAATTAAACCATTCTTAGCTTTGACCCATGATCGAATGAAATTACAATTTTGACCCTTTCCTCAAAAGAGTGCCCCCACACGAACAAGGCCTAATCAAATGCTCTAATTAAGATCCAGCTTAAATATTCATCAACCAATCATTAAGAACAAAACCATCCATGCACGATGCATGGCGAGAACAAAACGCACATTAAAGACATTAATTCAAACAAGTTTTTTCTTTTAAAAAAAAATGATTATCCCAAACCTAAAGAATTACTCTCTTGTATAAACTCCAAAACAATTAAACCTCTCCTTTATATTATATTGGTCCTTTACAAAAATTCAAAAAAAATGTGAACTATCAACTGTTACATTAAACCCTCCTATACATGCATGGATGTATTAATGATTATGCATTTTATTGGAACATCAAACACACAAAAAGAATCTGCAGGCTCATATGAGTGGGGCTCAAACAAAGGACTAGATCAGTCGATTTCGTCGGCGGCGGCGGCATTGAGGTCGATCCGCGGCTTCTTCTGGGGGGGCGGCGCGGAGAGCGCGGGCACGTGCGAGTCGCACCGCGGGCACCGGGGGTCGGCGCTGGCGATGAGCACGTAGGTCAGGCACGCCGGGCAGGCGGCGGCCCGCATCTCCGTATTCGTATCCCGGCGCGGGGACTGGCGGTGCCTCGGAGAGGGCGAGGCGGTGGATGTGGTGGCGGAGGAGGGCGAGGGGGAGGCGGAGCCGATACGATTGGCGCGCTCGAGGGCGCATCGCACCTTGTCGAGCGTGCACACGCTGCTCGGGAATGCGGCGGCGGCGGAGTCGACGGAGGGGGAGAAAAGGTTGAACTCCGCGGCAGCGGCAGCGGCAGCGGCGGCGGAGTAAGGAGGAGGGAAGTTGAGGTCATGGACGTGGCGCGGAGTTAGATAAGTCCTGCCGGACTGAAAAAAAATAATAATAATAATATTAGGAGCCTGACGAAACTCGAACTCAGAAGTTTATATTCTGATACCAAATTGCATTACATAAAACAATCGATATTTAATTCTAAATTTCACCTTAATATATATATAACATTACTAGTGCAAAATTTTCATGAAAATTCTGTTTTTATTTAATAAAAAATAGATCAAATATTTGATCATTTTGGTTGCGTAGTAGTACTAATGACTAAAATTATCAACTATAATGACAAAAACAAAAGTAAGAGAAAGGATAAGGATTTTTTTAATCATTTTTTGTAAAATATATGAGAAAATGAATTATTTTTTAAGGTATAGGTGAAAAAATATCGAAGAATGAGATCCTGCTTTATAATATAATTAATTAATTAATACCATGTTTTCAATTAATAAAAAAATACTGATACTATGTACAATATCCGAAAAAGATAAATATAAATTCCTTTTTAAGGAATCTTACTACAAATTTCAGAATTAAATTTAAAATTCAACCATCAAAATGATAAAAAAAAAACAAAGGGAATTTTCAAACTTAAGAAAATTTCTCATGGTAACTAAAAAAAAAAATCCAATTTTGAGCTTGTGCAAAATAGAATTTCACGTACCAAATCCCAAATAAAACCATACAATTACTCAGAATTAAAGTTCAGCAAAATTCGCAATATCTACACACAAAAAAATCCAAATTTTCTGGTTTTTCTGCATAAACAACTAAGAATTGAGCAAGATAAATCAATTTTTCTGCATAAAATTCAGTAATTCCCACACACAAAAAAACCCAAAAAAAATTCTCAATTTTCTGCATAAACAACCACAAATTGATCCCAAAAAATCACAAATTAAATCAAATTAAGCAAAAAAAACATCAAATTGAGAGATACGGAGGTAGAGAAAAAGAGAAATTACCATCAAATCGAGCCTCCTCTCCCACCCCGACGGCACCTTCACGTCGAGATCGACCTCTTCTTCTCCCCCGATCGCGGCGGCGCCGCCACCTCTCACGGCGGCGCCGCTCCCTCCTCCCCCGCCTCCGCCGAGCAAATCCCTCGTCACGAGCTCCCTCTCCGCCTCCCCTTCCTCCGCGTACCCCCTCAGCATCCTCGCCACCGAGCTCACGTCCGCCGCCATTTGCGACCGCCGCCCTAGGGTTAGGGCTTCCACCTCCTCGATCTCCGACGAAACCCTAGCTCGATTCGATCGCGGAGACGACGACGACGACGACGAGGAGCCCTAATTAGGGTTCACTTGTAGAGGAGGTGGGGTAATTATACATCTATATATCTATATATATATATATATATTTATAGGGGTGGGGGATTGGGGGAGATTTTTGGCGAAGTAATTAAATGAGCTTCTTAATTAAATAAATAAATGGGGGGATATATATTGAGTGGGGGTATTAAATGATATGTTATAAGGTATTAGATACTGTTCTTTAATGATAGGTTTAATTATTTTCCTTAAAAACAAATAATTTGTAATAATTATTATTGTTATGGGTCCTCTATATTGGCACTTACTTTATCTGTAATTGTTTTATCTACTTACATAAACACATAATTAAACTATTGGTGCAACTTGGTGTTTAATTTTTGCATATAATGTAAATTTTCTGTAAAGATATTTTTACATATCAAAATGTAGAAAAAAAAATCACTTTTTCACTAGGATCATTCTTTTGTAAGACAAGCTTTTCGCCTTCGTTTACAGCGAAAAATTTATAAATATTTTAGTTAAAATTGTAAATAATTTTTTTGATTATATATGTCAATTTTTATGTGAAATAAAAAAATTTAATAAATGTTATGATCATGAGCCATCTATTATTTAACTTCGTCACATAAAAATATTAAATCAGTAAATCAATCACATCTAAACCCTTTTTTTTTTTAAACACATACAAATCAATTGTGAAATATATTTCGAATAAAAATATTTTGAACAATAATTGGGGCAGCAAAGGGTAGTTAGTTATAAACGCACACCTCATTGGACTTTTGACTTTATGAAAATCCTAACATGTGAAAATAGATACCATTCAAAAACAAAAAACAAAAAATTTGTGAAAATAATAGATCATATATTGTTTTTTTCCTTTTTTAAATCTTTATGAAAAGGATACTTATATATATTTTGCTTTTTTTTTTGTATTCTTTTATCAGATGCATTAAATGCACCATCAATGTTTGATATTGATATGATCAATAAGGTTTTGGTAGTGATATGACTGCTAAAATTAAACTTTCTAAAAGCTCTAGAGTCTTTATTTTTAGGAGTTTACCTGAAACTTCTGCTTCTAATTTGATTTGCTTAAATTTCGAATTGAAATTGGAGAACAATATTATTGTTGTTTTTTCTCTTTTATTCAGAAAAAATTAGTATGCTACTTGCTTCATTCAATTTTTTAAAAAATAAAATTAATTAAAAATATAAAATAATTATGCTAAAAACAAATAGGATATGAGATATCAACCATCTAATTCTTTACTAGATGCACTAGAAATGTAAAAATATAAAAAAAAAATTATAATTATTTTATTCCAAAGCTATAATAACTCTAATATGACATCATTATGTACCTAAGAATTATGAAATATGCTCTGCTATCAGGGCTGTCATATAAAAATGTAACAGATAGTAACTAAACCTTATAATCCAAGCAACCTCATTAAAAAGATGCCAAAATTATTATTATTATTATTATTATATTTATTTTTCTTTGGTACCCAACAAGTCCAATTAAGTTACAAGATATGCCATCATTTATTACACACATCATCATACATAAGAAGTTGTCAAACTTTATGGAGAAAGGTACAAGCAATTAATTAAGAAGGGCCTAAAAAGTAACCCAAAACAAAACCATTATTAATTGACTCAACTAATGTGGGTCCCATTTGGGGCTCATGGGGCCCTACCAAGGCACCCTCAACCTCCACACAAAGCATTTAATTTCCATTGCATCACCTCCCCCCACCATTGTCTTTGTGTAGTTAATGAGTGTTTGATGAAGAAGCCCCCTAATTCCATTGACCAAAGTTACAATGTGAGTCCCCCACATTGTATTTTCATAATGGAGTTCGACATATGATTGGTTTTACAGCATGTTACGTACACTGACATGCTGCTAGATAAAGTGTTGTTCAGATAGTGTTAATCGGAGAAGCATTACATTGAAATCGCTTCAATAATTTTCATCTGTAGAATCAAATATTTCACATAAGAGGTTCTGAACTTGAAACTTAGAATATTGTTTCAGCCTTTTGCTGTAATGGAAGTACTAGAATTGTTTTCTATAAAACACCTATCTTATTAAGAGTGTCTGCAATTAGAAGAAGAACCAACGGCGAAACTAAACAGGCATTTGGTGCTTCTTTGGCATATCTTTGCAATGGTTAGACAACAGAATGAATTTTCAGACTGATCGGAGACAAGATTTACGATTAAAAGACGGCTTTAGAGAATTTTTTTTTTTTTTTTTTGAGAGAAAGGTAGCGTACGCTACCTGCTTCGTTTATTTCGTATAGAAATAAACTTGGCTGGAAATGTGAATCAACTAGAATTCGAACTCGGGACCTCGGGTACCAACCATCAAGCCCTTTGCCACTTGCGCTAGGAACGGTCGGTGGCTTTAGAGAAATTTTGATGAACAAGTTGTTAGTCTTTCTTTAGCAGATCTACTTGAAAATAGGCTTTTGACGAAGAAAGGCCATTTAAAAGATTATGCAAAGGGTGTTGATTATGTAGGACAAACACTGTTGAGTTGCTCACTTGGCTTTTGTGGGGGTGGATGGAGAGTTTGTTTGCTCACCTGCCTAAATGGATGATTGATGTGAGGAAAAAAATTGGTAGTAAGGGGGTGGAATTAAATGCTCATGGTCTTATTCACTCATTTATTTATTCATCATACCATAGAGGGCTTTTAATAAAAAGTTGTAGGGTGCAAGTTGAGTTTGGGACCTACTCACACCATTATTTATTCACAAAGTTTCTAACATTAGGTAACAAAAATAAAAAGATTCGATAAAATAATATCTTAAAAAGTATAATAAAAAAAAGTGCTAAATAAAATTATTTCCAACTTATATCTTTTTTTATCAAAAAATACATCTAAAATAAAAATAGACGTGGAACCAAATAGACTCTTAAAGATAAATATATGGCTGTATAGGTGGATGTTTGGGTGAGAGACCGAGAGAGAGAGAGAGAGAGATCAATAATCAACAATAATTAATAAAAGAAAAGGACATGCATTTAAAGCCTTTTTTTTTTTTTTTGGAGAAAATGATAATCCAATGATGCAACTACTTTGACCATCACTTATAACCAACACTTGTCCTTAAACCCCCCTCGAAGGACGATTGGAGGGAGATCATCGAAAAAATGCAAAGAAAAATGGACGATTGGCGGGCCAAATTATTATCGAGAGGAGGTAGACTTACCTTACTCAACGCTGTACTCACTAACTTACCCCTGTATTTTCTGTCCGTATTTAAGGCACCCATTTGGGTAATCAAATGTATAGAGGGGATACGCCGGGACTTCTTCTGGAATGGAGGACTCAGCTCCCCCGGCAAAGATTGTTTGGTCGTATGGAAGAATGTGTGTAGGAGCAAGAAAGAAGAAGGACTCGGTATTTTGGATATAGCCACTATGAACCAAGCACTCCTAATCAAATGGTGGTGAAAATTTCACACTGCTCCTATACTTCAGTGGAACAAGATTATCCAGGCGTTGTATTATCGAAGACGGAGACCACTCAAGGAGGGAAGATCATTCAGACCTTCCTCGTTTTGGTGGAAAGAAATTCTGAGTGTCAACGAAATTTTCAAATGGGGAGTGTGTTACAAGCTGGGCAATGGGTGTACTATTGACTTCTGGACGGACCGTTGGCGTGGTGAGACTACACTTCAATTGACATTCCTCGAGATGTATCAGTTTGCGAACAACAAGAACCTGAAAATTAGCGACTGTCTGAGAAACAACGTTTGGGACTGGAATCGGATACTACGAGGACACAGCAGCAATGGTATTGGAGCGATCCACAGATTTGATGAGTTTAGGAACAGGATTACCGAATACAGTTTGGGACAGAGGCCAGATTGTGTTAATTGGCGTTGGAATAATCACGGGTGTTTTTCGGTGAAATCGACCTATTCTATGTTGAGTGACAGGGGCATGAGGGATGGCCGAGCTAGCAAGATTTGGAAACTTAGCATTCCGCAGACTGTGAAAGTGTTTTGCTGGCTCGTGCTTAAGAAAAGGCCACTAACAGCAGAAAATCTGGTTAAGAGAGGCTGGAATGGCAACACATCTTGTGTGTTGTGTGGAGTTGAGGAGAAAACCACCGACCATTTGTTCGCACGGTGTGTTTTCTTTAGATACCTACTAGTGATGACGCAGAAGGACGTGCTCCTAGGAGACCTCGGAGACGATGTAATTGTTGTATGGGACAGATGGCGAACTAGGGGTGGTACGCAGCGTGCGGCCTCCAGGACGAACGGTCTGATAGCATGTTGGTGGACCACTTGGAAGATTAGGAACGAAGTAATTTTTCGCGAGACCACGGCAGACCCCGCTCTAGGCGTTCGTCGGATCATCGAGCTGTCGAATCTTTGGGACCTTCTTACCCTCGCCCCCTAAGCATAGTAGGTTTTTTTTTTTTTTTTTTTTTTTTTTTTTTTTTTCCGCGCGCTTTACTCCGAGGCCTTTGTTGCCTCACCTCTGTAGCTTAGTTCATTTTTCCAATGAATGAAGCAGGTACCGGATTACCTTTCTCTCAAAAAAACACTTGTCCTTAAACTGTGATAGGATTTTCTTTTTCATTTCTTTTTGGGATGTATATAATTAATTCAAAATACCAGTAGTTTCAACTTTTAAAAGTTTAAAGTCCCAAGCCAAAGATATATTCTTTCAATCATACTAAGTTTATCCAATTTAATTAAGGAACAATACCATGTTTGACAAGGTTTTATATATATATATATATATTCACTTTATATAGCATAAACATGTTTAAAAGAATTAGTGAAATATCGCATAGTTATACAAATATATGTCTTACGTGGCGCAATGCGATTATTTAGCACACCTAACTCTATTAAAAAGTAGTGCACAAATGCATCTTAATTTAAAGCTTTTTCAATATAGAGAACTCATGCATTCAAAGCAATAAAAGCAGTAGCTTTGGGTCACTAACACTCAACAAAAGAAGCACATGCATATGGTGTAGCATTTAACAAGTGCACCCAAACTCATCAATCTTTGAAAATTAATGCCTTGAATCGTTCTTGATGCATAATATTGAAGTGTGGATATCTATTGTAACTGCTCTCATTAATGCACTCTGACCACATTCTCAAAGTTGCTTATATATATTTCTTCATTTGAACTCAAGCTATTAATTGTACCACATTGAGAATTGTGTGGGGATTTGATTACTTTGTGCTAAATTCTATGTTGCCTACATATCTCAAAATATCAGGTTCAAACTCTCGCATGCTCTTTCACCGGAGGGATGATCAGGTTCAAACTCTCAACCCTAGGGGGCCCACTATCAATCTAATCGTAATCACTCTCATCCTAGCCGCACATCTTTTCATCTGAACGGTAGAAAATTTAGGAGGACGAAAGCTCCCATCCTCCTAAAAGGATAGTAGCTGGATTATATATATATATCAGTAAATTTTGGAGAATTCTTGGAATGGAGCATACATGCTTGTTCAATTGATAATTGATATTATTAAACCTTGTTACTATTAACTGATTAAAAAGTACTAATTTTATTTTGGCATCATTTAACAATAAGTGATCATACCATTCTAATTGTATATTTACCATCTTACCTGGCTCAATATGCTTTGTCTGATAAAAATCCCTCATGAATCACTATTGGTGAGGAAATTTTCTCCTTAATTAGAACTAAACCTTTCTTCTTTTTTCCTTTTTTTTTTTAGATTTACAATTTTCTATTACATGCATGGTTTAAAAAAGTACAATATTTACCCTCTCGTGATTTTGGTTTAGACTCTTAGACTTTGTTTGGCTTGCTTTTCCTTCGCATTCTAGGATTCATGTTCTCGGGTTTGACTTCAGGTTTTCAATTTTTTTTGTCAGTTCCGGTTTTGATTATGGATTTTAAAAATTCGACGGTTTCGAATTCGATTTCAATTTCAATAGTTTTAAAAATATTTAAAACCACACGAAACATCGAAATCTCAAAATAAAAGTAAAAAAAAATTGTCGGAGCAATCCGATTCTGAACTTCTTTTTCTGCGGCCGGCTCAAAACTCACTGCAGGCGGTGCAACCTTATGCTTTTTATTTATTTTTTTTTATTTTTTTTTTAAGTGGGAAGTTCCCAACAAACAAACATTGGAGTGCTCACACAAGTGACGAAAAATTCACCTCATCGCATTCATTGCATGGAGAAATTACAGCAGTGAGAGGGGGGGTTGAAAGTAAGATACACCTGCAATTGAAAATTGCGTCACATTTTAAGAATTGGTTAGTGAATGCTGTGGAGAGTAAGCCTTGAACACGTATGAGAATCAAGAGATTAATGCTGTACTAGCGGGCGCACTATGGAGGAGCGAACAAAGAGTAAAGTCATAGGAGTGTAAAAATCGAGAGAGGGAGAGACTCTAGATGGTGGGCCCCACGGACAAAACGTAAGGAAAGCATGCATGCTACGTGGACTAAGATCATGAAGATTAACGGTGGAGGAGCGAACGAAGAGTAAAGTGATTGGAGAGTAGAAATTAATAAGGCGGGAAGCTGAAGAAACAGAGATGTTACTGGGAAGGCGAGCGGGCGCATTGTGGAGGAGCGAACGAAGAACGAAATGATTAGAAAATAGTAATCAGGAGAGGGCCGGTGAGACTATGACAGATGGGTCCCACAGGCAACACTTAAGCAGAGTATGCCATGTGGACTAAGATTATGGAGATTAATAGTATTTTATTTAAGTATTTTATTTATAGATATAAATTGCTAATGTATATGCAAAATTCTAAGATTGAGGACACGTAACGTGTTGTTTCCATACGAAATATCATCACATTACAGTGCTTTCGCCTAAACTCTTTCAACAAATAACGTTACGTGGACCTTAACTCCAAACGGGCCCTTTAATGGCCCAATGAGATATATTTTCCATCATTTTACTTGGGCCCATGGTCTTTTGGGCCTCGGCCTCAAATGTGCAGTGCTCAACAAGTTTGGCCCAACACAGAGCTGTGGCTTCGGTCGCGCGACACGTGTCCGACAATCACGTGCCCCCGCACCGTGCACCGGGCCCACCGGTACCCGTTCAGGCTTCGAGGGCACGTGTCGCGTCTTCACTCGCTCACCGACCCGTCTCTCTTGTTCCACTCCCCTCATCCCCAATCCCTCCCCTCCGACCCTCCGCCGCCCCGCTCCGCCGACCTCCCCGCCTAGGGTTTCCGCCGATCCCGATCCGAGGGTTTCGTGTACCGAGGGTTCTTACAAAGCTTCGATTTTTGGATGGTTTAGGGTCTCGATTTCGTTCGATTTGGGTCGATCGGTTGCTGTTTCCGTGTGTCCATGGTGCTGATCGCGGAGATCAGCGACGAGGCCCTAAGGAAAAGGGGCGAGGCGAAGGGAGGATGCGGAGAAATGGCGGCGGAAGTGGGAGTTGCAGGAGCAGAAGAAGAAGAAGAAGCGGAGAAGGACGGTGAGAGAACCCTAGAACCCCGGAACGTCGAGGAGCCACCCCCCGCCGCGGCGGCGGCGGCGGCGGCGGCGGCGGAGTTCAAGAAGGCGGCGCCGCCCTGCCCCGGAGATGGGAAGGTTCTCTACAACGAGTACGCCCTCCGGGTGGCCTACATCATGCGGAGCTTCCTCCACATGCGACAGGGAGGAGGAGGAGGCGCCGCCACCGCCGCGTCCTCCGCCTCCGCCGCCACCGGCGGCGGCTGTGAGGCGGGGGAGGAGCGGTGCCGGGCGATGATGGAGGTGGTGCGAAAGGAGAACGGGCGGTGGTCGGTGTCCCGCGTGGCGCTGGACCACTCGCACCCGCTGGCGCCCCCGCCGGACCCCGCCGGAACCCTATCCTCCGGCCGGCTGGTCCCGGCGGTGGGCATGGAGTTCGACTCCGTGTCCGCCGCCAAGGCTTATTACACCGCCTACAGTGAAAAGATGGGCTTCACGACGAACACTGGTTCCGGGAAGCGGTCGAAAGTGAGCCGGATTTTGCTCATGCAGCGGTTCATGTGCTCGAAAGGCACCTTTCCCGTCCCCTCCGATGGCGCTGCGACGAAGAAGAAGCGCGGGCCGTATAAGAAGAGAGATCACAAAGAAGCAGAAGAAGCTAAGAAGAAGGACGGCGGCGGCGTGGAGGTGATTGCTATTGAGAACAATTCTGACAAGGATGGGGCAGCAAATGGGGTCAAAGGAGCCACCTTGGCAGAGAAAGTTGCTAATTCAGGAAAGATTTCGGCTGAATTGGGCAATAGGAATAAGGGGGAGAAGGTGCTGTTTGTGTCGAACCCTGGCCAATCCCGGTTGCTGAGGGAGCTCGGTATTAGGGTTTCACGCTACAGCCATGAGGAGAGGAGGGACATAATTATGAAGTACATGCAGAAGAGGAGCAGTAGGCAAGTGGTGGATAGGTCCATTAAGGTAGTGTTTTCAATACAAGCACCTTTGTTCCGGAAAAGGAAAATGAGATGATGAAGTATCTTATTTGTTTTGAATTTAAACATTCATGCTTGGATCGGTGTGTTCTTCTTGCAGGTTCCGTCTCGGCAAGCTCTTGCTGAAAGAAGGCAGAGAGGCATTGGAGGGAAATTCTTACGTAAAGACGAGATGCAGGTAGCTTTGTTTGTCTGTTTATTGCGCTAATCAAGTAGGAAAATATGTACATTACTAATTCTTGCATAATTGAACAATCTGAAGAATTCTCCCTGGAATTGCATTTAACATAACAAATCTCTTCTTTTTATAGAAGTTAGTCCAATTTTCTGTGTTGTACCACTATAGTAAACTAGTTTGTCAGCTCTTTTTATTTGTAGATATAGATTTTCTATGCTGTTTTTATTTTAAAAAAAACACATAACTTCTTTTTTTTTTTAAATCTTATTATCCCTGTTATTATTATTTTTGATAATGGCCTTAAGGAAATGTTCAGATATACGTTCAGAGAGGCTATGTACAAGAGTATTTGTGCAGTTGCATCTCTATTCCATTTTACGGTACATCGTTCCTTCCGACCGTGTAACTTTAGTTGTCGTTTGAGGGAAAGGAATTCCTATTGCTAGTGAACATTCAATCTTGCTTTTGATCTTCTGATCTATAGGGCAAATTTTATGTTTTGATGCTCTTGAGCAACGTTTTAAGAGGTCCATAAATTGAAGAAGTAGATGTATACTATGTTCTTTTATTGATTCTTCCACATTGTGCTTAATAGACTATTTCATCCATAACAAGTTGGTGGCATGTATTTTCCTTCATCTCTTGTTATTGCATCTTTCTAGGCTTCAAAGAAGCAGGAAGAAACGACAGAAGAGGAGCCCATGTTACCTGATGAAGTCGTTGCGAGCTCTGGAGGAGTCCCAATTGTTGGTATGGTGTTTGAAAATGAGGATAAGGCATATGAATATTACGTTAGGTACGCTGTTGGTGTTGGTTTCAGTGTTCGTAAAGGTTGGTGGGACAAAACCGCAAAAAACATCACTAGATCAAGAGTCTATGTGTGTTCGAAAGAAGGTTTTCGCCCAAAAAATGAGGCTAAGAGACCACGACCTGAAACCCGTACAGGTTGTGCTGCAAGAATGGCCATTAAGATCACATCGAGTGGTAAATATCGCGTAAGCGAATATGTCCCAGATCATAACCACCCACTTGCGGCCCCATTTGATATTCAAATGCTGAAGTCGCAGAAGCCATTGACTAAGGTCTCACCTGGAAGTGGTCAAAATTCTAGCCAGATTCCCAGTACATATAAGAACTACCTTAGGGCAAAGAGGTCTAAGGACATAAAGGTTGGAGACTTGAGAGCCCTATTAGAATACTTTCAGAAGATGAAATATGATAATCCTTCTTCATATTATGCCATTCAAGTTGATGAATGTGATCAAATGACAAATTTTTTCTGGGCCGACATGAAATCCATGATGGACTATCACTATTTCGGTGATGTGGTATGTTTTGACACAACATATAAAATTAATAATTATGGTAGGCCATTTTCTCTGTTCTTAGGTGTGAATCATCATAAGCAAACTGTTATATTCGGTGCTGCTCTTTTATATGATGATACTGTAGAATCGCTTAAATGGTTGTTTGAGACTTTTAAAGTTGCGATGGGTGGGAAGCAACCAAAAACAATCTTGACCGATCGGTATGCAGCTATTGGTGAGACAATAGCTGCTAACTGGCCAGGCACTGTACACCGTTACTGTATGTGGCAAATATATCAGAGTGCTGTTAAATATTTAGCTAATGTTTTTGAAGGCTCGGAATCTTTTGAACGGGATTTAAGCCAATGTATCTATGATTTTGACGAAGAAGAAGAGTTCCTTGCAGCTTGGAGTTCTATGTTGGAGACATATAACCTTAAAGATAATGAGTGGTTAGCCAAATTATTCGAGGAAAAGGGGAACTGGGCGTTAGCTTATGGCCGTCAAACATTTTCTGCGGATATAAAAAGCACATTGCGAGCTGAAAACTTGAGCGTTGCGCTAAAAGGGTGGTTGGCTTCAGACAAAGATCTTTCACATGCTTTAAAAATGTATGATATATTAGTCAACGAGAGGCAACAGATGGAACTACAAGCTGATTATCAAGCAAGTAATGGTACCGCAAGAGTACCTCCCCTGCGGCTGCTGTGGCAAGCTGCAAATGTCTACACACCGGCAGTTTTTGAAATGTTAAGAAGGGAGTTTGAGCTATTCATGGATTGCATTGTTTACTGCTGTGGAGAAGTTGGGTCTTTATCTGACTATGTGGTCACTGTTAAGAATAAAACTAAAGAGCAGTTTGTTAGGTTTGATCCGTCAGAAGGCACAGTTATTTGTAGCTGTAGAAAATATGAAGTTGTTGGGATTCAGTGTTGCCATGTGCTAAAAGTACTTGATTTGAGAAGTGTTAAAGAACTTCCTCCGCAGTATGTTTTGAGTAGGTGGAGAAAAGATGTAAAGAATGGAAGCATAAGAGAAAATCGCGGGGTTACAGCTGAAGGTGAAAGTCCAATTGCATCTTTACCAAACCGTTATAGCTCTCTATGCCGCATTTTCTACAAGATCGCAGCAAAGGCTGCGGAAAATGTGGATACATTTACATTAATGGTCAACCATTCAGATCAGCTTCTAGAACAGGTGGAGCAAATTTTGCAAACAAGGCTCCTTCAGAAACCGAATCTCTCAAACGCCCCAAAGGAGCAATCACATAATCTGATGGAGTGTGAAAGGATACAAAACGATGATAGTAATGAGACCCAGAAGGTTAGTGGGAAGAGGAAGAATATTGTAGGCGCAAGCCGTAAATCACAAAATGAGGTTGAGACAAATAATAAGAGACACAAAATAAGAAGAGGTTGGTGGAAATCTACTGTGGTTTTTTTTAGTGGATTTTCTCTTTTCAAAGATCCTGAACACGATCGTCACTTGGTTTCTGAACAAATGGTTTCAGGTCAATCTGAGGAGGTAGAGGTTGTACCAAGGGATGACGAACTGCATATAACACCGATCGGCATTCCCCCTCAACCAAGGAATCCTCCTAATAATCAGTTCCTTGCACAAAGTCATTTCATGCAGGTAAATGCTTTTCAGTTTCGATTCTCTTTTTCTTTCTTTCTTTCTATTTTTCTTTATTCTGACTTGGGTGCATACAAATATTTAAGTTCTTTGCGTTATCTGGTTGCAGGGCCCCTATTTAACTGCTCATCAGTTTGGTCTTGGTGCTACACAAAGCTTTCATCCAATGACCCAGTTTAACCAGGTTAATTTGTAACTATGGCATCAAATTTTCTCAACCATTTTTGTCGTCAAACTCTGTTTGATCATGTATCTTTTTATTCCAGGATTCTTCGTCTTCTACCTTACAACAACAGCCATTCCATGGAAATGCCAATATAACCCAGGTAACGGGATATCCTTTCTTAGAATCAAATGAGAAATTATATGGACAATTTTCCCTCGTCTTTTATCAATTAAAAATGTGTGATTACATTTTTCTCGACTCCTTGCAGACTTTTCCTGCTCCTGATATGCACGCCCTCCAGTTTGTCGGGACGAATCCCCCTCTGGACCACCAGAGCGGTGATCAAGGGCATTGTTCAATACCAGTATGGGATTTCCTATGATGTATGTTCTGTGATCTGATGATAACATTGGTTATTTTCGATGCACAATTTCGGGATTTTGTGTACATGTACTGTCAAAAGTTACAATTTTCTTCGATACCCTTGACAATAGCCATATTTGCATGTATACCCCTCAAGATGTTCAAGTTGCTCTTGTAACCTAAAAAATAAGCCATGTAAATTGATGGCCTATTTTTGAAAACCCATCTTTAAGGGTAAAAGCTCTTTTAGGTAGAGCGAGCTCATGAAAATATTGGCAATTTCGATGGATGTAGGTGTACAATGGAACTTTTGAGGGTATACATATATTCCTTTCAGTATAGGCGCAAATTGTAACTTTTGAGAGCTAGACATGCAAATACATGTATCTCGAGTTGTATATATGAAAAAAAAGGGAAAAAGAAAAAAGAACCCTTGGTTTACCTCATGATCATTGTTCCCTAGTTCTCATGCCGAGTTCCCGATATTTAACGCCCCCCCGGGTCTCTCAACTCAGAGAAGAGAAAAGTGACAGCAATTCGTCGCGCTGCATCTACCATTTGATATTCCTGCTGCTGAAGTTTTGTACAGTAAACAACTTTGGTTTTGTTAGGAAGAAACCAGAAGGAGCACAAGGTCTTAGTTTCTGAATAATCAATGTAATCTTTTCTTTTTCCCTTAGCTCTTCTTCCTACGTGTTTTCTGTACTAGGAAGTATTATCCTTCTGTATGTAACTACTGTTTTAGATCAAAATTGTATATTATTCTATTATTACGCATCCGTTTCAAACACGTGCACACATGTAGAATGTCTTCATTTAATAAAAGCTACTGCTGCTACTGGACAGTAATATTGATAGAGCAGATATTGTAAATGATATCAAATCTAATCATTTGCTTTGTGCATAAGGTTGGACACTCTCTCTGTACAAGTTTATGCTCTATATGCGCACTCTATATTTTCCTAAACAAAATTAAGAACAACAAGGCGATGAGATCGTCAGTTCCAAGTTTATCGGGCTCTTCTTGACCGTCTTCGGGACCTCTTGGCCTGTATCAAACTCGATGCTCGAGCCTATCTCGCTCGTCTCTTCACATCTCGTCGGCATTCGGTGCGCGGAGGACGAGAGGGTTAGCTCGCACTTCATTTGTTCCTGAAGCACTTGATCATGTAGTCCAGCTGAACAAAACTGCACAGAGAAGTGAAATGCATCAGTATTTTTATTGC
Source organism: Puya raimondii (assembly GCA_016920855.1). Taxonomy (NCBI): domain Eukaryota; kingdom Viridiplantae; phylum Streptophyta; class Magnoliopsida; order Poales; family Bromeliaceae; genus Puya; species Puya raimondii. The sequence goes on from JABWPP010000050.1 coordinate 216,549,264, forward strand.
AACTTTCAACTTTGAAGGAAAGTATGAGGCAGACCTGATCTCTTGTGCTAAGACAGCTACTGCTGCTGGGAGGACAGCCTGTCATCTTTGAAGCCCAGCCTCTAAAAACATCTTCTAGTGACTGACTGCTGCCATCACATATATTTGGTAAAGTTAGAGCAGAACTTAATATAAGCTAGAAAAATTAGGGGGCCATTAACAATAATTAGAGCTCGTTTGGCCCGGCTATATTCGAACAAACAGCAGGCCCAAGTTGGGCCTGGTTAAAATGGTTCGGACTGGGCTTATGCGAAGGTTAAATGCGAAAGATCTTGGATCAGATTAGGTCGATTTTAAACCCAAAAAAAAACTTGGACCATGAACAGACCTGGCCCAATTTAATTAAAACCAGACCAGATGGACCTAGTTGAGCTGGTCGGACCATTTACAGAAAGGTATTGTTTGAGTCGAGCTATTCGAAAAAGGTCCTACTGAGTAATCTAATAGCTTTTCCGTGATATTCTCCCCAGTTTCTGTTGAAGCTAGATGTAGAAGCTACAAATTGAGTTTTATTTCAGTCTAAAATTCGCTTCCAGCTAAATTTAGAAGCTCTAGATTTTTTGTATGCCGAATTCCTTTATTATTCTTTCGCGAGTATAAGTGAAGCTGTTCTAGCTAGTTCCTATCCAACCTCACAAGCATGCATGGAAACTTAGTACTAACATTTGGTATGAATGGTTGCAGCTGAGCATGGAGCTCATCATTTGTGGATACTCGCAGTGACTCTCCAAAGCTCGAACAGGGAGATGGCCGCAATCCGTGCGCATCCATTTGTCGATACCTTCCGTAGGAATTGAGTTAGTGTTTAGGCCTCCATGGCTGTTCATGCTTCTGTACATCTGCGAGAGGAATGATCAAAAGGATATGAGGAGTCATCAAGTTCTTCTCATTTGAGAAAAAGGCAGTAAGCGATCTGCTTCATTCATTACGTAAATGAACTAAGCATATGGAGATGTCCAGCAAAACAAAAGGAAAACAATTGGTGATCTACTACTCTTTTTCGCTAAAAAATGACATTATTTCTTTGAAGCCAAATACCGCACCGCAACTCAAGAGTAGTAAGCACCGTCTTCCTTTTTAGAATTCTCTTTGCTCCCTAACAACACCTCATATTTTCCCCAGTTACTGCACACTCCACCATAAATGTTCCTTGTCCATTTTCCGAGTTACGAAGAACATCATATGTGATGATCATATTGTGGAAGTTTGATTTAGTTATAAAAAAGACTAATCTTAATTTTCTTTTTTTAAAAAATAAAAGAACTCCATGTAACCATAGATGCAATACTGGAGCAGGAAGATAACAACAAACATGCAATAATGGTGGATACATACCAAACAATATGAATTGAAGTGCTTTTACAAAAAGAAATCATATATATATATATATATATATATAGAGAGAGAGAGAGAGAGAGAGAGAGAGAGAGAGAGAGAGAGAGAGAGAGAGAGAGAGAGAGAGAGAGAGAGAGAGAGAGAGAGAGAGAGAGAGAGAGAGAGAGAGAGAGAGAGAGAGGAAAACCTTAAGAAGTATTAGATAAAGGAGGAAAAAAGAAAACCTAAACAGCAATAAGTTGGTAGCTTAAAAACCTTGGTTATGTTGAAGGATATAACATAGGAGGGACATAAATATTAAATATATGTACCTAAAGATGGATTTTAAATGAGATACCAACAATATGAATTAAAGTGCTTTTACAAAAATCAATCATATATATTTCTCGGATAAAGGAGGGAAAAAAATAAACTAAAGAGCAGTAAGTTAGCAACTTATTAAAAAAAAAAAAAAAACTTGGTTATGTTGAAGGATATCATAGAGGGGGCCGGGCAAATACCTGAAGATGGCTTTTAACATGAGATATGTTTACTCCCTTCACACCCATCAACTGCAAAATTCGCTTCGGTGTTGCTTCTGTGAACAGATGAAGAACAAATAAACGCATACAATGTAAGTAAGGATGAGAAGGATGAGCTAACATCAGTGATGCATGATCGACGATGATTATTATCAATATGATTTGGTAGTATTGCCAATCTCATTAAGTTGGTAATTATTATTTATCATTTAGAAGTATATATATAGTTGTAGTTCCTAAGATTTAACCTGTTAGGTTTATCTTAAGGTGATAATTAATCAAGTTTTCAATTACCTCTCATACTAAGGTTTGCCAATATCAGATCATCTATGTAGCTAAAGAGTTCACCACCCAAATTTCGAATAATTATATACTTTGTGCCCTAACATGCATAATCTTTTGAACCTGAACCTAAACTAGCAATTTAGCATACACTTTTAATAGGAAGAGAGAGAGAGAGAGAGAGAGAGAGAGAGAGAGAGAGAGAGAGAGAATTAAGCCATGATGCCATTTGATCATACTTTGCAATTATTAATCGAATCAATTAATTCGATCCCCTCACCTCAACCAAAAAGATCAAAAAAGAAAAAACTCTTATTTCAAAAGAGCGATCTAATAGAAAACGGCTTAGAAATAGTTTTAACGCCCTCAATCACATGCATGGTTGAGAGCCAAAAGATCAATTTAATAGGGACTCACAATAGCTTCAGCAAATTCAGAACAAAGCGAAAGTGAGTTACTAAAATATATGATCCACTTAAAAAGTAACAATTTTAATTTTCTGTGCCTTGTTCTTTGGTATAACCCTTTTCCTGCAGCTTTTTTGTAGTATGTTCTCATCTATTCAACGAAGTTATAATAGATTCATATTATGTGACTCTTGATTTTATTATAGTTAGATATGTTTCAAAAAGTAAAAGAAAACAATAGTACAAAAGTACTTGATCACAGTAATAAATTTGCTTCATCAAGTTGCATGCACCAATAACCATACCTAACCATCCAAGAATCAACTAGGTCTCTTATATGTTACACTGTGTGTGCACATGCATACATAACTAGAGAGAGAAGAGAAAGAGAGAGAGAAGAGAAAGAGAGGGAGAATCAAATAAAAAGTGCAAAAATTGAGGCTTAAACTTTTGCTAATTATATTCAAACTAGCTAGAACTTACTATCCTCTCCTCCGAGGCGATCGACAGCGTCGACGAAGCAGCGGTGAAGCTCCTCGGTCCATCGTATGCGGGGGACTTGAGATCGGGTGTACTGCCTCAGTCCTGATCTCCTCTCTAACCCTCTCATGATGATCATATCTCTTATTTCACCTTTGTTTCTCTCTCCCTCTCTCTCTCTCTCTCTCTAGATCTAAAGGCTTTTTCATGAAGGTGATCATAAGAACTTTGTTGGTGATAAGTTAGGCCCCATACACACCAACCATGCGAAAAAAAAACTATGGAACCTCTTTACTTATCCGTTAGCACTGTTAAAAATTCATTCTTTTTCAATAATAAATACCGTTGTAATTGATAACTTTTAATTACAGTAATAATATTTTACCACCATTGCAAATCGTTATTATAAATCTTATGGTAATGTACAACTAAATAATAAGATTTTTATTGTCACAGCAGTGCAAACTGTTGCAATAAAATATATTTTGTGATATAATTTAATTTTTTATTCAATTTAAATTGATGTAATAGAAGAAATTTTTTGTAGTGTATGTTACTGTATGAACAAGGTGATCCAGCCTCTTATCTCTCTGACTAGGTCAAGTCAAATATTACTTCACTGCCTAAAAGAAAATATTGAACCAAACCCTAGTTTCAGAAAAAGTAGCTATACCTAGGTATGTATAGCTAGGGTTATCTAACACTATATGAAGTTATTGCATGTTTTCTAATTAAGTTTGTACAAGGACTAAATTAACCTTGGTAAAATTTCGAAATTCCATGATTGCCATGTACCTAATTAGGGTGTATAGATTTTTTTTTTTTTTTTTTTTTTTTTTGCAATATGTAGTTTTTCCTTTCCTGGTATTGAATTGCGAAAGAGGATTCATATACAAAGGATTTTGTCTAGATTTTTTTGAGGATTAGTTCATATAAGTAAGCAATTAACTTCGCTTACAATCAATTTCATGCAGAACCCCTATTCAGGCCATTTAGAGCTTCTTAGGGGTGGCAATCCGGCTCGCCGTTTGCGAGCCAGCTCGTGTTCGGCTCGAAATGAGCTCGAGTTCGGCTCGTTCGTTTAGTAAACGAGCCGAGCACGAGCTGAGTTTTTCAGCTCGTTTAATAAACGAGCCGAACACGAGCTGGGGTCAGCTCGCTCGTGTTCGGCTCGATAACAGCTCGAATATATATATATATATATATATGTATATATATATATATATATATATATATATATATATATATATATATATATATATATATATATATATATATATATATATATATATATATATAATTTATATAATTTATATAATTTATATTTTATATATATATATAATATATATTTTTATTATTTAACTTTTAGAAAAACTAAAATATAAAATCAAATTTAATTATAAAAAGACTCATTTATATACAAAATTTTAATAATTAGATTAAAATTTAATAGACAAGATTTTATAAATTTATTTTTTATATATATATCCAAACTACTTTTTAAAATTTATTATTCGTGGGTCAGCTCGTGAGCCAGCTCGTGTTCGGCTCGTTAATAAACGAGCCGAACACGAGCTTGATTTTTCGGCTCGATACTTTAATGAGCCAGCTCGTGTTCGGCTCGTTTATTAAACGAGCCGAACACGAGCCGACCCCGGCTCGCTCGTGTTCGGCTCGTTGACACCCCTAGAGCTTCTGTAGTGTTATTTAACTTAAGCCCTAAAAAACCAATAATAATTTTATTTTTTATTAAAAAATCCTCCAAAACTTTTGCTGAAACGAAAAGCAGAAGAAAAAATCAAAGGTTCAACTTAGCACCTTTCGAATTAATTCATTTCAGTTTCCGCCATTTTTAGTAAAGCTTCAGACTTTTTATTCACCAAAAAGTCTTGTACTATTTGTCTAATAAAGAAAAGTTGTTAAGCGGAACCAAACAAGCACTTAGTTAGTATATATACACTCACCAAGGAAAACTCTCTCCTTTTTTATTACTCACCCCATTGGAAACTTCAACAATTAACGGTGTAAACCGACCGTCCCTAGTGCAAGTGGCAAAGGGTTTGGTAGTTGGTGTCCGAGGTCTCGAGTTCGAATCCTAGTTGATTCACATTTCCAGCTAAGTTTATTTTTAAAAGAAATAAATGAAGCGGGTAGCGTGCTGTCTTTCTCTCAAAAAAAAATAATTAACAGTGTAAGAATCAATGGTTAGCTATAAATACCATGGCCAAAACCACTAGCAAATTTACTAGCTATATGGTGATAAAAACTACATATACATATATATATATACATATATATATATATATATATATATATATATATATATGTATAGCAATGAGCATATGATTCTCATGCATGCATAAAAGCAAGCTTAAAGCTTATTTTATTTATTTATAGTACTTAAGCTCGCACTAAAGCATGTGGTTTACATAAGAAGCTTGTGGGGCTAAAGAAATGTATCAAGTCAAGGGTGCAGTACAGTTGTAGCTTAATAATTAATCCACACACAGCAACGATGACGATATCATGGACGAAAAAGGAGAGAATAACGTGACATTAATTGTTCAATGTTTGTACACGTTTCTTTGTCAAAAATGGTGCAAAATCTCTATCAAATTAATGCACACACTGCTTTGCTCAAGTGGACAAGGACAACCACGCTTGGAATCAATAGTTTTGCCTAACAAATATTTCTATTCTACTTTAAACAAAAACAAAAGAAACAAAAGATGATAGTGGCGTTTGTTAATATATATTTCTGGGTCTGTTTTTTTAATAGATGGATCTTTCCGGTAACATGGTATCAGAGCCAATTCTAAACCCCTTCGTTCTGTGAGGTTGTCACCTCTGATATTTAACTAGTTTAAGTTTCCGTAATTATGTAATGGATGAATTAAATTCCCATCTCCTACCTCAGCTATCATCTCCTATTTTATCTATAAATTTCGTGTGATTTTCATATCCATTAATTCTGCATGTGATTTCTTAATAGATCGATTTAAGCCCTTTTCTTAATAAATCACGTATTTTCATATTCACCATGCATGTGAGTGGCCTGAGATGTTAATATCTATTTCTAGACCATTACTTAATAGATTGATCTTTTGAGTAACAGCGTTAACAGAGCAGTTTTTATTATTAAACAAGTTCGAGTTATGATAGTCCAATATCAAGGTCAAGCTCGAGCTCAGCTTGTTTACACCCCTAAATTAATGTTTATTCGGGATCATATGCGTACGTACGCAAGCACATATATACATAGATACAGTAATACATATATATATATATATTTACTAACGGTATAAACTACCTTGTGTCTTGATTATTTACTTTGAATTTTCTCTCTAATATGTGACACAACATACTCGTGATCAAATCAAATTGCGACTTTTCAAATTCGCACTTTACGGCCTCTAATTGGTCAAAATTAAGGGCCCGTGGTGGACATGACTCGACACAAATTACCAAAGAATATCTTAAAGTGACCTTAATGAACATTTAAGATTTATATTTGGAGATGGGAAAAGGAAAAAAGTAATTTTCACATCCATTAATTTTTCTTAGACAAAATTGTCGTGCATGTCAATGAAAGACGGTGCCGACTTTAACTATTTCACTTTCTCTCTCTCTCCCTCCCTTTCTTTGACGTTCTCATTGGTGTAATTGCTTGCCGTGTTGTATACTTCTATAAACTCTCTCTCTCTCTCTCTTTTTTTCTCTCTGAGGTGTGAGATGAAAATGAGAAGGGAACAAACAATGGGAGCTCAAGAATATAATGATAATGGCCTAACAAAACGTTTGTACGTAATGCATTAATAAATGGAAGACGACATCTTTCACTTTATTGGGCCTGGTTAGTTGAGAAACTTTGACACCACTACTATCGATATCTAGAGTAGCTGGTGGATACCTTCTTATTGTCTGCGTAATGTGGCTGGAGTTTAATTCCTGCTTCAAGTAAGGAGTGCGTGTGTGGAGCAGCTTACACGCGTCTTCAAGAGAGAGAGAGAGAGTTTCTGATTCGTAATTGGATAATGCTAGTATAATGTGAACCGGGTTCAATTCATGCTTCAAGTAAGGAATGCGTGCGTGGAATAGTCTACAGGCGTCTTCGAGAGGGAGAGCGAGAGTTTCAGATTCATAATTGAATACCGCTAGTACAAATGTGACTCGGGTTCATTCCTGCTTCAAGCAAGGAGTGCGTGTCGATGTGTCCGCATGCATGACATGGAGCCTTTTGGTGACTTGATCTTGTATATATGTAGTCCGAATTAAGTGGTGTATAAATTTGCCAATACAGTAGTAATTCATCAAATTAATATCCTTTGTAAAAGACCTAAAGTGTTCTCTTGATCGATCGGTTCGAATGGTCAAATCTCTCTCCATTGTCATCAATTAATAGCCGATGTTTGATGGTACATTAGGAATTAAAGAGTACCGTGTGCTACACGTCCCTTAAAATGTTGTTCTTACGACCTGTTGATCATCAATTTGTTCACGTACATGGTATTAATAAAGAGAATGATCAAATGTTTCATGATCCATACAATTACCACATAGACTTATAAATGTACCAATTATGGGTAATAGATCCTTTTCCCTTAGGAAAATTGATTCATCAATCGCTCGTGTCGGAGTACATGTACCTCTCATCGCAATTTATAGAGGATTTGAGGCTTTTAGTTTGAGAATGATCTCAAATATTCAGAGTCTTTTTTTTTTTTTTAAACAAGATGATCTTTTAGCATTTGTTAATCACTTATTAATTTTCTCCAAAAAGGACTTGTCCTTGCTTGAATAAATTGTACACCTTGACTTCTTTAATACGAACTCATTTTCATTGTGAGTGAGCATAAGGAATTAACACAACAAAGAAATTTCTAAGATCAAACAGTTGTTCAACCTCTGGATGCAGATTCTTTCTTCTATCGGACACTAATATCACTATTATTATTATTCCTTTTTTTTGTGTGTGTGCGTGCGTGCGTGTACCAACACCTTCTTCGAGGCCTTTGTTGCCTCAACCCTGTAGCCTAATTCATTTCTTTAATGAATGAAGCGGATAGCGTGCCACCTTTCTCTCTCAAAAAATAAAAAAAAACACAACAAAAAAATTAGAAAGAAAAAAAGTTGATTCAAAAGTGCTTTTCATTCTTAATTATAGAACTAAATATTATCCACTACCTTGGTAGTTAGTATATATCTAAGTTTCAACTAGAAAGGAAAAATAAATAAATCCAAAAGGGAGCATTGGAAATCCTAATATATATAGGTAGAAGCTTTGAGCAAGCAAGAAGAGGAAATGAGAATGGTGTTTAATTTCCATCCAAAATTGAAGCTTCTAAAGAAGTGTTATTTTGGTAGAGTTATTCATGGATGTATAATGATCGATCTATGTCATTTGATAATGTTTTCGGTACAGAATTTAGGCTCATTTTTTATTTTAATAAATTTATAGACACAAGATTTATATTAAATATGCTAATTAAGTCCGTAAAGACAGATGACACATCTAAATTTTAAAGTTAAAAAGTTATTAAATAGTTTAAATTAATAGGTTATAAAGTAAACTAAAATTTTTTAAGATAGTCAATTGAAATCAGTAGTATACAGTTTAGATAAGTTCCATACATTTTCACAGGGGATAAAATTAAAGAAAGTAATTGTGGAATGAAAAAAAAAAAAAAAAAAAAAAAGAATTATTGGAACAACATGCAACAATCAAAGCAAATTTTGGTCACAGTATTCGGCGTGACACGTGTCCGAGTTTGATTGGAGGATGGTGAATTTTCCATCTATGGTACTGTTCGCAAAACTGTTGTAGCTTTGTCTTTGACTCTTTGACTGGTCAAAGCTTGTACCAAACGTGGTACGTTGCTGTGACATGTCTAAAAGCATCTTCACTGGTATGTCTCCTGATTTAGATTGAGTTTTTTGTTTTAATTTAAATCACCTACTGATGATAGTGATAGAAATATAAGATTTAGGATGTTTAAATACATGATTGATGAATATAAGATTTAGGATGTTTAAATATTGTAAATAAGTAAATTTTTGAAAGGTACAAATGCAAAAAAGAAAATTTTAAAAAAACAGAAAAAGTTACTTGGGCTTTACTTTTCCTTGCAGAGTAATGTATTTGGATCCATTTATAAATCATAACTCAGCAACCAAAACAAGATGAAAAAGAAAAATTAAAAACAATAGAAACATCAGGAGCATCACACACTACTGAAACACTGAGTACTTCAAAATTGGGCAAATATTTTGAAGCTTGAGTATCAGAAACAATACTGGCCAATTAATTTTCAAATTCAAATATCGGAAAAGATCTTAAACTTATGTTGATTTTTCCATCAGTTGGCGCGCAAAATATACAATTTTTTTCTTTAGGTAGCAATCCGCATATCTGTGACACCCCAATAATCTCACGTCAGATAGTTATGGCTAGATGTGGGGGTATATAAGCTTGATTAGGCTACACATAATAACTGGGCTTAAGTATTTTGGGCCGGTGGTTTTGGTCCAATCAGTTATTATTGCTAACGGGTCGGGTCGTTACATTTGGTATCAGAGCCAGTTTACCAGCCAGAAGTGTGAGATAAGTCTTGGCTGAGCCAGGGTCGGAATGACAGACTAAGTCAGGATCGGTGAATGACAGGCTAAGTCAGGATCGAAATGACATAGGCTAGCGAGACAAGTCTCACATCGCCTGGTGATCTTGGGCTGTGTGTGTGTTTAGGACTGACGAGAACGTCAGGGCCTAAACGGGGGGAGTCTGTGACACCCCAATAGTCTCAGATCGGATGAAAATGGGATTGTCATTGGGTATATAAGATGACTCCACCCTAATAATAATAACTGGACTTAAGCATTTTGGGCCGGTAGTTTGCGCCCAACGAATTATTATTGCTAGCTATGGCTAGATGTGGGGGTATATAAGCTTGATTAGGCTAGACATAATAACTGGACTTAAGCATTTTAGGCCGGTGGTTTTGGCCCAACAGTTATTGTTGCTAGCGGGTCGGGTCAGGTCGTTACATTTGGTAGCAGAGCCGGTTCACCAACGGAAGTGTGAGATGAGTCTGGGCTTAGCCAGGGTCGGAATGACAGACTAAGCTGGGGTCGGTGAATGACATGCTAAGTCAAGATCGGAATGACAAAGACTAGCGAAACAAGTCTCACATCGCCTGGTGATCTTGGGCTATATGTGTTTAGGACTGACGAGGACGACAAGGTCGGAATGACAAAGACTAGCGAGACAAGTCTCACATCGCCTGGCGATCTTGGGCTGTGTGTGTTTAGGACTAACGAGGACGTCAGGACCTAAATGGAGAGAGTATGTGACACCCTAATAATTCGTGGGCTGTGTGTGTTTAGAATTGACGAAGACGTCAGGACCTAAATGGAGAGAGTATGTGACACCCTAATAATCCCACATCAAATAGTTATGACTAGATGTGAGAGTATATAAACTTGATTAGGCTAGACATAATAACTGAGCTTAAGCATTTTGGGCCGATGATTTTGGCCCAACGAATTATTACTACTAGCGGGTCGGGTCGTTACAATACCTATATTTACACTGATGTACACAAATGTCACACATGGGAACTGGTTAGAAATAAGAATAGGGATAACCAACGTACAACATTAATATACCAAAATACTTGCACAAATTTGCCGAAACAAAGTAGAAGAAAACTAATATATATCCTGCTTCCTTTAAGTGATTTATGATACAAAAGAATTCCATAACTTTACAAGAGAAGCCACAATAGATGCTTTCGCAATCCACAAACCCCTTTCTTAACTGATTTATTTCACCAAACTATTTTTACGCTCCTCCGTAGCATCTTTCGCTCTTTCTCCTGCCTGCTAGCCATCAAAGTATTCGGTCGTCTGCAGCACCCTCTCTCCATTGAGGAGGGGTCGAGAATTTGGAATGCTGAATAGAAGAACTGCCTACGCGAAGCTGTTGGAGGGTCGCAAAAGAGTCTCTCGTAGCAGACATTGCCTCGAAGAAGCGGGTACACGACGCGAGAGCGGCAGGAATGGGACGAAGCATTTCCTACATGTTATATGCATAATCTTTAGTTTTTTTCTCTTTTTTTTGGGTTCAGAAGTTTTGAAATTCTAGCTAAAGTCAAAACAAAAAAAAGTCGTAAGGTAAAATATTTCATTATACAAGTACTCACAACTTACCCCCCAAACTGAAGGGGCCTCTCTGAAATTCTGGCTCCACTGAAAATCAGCAATAGATGCTGTCAAAGCCCCATAGTCACTAGCAGCCTTCATCAACAACTCCGAGAATTGTTTCTGAATCGCGAGTAAGAAAATCAAAAGGCAGATTAGAAAACTAAAAGGGAAAAAAAAAAAATCTCAAAAAGTAACCATGTAGAAATGGAGATTTGGCAAGCACTGAGAAGTAATATAACTCCTGAGACTTGGTGCTTGTTTGTTCTGGCTTTCGGAACAGATATTTCATTCCAAAACACAAAAGTAAATAGCACTTTCCATAGCGAGAAGCTAAACAGAGCCCTAAAAAACTGTAATCAAAAGCTTCTAATTCTGCTGCAGCAGGAATCAGTTGGGCAAAACTAATTGAAAAATCTTTAACATGTTCATGAACAGCTTCTCATAACAGCAGAACTAAAAGCTCCAGTCAATCCGGCCCTTAGGATATAAAATTTGTAGTATTATACTACTCGAAGTGTTTAGCTTTGTACTGTTCTTTATATCATGGGTGCAGCTTTAGACCTCCTACCTGATATTCAGCTTCCACCGGAATGCAATCAAGAGAGTACGGTTGCTGAAGTCGAGCAATGATGCGATCCTGCAAAAATAGAAGTGTCAATGCATAGATGAACACAGCAAAGCAAGTATTTTAAAAATTCTTATACCCATGATAACTGGAGTTGTAAAGTCGAATGACTACAAGAATGGACTGCACTATAGAACATAAAACTGGTGCTGAAACAAAAAGAAATTTCTTCTAAGCCCCGTTTACCTTGTTTTGAATTACATCTTTCAGAATAGCAGTAATTCTGGCCAAGGACTCGCATTTCTTTTCCATTTCACTCACATGTGTCAGATGTGCAATGGTCTTATCATCCTGAGTAATTCAAAAGAAAATATATTAGGAAAATTGGGATGACAAAAAGTAATATATGGATACATAAGCATAAAATAAGCAAATTCACACAGTGATCAAATGATAAAGGAACAGTAATACCTAGTAAGATTCAAATGGTTGAAAAAGGATAAGTTACAAAAGTAGCAATGATTTATGACTACAAAATTTAGTTGGGGATAAGTTACTGTATTAGAGGAGAGGATGAAGGGATATTTTAATACTCATCGGCAGTACGACTAAAACATAAATAACATCAAACCTGAAGTTAAGAGAAGCCAACTTTCATAGCATAGGCATTACAACAAATAAAGAAAGGAAGAAAAGGAAAGAAAAGAAAGTAAAAAAAAATAAAAATGGTTTCATCGATCCATTTATTACAATCAGCAAACTGGAGGTAACTCACATCATATGACCATTCTTGTGTTCCTCGTAGCTTGTGTAGAGCATCAGGAAAGCAACAAATTAAAGTGATGCTACTCATGCAAAGTAGTCCTACTTAGTGCCAAACGCGTAACAAATCACTTGATAAAGCCAATTTGCAAAAGAATAAAATAAAGCTACATCCACAATATTACCAAAGAAATAATCTAGCCCATACTAAACAAGAACTATTCAATGGAATTAGCTGAGTATACAATGCTTCACCCTTAACAGTGCAATCAAAGATTCGCATGATAGTTAAAAAAAAAAAAATTATGGTTTAAATCTTAACCTCTGATCCATTATCATGTCCAGGTGATCGAATAGAAGCTAAACACTAATGAAATTACAATACCAGAGAACTAAACACTAACAAAATTACAATACCAGATAAAAAAGTAAATCAGTACAAATATGGTCACATGACTTGTTAAACAATAGCTGTTTCTTTCAAAACGAGTAGGTCATACAAGAAGTAAACAGAAAATTCATTTCAAAAGTGAGACTACATATGCACCTTTCGCCCTTGAAGTTCAACTTGCAAATTAGCAATGTTTCGTTGTACAGAAGTCAATTCTCTCAAGACCTTTATCAAGTCATCGCCTTTCTCAGCAGTAAAGGAGTTGGTTTGATCTTCCTACAAGGAACCACAGCGCTATGTATCAGAGTAATGAATTCAAATTAATCTGGTACCTAAATAAGCATAGGAAAACGCAATCTAACCAAGAAAAGGCACAATAGAGTGTTCACATTTGCTCTCCACATAGAAGAAGTGCCGGCCCAAAATATTTAAGACCAAACTAACATCAAAAGGAACCACATTTAAAGAAGAGGATAAAGTAAAACAGATACTACACCTCAGTTAGCATAGGAATTAACGATTTAACCTAGAAAGGCCACAACAGGAGATACACATTTGCCTCCACACATAGAACAAGTGCGATCGCAAAATTACGACCAAATTATCATCCAAAGGAGCTGCATTTACCGAAGAAAAGAGCTAAAATCTACTAACAAAATGAAGGGGAAATAAATGCCTAAATTAGTACAACGAATCACAATTTAACCCAGAAAGGTCACAATAGAAGACTCAAATTTGCCTCTCGCCACAGAGAACAAGTGCGATCTGAAGATTACAATCAATTTAACATAGAAAGGAGCCGCATTTAACAAAGAGGAGCATCAAAAGCCAGTAACAATGTAGCGAAAAAAAAGAAAACCTCAAATTGGCACGGGAATTCACAATTCAACATAGAGAGAGCACAGTAGGAGATTCAAACTCGCCTCTCCACATAGAACAAGTGTAATCCGAACATTTATAAGGCCAAATTATCATCCAAAGGTAGCAACAAAAAAAAAAAAGGAGGAAAAATAGGGGGGAAAAGGAAACTGGTGAGAGGAATGGGGACCTGGAAGGGAGGGGTGGAGAAGCCGAGATCGGAGGCGATGGAGAGGGCTTCGGCCATTCCCCCGACCCGCTTCGGGGGCTTCTTCCCCACCAACGCCGCGTCGCCCCACGCCGACATTTTCAGGTCTCCGAGATCCGAGACGAGGGTTTCGTGGTAGGAGGAGGACGAAGACGAAGACGAAGACGAAGACGAAGAAGAGAGAGAGAGAGAGATTGGTGGGACGGCCACTTCAAAAAGAGCTAATAAGTGTACTCACCACCTCTCTCCAAACCAAACCAAAATAATAATAATAATAATTAAAAAAATAATAATCTCCGAATGCATTTGGATCCGGGTTGATGGAGCTCCCCTCGTATTGAATCCGATCTTAGCCACTCAAAACATAAAGTGGGAGAAGAAAAAAAAATAAAAACTCTTTCTTTATTGTCTTTTTGCATAAAAATTTTATTAGTTTTGAGCTTTTGTAAAATTAAATCGTTATTTTTAATTTTACAGATTCGATCCGAATTTTTAGTAAACTGACCAAAATATTCTTGTTATTTTTTCTCTCTCTTTTTTTTTTTTCTATCGCTCTTTTTTTTTCTCTTCGAAGAAGGCATCCCTGCGCCCGCGCCCCCCGCGCCCCAGCGCCCGCTTGGGCCGGCGTCGCTCGGGACGGCGGCGGCGAGTGGCGGGCCCGCGGCGCCGGCGCCGGGCCCCGCCGCTCGCCCCACCGCGGGCCCCGCCGCCGCCGTCCCGAGCCACGCAGGGTCTCTGCCGGCGTTGCTCGCCCCGCCACGGGCCCGTCGTCGTCCTCGTCCTCCTCCTCCTCCTCTGAGGCCTCCTTGTCGTAGTCGTGCTCCTCCTCCCTGCCTCCCCCGATTCTGAGCGCTTCCTCAAGATCCGCCCCGCGCCGCGCGCCCCGGAGAGGAAGGTGACCGAATCCGAACTTGATTGGGGAGAAATTATGAAACTAGAAAAAATAGTACAACGAGGACAACTAGGAAGAAGAAAAAAAAAATAGTGTAATTTTTATCCAAACCCTCTTATCTTAATCACTCCTAAATAAAACAGTAAATGAGAATATAAAAATAAAAAAAAAATCCAACCAGTCGCGGAAACGAGGTGGAAAGTGGGTAACCTCTCCTGTGCCCAAATCCGTCCTGTTTCTATTCCTAGCCCGGAGTATGAATTTTTGTTTAATTAAGATTATTATTATTATTTTTTTTTTTTTTTGAGCATGGAGCTCTAGCTAGGCACCAAGGCTAAAGCTTTGGATTGTACCTCATATTCTCCGAATTGATTCCCAATTTTAAAACGAAGTTAATGCCCAGTTTTCACCTTAAAAATTCTTTTTAGAGGCAAATAGTGTAAGTTATCCTTAAATGCATGATTTGTGCCTATCTACCAATTAAATGCAGTAGCATCTGTTACTAATTAGGTTTATTTATTTGAATTATGAATTA
This sequence comes from Puya raimondii, assembly GCA_016920855.1. Classification (NCBI taxonomy): domain Eukaryota; kingdom Viridiplantae; phylum Streptophyta; class Magnoliopsida; order Poales; family Bromeliaceae; genus Puya; species Puya raimondii. The sequence continues at coordinate 216,564,738 of JABWPP010000050.1, forward strand.
TTTTGAGTCAGCTATCTATTTTTTAAAAAAGTTTAATGTCACTGCTCAATCTTTTAATTTAATTAATTTAAGTCAATTAACAGTATTTTAATTTTAAAATTTAAGTTAATTACTTACTTTAATAAATTTATAGTTGTGAAATTACATAGAGTGTACCTACTAAAGCTGTAAAATAAGTAATACATTCAAATTTTAAAAGTTAAAGTGTCATTGATTGAATTAAATTAAATAAATTGAAAGATTATATAGTAAAATCAAAATTTAAAAATATCGGAATAACTGATTTAAAATAGTTCATAATTCATATAAGTTTGGTACGTTTTTATCTATTAGTTATATTGCTCATCCGTTCAGTAATAGTTAAACCCGGTTTTTTGCAACGTATTCGGTCCGGTTCGGTTTTCTGTTTTTCTTGTTTCCCTCTTTGTGCCAATTTTAAATTTCGAAAAAGAAAAATTCCCAATTTCGCCACTCTCGCTCTCTCTCTCTCTCTCTCTCTCTCTCTCCCTCCCCCCTCGATCTCGATCTCGGCCTCAATCGATTCCCATTTCGAAACCCTAATTCGCCTCCCCTATCCCTCAATCTCTACCTTCATTCCCTCTCGCTGTTGTTGTGATTCATGAAGCGATCGAAGTGTCGGGCGATCAAGGCGGTTCTAGGGTTCCTCGAGTCGGTGCTCATGGGGTGCTTCTTCGCGTGCTTTAGAATCAAGGACGACGAGCGGAGGAAGACCCCTCCGCGCCAGATCTCGATCTCTTCGAACGATAGGGTAAGATGATAAATCTCTTTTTTTGGATTAATTTTTGGTAATTTAATCTCCATTTCGTTGCTTAATTCGTGTCAAACTATTCTGATTATTACAGGATAATCTCCTGTCGAAGAACAATCTTGGATCGGTGTTTCTGAGTGAGGATAAAGGTATGGTCTTTGAAATTTTGAGTAAAAATTTGTTCAGAAATATAATTATATCATTATTTTGGTGAATCTGAATTAAATTTTGCTCTTTTGCTCCTTAGACATCGAAGAATGTGGTTCTCCATGTGGATTTAACTCGAATCAAAGTTTTCAGGAGGTTTCTGATGATGACAACATCAATGGGGATCTCAAACGTGAGGTTTGTGCAATAAATAGTAGTGTTCGATTGTTAAATTTTAGTGGATGTTGGAATCTCCTCTTCTTGTGGTTCTCTGTGCTTTTTATTAGCATTTGACATGCATACCCTGAAATGTTTCATGTTAACATTCTCTTTTACATATGATTTCTTATTTCTCGGCACCTTGAAAATTATTTGCTTCAAATTTAGTTCACTCAAAATAGTTGTGGCCTTGCGTGCATGGATTTAGAGCATGTTGCAGCTTTTAAAATGTTGAGGAGATGTTCCTCGCCTTCTTGTTTCCCTTTAAGCATGATTATCGATATTGTGATGTATATAGCTTATTTTATGAACTAAATTTGTGTATGCTTTTCAATTTTGTGAATGAAAACATATGATGGATTATGGATTTCTTGTGACCACCATGCACGTCAATTTATATTTGTTAACGAATAGCCGATCTATGTTAACCAGGCCAAGTACCTCAAATCTTGTGGCGCAATATCGGAAACTCCTACGGAAATACGGAAAGCTTTGAGCAAAACAGAAGTTAGAACTTCTAATAAGGATGACTCATTTTTGAAATCCTTTTCATTCCACCAAAATTCATCTTGTAAGAAACTTCAGCTGGATGTACAGTGTAATGAAGTATCTGATGTTCTACCACAGCTAGAAGGAAACTCGAGTCCTCCAGAAATGTTATTGGAAGGGTAAAATTTCTCATCCCCTCATCTTTTTTCTTCAAACTTTGCTTTAGTTGAACCATAAATTTTATTTTATTTTTTTTGTGTCGTTGAATGCAGATCCGTGTCTGATGAAAACCGGATTCCAAGGGCTGGTATGAATGAAATTGAATTAGGGTATAAAAGTGATAATTTTGACAAATCCCCCTCTCCGAATGACACCAAAATTCAGCAATCCTATGCTAGCGATTCTCCTTATCCAACTCCTTTGATTTTGACCGATGAAATGCAAACTCCCGCAACAATTCACCCGTCCCGCTTCGAAAACCCTAGGACGGGGAGGCGTGCTAGGATCCGAACTCAGTATGCTTATCCTGTCCTGAAACCTATAGACAATTTACCACATCGGAAATCACTAAGCGAAACCTCATCTTGTGCAAAGAAGCTAGTACCAAATGCAATCTCTCCTGTGCCTAAAGATTCGGAGGTTTCTAAGACGAGAAGGTCAGTGTTTGCAACTCCAAATAACAAGGAGAACCTAGGCAAGGAGAATGTCAATAATGAGGAGCCTCTCTACGTCAATAGTAATAATAGTGCACAACAAATTTCGGACAGCAAAGATGAAGTAATAGACACTCCAAACCTTGTTGTTCCGAGCTTTTCTCAATGGCTGAAGCCGACGACTCTGAAGGATGAGAAAGAGGATATTATGGACAATAAAGAGAGCTATGATGTGGATAGCCCTATTATTGGGATTTTTGATGAAAATTGGAGGGACGATGGGTGTACTCGTGAATTGCCCAAATGTTGGGATCGAAATGGAATTCCGAATTCAACGACCAAGTACAAGGAGGTATAGAATTACGTGTTCTGCTCACTCTTGATTCATTGTACTGGAGTGACCATTCTTATATTCCATTTATGTCTTCTCTCTCTTTTTTCCTTTTTTTGTTCAGGATCAGAAGGTTAGTTGGCATGCTACCCCTTTTGAAGAAAGGCTAGAGAAGGCTTTGTCAGATGAGACATTATTCCCTCAAAGGTCGACTATATTTACTGTCTCTAATCTTATATTCAGTTTCATGCATTATTTGAAACAAATATTTGTCTATTTTATCTTTAATAGTCTATTGAGGGTTTAACATACATGTACTTTTTTCCTGCGAAATCATCTATCTAAATATACACCCCAGTAAAGTCTGAATTTTCATACATATATCCCGAGAGTGCAGTTTCTTAGAAAAATACCATTATCTTTCTACAAATTTAAATGTTTCGGAAGGGGATGTAGCAAAAACGCAAATGGATAGTAGACGGAGAGTGAATATAATCTCTTGTTTGCTTACTAAATATTATTGTTCGCAGGAAGCAACTGGGAGGAAGACTAATTGAGCTCGAGGAAGTAAACGAAGAATGCGGTTCACCAGCTTCGCGGTAACAGATCAAGAGAATTTGATCTGCCGAGGAAATTACTTGCCATGAATTCTATACATAAAGTGTTAAATCCATTGAGTTCCCTTCAAATTTACCTTGTAACCTGTAGCCATTCTGTCGAAGCTTCGGCTCACTGTTGTTGTGACCTGTGACTGCTTCCTCCTCCATCATGCAGAGGAACTCTCAGTTCTGAACTATCTCATCATAAAAGGTTTTACATCTCTACATCTTTTTTCCTCTCTTTTAATTTTTGGTGGAAAAGCATGGAGAGCTACTCTCCTTTCTTGCTTCCTTTTTACTCTTAATTAACGTAAATGTAGAAAAAGGCTAAATTTTCGAAAATCAAATTTAGCAAATGTAGAAAAAGGCTAAATCTTTAAAGGTTTTACATCTCTACATCTGTTGTTGGGCATTTGGATTGACGTAAATGTAGTTTGGTTGAAAATCAAATTTGGTAAGAGTAGAAAAAGGCTAAATTTTCAAAATATGACTTTCAAACCATTTTAAAGAAAATTTGTTTTTGAGAATTTAAGTTCATGACAGCCTACTAAATTTTCTCGGTGTCTTCATAATGGATAACAAAACTAATTTTTTACTCTTAATTAACTTGATTTACGGTTTAGGGAACCAAATAGCAATGCAACTTCATTCTTAAAGATTGTTAAAGCAAAGCACTAGTTCTAACAGTGTATAAAAATTAATGTGTGTGTGAAGGGCTCCATCTATTTTTTATAGTTTCTCTCAAAAACATAACACGTGATTTTGTTTTCTAATCATAGCAGGAATAATACACAACATCCCCTGCCTCTAATGACTACTAATTATGAAGGAACAGCCGTTTTATAATGAATTTGACACACAACTCGTGCAATAAAAAATAGCACAGCATGAATTAATGTAGAAAATCCTCAGCAATAACTTTTATATTTCTTAAAAAAGGAAAATAAAGACACATGATTAAGATACAATTTCATATTGTGCCTGCTATATAATGGGAGCATTGCCCATGCGTTTTCTCTTCTTTTTATTACCTCTTTCTTTCTCATACATATACAGAACTGCTTTTTTTATTCCTATTCTCCTTTGATTATTTGGTAACTGTGTAATCACTTTTACTATATCTTTCCAAGAAATGTACTACTTTAGCATTAGATCTCTGAAGCCAATTTTCAGTTTAATCGGCAGACGGATACACACCTTGTCCAACTTGAAGCCACTTTTCTTCAACAATTTCATCTTCTCCTTCCTTGATACTATCTTCATATCTTAACAAGATACCGAATAGAATCTTTCCCTGTTTCCACCAAAACAATTTAATTTCAGTCGAGAAGCCAAAAGAAAGAAAAAAAAGGAAAAAAAATTTACTCGATTTTATGCTGATTTTGTGACAAAGTTTTAGTGCCTGTTTTCGTCTATATGATGCTAAAGTTGCTAGAGGCTCCTTCGTTTTCCGAACTCGCCCAAATTGCTGATCGATATTAATCATCTCACAGCGGTTACATCCTCCCAGTGACTGCGAATATATCAAATGATTCATGTGTTAGAAAAATTGGAAGAGAGAAAACAAAAGGAAAAGTGCAAGCTCACATCCGTCACCAAGTAAATTCGATTAAAACAAAGAAAGAAATCAGAAAAGTAAGTTCAACAGAATATTCAATGAACTCACACTAAAATGTGCTTTTCCGATTTGAAGGCTGCTCCAGCTATCCTCAACATAAGGTTTTGAACCTGAAATTACAAGATTTGGGCGAAATCTCATAGCATCAACATGTACTGGCTGCCTGGACCCAGAGATGTCTTTTCCAAAATCTGCTACAAAGAAAATATATGTCCTTTAATTTTCCCTTGAATAAATTAACTCAACAAAGAAAATGGAATAGCAAAATGTTTAGTGAACAGATTGCCAAATTAATCATATCCCGTAGATTGCACGTCAACACGCAGAAAGCAATGCCAAGTTCTTAAAATGAACAGTAAAAGTCATATCTTTAAAATTGAAACTGGAATTGTTAGAGTAAAATACTTAGACAGTCCTTACACCATGCTGATTTTGCGACTTGGTTTCTGAACATTTCACTTAAAGAAATATTGTAACTCCAAATAAGACCCGTAGACCTACGCAGTAGCATGACCTTTCTAACCCTATTTCAAGTAAACTGATATATGGAAGTCATTTCATAGAACTGTAAACTGGTCATTTTACAGGGTTTTTCCTTTTTTGCGGATCGGGGATGGATACCAAAAGTTTATGGACTGAAGTGTTTAAGTAAAAGGTACAGCAGATCAAGTTGTCATATCAGAATAATGCAAGGGCTTTTTATACATCTTAGCAGAAATGATATCATAAAAAGAAAGCAACATACTTGCATTTAAGCGGTTGTTGAGATCAAAAAGGCTCTCTTCAGATATTAGTAATAACTGTCCCTCATTAGAGAAATTCAGTTTGCTCGATGTATATCTGCATAGACCTTCTCTGCCAATCTTGTTCATGCAAGAGCGGTTCTTGGAATTTGAACATCTCACGAAGGTACAAGGACGACCAAGGGCTTTAGTGAACCACATATTAACCTCATCATCATAAGTCTGCACCTCATATCTAGTTCAATGAAAACAAGCATCAAGTCTATTATTAGAACGAGTTATCATATAAACAATCGAACCTTCAACTTCTGTTAGTCCTCCTTTGACAGCTTTATTTGCAGATGAGCAATGTTGTTTATACCTCAGAATTGTACCCCAATGAGTAATCAACTTTATATACATGGCAACTAATAATCGATTTAGCTTTTAAAATATCAAAGATGAAACATGGTAGAAGAAAGCTGACTCTTCAACATTATTTTGGAGTACATAATGCATTCTTAGGTACACGCAACACTACATGGTTTGCCAACAAGACACGACACATGAGAATGCGCACCTTTGACCATAGACATCCATTTCTTCATTCACGCTTGGTGAATGTTTTAGTAGAGAAATTAGTAGTTTCTCTTTGCAGTGTGGAGATTCTATGTACATTGCCTGAAGTTCTAAGTCAATAAATGTACGAACGGAGCACATTTCTGGAACCTGCAGAATTAAAAATTAAAGTTTATCTGAAATACATGTTCATATACCAAATATTGAATAAAGCTATGTAGATATGCTGTACAATTATATATGGACACGAAATAATCACATATAGCACTCCACATATCTGCTTATGCATACCTTTTTCTGAGTCAAAATTTCGCCACTCGGACCTCGAAGAAGCCATTCTCGATCATATTTTAAACCTATTCAGCAATAGACAGAATCAATGAAAACTATTTTCAATTAGATGTCTCTGCACATATTCCCTACGAGTACGAATTCATGGAATTTGCTTATTTCTTGCTAGTGATGACAAAATAGTCATGGATAGGAAACTAATTATAACTTTTTTTTTAACTCAAGATGATGTGTTGGTCTACTCCCAAGTGGGTAAGAAGTAATCTCCAATATGGTGGAAGGAGAGAATTGGCCCAAGTATTTAGGGGCTTGAATGTAGATTTCTATTTTCAGGGGGCTATCAAGTCCTTATATTTTTATAGGGGTTTTCAATTTCGTCCTATGATTATACGCGAGTAAATATAATAATCATCTTACAGTATTACACCAAGAAGAGATTCGCATACCAATATTACTGAGAGGCCAGCTATGCACACTGAATCCTTGTAGAGACTTCACAGGGTAAACTGTGATGGATTTTAGTTGAACAGCTCTTACTTCCTGCTGATTTGCAATACCTGTTATTCATAATCATAGATAGACAAAATTAGTCTATGTGTAAATGAAAATACTCACACACCAATTAGTTGCATGTTGAGATAGAGTCCCTAAATAGCAAGAGATGATAACTCTGTAAAATACGAAGTTTTGTTCCTTATATCCTTAATACTGAGCAGCAAATGATATCTTCAGGAAAAACTGAAAAAACAATGTAAGAGCAAACTGAAAGGCAATATAATTACTTAATGAATGAAGTGCCTTCAAACTTGATTGATATCCGTCGTTGGGCTTGGATACAAAAGAAGTTTCCAAAAAATTCAAAAATTTCTGCAAGAGGAAATGGTAACAGATGTTATATCAAACCATATTTAAAAGAAGAATTAAATTGAAAGAAGTTCTCAAGAACTACATACATTAGTATTACGTATAAACAAAGTAGCTATATACACATATATTCACTTTTCTATATAAAATGTAACAATTATAATATACAAGAATTTTGGTCACGTTGCTTCTAGGATTATTTTACAGAGGGTTTAACCGAAAATTGGAGAGAAACAGCACCTATGAGTTGTGCAACAAGAAATAATGGAGTAAATACCTCAGCATCTTCATATGTTGACATATAACCAAAAGATATCCTAACAGCACCAGTTGGTTTTCCATTTACTATGTCATTATCATCCCAGCAAACATGCCCTGCCTGACATAAAGAAAACGAGAACCATGTAGTATAACAAAAATAAATTTGTCATTGCATTACCAAAATAAGGCTCGCTTATACAACAACTACTAGTAAATTGGAAAATAACAAGGGTTTGACATATATAATAAGAATGTGATTTACCTCAAAGTTGGATATCAAATCTGAATGAGACAAACCAAGATATTTGGCACATGCACCAGGGTTGCAGAAGCAGCCTGTCTACAATGAAACCATTATAAAAAGACATTAGTCGCACAAAAAGTTTACCTGATTTTTTAATGTACCCAAGTGTATACTAGATTGTTTTACTTACACGCAAATGAATGCCTGATAATGAAGCCAACTTTTCTACTTCACGGTATCCAAACCAGGAGCCATCTTCCCTTTTCAAATTGAATGAAATAGTGGGACCATATGTTGAAGATAATACCTTAGACAGATAAGTGAAGAAACATATCAGTTATCCTTATAAGATCAAGTCCATGGATGCACTGTGATGATCATTTCACAAAGTGAACAGCTTACTGTTAAAAATACTAACCTTTGAAGTTTCTCTTCCATAGATTTTGCAAACATTCGATCCATTACCATGCTTTAAGCCCACCATCATGTTCCTTGCGTAAGTGGCAAGAGATTTTGTATGTCTATAATGGTAAAATATGATCATTTAAAGCTTTTCCAAATCCACTTCCCACAAGTAAAGCAGAATGATGTAATTTGGCATACAAAATAGAACAGTTAAAAGATTAGCAAAATTCATGAGTCTTTACCCTTGCGAAACCTGAATTTTGATCATAACCCTTAAAATGCAATTTCTTATGAAATTTTCATATGTTAAATGGATCATCCAATGCATGGATGAAGTTGGTTTTTAAATTAGAAATAGGTTTTCAAAAAAGCGTACCTTCATACGTACATGGGATAAATGTAAGAGATCAATTTTTTTAAAGGCATATGTGAAAATTCAGATTTCCCCCCCAAAAAAAAGAACATGTTAATAGATGGTTTTCCAGGGTATACATATAATTATCTCATGTTAAAAGTAGAAAAATATCTACAAAATAGCAAGAACATTTTAGAAGAGTAGAGTGTACTTGCTAGATTTCCAAGAAGTGTTTATAACTTCACAATACTACACACAGTGTTAGCATACCTGACAATAGCAGGTTTAGTCAATGAATCAACTATCTTGAAGCCATGACGAATAGAAGCTATGGCCAAGAATGATAGAGTTCCATCTTCAAGCACTTGCTCAATGCTCTCTCTTCTTCGGACAAAGTCAATATCAGCAATTGAAGCAGATACTGTGCCTAAATTATGTAGACATATTAAACCAAATAGTTTGAGATGAATATGAAGAACATAGCGAAGCCGGTAAACTGCTGACCTCCACCGAAGTATGTTTTTGTTAACAACCTGGCTGCGTCTGTCAAAGAACAATAGTACATTAAAAAGAGAACATGATAATACATTCCACTCTATAGCAAGCAGATAGCTAAACGACCTTTGCTAAAACTTTATAAAAGAAATGCAAATGTTTTGCCCACAAAACAGGAACATTGGGTTGATATGAAGTGCTAATTTCCCTCTTGAATAGAATAAAGATGCTACACTGCTTAACATAACAAGAATATATAAGGTCATTAAAACTTCAAAACCGGAAAATACAAGAATTTGAAAGAACTAAATAAAAGAAACTTCAAAGTGGGTCCGGCTAAAAAAAAGATCAAAATGTAAAGGTGACAATGATGAATAACAGGTGACGAAGTACCTGTATATTCAAGATATAGAGTAAAGAAGTACTTTATAGGCCAAACCAAACATAAGTGGAAAAAACAACCATCTGATATAAACCAATGTCAAGATAAGTAATCACAAACCATTTCGAACGACAAGCGCTCCTAGACCAGTTGGATAACCGAATATCTGACAAAGACAGCATGTTTGCAGTTAATAATATCCCTAATAAAAAGTTTTCCATAATACCGGAATGGTCAAAGTGCACACAGCATATACCTTATAAAAAGAAAAGACAACAAAATCGGCCGGATACTTAGCTAGATCTGGTGGTTCAGTTGAACATCCTTTTGCAGCATCTATTAGAACCATCCAGCAATTCCTGCATAAAATATCATATTAAATTTTTAAAAAAAAAGAGCTGCTTGTAAAGAGAACAACTAAGAGTTTAAGCATTTTTGAACTTGTCAATGCCTTAATTATATCTATTATCATGAAATCCTTGATTAGGATAATATCCAACGTTGGTATTAGTTGGATATTTCAATCAAATAGATACTATGCGCGAGAAATAGTAGTCATTGCATTTTAGTGCTATGCATATACTGAAAAATAATTCTTAGAGTTTGTAAAAGCCACTAATTTGTTTATCCCATTCCTTGTGTACTATTTTCATGTCTATTTAATTGACTAAATCATACCGTTGGTGTGATGGGACTCCTAAAATTTTTCCACCATCTTCTTTGATGCCCTTAACCAAATCAAGAGGAAACTTCTGACCTGAGAAATTGCACTCTGATGGGAATGCAAACAAATTGTATACATTTCCTGCAACCGGAAGAAAAGAAAACCGTGATAATAAGCACAACCAATTAATAGCATCATTATTTATTCAGATTTTTCAAAAAATATATCAAGTATGATCTTGATAAAGTACATCGAACGAACTGCATAAAAGACCCCATGAAGAAAATATTTTACCAGAAAGCTTGCCATTTTGCACATTTTGTGGTACTAAATCTTCAACTCTCCTCTGCACTGCGTGTTTCAAGATCCTAATAGAAGATTCATGAGTTTCGTCACGCAGATCATGATGCTCAACCTCTTCAACATCAACAGCATGAGCAGCTGCTCCTTTATTAAGAGCATATCTGCCAATGCATAAGGATAAACAATACAAAAACTCCAAGTACCTACAAATGCAAAGAGACCTACAGAAGAACTTTTCATACTATCTCATAAGACGATGGCTTTTCCTAAGAAATAAATGTAAATACATAAATATTTGGTGAAGCAAGCTGGAATCCAATAGATAGTTCTCAATGCAGGAAGGATACTCTCTAATCCCAAGCACACTGTTATGGTTTTCCATCGTGTACATGTAACAGCTTTCTCTGCTCCAAGGAAAACACTCGCCGACGAGTTTCAAAGCTGCAGTTGCCCCAGAAGTAAATATGCATTTGTAGTTTCTTGGACTTGCATTTAAATAGTTAAGGACCTGCAGCCGTGCTGCGGCAACTACGTCACTGGTGGCCATACTCGAATCACATTGACTATCTAAATCATCATGTCAAGAACCCAACATGCCATGATTTATGTGAGAAGACGAAAACAACAACGGAGCTAACTGAAAATGACCGTGAATAACCTCCACAATATAGTTCATTCAATATCTACGTGAATACACTAAAAGGAAATATAAAAAAAATAATAATAAATGGCTCAGCAATTTAAAAAGATTCTACTAGAAAGTTATGTCAGATAAGGATTAAATTGACTTAGCATAGTTTCGGTTTCCAAGCAATCCAAAATTAGATAAAAATGCACTAGGGCCAACTCAATTTCAAGCCATTTTGAAATAGGCTCTCATCTTTATCTATTTATTTATTTTGATTGGCGCCCCTTCACTCTTTAAGTAATTTGATTCAAGTAACTATAGTTAGTAAAGTTGAGATTTTTTTTTTAGTATATATATTTAAGGGCTCTATTAGCTATTAGCTGTAAACCATTGTTGTTTCATTTGCCGAGAAGTGATTAATCATTAAAGCCACTAAATTTACCAATTAAATTGAATAAAATCAATCCTAGTAAAAGGTATATTACTCCAATTTCACAAAAAAGGTCCTTTTCGGATGTTATGCGCTAAAATACTACTCCGAGGACCAATTTTTGAACATAAACCCAGTAATTCAACTCAAACCAGTATTTTTATCTCCAGTCCCAAATAAGCACTAAAAATCTAACAAAGAAAAAAAAAAAAAAAACACAAAAATTAACCCAATCTGAGGATACGAGGGTTCCCATAGACACTGTTGGCGAGCTCCTTAGCAACATCCCCCATCTGCGTCTCCGAGTAGAGCGTGGCTCCGGCGTGGTCCAAGTAAACCAACCCTAAAACCCCACCCAAAAACACACCCAATTACGCGACCGCAAAAACATCAAAAACAGATCGAATTTTGAAGGGAGAAGAGTGATTTGTGGGGGACCTTGCAATCGCTTGAAATCGAGGGCTCGGATCGCGTCGATGTTGCGGGGAGCATCAGGGTACCCGTAATCGTCGCCGAACTGCTTCAAGAACTCCTCCTTCGTCCTCGCCATTTCCTCTTCCTCCTCCTCGTCCCCGCTCAACGAGCTCGCAAAAATTAAATGCCGCTGCATTAATAGTAGATTAAATAGGACTTTTTTTACAAACTAACCCTTTACAATTTTATAATTTACAAAATAACCTTATTAAACTTGTATTTGGCAAACTAACCTTTTAAAGGCTGTGAATTATTCACCGCATTCATAATATATTAAAGGCTCTCTGCTATGACATTCTTTTAAAGGCGGCGAATCATTCACAATCTTTAGAAGGGACTAAAATTTTTTTAAATGCGGTGAATGATTCACCGCATTTAAAGAGTTAATTTTTCAAATAAAATTTTGACATAGTTATTTTATAAATTTTAAAATTTTAAAAAATTATTTTATAAAAAAGTCCGATTAAATAAGGCGTAGGGCTCGTCCAAAGTGTCGGCATTAGTCGTAGAATAACGGCGACGATGAGAGTGTCGGCGTAAACTGCGAATTGCGACCGTATCTCCGCGAAGTTTGGTACAATAACTTCCCCCACAATATAGCTTTTATGTTTTTTTAAAAAAATTATTTAGCTAAAATTTTGTTGCCAAACTTTAATTTATTATAATTTTTTATTTAAATTTTAAAAATTATTATAATTAAATTTCGCACGACTATATATTGACGCTTAGCTAGCGCATACTAATTTAATTGACTGTATATTAATTTAATTCACTATTTAATTGAATACATATTAATTTAATTGACTTATATATATTGACGCTTCGCTAGCTTCGCTAGCGTATACTAATTTAATTGACCATATATTAATTTAAATGACTATATATTGATTTATTTGACTATATATTGATGCTACGCTAGCATATGCTAATTTAATTGACTATATATTGATGCTTCACTAGCGTATCACTAATAATAAAATTGCTACATTAAAATTTGAGTGCCAAAATTTTACTTGTTTTATAGTTTGAGAATCAGTATTGAGACACCCCGCTTTCTAGGGATCACCCGCATCCTAAAATTACTGTAGTTCTAGTACGCTTAATTTTTTGAATTTTTTAGATTTAGTCACCATTCAAAATGTTATAGCTGGATTAAGAGGTTTAATTTTTAATTTTTATTTTTTTAGTATAATTCAGCTTAAGATTTGGACTTGGGGTGGGTTCTTTGACTTGAGAAGTGACGATTGTGATGAGCTCACAACGATCAGGGGATTGGGCCGGGTCAACTGGACCACATAGTCCCAATCCAAAAAAAAATTTCTTTATTTCAAGAAATTATTCCGTGTAACAGATTCCGCAGAGTAGTTGATTGATAATAGAGAAAGAGTATTTCTTGTCCATCGACGAAGATATCATTCCTTTCTTTTGAACTCGCTAGAGATTTGCTGAGCATCAGAAATCTCAGGAGATGTAAGAAAACTCTGATCGGATCAAACAATCCCGTTAACATAGGATTGAAAGAACTTAATTTGGAAAAGTTTTAATGCATTCCACCTGCTCTACCATTCGCCTCTGGAATGCTAGACTTTCTTCTTCTTCTTTTTGTTTTGAGAACCACTCTTTCATCTTATCTTATTCAATCCAATCGAGAATGTTGAATGAGACTCAATTCGAGCCGACTTAATCCAAAATCATCCGGCTTGAGCTAGCAATCCAAACCAGCTTGTGGAAGAGAAATAAGCTGCAGAGCCATTTGCAGCAGGAACTGGGCTGGGACCAAACCCGAATTGCCGAGGTCGACGATTGATTGGGCTTGTGATACATAAACTTTGTTTTGGGCTATGATCTGGTTTTGGACCTTGCGTCGGCCCACAAGGCCCTCTTCAAATTCAATAGAAAGTCTTAAAGTTGTATTTGATTATAAAACAGCAGTTCCACCCAGCCCCTGAAATTGCTATCCCCACCGTTGGAGCAGCTAATGACAATTCTCTAAGATTGTTCGATTTCCTCGAACCGCTGAAGAGTGTTTCGCAGAATAGTGGTAGGATAGCAGGACAAACTACTCTCATCCAAGGGTGTATATCCTTCTCCCCAGTCATGTAGGCAATTCCCCACCCTTGGATGGGACGGGTGTAGATCCTACACCTACTTTTGGATGTATACCTACCATTGCTTTTTCAAATTTCCATCTCTATCGCAACGCAAAAGATATACAAATGCCTCAAATAAAGCAATAATTCTTCGTACTATACTTTTCTTGACACGACTTGTATTGCAAGCCGACTTTTCCACAGACGCCAAAGTTTATATACAGTGGATTCAATTTTTATTTGGCAGGCCTTTTTGAGTAGCTTCTCTATTTTTGTTTTTGAGAAAAGGAAGCAAGCTATATGCTTTATTCATTAGGCAAAATAAATTTAGATGGAAGCAGCCAAGACCTCCGAAAGGAAAAGAACAGAAAAAAAAAGAAAAAAAAACGAGACAAATAAGACACTGAAAATAGACTAAAAGGTTTAACCTTACCGTCGGCTATCTGGTGGGTTGTCTGAACTGAGAAGAACAATATAATCTTCAGAGCGAAATGTGTCGTCTCCTCTTAGGACGTGTTTGGTTCGTTCCTTTTTTACCATGGAATCGGAATCGAAATGGATGAAACCGTTTGTGGGTGTTTGGTACGCGAAAATCTCATTCCGATTTCGATTCCCGGGCGGAATAGGAATCTCCCAATCACCCCTTTTTTCAATCCGGCCTAGGAGGCCGGATTGAAAGTTGAATCCCGACGGAATTGATATTTATTCGGATAAAATTTATTTTTTAATTTTTTTAATTAAAATATAAGTTTAAATTTAGAAATTAAATTTATAATTTTAATTTTAATTTGAACTTGAATTAAAAATTAAAATTTAATCAAGTATTTCGAATCTAATTTATAGATTTGAATTTAAATTAAATTTTAATTTAAAATATAAAGTTTTATTAAAATTTTATTTAAAATTTAAATTAAATTTATGGATTCAAATTAAAATTATAATTATAATTTTAAGTTTGAATTTGAATAAATCAAAATTTAGTTTTATATTTGGAATTATCCACTCAACTTCAAAATTTAAAAATTTTAAAATTTTGACATTATTTCAAAATTTTGATGTAAATTTTTAATATTTAATTTTCGGTTTGAATTTAAATTACTATTTTATAAAGATAAAATTGGTATATTAATTTGATTACGTTTTTTATATCTACCTGAACCAAACACCGACAATGGGATTGATTTATTCCGATTCCGATTTAGGTGACGAACCAAACAGAATTAGGTAATGAGTCATTTCGATTTCGATTCCAGTTTCTTTTCATTCCGATTCCGAATCCGATTCCGACTTCGAACCAAACGCGCCCTTAGTCGCTTGAACGTGTCAGACTACTGATGATCGCGTGAAAAGAATTCTGCTGATTCTAGAATCGGCCGGCTTCTCTATTTTAGTAAATAAAATATCTAAAGTTATAGCTGTAGCAGAAAGTTTAAATGAGATCCTACTCAAAATGGAAGTAGCAGCTTCTACTGTACGAACAAGCTGTTTCTCAGTTCTTCTTTGGGTGAACAAACTAGAAGTGACTGACCATCTCAAATAGAGGTTTGGGTACTCCTGCAGCAGCAGCTCCACCTATACATCTTTGGATTTTTTGTGTGTTTAAATTTATTCTCAGGTTCTTTGGATCAATTATTGAACATCAAGTGAAGAGTTGAAACCAATTAAAGAGGAGTCACGGGTCCATCTATCACTTCAACTAGAAAACAAACCCCTTCTGACACTCTCAACAGAGCCCATGCATCTACAAATTCTACATAAGAATGAATACCATATAGCTAAAGTTAGTATAAAAGACAATTGATTAAGAGATACCAACTCGGGTAATCACACCAAAAAGGGGAAACACATACCATTTGCATGTAGCATGTAGTAGCATAGGTAAAATTGTCCGGGAACCCCTTCAATTATTGGCCATTTTGAAATATAGAGGGTTTCATTAACTCCGTCGATGATTCTTCTGCCTTATAAAATTGGAACAGTTAACAGCTAAAAACGTTCGAAAAATGAATTCAGCTAGAAATATAAAGTAACTAGACTTCCAACTTGAAATCTTGAATAACAATCATTAAGTTCTTAGCCGACTACGCTAAGTAAACAGCTAATAAAGTTAATTGAAAATTATTACGAATTAAGAGGATGTAAATGGAAGATAAAGAAAAAAGTGAAGTTCAAAATGGGGCATGGCCCCAAGATGTCCCACTCCTCTTGGCTTAAGTATCAACACTGCAAATGGAGCTTCAACTTTGTTGAGCATGAGATTCTAATTTGAACAACATGGGCAATGGTGTGTCTACTTGCTGGTTGTCACCATATGGGCTCCCCACTCACTCCCACATGCAAAATCACTTAAACAACAACACTTTATAGTTGTTTAAATTTTTTTTCTTTTTTTTTGAAAAAATAGTTTTTTTTTATACAGTATTAGAATAGAATGAAAGGTCGTTTGATCAAAAATAGTTGAGCACGGTATGAAAAATATATAGTTTGTAAGAAATTAAACTTAAGTTTTAGGAATAACCTACCGTTTTCTGGAAAGAGAGAATGCACTCCTTTTTTTACATTTTTTTTATTTTCAAATAAAAAATAAATGCACTCCTTTTTTTACATTTTTTTTATTTTCAAATAAAAAATATTATTTTTTTAATAAAATTTAATTTTCTCAAGCAAAAAAGTAATACTATTCTTTGAAAATCATTTTCTGGAATATAGAAAACAACCTTTTTTTTACATTTTTTTATTTTCAAATAAAAAATTTAAAAATAAAAATATTATTTTTTATAAAGTAAAAAAGTAAAACTATTTTTTGAGATATTATTAACGGGAAAGCCAAACACCCCGTAACTTCCCATGTGCCCGGGAGCTTCCCGCCAAATTTGCGAACACTAACGGTCACTTCCTTTTAAATCAAAAATAATAATAATAAATAAATAAAAACAGCGTCTCTACTCGTATCCTTACTCTCTCTCTCTCTCTCTCTCTCTCTCCTCCCAAATGCCTAATTATGCCCATCTCTCTCCTCTCTCGCCCACCTCCAAACCACTCTCCAATGGCGTCGTCCTCTTCCTCTCTCCGCGACCTCCTAGCCCAAGAGCTCTCCCACCCCCAAAAACCCCGTAGTAGACCCAGCTCCGCAACACCCAAACCCCGTCCTCCCCCATCCGATCTCAACCGCCGCCCCGCGCCTCCGCGCGCCGCCGCCGCGTCCATCCCCGTCTCCGGCGACGACGACGACGACCTCCCCATCGACGCGGAGGCCGCGCGCGCCGTCACCGCCATCCTCTCCGGCTACGCCGGGCGGTTCCTAAAAGACCCGTCTTTCCGCCGCGGCCTCCGCGCCAAGTGCGCCGCCGCCACCCGCCCCGCCTCCGCCGACCCCTCCCCCGCGCTCGCGAACCTCGAGCTCGCCGTCGACAGCGTCGAGCGCCTTGTCGATGAGTGGGACGCCCCGCCTCGCGCCGCCGCCGCCGCTGCAGTCGCGCCGGGGGACGCGAAGATCCGATCTTTGCGCAACTCGGTGCGCCTGCTCGGCGTCGTCGCTTCGCTCGCCGCCGCGCCGAGGGCGCGAGCGGCGCGCACCTGCGGCGTGCCCAACGCGCACCTCGCCGCGTGCGCCCACCTCTACCTCTCTATTATCTACAAGATCGAGCGCAACGATCCAGTTTCGGCGCGGCACCTCCTCCAGGTGTTCGTCGAAGCGCCCTGCCTCGCGCGCAAATCCCTGCTCCCCGATCTATGGGACCACTTCTTCCTCCCCCATTTGCTTCATCTCAAAATTTGGTACACCAAGGAGGTGGAGATCATCCGGGGATGGGGTTCAGAGGGGGGAGATCAGCGGATCAAGGGTTTGAAGAGGGCTTATAATGATCAAATGGACGTGGGCACCGCTCAGTTCGCTTTGTACTACAAGGAATGGCTTAAAGTTGGAGCCTTTAGGGCTCCTCCTCTCCCTTCGGTGCCGCTCCCCTCGAGGCCTGTTTATGCAGAGCATTTGGGGAAGAGATCAGCTTCATTGTCGAAGGGTTCCATTAGCAGAAGCTTGTAAGTGTAACGTGCCTTCGACTTGTTTGATCATATGCCTCAACTAGATTTTTCTATGATTTTGCTGTGACTTCAATCTTATTGCTGGGAATTGAATGGAATAAATGCAGGTATAGAGCGGTTTTTGGCCTGGAGCATGAAGAAGATATCGGGGACGGAGAGGTGATTGATGAGATTAATGTAGTGGGTAAGAGATATTTGGGTTCTAAAGAAATCAGATTCAGCCTTGGGAATCTTGTTCATGTGAGCCATTATAAAATTAAGCACTTACTGTTACTTTTTTAGATTGGATTTTTTATGAAATGTAGTAATATAAAGTATGATAAATGAGATTTGTAGCAGAATCGCTTGATTGTATACGTAATTGGGAGAAGAAAAAAAAAAAGAGACTGTAAACCGACAAATTAATGCCCTTTATTGATTCGCGAGTATAAAATAGAAGTGTCGCAGACAGAGCAGTTTGACCCCACAGAATATTGAATTATAATAATTTTGTGGGGTCGATTGAACCATTATATACTGTTACGTTTGTTCAAAAACTAGCCCAACGTCCCCACTTTCGTCAACATTCCTGCATAGAGACTAGTTGCATTATTAATTTTGTTTGATTTCATCCTCCTTTTATGCATGTAATTGAAGTAGTTTCCTAATACTACTGCTTCAGCTTTGTTCCTTACGTATTTACCATAATTCAATATCTTATTTATGATTGTGGACAACTAAGTTCAAGTATTTTGATTATCGAAAGTACATTTTGGGCTTTTCTTAATCACCGGGAGCTTCGAAATTTCTCAAATCATGTTTGTTTTCTGAGTAGACAGAGTGATACGAGGCTTCAAGAAGGGGAATTCAAACATTCAGAAGAGAACCCAGCTCCCAAAGCGGCACCAACTCTGCGCAAGTCCTACTCATTCCGACTATTATCGTGCCGCAGTGATTTAAATGTATGTGCAATCCATAGCCAACCAAATTCAAAGCAGGAATCAACTCAAGTTGCCACAGAACCAGAAAACAATGAGCAAATAACAACTCTAGAAAGAGCAATTGCTTTGATTTCAAAATCAGATGATCTTAAAATATGTGAATCAGCTGTACGTGTTATTGCCAAAGCGTGGTTGGACTCGCGCGGAGACTCTACTATAGAGATAGCACTATTCTCGTCTAGCTTAATTGAGGGGCTTTTAGAGGTGGCTTTCACTTCTAAAGATGAGGAGGTATTAGAATTGGCAATTTCTATACTGGCCGAGCTAGTCTCAAAGGACGAGGTAAATAGACAAGTAGTACTGAATGCAGACCCACAACTTGAGATTTTCTTGCGATTATTCAGAAGCAAAAAGTTGTTCTTAAAAGCAGCTGCAGTACTCTATCTGATTAAGCCCAAGGCTAAACAGATGCTATCCTTGGACTGGATACCGCTGGTGTTGCGTGTCCTGGACTGCGGGAATCAGATACAGACTTTATTTAATGTAAAATGCAGTCCAAAAGCAGCCGCTTTCTACTTCTTAGATCAGCTTCTCATGGGTTTTGACGTGGATAGAAATGTCGAGAATGCGAAACAAATGGTTGCTCTTGGTGGGTTGGATCTACTGATGAAAAGATTTGAAATTGGCGATGCTCGTGAGAGAAGAAGCTGTGGGTCTCTCTTAGCTGCATGCATTCGAGCAGAAGGGAGATGCCGGCATTACTTGGCTGATAATATAAAGAAGGAATCCATTGTTCAGCTTCTTATGGGTAACCAACTAAAGTCCAGTGGTAGAGCCCTTTCCTTGCTGAGTGAGCTGGTCTGTCTTAACAGGTAAGACGAAGCTAATCATGAATGTTTCTATGATTACTATCTTTCTGTTTTTTTCACACATTACACAATTACAATATCGGCAGCGGAATTTTACTACCAAGAGGTCAAGGAAGTTGTTTTATCAGCTTGCGGCATGTCTTGACCATCAGAAAGTTCTTATCCAACAAAATTTACTACAAGTTTGCCAACATTTATCTCACTATTGTCCGAAAGATTGGAGTTATATTCATTTGGCATGATGTTCAATTGCATGGGAATTAATCTTCTCTCGGAGAGAAGGGTTACCGCAGTAATACTTTGCTTTCTTAGAGGAGTTTTGTCAATGATATGAGCAACTTTTACCAGCATCATCTTTAGATGTTCTTTAGCTATTGTTGAATTATTCTTTGTATTTTTTTATTTTTTTTTTCAAACAGGCCAACTCAGATCACCAAGTTCTTAAAGGAGCTAAAACATAACGGTTGCCTGAACACGATGCATGTCCTGTTGGTCTATCTCCAGCAAGCTCCAATCGCACAACGCCCAGTGGCTGCAGCACTTCTGTTACAGCTTGATCTTCTGGTACTATTTCGAAGACAATTTCTTCATCAAGATATTTACATATATATAAGCAGGCAAAATAAATTATTTACATTCATATCCCTGCAAAATCTGAATTTTTATATAGTAGTTAGGAAAATGCCCCTCTTCAGAAATCGTTTTCTAATACGAAACCAGCTCCCCTCATGAACTCAATGGAGTATGAAACTGCTCTTTTAAAGTGTATATATAACGATTTTGCAAGGGCAAATTGATGATTTTGGGTGAGGAATATGTAAAAGCCCTTCTTTTATTTGTATTACATGTAAATTTCTTTAACTACCAGCTTTAGATCTACATGTAATCACTATAAGGCAGTTACTTTTGTAGGGAGATCATTTGCAGTACAGTGTTTATCGAGAAGAAGGAATTGATGCTATAATTGCGGCACTAGAACAAAATTTACTCAATAAGAAAATACAAGAACAATGTGCAAGAGCTCTTTCACTCTTGGCAATGCGCTTTTCTTGCTCGGGGAAGGCGATGACAGAGGCATGGCTACTTAGGAGAGCAGGTTTAGATGACAGCCCGGACGGTTCCTTCAGTAAAGAAGAGATGTTTGGAGATAAAAATGCAAGAATGGTATGCTTATATTTTTCAAAGATGTATTACAATAGATGTCATGATTCCTCAATTATAATTAGGTAGCCAACAGGACTGCTTACTTAAGTGAAATTGGTTACATTATATTGGCATTACCGCAAAGCTCTCGAGTACTTTTTTTTTAATATTTATTCATCTATTAGTAGAACTACTATGCATATTTTGTTGGTACTAACCATTCATGAATGCATCTCGACTGAAAAGAATGTAGAATTAAGGTGGCATGGGAATTTTTGTAACGCATATAGACTTGTTCATGTTTCATTAAAAATCCGTTCTCTCTTTCCTAATTCTAAGTAATGACAAATATGGGCCCTCCTATAATACTGTAAATAGAACATTATTGATCCTCAAATTCTATTCTCAATTCTCACCCCTGGGGCATTTCCTGCTTGTTTTTGCTCCTATAATTTGCTTTATGAATTAAATGTACGGAACATTTGTTGAATCTCTTGATTGCAAGTTTAGTTTGATATATTACTTTGTGTAAGATCTTTGTGGGTGACATTGTCAATGCCGATTGCCAGGAAGAAGAAAAGGTAACAGAAGAGTGGCTGAAGAAATTAGCAACCATCTTGCTAACTAGCGGCAATAAGCGGCTGTTAGTTGCTCTATCGAATTGCATAGCTGAGGGGATTCCGAATTTGGCGCGATCGTGCCTTGTTACAGTCGCATGGGTTAGCAACTCACTCTCCTTATTGAATGGTTGTAGTAACACTTTCCAACCCTTAGCGTGTTCCATTCTCG
This sequence comes from Puya raimondii, assembly GCA_016920855.1. Taxonomy (NCBI): domain Eukaryota; kingdom Viridiplantae; phylum Streptophyta; class Magnoliopsida; order Poales; family Bromeliaceae; genus Puya; species Puya raimondii. The sequence goes on from JABWPP010000050.1 coordinate 216,586,512, forward strand.
CCCCGCAACTGTTCGAGTGCTTGAGCTACGATAGAGCACTTGAAGAGAGGGTGCTTGCTTCACTATCACTGCTTAACTTTGCGAGACACCCAGGTAAAAGAATGTATTCTAGTTATGGTATTTACCTTACTCACTATGTTACTAACCTCGATTGCTTTTCCAAACAGAGTGCCTCCCTAAACTTTTTCCGATGGATAAAGAGACTATCGCCTCATTGCGAGACCTCGCTGAAGTGACATGGACCGCGAAAGAGCTTCTATTCGCCTGTTGCAGATAATGGAAAAGCTCTGAATCTTGCTGTTGATCAAGAAGTGTATTTCTGAGGGATAGGAACACCATTGAAGTGACTTTTGCCTCAGAACTTTATCATACCATTTGCTGTGGAGAGTATACATATTGTTCACCTATCTGTCGGTGTCTGCCGACGTAGGGACTGCAAGTTTGCTGGTTCCTTTTACATGGCTTTCTCTACCAGTACTTTTGTTCTGTATAATCCAATGAAGGACAGTTGTTTTTCTGTATATCTTATCTTCAGATTCTTCGAAGAATTTTGGTGATGTTATTGCATTCAATTTCTGAAGTTCTGATACTCCAACTTCAACTCAAGAGCAAAGCATAAGGAGATGGTCCTTAAATCAGATAGTAGAACCTATATTTTTATAATGAAATAATGTTTTTGCAGAAGCTCTGGCTAGGCCAGATTAGCCCTTTGTTGTTGAATCGTCGCCTATACCCTATGCAGTGAAATCTATTCCATTGCACAATGAGAATTGAAATATGAGATATAATAGACAGTGTCAGATAAGGCAGTCCGCGACAGACATTATGCACAAGGTGTATGCAACAGTCTGTCCTCTTCTTAGTTGGAGAAGAGGGTTATGACATTTTGCTGCAAACAGATATTCAGGTTCAGTGACTTCAGTCCTCTCATGCAGAGATGGGTAATCCACTACAGTTAAAAGATCTGATTCTCATCTGAACACATTTATATGATTGCGTAAAACTCAATTGTATCTTATTTACAGTTCGCTGTTTACATCCTTACAAATAGGAAAGAATAAAACTAATAGTTCAGCTTTTTAACTTTTCACAACAGTTGACACTTTTCACTTTTCAGTGGCTAATCATGTAGAATCTCACGTACATTTCATCAAAATGAAAGAGTGGTAAATGCGCTTGAAGCCGCTTCTTCATCAAGCTTTCATCAGAATTCAGCAATTATCATGGCCTTCTCACACTCAAAAGTTCGATGTCAAAGATGAGAGTACCAAGAGTAGGACCTTCTCCATTCGCTAGGCGAGTCGGGTTGAATATAGTTGTAAACAGCCTCTGCCGATCGAAGAACTGCACATAATTTGACATGTTAACTAACTCATGATCATACATTTGATGGTATTGCAATGTCTCCTATTTTTAATAAATGAGCAAATTGTGGACCAAAGGCTTCTTTGGCCTAGCTGGAACTTTTGCAGAAATGCTGTTTACATAGAGAATTTCAAAGAAGCACTGACGCTTTTTTCCCGAAGTCCTCTAAGAATCTTTCCGTTGCAACTAAGTAGAAGTATTCATTTTGAGGTTAAGAGCCTCACTTCAACTTCCTGCCATAGGAAAAGCTCTTTGCTCTTCATCTTCCGCATGCATGGCTACGCTTCTTAGAGCAGAAAAGCTATTCTAGGAGCTAAAGAGTATTATAATCATTTAACATATGCACACATTTCTCCGTTAAATAAACTTCAAATCATGGTTATATTAGGGCCCTTGATATAATTATGTTCTGAGTAGTATGTGTGTACATTAGGTGGTATCGGCTCCTGCGATGTGTTCTGATACCCTTGCGACGGTGGAATAATCACGCGACGGACGCCTCCTACTCTCATGGACTTCACTGCTTCTTCAATTCCTGATATAACCTGCAAGTGAACACATTTTAGATTTAGTGCTAAAGATTCTCGACATGCTAATACATACTCACTCGACACACTCTTTTACTTCCGAAAGAAAAATTGTAGGGACTTTTAATCTTACTTTTCCCGATCCAACAACAAACACAAAGGGAGCGGGATCGCCCATCGCGTCCTTGTGATCGTAAGTCGAGTCAAAGCGCCATCCCTGCTTCGCAGCCAGCCTCCCATAATAATGTATTGCAACCTTCAGTGAGAGAGGGGAAAAAACACAAATTTTTATAAAAAAAAAATGCTTTAATCGCAATAAAGAACATAATGACAACATATAGAAAGGGTACAGTTTATACATCTCATTTTCTGAAACCGCAAATTTCTGAATAATCCTACTCTTTCAACATTTCTTAGCCTCAAAATGCCTACCATATAGTAGTAATTCATCAACAAATTTAAGCACAAAAAACCTAAAATTTCAAACCAAACCAAATTTCAAGCAGTAAACTGCAATAAAGAGATCATCGTGTAGTGCGCGCTCCCATTAATCCCAATTTAGCACACGCTGTTATACAATTTGTTTAAAAATTTCGACTTCGATGAACAATAGAAGCAAAGGAACCGGATTAGATCGAACAAGTTAGTTTTTCACTACCTGATCCCCATCGACAGGGGTTTGCCCCGAACCAGCGCGTAGCTCGAGGGCCTTCACTCCGCCGGATCCCGGGATCTCAACGAAGCCCCGCAGGGGCTGAGGAGAAGGAGGAGATGGCGCCGCCGCCGCCGCGGAGGAGGGGCCGAGGAGGACGGAGGAGAGGAGGAGGGCGGAGGACGACGAGAGGAGGGATCTCCTCGCGGTGGTCGTTGTTGGGGTTAGGGTTAGGGTTTTGGGACGCGGCGCGGGGAGCGGCGGAGGAGGAGGAGGGAGCGCGGGGGCGGGAGCTGCTACGACGCCCATGGCGGTGTCCACTCACTCCGAAGCGCTCGAGGGTGACCCGTTACCCTTTTGTTAACGGGTCGGGTTTGAAAAAGTGAGCAGAAACTCGCTATTGAAGCAATCCGATCCACAACATCTTTTGGATTCTAATGCAGCTACGACTAGCAACTGGATTGCAGTTGTAATTATATACAAATTCAAATACGATATTTAATTTAATATATTTAAACATTAAAAATAAACGAGAAAATTTAATTAGAAATTATATCTAACTATATTTATTTAATTGATTCATATAAGTACGCGTTTGTCCTCATATTAAAATTTAACAATTCATAAAGGACTATTTACGGGGACCGAAGTATTTTTTGTACTATTCTGATATTTCTCATTTACCTTTTTTCTCCCTTTATATTAATAAAAAAGATTATTTTTTTGAGACGCTTCGTTTATTTGTTTTGCTGGAAACTTAAAATTTTGAACATAAATTATTAAGTTTTTTTATCACTTGCGTTAAAAATAGTTGATATAATATAAAGATTATCTTTATGTCCTATTTTTTGTCTTATCTTTTTTTTCCGATACTTATATAATCTCAGAATTTATCTAAATTTCGGTCAAACTAAGTAAATATATTTTTTAATTTTTTTAATAGTATAATAGTTTAATACTCAGGGACGAGCGCTTAGAAAAATCCTAAGTACAGAACGATCTGATCATAAATGCATTTAAGTGCTCATGTGCACGGAAATCAATTTATAGATTAATTTTTTTTTTTGCATTTGAAATATTTTTCACATTTATGTGGAAGTAGTGTAGTTATGGAAGTACATAATTTGATTGAGATTATTGGTTAGAATATTAATTATCCATATAGTTGAAATTCATATTTTAAAATTCAAAATATTAATTTCTAATCCACTTTTTTTTAAAATTTCTAATGGATCTATCACTATCCAAGCCGAACCATTACCACCCACTATTTATTTAATTTTACTGATAAAAATGTATGAAGACCCCTCAATTATATATTCTTTTATTGAGACCCCTCAGCTTACCGAATTTTTTGAAATTGAATAATTTAGACCAAGTAAAATTAAGATTTTGATCAGATTAACTAATAATTTATTAAATTTAATAGTTTAAACTTTTTTATAGCCAATAAATCTAAATTAATTAACTTCTAATGTCTAATTAGGCTATAAAATTTAGCAATTTTTTTTTAAAAAAGTTGTCAATTAAAAAAATATAGAACATCAGGGGTCAATTTCAGAGTGGAATATACTTGAGGGCGTTTCCATACATTTTCACCTTCTTTTATAAATATATAAATATTAATATAAATAAATAAATAAAAAAAATATTTCGCCCCCATAAATTTGTAATTTTCTCATATAAAGTAGATTCAAACCCTAAGCTCTCTTTTTTGTAACTCTCTCTCTCTCCGCTCCTTGCGATCCCCTTGCGCTACGCCGAAGGTACGATCTCCTCTCTCTCTCTCTCTATCTTCAATCGCCCTTTTTATGCCTCACGAATCCTTTTTTAACCCTAGTTGATCACTCCTCTCGGATCTAATCCGAGTATTTTTGAAGTTTATTATGGATTCTAGTCGTCGCCGGGATCCAATTGTAGATTTCGATCTTTTGCTGTGTCGTTTTGGTCTTTTTATTGTGATTCCTGCGAGATCTGTAGTCAATTTAGTGTCTTTGATGCTTTCTTAGGTATAGGAGCTTTATTATGAATCTAATTGTTGTAAATGTTTCGAATTATTAGCAATTCGCTGGGTTTTTTTTTTTTTTTGGCTTTTTGGTGACTAAACGATGCGTGTTGGAGAATGCTGTTGCTGTTCTTCATTAATTAGTGTTTTTAATGTGTGGAATATTCTATTTTGGGGAATCTTGTGTAGATTGTAGAAGGGCGACGTGGTCATCACTTTAGTGTGACGATTTACAAAGGGATCTTATTCCCTTCCAGTAGTGAGGAATTCGCGAGAAAAAAAGTGCTTTTTTTGTGCTTTAGAAGAGTAAAGTGTTGCTTTAGTTGATTTTTTTTTTCGAGAAATGTTGCTTTAGTTGATTCTACTCTGTGCTTTAACTTTTCCTTTTGCTGGGTTGCGCCTTTTGAGTTTTTTATAGTCGCTTTATGTGCTGTAATAAATTGCATTACTTGGTTTACTGGGAAAAACTAGTAGGAAAGAAAGAGTCTTCTTCTATATTTTGTTGACTGTAATATGTACAGCTATTTGCTTGGAGTTATGTCTCGATTCTATAGCTGTGATAGGGAAGTGTAATATTTAGGATCATGTTTGGGAGCCTTCATCGTCTTTCAAGGTGCTTCATGTAGAAGATGTTGGAGCTTAGAGATGGAAGAGGTAAGTAGGATAGATATGAGCGACCACAATATGAATAGATTGGATAATGTTAACACCAGAAAATTTTGCATAATCGCCTTCTCCATTTTGTTTGTTACGCTATTATCTCAAGTGAAATCTTTCGTTGATACCCTGATTTCTCTTTTTTCGTCTGGCTATTCAAGAATTTCTGAATAGTTTATCTAGCTACTTTGCTGTGATTCCCATGAGATAAGAACTAGGTTTTCCTGAAGGGTTGTAGAGATGAATTATGTTCCAGGGGGAACCAGAAATTGGTGCTGTGCCCTGTACTAATTTACTTTCTTAGTAACCTTTCAAACATATTGTGACTGGTCATTTTGCGAATTTGGTCTAAAGTTATTAGGATATAACTTTTCTAATAGGAAATTTAGCAGGTAAAAAGTTTTGCATAACAGAATACTTCGTGAGGGTATTGTTTCTAGACATGTAGTCATTAAGTTGCTTACCAAAAAAATTATTGGTTTCGGCTTCCTTACCCTTGAGAAAATTATGCTGTTATTTTGATTTTACTTGATTTAATTTTCATGCTATTGTACAGGTGCTTTCATTTGCTAGCTCTTCGACTTAGCGCCGTCTTTTTACATGCGAGGTTTTCCCATTATGTAATTTGAAATTTAAGGTTTATTCAATCTCAAGAATGGATGGTTCAATGGTATCAAGCTTTTGGGGCCCAGTTACATCCACGATTGAGTTGTGTGAGGAGAACTATGCACATTCCTCATATATTGCAGAATTTTATAATACCATATCAAATATTCCTTGCATTATTCTGGCACTAGTTGGCCTTATAAATGCCCTGCGGCAACGATTTGAGAAGCGGTTTAGCGTCCTTCATATATCCAATATGATACTTGCAACTGGGAGCATGATATTCCACGCCACATTACAACATGTGTAAGTTCCTTCATTATCATGATAGTTTTCTTTGTCCCTTCCCCTTTGTCCTGTTTCTTAGTATTTTGTATAGTATTTTTGTTTGTCTGTGTCACTCTTGATTTTGTGAGATGTGATAAGGCTGATCTATATTTTTGAAGAGGAAAAGATTCGTGACCTTTTCTTCTTCCTCAACATGCAATACGCCAATACCAGAGTAATTTTCACCATTTGTACTTCATGAATTTGAAGCTATATAGAGTGTTATACAAGTTTCATAATTTGATTTAGAAACACTATATGCATACTTCTGCTCTATGCCAAACAATTTTAGATATGTGACGCTATGAATTAATGTACAGGTTGGTTTTGAACTTAAAGTAGCTGATTCGAGTGTCGTGATAAATGGAAAACCGACGATAAAAGACTTAAAATAGAAATCAAAACCACTGAATGTTACCGCACAAATTATTTGGAAACCTGTATGTCGAACGTCAAACAATGGCCTTTACTGCATATTATAGATATACATTATAGTTTATCGTTTGTTGAGGCAATACTTTATGCTTGGCAAACAGGTTTTTGTCTCACACTGGTGTAATTTGTGACTTCACGTTTATGTATAACAGCGTATTACTTTCACTGATGTGGACTGATATATCTATATTTACCATTGAAAGGCATATTGTTAATTACTGTCTTTTTGTTCCCAATACTAAGATATTGTATTCACACAGGTTTATATGCCACCTGAACTCTTTATTCTTCTCATTCGCTTAATCTCCTTTTACTTCACAGACTACAGCAAAGTGATGAGACACCAATGGTATGGGAAATGCTATTATACATATACGTACTTTACTCACCGGATTGGCACTATAGAAGCACCATGCCCACTTTCCTCTTCCTTTACGGCGCTGCCTTTGCGGTCGCCCATGCTGTATTCCATTTCCGAATAGTATTCAAATTACACTACATCGCCTTATGCCTTCTCTGCATTCCGCGCATGTACAAGTACTACATACAAACCAGAGACGTAGCTGCAAAGAGGCTCGCCAAGCTCTATGTGGCGACAATAAGTCTCGGAACTCTATTTTGGTTATTCGATCGCATATGCTGCAAGAAATTCTCTAAATGGTACTTTAACCCGCAAGGCCACGCATGGTGGCATGTTTTGATGGGCTTCAACTCATACTTTGCGAACACTTTTCTCATGTTTTGTCGGGCTCAGCAGCACGGATGGGAGCCCAAGGTAGTTTATCTTTTTGGGATTTTCCCTTATGTTAAGGTTCATAAGCCAAAGAAGCAGGAGTGAGGAGGAAAATGCTCTTACGAGAAAAAGCACCTTCTCATAAGCTGTTTCAGATGATGGTTATCTTCTGTTTAATCTCGAAGCGTGAAAGCGGATACATTTTGTATGTGTGGGTGTTCGAGTGATGCTGACAATTAAGAGGGTTTTTTTTTTTTTTTTTTTTTCCTTTTTAAACTGATTTCTTACTAGTTTTTGAGTAGCACAAACTTGCAGTTGCAATGTACCATAATTTTTTCAATCTGTGGAGATGAGCCGGACTCTCGACCATTTCATTTTTTTTGTTTTTCGCGCGATAATCTTTTGGTTGTAGATCTGGCATTGAATTGATCTCTTTATATTCGCCTAATCTGATAAAACCATTGACTGATCTCTTTATATACAATTTTTTTAAACTTTTTTTGTTTTATGTGTGTGCATGTGTGGTATCCTATTGCATCAGCATCTATCAATGGTTAATTAGCATAAAGCCTGTGGTTAAGTTGTTGGTTATTTACTCGAGAAGCAAAAGTCGAGCATTTGCAATGAAAAGTTCTAGAGATTTTTGCTGGATTGAGGAGCTAAAACAAACTTTTTTTACTACAAAAAGTTTGATGATAGTCAATTCAGGTGAACCTGTTGAGAGGATTTATATGAAAATGGTTTCATATTGATCAATTAAATATTTATCTCACATTTTAGGGGGTGTTTGGTTTCTTAGAAAAGTATCTGTTTTTTCAGAAAAAATATATATAAAAATATATTTTTTAAAATATTTTTTGAATAATAATTTAAATGTAAAAAATAACATTTTCTCTTTATAAAATCTGAAATTTCTTTTTCTAAAAAAGTTATTTTTTTCTAGGAACCAAATCTCAAAAAAAATTTAAAAAAAGGTTTATCTTTTTAAGAAACCAAATGGTCAAAAAATACATCTTCAACTAAAAAAACTATTTTTAAAAACATTTTCCAAAAATCCAAACAAACTCTTTACATAACATTTATGTAAATAGTAGCTATTTGAGGACATTTGTAAAAATATTAGTAAAAGCTAATTAATAATTTAATACCCTAAAAAAAAAATCCCCAAAAAAGAAAAGAAAAAAAGAAGACATGCAGGGTAGTGATGTGATTGGGCAATCCACTGACATTATCTCCTCCTCCTCTCTACTCTCTCTCCCCATCCCGCATATAAAACCCCAAATCCCCTCCCCAATCCCTCCTCTAATCTCATGTGGGTGTTTCCTCAACCACCCCCCCACCTCTCCTCCTCCTCCTCCTCCTCCTCTTCTCCACCTCCTCTTCTGACTCCTCCTCTACCCTAACAATGGCGTGGCCCATCTCCATGAGACCCCCTGCTACCCACCACCCTCCTCTCCTCACTTCTCCCTCTCATCTTCTTCGCCGCGCCGCCTCGCCAACTGGGCACCGCCCGTCCCGCTTGAGAAGCCCTAGAAGAAGAACCATGGCCAGTAACGCCCCCGTGGCCGTGGAGCAGGAGACCCAGGCCAAGGTCTCCCTGTTGAGGATTGGGACCAGAGGGAGGTAGAGCTCTATCCTTGTTAGAACATTCGATGTGAGCATTCTCTGATTTTGTTCGATATTGGGGGTTCTTGGGGTAAAAATTGCAGCTTTAGCTTGGTTTTTGTGGTAATAATTGCATATATTTGTGGGGCTTGCTACTTTTCAGTTTGTCGTATGGATAATCTTGTTGGCAAATATGAGTGTTTGCATCTTTGACCAGGAGGTAGAGTTCTCTTATTTTTGGGTTTATCCTTGTTAAATTCGATGTGGGTCATCTCTGATTGTGTTAGATATTACGGGTTTCAGGTCAAAATTGGATCTTTAGCTTATTTTGTTTTGATATCGTTGCGTCATATTTGTGGGGATTTTTACTTCTTTATAGTTTATACTGCTCATAATTCTATTGGGTTTTCAATCTAGATGGCGAATTTGAGTCTTTTGTTTGACTTTTGAATGACTTGTTAATTTTTATTTTATCTGGATTTTAGCTTTTGCCCTGTATTAGTTGAACAAGATTTAAGCTTTATTGTTTTTATACTTGTTTGTATTCAGAGTTGTAAATTCATTTTTGTTTGTTAAAATGATACGGCTCCAAGTTCCACGACCCTTCACTATTCTAAGGTGCGGCATTAAACAGAGCAAAAAAGTTGTAATTTTTTATACTGTTCATCTCTGGTGCTTGCTTTGAGTGAACACAATTATTTATTTTCTCTACTATATTTTTTACTGATATGCTGTGTTAATTTTCTCTATACTAATAAGCTTGCCTTGTATAACTACTGAATTTTGGGAGCCATAATATTTTGGAACTTTACTCTCTTTTAGCATTGAGCCGTCCACTGTAGAAAATATATAGCCTTTTCTAGGTATTGAAGATTCTTGGTCGGTTTTTCTAGTTTGAGTAAGCTATCTTTCGACTGTTGTGTAGGACAGTCCTTTAGCCCTCGCACAAGCTTACGAAACTCGAGACAAACTGATGGCAACCCACCCAGAATTAGCAGAGAACGGAGCTATCGAGATAATAATCATCAAAACCACGGGTGACAAAATACTCAATCAACCGCTAGCCGATATTGGCGGAAAGGGCTTATTCACGAAGGAGATCGATGAGGCTCTCTTGGAAGGTAGAATCGACATTGCAGTTCATTCGATGAAGGACGTCCCCACATATGTTCCAGATGGAATGATTTTGCCGTGCAATTTACCGAGAGAAGATGTCAGGGATGCTTTTATAAGCTTGACCGCAAGTTCTCTTGCTGAGCTTCCGGCTGGAAGTGTTGTTGGAAGTGCTTCCTTAAGAAGACAGTCTCAAATCCTCCATAGATATCCATCCTTAAAGGTAAGCTTTTTAATGCATTTGTAGTTCTAGGGTGAGAGATCATCGCACCTGTTATCTCTTTTGATAACTTTTACAATATTGTGTAGTACCTTCTTGCACTTTTGTGCATTTCTTTTTTTGGCAAGAATATGCGGAGCAAGGATTTAAGTGCCGTGGCATGAGGTCGTGCCGAAAACTTGCTGGCACGGTGCGTGCCGTGCTGTGCCGATGTATGCCGGTCACAAAAAATACATATGTGCCGACACATTCATTTATTTTCTTTAACAACAAGATGTTCTAATTACTTATTATGTATCTTTATCAAATCTTCTGAATTTCATTGAGGAAACTACTTACTAATTTAAAAAAAAGAGGGTTTTGAGCCGTGCCCTCGGCACGGGGCCCGTATCGTGCCTATATTTTATTGGTACGATATGACACGATAGATATAGCCCATGCTGATGGGCACTTTAATCCTTGATGCGGAGATCCAATAAACTATAGCTCATTTGAAAACATATCTCCGAACCTTCACCTTTTCTTTTATATGCTACCCTCAACTAATGTATTGTTTTGTCGAGAAAATCCCGATAGGTTCCTTCAGAATGTAATGATGTCGTCGAAAAGTTACAAACTAGTTAGTTAAGTTGCAGCGACAGTGTCTCCAGTCAAAAAAAATGACATGGACTGCTGTTGAAGGAATTTTTCTCCAGTCCAATAGTACTTCGGTTGAGGGGTTCAGATCCAAAAAAACTTAACTTCGCGATCGATTACAAATTAATGTAAAGTAAGAGGGGTGCCCAGATGTGCTTGCCTTCTTTCACTTGAACGATCCGATGGTTCTTTAAAGTTGCTGCCAAGTTGAACAGTTTTAAAGGTTTACATAATTGGAACTCCTATTTGTCGATGACTTGTTGTATCTTATTACTTTTTGTTGGAAACTTTTGGCATGAAGTAATTGATCCAGTTTGCTGCAAATTTTGATCTCCAAGCCCCCACCCGCCAGCCTAAGTAAAGTGAAAATACAAGGAAAAAGGAAATCTCTCCAATATATATATTGACAACTATATCCTACAGCATTTAGATTTTAGAACATAGTTGAGTCTCGTCTGTCTTGACATGTATTTTTCTTTTTTTTCCTTGAAGCATCTTTTGTCCGAGTCTCATACTCCTGAATTTCAGGTTGAAAACTTCAGAGGAAATGTTCAGACGAGACTGAAGAAACTGAACGAGGGAATAGTCCATGCAACATTATTGGCCCTAGCCGGGCTCAAGCGGCTAAATATGACTGAAAATGTCACAGCTATACTGTCTGTAGAAGAAATGCTTCCTGCGATTGCTCAAGGTGCTATCGGAATAGCTTGTAGAAGCAACGATGATAAAATGGTAAATTCCCGATAATATTTTTTTTTCCGTTAGTTATAGTTTTATTTTTTCTTTTTCTTATTTTCAGCGGACGATGTTAGAAAGAAAAGTTAACTGTTTTTTCAAAATACATGGTAATTTGACTATCTTGGGAGGTCTGGAAATGGAAATTCTTATGGATTATAATGCTGCCTGAAAATACTGATTTTTAGGTAGCCTCTATGTGAAAGCTAACCTGTCAGACAACGACTATATTGTATAAATGACAGCAGAGATGCATCGTGAACTCTAAATTTTGGCATATTATATACTAACTTCTTGGTTAAATCCAAATAACTGCCATCGTCTATAGTCTTGCTGTAGATCCATAACTATTAAAGAATTAATTAAGCATTATATGGAGTCCAAACTGAAGGAGTAGTCCCCATAGCTGTCTTGCGCTTTGTAAATTAGATATATGCTGGGCTACTTTGTCGATAATTTGCTAATGTGATTATATAATGTTGCTCAACATTTCTGTAATAAAGACAATGCATGACTAAAGCCGAAGTTGGCACGGCGGCTCTTTGTCTAGGTTCATACTTCTTTCACCGAATAAAGTTCTCCCCATTGTACCCCGATAGGAAAAGAATGTATCTTCTCACTTTCATGGCTCATCATCATCTTGGAATATTTGTAATCTCCTTTATTAAGCACTCGAGAGAGGGTCCGACGACGAGTATTTTAGATTAGGGTTGGATCGAGGAAACCATTCTCATAGAGAGTTCGTTTTTAAGTCATAAGAAAAGTTTAAGAAGAAAAAAGATGATGCCTTTTGAAAATGAACCCAATAGTCGCTGATATCGACATCAATGGGACAGAACTTCGCTGCAGAATTGATGTCCTAAAAGTAAAGAGTTAGGCAATACTTGCATTACTCTTATTACACAATTTCTTATGGATGGAATCAAAGCTAAACTTGATTTTTGACAGATTAACTATCTATCTTCTCTGAATCATGAGGAGACCAGATTAGCTGTTGCTTGTGAAAGGGCATTCCTTGAGACACTTGACGGTTCCTGTCGAACTCCGATCGCTGGCTATGCTTGTCGTGATAATGACGGGAACTGTACGTTTAGAGGTTTAGTCGCTTCACCCGATGGTACTCGAGGTAATTTATCCTAATATAGCTCAAGCTTAAAATAAAATAAAAAACCCCATTTTTCATCTGATTACTGTTTCTTATGATTCTTTTTTTTTTTCTTTGTTTTCTTTTGGGGTCAACTTCTAGTATTGGAGACGTCGCAAACAGGGGTATATGAGTATGATGTTATGGTCGCGATGGGCGAAGATGCCGGGAAGGAATTGCTTTCGAAGGCCGGCCACGACTTCTTCGATTGGTAGTTTGTGTGCTTACTAAACAGGAAAAGAGTCGGAAGAAGAGACTTCGAACTTCGGCATTGTGCTTCTTTTTCTTTTCTTTTTTTTTCTCCCGAGTTTGTACCAGTAGAGGTTGTACTTTAAGTTAGAGTTGTAACAGTGTAATTGTACTCTTCGCAATTTTTTCGCTGATTAATATGTTCGAACTCCTGATCTCTTGATAAGTTAATCTCAACTGTTTATTTTTGTTGTCGAATGGGTTGTTTGGAAATGGAAATTCGCGAAGAATTTATGAGTTTTACAAACTCAACTTCAACCCTACACCGAAATCAAAAGGTTGACTTTTGTGCAACTATGTGTGTGAGTTTGAGTGATCTCGGAATTTCGGTGCTGAAATAAATATCGAACAAATAGGCTATAAGTAATTGAATATAAAATTGGCAAGTTGGTCAACTCACTCAAATTTGACTAATTCACCGCAGATATTTAACTAAATTATTATTCAGGAAATAAATTTTAATAATTTAAAATTCACAGAGTAAACTTTATATTATTATATATCAAAGTTTTGTTTTGTTTTTTATTTAGAGCGGGAAAGTAATCGAGCTCATAAAACACCGTTACCAAAAAAGGAAGTAAAATCCTCGCTAGGGTTTCACTTTCCCCATCCATGGAGGACGAGCGCAGTAGCCCTAGGGTTTCTCCTCCGGCGACCACCACCACCTCCGCCGCCACCCACGGCGGAGGAGTGGCCGGAACGATCAGCCTCTGCCGGAGCCCGCCGCCTCCCTCCGCCGCGGACGCCATCGGCGGCGTCCACCTCCTCCCCTGCTCCGTCAAGCACAACGGGCCCTGCGCCATTTCCCACTACTTCACGCCTCGGACCACGGGTAATCTTCGTTTCCCCTTCCCTTGCGCTCTTCGATTCGTTCCCCAAACCCTAACTTTCCGATCCATCTTCGCCATGGATGTAGATGTGGAGGTGGACGGGTTGAGCGTGGAGGAGGCTTTTTTCAGAGGGAGGAAGCTGCAGGGCGCCACCGTCCCCATCCCCGATGGCTATTGCGGTGAATTTTCAGGGTTTTATGGTGATGAGTTGTGTTGCGTATTCATCAAAATCCGATTTTTCCTTTTAAAAAGCTGGAAAATGAGGCAATTTTTTTTTTAATATAACTCAATTTGAAATAAGAGAAAAGGAAAATGAGGTGAAAATTATTCTTTGTTCTTCAAACTTTTGCTAACCCTAAATGATGATTGAAACTAAATTAGGGGCCTGCTTGGAAATCTCAAATCGAAGGTGATTCGGTAAAGTCTCATTGTTAACTGTCTCTAAGGGTTTTGAAATTTGATGTGCCATCACAGTCCGTAGAACTAGATTTTCAAGCTTCCTAATTTCCGTTTAATCGGCCCATATAGAACAAGAAGACACCTATTTGATGTTTACATGGAGGTTTTAAGGTACAATTTTGTTTGTTCACGATGCGATCAAGCACTGATTGGGATGCCTCGTAGACTAGTTTTAAGTTATCACAGTAACACATAAAGTTCACAAAACCAACTTTATCGGACCACTTACGAGATTTTATCATCATTCGAGATGAATTCAAGTTTATGAACTTCATGCAACCTCTCTCCTTGTAAATGTTTGCTTAGGTTATATATTGGAGAGGAAGAAACTGGGGACGGGAAAGGGTGCGGAAGGCTCGACGGATGGGGATTTCAGTAGCTGGGCATCACGTGCCGAGTTTCGTAGCGTAACATATTGGAATCAGGACAGCATCCCTTCAACGGACGACCCTCTCCTCCGGTGCTTCCATTGGTTTCCTGTTGCCAATGCGGTGAGTGTTCTTGTAGAAGTTGTCTTCTCACATTACCATCTACAAATCGGGAATTATGATAAAAGAATGTGAACCAAAATTCCAGCATAATATTATTCAATGCCCTGCTTTTTTTGCTAGCTCTCTCATACCTAAAGGATTACATAAGCAAACTCACGCCCCTTGTGCTGTAGTATGCTTCTTAGGTCGAACTGATACAGAAAATACATTTCATAAAGATTTAGCCTGCTAGAAATGCTAAGATGTCATCTTTAATTTTAAGCTCTCTTGTGATGCAGCTGCACAAGCCAGTTACTGCCGAGGAGTTGGCTAAAGCCTCAAAAGCTGTTCGGGACGGGAAACAGCTAAACTGAAGCTGGATTGAGCTAATAAGAATTGCTGCATTGTTCGGGACAACTAAGGAGTTGGCGATCCTTTGTTGGCTTGAGGGAACTGTGAACTTTACACATCAATCACTACCCAGCCTCTGCTCAAATACTCGGACAAAATTCGACCGGATTGGAACCAACTTCGTCTATGAAGCTTTAGAATTATACCTTGCCGTTTCAATCCATGAGAATCAGTTGAAGTCCTCCTGCGGGTTAATAAACGACTTATTATCTGAGTTTTTGGGCCGATAAAAAGCCGCATTTCACCTCGAGCCAGTAGACACCAAGGGCTTCACAATCTCAAGTTCTTGTCCAGTTGATTCTTGTTGCCCTCCCCACCCATCATGATAGTAATTGCGCTGTTTTTCCAGTTGCATCCATGGTTGATCAATTAATCATACGTGTAGTCGAGGGCAGAAGCTAATGGACAGCTTTTTTTCGTTTTTTTGTCCCCCCCCCCCCTCTTTACATCAGGCATTTTCAATGCTTTAAATGCACATTTGTACTTGCCCTTGTGCTGTAACACTTGCTGAAGTATGTGTAATGTCAAGGCGGAGTTACCGCCAGTTTAGCTCTCCAAACAGAAGGTTTAAAGTTCTGTTCTGTGGTGGAAAAATGAAATAAGCTAAATTAACTCTGCATGAGCAGGAGTTGTTCAAAAGCTCCAGATATATGGTCATGGCCCAATAGTGAATGATGAGCTGGAGATGATGCAGAAGCAAACCAATGAATGGCAACCAACAACAAAGGAATAAGAGGGAATAGGAAGGGCACAAAAATCCCCACCAACCTTAATGAAGGCCAAAGCTAAATGAGCACAAATGACACTGGGCTACACTACTAGATAGAAGCCATGTGCCTCTACCTATTGATCTAATTGGGAGAAGTTGTGGTCCTTCCTCATGGGCTTTGTCTCCATGTCTCCATGTTTAATTGTTATCAGCCCCATTTAACACACAAATGGAGATTTTAATACCAGTCCCAATTGAATACACAGGTGGGGATTTTAATCACTCTAATTAACCAATTATTATATATATTATTATTACTAGGGAAAATTAAGGGATTGAAATGCCAAGTTGGTTGAAGAATTTTAGCCTAATTATATAACTGATAGCATTTTTGAGGGATAATAATCTTTCAGGAATAAGATCCCTTCATCTTCATCTACAAAATATAGAAAATTAGTTGGAGATGAAAAAAAAAAAAAATTGATAAATATATATATTTATGTATATGATAAGAACAGCACAACTAACACAAACAACTACCAGAATAACAATAACAACTGTTATTACAGTTGCTATCTACCTACTATTGGGTTAAGTGTTACACTTAATTAATCACAAATATGTCCTTGGTTGTTGCACCATCATTGTCATTGCCCATTCAACTTTTTAGAGGATGCTACATATATCTATATACATTCTCTTTCTTTCATAAATGGAAAACATTTTCTGTATATATACAAAACTATATGATTTTCTGAAGGATATGATGTAGACAACCTTGTCTTAAAATTGAAGCAAGCTTTAGTAGTTACGCAAAAATCAAGCTAGTAATATGTATATACACTTTACTAATTAATGATGATATTCTCCTTGTGTGATTAATTTTGTAGAAGCTACTATAATGAGGACATTCAATTATCTTAAACTTTATGATCATATTGAATCAATTTTTTTCTCCGTCTCACGCTATCCAAATTCGCATGGATTAATTCTTTCAATCTGCGATCTTGTCTTTGTGGCCTTTTCGAAATTGACCTATCGATCCTTGTATATATTCTGCATTTGTTGTATATATTCTGCATTTGTTGTCGCGCAATTACTATATGTTGTAATCATTGGGTCTCATCATATATATTTATATAGTTATATATATCTTAGTCTTTATATATTACAGTTACCGATCGAAAAAAAACTAATCAGATGGAAAATAACCCGTGATTCGTTCTTAGTATACTAGTATGTGCACTAACAAGACGGAATTGAAGAAGTAATGGATACCAATTTAACCTATTAAATAGTGGATATGGGAGAGCTTCAGCGTTGTTTCTGATGTTATATTATCCGAAAGAATGATTAGATATATAGAAAATGATACAGAAATAATCATAACAATTACTAATGTTGTTGTTTGCCACTACTGATACTATTGCTGCTATTAGATAAGTAATAACTAGTAATAACATTTCGTAGTTAACATTGACAACATTTGTTACTGTAATTATTTGCTAAAAATAATTTTCATTAATGCTATTACTGGTATAATATATGTGGTTACCTACAAACCCTAATATTTCTCCATGCATGGACAAAATCCAGCTTATCAACATACAATATGTAGAGAGAGAAAGAGAGAGCAGGGTCACTGTCACAAGCTGTAGCAAGGGACCAATTAAAGCCCACCCATTAGAAACACCCCAAATGATCATATATTATATGGTGCAAGTAGAAGAAATATATTGTTGACAGTGAGCATTTATAGTAAGGAGAGAGAGAGAGAGAGAGAGTCACAAGGGTTACCATGGTATATAAAGTGTAGGAGCTAGAGATATATCTCTCTTAATTAGTAACCACCACCATATATATACATGCACCACCTCTCATTCTATATATATATATATATATATATATATATATATATATATATATATATATATATATATATATGTATGTATACATAAATATATATATATATATATATATATATATATATCCACCCCACCTCTTCTCCCAGCCCATTTGCTACAAATATATCTTAAGTGAGTGATTTGGAAAACTTGTTGGTGTGAGAGCTTGAAGCTGCCAGCATGATCTGGTTGAAGGCTAGCTACAAGATATATTTGCAGATATATATGATTTTCTCATCACTTAGTACTTGTTGGGAGTATGAGGAATTAGTTCATATATGGTTGTTGTTTTAGATCTATTCTCCTGGTATTTAGATCCTTTTTTTTTTTTTTTCCCCCCCTGTGGTTATCAAACAATACATACAAGTTTAGTTTGCGCCATCAGATCATCTTGCAGCTTCAGTCACTCACCACCAACAAAAAGATTTAGAGGTTGCTGATCTCTCCCACAGCTTAATTAAAGTGCTTCTCCAAACAAATTCAGATCATCTTTAGGTATGCACATATATAACAACTATATATATACCATCAATTGCATCTCTCTTGATGTGAGTATTGGTAGATAGATATAGATAAAATATTTTTCAACTTTACCTTTTTCTTGTGATTTTCTTTGCAAGTTTGACTCATTCTTTGCCCCTTTATTTGGCTTTCTTTGTTAGCTGTTGTTGTTCTCTTTTAGAGGGGGGATGCATGAATAGGCAAAGATGATCAGGTTCATGTTCCCTTCACAATCTTCTTACTTCTATTCTACATGCCATGGTGCATAAATATAATATCATAATCACTAGTGTAGTACTGCATGAATCTGAAATAAGAACTCTTCTTAATTACAACTTCAAAATTCATTGCTTATATTTCCAGTACACTTTTACTTGCAGAATCATAACAGATCTGAATTACCGAACCAAACCATCACAATTCACTCAATTTGTTTCGGTTACAGATAAAGCACAATTTGATTCTGTTTTTTTTAAAAAAGAAGCAAGTGTTTTTACTTTTCAGTTTGGTTTACGATATATAGGTCGAGTATCAAAGATCCGGGTTTTATAGATCATCCTCAATCCATGTGCTTTGTTATTGCTCAATTTTTTTGTTTTTTTTGTTTATGCTAATCTGTTGTCCATGTTTGTAGATCTGAGAAGAAGTATAGCCTCTAACTTTCTCTAATTTCATAGTTTTTCTGTTTATTGCTTTTTCTATACCAAGTTCTCTGAATTAGATTAGCTGCAAAATTGTCAAGGGTTACATCTTGAGAAATTTTGGAGGTGCTCTAATTGGTGCCTTCAATGTTTATTTGTTGAATCACAATTACTTCAAAGGCATTACAGATGCACAAAAAAAAAAAAAAAAAACAATATATTTTGTGCTCTTGAGTAAGATGTGATGTTTGTAGCATTTATATCCATAGATCATGTACAACTGAAACATACTGGAAAATTAATTCTTTCATATGCTATTTGATTAGTTGCTAATTTTCCTCTATTGCACAATGACTCTACTCAATATTTACTGAGTATATAACATGAACCCTTCTATGCATAGTTAAGAAATGGAGGTGGGGGTGTTCAAATTTTATGGTAAATTTAACATGAAATTTACAGAGGAAGAAAAAAAAACAAAATACAAAAAGGTGAAAAAAGAATAGGAAAGAAGAAACTGCTGTGTATTGATAAAGCAGATGAGGTGAATTTGGCACGAGTAGCGACCAAAGTCAATAAATCTGCTATATTTTGTAATAAACAATGCTCTGCTAATATCACTGTTATAGATGAAAGCATTCAATTAAATATCAATTTCGCAATATCGATAAGCATACCATGTTTTTCTTGCGTATATGTCGGCAAAGAGCGTGCATCAGCATGTGAACGAGAACGCAATAATTTTCGATTAGTCTAAAACAACATGTGCATTATGATTCCCTTGCCTCAAAAAGCCAGTGCAAATTCATAGACTCCCTTCACTAACAAATATATAATAAGATCCTCTTGTCTGTGCTTAAACAGTGATACATACAGCATAATACCCCATGTGGATCACTCTAGAAATCCGAAAGAGAGCTTTCTCGACAGCATCAAGTGCTTCCCTGAGAAGATTTTATTTACTGTATTAATAATGCTATAGGATTAAGTTCAACAAAGTTTACGATGATGTGAAAACTCAATCAATGGTTGACACTGGTGATCATTATGGCGATGAAAGATTCTGAAGAAGCTAAGCGGACTTATCGACCCAGAAGCTTCTGATGCTACTGAGTCGTCGAATTGCACGGTTTTTTGGTGTCACCATTTTCTCTTTAGTTTTTGCATTTGGCATATAAACCCACTAATCAAATTCATGTCCTTAAGGATCATCACCATGCAATTAGGTAAAAGAAAACACCACACTAACCAAGATTTGATGTTAAGTTACTCGATCCCTTTTTTCGCTCTTTGAGAAGTGATAAAGAAGATTCAAGCATTGAAGATAGTATTGCCTACACAAGTAAGGTGGTTCAATTCACCACTTAGAACAAACATAATAAGCATGTCTGCTTATGATCAATAAATAATAGAGGAACAAGAAAGAAAAAAAGGAGGACTAATGGGCCATAGTTGAGAATCTAATGCCCCTGTAAAAGTAAATCCAACTCAACCACTATAATAATATATATATATATATATATATATATTTTAATATAGTGATCACTAATTTACTATTCAATGGTCATTATCTCCCACTTGTTATATTGCTGTTGCATGATTATTGTCTAGCTTTAGAGAGTTTGTATTTCAGAATGTGTTTTTATTTAGAGAGTTTGTATTTCAGAACACCCCCATTTAAGAGCCAAAATGATTAAAAAATGCACATAACAAAAAGAAGAAACAGACACAAAGGTCACCTGGTAATTAGCCTCTGCTGATCCAAGGAAGATATAAGAACATTCAGATTGAATAAAACAATGATTATCAAGTGAATGTCTCAATCAAGGATTTAAATCAACAAAAACTCTAATTTTATAGTATCGATATCCTCGAGGATCACAGAGAAATCTCCAAGACCCAGAAATTACATCTATGTCAACAGATTACATAAATCATCTGCAAAACTTCAAGTGAACAAAATGCCATCTTACATAGGTGGGCCCAGCGGAAAAGAACATCAAATACGCAGTTTCAAATCTATGCATCATCGAGGGCGAGAACACCAGGAAGCGACTTGCCTTCCAGCAACTCGAGTCTCGCGCTGCCTCCTACTGCGATGCAGCTCATCTTATCAGCAAGCCCTGTCTTCTCCACTGCTGCAACAGAGTCACCCCCCTCCAGTTATTGTTGTAAAACCCTTTGCGCTCAGATCAGCCAATTCTTTGCAATAGCCAGTAAGGATCGAAGATTATTCTGTAAATATTAGAGTTCTTACTTTTCTCTCCTCGGCTATCGTTTACCTCGGTTTCCACTGCAAAGTTCTCAAACTCAAACACACCCATGGGTCCATTCCATATAATAGTCTTGGCACCGTCCAGCTGAATTTTTTATGGAGACAGGTCCAAAGTCTAGATCCATCCAGCTGTCAGGGATGCCATTTGCTGGTACAACCAGCAATACCAGCAAATGAAATCAGCATACTCTCAAAAATAAATTGACAAAACTTAATTATGCAAATTCCTAAGTTGCCAATCGACAACAACAACTCATTTCAACCGTTTAATGTATGCCAGATTTGGGGATCGAATGAATTACATCAGCAAATAAACGGTTACTAAAGTGCATCGATGAGTGAACTTTCTCAAGCCAACCAAAAAAAACCATATTGTCTAAATTTCCTTTATAAAGTTTAAAACAGGGAATATAACATTTAGAGTGATAGAGAGGTAAAAGAACAAACCTTGCAGTAGTTGGCATCTGGAGCAAACTTGTCAGCTACGACAACATCAGCGGGAAGCAAGAGAGCCACACCTTTAGGCCTTGATTTTTCTAAGTGCTGTTGCAAGGTCGAGCTTGTCTTCCTCCATGAGCGAGGACCCCCCAGAGCATCCTTGGGCCTTGTAGGAAGTGAAAATCAACCCACCACCACTGAGAAGGATATCGACCTTCTCCAACAAGACTCGATCCTCGGATCCACCGACAATCGCAGCAAATAGCTTCTTAGGCTTGGGTACAGCTCCAACAAGGTAATCAAGTTCCTTGACAAGTAAACACTACAGCAAGGTTTAACTTATAAATTAAGAAGGGCACTAACAAGTGAATAACAAAATAGGGAACGTAAAAAATTATCTCACTCAGTAGGCAGTAAAATAAATACAATTCTTGCTACTCTTATTATCATTATTCTGATAAGAACGTGTTCAACCAGGATGTTGTATGTTCCATATGTATAATAAAGACATGCAACGAGTCTAAACACTTTGTAAGCTCTATTTATCGCAATGACTTATAATGCATACTCAAAGACCGTAAAGCAGTGGCCAATAGATAAAACAAAAGATAAGTGATGATGTGGAAAAACAGCTTCTGCATGAGAAAGCCGGCAACAGATGGCTTCAAGAACTTGGTGGTTCCCTCCATCGAAGCATGAGGTCTGTCAGCTGTGCCAAAGGCATCATTTACACCTTCATCTGGTAAGGCAGCTATCTTTCATCCACTTCTATCTCAACCTATTTTCATGCACGACGAAGAACAGCGGCAAATAATATTTGTTAACATAGTGTTACAAATAAAAAAAGAAACTATAGATTCCACTATTCCAGTAATGTTTACACATGCATTAACTCCAAGGAGCTCAGATAGCCTCGGCAGGAGGTTTCAGTTTGTACTTGGGAGCGACACCTTCCGGACGGCTCTGAAATCAAAATTACACAAACCAATTTTACATCATCTAAAATGTGCCGAAAAGTATTTATGACATAGAATAACATGAGAGATGGATATTCTTTCAAGGTAGAATGGCCGTATTTACACGAAAACTTCAATTTTAACTGATCAAACGTCCGGAGAGGTACAAATTTGCAAGTTTTTAGATATATTTCATAGCTAAAACTTTCGAGGGACAAACCCATAATTTCACAACTTTGCAGGGATATTTAGGCAATCTTTATGTAACATATTAACTACATTACCTTTCTTCTAAGATTGATCCACAAACTATTGACCATCTTTTCTTGAATTGCTACGTCTCACGTGCGTTGCTGGACTGCTTATTGCCAAACAAATGGTGCCTAAGGACTTGTAGATCAGCAGGCGACCTTTGGAAGGATTGCAGTAGCAAACGGGGAGTAATAGGGAGGAGGGAGTCAGCAATTTTAGTTGCCACCTGGTGGGCTGTTTGGTTAGAACGGAATAGAAGAATTTTCGAGAACAAAAAGCTCACATTAAGACAGATGTTGACGGATTTACGATCACTCTGCAACCTGTGGGGATCGTATTGCGTTTAGGTTAATTAGTTTTTTTTTTTTTTTTTTTTTCCCTTGTGGAAGCCCAGTTGCTTCCCGCAGTTGCTAAATTCACTCTCTTTATGAATGAAGCGGTAGCATGCTCTAGAAACTAAAAAACAGAATTTTTTTTTATTTTATAGATCACTGTTGACCTAAACCTGTTTGAAGTAAAGTTACTAGGACACTACAACAGGGGATGATACATATAAAAAAATACTTGTCAAATATATGAGAATAATTACAATAAATAATACATAAACCAAATTAACACAGCATCGACAAGCACTATATCACTCTACTACTTCTACCGCATTCTTTGAACCAATCCATTCCCTAGAAATTCAAATATATCACCTCGTAAAAAGTGGGGAAAATGGAAGCTTTAAGTATGTAATCGCCAAAAAAACCTAAAAGGAGCATTAAATTAAGGTGAATAGTGAACATTACTCCGTAAAAGAGAGGATCGCACAAAGGGTGAAAAGGATCAAATGAGATCGATTGGATTGGGTTTCTTCGTCGCCATTTCCCCCAACTACACTGAATCAAATCGCCCAAAAAATCCCTCAAAATGGCATCGAAAGAACGGAATCCGACGCGATCGCGAAGAAGAGAGTGGATTTGAAAATAAATCCCCAAAAAAAATCGATTAAATCGATCGAATTTGAGGTGAGAAGTGAAGAGAGAGAGTGAGAGGACGTGGAGCGAGCGAAAGGAGGGACCTTTTTTCGGTTCGAAAAGGATGAGAAGCGCACATTAAGCGGGACTTGCTAACGTGCGCCATTAGCGGAATAGGTATGGACGGTGAGATCTGATGTGTAGTAACCGAAACGAATATGATCGGACGGTTCGGATGAATCCTACTTTTGAGTCCCTGTGCTATTCCTTAATTTTAATTTACCGCCTAAGTTAACACTAGTTAGGGATGGAAGTAAAATAATGAATTCATGGACGACCAATTTGCAATTTTCGCTCCGATATTTTCACACCCATTCTCGCATTTTCGCATCAATGGCTTCGTCCTCTTCTTCCTCATCCTCCCTCGCTCCCCTCTCTCTCTCCCCTCTTCACCTCCCCACCTCCTCCAAAACCCGACCTTTCCCTCCCCAAACCCTAATTCTCCCCTCCGTAAGACCCCCCCTTCGCTCTCGCGTCAAAGCCCTAAGAGAATGGCGCGAGTACGAGGACGCCGTGCGGGACAAGGACCTCGCCCGCGCCCTTCGCTTCCTCAAAACCCTAGAAGCTCCAATGGCTTCGACGGTCGATTCGGTCTCGTACTCTCCGGGGTGGGCGAGGCCGGAGAGGGATTGGGAGGTGTTGGATACGTGCTTAAACGCCGACGATATGAGGCTCGTCGGGAGCGCGTACCAATTCCTACAGGATCGAGGGTTGTTGCCTAGTTTTGGAAAATGCAAGAGTATTGGTATGGATTCTTCCGCTCATTGCTCATCAATTTTGTAGGAATACGGTGATTATGAATTTGATCTGTTAACTTAGGTGGGATTTGCTTTTGTGGGGTGGTAAGGTTGAATTGGATTCGCTGCACATAAGTGCAAGTAGATAGTTATAGTAACTTCTAAATCAAAATTACCTTAGTATATGAACTATATGTTTGTATACAATGCGATAAATAGGGAGAAAATTGATGCAGAGATAGTTGGATTAGGAGCTTATTAGGTTTGAGATAGCTCATCATGTTCATGCAAGTAATGTTGGAACTTGGGAGAGATTATTTTGCCCTAGCTTTCCAGCTTTGTTCACTGTTTAAACTAGCTTCCATGAGAAGGTGGGTTGTTTAATGTTATTTTCTTAGTTTTCTTTCTTTTTTTACTACAGTCCTAGAGGGGCCACGGGATGTGACGCCGACAATGTTAAAAGAGGCAACTGGCTTGGAAGGTGAGATCTTTAACATGTTTCCAAAATCTAATTGCTTAGGTTTTGAAGGTCAAGTTGCCAGTATCGCGTACATTTCAGCATAAAACATCAGAATTCGACGTATGTTTTCACTTTGTTACCATGTTGTTAAATAAAAAGAATTACCATCTTTTGTACCTTTATACACCAATACCATCCTTCCATTAGTCGATAAAATTTTGAATCAAATAAATCTTATACTTCATTCTTGTATCAATTTTTGCAGCTTCTAAGCTTGCACCGAAGAAGTGGGGCCTTTCAGGGAGCTCTAGGATAGCCTTACTTGCTTTTCTTGGAGGTGTATCATTTCTACTCTCTCAGGGAATCGACTTACGACCCAATTTGGCTGTCGTATTGGCATTAGCGACAGCCGATGCGATTTTTCTAGGTGGCAGTTGTCTTTCTCAAATCTTATGTTTCTGGCCTCCGTATAAGCGCCGTGTTCTTGTTCATGAAGCGGGACATCTTCTTACTGGTAAATCTGACGGTTATTGCTTTCGACTCCTTAACCAATAAAAAGGGAAAAACAAATTTTTTTTGGGCTCGGCTGTTGTTTTCGGTTGAAATTTGGATCTTATCATTTATGTATCTAGATGGATGCCTTGAAATACAGAAATTGTTGATTTACTTTCTTAATGTTTATGTATTTTACAGCTTATCTAATGGGTTGTCCAATACGGGGAGTGATTTTAGACCCATTTGTGGCATTGCAAATGGGCATTCAAGGCCAGGTACTCTTGTAATATGGCCTTTACGTTCTAATTCTTGCATTACACTTAGTATTCACCTGTGCCATATAAAGCACTTCGTATGTACAGTTTATTTGTAAGCTCTTTGTAGGAAAGCAAATATGCATATTATCTTGTATGAATTTGATTCGGTATCAAATCCACTCCTTGTCCTTTTTACGTAGGCAGGGACTCAATTTTGGGATGAGAAGATGGAAAACGAGCTTGCTGAGGGTCGTCTAAGCAATACTGCTTTCGACAGGTAGATTAATCTTTAATTAGGTTGAAGCATTTTAGCATTTATTGTTTTTTGGGCCACACAGGCTTTGTGCAAAACAGATTAATTGGTTAATCTCAGGTACTGTATGATACTTTTTGCTGGAATCGCTGCGGAAGCACTTGTTTATGGGGAGGCAGAAGGTGGTGAAAATGATGAAAATCTGTTCAGGAGCTTATGCGTGCTGCTGAGACCTCCTCTGACTGTTTCACAGGTCTTTTGCTTGGTTCATACAATTACATTTTATGGCAAAATGCATGTCACTCCGAACCTTTTGCCAATTGCAAATATTTTATTTTCTTTTTTCAAAAAAGAAAAATCTTAAAAATCTAGCGCACCCAATGCCCTACCTACAACCTAATTTTCTCCAACTCTTGCAGTTGTGACAAGCCGTGGGAAGCGAATTCTCTTAAAATGCCTTTGAACTCATCTAGGTAGTTAAAAGAAGAGGGCTTGGTCCTGAAATCTTAATGCTAGTGTAACCGAAATAGGGATTTGGTAGGGATTTGGTGGGGGCATCGGGTGCATCGTGAAATTAGCTTATACTGGAATAAATCTTTATTGGGTGATTAGCAGATGTCGAACCGAGCACGGTGGTCGGTGCTTCAATCGTACAATCTTCTCAAGTGGCACAAGAATGCACACAGAGCGGCGGTGAAAGCTTTAGAGAGTGGGCACAGCCTCAGTGTAGTCATCAGGAGGATTGAAGAAGCCATCTCCTCACCTAGATAGATGATAACTGTAGTAAGAGAGAACTCACCAATTCTCAGATTGCGCCACATTGGACGCTTCCTACTACATTTCAGCGTAAGCGCCTTGTAAATTACTGCAATTGTTTCTTTATCCAATGCCATAATAATATAACCATTTAACGGCTGCAGAACTTCTTCTCGCTGCATTGAAAGCGTGGTTGCTTCAAAAGTTTGATCTGATGGGTTGCCTATGAAGATTAAAAGAGTTCGGTGTAGCATGGAGATGATTGAAGCGAGATGTGGATTGAATTTACTGTGGCTTTTTTGTTCGAACGAAAGGAATAGAGAAAAAGAAAATGAGATATGTCGCATTGCAGTATGTTGATATCAGATGTATGTCCAACATTCCCAGAATGGTACATAATACACATAGGGTTAATTACAGGAGAGTGTTTTTGTCCAAGTCTCTGATAAAGGGAGCTTTGGTTAATTCTATTCAGGGTGTAACACTTGTGAATAAAGTAATGCTTTGTAGATAAAGCTTTGTGCTGTTCTATCAGATTGTTTTGTTTACTAGTCCAGCAAAATGGCATCCTTGATGCAGAGCTGCAGCTGCATCAGTTTGAAATTCATGTTTGCATCAAAATCCAATATACATTTGACTTTGATAATTCAGATCCAAACTCAAATAATTTAAGATCAAATTCATATTTAATTGTCCCTAGCAGGTTGAAATCAACCCAAGTTTTTAATCCAAAATCAGTTATAGTTCATAATTGTAGGTGTGTAATCAAAGAGTAATATCATACAACCAACCTTAAACAGCTAAATAAAGAACAACATAAACAAGATACAAAAGCCTCTTCCACAAAGAAGGAAAAATAATAAACTAGAAATAGATAAATAATAAGTTATTGAACTACTACTCCAAATGAAGACATTTTGCCAAAGCTTAGCAGCATATAGAAAGAAACAAATTATTTTTCAACTCAAAAAGCTCGTCGTTGGAAACGAACAAATCGAAAATTAGACCTTGTCACACACAAACAGAAAAAAGAGCACTCTTGAAAATCAGGTCGGCGATATACGAGCCAATGCAAATGCATTCAATGTTTTGCATTTTCTTCCTCGCAGAACTTTGAATATTTGTCGGGGTCCATCAATGAGTTCAACTCACCGGCGTCGCTTATTTTGACCTTGATGATCCAACCGCTGTCATATGGGCTTGCGTTAATCTGAGTAATAATAGCATGAGGCCAAACTTTCAGTAATTTAATTTATCCATCAAAACCAGTAATCAAAAGAAGAGCTAATAGTAGGTCAACGAAAGTCGAGCTTTCAAACAATTAATTTCCTCATATGATTCAAAGAAAAGTGAATAGATATGTAGTTAACATGCATCCTTAGCTTATAACACAATGTTGAACAAGATTAACTATCAGAAGAAATGTAAGAATTATGTCCAACTTAACAGCCAACATGAAACAGGGTTAAAAAAGATGTTTTACAGGAAAGATTTTAGCATTCAGGAATGCAATGCAATGTAAGAGGAATTTCCGGGATTATCCATGCAATTTACCCTAAAACATATTAATTTTACAAATTTATCATACTTTACCTCATTAAAAAAAATCACCCATATTACTCATACTACAAGATTAGCCGAGTAAATCGACTTGAAGCTAACACTTACCAGTCCAGGAGAGTCACTAAGCTTACTGTTGACTTCAATTACTTCTCCCGATACAGGAGAGTACACATCACTAGTGGCTTTGACACTTTCGACTGCACCAAAACTCTTTCCTTGTTTAACATTGGCACCAACATCAGGCAGTTCCACATATACGACATCACCCAAGTGGTCCTGAATACATAATTTGTTACTACTATATATACACACACACACACACACACATACATATATATACTCGATTTGTGCAACAAATGGTAAAAACATATGAACCTTACTCGAACTATAGAGAAAATTCTGTTGGCATTCTATTAGAGCATAATGTTTCCATCAAAATATAATAGAATATTTACTTTGGTTATAAAACATTCAATCAAAAAGTTAGATTAGTCATTACCAACAACATTGTTCGAACAATTACAATATGGATGAACATTTACTAGCATGTTGGAGGTAACCGAGACAAAAAGAGATACCTGAGCATGGTCTGTTATCCCTACTGTTGCAGAATCGCCGTCGACTTTAACCCACTCGTGAGAGTCAGCATATTTCAGTTCCTGCAGAACTGCCAGCAAATATGACTTTGATCACTAAGTTGAAAACACATGTAGTAGAATCTTTCTAAGCATAACTACAGCAATCTATGAAAGTTGATTCTTCAATAAGTAATACTTATACAATTTCTTGCCTACTTTAAGACAAAAATAAATAAAAGCAACAGAAGTTGCGCAGAAGATAGTGAGTTTGTAGAGGAAAAAGGGACAAAATTCTAAGTATCACAATGCATGGGTTGCGAATGGTGAAGCTGCAAAGTGATGAGAAAAGGAAATGGAAGTAACAAACCAAAACTGAATTAAGGCATCTGAAAATCTATAAGAAAATGATCAAATGAATAACAAGCAGGAATGTATAGGAAAATCATTTGATTATTTCAAATTTGATCTCACATGTAGAAATAGTAACAATCCTCTCACTTGTTAAAGTGCATGAATTTCCACTCTTCACATATATTCAATAATTGCCTTTGGTTTTTGTCAACTCATCAATCCAACAACTAAAAGACATGAATTTACAACAAAACTTTCAACAAAAAAAAACAAAAGAAAAAAAACATGAATTACCAACAAAAATCCAATCTTTTCTGCAGAAGAAGAAAATAATACAATAAAACCATCAAAAGGTGACTATCGCTACAATCGTATTAAAATAACTACTACTCATCGAGCTCTTAGTCGATCCACAACCCCAAAAAAAAAAGACCAATAAATCCAATTAAATGAAAACAAAACGTAACAAAATCAGAGAGATCACAACAAAAGCATCAAAATTACACCATTTAAACATTGGCCTATATCAAACATCACAAAATCTCGATAAAGGTGAAACCTTTTCACCAGGGGCGACTTATACACCAAGGAAAAGCCCAAAAAAAAACCCCAAAAAACCATTTTTTCCCCCTGAAAAAAGGATCTTTATGTATCTCATAAACCACCCAAAAAAAAAAAAAAAGATCTAATAAGAGGGTATAGAGAGGATCATTTATACCAGTGGAGAATCCCCTACAGAGTGGGGAGATTCGGAGGTAAGAGGCGGCGCGCGATGCCCACAACAACCTCGACGACGCCATTGTTGATCGCACTATACTATGCGCCTCCACTCCGTGAACTCTCTCTCTCTCTCTCTCTCTCCTATAAAAGCTCGTATACTATACATGTAAAGGAGTTGTGGTCACCGCATTAGTATTGTTACCGCATAAGGGAGGCTCCATTGGGCTCGTTTGGGTTAGATTCTGGTCCAGCTCACGTGTTATATATATCTGTATAACGTATTTGACAAATAAAAAATTCTAGGGATAATTTCATATAGGTCTCTGTAAACATATCGAATAATAATATATTTTTTACAAAGTTTAAGTTTTTAGATTTATTTCTCAAAATATCTTAACGATTTCAAATAGATCTCTACTATTAGTATCCGTTAGAAAAATATAGTTAACTATAGATAAAATACTTAATCTTAATTAGTGAGTAAGCTAAATTAACCTTTTTACTCCTATGATATTATACATTTTTCTATCAATCAAAATTCTAGTTCGATCAAAATCCTAGTAATAGGAATTCTTCTTCTTCTTCCTCTCTCTCCTTCATGCTAGTTTCGAATTCGTAACTAAGATTTTTCCGTCCCCATTCATCCATGAAGCGTGTTGTTTCTCTCATGTCGAGCGGCTGGGAATCAGTATTAGATAGGTAAAGAAGAAAATGAGTGAGAGAAAAGGTAGAGAAGAGATTGCAACAATGATAGATTGAGTTAGTTTTTATAGAGAAAGAAGATGACATTGAAATTTTTTTAGGAGGATATTTCTGTACGATTCTAATAGTTGGAGCTTTTGGAGGAACATATTTGTGATGATAAAATTGATATTTCACTTATCTTCTATTAAAAAATAAACAGTGAGCTAACGATAACGAACTAGAGGAATAAATATGAATATAACTAGACTTTTGAAGAGATAAATTTAAAAACTTGAACATAACATTATCCCAAAATTCTAATATTTTTGCTCTAACATTAGTAAATTTTTTAAAAAAAAACTTAGATTCAAAAATAAAAAAAAATCAATTTGATACTTTTTAAGATTTAAGTAATTTTACTAAAAATAATGGAAGAAAAAGAAAAGAAAATAAAAAAAATGCTTTAAAATTTTCAATGTGTTTAAGCCTAAGGAGGTGATGGGTCGCTAAACTACCGACGCGGTGATGTTAACGCCGAACCTTCTCCCTCTTGAAAATAAATAAATAAAATAATAAAAGAAATAAGAAAAATAAAAAATAAATAAAAATAAGGGGGAAAATTACAAGCCCTAACCCCACCGCGACCACCTAACTCGGGGGAGTTGGTGAGTGACACTGATGCACCCAGTACGAGGTGGGTGCGGTGAGCGCGCACACCGGTTTAATTGAACCCGGTCCGACGCTTCCCCAGCGGTTCAATTGAACCCGGTCTAGACCGGGTTATTTCTAAACCGTTCCCTTCCCTTCCCCCGCACACGCTCTCTCTCTCATTTGCTTCTATGGCCGCAACAACGCTCTCCGCTTCTTTCTCTCTCCTCAGGTTCTCTCTCTCTCTCTCTCTATCTCTCTCTCTCTCTCTAGTAGGGTTCTTCTTCTTCTTCTTCTTCTTCTTCTTCTTCTAGGTGTTCCCGTTTCGCACGAGCTTGCGCGCTTCGATCGCTCGATCAATTGCGAGATGCCCCTGCTCCTCTTCGCCCAAAGAGGTTCCGCTTTTTTTTTTGTCCAATTGATGCCCGAGTTCGTCATTTTTGGGAAATTTCTCATATGTTTTTTTTTTATTTTTTGGTGGTAATTATGAACTAATTGACCCAAATTCGCATATTCATGTTTTAGTTTCACTTGTTTGTAGTGTTTTTTTTTTATGAATTTTTAGTCAAAAATGTAATTTTGGAGCGCAAAAATCGTTATTAGAGTGAAATTTTATGGCATGGTTTGGGCCAGAAGCAGAATTTAGTATAATAATAGGTAAATTGAGAACTTTTTGCTGTAGTTCATGTGATTTTGAGCCTCAAAAGCAGAAGCTTTATTCTGGCGCGCTTCTGATTCTGCTGCGGAGAGAAGCTGTTAGGGGGATACAATGTATCGTGTCATCTAATAGCATTGCGCATGCAACATTTTTTTCAAACAGCACTGCACTTTACAGCAGAGCCAAACATGGTTCGAAATTAGAGAGATTAGATATCCTTCCTGTGAATTCCTTCTCCCATTAAAACATCATCATCTAGTGGCACTTGACAAATAAGTGATCGATGAATTTTCATGTGCAAGTTTAAAAATTGCTGTTTAGAACTACTAGTCGACGTTGTTATTATCGAAGCGAGGTAATAGATAGCTTCCTGATCAAATAATGCAAGAGTTCAGTATTTTAAGGGAAAATGATGTCTAAATAGAACTTACTGTAAGAATCAAAAGCACTCACTTGAATGAAATTTTCTATCCGACCATTTTGCCGGAGTAAGTTTACAAGTTTTTAGTTTTTCTTCATTTCTAAAAGTGGCATATCTTATTTACTTTTTGCTAGTTAATGTTGATTTCACAATGCAATTGTGTATTATTTGACAGTTCTTATATAATCGCTCGATCCCTGGTGGTTAATAGAATTATTCAGTTATCTAGCTAATGAATATTCCCCATCTCAGATTTGTGCGCCATATTACCGCCTCTATAAATGAAGAAGCTGCTGCAAAAGCAGCTGCAACTACCGCAGATAACGGTGCACCAACCATGTAATTTTGTTGATTTCGTTGGACATTTATGATGTGTATCATATATATATGACGTTATTGTCCTTAATTCCCGTCCTTTCTTTACTTTAGATTTGACAAGATCATCGCGAAGGAGATTCCTTCAACCATTGTCTACGAGGATGAGAAAGTGTTGGCATTTAGAGATATAAGCCCACAAGCTCCTGTTCATGTTGTACTCATCCCAAAGATCATGGACGGATTAACCCAACTTGGAAAGGTATTTTTTTTTGCTATTCATACATTTTTTGAGGTAATTGGAAGACTTGCTCTATCTAGTAGGAAGCTTATTTCCATGTTCTATGAAGAATTTTTTGGTAGCAAGCATTCAGAATTGGTCAAGACTAAAAATATAGTATAATCTAATTTTGCGAGCTTAACGTCTGTGAACATTACAAAGTCTACATTAAACATTTCAAGTATTTATCGTCATTAATCTGTTATCTTATCCACATTCTTCTTATCCATTTTTTTCGTAATTCAACATAGCATGTGTGCCATGAAAAATATCATGGTTGTAATGAAAAATGCTTTGTTCCACCTACCAATGTGCCCGGTACTTTTATTTGAGCAATAAGCCTTGTGTTTTTCATTGGATTGGCTAAAATAATTTAAACAATGGTGAATCAAATTGGTATCTCTTAGGCCACTTCTTATAGTGCAAATTATTGAAGTATCTTACTAGATCAGAGTGGGAACTTCTTTCAACAGGAAAATGGCCTATTTTTAGATTCTAGTAGGAATTCTGTAATAAAACAACTGGAATAGAATGTTTTCTATGATATCATATCTTCAAAATTCTGGTGAGCAAACAATTGAACAAATGATTCCCTTTTCCACTACTTTTCTGCGAAATATGAAACTATTCTATCATGACCTTTTGAGACATATGTATCCCTTCTGTCATGCCCTATTTCGCTCGGTAAAGAAGATCAGTCGCATTTCTAGCTTCTCGAGAGTGCCCTTTCCTTTGCCAAGTTGGTCGAGCGCTTTGTTTCTTTTCTATCGAGTTAAAATTTGTTTGATACTTTTACCGACAAAAGAAAAGCTAAGCAGATGCCGACCTCCCAATGATCAGATCAGAATAATATTTAAGAGTGCTTTTCATTTGTGTAGGCTGAACCAAGGCATTCCGAGATTTTGGGTCATCTTCTTTACGCCGCGAAAGTAGTGGCGGAGAAAGAAGGCATAGCAGATGGGTTCCGAGTCGTCATAAACAACGGTCCTGACGCATGTAAGCATGGTCTTTAATCTTTATGGCTTCTATTTCTGTTGCTCCATTCTCCCACTGTAGAGCTTATATTTCATATTAGTATATCATTTTACGTAATCTTATTTATATTCCTCAGGTCAATCAGTTTATCATCTCCATTTGCACATCCTCGGCGGACGGCAGATGAAGTGGCCTCCTGGTTAAATTGTCACACTATATTGTGGCTATTAATTTAGCTTTTTAATCTCAAATCAGCAATAAGTTGATGAAACTTTGGATGATGATAATTTGGTTTAAAACCATCATATTGTTGTGATGTGATGTTCTTTGTAATCTTTAAGATGACCTGGTGCTGCTTTTTCCTGTTGTGCTTTTTTCTCAGCATAATAGTGTTATTTAGATGTTTTAGACTTGACTTTTTTGGACATGTATGTTGAAATTTCCCATGGAACTCGTGAAAATAAAACATTTTAAAGTTACCAAACTACCATCTAATCTAACAAAGTTAGATTGTAATTTCAAATACATGTTTATTTATTTATTCTAATTTAAAATTTAAAAAGCTTATTATATATACGCCGTCTGTGGGAATCGAACCCACGACCACATGGTTAAAAGCCATGCGCTCTACCAGCTGAGCTAAGACGGCTTAGAGTTGATCTAAACGCAAGTATACTTTAATCGAAAACTCTAATTGCTTGCCGACTTTTATACAATAGAAGTCGGCAGATATACCCACCAGAGTGCCGAGTTCCTCTGAAGCCGTATTGCCTGAAGTCGGTAACTTAGAGACCTGCAATGCCGACTTATCTTAAATACTGCGGCAACACATCATACGTTGCAGACTCTAAGAAAGAGAGTGTAACACACTGTTATTACTGATTGGTTTGGTTAATTCATATTTAGATAGCTTACACATTGAGGAAAAAGGAAACAAAAAAGGCCAAAAAAAAAACCTCATACATATGTGTAGGAACATATATAACAAGCTGCAATGATTAATATTATCTCTTACAATTACAAATGCCAATACATATAACGCAGGTCATGCACCAGCTAAAGGATTATAGATGTACGTTATATTATTATAAGAACAACATTTACACAAGCACTTAAACCTTCCATATAGAAGTTTCAACACTCACATATATATAGAGACTTACGTATTATATATGAACCAGTCACTAATGAAGTCCACAAAGACCCACGCATTATATTTAATTAGAAACATATATATATCTAATAAGAGACAAGTTCACTTAGCATACTTTATAATTAATAATATTAAAAAACACAAATCAAATCCAAGAGAGAGGACTTGGATTCTCCGTTCTCTTCACCTTCTCCCTCTTTCTTCTCCTGGTGCTTTGTAATCTGTAAAAGATCGATAAACATGTGAAGTTAACTTGTTATGCCCGCTAAACTTAGTACAAGAATATGAAATGCATAGAGTAATTAATTGATTAATTAAAGTTTAGTTCATCATTTTGCAGTAATTAAGTGTAGCATAGTTAATTCATCAACATTAGTCTTTAGCTAAAGTGTAGCATATTCAAACTTATGTACATAAATCTTGATCTTTAAGTGAACTAAAAATTTTCATCAAGTTGCCTCCTTAATAACCTTGGTGCATGTTCTTTATGCATATCACTGTGCTTATCGGTTAATTGGGTCGATAACATGCGTAGGATACTAGAGCTAGGATTCAATATTTCACCTTTATTTGTATACTTAAATGGGTGGTTTTAAGGTAACCAAGTTCAGGTAAGTTAGATAACCAAGTCCATTTATATATATTTTGGGTGCTTATGATTACCACAGCTGCAGGCCATAGCCATGGAGGCTGGGATCCTGCAGGTTAGGCTGGGTGGGCTGGAGGCGGAACGCGTGCAGCTGAGGCGAGAGCTGCAGAAGAGTCCTCGACGCGTCATCACCGTAGAAATGCCCAAAGTGGTCTAGCATTGCCATGTCTCCTACCTTCTGGTCCATCGTCGCCTGCTCCACCGCCTGGTTCTCAGATATCTACAATGCATGCCCAAACACCCGCATTTGCGTATATATATTTCTCATTTAATTTAAACAATTTAACATCACATGATCAGTCTATTACTGCGCATTTAACCCGCTTTTGCCGCATTTTTTGTCTTAAAACTATGTTATGTTATTTGACGGAAGAATCAACAGAAGCGGATTAAGTTCTAATAGATAATTAACACCGACGAGTTGAAATGTAGATTTTTATTTTAAATAGCAAAGTGCAATTAAATTTTATCGAGCTGCTTTCGAGCCATTGAACCATATTTAATATATGTTCGAATTTGATGCTGAGTTATGGATGGCTAACTCACCATTCGGGAGAGATGGTTGTTCTGATCTTCTAAGATGTGCTCCTGCAGTTAGACACAAGCCATATAAACTTATATTATAAGGCGAGAAGTTATTGAAACTTATTTTCGATTATGTGGAAGATATATAGATTGAGCCAAATCATATATGCATGCTTAATAATCTAGTTTACCTTGCGACGTAAGTTGTCCAATTGTTGGGTCAGAAGTTGATGCTGTCAACATGTCATATATAATAACAGGAAACAGAATTTAGAGTGATTAGCAATAGATTTGAAATTAAATTGATGTTATATATATATGAAAAAAAGTAGATAGTATACATATGTAGTGGAAGTTAAATATAACAAGA
This sequence comes from Puya raimondii, assembly GCA_016920855.1. Lineage (NCBI taxonomy): Eukaryota > Viridiplantae > Streptophyta > Magnoliopsida > Poales > Bromeliaceae > Puya > Puya raimondii. The sequence goes on from JABWPP010000050.1 coordinate 216,623,237, forward strand.
CATTTACTCCAAAGGCTTGAATCGTTGATGCATGAATCTTACCAGAATCTCATCTTCCTTCTTAAATACCATAATTAAGCTCATTAATTTTTGGGAAATTTTGCAACAAACTAAGGTTAATTTACTAAAATAGTACTGCTGAAATTTTAGAACAGTTTTTGGCTTCTTGTTTTATCTTTAAAAGGACATGAGAGTTCGATTATGATGTTAATGTATGTTTAAACCTACTTCAACTCTCCAGATATTCCTTGCTATTATTATAAGATCATGAACAAAAGGAGAGCAAGCTAATTAAATATGACATGGATTGAACATGCTAACTTGATACGACACACTATGATCTAATCTAAAATTTCCTAGAACTATATATGTGAGTTAGGAGAAGAAATGATGTTACCTTCCTTGCTCGAACTTTGTCGACAGCGAAATCGAGCTGCTGCTCAAGCTGATTCAGGTCATTCATATTGAGAGATGTCAAGTCCTCTCCAGTGTACTGCCGCATGCTCGCTTGAAGCTTGTCGTTCTCGCTCTTCATTCTTGTTATCTCGCAAAAGATGTGCTGCGAAAAATGTTTTTTTTTATAAAAAAAACACAAAAAAAGAGTGAGAACTCACGAAAAGAGAGACAATTCGTCTAATTATGTCATGGATTGTGGCAAATGGATTAATGCTGCACCTGTTGGTTATCGATCTCCTCAAAGCGAGTGTTGGTGACTCTCTGGTACCTATCAATGAGATGTCTCATGCTGCGATCGATTCACAACGGTTAGGCATAACATTAGGATGACGGTATAAATTTTACGTATTACTACTAGCATGAATTTAGTCAACTCAATGTAAGTAATGTTGCTACATAAATAGTTAAAATCAGAAGAATTTGCTCTTTGGATCATGAGAATAGAATTGTCCTTCTAATCACACCCTCATCGAAAAACTATGTATTTTGATTTTTCATGTTTAGTAACACTCTTATTTCATGACTAAGAACTATAAATGTAGATGTTCAAATCATGAATTTCATGTTATCCAGGAGAGCTATATATAATGCCAAAACTAAGATTTGAAGGAGAAAAAGATTACTTTTGTGATGCTAATTGGAGATGATAATTGAATTATATTCCTTCAAACAAAACACAATATTTAACGTCAAACCAAATGCTAATAAACATTTTTTCCTTTCCATGAAATTCCTTTTTCCTTGAAAACTGAATATAGTTTTATGCGGAACCAAACACCACCTAAGCTACTCTTGTTCTTAAAGTACGATCTCCCTGATTAATTAGTTAGGATTTACTTTTGACATATTAGTTTATTTAATTAATTGTATCTTGGAAGGTTAAATTGAAGTTTTATACAGCACAATTATTTCAAGGAAACAACATTTGATTGGATGCTATGTCCAAAATAGTTAATAATTGAACTCCTTGTAAATACAAGTACCCTTATCACCGTGCTCTTGTTAAGAAAACATATATATGATGCTTAAACTAGTAAACAAAAATATGATGTAATGGGTCTTTCTTTTCTCAAAAAAAAGAAAAAAAGGTAATGATGAAAAATATTTCAGAGCCAATCATACCTTGATATGATGCCAAAATGCAAAACCTGTTAATCTGTCATAGAACATATCTTCTTTGGTTTCATGCATGTGGTAAATTTATGGCATTAAGTACTTAACAGTTGATCATTAGCTACCAAAATCCGATATAAACTTAAAACGGTGCTTAGCTTCACAAAGAAAACAAGGAAAATGGCATTTAAATGGTGCAGCATGAAATGTACTCACTTTTTTCAACTCCAAAATCCGTCATTTATAGACATACACCCAAACTTTTAATTCAATTGAAAACACTTCATCTTAAGCAGAGAATGTTAAACGAGAAGGGATCTATATCGCATAAAAGAGGCGAAACTCGTGATTAATAAACCAAGAAGCATTTCCTTTTCCTTGAGAAAAGAAAAAAAGGAAGAAATTTCATGAATTAATAGTTAAACTGGAGTCAAACTTAAGGGCCATGCCAAGTTTGCCATGCTTGTAGTTGGTAGCAACAATCAATGATAAAGACACAGATGTAATCATTAGAATGATCGACCTGCTAAACGCATAAAACATTTAATGAATGCACACCATAGATATTCTTTAGGTTTGAAATTTTTAATCAGAATATCAAGATCACAGATTTTCTCCTTAAGCTAGACAGATATATAGAAGTAATTAACAAGCTAAGAAGAAAGCAATTAAATCAAACTGGAAATTGGATTTTAAACAAAAGTAACAGCAAAGAAGAGAAATAGATGAAATCCAACTGGACAAACAAAGCGATGAAATTAATAAAGATTTGATCATACTTCAAAAGCTGAAAATTAAAAAACAAAAAACCAAATATCATGATATATATATATATATTAAAAAAAAAATCTTGCCAAAGTAATTAACATAAAACAGTGGTGGAGACTACAAAACTAGTGGAAAGCAATTAGTTAGTGAACTTCCGAACCTCAAAGCCGGCGGACTGCAAAACTCAAACATCTTGCCGCTGGTCGAGAAGATCACAACCCCGACCTGCGCGTCGCACAGTACAGCCAACTCATTGGCCTTCTTGAGGAGGCCTCCGCGCCTCTTGGAGAAGGTGACTTGGCGGCTGGTCGGGTTCTCAATCCTCTTGATCTCAATCTTCCCGCGACCCATAGGCATCAAGTATTTGTAAACTCTTCTAGTTTCCTTCTCTTGGGGTAGGTGTTAAGGGAAATTTACCTTTTTCGACAGGTCGAATTTCCTAGTTGAGATGTACAAATTAACAAAACCATTAGAAATGGCATGATCAAGTACCGCAGGAGAGAGCACTGCTCGCCATGGTGTTCTCTTGGAACTAGTAAGTAGGCTTAAATTGCATCTATAGGTAGTTATTTAAAGGATTAGAAGGAACATATGACTGGCATCAGAAGTAGAAAATTTTCATTTAAAAGCAAAACTGAAGACATTTCTTTTCCTTTGAAATGAAGGTGATAGAATTAAGAAGGGGAAGGAGCAAAGAAAGAAAGAAAGAAAGAGTGAGAAGAGTTGAGCATCACCTGTTATGGCTTTGCCTCCTTGAAGGGTAGAGAGGGAGAGAGAGATAGAGATATTATATAGTTAATTTATAGGCTACAACCCTCTATATTCCATAGAGTCTTAACCTAATATAATGACAAATGGAGTAGTATATTCTTGATTGGCCCATGTTTTCAAGGAATACTACAAAAATGCACCCCCAATATTGTATAGGACCACCAGGAACATATTATACATGATCAGCTTATGTGTGCTCAGAATACAGCATTATATATAACAGGTCCTTTATTCTTTCATGATCTTACTTTTGCACTTACTAGATATATATATAGAAGTGTATATATATTTTATGTAAGTACACATGTGCATGTATCTGTGCAATATATATGTATGTTCATGTTATGTGTTTGTATATCATGTGAGTTTCACAGAGAGAGAGAGAGAAAGAGAGAGAGAGGGGCCGGGTTGTGGTGTATATGGTTATATCTTCAAAACCCAAGTCCTCTTTTGCATGCCCTTGTAATGGAGCATGAAAATGAACGTTGTTGTGGACTGTTAACTACCCCTGACGTGTTGTGGCCCTAGCATTTTTTTTCCTGGGCTTTCCCTCTAAAGGAAACCCTAGCAACCAAGTTTCTCCCATTAGTGGAAAAAGGAGGGGGTACTGGGCCAAAACCCTAGACCCTAATAGGAAACAGGCAAAGAGTCACATTACCTGATTAGGCCCTATTACCACATGGGACTGGTTAGGGCCATTGATCACTGTTTCTTCTTTAAGCAGGGAAAGATAGGGTGTCAGAGATTGCACACATGGTTCCCACCAATCCTCTTCAATGCCCACTACAAACCCTAGAGTTCAACACTAGTACTCCTAATTAATTAAACCACCTAAGCTGTTAAATTCCACTACTTAGCTTAATAATTAAAGATGCATGATCATCAGTGTATAACAAACTAGAATATTTATCTTTGGAATCAATTACCATGCAAGTAAGTGGCTGGAAATTAAGAACATGCACTCATGAGATTGAGAGTGTTTGAATTGAAGCCTCTAAGGATTTGACTTGGAAGTATATATGTATGTACATATGTAGATGCATGCTTGTATTTGTGGTTACTAAAATTGCTAATGTCGAAAAAAAAAGACACAAATATTTCATAATAGAGGTGTGTTTCTGGCATCTTTCACCTTGCAGTCTCAAATATATAATTGTGCTATCAAACCCTTTGTACTATCTTATTTGGAAGTCCAATTAACATGAGAAGTACTGTACAAATTTCATGATGTTAGAGTAAACGTACACTTGCTTATAACGCCTTGGTAAATGCTTACATGATACGTATCATGCATGCTAATTATGATGCTATATATTAAGTTAATAAGTAGAAAGACCCATATAATTTTTACAAGCATAGAGAAAAACATAATTTTACACATAATAAATTAACATCTTCAATATTTATCTTATTCTTTTCCTGATCGTCGGAACAGATTTAGCAACTCATCAATAAGTAAATTGATGGTGTTTTTTTGACTAGGGAAAAAAAGAACTTGCCATTACAACTGCATATGAGAATAGTTGGCAAATATAGTTGTTGACTCTCCATTGTAGTCCATGCTAGCTCATGCAAAGTTACAACCAAACACATGATACACAATTGAAGAATCGACGGTTGGTCCGAAGAATGGAAAGAGAGGGCTTGGATGAAGAAAATTTACCTTCAAATTAATTTTCGGTGCGATCGATGGTAGCTCTTTTTTCTCCTCTTAGCTGTCATATTACTTCTTCCTTGTGTTTTGCCACAATTAGAATCTAATACATCTGTTTTCGGCATCATCTATATATATGCGGTTGTTGAAGCATCATTGAAGCCTATCATCCCTTTAGAAAATTGGAGTTAAAATGAGGTGTTTAATTCTGTTCTATAACTAGTTACAGGAGAAAGCTTTTAATGAAATTTCAAGCCAAAATTATAGCTTTGTAGTGTTGTCTTTGCAGTAGTAGAACTTATTCGACATATGATCACACAAAACACCTCGCGAGTTCTTTTCTCTATTCAATCAAAAAGGCGACATGCATGGTGTTTCTTATTTTCTCAAATGATCTAATATAAAAGGGTTGCTAAACTATGACTTACAACTTAGGCAATTACTTCTCATGGTAGCTTCCTTGTATAGGTGTTGTTTCGGCTAAGTGGAAGCAATTCACCATGCACCCATGGTATCAACAAAAGACAGAAATTAAAAGCTTATTTGTGGAACCACTATCCAATATGTAGGTACTTCAATATTATTGCATATATATGAGCTAAAATTAAAATACATGCACTCATATATAACATGATTAATTTGAGTCCTTTTCACACTCGAGAGTATATTTAATGTGGGGGCATCTGCTAAGAATTCACATGTGAATAATCGCACATCAAATAATTAATAAAAAATAAAAAATTAATATATACTAGTGGGTTCAGACCTAATGTCACATTCTTGGGTTTATGTGGGTCTGGACTAAGCCTAAAACTCCTTGCCAGCTTGGTTGCATTCAGGTTTCTAAATGCAACATGGAAATCAATTTGAAAGTAATTCATTAAAAAAATAATAATAAGATGCTTTTTTTCGTTTAATCTTATTACTCCCCACACAACCTCTCTGAATAGAAAGAGGAAACAAATGCATACTTGGCCTTGGTCATTTCTTCTCCATGCCTTCTATTTTGGAACTTACCATTAGAGAGAGAACTCTTGTAGTTTGGTTTGCACTCCTTTAGGCCTACTTCGCATAAGTGGTAATTGAGTTCACATGTACAATCACAAGTGCTAGCTACTTCCTAGAAGCAGGAATATCCTCTCATATTCATATTCTCTCTCTCTCTCTCTCTCTCTCTCTCTCTCTCTCTCTCTCTCCATAGCAATTTGTTCATTTGTTCTTTAATAAGTGGCTTATTAATGTCCCATGGCTTCCTCAAGGTTTAAGCTTAGTGGTGGTTGCATGGGTGTTTCCATTGAGAACACACACACACACACACACACACACACACACACACACAGAGAGAGAGAGAGAGAGAGAGAGAGAGCCTTGTGCAAATTTAATTAAAGTAGGTAAAATAATTAAACATGTACATAGGTCACTAAAATCACTATATATATGAATAGAATTGGATTAAATTGGACAAAGGATTACTCAGCCTTTAGTTTTAATCAGCATGATTTGAGTCTAATCTCCCCAACTCTCAAACTTTATAATTGGAACTTGGACAAACGTGTTTCGCTTTAAACTCCTCCATGTAAGCACGCACCATGTCATAATATATGTATGTATAAAGCTTGATAAAAGCATACATAAGATTAAACTCAATTTGCCTCCAAAATATATATATAACTGCATGCATTATTACTGAAGTCCTCCCATAAATCATACATGCAATTAATGATACTGCTCACTTCTTTTCTGAATTCAGCTTTTGTGTAGCTATTTTACAGTGATTGTTTCTGTGAGATTGTTGCTAAGCTCATACATACAACAGTAACACCAACTTAATTGAAATGCCCAATAAATATGATCAAAGCTTGCTGGATGGGGCACCAATATTTGATGCCCTGGACTTCCTCTCCACAGCCCTGGAGAGCTCCTTAACTTCCTCCTTCGGAATGTGGCGCGGGCGGCTTAGCCAATGTCCTCCGTCGACTACCACAGTATGCCCATTGACGTATTTACCTTCACGAATTGTTCGAGAGTCAGATTAAAGTGCGTAAAATTGAAGACTCTCATACAAACTTGATTAAGATGCATAAGATTGTACGAATCATTTATCTCTCTCAATCATTCTAATGTAATCCTATCAACATTGTGGAAAAAAAAGAAAAAAACAAAGAAGACAACTCCCAAAGTCTAAGGTAATATAATAACATAACATATATAAAGCCCAGTTAAGTCATCATCTATATAAATCTGCACTCCTGTAAAGTTTGAATTTTCATACATATCCCTCTTAAAGTGCAGATTCTTAGATGAATACCCTTACCTTAAGGTCGGGTCTCGCTCAACTCATCAGGAGAAATTGTTTGGTATTTGAGAGAAATTTGTGCATGTAACATTTTTAATATACAAGGAAACATATATAAAGGCTATATTAGAAAAATTCAGATTTTTTTTTTAAAGGAGGACATGTAAATTGATGATTTTGCAGAGGTGAAAGTAAATGCTAATTTGGAAAGCACCCTTTTAGTTTTCCATCACTGAAAGGAGATAACGAAAACAAACAATACCAACCTGCATCAGAAGCAAGGTACAGGGCAGCCATTGCAATATCCCATTTCTGCCCCAGCTTAAATAACGGCATGTATTCTCGAGTTCTCATCTTCATTTCCTCCGGAGCAAGCTTTCTCATTCCAGGAGTGCCTTCGATTGGTCCTGGTGCAATCCCATTCACCCTTATATCATAATCAGTTCCCCATTCGAGAGCCAGGGATCGCGTAATACTATCAACTGCTGCCTGGAGACGAATAAAATTTTGCTTATGCAGAAAGCTACATGTTTTATTCACACAATGAAGCATGTCAAAATACCTTAGCGGCGGACACATGAAGTTGGTACCAACTTGCTGTGTAATGCAGAGTTGCACTTATATTTATAATAAGGCCTCCCGTAGATGGACCCTTCCCAGGCCCTCCCTTCTTCAGGTACTTCAGAGCTTCGTGGCACATTGTGTATGTGCCCACAGAATCGATTTCTATAACTGAAAAAAAAAAAGAAAAAGAAAATCAGATGGATCAGTAATATGATTAGCTCAAGTTTTATATATTTTGTTGTTAGTAGAGGGACTTAGGATCAATCAAAAGGATAATAGTAGAAGTGCTTTGAAGACTATTACGACAGCAAAATCAAGGGCATAACCACCATAATCATGATGAAACACAATTGCGGAAAGCCTAAGACTCTTCTTAACATAATTTGCCATGCATGCCAACGACAAAAGTGTAAGTTTTACATAAAAAAGATATTGTATAGTATAAACCTGTTCGAAAGCCGTTAGGTGACAAATCCTCGGGCGATGCAAGAAAATTGCCGGCCGCACCATTTACCAGAATATCGAGCTTTCCGAAATGTTCAACTGTTGCTTCTATAACCCTCCTCGCATCTTCCTGCTTACGAACGTCTCCCTCAAGTCCAATCGCCTGTGGCTCATATCGAGAAACTTGTTACTCGATGTATTCCACTCAATTTATTTATCTAAAATCTACCGGTGAAAGAAATTAGAAGTTGCTAATTCTTGCTTACTATTCAGCGGGCAAATGAGAGCAAGAAAATAAGGACTCTTTTCCATACCGCGGCAAGAAAACTCAATTTGATATAACACATGAAATGCATATTAGGAAACAGAGCAATTTATGGTAGATAAGAATACAGAAGTCTTTCAGAGGGACTTCTAGCTACGGCCGTAATATGATATTTTTGCGAAGATTTCCTGAAGTTAAGAGATGATAGTTCCAGAACATTAGCTACAAACTTTATTTTTCACCCACAGTAGGTTGCTCTAGCTAACTTTCAATTTCCTGTCACTCTAATGTTTTCACTTTGCTCACTATTTCATCATGTCAAAACAGCTCGATGAGCATCTCCTCTTCCGTATGAATAATACGGCAATTTTATAGAAAATTCCACAAAGAACATTTGTAAATCCGTCCCCAGAGCCCCAAAATCCACAGAACTAAACAATTTAAGAACTACCCAACTCGACGAGTGGCATCAAATTAAATAAGTAGAAAAACCCCAAAAATCGCTTTTTTTTAATTCTTTTTCCTTCTCAAACCTAAACAGACAACCAGAAATTAAAGAGAGAATTACCCTTAAAGATCGCATTTTTCTTTACTAATTTTTCGTGCACAAATCTAACGGAGGATCAGAAATTAAAGAGAAAATTATTGACCCCACCCAGTGTATCAGTACATCCCGCACATCGCACTCAATATTCGACGATTAACATCTTAAAATGAAAAAAATCGAATTCAACACATGCGATCTACAACATCAAAATACACAACTTTTGAGACTTTAGTATCAAAATACTCCCAACAATTGATCGATTCGTAAGAAATAAGCGACCAAAATTTACGATTTTTGACAAGCAGGCCTTTCGAAGGTTCTAGAACACGCCCGACGATTCAACATATGAATTTGAGGGGTCTAGAGAAAAAAAGAAAAAACAATGAGATGATCGATCGGGAGGGGGAGGGGGGAAGGGGGAAGGGGGTGGGGGGCTCACCCGGATGCCCTGGTCGCGGAGGGCGGAGACGGCGGCGACGAGGACGGGGCGGCGGCGGCCCATGACGGCGACGGCGGCGCCGTGGAGGCCGAGCTGGGCGGAGATCTCGAAGCCGATCCCGGAGCCTCCCCCCGTCACCAGCGCTACCTTCCCCTTCAGCACATCCCCCCTAAACGGCGACTCCATTGTTTCTTCTCAACCCTAACCCTAACCCTAATCGCCCCTTTCTCCTCTCCTCTCTTCTCCCTTCTCCCTTCGTCGCTCTCTCTCTCTCTCTCTCTCTCTCTCTCTCTTTTAAGCTTCGAATGCGAGGGCGAAGGGGTTATACCGTATACTTATACTGTTCCTCTCAAGTGCTACTTCCTAGAAGCAGGAATATCCTCTCACATTCTCTCTCTCTCCCCGTCTCTCTCTCTCTCTCTCCGTCTATAGTTTAGCAAATTGTTCATTGAGTGGTGCTAGGGGTATAACTCTGCAGGAGTGTATGGGGGTGTTTGGCCTAGCTTATCAGAAGTGATTCTGAGCTCAAAATCACTTCTGAGCTCAGTAGAGTGTTTGGCAATGACTGCTGGAAAATCTGATTCTGCTTTTCAGAATCAGAAAACTGATTTTGAAGACTTCAGAATCAGAAGCAGAAAAAAGCTGCTTTTCCAAAACTGATTCTGCTTTTGGACTCAAACTTCAAATTTTTATTTTCATTTTAGATTCAAAGTATAAATGTAACTTTAAATTTAAATTTTGAAATTTTAAATTCATATTCATATCTTTAAATTTCAACTTTTTAAATTTAAATTTTAAAATTTAGATTTTAAATTTTAAATTTAAGTTTCAAATCTCAAATTTTAAAATTTAAAATTCAAAATTTTAAATTTTAAATTTAAGATAAAATAAATTTTGACATTTTAGATTTTAAAACTTAAATTTAAAAATTTGAAAATATAAAATATAAAATATAAAATTACAAGTTTTAATTTTCAAATTACAAAATTCAAATTTTAAATTTTAAAATTTAGATTTTAATTTTAATTTTAAATTTCAGGATTTAAAAATTCAAATTTTAAATTTTAAATTTTAAAATTTTAAATTTATTTTGTCCAAATTTTAAATTTTAAAATTATAATTTTAATTCAAATTTAAAATTTTAATTCAAATTCAAATTTTAAATTATTTTAAAATAAAATTTAGTAAAAATATTAATATATGCAAACATCAGAAAATTTTTGCCAAACAGCTTTAGAAAATCACTTCAGAAAAATTACTTTTATCTAAACTCAGCCAAACGCTCTACAGCTTTTCATCAAAATAACTTCTCCAAACCAAAATCACTTCTGCAGAAATCACTTTTCCAGAAGCTAGGCCAAACAGGCCCTATATCTTACACGCGACTGATCCGACGGTCCAGAACAATTCGATTTATAAAAAAAAAATACTGATAACATCACACCCATTTAAATTTTTCTACCATTTTTCTCTTTCCCTCTTCTCCTCTAGGCCCTCCGCTCCCTCTCTCTTCCTCCATCTTTGCTTCCTCTCTCTCTCTCTCTCTCCTCTTGATCCTCCGCTTCCTCTTTCTCTCTCTTCCTTCATCCCTCGCCGATTCTTCGTCGAACTCGTTTCCCTTTGTCCCTCTTCTCCTCTAGGGCTCCTCCGCTCCTTCACTCCCTGCTCTTTCTCCATCTTTGCTTCCTCTCTCTCTCTTCCTTCATCCCTCGGGACCCTCACCGATTCTTCGTCGAACTCGTGTCGTGCGGCCATCCGCACGTTCTCTTCCTCCATTTTCGGCTGGAGTTCTCAAGCTGCGATCCTTAGTCCCATCGGCGCGTACGGCGCACATGATAGCCGCGTCCCCAGGCAGAGAGTCGCGAGAAGAAACAGAAAAAGAAAGAGAGACAGACAGAGAAAGAAAGAGAGAGGGAATGAAAGAGGGGGTGAAGTTAGAACCCTCATTAATACTCATTTAATTCCACCCGTTGGATCAACGGGTTGTAAGATGTACACCCCTATGTATTCCCCTATAGGAGTGTACAGGTAGATTTTTCCTTGTTCATTTGCTTCCTTTCTACTTTCTTTAAGGGGCGTTTGGTTAAATGTATTTATAAATGCAGTATCGTTGAAAATACATACAGTTAAAAATATAGCAGTTGCAACTATATATATTCTGTTTGGTTGGATGTAGTAGAAAGCGCTGCAACTATAAATAATTTATTTGGTTGCATGCAATTGAAAAATAATTTTTAAAGTTTTATTATTTTTATATATGATGGTGAGATTACCTCCAATTTAAAAGAGAAAAATATTTTAGTTTAAAAAATAATAAAGAAGATATGATTACCTTTTGCTTAAAATTACTCTCTTCAATTGCTGTAGTTAGAACTACGGTCAATATGGGCGTAGTTCCAACTGCTGCAGTTGGACCTCCTCCTGCAGTTCCTACTACAGCAGTTGGAGTTAAATACATCAAACTAAACACCAAATTTGTATTTATATACAGTTATAATTGCCACGCAGTTGCAACTATATGCAACCAAACGGCCCCTAAGTAGCTTATTAATGTCCCACGGCTTCGTCAAGGTTTAAGCTCATAGTGGTGGTTGCATGGGTGTTTCCATTGATAACACACAAACACACAAAGAGATAATCTTGTGCAAATTTAATTAAAGTAGGTAAAATAAACATATACATAGCCATAGGCCACTAAAATCACTATACATATGAATAGAACTGGATTAAATTGCACAAAGGACTACTCAGCCTTCAGTTTTAATCAGCATGATTTTAGTCTAATCTCCCCAACTCTCAAACTTTATAATTGGAACTTTGACAAACGTGTTTCGCTTTAAACTCCTCCATGTAAGCACATACCATGTCATAATATATGTATAAAGCTTGAGAAAAGCAAATATAAGATTAAACTCAATTTTGCCTCCAAAATAACTGCATGTATTATTACTAAAACCCTCCCATAAATCATACATGCAATTAGTGATACTGGTCACTTTTTAACTTATTTCAAATTTTGTGTAGCAATTTTACAGTGATTGTTTCTGTGAGATTATTCCTAATTAAGCTCATGCATACAACAGTAACACCAACTTAATTAAAATGCCCAAGAAATATATTTGATCAAAGCTTGCTGGATGGGGCACCAACATTTGATGCCCTGGACTTCCTCTCCACAACCCTGGAGAGCTCCTTAACTTCCTCCTTCGGAATGTGGCGCGGGCAGCTTAGCCAGAATCCTCCGTCGACTACCACAGTATGCCCATTGACGTATTTACCTTCGCGAATTGTCGAGTGTCAGATTAAAGTGTGTAAAATTAAAGACTTCCAAGCAAAACTTGATTAGATGCGTGAGATTGTACGAATCGTTTCTTTTTCTCAGTCGTTCTAATGTAATCCTATCAACATTGCAAAAAAAAGACAACTCCCAAAGTCGTTCTAACATAACATATATAAAGCCCTGTTAAATCATCATCTATATAAATCTGTACTCCTGTAAAGTTTGAATTTTCATACATATCCCTCAGAAGTGCAGATTCTTAGATGAATATCCTTACCTTAAGTTTTGGTCTCTGCTCAACCCATCAGGAGAAATTGTTTCGTATTAGAGAGAAATTTGTACGCGTAACATTTTTAATATACAGCGAAACATATATAAAGGCCAAATTAGGAAAATTCAGATTTTTTTACAGGGGTATATGTAAATTGATGATTTTGCAGAGGTGGAAGTAAATGCCTAATTCGAAAAAACACCCTTTTAGTTTTCCATCACTGAAAGATGATGACGAAAACAAACGATACCAACCTGCATCAGAAGCAAGGTACAGGGCGGCCATTGCAATATCCCATTTCTGCCCCGGCTTAAATAACGGCATGTGTTCTCGAGTACTCATCTTCATCTCCGCCGGAGCAAGCTTTCTCATCCCAGGAGTGATTTCGATTGGTCCTGGTGCAATCCCATTCACCCTTATATCATAATCTGTTCCCCATTCGAGAGCCAGGGATCGCGTAATACTATCAACTGCTGCCTGGAGACGAATAAAATCCTTCTTATACAGAAAGCAACATGTTTTATTCACATGATGAAGCGTGCCAACATACCTTAGCAGCAGACACATGAACTTGGTACCAACTTGCTGTGTAATGCAGAGTTGCACTTATATTTATAATCAGGCCGCCCGTAGATGGACCCTTCCCGGGCCCTCCCTTCTTCAGGTACTTCAGAGCTTCGCGGCACATTGTGTATGTGCCAACAGAACTGATTTCTATAACTGAAAAAAAAAAAAAAATTCAAATGAATCAATAATATGATTAGCTCAAGTTTTATATATTTGTTAGTAAAGGGACTTAGGATCAATAAAAGGGTTAGTAATAGAGGTGTTTTGGTACAGCAAAATCAAGGGGCATAACCACCATAATCATGATGAAACACAATTGCGGAAAGCCTGAGACTCTTCTTAACATAATTTGCCATGCATGCCAACGACAAAAGTGTAAGTTTTACATAAAAAAAGATATTGTATAGTATAAACCTGTTCGAAACCCGTTAGGTGACAAATCCTCGGGCGATGCAAGAAAATTGCCACCCGCACCATTTACCAGAATATCGAGCTTTCCGAAATGTTCAACTGTTGCTTCTATAACCCTCCTCGCATCTTCCTGCTTACGAACGTCTCCCTCAAGTCCAATCGCCTGTGGCTCATATCAAGAAACTTGTTACTCGATGTGTTCCACTCAATTTATTTATTGCTAAAATCTACTGGCGAAAGAAATTAGAAGTTGTTAATTCTGCTTACCATTCAGCAGGCAAATGAGAGCAAGAAAACAAGGACTCTTTTCGACATCGAGGCAAGAAAACTCAGTTTGATATAACACATGAAGTGCATATTAGGAAACAGAGCAATTTATGATAGATAAGAATACAGAAGTCTTTCAGAGGGACTTCTAGCTACGGCCGTATTATGATATTTTTGCGAAGATTTCCTGAAGTTAAGAGATTATAGTCTCAGAACATTAGCTACAAACTTTATTTTTCACCCACAGTAGGTTGTTTTAGCTAACTTTCAATTTCCTGTCACTCTAATGTTTTCACTTTGCTCACTATTTCATCACGTCAAAACGGCTCGATGAGCATCTCCTCTTCCGTATGAATAATACGACAATTTTATAGAAAGTTCCACAAGGAACACTTGCTAATTCGTCAACTAAACAATTTAAGAACCACCCAACTCGACGAGAGGCATCAAATTAAGAGGGTGTTTGGCCCTACTTTTGAAAAGTGACTCTGAGCTTAAAAATAATTTTTGGCTTAGTAGAGTGTTTGGTATGTTGAAAAATCTGATTCTGTTTTTCAGAATAAGAAAACTGAATTTGAAGGCCCTAGAATCAGAAGCAAAAAAAAGCTGCTTCTTAAAATTTGATTCTGATTTTGGACTCAAACTTTAAATTTTTATTTTTATTTTAGATTCAAAGTTTAAATTTAAATTTAATTCTAATTTTTAAATTTTAAATTCATATTTGAATTTTAAAATTTCAACTTTTCAAATTTAAAATTTAAAATTAGGTTTTAAAATTTTAAATTTTAAATTTTAATTTCAAATCTCAAATTTTAAATTTTAAAATTCAAATTTTCAATTTTCAAATTTAAAAATTAGGATAAAATTTAAATTTTGACATTTTAGATTTTAAAATTTAAATTTAAAAATTTAAATTTTAAAATTTAAAATTACAAGTTTTAATCTTCAAATTGCAAATTTCAAATTTTTCAAATTCAAATTTTATATTTTTTAAATTCAAAATTCAAAATTTTTAAATTTAAATTTACATTTTAAGAATTAAAACTTAAATATTAAAATTTTAAATTTCAAAATTTAAAATTTGAAAAAAATTTAAAATTTGAATTTAAAATTTTTAAAATTTAAATATTCAAATTTTAAATTTTAAATTTTATAAATCAAAATTTAAAATTAAAATTTAAAATTTCAAAATTTAAATTTATAATTTGAAATTTTTAATTTTTAAATTTTAGATTTTAGATTTTAGATTTTAAATTTGAATTCAAAATTTAAATTTAGATTTAAAATTCAAATTTAAATTTTTAAATAAATTTGTTTTTTAAATTAAAATATCAAATTTTAGTACAAATGTGAAATTTAAAAATTTTAATTTTAATTCAAATTTAAAATTTAATTTAAATTTAAAATTTAAATTATTTTAAAATAAATTTTAGTAAAAATATTAATATATGCAAACATCAAAAAAAATTACCAAACAGCTTTAAAAAATCATTCAGAAAAATTGTTTTATTAAAATTCAGCCAAACGCTCTACAGCTTTTAATCAAAATTAATTATACAAACCAAAATCAATTCCGCAGAAATTACTTTCCATAATCTAGACCAAACAGGCCCTAAATAACTAAAAACTCCCCAAAAATCACTTTTTTTAATTCTTTTTCCTTCTCAAACCTAACAAAGAATTAGTAATTAAAGAGAGAACTACCCTTAAAACACCTAACGGAGGATCAGAATTCAGAAATTAAAAAAAAAATTATTGACCCAAGTGTATCATTACATCCCGCACATCGCACTCGACATTTTGATGATTAACATCTTAAAATAACACCGACCGTCCCCAGCGCAAGTGGCAAAGAATTTGATGATCGGTACCCGAGGTTTCAAGTTCGAATCCTAATTGATTAATATTTTTCGATTAAATTTATTTTTAAAAGAAACAAACAAAAGGGTAGCATCCTACCTTTCTCTTAAAAAAAAAAAAAAATCTTAAAATGACAATATAATATGCGGCCTATAACGTCAAAATACACTAACTTTTTAGAGACTACGGATTTTAGACACGCATGCCTTTCGAAGGTTCTAGAACACGCCCGACGATTCAACATATGAATTTGAGGGGTCTAGAGGAAAAAAAAAAAAAAAAAACAATACGATGATCGATAGGGGAGGGGGAAGGGGGAAGGAGGAAGGGGGTGGGGGGCTCACCCGGATGCCCTGGTCGCGGAGGGCGGCGACGGCGGCGTCGAGGACGTGGCGGCGGCGGCCCATGACGGCGACGGCGGCGCCGTGGCGGCCGAGCTGGGCGGAGATCTCGAAGCCGATCCCGGAGCCTCCCCCCGTCACCAGCGCCACCTTCCCCTTCACTACATCCGCCCTAAACGGCGACTCCATTGTTTCTTCTCAACCCTAACCCTAACCCTAACCCTAATCGCCCCTTTCTCCTCTCCTCTCTTCTCCCTTCGTCGCTCTCTCTCTCTCTCTCTTTAAGCTTCGAATGCGAGGGCGAAGGGGTTATACCGTATACCGTTGGGACGTACGCATGGATTAATTGGGCCAGCTATTTTGTTGTATTTATTTAATATAATTTTTTTTATATATAATATGGAGAAGTTAGAGGCTTTTAGAGCTTAATTTTTGCTTCTTATAAATTTTGACAAATTTATTATTCTAGGTGGATACAATATTTTACAACTACTCAATAAGGGACAAAAATTTTATGGCATCGTCCCCAAATGCAGATGGCGTGGTGTGTAGGCGCCGATCGCACGGACGAAAACGAAAAAAATAGAAAAAAAAAAAATTTGTTCGGTCCAAAGCGAGTAGCCTGCTATCTTTCTCTCAAAAAAATTTTTATGGGATCTGATTTTTTAGAGAGAGAGAGAGAAAGAAGCAGGTTGAGAGAAGAGAGGGGTGCGATGGGTCATGGGCGCCATCACACCGCACGGCGCCCATCGGCATCGTCCCCAAACAAGTTACGGCTACTCAACGGTTTGTTTGGGGACGGTGCTCATAACATTTTTGGAGTTAATTTCTTATCTAGCTTTATTACAAAATCAGGAGTAGAGAGGGAACCGGTGGGGAGGGAGAGGAGAGAGAGAGATATAGAGAGAGAACCGGTGGGAGAGGGAGAGGGGAGAGAGAGAGAGTTAGAGAGAGAAAAGAAGGGTAGCCTGAAAAGAGAAAGAAAGATTTTTTTTAATTATCACTAAAAATAAATTGTTTATACTATTTTTCTTAATCACTACAAAAGATGTTAAATTAGAAAATATTTTGAAAATGAAATTAGATAGATAAAAAAAATTTACAATAAAACTAGATAAGAAATTAGCTCACATTTTTGTCCTTGAGTACGACTGAAAAGTGGGACCCACAAAAGAGTGGGTCAACGGTACGGCTAGTCAACGGAGAAATCGGAGTGTTGCTCCGTTAATGGCTCCGTTACGTGACACGCGTTACCGGTTCATGCTCGTGCAACGCCGTATCTCTCCCGTAACTACGGAAGAGGAACGGAAAAATTTATGTCATGGACCAGGTCCACCACGTTGATATATTCTAAAATATAGTACTCTATATTTTTAAAATTTTAAAATTTTATACTAGTATATTTTATATTAGAAAAATGGTATTCTATAGTTTAATTTTAAATTTTTGAGCCGTTCAGATGCTTTTTTTGGCGAGGACTGATCCACAATATACCAAGTCCATGAGAAAAAAAATATATATATGTGGGACCGGAGAGGGTTGTAAATATATGGATCGGGCCGGCCCATTGAACCAGACAATTGATCCACAATATAAACAAAAACAATGTAACTATACTTTTGGGCCTATGATAATGGAGTGGTTGATATTTAGGCTCTATTTGACTTTGCAAATTTTTTGTGACAATATATAAAAGTTTCATTTTTTTTTTGTTTTTATTCGCCTTTTAGACGACTGTTTGGTTGAGAAATAAAGCGACGCTAATGATAGATATTTTTGATATCATCTAAAATGTAATAGAATTAAAAAAATAACAATTATATATCTCCGTTTGTATTTGCATTGTGACGCCCCAAGTTCCTAGGGGGTCATCCATTCTAGGACTACTCCCGTCCTAGTATGCTTAATTCTCTCAACCCCTTCGGCTCAGCCACCTCCGAAAATGCTTAAGCCGGGTTGAGAGTATAGTCATATTATATTTCATATATAGGACTACCTGTGATCTCACAATCTCCCCCTCTTTAAGTCCTGACGTTCTCGTCAGGCTCAGACTCACAAGTATCAGGCGATGTGAGACGTCTTGCTAGCCTGTCATTCAGACCCTGGCTCAGCTGAAACTCATCTCACACTTCCGGCTGGTAATTGGCTCTGATACCAACTGTGACGCCCCAACTTCTCAGGGAGCCACTCATCCTAGGACTACTTCCGTCCTAGCACGCTTAACTCTCTTAATCTCTTGGGTCTAGCCATCACCCAAAATGCTTAAGCCGGGTTAAAAGTTCTAGTCCTATTATATCTTATATATAGGACTATTCTGGGTCTCACATGCATGGAACGAAAAAATTATCTGTATAGCACAAAAATAATTTTTGCTGCTCCTGTTAGAGTTAAAGAGAAAGGTCGAATCAACCTAAAAGTCAAATGAAAATTAGAGAAAATTAATTAACTAAATTGAAGTTGAAGAGAGTATCGAAGTAATTCAAAAGCATAAGTTGATGTGTACGTGGAGATATATCCTTTTCATTAGATGCGTGCCAAAATTGTTATCCAAAGCAAACAGGTATATATATAGGTGGCGAGCTTTAATTACTTAATTAGGTTTAACCAGAAAATTGAATCTTATCCACTTTGAGTGGTGGGTGTAATAGGTAGGGATGCAAATGGATCCTGGTTGGCGGAGGTTTCGTTTCGACCCGCCCCAAATAAGACGATAAGGAACTCAAGTTTCATTATGTTCGGTGTTTGTTTTGATGTAAATAAAAAAAAAAATTTGTAAACTCAAACTACATTAAATATCTACTTCACCTACTCTTAACCTTTCCCTCTAGAGTACGGAATTCAAGATTCACCACGCTCGACCTTCTCTAAAAAATTTATTGAATATTAAAACATAAACTCTGCTTCCTTTACGATGGGTTAGGATTACCTTTAAATAATAATGGAGAATTTAATTATTTAATATGTTAGATTTTATGGAGATAAGTTTATCACTATATTTAGAAGGTAATGAGATCTATTTATTTACATCAAAATAAATAATAGAACTCAAAATACTAATTACATAAGTATCAAATTATTCCAAAACAAACAAAAAAAAAGTATTTGAATTTAATTTTCAAGATGTATAAGTTACATTAAAACAAACAACGAAAAAAAAACTACACTTTAAGAAAACTTCAATACCACTACACTTGAGTTATGTTGGATCTAGAGATTCGTCAATCCAAACGCCCTCCAAGTGGAAGTCAAAAATAAGGAGAAAAAAACACACCGGTCTATGTAAAATTCGTCAAAAATATGCTCCCACTCCGAATGGAGTGGTAATAAATGAAGGTAAAGAACACAATAAAATTCAACGTACTCTGAATCCGTCACGACCCGCTAAGAAAACGGAACAGAAGGTTGGACCCCTCTGCCCCTAGATCTGCTCTGTTTTCATCTGTAGTAAAAGGCCAACAACACCACTGAGTGCTCCAGCTCAAAGCTTTCTACTTTAATTAATGGTCCCTAATGTATAAATTAATTTATCCAATCATATATACTGTTGCATGGAATATGCCTTCGAATCTATACAGTTATGTTTGGCTATTCCAGCTCATTGTGACTTTGACAAATTTTCTTTTTGGCTCCACCTTTGCTAGATTTGTTGTGGTATTAATTAAGATCTTCAACATTTGAATTAATTGTAATTAAACATCCATTAATTTATTAATTCTTCTAGATTTGAGTTCAATAGTAACACAATAGTTCTCAAAAGTCAAATCTCAAAATTCTCTCCCTCTCTCTTGTTTGGTTAATTTGCTGAAAAATATTTTAAAAGTTAGTTTTTTAGCCAAAAAATTATTTGTCGTCTATTTGATTTATTATATATAGCCTTTTTCTATACGTGTTGAATTATTATTACAGTTCAATATTTAGATAAACTTGTTCAGTTCAAGTCATACATTCCATACGAAGTTAATTAATTAATGCACAAAGAACAGTAAATTATATATTATATAATTATAATTAATTTTACATTTACATATTCAAATAATCCATAATATTACTAATGCTATGAATCTACCAACACATGTGAGTGTGCATTTTTAAGTAAGTTAGAGTTACTGGAAATTAAATAACATGCACTGCAAAGACAAATTAATGTAAGATGCATGTGAACATGTTTGGTCCACATGGATTTGTACCTGCACAAAATTATTCTTTTTATCAATCAAAATAGATAAAAAATCTTAACTATAACTGCAAAAGTACTTGTACTCATACTACAGAAAAATAATTCAATTGTAGAGCTACAATAAAAGCTTGTTTTTATTTTTCTTTTTATTTTGAAAATCCCTCTCAACGTGCGCACGCATGCATGGTAGAATCTTTGACTTGATTAATTAAGTTAATTAACTCGGGATCATTTATTTTCATTTTTTTATTTTCTTAGTTAGTTTATTAAGTTCATTCGTGTATGCGTGCAATTCAATATGTAACATGTATGAGGAATCTATTTAGTTATATAGGAACCTTATTAAATTACACATTATTTTAATTCGTTCAAAATGTATTGTAGATCACCTTAATTAAACCAATAAAAAAAATTAATTAGTTTGAGTCCAACGTGAAGTACATATATATATATATATATATATATATATATATATATATATATATATATAGGCACCTCGATCTATATATCTCTTTGTACTATCAAATAACATAAAAAATAGTTAAATGTAAGGATTTGATTTCACTAAACATGCACCATCTATATATGTACTAGATAATTAGAATTATTAGCTGTGAGATCAAACAATCAAGGTTCTGATATTTGAGGTGCAAATTTTGACTGAACCCGGTGCACCGTGTGAGCCATAGACTGTCTAATATCTCGAAAGTGTGTGCGTATAGGTTGTGTCCCACATATAAATAGAGATTGAAGCTTCTGACCATAAAAATAATAATATCATTATATCCTTTTATTCTATCTATTAATATATATATATATATATATATATATATATATATATATATATATATATATATATATATATATATCTCTGTTCTTCATTGCCGGCATTGTAAAATAATGGACGGGATCAAAACTAGCAAGGGATAAATAATCAACTTTATGATCAACTGAGCGTTCCGCGGCTGATGTGGCAGACGATGTTGAAGTAATAGTGGCTCCATATGTATACATTGGTCCCATGAAGGGCTTGTTGTGGCAAACCTTGCATGTTATGGTGGTCCAATATATATGGCTACATAAAGAGAAAAAGACAAAGAGAATACACTGGCTCATATATAGGGTGAGAATTAAATGGGCCCTCATATATATTATGTGGTTGTTGCATGTTTGCAGTAGTGGAGGGTGTTGGTTGTTTCAAAAGTAGGTTACACTACTGTTTCTATTTAAAGTTTGCAAATATTTCCACTACCCACGTGGGAAAAGAGAGGTAATAACAAGGGCCATGTTTCATCTGGGATTAATTGTAGGAAAAATGTATATATATATTATTGTGTATAACATTAATGCATTGTGTAAATTTTAATAATTAAGAAGAAGTATATTTTTATATACTTTTGTCGCAATTCCTGTGCTCTGTTCGTATATGTTATTTGATAAATTACTTTTAAAGTCATATTTTGAAACTTACTATATTCAAAATTTTCTAACAATTTCAGTTTGCAGTAACCAATTATCTATTCTCTCTCTCTCTCTATCTATATATATATATATATATATATATATATATATATATATATATATATATATATATATATATATATATATATATAGAGCTAGTCTCCTATACTATCTATAGTACCGGGACTCCGGTACTATAGTCGCTTTTTTTTTTCGATTTTAGGGTGTTCAAATCAACGATCCACACCGTTGAAACTGATCTAAGATATTTGAAGTTCTTAGGAATAAAATTTTATAATTTTTCGACGTAGTTTACTTTGTGATCAAACCGTTTCAAAATTGTCAAATTTCAATGGTTATTATGGCGAGTTTGTAATTTAACGGTGGAGAAGAATCTAAATTTATTCAAATTTTGATAGAAAATACTTTAAACTATATAGATGAAGGTCAACATTCTTGATATTGAATTCGAAACTCCTATATTCAAATTTTAAGAATTATTCAATTTTCACCGTTCATTTTGACATGATTTATTTACTAAGTAAACGATATCGAAAAAAACTAAAATTTTATTCCTAAGAACTTCACATACCCTAGATCAGTTTCAACGGTGTGGATCGTTGATTTGAACACCCTAAAATCGAAAAAGCAATTATAGTACCGGAGCCCCGGTACTATAGATAGTATAGTAGCCTCTTTCTATATATATATATATATATATATATATATATATATATAGAATTAGGTTACTATACTATTAATAATATCAAGCACTTGATGCTATTAGGTTTTAACCCTTGGATGAAGGGATATGCGGTTAGGATGATAGTGGTCCCCTAGGGTTGAGTAGGTGGTTGGTTGAATAATATGATCTAACGGATGAAAATGGTCAAATAGGTAGATTTAATCTAACGACAGATAGCAGCACCAAGCGCTTGGTATTATCGATAGTATAATAACCAGACTCTATATATATATCATTTATCCAGTTTCACCCATTAAGAATGGTCTACTCAGGAAGCAAAATAGTACATATCAAAAATTATATTATAGCATACCTTAACTTCCAATGTTTTCCATTCATTTCTTATTGGGGAATTTATAATTGAAAGTAGATTGTGACATTGTCCAAGTTTTGTGAACTAAATAGAGTTAATTGACGCGTGTAACCTAACTTGATTTTGCTAGATTTTATGGACAATGATGTGAACATGCATCATATATATATATATATATATATATATATATATATATATATATATATATAGAGAGAGAGAGAGAGAGAGAGAGAGAGAGAGAGAGAGAGAGTTGAGCTAGAATACTCTTAAGAGTATTCTAGCCACTTTACTCCCACGTCGTTTTTGATGTTGGGACATTCGAATCGACGATCGGCTCCGTTAGAATTGATCTAGAGTATTTGAATTACCTAGAAAATAAGTTTCGCGATTTTTCGATATTATTTGCCTGGTAATCGAAAGAGCTCAAAATCAATAGCTGAAAATAAAAATCTCACAAAATGTGATAATATGACTCTAAAATTCTGGATCAAAGATATTGATCTTGTTTTATATAGTATAAAAAATTTTCTATTAAAATTTCACGTGATTTGAATATTTTTACACCGTTAAACTTGCAAACGGCTCACCACGATCATTGAAAATTATTGATTTTGAGCCCTTTCGATCACCAGGCAAATGATATCGAAAAATCGCGAAACTTATTTTCTAGGTACTTCAAATACTCTAGATCAATTCTAACGTATATAGGATTCTACAAATCTAAAATGAAAATTATTGAATGTGATTTACAAGCTCTAATTATTTCATAAATAGAAACTCATTGCCTAGGCATTCAATGGTCGTAAAAATCCATGGTGCCAAAAAGTAGAAATACATAATGTTTATTATACATGAAAAAGTATTAAATATTACTAAAATAATATATGTTAAATATGTTTAATATTTAGTGCTATTTTTTTTGTTTGACAATATATATGACCCAACTGAATGGAATAATAATATTCAATAAAATACTATTTCGGTTGTGCTACTTTGAGACACGCTATAATAAATTTTTTTTAATAATATATTTTTTGAAATAGAGTGCGAAAAACCACAATTTTTATTTTGGCTACAATAAGAAACCTTTTTTTTGTTGTTGTTTACTACACCAAACCAAACATAGAAACTGAGCTAATGCGCAATACTATCGATCTTACCACTCTTTAGTAGTTTAGTTTGTACCTATTTTTATGACCTTGGTGTTAGTCTTACATTTAAGACCTATTTGATTCAACTATATACAAATTTAAATTTAATAATTAGTTTGATGAAT
This sequence comes from Puya raimondii, assembly GCA_016920855.1. Lineage (NCBI taxonomy): Eukaryota > Viridiplantae > Streptophyta > Magnoliopsida > Poales > Bromeliaceae > Puya > Puya raimondii. The sequence continues at coordinate 216,647,523 of JABWPP010000050.1, forward strand.
TTGAATCCAACTACTGCAATTAAAACTGCAGGAGAAAACTCAACTACTGCAGTTGAAACTATGTTCAAATTAGCCGCAGTTCTAACTCCAGAAGTAAAGATCAAATAGACAATTTTCACCAAAAAAGACTCATATAGTTATAATTACTATATTTTTTACTGTATATATTTTCAACTGAACAAACGCGTTGGATCATATGTGGGTGAGGAAAAATTGAGGGGAAAAGCACCTGGTCCATGGTGAACCAGGTCTAGGGAACACTCTAACCTCCTCTCTCTCTCTCTCTCTCCATGGCAATGTAAATCCACGTTCTCTCTCTCCCCTGGTTAAAACCTTCCCCCTTCCCTCCTCCATCGATCCAAAATCCTCTCGAATCCCCTCAAATCCAAACCCTCTCTCTCTCTCTCTCTCTCTCTCTCTCACTCATGTCCGGGACCACGCCACACCACCTGTGAGCCCTCTTCGCCCTCTCCAAAACGACACCTTTCTCGCCCCTTCTCCTTCTCTCTCTAAGCCGCTCCGTCTCTCTCCGTCGACATTGGCCTCTCTTGGAGCCGGCCCAACTCGGGATTTTGATGCCGCATCCCCTCCCAAATCGAAAATTTTGATCTTGGGTTTGTTTGGTTTTCGTATAAGCGGATAATTTGGGGTTTTTTGTTGTTGTTTTTTTTAGTTGGGTTTTGTTTTTGTTTTTTGGCGGAGTTTGGTATTTGGGTGGTGAAGTTGTTGCGTTGGAGTATAGTTTTTCATCTCAATTTTGGGGAAATTTTAGCGTTTTTGTGAGATGGTGTGGAATTTGTGATGCGGCTTTTATTTTTCTTCAGAATTTTGTATCTGATTGTGTAGTTATAGTGCTGTAGTATTGTTGTTGAGCTCAATTTGGGGGAAATTTGGTCCCTTTTTTAATTCTGGTTATAAATTTGGGGGGTTTTGATGCTTGTGTGGTGTTGGATTAGAATAAACTGTAATTGTAGGAGTGGTGGTGTTGAAAAATTTATCTAAAAACTAAATCAGGGTTAAAATAATGGCGTCGGGACTGGGAAATGGGGATTCGAATAAGGGGAGCATGTGGGAGTTGGAACAAAATCTTGATCAGCCCATGGATGAAGAAGCAGGGAGGTTGAGGAATATGTATAGAGAAAAGGTGTGATTAAAAAATGCTTAATTTATATATTTTTTCTCAAGATAAATTGCTTAAGTTATAGTTCTAGTAATATTGCCTCTTTTCCTTTGTAAATTGATTCATTTTGCCTTGTCACCAAGTATGTTAATTAATAATGACTCTCTTTACTCTCTTTATTGTTTTCTTTTTCTCATAAACTCAGCTTTGCACTATTGGGAATTGCTTTTGAAAAAAGCATCTGAGTTGGGCTTTTTAGTCTCTTTCTTTTGGCATGAATAATTGCTTCTTATGGACTAATGGTTGTTTCTATTTTAGTTGGTACTTCAATGTGTGTACATTTATAGTTATTGTTTGTATGTCCACACCACACCTTCATCTCACATTTTTCAGAACTACCAATTCTTAATCTTTACTGGTTCCTCATAACGATACGATTTTGATACGATTTTGATTCCTAGAGCTCACTACTTTCTCGTACGTAGAAATTTTGTTTAATTCAAGAGTAGGTAATATGTTATGTGAGCGAATCTTCTTATTAAGATCCTTTTTACTGGTGTGGGTACAATGCTGTAAAATACAGTGGCTGTATTTGAAGTACATTTATCTGCGCACTGACATGCTTCTTTTCTCATTTAATCCAGAAATTCTCGTCGATCTTAGTATTGCGACTCGCATTTCAGAGCCTCGGAGTAGTATTTGGTGACTTGGGCACGTCGCCCTTGTACGTTTTCTACAACGTGTTTCCTCATGGAATAGAAGATACAGAGGATGTCATTGGAGCTCTTTCGCTAATTATTTATTCTCTGACTCTTATTCCACTTCTTAAATATGTTTTTGTCGTCCTGAGGGCAAACGACAACGGCCAAGGTGGAGTATTTGCTTTGCACTTCTGTTTCATATTTATTCGAGTTTTGGGGATCGATAAAGGGTCTACTGCAAATTCCGAAATGCTCTTTCAATTGAATACTTATGTTTGTTAATATTTGTTAGAGCATGATATCATCGTAATTGATATAATACTAGGCATGAAACAAGCACTGCTATACTAAATAAACCATTTCAATTTCTATCATGACTCATTTACTGATGATTTTTAGGTTTTAATTTTAACTTCCTCTTTTTCTTTAAAAAAAAAAAATTTCAGGTGGTACATTAGCTCTTTACTCCCTACTTTGTCGGCATGCGAAGATAAATACTATTCCTAACCAACATAGGACAGATGAAGAGCTAACAACATATAGTCGTCAGACATATGATGAACAGTCACTTGCGGGAAAGATTAAGCGATGGATAGAGGCGCATGCATATAAAAAGAATGCTCTTCTTATTCTCGTTCTTATTGGTACTTGTATGGCGATAGGAGATGGGATCCTCACTCCTGCTATTTCAGGTAACATTTTTCTTCTGTTTGCTGTCCCTCTGCTTCAATGTCTTGGTAGTGTTGCTTTAATCCAACATTGATCTGAAGTCCATCTTCTTCCTGCATGCTACTGTTTCCTTTTATTATGAAATATTTCAGGTAACATTTCCTGATTCAGGACTTCTTATGACTTCATGAGGGTAGTGAGCTTGTAGAAACTTCTTTTTTCTGGCACTCTTCTTTTATCTTAAATATACTTTTTAGTTTGTCGCAAGCTTCTTTGGCTATAAGCATAAGTAGAACCTTCATAGTATTCAACATTTTCAGATTAGCAAGGATGAGTCTATTAACATGTCAATGTTATTAAATTGTTCTTTTTTTCGATAAGAGTAATATAAGTTGGTTCTGTTGATTGTTCAATTATTTTTGGGATGCTGCTTTAATGATCCATCTATGAGATGGGATTATTCTTTTCGTCATTAGCCATTTCTTCATTATATACTGCATCTGACGCTAAGCTTCTAATGTGGGCGATCTCATTTTTGCAGTTCTTTCCGCATCAGGTGGAATAAAGGTCGAAAATCCTAAAATGAGCAATGGTACATTTATTGCTCTAATATTCTAATATGATCTAATCATCTGATACATTGATTATAACAAGTTTTTACTGTTTGTGCTTGTGCCAGATGTTGTTATCCTTGTCGCAGTTGTCATATTAGTTGGTATTTTTAGCATGCAACACTATGGTACCGATAAAGTAGGATGGCTTTTTGCCCCAGTTGTCCTCCTCTGGTTCTTACTAATTGGAACAGTCGGAGCTGTGAACATATGGAAATATGATAGTTCGGTTCTCAAAGCATACGATCCAGTTTACATATACCGGTATTTTAGGCGAGGGAAACTGAATTGGATCTCTCTCGGGGGGATTTTGCTTAGTATCACAGGTCAGCTTTGCCTTTCCTGTCATGTCATATTTCCCTTTTTCTTTTATATATATATAACTCTTGGAAGTGCTTGCTTTAAAAAAAAACAAAAACAAAAATTTCCCTTAGGGAGTCGTGAGATTTATGGGAGAAGTTGGTTGTGTAGTTTAATAACAGAGGCACACCTAAGACAAGGGCATATACGATGGAAATTAGGTCTCTTTAAGGGCATAACAAAGATATTGATTGTGCAGCTAAATATATGTAAAATAGATAATTTTGAGGGATTATATATGTAAATGTCTTTTCCTTTTTGTCGTTGTATTTGTTGTTATAAACATTGAGTAACATGGAGATCATCATTCGACTCTTCTACAGGGACGGAAGCATTATTTGCAGACCTATGTCATTTTCCTGTGCCGGCAATTCAGGTAAATAGTATTATTTATTGAATCAAAGAAAAATGAGTCACTTTTTAGCTATCTTTTGTACTTACTCTGTCTATACTATGCATTTTGTGCAGATTGCTTTCACTCTAATTGTGTTCCCTTGCCTTCTTTTAGCATACACCGGCCAAGCTTCTTATATCATGTGTAATAAAGACCATGTGTTTGATGCTTTTTATCGTTCTATTCCAGGTACCTTTCTAACTATTATAAGAATTTTATTTCTTCCTTTTTCTTTGATGAAGATAAGTATGAGATATTCATGCATATATGCCTGCTGAGTTATCATATTTATGCACTTTGAAAACTTGAATTTGCTAACGCGTTATCTTTCTCAAGAATTCGCAGGAGTATACGTGTACATAGATTTGTTTCATATATGTAAGAGCTTATGTAAGTTCTTGTTATCGCTGCAGATGTTATATATTGGCCCGCCTTTATTATCGCAACAGCTGCTGCAGTAGTTGCGAGCCAAGCCACAATATCTGCGACATATTCGATAGTAAAGCAAGCACTCGCACTCGGCTGTTTTCCTCGAGTCAGGGTGGTGCATACCTCGAAAAAATTTCTCGGTCAAATATATATCCCCGATATCAATTGGGTCCTCATGATTCTCTGCATAGCCGTTACTGCTGGGTTCAAAAATCAAAGTCAGATTGCAAATGCATATGGTGAGCTCGCCTAAATGCTACATTTATTTATGTATATTACATGGAGTGTAAATTAGGCATGCAATATCAGGTGTTAATGCTTACAAAGCTTACCTAATTTTACCCGCTTTTGAAATGGGTACCTTTGACAACTTAGATTGTAGTACCTAACCTTTTATTTTCTGATTTTATAAAATTTTCCGTCAATTTCTAATCGAATTTGAAAGTTTCTGTCAAAAGAGTTAATATGGTTGGATACTTGGAAGCCCAGGTACTAAAATCGAAACTTTAGAAGTTCATGTACTTTTTTTAACATTACTAACCCCCGAAAAATCCTCCTACATGAAACAGGGACTGCAGTTGTGATAGTTATGCTAGTGACAACATTTCTCATGATCCCTATAATGCTACTAGTATGGCGGAGCCACTGGTTTCTCGTATGCATATTTACGGGACTGTCCCTTCTCGTGGAGCTCCCTTACTTCTCCGCGGTCATATTCAAGATCGACCAGGGCGGGTGGGTTCCGCTCGTCATTGCCGCCACCTTTCTCCTCATCATGTATGTGTGGCACTACGGCACCGTGAAGCGCTACGAATTCGAGATGCATAGCAAAGTCTCAATGGCGTGGATTCTGGGCCTAGGCCCGAGCCTGGGTCTCGTCCGGGTCCCCGGGATAGGCTTCGTGTACACAGAGCTGGCGAGCGGCGTCCCCCACATCTTCTCTCACTTTGTAACCAACCTCCCTGCCATTCACTCTGTGGTGGTCTTCGTTTGCGTGAAGTACTTACCGGTCTATACTGTTCCGGACGACGAACGAGTCCTTGTAAAGCGGATTGGACCGAAGAACTTCCACATGTTCCGATGCATTGCAAGGTACGGGTACAAGGATCTCCACAAGAAAGATGACGACTTCGAGAAGATGCTCTTCGATAGCCTTTGCCTATTCGTCCGGCTCGAGAGTATGATGGAGGGGTACTCCGATTCTGACGAATATAGCATTTGTGGGCACAAGACGGAGGTCAAGTCGATCGACTTGCTCGTTACCGATGACGGCTATACCAACACTTTCTCTTCGAATGTTGATCTAAGTTACTCGTCCAACGATTCGATCGTCCCGGCTCAATCATCACCACTCAGGGGGAACAGTTTGGTGAGGTCATCGGGCCAGACGAGCCAGACGGTAGGGGGTGAATTGGAGTTCTTGAATAGGTGTAAGGATGCCGGGGTCGTACACATTCTCGGGAATACGATCATCAGGGCACGAAGGGACTCTGGGATTGTGAAAAGGATCGCGATCGATTACTTGTATGCTTTTCTGCGGAGGATTTGCCGCGAAAACAGTGTGATCTTTAATGTTCCTCATGAGAGCCTACTGAATGTGGGGCAGATATTCTATGTGTAGTTCCAAGCGGTAGAATGAGCCGAGCAATCATCAGTTTTTCCGGGGTTTCAGGAGGCAATACTCGCGAGGCTTACTGTTGGTCGTGGAAAGATGACGGCAATGCTGCGAGAGGTATCCTCTCGCGTGTCATGAAGTGCTCTTCTTGTGCTGTTGATTCCGATCCGTGGGAACAAAGCACTGGCTTGAGAAGTCGAAACTACGCCGATATGGAGGATTCTTGTAGAGTCGGCAATCTGATAGTTGCTCAACAAATGGTTTTAGTGGTCTATATCTTGGCTATTGTAAGATATCTCCATCTTTGAAAACTTCTTGTTTGGTATAATTTCATATATGGTTGTAGAGAGAGAGAAGTAATAATGTATATTTCGTTGCATTAGGGCTTTAAGGGATTCAAATATTTGTATCTTCTTTTTTCGAGGGAATATAAGAGCTCATCTATTTCCTTCAATTTTGGCTCAAAAAACAGAGAGCGTCCACTCTTAGTTCATAGTAACATTTTATATTGTTCTCATTTAAAAAGAGATTAAAAAAAAAGATGCATAGAGGAATGACTTAACCAGATCATTTAACGGTTGAAAGAAATACATCAAACATTTCCCACTCATCAGTATGCAGAAAAAGTGCCAAGCAATATAACTGAACGCTTGTTTCTCTCACATGAGCAAGGGTAGAACTCACTACTAAAAGTAAATGAATCTTTCGGCAAACGGAAAACTATTACTACATTAATCAACCGATTTTACATCAGAATTATCAATCATCATCTTTGTATGGGTACTCCTCGGGGACTTGCTTCAGAAGTTTTACGCGCAGCTCGTAAGCGTCGTCTCCCTGTAGCATATCTCGAACCCACGTGATTTCGGTCTTCATCGAGACCTACACAAAAACAACAATAACTTAAAATAGAAGTCAAAATACCCTTTGATATGATGAGGATGAATCACTTGATAAATACTCGAGTTCATTATTAAGCTAACAAATAACACTGCAAAACAAAAGGACATAATTTATCTTATTTTCAGTAGAAGATGCGATCTCTTAATACTTCACTTTAGGGAGAAACATAATGACAATGATTGTTCCGAACCACCATAACTTATTAAGAGAAGTGTAATGAAGAAGGGGAATAAGAACAAAAAGAAAAAGGTAGAAGATAGAAACAAACCATTTCTAGCGCCCCACGAATAACTCCGCTTAAGATGTTGCAGTAGGAAAGGCCTTGGCATGTATCGGGAAGCTCGACAAAATCTACGAGAGGGTTATCTTCCAAAACGAGGCTGCAGCTCGTGCCCTCGGCATCCCAGTTCGTCACAGTTGCGGTGACCCCTAAGAACATTTTGAAGCCAACCTTTTCCAAGAGTCGAGAATTTGCCGAGAATTTGTTAGACGCAGAAGCAAGACTAAGAAAGCATAACAAGAAGGGAAAGGACTTAAACACCTACAACTCGAAACATCTCAACACAAAAACACACATATATATGGTTCTATAGCTTTCTTTTGTTATAAAAGGCTATCTTGGATGACCAAATAGTATCGATAACCTTCTTTTATTATACATATGAAGGCTATTACACTTGAAATTAGCTTTTGAGTGGCCAAATATAAATAATTTAGAATGCGGCAAAGTGAGCAAAAAGAAGCAGAAACAAGTGGCAATGTTTTATGCAGGTAAATATATTAGACTTGTTAACTATAAGATGGTCACATATCTGTCATAGTAGAAAATCATCGTCGGGAAAAATTTTGAACTTTTTCTGTGAGCAATCACAAGAAACGTTTAGTTGAGCAGCTCTACAGAAAAAAAATATAATCAAGCATGTAAGAAATGAGTACAAAGAAGAGAAAGAGGAGAATATTGAGAAGAAAAGATGACATAATTCTGTAGTTCATCACTGAAATACTTCGTAATCTAGGAGTCAGTGTGACCCATCCATTCGTAAAGTTGCTCGTTTGGGAAAAAGAAAGAAAATACCATGATAGTTAAACATAAGCACCTTTGCAATTACTTCAGCTGTCTCCTTGAAGTCCACACATCTTGACACATTGGACTTTGCTAGAAACTCATCAATCAACCGAACTCCGATATTATAACCCCTGGAAAAGCATGAGGTTAAGAAACATAGACTAGCAAGAAATTTGAAGGCCAACTCAAACAAGACATGTCCAAAACTTGACACAACTATCATGGAAAATTACTCAAGAGCAAAAATATAAGGCATTTAGATGATCTGGCTCATATCTAAAGCTACTCACAGATAATTTGGCCTTTGTGTCTTTCCTCTATAAACCAGTATTAATATGGTTAAAAGTTGTCCGACATGCTACCCATTCCAACCATAGAAAATAACAACTTGAGGAAGTATTCAAGATAAAAGAGTGATCATAGTAGGCAATAAAGCAATTATAGTAGTTACTTCAGCTTTATAAGATTAAGCTCACGCCTCATTTATACTATGTTAAGTCATCAACCAGTGGGTGCTTATAATCAACTTGCAATGAAAAAAAATATATCACTCCATTTCAATACAAACAAGTAAAATCCCTACAAGACCATAATTCCCCCAAGAACACGAGATCAACTAGATCAACTATTCAAGTATGCAACTAACTATCTAGATATCAGATTCGAGGTTATGTTCTGTTTGCAACTAGTAGAATTTAGAAGGATTGAGTGGATTCGCAATGTCGATATGATCAAATTTAGGAGATTGTTAGACCAAGAGAGAAAGTTTGATACTTGATCAGAGTAGCAACAGATCTACTTTTGAAGAATAAAAAAAGAATCATTTTTGGTTTTAATAAACTTAGTTAAAGATCTAATTCTGAATAGTAAACAATGATTAAGTCGATTACAATCAAATATAGCTTCGAATTCCCAATATTAAGGATCTACAAAGTAAGATCTCCAAAACCGCAAACATCACGAAGTGTACACCACCACTAAGGACAAATCAACACCCATAACGAATCAAAAATTCTAAAAAACAAAAATAGTAGAACTTAGAGGAGATCAAGGGATGAATCGCGTGATATGGGAGATAGAGAAAGAGTGATTACATCTGATCGAGCTGCTTGTTGACCTCCTCCACCTCCTCCAGATCCGTGATGAGCTGCCGCACGATCGCCCCATAGGTGAGGGTGAAGAGCTCCGCGTTCTGCGCCACACAAACCCTAGAAAAATCAGAAAAAAGGGGGGGAAATCGGGGAAAAAGAAGCTAGATCGGGATCGAGCACGACGAGATCGGGATCGCGCGCGAGGGGGTTGCTAGGGTTAGGGATTTTGGGGAGCTTACGACGCGCTCGACGCTGGCGAATACGGCGTCGCCGCTCCTCGGGGCGAGAGGCGCCATGGCGGTGGATCGGAGGAGAGAGAAAGAGAGAGAGAGAGAGGGAGAGAGTTGGAGAGCCCACGTTCGTTCGGAGTGATGAAGAACAGGTTGGATCGGACCCATTATGGGCCATTATAGGCCGGACCGGATTTGAGCTGAACCGGCCCGATTCATAAAGTGGGCTCTAACCCGGACTATTATACCCGGCTAAGAACCTCCTAATAGGCCCGTGGCCCGTTTAGCATTGAGGGCTATCTAATGATATTGGGCCAATAAAAAAGCCTGATAAAAAAATATAAAAATATATTTCTTTATTCCCCGCCATGTGTTACTTGTAGTTAGAACTGGCGATCTAACTTGCTTTTCAGGAGCTAGCTCGTGTTCGGTTCGAAACGAGCTCATCGAGATCGATCTCTCGTTTAGTAAACAAGCCGAACACGAGCTGAATTTTTCAGCTCGAAATCTTAGCGAGCTGAACACGAGCTGGGGATCAGCTCGCCCGTGTTCAGCTCGATATAGCTAAATATTTACTACTTGAATTTTAGGCCAACCCAAATGTAAAGATACTTATATTTTATGAATTTTAATTATTATATTAAGATTCTAGTTTTCTATTTTTTTTTTTACTTTTTATTTACTAGTAAGACTGATAATTTTACTTGTTGTTAGCAAGCTAGCTTGCGAGCCGTACGAGCTGAATTTTTCATCTCGATATTTTAACGAGCTTGCTCGTGTTCGACTTGTTTAATAAACAAGCGAACATGAGCAGGCTCCAGTTCACTCGTGTTTGGCTTGTTGACAACGCTACTTGTAGTACAATACTTATCACATAGTAAAATAAAATGAAATTCTGAGCTTGGAATTTTTTTTAAAAAAAATTCCAATTTAATGTTTCTAACCTTTGTGTTGCAGAGAGAAGCTACTGAGAAAACTTTGATACAATTTCTCTTAAAAGCACTACCATAATAATATTTCAAGGTAAAATGAATAAAATCCTCTGTTAGGGTAAAATCAGAATTGAATTGATATATCAAATGTGGATGGGACCAAGTTCATTAATTGGGTTCACCAATTACAGCTGATTCAATACAAGTGCATATTAAGATCACATGGATCGCGCACATAGCATTTACAAAAGAGGTAACATAAATAAATATATTCTGTGAGACACTTTAGTTACCATAGTTCACGCTTTTCTGTATCACATTATTCAAAATATCGATCTGATTTATCTGATTAATTATTTTTCTCTATAAATATTCACTTTCATTTCTTGGTTCATAGTAAATTAAATGTAGATGTAGCTCCGTTTTTTCAAAATAACGTAATTGGCTTCAACTTGTATGGTGTCAAAGCTAATTAGGGAAGAGAAAGATATAGCAAAAGATAAAAAAAAATAAAATAACTGCTATAACTTTTTTTATGCTCTTATATATATGTCAGTCATTAACTTTCTATCAAGCAAACAGTAATAAAAAAGTAATTTTCTCTTAAACTTAAGTTCAACTGAAAGTTATTTTAAATCTGAAACTCAGTTACCGATAAGCAAACATGCTCATAAGGCTACAAACCAATTTCTCAAGTAAAAATAAATAAATAAATAAAAAAAAAAAAAATCTAGCTTAAATATATCCTTTATCATTGAAATGAGGTCCAATACATTGGATCTGGTCTCTACTTTTCCCATGTCAGAGCTGAAAAATATTCTGCCATATAACTTTATTAATTTTTTACAAAACAATGGAATCACATTAATTCGTAATTACATTACGATCATTGAGAATAATAATCTTGAATTTTTAGTAAATTATGAAAATGTTATAAGTAATGCCAAAAACCATTCATTCCAAATTTCCAGAACATAAATTTCAGCATTAACTCATCCTCCTTGTTTAACATATATAAAAAGCTAACAAAATCTGCATATTAACAACATCTCTCATACTCTCAATCACCCAAACTCACAACTTAACCACTAAACAAAAAAAAAGAAAAGGAGAAAATCTCAATCTGATGGAGATACTCGCGACGAGACGGCGACGAACCGCGACGAGAAGGTGTAGTAGAAGTGTGTCGAATCGTCGTCGAGAGCGGTGCCAAAGCCGCTGCGGTCGAAATTGCGCGCGTAGCTAAGAGGATCATATTGGCAGTGGAATGCACTACTCCTGGGCCTTGCAGGGGTCATGCAAAGCAATTTGCTTTGCTTCCTTAGCTTTCTGATGAGGCGTCCAAGGCTGCAGCTCGGACGCCCGCAATGGTGGTTGACAGTAGTGGCGACAGAGGCCACGGAGCTGACTCTGTTGGTTGAGCGGGTGGTGGAGTTTTGTGCCATTTGGACACACACTCACTCTCTCTCTCTCTCTCTCTCTCTCTCTCTCTCTAGATTTTGGCCTTTTTGTTGTATAGGGAGAAAGAGAGAGGAGCTATGATTTCTCAATGGAGCAAATAGGAAGCTCTATTGGTGATTTATAGGGGTGTTATGTGGCATGCCCTAGTTAGGGAGGCAAATGGATCCGGGTTGGTGGAGAGCCCGTTTTGACCCACTTTGAATCGGAGGATAAGTGGAAGTCAAAAAAATATTTTAAAAAAAATCGTTTTGAATCTGTCCCGACCAGCTAAAAAATGGAGCGGGAAGCATAATATTTTTTTTCTTTTTTTGATCTGTTCCGATTTGCTAAAAATTCGTCAAAAACTTACTTCTGTCCCGACATGTCCTGAATAGAATGATAAGAAATAGAATAAAATTCAATCTGTTTCGAATTCCACCTGACCTACTAAAAAAAAAGGACGCCCCCACCCCCAGACACATAAATTTCTCAAACTTTAAATTTTAACCAAATTTTAACCAAGGATGAAATTTTAAATATTTCTAATTATAGATGATCAAATATGGTATACCATAGGGAGATAGTTGTAATATTTTCCAAAATGGGAAAAAAATTATTTGTACACTCTAAAAGGGAGATATAAATTTTACGCTCCTTATTTTAGAATTCAAAAATTCTAAAACAAATTATAGTAAAAATAAAAATTAATGTGATAAATAAAGATATAATGACCCTCATATAAAAAGCATGTAGCAGAGCTCAATAAAAAAATATGGATAAAGTGATAGGGAGTTTCCATTTCCTAGGGGCTTTACAGTTTGCATTCATTGTGGGGGGTTAAAAAATAATAATAATGTTGGGAATCGAAAACAACTAACCGATTTTTGCGGGGACTTGTCTGAAAAGTCTCATAAAAAAGAAAGAGTGCATGACAAAACATATCTAAGTTTAAACATGTCTGAAAAATTATACTGTTATTAACTTACTGTACTTAGCACAGCTGATATTTGAAATCTTAAGTTCGAAGTTCAATAATTTCACGTTTCTTGCTAAATTCATTTTCTCTGTTCAAAAGCCGGAGGACTGCGATTGGAATACGAGATGAAATGGATAGCTGAGAGAGGGCGGCGGACAAGAGCGGACAAGATACGCAGATGTAACGAGTTTAAGTAATATTTTTCTATAATAATAAGAGGTAAATTTGGCTAGTTTAAAATACCAACAACAATATCTTATTTTTCTATTTGAAAGAAACAGGTATATGCCTCAATCAATGCACATATGTTAGGTTTCTGAATAACAAATTGCAGGTAAAGGTCCAAATCTTTGTGTTAGGTTTTTCACCTTTTCAGTGTTATAGGCCTTTTTTTATATATATATATTTGCAACCTAACTTTATGATTTTGCTTATTTTAAGTGACCCACAACGAATAGAAAATGCAAGCCTACAAAATTCTGAAAAGCACAAGCAAAAAGGCATAAGAAAATAAAGGAAAAAAAACATAAATCTCTTAAGAGAAATTAATTATATAAAAGCTCTTCAATTATTACAAATTAAGAATGTACTAAAGTTCAATATATTAGCCATTTGCAAACTAAAGGAATTAAGAAAGAGAAATCGCCACGAACTTAAGTATCTTCTCATGTGATATCATATAAATAATTATTTGTCTCTAAAACCAGAATTAGCTAAATACATAACATTATTTTCTACTCCTATAATGAAATTTGTAGGGCAAATAAATATCATTCTATAGATGAAAGAAGGAATAAATTTTGCCAATATTTTTTTAAAAAAAGTCCCACTGGAGTGGCAACTCCTAACATACTCATGAACTATATACAAATCTTTGACTAGTCAACCTTACTAAAAAAAATATAAAGAAAATACAGTATGTGTTTGACCAGTCCAATGAATCATAGGATTGTGTGCTCATGGAATATTTGTTAAGTCAAGCACACTCTAAACGAAGCTAGATGCTAGTACACTATGCAACTTACTTAATATTAACAAGCACATGATGTACAAGCCCTTTGATGATCATGTGGCCATGTTATCTTGTGTTCTTAAGTTAAGATTCTTATTAGTGTTTTTATTCACATAAACATGTACCAATTAGCATTAAATTATTTATGAACTAGCCAGTACTTAATTGCCAAATTTATACTTTTAAAATGATGTATTTGAAGGTGGCTGTATATATTTACTGAATCTGATTATATTCAATCAGTAAAGAAGGATCAGATTCAGTATAATCTTATATGCAGAACACTTTACATTTTGGTTGCTCCTCATGGTGTACATGAATGGTTTTAATAATCTTTGTTAGTAATAACGAGGAATTACGTCTACTATGTAACACTTATACTACATCATTAATAACCAGCCAATTACATACATTTCTCTATTTGAGAGAAAAGTATAATAAAATTATTTTTTTAATAACCATGATGGGACGGGTGAACACAAAGTAAATAATCTGATTGATTGGAGACGCCACATCAGTAATATAACTGGTGCATTCTAAATTTTTTTCAGTAATAACTTAGAGCGCTTCAATTTGAACATAACAAAGTAATTAATTCTCTGTATAATAAATGAAAATATGTAGTTTATAATGTAAAAATACTTGATGTAACAAAAAGATTCAATAATGGTGTGTGTTTAACCCTTTAAGGCCACACCATGTGGATTTGCACATGGCCTTGAAGAACACAACACTATCACATGCATATGCCATGACCCTAGTCAACACTATTATGAATCGAGTCCCTATCCACTGTAGGTAAAAATACATGGAGACCCCTTGGTTTTTTGGACATCTTTTTAATCTTTATAATTCAACTTGATTTTGGGTTTTGTTTTATAATAGTAATATGAGACTTTTGTTAAGATTAGAATTTTGTCTTATGAAAAGTAGCTGAAATCGTAAAATTAGACGAAATTGCGAGTATCTTAACAAAGAAAAATAAAATTTAAGGACCGATTTCAAAATAGCCTGTAATTAAGGGGTTTACATGCGGTTTTATACTTTTATTATTATCTACATTATTATTCCGTAACTAGATCTCTGAGTCAGTGTCACCGACGCCAAAGCAAATTCATTTATCACGGCATCATGAATGTCCTCATATGACTAATATTATTGTGACAATGCTTTTTTAATTTTATTTTATTACAATCGAATGCGTAAAAATTTCTACAAATTAATTAAATAATTTGATAATTTAAATTTTGAATTCATCTCTACCTTTGAATTTTGTACCCTCCGTTCATCGTCAAAACGACCTCTTCTAGGTGGAGGTGGATACAACACTTCATGTGAATAAAAAATTTCGGCTAAATTACAGAAAATTTTTCTGTAAATATTTGTTTTTTTACTTTTCATTCATAACTTTTAAAAACCTATATTTTGACTCCTTAAAATTTTAAAAATATTTTCAAGAGGGTACGACGTTAATGGAGAGGGCAAAATGACCCAAACTCTTAGTTTTTCTACAAGAAAAAAATAAATTTTGTATATATTTCTGTTATTTTAAAGGTCATTTTCGATATTAATTATAAGAAATAGACGAAATAGTGATTGAACCCTGATGGAGGGGGGCATTTCATTTATGACTTTCAAAAACCTATATTTTGTCCTCTTAAAATTTTAAAAATATTTTCAAGAGAGTTTAATGAAGAGAAAAAAAATGACCAAATTATCCTTAGTTTTTTTATAAGAAAAAAATAAATTATTTATTTATTTCTGTCATTTTAAAAGGTCATTTTCGGTATCAATTATAAGAAATGGACGAAATAGTGATTGAATCCTGACGAAGGGGGAGAAAATGCAACAACTTGAAATATTAAGTAGATAAAATGTAATTTTTTAAAAATTTAAAAAAAAAGTGAAAAAGTGAAAAAACATATATTTATAAAAAAAATTTCTACAATTTAGCCAAAATTTCAGCTCACTGAGTTTCGTCGTTTTACGACCCACCTGACAAGTAACTTTGAATTGAAACCTTACATTAGTACCTCTTCCCCTCCATATTAGAACATGGAGTGTTCCTTTCTAGGGCAACATACATAAGTAATTATTGTCTATGCGCGCCCACTGTGTCCGTACAATGTGTGCATCATATCTGTTGGCTTGTCCTCCATTCCATCATGTAATTCAATCTCGACCATTCGACATTCCGAATTGATATAGACATTCGGATGGAGGACAAATGAAAAGTAGTGCATGAGATGTATAAATGCATCAGGTGTAAGCCGTTATCCAAAAAACCGAGCTAGTGAAAAAATTGTTCAGGATTAGTCTTAATATTTTCGTTCCCATGCATAATATTGGTGAATCATGGCACGTTCAATAATGACGGAATAATAAATATAAATATTAACCATAAAACAGCAAATGCACGAAGCAGAGGACTTAGGACTAGCTTTAACATCATGTTTATTAAGAAATCGATTTAATTAACATGAGTGCAATTTGAGTAAAAACACTTCAGAAAAAATCTATCATTTTTAAATAATCCTCTGAATATCTCCAAGCCAGAGATTAAACTTCAAATTTGATCATATTCTATAAATTTTTGGGCCTCAAGAGCTAAAGTTAAACTCCCGTTGATAAATTGAAAAGTATAAATTGACATTTCCAATAAATAATGCTTATAATTGCTTTTGTTAATTTTTCGAGGAGTGAAAAAAAAAAGAAAAGGTTCCGACAACAATGCAGCATGGGCACATCATTAATATCTAGATGGGTCAACATGATCACGTCTTTAATTAAGGAAATATTATTACCATAAACCAATATAACTAAGATTAATGTATTGATTCATTAATTCGAATAAATAATTAATGTATGTTTATTACTTTGGATGCTAGAATAAATACTGCTTTGTCACATGCGTGTCATGTGCCAAATAATATTAAGAGGTTATCACAAATCAAATGACACTACGTACGTGTAACGTCACATACAAATATTTATTTATATTACACTATTAATTAAAATTAATAAAATATAAGCTTTTATATATCGACCGTTAAATATAAGATTATTACAATGCGATTCGAGGCAAGTGGGGTTAATTAATTAAGGGTTAGTACTGTTTTATTGACATCATCATCATCATCATGGCACCAATCTAAAAGTGCACGTGGCATCCTCCCATGTTGTGTAGTTGCACTCTCCCCACTCTCTACACGTGCGACGCATCACCCTCTCCTACGCGACACCTCGCACTCGATCTCCACCAAACCCACGTACATTAATTGCATAATATACATATATATGGATATATACATATATAAACTCACACACTCTCTTTAGTTCCTATATATATACATATATGCAAGTAGTTTTGTATACATATAAATCACAAGTCATTTTGTGTACCTTAGTCTCTTTTTTAAGTAATTTGTACTAATGGAGAACAACAAGGGAATTATGTACGCAATTTTCATGGTGCTTCTCCTCTTGGCCTCTCGTAAGTGACCATACATATAATCCCATACATTGAAATGACACACACACACACACACACACACACACATATATATATATATATATATATATATATATATATATATAGAGAGATCAAATGGATCAAAATAATTTCTTCCTTTTCTATTTTGCAATTTAATTACAATATTTATACAGAGGCGGCGGTGCCGGGGGCGGAGGCGAGGATTTGCCGGATAAAGAGCGCGCGGTTCTGGGGGCCGTGCATCTCCGACCGCCACTGCACGGAAACATGCATGAAGGAGGGGTTCGGCGCCGGCGACTGCGAGGGGTTGCGACGCCGATGCATGTGCCAGAAGCCATGTTGATCGATGCACCAAAAGCTATGTACAAGGTTCACTGCAGTACACTTAAATTTGGAGCCTCTCATACATATAATAAGAATGGTACGTACGAACGTACGTAGTATTGTAGTAGTTGTTGCTTCATGCAAAGAGTGAATGCATGTATAGTACGTGTACGTACGTACTGCGTGTGTTTTAAATAAATAAATAAACGAGGTGCTTTTCTTTGTATGAATGTGTAAAGGTCCTTTGTGTTGTGCCCATAAATAAATAAATAAAAGTGAGATGCAATTAGTTACTATATATTTAGATTCATGCATACATGTGTATGCGAGAGTTCGATTTATGTTGTTTTGTTCATTAGTAGTGGGACTTAATTATTTTGTAACTCAAATTCGCTGTAGTTGATACATCTATCGACAACAAATTATTTGTATTAAAAAATATAAAATAATTATTGTTCTTTAAAAGTTTAAAAGCTTAAGTTATTAAATAACAGTGTTTCATAATATGTATAATCATTGCTCTTTTTTAGGTAAAAAAGATGTCGATGTGCTGGTGTTTTCTAAGTTATGATTGATGTTTTTAATATTTATATTCAACAATTTGCAATTAATTTCAATATCAGTATGCCTTATTAACATTGACCCAGCCCGACTAGGCCCGACCCGGTCCAATAAGGTTTGTTGGGCTGGGTTGGGTTTTCGAGTTGTCAGGCCCAAATCCCTTTAGTTTAAAGGGGCCGGCATTCCCTCCTGTGGCGGGAGGCGCGAGGCGGGAGGTAAGGTTGGGCCAAATCACCTACGAAATAGCCGAAATTCGGGTTGGACCGAGTGATGTTCAAAGTGGTGTGAGGCAGCCGAATCACAATCAAGATTCATGGACGTTGTATCTGTACGCTTTAAGTGGCGGAAATTTGGATTGGACCGAGTGATGTTCAAAGTGGCGTGAGGCAGCCGAATCACAATCAAGATTCATGGACGTTGTATCTGTACGCTTTAAGTGAATTGGTTGTGTCTTTCTAATAATTTGAGTTTTTTGAATTAATAGTTAGCGTCAGCGATCTGACAAATACTTTTAAACCCAAGGATTGGATTTGGACCGAAAAATATACGCGGCCCGGGTTGGAAAAATTAGTTTGTACCGAAACCGTTTCGACCAGGTTTGGGCCGATCCGGGCCCCAAAAATTATTACATATTTTAAGCCCGAATAAGTTCAAATCAAGAATAAATAAAAACCTGAGCCCAGGATTGGTCTTAAGTATAAAAAAAAAATAGCTATTTTCATCATTTCAATAAATGAATTAAATTAAAAAGAAACGAATTTAGCTCAGTTGAACTGTGCAAAATAGGATAAGGTCAATTAGCCTTATTACATTAGAACAATTGCATATATTTGTATCCCTGCGAAGTTGAGACATTACATACCTCTTTCTAAACTTTAAAATTGCATATTTTTATAAACTTTAAAGTCGTACAAATATATTCCTCAACTAGTTAGAAGGTACCGTATGCTACTTAAAGAAAAAATATTTTGTCCTTACCTGGTTCATCACTTCTATAAAATCAATAATCAATAATGTTGTGATGTATAATAAAAATATTTCTTAAGATAAAAGTATTATGTTAACCGCTCATTTTTTAGAAACGAATTCAGTTAGAAATTTAAAGCAATTATGTTTCGAATCTGGAACCTCAACTACTAATCAATGAGTTATTTAGCCAATTGTGCTGGATACGATCAGTGAAATACTAAAGTTACGAATGAAAAGGGATAGATCAAACTTGATCTTTTCAAATATTGAACCTTCAATTATCCTCTCTCTCTCTCTCTCTCTCTCTCTCTCTCTCTCTCTCTCTCTCTCTCTCTCTCTCTCTCTCTCTCTCTCTCTCTCTCTCTTTTGGTGTCAATGAATATACATGAATTAATTCATGTTATGTTGCTAAGCGCAAATTTAGCCCAATTCTCACCACCACGAGCCTCCACGTGATGATGCATGCATGAAGGCATCTGCCGTGTCTCACGTGCACGTTACGACACTCCTTTCCCCTTCCAAAACTTGCTATAAATATGTAGTTCGTGCTACAACATTTTTCTCTCTCTCTTTTTCTCTCTCTCACAGAAAAAAAAAAAAAAAAAAAAAAACTTAGTTTGTTTACAAACATAGATTGAGTAATATTCGGCGTCCCAAAAGATCAAGTAGTTAATACCCTGAGGATATGGAGCGTAAGGATGTGACAATTGGATTAGTGTTGCTTTTGTTGGTCGTGTTGGATTCAGGTAATTAATTAATTAACTCATTATTTTTTAAATTTTTTTTTGTCAACAATTGATTAAATTAAATAACACAAATCAAAATAATATACATATATATACACATACTTTTTTTTGAGAAACAATTGAAGTTACTTACAAAAATTGATAGATGTAATTAAATTTTTGATCGAACAAATTCCTGTTCTAACGATCGTCAATGTTAATTAAGATTGTCTTTTCCTAAGGGTAACATTTGCATTTTTCATATTTTAATTTAGTATTCTTAAGTTTGGTTCATACAATAACTTAATATATTGGTTCAATTTAGTTTAAAGTCTCTAGTCGGAAAATTTGGTTTGATTAAGCTAATTTTCTACTTAATTTGTTATGGATATTGGTGACATCAATTACTTTCGACACGTTATCGTATTAGTATAGTTAAATTGCTGCTACTACCGAAAGCAGAAGTAACAAGAAATTGTTAATGTACATATTTAACATTAACAAAAACGAGGTCAAATTAATTAACAGGCCCTTAATATATGTGCAATATCAAGTAGTATAAAACAATGTTTTAAGTAGCAGCTACTATGTCGGCTGTAGCGAAATTACTATGTTACCGATACGTCATAACATTTAGAGGAGATTTCGGAGTGGGTTCATAGTGGCCACTTTATCGACATTGCGGAGGCTATAAAGTGGGGTCGAATCTGGTGCTATGTATGCTCAAAAGCTTGAAAATTTTAAGTTAGTAAAAATGTTTTATTGGATCGGATTTTTGAAGTTAAATAAAATGATCAGAACCCCGTAAATGGATTATAAATTTTATAATATTTTATCTTTTTGAACTCTTGATCCCTACTCTATAATATATCTTATATGTATATATATATATATATGTTACCATGTATATTTTGCTTAATTAGACTTGTACTTATACTATACCAGTTTGCTCATTAGCATGTTACTTGAAGGGTAAATGTAACAATCCAATGGATGCTTGTTAGTATTGGCCTATTAAGGCCCACAACTATGTGCTCGCAACAAACAAAATGTTGCTAAATGATCAAAAAGTTAGCAGTGTTTAATTCCAACATAAAAGTTAAAATTTATAAACAAATGTACCCAAAAGTTTAAATAGTACGAAGGAAAAATTGCTCACGTTATATGCAGATCAGAAATTTAAGTTGTATCCAATATGGGGGTTATATTTATAACACTCTACACTCCTGAATATAGAGAGTTTCTGTTCGCAGAGCAATTCAGCCGCCGACCAGTAGTGGTAGTGAGTACCCAAATTTAAGGGGGTGCGCCACATCCCACTTTTTCTATTTAGTTACTATCCTAAAAACTAACCTAAAATTATGATCCGGTAAACTAGTTATTGTTTACAGTAGAGTGTATAGTTAGAACGCATCTTTTGTAGATTAATAGTTTGTTAATACGCCGTTTACTTAGGAACAGGAGTCCCTTGAGCATTAATTATATGAGAGAGAGAGAGAAAGAGAGACCAATGGTCAAAGTAAGGTGGGGTGGAATAGAGATGTGAACAGCTGCAGCTGCCTCTCTTTACCCTGCAAAAAAAGAAGAGGCCTGGCTAGCAGTAACAAGGGGGCCCCAATTAACCCAAGTCCCCCTGTCTTGTTGCTTTCATGACTTTCTTACCATTGTTCTCCTTCTTCTTCTTCTTAAATTTTGCTGAGGGGTATCGCCGTCCCCAGCGCAAATGGCAAAGAACTTTATGATTGCTAACCGACCGAGGTTTCAATTTCAAAGTTTAGTTGCTTCATATTTTCAATAAAGTTTATTTTTTTAAAAAAATAAACGAAACAGATAGTGTACTATCTTTCTCTTAAAATAAATAAATTTTGTTCAGAGGTGAAAATGTGTGGATAGCACTTTTCCTATGTTTGGACGGCACACGGACTTGAACTAAGCGGGAGAAAATTAAGCAATATTAGGAGTCCAGTGGTATTCGAATTTTTGATATCATGTAAAATAACTGATTAGGAAGAAATAGTATTTTAATATCTTATATTCAACTATTAGAAAAATTAACAGTTATTACTAATAGAGTCTTTAATTTTAAACAAATGAACTTAAACTAACAAATTAACTAACCCAAAATTAGGGGCTAAGTCCAAAATGGTCTCTAGTTGAGGTGTCCCCATACATTTCTACTATTGTTGGGCCTTGTACCTCTCCCCTAAAAATTTCCTTTTGTGCATGTCCTATCCCTTATCCCCACACATTCATTGCTCCATGGGATGGACCTTAAACACCTGTGTTTATTCATATGTGGAGGGTGTGAATAATTGATCACTATGTAATGCTTTGAATACAACCATAGATGGCTCATAATTTGCCTCACCATATAGTCCCCCCCTTCTTCTTCTTTTTTTGAGAGAGAAAGGTAGCACGCTACCCGCTTCGTTTATTTTTTTTAGAAATAAGCTTAGCTGAAAATGTGAATCAACTAGGATTCGAACTCGGGACCTCGGGTACCAACCATCAAGCCCTTTGCCACTTGCGCTAGGGACGGTCGGTCATATAGTCCCCCATTGGTGACCATTATTGTTTTTTTTTTTTTTGAGAGAGAGAAAGGTAGCACGCTATCCGCTTCGTTTATTTCTTTTAGAAATAAACTTAGCTGAAAATATGAATCAACTAGGATTCGAACTCGGGACCTCGGGTACCAACCATCAAACCCTTTGCCACTTGCGCTAGGGACGGTCGGTCATATAGTCCCCCATTGGTGACCATTATTGTTGAGGAAAGGTGAAGTGTGGGACATGCATGTACAAGTTGCCTGTTCTTAGATCATCTTTTGCTATATCGATTCAGTGCGTGATATGATATCAGAGACCGTCCTATTTAATTCACCTCATGTTAAGAGGTGCTAGATTCAATTTATACGTCTATGCATTATTGAATAATTTAAATTCCGTTTGTTGCGTCTTAATATATTATTCTTTTCTATTATTTACCCGCTTAATTTCCACATATTATGCGTGAGTAACATATTATAAATCATATTATGACATATGAGTTGATCAGTTACATAATAACTTAATTAGGGGCTGTTTGGTTCGGCGTAAAACAAATCGAAAAATTATTTTTTGTATGAATTTTTTTTTTCTGCTTGTTTGTTTTGACATAAAAATATTTTTCCTTAAAAGTATATTTTTTCGGATTTGGAAAAAAAATTAAGGTTTTCGATATTTGATGTTTTTCGACGAAAAACGAAAACTCAAGCTGTATAAAATTTTCTTCTATTCATTTTTTTCTTTCAACCAAACTAATGTTGATGAAAAATTAATTTTCTTTTCCTACAAATCAAACAGTACAAAACGTTACAATTTTACGTTGAATCAAACAGATACTTATAGTAAAATATATTTTTAGATGTAAAAAGAAGTGTTCATGAAGAAATGTGACATATATATATATATATATATAGAGAGAGAGAGAGATGGAAATAGGATGTGATGGGATGTGATATGGGCTGCATACATGCATGTGTAAGGCTGACATGCATGGTGGGTAGAGAGAGGGGGTTGGGAGGAAGGGATGGATGAGGCCATCCAGTCAGCTGCAGAAAAGAAAAGAGAGATGGCAGTCTAGATTCTGCAGGTTCATTTGGGATCTGAGATATGCATACATTGCACACCACCAACACCTTGGCCATGATTATTGGGAGAGATCACTTGTGGGAACCCACAACAAACTAATAATGTTATGACTACAACCCTTTGCAGCTTCAAAAGCACGGAGCTCTAATTTAGCGCTTCTGATAATACTGCTGTCGGACCAAATTTTCAATTGATTATGCAATCGTAATGTTAAGAAGTTTTGATTTATGCAGAAGACCAGAAGCCTTAGATAAGTGAAAGCAAATCAAATTGTTCAACATCTTGTCTTGTCTGGGTCGGGTCTCGAATTTTCATCAAACTCAAAATTCAATCCAGGAAAGTACTTTCTTCTCGTAAAAGCCCGGGCCCCATGCCGACGATACATATAGCATCAATTACTAGATTGGGCCGGGCCGAGTCTCGTCGTTCGGGTTCGGGATAACAAGGTCCAATTTATTTTGATCCGACTCATTTGCTTGGCATTATAGGATACTTACAGTACAGATAAACAATTACGATCACTTGAGCAGACATCTGATTACATAATTTGATATTCGCACACTTGGCGCGGTGGCATTCAAAAACATTTCTAAACAGTTCCCGCACTTTATTGTTTTTGTAGTTCGTAGTACACCCACGGGAGTTTGTTAGATATGCCACTCCTGATGTGGCAATTACTTTGTGTCCTTCCTTGTCACCACCCTTGATCAGGAACACTTTGTTGTTATTCCATGATTGCAATAATTTTTTTGGAGCTTTTAATACATTATATAAATCCAAAAGGAGCCGCAGTTTAGGTGCCGTAGAAAATCCCCCAGAGTGCTGCTGATATATCAGTAAGTTTTATATAGCACCTAAATTTAATAATTTTTTTTTGATTTATTTGTAAAATAGATTATAAAATCACGCAAACTCCCAAAATCTTAGTAATAATAAAAATAAATGATTGAGAGATATAGATGAGTTAATAGCAGTATATGGCAACTACTTGTGAATGATAAGACTAACAGATTTTATTTATATATATTTATTTATTTATTTATTTTTTAAATAAAGTGTTCATTGGATGCACCTTCAAACCCCAACTCCTTTGAAGTGACACATCAAAACCCTAACAACTTTCCCTGTCAGAGAACTTAGATTGCTCCAACTGTCCCTGTCCACTTATTTGTGTTTGCAATAATAATATAGTTATATAATAATATAAATAATAAACTTATTATTTTTTAATAAAAGAACACTAATAATTGGCCTCCATAAAGCCATGATTTGATATAAAAAAAAGGAAACAAAAAATTTTATAAAAAAAATCACCATTGTTACATGTCCCAAAATATGCCAATAAGATATTTGTGATATATATTAACGTGATGATATTAAAGATATTTAATTAGCATATGTACGTAGTCCAAAGCATGTGGATCTTTTCCGCAATATTTTGGAATTTTACCGACCGTTCCTAACGTAGGTGGAAAAAAGACTTGATAATTGACGTTTGAGATCTTAAATTTGAAGTGTGCTTCATATTTTTAACTAAATTTAATTTTAAAAAAAATAAAAAAAAGCGGATAACATTACCATTCTTTCTTTTAAAAAAAAATTAGGATATCTGAAATGCTTCTCTTATATTGTATTAATATTTGCCTTTTTGAATTTGCTCGTAATTTCAAAAAACGTCCTTAAGAACCTATACAATTTGTAATATTTGACAAGTCAAATGTTCGAATTTGTACAGAAGTTCGAACTCCCGATTACATAGAGAGCATTCCAACTATATATATAGCACTCAATCAAAAGTTTTTATATTATTTATGGTAAATTATATTTTTGTTCCTCAAACAATGAGCCATGTGACACGTTGATCCTCAAACTTTAATTTGATGTATTTTTTGTCCAAATTTTTTAAATTGTTCCAATCAAGTCTTACAAGTCAATTTAAATGGCTAAGTATTGACAAATTATTATTGACGTAGAATCGAGGCAAAAGTATTATATAATGCGATAATAATTATGATGCGACAACAATCGCCTCTACATGGTGGGCTGTTTGGTTGGAACGGAACAGAATTTTTTTTTTGAGAATTCTAGACGCACGGCGACCCACTTGGCTTCTGAGATTCGCTCTTCAAAAGACACGTGGGCTCTCTTACTTTATTTTATTTTTTTTGCGCGCTTCAAGGCCTAGCTACCTCAATTTGTAGTCCAGTTCATATCCTTTTTGAATGAAGTGGTAGCATGCTATTTTACTCTAAAAAAATAATCATGATGCGATATCACTTTGATATCAATATTTTATCATTATTTAGCCAAGTAAATTAGACTGTAGAGCTTAATTGCAACAACTCAGAAAGCTTGAGTCAGAAATTATAATAAATAAAAGTTAGAGAGCCAAAATATCATACTTATCATAATTTTGACAATCAAAAATATAATCTATTCTATTATTAATGTTAACATATCAACACCTAAAAAACTACTGTAATGTGGTAGTTTCTATAACAATATATATATATATATATATATATTATTTTTTTTTTGGGGGGACAAAAAAGAAATTTTTTTTACCAGTAGCCATCATTGTGGACTGTTGCATAAAAAGTGGATCCCACCAATAGGGAGGGTAAAATGGTGACCCATGATGGCATGGACCCCATCCCCCATGGGGTCATGACAAGACATGACATCCTTAACAGTCCAAAATGGAGGCAAGGGGGTTTAATCCCTGCCACAGCCCACCTCCTCCACTGTACACCTATACACCTACTACATTTTTAGCAACCCCCCATGACATTACAACACATGCCATATTTTATATATATATACACACACACATATACATACCATTGGACCCTTTTTGGTATGGCCACAAGCCTACATCATACCTAGAAGAGCTAGTATATGATTTGATGGGGATCAGTACTTGGTAATTCCTTCACATTTGTAATTTATTATTGAAAGGGATCATTGATTCCTCAATTTGTTTCAATTATTTGAGCCCATGTTGCTTTGTTTGTGTACTCAATTGATTCATAATTGCTTAAAATATTACTTTAGTAGATTATTGATGTATCGGTATGAACACGTACAGTTCAGAAGTATTCTATGTATCGATGAATTACGTAAATAATGATACTCAAAAGTATATATTCATAACATTTTTCACCGCAAGTAACTATGCTCTTACTAGCCCAAAGCTACTCTTCACATGCGCTCCATTTTTTTTGTTCTTCTTATTTTGTCCCATACTTGGTACGAGCATCTGCACGAATTAAGGTGGGTTTCGCCGAATAGTAACACTTTAACGTGCGCAGAGGTGTGTGACAAAATCTGATCCAACTTAATTAAAGGCCTATCACGAAGGGCTGCTCCAAATTCTGATCTAATCCAAACTGTGTTGACTTGAAAAGTCAATTAATAATGCGTACGTAAAACGATTTGAAATCTTAAGTAGCTTTAATCTAAATCCTGAATAACCTGACATATCAACAACTGTAAAGCAACCGAAAAATCGAAAATCCAACTGACAACTAACGTGACCGAAACCAAAAGCCCGAGGTGATTGGAGACGCGAAATGATCCGCATTTCGCACCAAACCGTGCCGCGACCGCTGTTACAGGGGGACCCTCTCTCTGGTCCTCTATATATAATTTCCCCTGAGCCCAAACAAACCCCACCCACACACCCAAATCAAGCTCATTAAAACTTGATTCAGGTGTCAGTGGCCCAACCCTAGCTACACCCCCTCTAGATCTCTCTCTCTCTCTCTCTCTCTATATATATATATATATATATATATCCAACATATATGGGTCCAAGTTTGACCCTGGTCAAACCCACCTGGAGAATGTGGGGCCCCATGCAGTACCAGTAAACCCCTTCTCCACTAAACACACATCTGATCCCCTCAAGTTTCCTTTTACTGCATTGTGGAGGACCACCCACACTATTTGCATGTACCATGCATGTATGATACTTTCATGGTGCAATTTGGGTCCACACACAATAGTTGCATGGATAATGTTGATCAGGGATTCAGGGGCCTGAACTCAAATCTGGTTTGGTTTGGTCAGTTCTTGAGCCCCTAGATGTAAAGTGGTCTTGTGGTAAAATTTGGCCACAAATAGCATTGACCAAAGGTTAAGATGTTTACTGCACAAAATGATGCATGTCTGCTAGCTGAATAGTAGAATGCACTTTCAGGCCATATTGCACCGCCGGTCCCCGAACTTCCAGTCGCGCTTCGTTTCGGTCCTCGAACAACTCTCGATTTCGATGTTCGAGTCCTCGATCGATGCAACTGTTATTTCCTGAAAGCTTAGGCTGAGACTTTCTGATAGGCACCAGATGACGTGGACTTGAATTAAATGAAATTAATCAGGAGTCTGATGAGACTTGAATTTAGAACCCCATGCTCTGATACTATATATATGTTAAAGAATATGAAAGAATCATTATTTTTTAAAATCTTAAGCTACCAGAGAACGGTGTTTTTAATATTTATATTCAACACGATACATATCTTTTATATAAAGAAAAGAATATAATTTAATAGACATGAGCATTGAAATATGAGATGAGAAAAGAAGTCGATAAATATAAATATATACAAACGCACTCGGCACAGGTAGTAATTTACCCTCGAGCAATTAATAACAAACACAAGGACTTAAGTGAAACTCGTACAAGAGTATCAAAATGAGACTTGGCCACAAGTTTGGTGGATGGGGTGGGGTGTCACCAGGCGCAGGCAATAATTTCTCCATAAAAGGGTGTTGTAAACTGTATATAGTTTTGTTTTATTATCTTTTATATTTTATTTTATTATTATTATTATTTTCTTTTATTCGTGTTCAACTCGAGAACAGTTATAGTGTACTCCTTCATAAAGGGAAAGGATTGCTATATCTCAGAACGATCAATTGAATAATTTTGCCGTGCATGGTAAAAATTAGATAAAATACGGATATGGTATCGGCGAATCACTAAGAACCCATTTGGGACCACGGCGGGGAAGGAGACACGGTTTGGGCACAACAAATCTCATTAAAAGGAGCCATTTGTTTGCAGAAAACATTTGAATGGTGGAAGTAATGCTCCAAATCCTCAAATTATTTTCAAAAAAAACTCTCTCTATATATATATTATGTTCTAGCAAAGTGCGAATTAATAAAATTAAAACAAGAAAGAATAGTAACAAGTGAAGTAGGCGCATGTTCTAGATTTTGACTACTCTTCGATGCTTGTTTTGCATTTTTTTTTTTCTGTCAATAAATCTTGATAAGTAAATAGGAAATCAAAGAGATTTAAATAGTTGGATTTGACCCTTTTATAGTGCATTTTGTTTAATGCCTATCTAATATGTTATCTAAGAGGAAACTTTTCACATGATTTGATGCGATGCAAATGAAAAAACTCACGAACATTATGGCTTAGTTCGCATGTAATATTTAAATTTTCAGAGAGTTCTATACCGCATCTTTCCAATCATCCGTTCTGTCATATAATTTATTTTATGTTATTCAATAAATAATTGACTTAGAAGTACAGCAAAATCTCACGTTTGATTTAAGATAGAGAATATTGTAACATGATAGAATTAATATATGGCTAGAAAGGTACGATGCAGAAGGTACATTTTGTGCGCTAACTCAGATGTTAAATATAAAATATTAAAACACTATTATTTGGCGTAATTTGTTTCGTTACATGATATGAAGGCACTAGATTGAGTCTTTTAATTTATTTAGTTCAAGTTTGCTGATCTATGTTAGCTTAAACTGCATAATTAGATGTTTTGAGAATTGCATCAATAAAACAAGAAGTATTTTTCCACTAGCTTTCAAATACTGCAGTTCGATCTGTAGACAATTTGGCTACGACTCGAGCTTAATTTGCTCCGGTCAATTTGGCTGCAGATATATCGCATCGTTGCAGTTGAAGGATTTGTTGTAGCAGTCGACACAACTAGATTCTTACCGAGCACACAAAACTGGCCCATCAGTGTAGTTGGAGCTACCATGCAATGCAGCTCCAAATGCTGTGCACCAAACGTGCCCTAAATTATCTCCTCACACTTCACATGGATGTTGTCACCTCCGAAACTATCTCATGGTGATCTTGACGAAGAAATTTAATAGTCAAGCCATTACTATTTTGTTGCGATCATCAGTGGCTCGTGTACGTGGCCATGATACACGTGATGATAGTGTAAGAGTGTCACAGGCGTATATTCTGTACCTGCGACACGTGGCATATCATTTATCTCTTTCATTTCTCCTTTATTTTTCCCTCGATCGAGCTAAGTGACACATAATGCTAAGGCATAAATGGACATCTTATATATATATATATATATATATAGTTGAGCTAGAATATTATCATTAGCAAACGAGCTTCGTTGTCACTAATTTGTTTTCGAAGATGGAGCCTCCAAATCGACGATCGGCATCATTGAACATCATTTATACCAGTTGAAGTATGTAGAAACTAAATTTCAAATCTTTTCAACATAATTAACCTAATGATCAAAGGGTTTCAAAATTTATAATTTTAACGATTAACATGAGGTGTTTTCTCGTTTAATGGCATAAAGATATTCAAATCAATTGAATTTTTGTTAGAAAATTATTTAAACTATTTAAACAAGATCTATACTCTTGATCTTGATTACAATATTTTTATCATAGCTTTTTAAAGAATATTCATTTTTAGCCGTTCATTTTTGTGTCCACTTGATGCACAAGAGAACAATATCGGAAAATCATGAAATTTAGTTTCCAGATACTTCAAGTGGTATAGATCATATTCAACGGTGCCGATCGTCGATTTAGGAGCTCCATCATCAAAAATAAATAGGTGGCAACGGATTCCGTTTGCTATTGATAGCATTCAAGCTCAACTCTCTTTCTCTCTCTCTCTCTATATATATATATATATATATATATATATATATATATATATATATATTAATTTCATAATATGCTAAGTTCTAAGTGTATGTGTTTAGATATATGCGACTGAGGCCCCGTGACATAGCACATGGGCTATATCTCACAATTCAAAGCTATGTTGGATCATAATGTACGACTCTATTAAACTAAGAGGTACGGACACATAAGAAAAATCGATTCCTTTGAGATAGTGGAGAGAAAATTTCATGTGGTGGGGTAGTGAGTGGTAAAACAGTAAAAATTCAAGGAATGAGC
This sequence comes from Puya raimondii, assembly GCA_016920855.1. NCBI lineage: Eukaryota > Viridiplantae > Streptophyta > Magnoliopsida > Poales > Bromeliaceae > Puya > Puya raimondii. The sequence goes on from JABWPP010000050.1 coordinate 216,677,979, forward strand.
ATGGTAATTTTATTTTTCGGGCCCCATTAATTATTGTCGTAGAGAGTTTCTTCGCAAAATTCATTAATGTTTTGCTCCCAAGTAGATTAGAATAGAATTTAGATGGCTAATTAAAAGCGTATATTATTAAGAAATTTATAGAATCTCAAAGAAACTGTTCCCTCGCTTTAGCCTGGATTCTACTCTCGTCCATCTCTTCAAAGTTGGTATTATAAATTTTTATTATAATATGTACTGACTCAAAACTACATAAAAAAGTATAAATCGAGAGATAATTAAAAAAGAACACAAAAAATAAAGCGACTTACGTGGTTCGAGCACCATGAAGCTTTATTATAATCAAATATTGAGAGTATAAATTAAAGATGATAGCTCCTAGCTACAACCCTAAATCGCAATACAGTAACACCTACATAATAATTCTCATAAATATTAATATAGAGGTTGCGAATATCACTATATAAAATTGGATTAATCTAAAAGGTCATCAAAAACTCATGTTACTACAAAAGAAATTGGTCGGTAGGATATTGTGGGGGTGAGGGCGGAGAGATCAATGACGAAGATACCTTTCCAGAATTGTACGAAGAGACTGTGTACCTTAGCGGCAAGCCGTAGACAATTTGATTGATAAGGAAACAAAAGTGATTTTCACTAGACTTATATGAGATCCAATTCTTGCAACAAGCAATATCAGAAGTCGGGTGAGACTTTGAAAGGAGCATATTCTTAGCATGCGATACAGAGCGTAATCTAGCTTTTACTCAATGAGGCTTTGCTTGGCTGTGTCATGTTTTGTTTTACTTTTACTTTAGTTTCGTTTTAATTGTTATAACTTACATATTTTGCATTGTATTTTCTTATCCTTTTCCTAGTTTTTCTTTGTCACCTTACTTTGCTGTCGTCTTTACCGTTAGTTCGTTTTTATTTTTCTTAACATGGATTTGTTGTCTCACTGCTATAACTAAGGTCATATTCTAAATGAATGAAGCAGATAGTGCTCTATGAACAACCAAAATATTCTACATCTTTTCTAGATACATAATATATTTTTACCAACTATACCAGCAGTTCATGAGGATAATGTTTAATTATTGCGCTATCGCTATCACCCTCGACAAGACCTAACAAGCTTAACTTAGCCTTTTGGTGGAATGCTGGGGATGGGACACTGTGGTCTATGAACTCTCTCTGAATGAAACTTTTGTTTCTTTATGTGAAAGAAGGGTCCATCACTCCATCTTCTTCTCAAATTTAAAAACAAGAAAAAAAGAGAAAAAGAGTCCATTTATGTCATGCCATAAACTTCTCACAGTTTATAATTTTCCCAAAATTATGATCATCCCCACAAAATTGTATAGATATTAAAATGGCTACAACATGCTACCAATTAATCAATTGCATCTCATGATCAAATCTTGCAAATTGAGCTCCAATGATCACTCTTAATTCTTAATTTAGTTGCTCCTATGTAATAAAGTATACAATTAATTAGATAAATAGAGATATTATAGAAGTATAGATTCCTAACCAATTAATCGAGTACATATGTGAGTGCACCTCCGTGCTAACGATTTATTTTCGATAATAGGATATCTGAATCGATAGTTGACTTCGTTAATTAGACATGATTTATGCTATTATAAGTATTTAGAAATCAAGTTTCCTATGTTTTTCAACATCATTTGAGTAGTCATGAAAAGTTCTTAAAATTGACAATCTTAAATACCGATGCGACCAAATAGTAATTTAAAGGTGTAGAACAATTCAAATACAGTAAAATTTTGATAATTATTTTTTCACTTTTTAGAATAAAATCGATACCTATTATTTGAAATTAATTAAACTTTTTATCATTATTTTTTATGAGATATTTACCTTCAGTCTTTTTTTTAAGACTATTTGTTCTATATATTGCCAAATGATGTCGAAATAAATATAAAAAATTTAGTTTCTACATATTTCTGATGGGATAAATTATATCTAGCAGAGCCGATCGTGGATTCAGATGTCTTATTATATATTCTAAAACAAATTATTATTATTATTATTATTATGATAATGCTTGATATTAATATTAATTACAACCCCCCACTATCTAGGAAACAATAAAGTAACACTTGACTTTACACAAAAGGATACCCTCAAAATCTAGGGTTTCCGAGCAGTGTCTTCGTGGCTTCGTAACATGCAATGCATTTAGAAAGGAACAATTTGATTGGATTTAATTAACAGTGCAATGTCGTGGGTGTGGAGAACCAAATAGTAATTTAAAAAAACCTTTTTTTTGCTTTTTTTTATTTTCTTTTTTCTTTTTTCTTTTTTCTTTTTTTGTGATGGAGACGTACGTTTACACACCGACAGGGTGCAGTTTCAGATGCTAATGTTTTGTGCTTTGGAATTCGCGAACGTTGTTTTTTTGTGGGTCAATTGGGCGAAGCCCAAACAAAATGTATTTATTAATAAATGTCCACAAAAGAGACCAAAACAAATTATTATAATAATAGTAATAGTAATAGTAATAATAATTAATAATTAATAAAAAAATAAAAGTGGCCAATTATTATTATTATTATTTTTACTTTTTTGTTTTTCCTCACCTCTCTTGTGAAAACGACCCTAACGGCTCTCTTCTCGGTGTATTTATTACTCTCTCTCTCTATATATATATATTATTTATTTATTTATTCTTTTTTTAAAATTATTTTTTGGGGTTTCTCTCTCTGCAGAGCTACAACCATCTCGGTGTAGAAATAGGCATCACGTGGAGCAAATGGTTGGGTTGGGAAATGCTATTTTTTGAGAGAGATTTTTTTGTTTTTGTTTTAATCTTATTAATTTACTTTAATTTAAGTTGTTTTGGATATATATTCAAAATAAAAAGAATAATTAAAATTATTAGTTTTTATTAGCTATTTAGTTGCTACTTAATTACTAATAGAATGTATGGTTTTGCGATCGAAAAATATCTGCTGCGTCGTTTATAAAATAGGCATCGCCTTTTTAATTTTTCCAAAAAATATTTTTTTGACAGAAAAAGTAATTTCTTATTCGTTTTGTTCGAAAAATAAAGTTTATTTCAAATTGTTTATAAAAATTATGAAAAGAATGTTCTTCAAGAAAAATCTTTTATTAGCAAAATAGTTTTTCGTAATTTTTCGAATAAATAGAATGCTAGTATACTTTCTATATTGCACTCAAATTTTGCTCCTAATATTAATTTCTTTCTCGAAATCATTACCTAGTGAAGTTAAAAAAAAATGAAGCAATTATATACTAATTTTAGCCACAATAATTGTTGGGTACTTTTTCTATTCTATTTTTAGATTTCTTTTAGCCAAAAAAAGTATCCAAATTTAATGGTTACAACTGACCTTTTAATTTATATATATATATATATATATATATATATATATATATATATATATATATATATATATATATATATATATTCTTTTAGCTTCTCCAATGTTATCAAAACTTCACATATACGATTTTACTGTACTAGAAGGATAAAGGTACAATTGTACCTCAACATTCAATGTATGAAATCAAGACTTGTAAGAAAATATTCCTAAAAAAAAAAGAAAAAAAAAAGATAACATTTAACAAAATACTCCATCTCTATACTTTTATTTTCCGCTATAGTGAATTAGGTAACAGCTACAATTATACAACTATCGTGAAACAACCACGATAAAATTTGAACTCAAAACCCTCTTACTCTGATACTATGTAAAACAATCGCCGGGTCTCTAAAAATTTTAAACTTGCCAAAAAATATATATTTTTATGTTTTATACTCAATAACAATAATGTTGGAAAAGAAGCATAAAAGCATCCATCCAGGTGACCAGTACTCAGAGAAAACACTAACCCTACAAAGAGTTAACACAGCATATACATACATGATACATTCCCTCATGTTTCAATTCTCATGATGTATGTATATTGTTTTTTGTTTCCCAATTATTATTGTAAACTTGAGGGTGTTAATTGTGATAAACAAGGGGTTGGATATTGGTCAAAAGACAAAAGAGAGACACACACAACTATAGAAAGAGACCAAGTAGTACAAAGCCCCAAGGTTACATATAAATTATAAATATATGGATATATAAGGATGGATATGGAAAATGTGCACCCCCATTACAATGAATACAAAATTGGTGGCCACTGTGAGCCTCAAATATGGTCCACTGTGGCCACCTAGTTTGTAATGGAAATGCTCTTGAGTCCTCTTTTAGAGTAGCAGCAAAATAATGCCCATAATATCCCCCCCACCCCTCTCCACATGAATAGGGGCATTTTGGGCAAGAACAAACACATACACAACACACACTAAGCAACATCAACTATTAGAGAGAGCACTATAGTAGAATTTACCCTTTTGAGCTTTTCATTTCTTTTTTTTTTTCTTTTTTTTTGTGGTGGTTCCTGCTCTTGTTTTGTTGGTCTTGTGGAAATTGAGGATTCAAGAGAGAGGAGATCTGTGAGGAGCACCCTTCCTCCTGTTGCTTAGAGAGAGCACTATCTGAGGGAAGAAGCCACCACTTTTCTTCCTCTTCTGCACTTCGGACGCCTCGCCTTTCCGAGAAGTGCTTCTGCCGCCGCCGCCGTTGCCGTTGCTCGATCCCGAGGAGCCGTTGTAGTGGTACGGGTGCTCGAGGATCGAGTTGGGCGTTATCTGGCCGTCGTCCTCGATGAGGTCGGAGCTGTCCATCCTCAAATTCTCGAAGCGCGAGAAGGCGAAGTCCGACTCGTCGAACCGGAACAGGATGCTCGATAGATCCTCACCTTGTAGCATCACGTGATCCACCTGCAATTCGGAGAGAATTTTAGTTCTGATCATGAGCCTGTTTAGCATTGCGGTATAGTGCAGTGCTGTTCGATAAAGTGCTATCTGAGTAGTGCCATGAAGAAAGTTTTAACTGTATTAAATTCCCTGAACAACTCCTCTCTCTAGTAAAAGCGCAAGCTCTAAACTGTAGCACTTTGCATTTGAAAGTAAAAGCAGAAGCGGGGCTAAGCAAGCGCTAACCAAGAATTCAAGATACAATCTAGCTATATGAAGTGATGTTTGGGCTTCCAAGTAAATAATTTACTACTATGTAATTGAGATAAAACTATAAAAGTTAAAAATTTTAAAATATATATATATATATTTGAGATAAGGACTGGGTACCTTGCAGGAGAGGGAGCAGAAGTGGAAAGGCTCCTGGAGGATCCTATCACAAGTGAGGCAGATGTTGCCAGAGCCCTTGAAGGGCCTTGATTGGGGCCTTGGCTTCAGAAAAATCACTTTTGCACTGTTTATAGTGTAGGGCTAAACCACAAAATTACAAACAAATACAAAGTTAGAATACAAATTTTAAATTTTTCATAACCATAAAAATGTGGAGATTATGTCTTCTTTGTAACTTAGTTAATCATAATTCTATCTTCTTGAAGAAGAACTACTGATCAAATTTTTACCTGGACGTAGGAGCAGTCGATTAGCTTCTCGAGATCATCCAATCGAACGACGTCGTTGTACACGTACCGTCGTACCTAAATTATTACCAAAAACAGAAAATTGTCAATTGTTTAGCTAACTATTGTTAATTATCATGTATATGTGTTTAAGAAACTAAATCAACATGGTCAAAGATCCCAGAAATTAAATGTGTTTGTTTGATTAAAAGTACTCAAACAAAGTACTTAAACAATATATGCCCCTACTTTGTTTAAGTACTTAAACAAATTCTTAATTACCGTGTACACAAAGTACTTAAACAAAGCTGTTTATTAGACATAATTCCAACACTGCCCCCCAAAAGTGGAATCTTTGAGCATTTAAGATGATTAGATAATAATTCGGACTCCTAAAGATGCGAGTCATTGGGTACTTATTATCATACTTTGACCAAGTGATCCTTATCACAGTGTGCCCTAAAAGAGAAAGGAAAGGGCAAACATGAGTGAAAAGACATTTATGCCCCTATGACAACAGTACTATTAGGAAAAATCCAAGCATGTCCAGGAGGGCAAAAGAGTAAATTGGTCTGTGTAGGTAGGAGAGTAGGAGAAAGTTTGAATCCTTTATTATTTTGGCCTATAGTGGATAGTATCAAACCATTTTGGATGGCAAAAAAAAGGGGGCAAAAAAAAAAAAAATTTGAACAATCAAATTAAAGGTGAAAAATGTTAATGCAGTGTGGTAACATTTTTAGGGTAAAAATTTGAAGTAATTGTTTCCTTTGAGGGAAAGAAAATGTTTCCAAAAGCAAAGGATAAAATTCTCCATTGATAGCAAAACAGGTTTGGATAATTCTAAGCATTGATTGCAAATGTACATAAATGGATAATTGACAAAATAAAGAGCAATGGATGGAGTAAACAACAAGTGTAAAAATATATAATTTTTTTTTAAAATTTTTTTTTTGTTTTGTTTCTGTGACACCTAAATTGACATTTCCATCTATAAATTTAAACTTCCTTTAGAGGATGCTATTACCATCACCACCATTAAAGGTAGGCCTCTTTAGGCCACCTTTTTGTAAAAGGTGCACTTCCCCAATGTCCTTTACTATCAAATGTTTAAGAGAGAGAGAGAGAGAGAGAGAGAGAGAGAGATATGCATGTTTCAAGAAAAGAGGGATAGAGAGAGAAAGTTGCATGTATGAAGACCAAGAAAAGGAGGGGGCTGTGTTACACTACACTTACACCTATTCCCAGTTTCCCACCACCACCACTAACAATGACTAATTGACTACATACTTACTGCAGCAGCTACTACTATTTCTAGCTTCAAACAGAGACCAAGACCAGTAACAGCTCAACTTTTCCCTCATAGCATTTATATCATTTAAGGCAACACCAGAAAAAATAAAATAAATTTTTTTTAATACAAACAGAATAAAATTTAGATTATTTTCCATTAGACTAACAAAACTTATATCTTAATCATGGCCTAATTAGTACAGGATTAAGTGAATAGGCTACCAGTAAATTACTCTCCCTTTTTTTTGAAAAAAAGAGGAGAAATTTAATTACCACCACTTTCTCTGAAGCCATAATGAATTTGAAAGCAAAACCAACATCAGAAATGCAGTAAACAAAAAAAGAGAGTAAGAGAAAAAAAAAAAAAGAAGAACAAATTGAGTGAGAGGAATCAATTACTGCACAATTTTTTTACGAGAGCAAGATGAATTCTAAGCAAAACCCGTTTTTTTTAGCACAAAAGACAGGGTTTTTTTTGTGTGTGTGTGTGTTTTAAAAATCCTGCACCATTTTTCCTAAAACCAAGCTGAATTCAGAGCAAAAAAAGGGGCATCAATTAGACTTTAAATTTATTAATGAAAAAAAAAAACAAGAAAAGAAGCCATATTGTTGGGTTTGTTTTTCTTCTTAGTGTAAAACTCAGATTTTTTTTTTTTTTTTTCCTTTTCAGGGGGCCAACAAAAATTTTAAAAAAAAGAGAGAGAGGAGAAAACCCTAAACCCCAAGATGAATTCAAAAGCAAAAAAGCAAAACCCACACCACATCATCATAAATGAATAATAATTGAAGGTAAAAAAAAAAGAAAAAAGAAAAAAAGAAGAGGTGACCTGGAGGAGAGGGTGGGAGGGGTGGGAAGGGGCGCAGTGGGGGCAGATGCTGGTGCAGCAGCCGAGGCAGAAGATGTTCTTCTCGTTCTTCTTCCGGCTCTCGTGGGCCCCGCATCCCACGAAGAAGCTCTCCTCCACCAATCCCCCCACCCACCCCGGCGCCCTCTCCATCATCCAAATCCCCCAATTCCCCCAAATCCCTAAACCCTAGAAACGACCCTAATTACACCCCCCTCCTCCTCCTCCTCCTCCTCTCCCACCAATTCAATTCTCTATTGTAGAACACGGGCTATGCGAAATGGGGCATTTGGCGTGGGGTGTAGTACTGTGATTGTACAGGGTTTAGGGTTTTGATGATGGAGGAGGAGGAAGAAGAGGAGGAAGAGTAGTAGTAGTAGTAGTTAGTAGGGGAGAGAGAGGAGGAGTGGTAACGAACCTTGTAGAGTGGTATTTATAGAGAGAGAGAGAGAGGGAGAGGACAAAGCGGAGGAAAAGGAGAAAAATAATAATAACAATAAGAATAATAATCTTAATAATAAATAATAAATAATAATAATAATAATAAATACAAATAATAGTAATATAAGGGATTTAATGAGAGGAATGGGTCGAATTGTTTAAAGGAGAAAAATAGAGGGGGAGGAAAGAAAAAAAGAGGGAGGCAAAGTAAGGAACTGTAATTAGTGGAACAAAAAATTTATCCAAATAGTTCTAAAAATTGAGACACTGCCGACTTATATATCAAGGTGAATATATTATTATATCCTTGCAAAATTTTACAAATGCATATTTCTGATAAAGCAAATTTATTTTAGTTTTTAACTATATTATTATAAAATTATATAATATGTAAATTTGTTTCACTAAATTCACTCGTCGTTCGTACTGAAATAGAATTTAAAATACTTGTAGTATGATATAAGAGGTAGAGTAAAAATAAATAGAAATAAACTAGAAAGGTAAGAGTATTCAAAAGTATATCTTTTATTACTTTAGTTGGTCAACTTGTGAAGATAAACAAATAAATAAACGAATAAGTTATAAAATTGTGTTAACAAAATTTATTTGATAATGAAATTTTTTGAGTGATATATATATATATATATATATATATATTTGTAATTTGATTATTCTACAGTAAATTTTGGCAATTTTCCATTTTTTTCTCAATTGTTATTGGGCGAGTCTAATCAACTTTCTTTTTTTTCTCTTTCGTTAACTTTTTATTTTGGACTTTAGTGGATTTTAGACTCACCCTTGATGAAGCAGTAAATAGCAAAAATGCCATTTTGCGAGGCGGTGCCTTTCCTTGTATTCTTTTGTCTTTTTCTTTTACTTTTTCTCTTTTTTTTTGAAGTGCAATAAAACAATAAATGCAATTATGGATCAAGTAAAATTAAAAAGTACATAACTAGAAAATAATTAACTAAAGTATCATATAATAATAATTGCATGCTTAGACAAATGATATTTGTATGGTTTGTGGTAATAATAACTGTGTTTATGGGTTGTACTAATTGGTTTTGCGACAACATGGCATTGGCCAACAAATGTGTTGGATTCACTAATGATTAGTCCCCACAAGAGATTGGATTTTTTTTTTTTTTTTTTTTTTCAAGTGTTATGATGATGTCCATATTAGGGTTTTGTCAAATGATGCTTGGTATAATACTAAGAAACATCAAAGCAAATAATGAGGCAATAAGATTGGTCTTTTTTGGGAAGAAAAAAAAAAAAAAGGAGAGAGAAAAGGAGACCAAAAGAGGACAATTAAATAATTGCATATGATGATGATGATCAACAGGAGTAATGGGCCACATGCCTTTTCCGAAGGTGCAAGACTTGGCGTTTCTCCGTATTCTGCTGCTTCTGTTTTCAGCTGTAGTCATCTATATCAGAGCACTGAGTAATCAGTTAAGTAAGTCTGAGGCTAAAAAATAGACGCGTTAATTTGAAACTTGTAATTCTACAGCGAGAAACTATTCAGAAATAAATATTGTACAAGTTTTACTCTAATAATACTTCTGATGATACGGTACTTTACTAAACACCTGAGCAGAAATAGAGATAGATATGATTGCATGCATGATTTTTGACTGGTTGTTTCCAGAGAGACAGCAAAGAAAGAACATCTCCAAAAGTATCTCACATTATAATCACATAGCAAGTTCATCTTCTTATATTCCTTTGAGAAGTAAACATGGGGTGATTGATTATGTCAATTTCAAGTTCACTATATATACTATGTTTTGCCCTAGAATTAGGGCAATCAATGGGCTAGACCGGACCGGGCTGGCCCATCTAGGCTTCGGGAATGGCCGACGACGACTCAAGGGCCCATACATTTTTGTCAGAAATTTCCAAATACATGATGGCCAAAAGCCCAAATCAACAACAGGATGACAAGGTACATGGAGATAACTACAGGAGAGCACGTCGTGTTGAGCTACTTCTGCTTCTGCATTCAACAACAGTTATCTACTGTAGCGGTAATACTAAATGAGACTCTAAGGTGCAAAAAGAGCTTTCAAAGATTACGTTCAGACAACATTTCATCCAACAATACTAATATAAACTGGCTAGCACACTTTTTTATGATATTCTCCCTTCTTTTCACATTAAAGCTTGAAAATATCACAAATGCAACTTATAGTGAAGCAATTCTCACAGAATAGGATATATATATATATATATACACACACACACAAAATGGATTTATAGAACATAATATTTATTAATTGCCGAACAATATATGCTACTCATTGAAAATTAAAACAGAAACTACAAAACTATGCATTCATTTTTTTAAAATATAAATGGTGGAATGTAATACAGCAGCATTGGAGTTCTTTTATAAAGTATTGATAAAAACGTACAGAATTTACATGAACTATTGGTCTTTTTTGAATTGGCTATCCAACCTTTCAAAATTTTAATTATACTATCCAATCTTTCAATTTGTCTGATAGGAGTCAATCATTTATCTTTACAGATTTAGTTATTATATTTTATACAAATTTTATAACTACAAATATATTAAAATAATTAGCCTAAATCTTAAAGTCAAAATATTTTTTGGTTGACTCAAATCAAATAAATTAAAATTTTAATAGATTAGCATATTCAAAATGATCTATAATTCAAATGAGTTCTGTATTTTTTTTTAATTTTTTTTTTGTAAGGTTTTTCAAAATATACAACTCTGGGTCTCACCTGACCCCATTGAACCCCAATCAAAGGAAAACCCAGTTTGCATGTGAAACTCCACGTGACACAAAGCTGTTGGGAGAAACACATCAGAGTGGGGGATGTGACGCGTGGTCGATTCTCCACCGTCCAATCAAAGCAAAACAACGCCAACATCATCAGCAGCCGTACAAAAGAAGATGTGCGGTGAGGAGGCCTCCATGTAGCATGCCTCGCTATGATTGGTGGACCAGTGGGGCAGGTTTAGACCAAAGCACGAGACTCCGTACCCGATAGTGTTTCCAACACTCACTGTTGGAACTAAAAACAAGCACATAGAGAGTGGTCTAAATAGTACTGAAACAGTTATCCAACAAAATTAATCACATAAAACATCATTTTTATTATTTTAACTAATAAATTATATCACATGCATTGACGAAAAACCTAGCAATAGAAGCAATAAATTAAAAATCTTTTAGAAATAAAGCAGGTTTGAGACCGACTCTGATATCGTAAGTCACAGCAGGAAAAAAAGAAAAAAGAAAAAAAAGATAGACTCTAGTACTGTGTTATTCACCACGTCGTCAAATTGTTTTAACACAAATGATTATTATTAAGGAGAAACAAAACAAAACATATGATAGAACTTGCACTAGATAAGTCATCTTTATAGGACTCTTTTGTTTCTATCTATGCCTATTTCTATACAATGGCTTGCACTTTGGTTGCATGTGCGTGTACAAATATACTCAATTAGTTAAAATTTCTAGCTAAGCTTGACCGGTGCTTAAGGATTCTTTTTGAATGCATGAACATCTTATTCAGCCTATGTCTTTCGCCTACTCAAGGGGAATTTGAGTAATTGATCGACAGAGAGTATGAGTACACATCTACAATCGCATGAGATGTATAAGAAATCACTTTAATTGTGGTTGGAATACTTTTACCTAATAAATCATGTATATAAGAATACACCAATAGCCTAAAATCAAAGTCAAGTTACAATCACAATTTTTTTGTTTTTTTGTTTTTTTTTCCCATACTACAAAGTTATCACCACATAATTTGTTCAAATCCCATCATAGTAACTTACACACAGATCTAAACATGTTTTAGTAGTAGCAAACTTGTCCGCAATTTATCATCTCCTCATCACACCACAGAAAATAATTCATTGCATAATGGCAATGTTATAACATAATCACTAGATACTACATTAAATTAGTTGCAAGAAACAAATTATACGTCATAAAGTGATGCTGCAATGAGATATTTTAATTTCACACTTCAAAAAAATAATGTAATTTCATGCAAAAATAAAACTATATTTTCTCCCTCCCAGAAGATATTTCCTTGACCACAGGAACCTCTAATCACAAGGAACCTAACTATTGATAGCTTGTCGGTATCCACAGCCAACCAAAAGGACATACACTTCCATATAGAAAGGTAAATGTTATCAGCGCAAACATGTACGAAGCATCATGGCTACAGCTATAACGGCTGCTAAAAGGGGCCCTCTTCCTTTGCACTAACTTTGAATGCAGTTGGAGCTTCTGCAATGATCAACTTGACTAAAGTTGCTCGAATAAGCACTAAGAGTTTTTCCATTAACAACATATTAGTGCGGCGAAGCAAAAGCTTCACATACAAGTTATTTACTTTTGGAGCTCAGAATATCATGTCAGTTTGTCCATACTGAAGAGTTCCAAACTTTTTGTTGGCCAAGAATTTGACTGTTGCTTCTTAAAGTAGAGATGTTCTTGATTCCAGGTCACATAGACACTGAGGGAAAATTTGGCCCTGTTGTAGCTTCTGCGGAGATACTATTTAAGCAGAGTTGTTAGAAAAAGCTCATTTTGACTTTTTTTTTATTACGACTACCTTAAGAACTTTCTTTTGCAGTTAAGTAGAAGTTCCAAGTAAGGGCTTTCACTTTTGGAGCTCAAAGCTCGTTTCGACTTTTCAACGTAGCATAAGCACTGAATTTTTCAGTTTGCTAAACACTCTACTCAAGTGGCTGCTTCTTAAAGCATAAGCTAGCAAAAGGCCACCCAGTGAAATGGGGGCTACACCCCAGTAAGTCCATAGTGAAATGGGGGCTACAACCCAGTAAGTCCATAAGAGGGAAAGGAGGGGATCACATGCTGTGCTTCCACCACCCACATCTGCTTCAAGTTGGGGACAGCGCATCAAAGCTCTGAACTTTGGCATTCATCTCACTCTAATAATAACTATAAAAAGACACTATTGTACCTCCCAGGAAGTGATGGGTAACTCTCTTATTGATGCCTCTTCTATGGGAAACACACATTGGGTTGCTAATGGTTTGGGGGACAGATTCCTCTACCTTGGTCATTTCTCTTTGAAGTGAGGACATAGATGAGCCAATGTAGCATCTTTGTATGAGAGAAGAAAAAAAAAGGAGCCAATGTAAGCATCTTTCATGGTGCGGCAGGATGACATATAACAGGGAGTATAACAACTGTTATGGAAGTGTATTGTTTATAGTATTGTCAGGCACATAAAGGCAGTATAAGTAGAACAAAAGAATTCAAAAAACAATAACAAGACAATTGCTGATGAGAGTTACAAAACTAATCATTGTTTGATTGCAATTTTAACGAGTTACTTGTTGGATTTTCTCTAGTAACTTCTAAGCTCTATTAGAACTCTAGAGCAAAATTCCAAAATCCAAACCAGAGATAAAAACAATTGTGGCTCCACGTTCACGAGTCAACAGTTAGAATGCAGTTCAACCGCAGCAACCATATTGACCTATAATGTTGCCACGTAAGATTTTTATATACAGGATCATAAAAGTATAAAACAAATAATGTAAATTAACTAGAAGGAAACAAGGAGAATACCCTATCCTAACGTCACGATATACAAAAACTAGCATACAACATTCATCAATCAATTCCCATTTACACTACTTCACCCTCATTCTACTTTGAAAATACAGCGACTGAGTGAGTAATGGTTTTCGTATTCAAGCTCTTAACCTCAGCTTGCGTCAAATAAAAGGAGTCAGCATAGAACTTATGACTAACGATGATCGAAGATAGCAAACAAACTCTCAAACATATTGATCTCGATTGATACGAAAAGAAATGGGTACGTCAAGTAACACAACAAACAAACTCTGAGAACGGTAAAGCGGGTGATAAGGAAACTAGCCATGTTCTCCCTATCGCACGTATCTGTAGCTTTTCTAGAAAAGTTTTTTCAAAAGACACATCGTATTAGCTTCCTCGGTCAGTAATACGACTAATAGCCAAACGAGCGAAAATGTCCAACTCAAACTACTATTGTTTCATCCGCTTATGAGGAATCGCCAAAGCATTCAGTGAGTTAGTACATCCATACGATTAATTCGCAAGCAACAAAATAATTCCATCTTGCAGTAAAAGTGGTGTTTGCGTGCCCCCACAACTGACTAGTAATAGATATCAACCGAAAGTTCAAAGACATCGAGGTCGAATGAACCGAAATTTGGACAACGTGTTCATCGAGTTGTAGACAACAGGTACTTGATGGACTTTTCAGCACCTTTGGATAATTTATACTATAAATAGTAATCAGAAGGAAATTAATAATAATTGAGCTCACAAATTCTAACCAGTAGTAGTGTTAAGCAAAAACTAATCAAACACAGAGCAAGTAGAGCCATTAAACATACATTTATCTCATTTTACTATTCAAATTACTAATGATTGAGCTTACAAATTCTAACCAGTAGTAGTGTTAAGCTAAAACTAATCAAACACAAAGCAAGTAGAGCCATTATACATACATTTACCTCATTTTACTATTCAAATTAGAAATCTCAAGCCATAATTGGGGAAAATCAGAGAGAATAATTTCTAATTACATGAAAATTCCACATAAATACATCCAGTAATTCTGAATTTCATGCAGAGCAATTATAAGAACAAATTTTTCCTACAAATTTCGAATTAATTGATAACCATACCTCTGATTCTTTAGCTTTGGAGCGTTCGATCGGGAGCAAAAAATTACCATGGGTGTGACTTGATCTCCGTAACGCGTTCGAGATCGAGTAATTAGGGTTTCGAATTTTGAAAGAGGAGGCGATCGTTATAGTTACCCATGTATTTCGAAAAAATACGCAAACTGGTAAGAAGCCATGGGAAGCTCAGGCGTAATAATAAGAAACGACGGTGTGTAAGTAACAAAGCGATCCGACTCGAGCGAGTCTCCGACTCGGTCCGTACCTGAGTGGAATCGATGAGACGGTTTTGAGTCAACTCGCCGAGCCGTAGCCCATTAATGGCGAAGTGGGTCGTGTGGTCGCAGTTAACTAACTGGGCCGGCCTAATAACGGCCTTTTGATTTGATTGGGCCTGATATGCTAAAATTTACGGATAGTCCCTATACAATCCTAATATTGTGCAGCTTCTGAACATATTCTCTCACTCGAACACTTTAGTCCCTAACTTTTACGAATATTACAGCCAAGACCTCGACATAAATAAAAATTGTTACACTCCGACCGTTTATCATACCGCTTTCTAGAAGAAATCGACTTGTTTATTTCAATTTACTAAAAAAATGATAAAAAAAAGAGCATTTTGTAGAAAGAATTAGTAGATGTTAAACTCTTTTTTAATAGTCAGAGACTAAAGTTTAATATACGTAAAATTTTACGGATGTTTACGGGAAACATAACGGACCGGGCTTGGATTCTTCGTAATTTGTGCCCAAACCCTTATTGGGCCTATAAAAATAAATGTTAATTGGGCCAACGTAATTGAGCCCATAGAGTGATCCTAGACCAATTTGTTCATGCCATCATGCCGTATTATTTTTAGATTAAACAGATTTGTATCATGTTGATTTCAGATTCCTTTCAATAATTTATATCCAACTCAACTTTCGACAAATAAGTTTAAAATTTGACGGCGATGATTTAAATTTAATTGCCTCAAAATGGGATGGAAGGTGACACAGCAGTTGAATTTCTCTTCTGTTTTTTTTTTTACCTAATGTGACTCGTATATGCTCCTCATTTCAAAAATCTCTTACAAATTCTGATACTATATATTTAACTCGAGGGGATCGAACCTGCCGACCAAGCGGGGGTTCGACCCTCTGACATCTAGAACAGCCATTCTAAATAACAATCAACTGGTCTAAACAGTGATCGATAGTGTGGTTGAGGCTCATAGAATTATTTTTCCACACATGCATAGAGAGAGAGAACGTAATTTGAGTAAGGTAAAAAAGTATAGAACTTAGCTAAACCATGAACCATTTTGAGTCTACGATATTTGCGAGAATTATATGAAGTATTCCAACTAAATCTGTAAAAATAAACGATACATTCAAATTTTAAAGTCAAAATATCATTGACAAATTCAAGTTAAATAATTTAAAGATGGACAGTAAAATCAAAATTTTGAATGATTAAATTGTCGATTCAAAATGACCAATAGTCAGATAAATTCTGTACGTTTTTACCTTTGATAAATTAACTTAAATAAAATTATTATCCCTGCAGAGGAGCCCAATGGGCCATGGTGCAGACTGTCGGCGAGGGCGGAGCCAACTGCCAACTGTTAACAGTTCAGCCATCAAATCACCACAAATGAGACAGCAAACAAGTGCTTGTTATGAAAAAGCTCAATAAAACTCACCAATCTATGCCACTAATAAAAACTTCAAAATTTTTGCTTCCAAAATCCTCTTTTATGATCTATTTAGTTTCGCAAACGCAACACTATATGAAAAAAGTGCTATTCGGATAAGTGCTATATAAATTCCTTTTAATAACTTCTCCCTGCTTATAACTTTTGGTTTCCGTCTGTGGCGTTAGTAATTATTGCCAAGAAGCAAAATCATAGATACAAATACAGTATTCTTGTGTATTTTTAAAAGTGAAACGAGAGCAACATAGAATACTTAGTTAGATATATGTCATATTTACCTTTGAAAGTTAAGTAGGTGAAAACATACAGAACTTACTTAAGCTACAGACAATTTTGAATCAACTATCTAACTTTTCAAAATTTTGATTTTACTATCCAACCTTTCAATTGGCTTGATCTGAATTAATAAACGATACAATGACTTCAAAATTTAGTTAATTACTTATTTTAATAAATTTATAATTATAAGAATTGCATAAAGTAGTACACTAACTAAACCTGTAAAGATAAACGATAAATTCAAAATTTGAAGTCAAAGTGCCGTTAGCTGACTGAAACCTAAACTCAAATCAAACAAGTTAAAAGATTGGATAGTAAAATCAAAATTTTAAATAATTGAACAGCAGATTCAAAATGGTCTATAATTCAGATAAATTTTGTACCGTTTTACCAATTAATTAAGTATCAATGGGATTTATTAGTACAAAATCTTGTACACGCACATGTTAGAGTAATGTTGATACAATCTATACCTTATCATTATTTCTCTTAAACTTGTCACGTAGCAGCATTACCTTTTTTTGCTTGATCCATATTTTTCGTCTTTCCTCCACCCATAACGTCTAATTAATGGTCCACCCATCTTAACCCAACCCTTCACCTTCCCTCCGCACATAACGTCTAATTAATGGTCCACCCATCTTAACCCTAATCTAAACCGTAAATCGTAGAAACCCACACAAAAGCCCCATTCTCTCCTTCTCTGCTTTCACTTCCTCCTCCATGAGCTCCGAGGTCAAGATCGAGCACGTGCTGTGGACTGAGGATGAGTTTGCCCGCTACATCGCCGAGCTTGGCGCTGCCATCTTCATCAAATCGAGCCTTCCTCCAAATTTTAGAAGTTCTTTTAAAAGATTTACATATTCTTTATGCTGTAGCGTTGAAATTTCTTAGGTAGCTTTATTCAGTTTTTTCAAGTTCTTTTTATTTGCATAATATTCGAACTGATGTCTTTGTTGTGTTGAAGGTTTATTACTTTTTCTTTTTCTATCCTTTGTTTTTTTATATTTTTTTTTCAAAGTAAAATTCTGTATTATATTTGCTGTATTAGGTTGTGTTATGTTGTATATCTTTTTGTCTCTTAAAAATTTATTGTATAATTTTTTATATGCTTACTCTTTTTCTACTTTTATGACTCTTTTTGATGTAAGGAGATTTACAAAAATTAGATTAATATATGATCTAAAAAGATCTTCATTTTCTTGAAGGGATAAGTATCATAACTTATATAGAAAATGAAGGGATAAATATATAGCTTATACAAAAAAAATTTAACCCTTTGATTGTTTTGATTTATAAAATGTTAATTTTTATTGAATTTTTTTATCTAAATCTCTCCCAAATAGTATGTCATTTTTCGGCTCAATAGGTTGACATACTTATTATCTTTCTATGAGCAGTTTGTTACTAATTGGCTTCAGTAAATTAATATATTTTTGCAAGAAGCCAATATATTTGGACTATTTTAATTTTTAAAATAATAACAAAATTTTGATATATTAGTTAGATATTAAATTTACTTTACTAGTATCCATCCGTCGCAACGCGCCGCGGGTTACTGCACTAGTTTTTGCATAAATTCGCAGAGCCTCGGGGGATAAAGCATCTGCATCATTAAAGAATCGCTTCTGTACAAAGCTATACCCACCAAACGGGTACGCCCATAAACGGATCTCCACAATTCTCAGATGTGAACTGCTTTGGTATATGCCTCTGACACAAAAGTAGTTAGTAAATAGAAATCAAGTTGTTGAGAAAAACACTTCACCAACAAGCACTAATAAATTCCCAACCAAAAAAGGTTGTAATAAGTGCTTCTCTAGGTTCGCTTTAAAGCTTGAATTTTCCTACTTTTGAAAAATAGTAGGAAATTCAATATTTTGATGGCTAAAATAGAAAAAAAAATTCTTATAAAAATTCTTTATTTTATTTTATTTTATTTTCTCACTTTTCAAAAACATATATTTTATCCCCTTAAAATTTCAGAAATATACTGACCGTTCCTAGCGTAAGTGGTAAAAGGCTTGGTGGTTGGTATCCGAGATCCTAAGTTCGAATCCTATTTGATTCACATTTTTAGCTAAGTTTATTTTAAAAAAAAATAAACGAAGCGGGTAGCATGCTACCACTACCTTTCTCTCAAAAAAAAATTCAGAAATATTTTCAGAAAATACGGCGTTAATAGAGAGGACAAAATAACCAAATTACCCTTACTTTTTCTATAAGAAAAAAAATAATTTTTAATATATTTCCTTCTTTTTGAAGGACATTTTCGGTGAAAATTATAAATGATGGACGGAATAGTGATGGAACACTGACGGAGAGGGCTAAATGCAACAACTTGAAATGTTGAAGGAGTAAAATGTAGGTTTCTGAAAGTTGGAGAGGGAAAGTAAAAAAACGATATTGATAAGGGATTTTCTATAATTTAGCATATTTTAATAGATAAATGGAATAGTTTTTTTTTTTTTTTAGAGAAAGGTAGCACGCTACCTGCTTCGTTTATTTTTTTCAGAAATAAACATAGCTAGAAATGTGAATCAACTAGGATTCGAACTCGGGACCTCGGTTACTAACCACCAAGTTCTTTGCCACTTGCGCTTGGAACGGTCGGTAATGGAATAGCATTTTCGCTCTTGATAAATGTTGATGATGTTGTTGTTGCTGCTGTTATTATGGTAGGCATTCTAAACAAAAGCAAAAGAAATTTTTTGGACCTTATGAAATAAAATTTTTAAATATTTTTATTTTTGTTCAAAAATAATGATGTGTTAGTAACATGGGAGGGATTGACTGATAGAATAAGATATGCATAATGTAAATGATTTTAGTTGGTATATGCATACAATTGAAATCATATATAGGATGGCTAAAACATCAACAATTTATAGAAAATTTTTTGTAAGGCGCAAAAAATAACAATTAGCGTAATGGTTAGAAAATATGCGATTAATGTTCAAACTCAAATACTGCGAAATAGTATAAAAATACATTAGCAACACTTTAAGATATGGCCTTACCACTTTAACACCTCAATATATGGGTGCTAATAATACATCTAAGACATCTTTGATTCGCACTATTTCGTCAGGAATATTACTCCAAATCTTGCCAATTTTTTTTTTTAGATTATTGCATTTTATTCATTCTGCATATAATCCTATCAATTATACAGGAATACTAACAGCGTAAAATTATCCAAAAATATTACATAAAAGAAAATAAATATCTTGCATTACTAATTACAGATTATCATACAACTTATGAACAACTATAAAGTTACTTCTCTCCCTTCCCCATACCTTTTCTAATCTCTTCATTTCAAACATTAGAAAGCTCAATCCTCCCCCTCCATCTCTCCATTCTAGGAATTTGAAGTACTCTTTTTTTCTCGCTCTTATTTTATATCCGGAGTAATTCGGTATTATATTACTATATTAAATCAAATATTATAATACAATATTAATAGTAATTTAATTCACGAAAAATAAATTATTAGTTAATAAAAAATACTACATAACATGAACCAGGCGCACTCTTAAAATAGTATAAAATATTAAGAGCAATAAAAGAGTATGAGCCCACTTGGCTCGTGTATTAAATTATAGTATTATTTAATAAAATAATATTTAAATAATGCTAATAAATAAATATATATTAAAAAATTTCAAATATTTTTTACAATTTTTATGCAGTAGAAATAAAAATTTCAAATTAATTTGCGACGATAAAGAAAAATGGTGAATTAAAAGATAATGACCAAAAATTTTCTTTAACATGAGTCCCAAGATAGATTTAGGTGGCCCCATGAAGTGTTCACAAACTGTCCACGTGGCAATATGTGATTGGGGAACAACACTCTTTTGCTATTTTATATCCCACACCAAATCACAAAAGACCCGCGTTTTTGTCCACCATAGCATGTATATATATATATATATAGGGGCTCTTTTTATATTTAGCCCCTCAAAACTTTTTGTTTTGAGGCATAGTAAATTTGTATGTATATATATGATTCTTTTTCTTTCGTCCGAGTGTTATGTTGATATTTTTAAGTTAAATATAGTGATTAAATCATCGTGTTCATATTTATACTATAGTCTCTCTATTTTAACTTAAGATCGATAAAAAAATAAAAAAATACGGTAAATAATTATCGTATTTAAGTTAAAAATGCCATCTAGACACTCGCATAGTAAAAAGAGATTTATTTATGCAAATATAAATATATTAGGGTCATTTGTAAATTTCTTTTTTGGAGGGAGCTAAATGCAAAAAAAACAAAGTCCCATATATATACATACGCTCCATTCTCCCACTCCATCACCCCCCTCTCTCTCTCTCTCTCTCTCTCTCTCTCTCTCTCTTTGCTGCGCACTTTGTCCCTCCCCAACTCCCCTCCACTGTTCACAGCGAGAGCGATCGAGAGGGAGAGGGGGAGATGAAGGAGATCGTGATCGGATCGGACGCGGCGGCGCGGCGCGGCGGGACGCCGCCGCCGCCGCCGCCGCAGGCGCTGCTGGAGAGGCTCAAGGACTACGGCCAAGAGGACGCGTTCGCCCTCTGGGACGAGCTCACCCCCGACGAGCGCGACCTCCTCGTCAAGGACATCGAGGTGGTTGCCCTAATCCCCCTCCTCCCCCTTTTTTTTTCTCGCTTTCCCCTTCCCCTGAATCGGTTGCTCGAGTTGGATCCGTTGAGATTTGGTGTAGATTCGGGGGGATCGCGGCTTTTTTCTGGGAGTTTTATGGTGAATTTGATCGATTTTGAGCTAAAAGATCGACATTTGGGTGTTTCTGTTGGATTTGATCGATTTTGAGCTGAAAGAGCGGCCTTTTTGATCTAATTCCCTTTTTATGTCAGATTGGGGACATGGGTTCCAATGGATTTGAAGAAGTGAGTTCGTTTTGTGTAGTTTCTGGTTAATTTGATTGGATGCGAGTGTGAAAATGTGTGCTTTTTGATCTAGTTGCTTCATGTGGTTCACAATGATTAACAGGTCCTACCATTTTTCACATTATGGTAGTGAAAATTTGATGTTTTTTTTCACTCGATTTGGATCTGTGAAGACCCCGTCTTCTTTTGCAAGTTTGATTGATCTCGCCAATTTTTACTGCAATTTAATTGTAGTGAAATGTTATGGTAGTGAAATGTTCTCTCTTGAAATGGAAAGGTTTGGTTGGATCAATGAAGCCATTGTAGATAACATCCAGTGTTTTCTCGAGAACAAGAGGAAGTCACATTTTCATCCAATCTAACCATGTAATCCATTTGCTCTTGATGACTTTCTTATGCACAAAATGTGTAATTCTTGTCACATTGTACACATCAGAGTCTGGATCTTCCAAGGATCGACCGGATTATCAGATGCTCACTTGGATCCCAAGGTGAGTTGCTTCCTCCCTCTCTCTCCTCGCACATTTGAGGTGTTCTTTTTTCCTTTCTTTTTGATTTGTGTGGTTTATGTAGGCCTTCCATTGCCCGCGGTCGAGCCTGTTCCAGAGTCGAGCGTCTCGACCGTCGAACAAAGAACTTCTGACGAAAGAGAGCGGTGGTGGAAGAGAGGATTGAAGGCCGTCTCGGAGGGGAAATTGGCCGTCGTACTTTTGTCGGGCGGTCAGGTATTCTAATTGCTATCATCTCACTTATGCTTAGTAGCTGCAGTTTGTACCGACATGTCTTTCTCTGGAACTCTCCTCTTGATTTAACTTATCCGTTTATATAAATAATTCTCTTAGAACCAATGTGTAAATGGTGTTCTTGTGCCTTAAATTGTGATTTTCGCACAGGGCACTCGGCTTGGAAGTTCAGATCCAAAGGGATGTTTCAGTAAGTAGATCAGCCCTGAGCTAGTTCCGGTTATTTATCATGCATTTTACTGGCGGTTCGTGTATTGAGGGATAGACCTTAGATCTAAATAGAAATCTCTATAATATGATTTTGTGTCTAGAAAAAATTATCAAGAGTGCATACTCAAATAGCTACTGCAACTGAGAATATCGTACTAGGAAAATCACTTGTATGTCAATTTATAACCGATTTGAATACTAACGCATATTCAATTTGTGCCTTGTTTTAGACATTGGACTCCCATCAGGAAAGTCACTTTTTCAACTTCAAGCTGAGCGCATTTTGTGCGTTCAGAAGCTTGCGGCTCAGTCCACTGATGGTCACTTCATAACCCAGAAACTTTTACACTACTTTTATCTTCCCCCCACTTTTAGTAGCTTAATGCGTGTGTTACGCACAGGCTCTGCTGGAATTGTTCCCATTCATTGGTACATAATGACCAGCCCCTTTACGGATGAGCCCACCCGCAAGTTCTTTGAAAGCCATAAGTATTTTGGCTTAGAACCCGATCAGGTAAAAAGAACAGAAAAAACTTAACGTATATTTCAGTTTTATGACTAAGTATTTGCCTTTGGCTTACCCTCGTTCGCTGTAGGTGACCTTTTTCAAGCAAGGCACTCTTCCCTGTGTTTCTAGTGACGGTCGATTTATCATGGAGACACCCTACAAGGTATTGTTTTTTTTTTTTTTTTTCCGTTTACGTTTTTATTTACGCTTTATAAAGAAATCTCATAACATGATATAAATTTTCCTACCAAATGTTGTATTTATTTGTGTATAGCGGGTCACAAAATTTTTGGATGCGCCAACCACATTTTTTTGCTAATCCAAACACATTTTCTCGAAGCAGGTAGCTAAGGCTCCTGATGGAAATGGAGGGGTATATTCTGGTATGCCTATTAAATGACAAAGATGTTCTTTGACAAGTTATTGATTGTTCTATCATATCAAGTATTATCTTTTTTTCTTTCTTTTAATTCCTATACAGCTTTAAAATCTTCAAGACTGTTGGAAGATATGGCCATGAGGGGTGTGAAATATGTGGACTGTTATGGAGTTGATAATGCACTTGTAAGAAATTCCCCAACTATAACATCTCACTTCAGCTGTTTCCCTTTTTTTTTTACTGATTAACTTCCAGAGGGCAGGTCCGTGTTGCAGATCCGACATTTTTGGGGTATTTTATTGATAAAGGTGTAGCTGCCGCAGCGAAAGTCGTAAGGAAGGTAAAATATATATTTTCTGTAACTTTCATTTTGGAGAACATTTTCTGCATGAACTTTACTTTTGTAACATGCAATTTGAGTTTGATATACTTTTTTACTTTGGATAGTCATTTCTTGCGTGTTTTACTTAGTATGTTTCCAGTACTCCGTTAAGGGAGAAAAAAAAAAAATTCGGGGTTTTCTGCGCCACTTCTTATTATCCGCTTGGCTGTAACACCCATATGCGTATATGTACTATTTTACCTTTTTCGATATTCGGGGAATTATATTCGTTATCCTTTTCTTTCAAGAAAAGTATACCTAATTTATTACTTGGTTCACGAAAAAATGGTTACTTAACCAGGCGTATCCGCAAGAGAAAGTCGGGGTGTTTGTCCAACGTGGCAGAGGTGGGCCCCTCACCGTGGTTGAATATAGCGAAATGGAGCAATCAATGACTTCTGAGATCAATCAGATAACCGGCCGCCTTCGCTTTTGCTGGAGTAATGTAAATATTTTCATATTCTCATTCCATTTTTTGCGCTTTCCAGTATTCATCTCTTTATATTGAATTACTTTTAGCTTGTCATGTTTCCTTCTAAATTGCTTCTTTCTCTCACTCATTATATTGCGTCTATGCTTATTCATGTCTCGAACATTTATTGCAGGTATGCTTACATATGTTTACTCTGGATTTCCTGAATCAAGTAGCTAACGGCCTCGAAAAGGACAGCATGTTAGTTTCTAGTCATTTCGTTGTGTTTACATTGCAATTCAGCTTTCATATACTTCCAAATTTGGTACCATCTAATAATTGTCGTCCATGCTTATTGTTTTCATTACGCATGCCGCGCATATTGGTGTTATAAATATGTTCGGTCACTACATTCTTATACTCTCGTTATATATCCGACATTCGATGACAGATACCACCTAGCGGAGAAGAAGATTCCTTCAATCCATGGATGTACCGCCGGCTTAAAGCTCGAGCAGTTTATATTCGATGCTTTCGCTTACTCTCCATCGACAGCACTTTTTGAGGTAACGACGACATTTCCCTTCATGTAAGCGACTTCGGTCATGAGCATTTGACTCATTTTTCACTGAGGTCGAAACTTAAAAACAAATTCTCCGTTCATTCGCCACGATTTTGGAATTTTATTGAATTAAATTTTGAAAAAAAAATACCAGGTACAGAGGGAGGAGGAATTCGCACCGGTCAAGAATGCTAACGGTGCCACTTACGACACCCCTGACAGCGCTCGGTTGATGCTTCTACGTCTCCACAGTCGCTGGGTAGTTGCCGCAGGTGGATTCATTACTCACTCAGTGCCACTATATTTAACAGGTAGAATATAAATTGCTCTTAACTATGTCATAATTGTGTGCATGTTATATATATATATATATATATATATATATATATTTTTTTTTTCATTTTGTGATAAAACTAAGTTTTGCAGTATCTGATGTAAATATTTCACTTGCAGGTGTAGAAATTTCTCCTCTTTGCTCGTATACCGGAGAAAACCTCGAAGCCATATGCCGTGGGAGGACGTTTCATGCGCCGAGTGAAATCACATTCTAGGGTTTAGAGATTGTGCAAGGAATAGTTTCATTTTAACCATGCTCTATATTATTCTGTAAGAAATAGTTTTGAGTGCTGTTAGGTTTACGCTGTGCGGTTTGGTTCTCTTTCGCCTTTTTTTTTTTGCGAGTTGAGTTTGTTGACGCAGTGGATGTAATTGTAAACTATGTGGAACCAAATTTTAGTTATGTTGGTTTCAGTGTGCAATACTTGTTTTAAGGGGAATAAACATTGAGAACTGGATGTGTAGTTTGTAAATTTGTTTTCTCAATTGTTGGAATTTATGTTTTCCTTCCTTTTCCTGTAAATGTTAAATTTATTTCAATCTGATTTCATGCACTGAAAAGTTCAGATCTACTCAAAGATCCAAAAATCATTACAAAAAAAAATCCTGTAAGATCTGATAATTAAAAGTTAGTTCACAAAACCATTTGTTATATAAAGAAAGAATAGCAACAACCATACCTTCTCTTTGGATGTTTCAGAAGAAAAGGAAAGGAAGAGCTAAATATTTTAGTTGATTCATGCAACAAATTAAAAATAGTCCAAGTTAAAAGCTTATGTTGCTTCTATTTAAGCCAATCTAAAGCACACAGAAATTAATATTCGAAATTAGATTCGCCTAATATCGAACTGTAAAACTTTAGTTTGAATGAAATTATATACTGTGAAAAGAAAACAAATTCCTTTCGATGAGTACGCAGTAGGAACTTCAACAGCTTAAAAGAAATAAAAGAAGAAAAGGAAAGAAAAATGGTCTTCTTCGCACGCCGAAACGTGCCATCGTGCGAGTGTCGCAAACGCAACTCGACCCGGAGTCGTGCTGAAATCGAACAGGCGTTCAACGTCCGGATTGGAAATACGGTGAAGCTCCCAGAAATGGCTCCAATGAAGCAAGATGACGCCTTAAGAACATGTATACGGACTCCGTGGTCGTTGCCGCTACTCGAATCACCAAACCGACTGCCTGTGTTACACCATAAGCTGAAGGAATTATATGTTACAAATTGCAAAAGTAAGACCATGAAATATGCTTTTGTAAATGTTGGGTGAAAAGAAGGGTTTAGTAACTCGGAGGCGTCAGGAGTCGTGAGGGTTTGAGATTATCGAACCTCGTCGGGTCAAATAATCCTACCGGGAATGCGACTATCGAAATCCCATTTGAGAAGTTGAGATTGGATTTTTAAAATCCTATAGTATCTCGGACCTACCCCTACTCATGATGATCCTCAACATTTCTGCGTCGCTAAACCCTCCCTCTCATCTAACATAACTATGCGAACTAATCCTGGGTGCCAGAAGGGGCCTAATATCGATGTATAAGACCCTTACAGTAGGAACATACCTGAGGCCCGAAAGAACTGCAAGAGGCGATAAAAGGTGGCGGTATTTGGCAATGTTTGGATTCTGATCTCGCATAGCGGCCTGAAGTGGACGTAGGAAGTCGGAATTGTCCGGACATCATCTTCTTCACTTCATCTTGTATTTGATTCTGAGTATGCTTCAGCCTTGGCCTACAAAATTTAGTTCGTAAAATTTGAAACCCATCATAATGAAACATCTTCTCAATCTGCTTAATTCATTCAATGGTTTTGGGAGAATTACCTTAAATGGTTGTTTAAAAATTTGAGTTGTACAAGAAATATCTGACGTCGAAATTATGTAATAATTTTTTGAATTAAAATATCATTAAAAGTTTGGATGTTGCTGGAGCTATCATGATATCTCCTTGTGATTTTGCTGTTTTTTTTTAAATTTCATCTTCAAATAAATTTTTCATATACCTTCACGACAGATAGGTTAAAATTGAATCAGAAGAGAAGAACTTACCCCAGGATTACGACCATCGCAATTACATGGTATTGCTGCATCCTTTCAGCGATACTGATACTCGATTTCTGTTCTAGTACAACCTGTTAAATGTAAAAATCAATTCGTATTACAAAGCTGAAAGGAAAAAGAACGACAAATATAGTGCTCTTCCTTTTTCTTTTTCTTTTTTTCCTTTTATTCTCTAGTGAATAAAATTGTGATGGTTGGCCTTCTTCGAAAGTACAAAATAGTAAATGAAATACAAATAACCAGAGATAAAAAATCTGCAGTATAAACACAAGACAAGGGGAAGCACTACCGAGTCGAGAAAAAGCGGTTGTTCTTCATCTAAGAAAATGTGATTGGTACTCCTGTAGTGCTCAAAGTCCCATTTTTCTCCGCTTTCGTGACGCCCACTGGTAATCCAATCAACAACAACCAAATTTGAATCCGAAAAGAGTCTGAATACTTGCTTCTGGGAGTACCGAGCAGTTGAGAAGCAGGTCACGGGATCTGGAATAACTGCAAGAAGCGCATCCTTTCCAATTCTAGCCTACTGCGCAGAACAAGTATATTGGTGCGTCTCAGAATTCACTTCTTTTCTGAAATAGCATTTCGGAAATGAACTTTTTTTGGCTGATATAGCAATAAACCTCTACCACGAAGAATCGGTTACTTTTTTTGAGTTAATAACAACTCTTTTCGATTTTCATAACACTAACATACGGTTATGCCCATAGTCATTTGATATAGCAGAAGTACTGGTTATGTTCATCTATTGCAAAACCTTTAATTTCGTTACCATGTATTGAATAATAAAATTTGTAATAATTTGTGAATTTGAAGGTTCAGCTATCATATGAAAACATGAACAAGAATGGTATTGAAGTTAACATGCTTAAGAGTAACTTTACCTCCAAGATCTGCTCGGAGCACTTTGAATCCACAGACTTATATACCTGTTATTGCAAATGTCATCGAAGTTTAAAAAAATTTCTCGTATTAGATTTTTGCAACTAACACAATCAGATTATCATTAAGTGGAGCGAGATAATGGAGGTACCGAATTTGCTAGTATTTAATCATAAAAACCTTCGCTGATCTCAACCCATAACGAATAAAATAAAGAAATACGGGAAGAGTACTAAAGGGTGAAAACCTTTGTTGAAGCTTGAGTTGTCATAGCCGCCGTGCACCCATCGCCGACGCTTACCCTACACGAAACTCGATCTCCCTGAAATTCAACATCAAAAATTAAATTTTTGACATTGACCAGCTACTCGGCTCAAAACATTAACATGGTATAATTCATGTCCACAAGTTTTTACACTAAAAACCAAATTGTCCACACATTTTTACACTAAAAAACAACTTTTCCCCACATTTTTACACTAAAAAACAAGTTACACTAAAGAAACAGCATAAGACCAATAAATTGCACAATAACAACTAAGATCCATAAACCCTAAACCCCAAACCCAAATTTTATAATAAGAGACCCACAAATTGCTCAAATCAAGCGAATTACCTAGCAAAATCGAAATTTTGAACAAATTACACAGAAAATCAAAACTTCTTAAAGACTAACACGGCATAATTCATTTCCACACATTTTTACACTAAAAAAACAACATAAGATCCATAAACTGCACAATAAGAACAAAATTAGAAGAGATCGCGACCGAGACGATGCCGCCGCCATATGAGAGAGTGTAGATCCAAACCGCATCGACATGGACGGAGCCCACCTGAGAGTAAGAGAGAGAGAGTGTGTGTGCACAAATGATGGGGGAAACGAAGGGGAAATTGAAGGGGTTCTAGGGTTAGTGTGGGGTGTAGTGATTGGGGCACCTTTTTGGGGAGGATTAGCTTGAGAGGGTACTTGGAGAAGCAGCGCGTAACGGTCGATCTCCCCCTCACCTTCTCCACCCTCGCCATTCCCGTCGCCTCCTCCATCTCTCTCTCTCTCTCTCTCTCTCTCTCTCTCTACACAACGGAGGTGGAGAAGAGAAAGGGGAACTATTCATTGTCAACGGGAGAGAGAGAGAGGGGAATTTTGCTAATACACCCCTTGAAATACATGTATTTGGTTGAACACCCTTCTGTTTTTCTTTTTTTATTTCTTACATTTAAGTAGTCACTTAAACTTTTAAAATCTTATTATCAACCACCTAAATGTATATTTTAACAACTTAACCA
This sequence comes from Puya raimondii, assembly GCA_016920855.1. NCBI lineage: Eukaryota > Viridiplantae > Streptophyta > Magnoliopsida > Poales > Bromeliaceae > Puya > Puya raimondii. The sequence goes on from JABWPP010000050.1 coordinate 216,707,365, forward strand.
GATTAATATTACCCAAATGATCAAGAAATTGTAATTTCATCAAATTTTATAGTTTAAACTATTTTATACAAATAAAATTGAATCAATTAACAGCTAATAGCTAAATAATCCATAAAATTTAACACAATATTTATTTAATTATCTATAAATATTTAATGCAATAAAATTAAAAGTTAAAAGAGATGTCAATAAAAAAAAATTATGACCGTAATCACTTAACAATTTTTTTAAGACTGAAATTATTTTTTTAGTAAATAAAATTACACTAATTAATGGTTAATAACTGTAAGAAGAATTTGATAAATTTTTTAACTTCTTAACTAAGAATAAAAATTTACGGGTATAAAAATTAGAAACATAAAAATTGAGGAGTCCGTTTCGAAAAAGGCTATAGTTGAGGGGGTCACCATTCATTTTCACCAAAAAACAAAAAGAGAAAATCGTTTATTTCCTGTTTCGGTCCATTGAACCAGGTCCAGTCAATAAATCTCACCATCGCCGCTAATCAAGCACAAACGTGCTTAACGGTCCAAATCCGGGCGGGGCCCACCTCATACCAAACCCTAATCCTTTTCAACTTTAATTTAATATTAATAAAATAATATTAAAATATAATAACCTTCGAATCCTCGGATTTGATATGGTAAATAAATTAATTGATTAATATAATTTAATAATAAAATATTCGGTCGTCCTTTGACTCCCCATTCCACGTCATTCACTACGTCACCTCTTCGTCCGATTCTTACTATTCTTGCGCGCATGGGGCGCGCGAGCCGAGCCGAGACGAGCCGACTCTCGAGCCAGCGGTTTTGTTTAACCCTTCCTAAAGATATGTTTATGTCTTTTATCAACTAGACAATCGGTGGTTGTACCAACACGAATTTTTTATACTTGTATTTAATAATTGGACTAAAGAATGTAAAATTTTTACTATTACGTGTGGATCGTAAGTGCTAAGCAACTATCCCAAAAGCACGTGCTGATAGGAAGGACGCACCCATCACACTTAAGGGCTCAGCCATAGCGGTCGCGGGTTTCGACCTGACTCAACTCACTTGGACGTTGGGTTTATTATTGGGCCTCTTGCCGTTGGGTCTCTTGTGGATCACACCCCCACTCAACTTATTAGGCTCACCCAACTTAACTTATTAGTCTCTTGAGTCTATTTTTACGGGGCATGAAGTTGGACCTATTTTAACCCAATAATAAACAGCCAACATTACGAACAGATGAGCGTTTAGAATCTGAAAGCAGAAACAATCAGTGCTTCCAATACTTTTACTCTAGCTAAAAATTGTATACTAAGAGAAGCTTGTGAGTACTTTTACAAACAACATTTTTAAATTCACCGACCGTCCCTAGCGCAAATGGCAAAGGGCTTGATGGTTGGTACCCGAGGTCCCGAGTTTGAATCCTAGTTGATTCACATTTCCAGCCAAATTTATTTCTATACGAAATAAACGAAGCAGGTAGCGTGCTACTTTTCTCTCAATTTTTTTTTAAAAATTCAAATCTACTGAAATAGGCTATAAAACCTTATCGTATAACTGTCCGTTTCTAGCTAGGCAGGTGATAAAGTGATACCTTAAGTTCTAAATTCGAAATCTAATTGCTTTGTATTTTTAGCTAATTTATTTTAAAATAAATAAATAAATTGAGTAACATACTATCCTTCTCTCTATATTTACTTGCGTATTCTGCAAATTAAACTCAGGACCACAAACTTTGTTCTGGGTGGCTTAACCACTAAAAGATAAAAATAGATTAATGAGATGTGAGATAAGATATGGGTGTATCAAAATTAACAAGCTAGGAAAAGGATATATACTCATCATAGTACTCTTCGACACCTACATCATGATGTGTTAATTAAGCTTTGGGTGTGAAAATGGGACACAACTCCACAAAAGTACCTTCCAATTAATGTAGTGAAATCAATAAAGTGACGTGTTTGAGTGTACAAGAGGAGGATTTAATTTAATTAATTAATTAACTAATTTCCTATTATTAAAAAAAAGAGAAAATGATGGGGGATAATAATATGTAGATTCATTAAGCATGTGCTCTATTCATAATGTATAGTTTTGTGGGTTACTATCACCTTGTCTTTTTCATAAGCTAAGTGATGAGAACGCCCACTAATTTGACTTGACCTTTGAATAGCTAGTGCGAAAATTACATGCAATCATGTTCTCTTTATTCCGGCAAAAAGTTGGGGTTAATTAATTATCAACTTAAAAAGCTTTTATAGGATTCAAACAAAGTTAATAATAATAGTAAATTAAACTTGATTTGTTAATTAGTTAAGCTTGGATCGATCTAAAGATATATAACTATCAAATATCAAATTTTTACACGTAAAAATCTAATAATCTCTCTCTTATTACGCTACTCTTTTACAATAATTATCAAATAATGACACCGCACTTTTAAAACACAAACAACTAGGATCTTCAAATAGCGCAGTTTTTGTACGAATTATTATTAGAAAACTAGCTAGGGAGAGACCGATTTGACAGAATATAAAAAAAACATTTGATCTTTTAAAATTCGTTAAATTCGTTGGTAAATGTCAAATATTTATAGCATTATTTATTATTTCATATGAAACTATTGTTTGCGTACGAATACCTAACCTTATTAATAGATCCTAATGTAGCTCCACCTGGAGCTTTTACATTCAATCAAGATCTTTGGGAATCTTCAAGCTTTACCTACCCCAGAAGTAAATAAAATATATAATAAATAATTTATTGATTTGAGTGATCTCAACCTATCAAACTACCTACCATGGAGAAAATATTTAATAATATATATATATATAGAGTCCGGCTACTATACTATCGATAGCACGGAGACTTTCGTGCTATCAAATTATTTTTAATGATGCAGTTTCTGAAATGACGATCGATTTTGTTAGACTTGATCTACACTATTAAAAATATTTGAAAACTAAATTTCATAATTTTTTGACATCATTTCTCTATTAAATGAGTAATCTAAACATAAACTGCTGCAAATAAAAATTTTATAAAAAATGATGATAAAAGACTTGAATTTAAGATCGGAGGTACACTGATCTTACTCTAAATAGTGAAGAGAATTTTCTATAAAAATTTTATAGGATTTGAATTGTTTTACACCGTTAAATTCACAAACGCATCACACCGGCCATTAAAATTGTCAAATTTTAAGACCTTTTGATCACTAGTCAAATAATGTCGAAAAAAATATAAATTTTAATTTCTAAATATTTTCAATAGCGTAAATCATGTCTAACGGAGCCGATTGTCGATTCTGAAGCCGCAACATCGAAAACAACTTGGTAGTACGGAGGCCTCCGTGCTACCGATAGTATAGCAGCCGGATTCTACAAATATATATATAATTTTAAGAGGAAAAATAATGTTATAATTCTAATGTAGTAAAAAAAAAAATGGTTTTAAGTTAATTGAGAGGAATTAGTAGGGATGAGAGAATCTTATGTCTCTATTTCTCCTAGCTAACTTGAGAATGACAGGGCATGTGAATAAACCTAACAATATTCATAGACTTATAATATTGCTATCAACTAGAGGAGAAAGCACTTCTTGGATGCTTCCTTTTGATAAGAACTGCTGTAGTAAGAAGCTAGTGATATGAAAAATTATTTGTCTACATGTGCACCGTACGCCATATTTGTAAATCAGAAAAAAAATATATATCTAATTATAAATTTTTAACGTTAAAATCTAACTCGTTGAATAAGTTTTGCAGTATTTGGAAGGTCTGAGTTATATCCCTTTCCGAACTTAGTGTCTAGTTTTTTATGTCTAAACTTTTTAGATATTGTAGATCACACTGGTCGGATTTATTTGTGTATGTTACAACACTTATAAATAAATATAATTAGTGTGGTGTATAAATAATTTGGTGCACTGGGTGCAGGCGATAATTTGCTGAAAAACCTCCTTTGCCGCCACAATTGGCATCTACCCCCTTCACATTTGGCACGTGAAAGAAAAATCAAAAGAGAATTTGAAAAGAAAATGTTTTTTTTAAAAAACAAAATAATAAGTTGGCAATTGCTTTGTTTCATCATGTGAAGCTCATTTTCTACCAAAACAATTGTTGTTTTGGTATATAACAAATCAAGCCAACAATATTAACATTTGAACGTTTAAAATGAGATGCAATGTTTAGAATAACACCTTTAAGAAGTAATTTTTAGCGTCTGTTCATCTAAGCGAAATTTAATTAATTTCTGTTGTGATATCTTAAAATGAATAATCATTTTCAAGTAAAAATAGAGCTTCTAGTAAATAAATAAAGTTCTGTTTTTAAAAATATATTTATATTTATATTTATATATATATATATAGGCTTTAGATTTTTTTAAAGAAAAAGCAGTGTACTATGTATTAAAGATATATAGAATATGAAAAATACTATTTTCTAATATTTTGCATAATTTAAAATAGTATCAGAGAGTTGGAGATGTTGAGTTATTTAATTTTTTCTAATTTAATTAAGTCGAGAGAATAATAATTATTTTATATAATTTAATACTATATACGTAGCAACTAACCACATATGCAGGGGTGTGGGTGTCACCAATAATTAAGCCGAGCCAAACAACTCCCCAAAACCCAAGCAACATACTGGTCAACAAGTCAACACCTCAGCCCACCCTCTAGATGACGTCGCCGCCCCGACCCGCCACGTCATCAAGAATTGTCTCCAACGACCCTTCCTCGTCCCTTCCTTCCAGAAGCCCCTATTTTTCCACGTGGCGCGTCCTCCGCCCTCCATCTCCCCCCACTCAACCATCCAACGGCTAAAAATGATCCTCGTGAAACCCCGTTCTTTTTGACTCTCTCCAACCCTTCTATTTATACCACCACTCCTAACTCCCCTTCTCCTCCCCCACCCCTTAGCTTAGCTGAGCTTAGCTTTGTGTTTATTTTAGTTAATTTTTATTTAATCTGCATCCATGGCTATGAGCGGTGATGCAACCGATTGGGCCCACTTCTACGCTCTCGGCTCGCATCCTTCCTCGACGTCGGCGATGTTCGGGCACGGCCCGGCCGAGTCGACCGTCGTGACCACCGCCGCAGCCTCCTCCGCCACCGCGACCGCCTCCGCCGCCGGTTGTGGGCCGCAAATGGGCCGGGCCGGAAAGACGGCCCGCAGGCGGTCGCGGGCCTCGCGCCGGGCCCCGACGACGCTGCTCAACACCGACACCGCCAACTTCCGCGCCATGGTCCAGCAGTTCACCGGCATCCCGTCGGGCCCTCCGGCCCACCTCCCCCCGACCGGCGGGCCCAACGTCGGGCCCGTCATCAACTTCGGCCCTATGTTCGGCGATTCGGCCCGGCCCGCGCCCACCGTCGTCTCCTTCGGGCACATGCACCAGCCCTACCTGGACCAGTTTCACTACAGCCGGCCAGTTTTCACCCAAGATCTCTACAATAATAATAATAATAATAATAATAATAATAATAATAACACCGGTAGTAAAAATGATCAGGATATATATGTTCATGGCTACAGCAATAGTGTGTCGTCGACATCGCAGGCGGAGATGAGCGAAGGGTTTATCTTCGACGGCGTGCACGATCAGATGATGCTGCCCAAGACGACGCCCTCCACTAATAGCAGAGTCGACGGGTACTTCTCTTAAATATATATATTATATAATATTATAATAATTATAAAAGCAATATCTTTATTTTGGCTTAGAGAGAGATAAGGGGCGAGGCCATTATCAACACATGTACATATTTTCTTTTTCTTTTTTCTGCACTGTTATTAATTACAGAAGAAGAAGTCGTATGGAATCTTTCTAGAACAACTTTATATTTGTGTAGAAATTATGTTTTTCCTTTTTTTCCGATGATATTATAAACGTGCGCGAAGGGGATGAATGAGTGGAAAAAGTGGGGTCCACGTAGTTGGCATCGCCCTGTGTCAAAGTCAAGATCACGCTCGTCGTGTTTCGATTAGAATAGTGGATTTAGACGTTGATGAGTACTTTGGATTGTTTTTTTTTTTTCCCTTTGTAGTTTTGGTTATGTGTGTTTGGGGAGATAATTAGTTTTACTATAGCTAATACCAATTTGGTTTTTTCCTTGTGGATTGATTAAGTTGGAGCCTTTGATGTTCAATTGTTGTTTTGTATTTTATATATCTCAGCTAAATGCTGTAGAGTTTGTTTGTAATTTCTTTTTTACTTTTTTTGAATCTATACCAAATTTATTAGCAGTATAATTGTTCGAATATTTTATTCAGATTTTCCCTCTTCTTTTTGAAAAATAATTTTTTTATATACACTCAAAAGAGAAAAATAGAGAAAGAGATACTACACATGTATATATATTTTTCTTTTAAGAATCGAAACTCATTATTCAATCGCCAGCTTTAAACCTCTGACCCAACGCACACCAAAAACGCATCCAAGGAAGATCAGAGATTAAATTTTTTTAAATTACGCTTACACCGGAGATTGGCCCTAATCTCCAAGTCTCAAAATTTTGAAATTATGCTTACACGGAAGGTCGACGCTAACTTCCAAGTCTCCCGCCCCACCCCTCCAACCCTCCTAAATATGACAGCTCAATAATCTCACATCGGATGAAAATAAAATTATGATTAAAAATATAAGAGATGATAAATTTTTTTAATAACAACTGATCTTAAATATTTTGAACCGATAATTTATATATAATGGGTTGGGTAGTTAAATAAAGTCATTATTCAACTTCACTCCTCGTTCAAAACACACGGCGCATTTTACCTGGTCCAACAAATTCATAGAGAACGTGTAATAAATTAGAACCAGGTTCTTTCATGTGAACCATGCCACCTACATGGAAAGAACAAGAAGGAAAAATTCTAGAATGCACCGGACATATTGATGACGTGGTGTTCCAAACCAATCAAATACTTTTTTTTCAAAATGTATGTCCTATCATGATTATAAAAAAATATTTTTATTATACTTTTTGTTGAAAATAAGAGATGTGATTGGCTTGTTATTTATGACGTGGTGCAAGCGTGACACAGTAGACTTTCTCAACGAGAAGAGGTATTGGATAGAGATTTGACTAGTAAAAGAGAATGGCAATTTAGGACTGTTTCTGAAACCATATTACGCTAGCTATAATAAATTTATTTTATTACATTACTTAACAACATCGAAAATTAAATTGTAATAGAATATATTTTATAATAACAGTTTGTGCTGCTGTAATAATGCAAATAAACATTATTTAGTTATTTATTACCACAAATTGCAATGGTTCTTCTTTGCTGCAAAAAAATATTATTGCAAGTAATAGTTATCAATTGCAATAACTACTTATGTTTTAAGTAACACTAAACTTAGCTTTTAGCAAGCGGAGAAGTTCAGTGCTTTTGTCGCAATAGCGAAGTCAAAAATGAGGTTCTAAGATCGAACACGGAAGCTCTAGTTCTGTACTTGTATTGTGTCGCAAAGAGAATCAACTTACGGGGATTGTACTATAATGTATATTCTTAATTCTTTCGACTACCCTGCAATCTACAACAAGGCCAAACAGATCTTTCTTATGTTGTTCTTTTTCTTTTCTTTTTTCTTTTGATAAGCTCATGGGTCACACACACGCACACATTTCGCTGAAAGCGGGAATAATATTCGAATAATTAGTTATTCTTTTGAGGTTTAGTATAATATAAGATCATGGTCCTCTTCAAAATTGGTCTAAGTCAACGTCCGCATGGATATTGTTGCCATTATTGGTACATAAATCTCAACGCCATGAAGGGCACGGTGGTGTTTAAAACTTTAAATAGCAAATATAAGGTTAAGAGAGTTGACTTAATAGTTCTTTTAGGAGACCACATGTTAGTGAATTTTAGGCCTTCTTATATTATTATTACTCCCATAAAATTTGGAGGACTTTTCTTTGGTCCAATTTCTTAGTCCACGCTCAATTTGAGCCCTTCAAGCAAAAGCGCTTCTAGATTAAGCACGGAGGTGTCCAAAAATCAAACTAATCATCATGCACAAATTTGGCTTGAAAAAGAATATGACAAAACACAAATAATTCAAAGTTATATTCACTTTTGTTTTGCAAACAAAGTGATACACATGTACATTTATGTGTTTCTTTTGTATGTTTAATGTCCATTTAAGTTATATATTAAGAGAGAGTATCTGTGGAAGTACCCACTCTCTCTAACCCTCATTGAACTAAATAATAAAAGAGTGTTATCATATAAAATTTGTTTAATTTAGGGTGTATTTATTATTAAATTATAGGTTTTAATTACCAAAAGGTTGCAACCATTGGTCTCCATCAATGAAAGAAGTGTTGAGGAAGGGAGAAGCTTGTGTGTCATTGAGCTTTTGAACATAAGGAACTCTCATGGTCAAATTTGCACCATCACCACTGCACTTGTACTCACCAAAAAAGATGCTCCTGTTAAAATTAAAAATACAAAAAAAAAGAGTTTCATTTAATCCAAATTCTATGAGGCTTTCATTTTCATTATATTTGCACACTTCTAAGAAAAGGTAAAAATTGAGCTGGAATACTTTCAGAAACAAAAAAGAAGTCGTATTTTCCGTGCAAGGTTGCATGCAATGAATATGTATATATATATATATATATACGTGTATGTAATGTATCGAGGTTTCGAATTCTTACTGATCTCTCGCAAGATCGTTGAAGTCGTTCCACCCTTCGGGGGCGATGATGTCGGACATGGAGGTGTAGGCGAAGACGACGCGGGCGTAAGGCCTCCAGGCCCTGCCTAACCATATTTGGCCCGTCCCTCCGATGCTACACTTCACGAACGCGAAGCCCGTGTTCTCGTCGCCGGACGATCGGCCGTGCGCGGTCACCACCCCGTTTATGAACCTCACTCCGGCCGGCACCGGCGAGGCTATGGAGATCAGCCTGCAATCCTGAGTCACAAGTTGCAGCAAGCAGAGATTCTTCTTCAATATTTTCTTTTTTTCTAGCCAGGCTTCTAAAAGAACTTCTCTAATGTAAGAAACAACGGCAAAATACATGACAAACGAAAAAAAATCTAAAGCTTTGCTGTGATAAAAAACAAAATCTCTTATTTAAAACTTCTACTTCTGATGTCAAACATCTAAAATAGTTTCTCTACTTAGAGAAGTAGGAAATCAACTTCTAGCAAGTAAAGTGTGGAGTGGTGAAGAGAGATTGCTTTTTTTATTCCCCTCCTTTTTCAAACAATATTTTTGCAAAAGCTAAAGTAACCAAAAAAAGGCCCCACAAGGATCTTTTGGCCCTCATTAGAGTACAAGAGTCAGTTGAAAAGGAAAGGAACATGCAATTTGGAGGTTAACATTATCCAAAGTTTGTCGCACTAACCCTTGTGATCAAATTAAACTAGCCTTCTACATCATGATTAATCCACCCTAAGTAGTGTAACTAGTGTTTGGACACAATTATGCATCTTCGTAGTTTGATCAGAGCCAAATCGCGGTTAATCCAACCGTCGACGACGCACCCGACTGCGAGTGTGACTGGAAAACGTCATCGATTAATAGATTGTTATTACACTAAGAAAGGTTTGTTAGGTATTGGTTAAGAACATTACCAATTATGCTCAAAATTTAGTAGTAGAACTTTACCTCATACAAGGACCTAGCATCTCCAAAGATGAAATCAATTGAGCCTTGGATGAAGCACTCCTTGTAGTAATGTCTACCCCTATCATCATGGAGAGTATCCTGAGCTCCGAAGAACCCGCAACCCCAGAAGGCGGCTTGATCGCCTGCGACCCTAATTGCCACGGCTTGCGCCCCAACATCGCCCGGGTTCGGTATGGGAGCCACATTCTGGTACAACAAACATGCCGAGAAGCAAGCGAGTTTTTCACTTTGTTAGTTGCCCAACTATTGCAAGAATATATGAAAGGGTGTTAATCCTAGTTAAGTACAATGAAACTTATGTTTTTTGCCACAAAGTTTGCTGCGTAAACGGCGACCGACGCGCTGTAGAAAGTGCCGTGCGAGGAGTTGGCCGTGTCATTCCACGCGATCGCCGTCAGGTCCATCCCTTGCCCTTGAAATGTGATGTTGGGTTTTGTCCTCAAGATCATAACCTTCTCACTAAACACACATTTAGCTCTACTAGTTGTGAAGGATGAATATAGAGACAACCATTCTCTCTTGAAGGAAAACTAGGAACTTAGCTTACTAGTAAATGCCTTTGTTGATCCATATGATGGTCCTCTTTGGACCAAAGTCAGCGACCGCATCGACCGCCGATTGCACCGTCGTGAAGTTGCAGCAGCCGTTGCGGTCGACACATAAGTAGGAAGTTGTGTTCGTGTCCGGCGGGGGAAAGTCGGGGGGGAAATCATCGCAGATTGTGCTGTTGGACGCAGGTCGCTTGCGGCGGCGGCGGCGGTGGAGGTGGTGGGAGCTCTCTACTGTAATAGAAACAAGATCGGGTGGTTCGACGAATGTCGTGAAAATGGAGAGGAGTTTCAAATATGGTGGACTTTGGATTATGAGTTGTGTAGAGAGCAAAGATGCAAGAAATGCAAATAGAGCCCAAAGGTAAGTTCCTTTTTGGCTCATGGTGTTGGAATGGATGAGAGAGAGGGACAAAGAGAGAGAGGTGAGAAGGGTCTTAGAAGAGTTAGATCATGCTTCCAAATAAGGAATGTCCAAACCCTAAAGATGCACTTGAAGCACAAGGATAGATAACATGCCTTCCAAACAATATTTTCTTCAAGTTTAGGGTGTCAGTCAACCTACCAAGTTACCAAATATTTTCTGGTGGAATAAAAATTTGACCAAAGTCTCTATCTTAGTATGTGATTTGCTAGACAAAGAGAGTGGTGCAACTCTCAAACAAGATGAGTTTTAATTTAACACGAAATCGTCGCTTTAAATCTTTTTTTAGTAGTTAATACATAACGGTAACGACTTAAGTAGTTAATGAACCATCACAGGTCATATCAAGAGAAATTTTAAATTCAAGTGATGCAACAATAACAACACTGCCTAGTATGCTTACAAGTTCGTACCAGCACAAAACACTTAATTGAAAAGTGGTAAGTGATGACAAATAAGATATCAATATCTGAAGTAACTCTCAATGCTCCCAAATTTTTAAACAAGAAGAATCTACATGCCGTTCCTCGCGGAAACGTTTAAATTTGTCACTTAAAGAAAAGTAAAAGGAAAAAATCAGTTGCTTCTGATGTTAGCAACATAATACTATGGAAAATAGCCGAAATAAAATAGAACTTCTACTAATTTCACTACTTGAGCAAATCACTATGCACACAATAAAAGAGCAAAGCTCGTACTTGTTACTACTTATCAACTCAATTAGGCAGGATAGATAGGAATTTGACAGCCTCAAGCGGCGGCTAATGCCTTCTTTCCGCCTCTGCTTTTCGATCCAGCTGGAATGACTTTTAGGACATTGAACCTCAGAGTCTTGGATAATGGCCTAAATAAACAAGTTACGGTATGATCAAACCACATGAATTTTACAATAGGCAAATTATTATCAGATCGACATACTACGGCCCTGTTTGGCCTAGCTGGAACTTATATATAAGTGTTTTCTCATTAAAGCTATTCAAAGAAGCACTAATAGCTATTACGATAAAATAGCCTCAACAGCAACTCATTCTAGCAAAAAGGAGAAGCTTCGACCTGGAGCTTCCACTTTTGGGACCCAGGAGCTCAATTCAACTTCCCCCCGCAGAAAAAGCCCAGATTTTTAGTCTGCCAAGCGCATGATTTCCATAAGCTTCTGCTTTTTGAAGCAGTCTCTCTGCTCCGCAAATCAATAAGCAATACAAAATACAAAAAGGTTGATTATCTAGCTAGATTGTTAGATTAGGGCATTAGGAGGCGTACTTTTGGCCAATGAGAACATGATCTCCTTCCTTCACATGGAAGCATGGGAATATGTGCAAAAGGGTATTTGGGTGTCTCTTTTCGTACCTGAAAGAAAAGAGATATACCATCTAACTCATGAATAAAATTGCAGGCAAAGTAAAATCAAGTTGCAGATATTTAGCTTGCCTTCAATATTTCCTCACATAGTGGAGGTAGTTTCTGCGGACGATTATAGTTCTACTCATTTTTGGCACTATGGCATGTACCAGCCAAATGCGGCCCCATGGATATGGTGCCAGTAATGGGCATTTTTTATCTATATTTGTCCCTGCAAGCAAAAATAAAATTAAATGAAATAAACAGGGCTGTGTTGCTGAGGTAGTACTTTAGCACAAACTAATACAACAAATAAAATAAAAATAATCACATGCTGGTGAAAATCCAGCCACTTGATCAATATGCATCACAAATTATCTGTCGGTGTAACACTTCAACGTAAACTATTCAAAACCATTGAATGAACAAGGATAGAAAATTTGATTAGTCAGATGTTCCAAAAAAATTTTACCACATTTATATCAAGAGTAAACTAAGCTGATCATATCTTCAATGGCTTCTCTGGGAGTCTTGAATCCCAGCCCAATGCTCTTCCAGAAGCAGTTTCCACCCTTGCCAGGTCTCTTTCCCTTTCCAGATTTCTTCGAGCTACAAACCATCTTGTCATTAAAACACGATCACACATAAAAATCATGAAAAAAAAAAAATGCAAACAGAAGGCGGGAAAAACTCACCAAAGGAAAAATGACAAACCATAAAAAAAACGAGCTTTTTCCCCCGAACACTAACTATTAACCTTTATAAATCAGCTATATGCTTCAAGAGCTTGCTTTATTAAACAAAATGAAACAACGATAATACCATTCTAATAAGTTCGAAATAAAAATCCAAATACTAAGATGAGAAGATTCTCAAACTAAAATCAAACAACTACACGAGCAGTTTCCATCGTAGGTGTCTCTAGTTTGTGTAAATGTGATGTAAAAAATTAAGATACATTACTAGCCGCTTAACAGCCAACCGCTCTACAACTGAGCTACAGAAGCACAACGAGAGATCAAACTCATTAAGTTCAACTCCTGTTCTCAATCCACGAACAATACGAGTCCGAAGCTTCCTTCGCGTGAATCGTATTCCATGAACACAATATCTATCCAATGCGACACATGAGCGTACGACAACGGCGGAGTCTTGGAGTATTCCGACCGGTCCGTCATGGATCAAAGCGAGAAACACGTCTGATGCATTTCACATTACAAAATTTTCTAAGTACAAATAAAAAAAGATTGCATTTTTTTTTTGTTTACCCTATGCATAACTACGAGTAGCAAATCACTAACACTAAATTAACACTACATACAAAAAAATAAAGGAGTAAACTTTCCGAATAATCGACCAATTGCAGTAAGACGCATTTTTGCATTCATTAAATAGAGCTCGATTCAAGCTCACAACATCTCTTCCAACCTCTCTATGTTCCCATCTCCTACATAGTACATGGCCTATCATTTGCTTCGTATACTTAGGGACATGGACTAAGAACACTTTTGTAAGCAATTGATGCATATATAGAGCAATTAATGGGAGAAAAGGAGAATGTAGAGGACGAAGAGTGTGCTTTTACCTGTTCCGCCATGATCGACTGCAGAGAGAGTGAGAGGGAGTGAGGGAGGGGGAGGAATCAAACCCTAATTTTATGCAACGACTAGTGAGAAAACTTTGGGCCGGGCCGAGTTATACAATTGGACCGGACCTGATTGTAGGCCGGATAAACTTGGTGCGGGTCGAATCAGACCCGAACCGAAATTTTAATTGCTATTTTAGACCCGAGTCCGGTCTAAAACGACTAGACCAAGTCAAATGGACAAAATCTCGAGCCGTGCATACGGATACAAACGGAGTGGATCTGGAGGCGGGAGGTGGGGACCGATGCGGCCTGGTTTTCTTGACGTGTCGGAATAGGTTTATGACGGATTAATTTTTATTCTATTTTTTGTCCTCACTTATCATGTCATTCGGGACGCGTCACGATGAGAGTAGATCTTGGACGAAATTTTAGTTAATCGGGGTAGATCGAGGGGAGAAAGAGTTTTTCTACCTTTCGCTCCATTTCGTTAGTGGATCGTGACGGATTTAGAACATATTATTTTTTGTCTTATTTTTTGTCCCTACTTTCTGTCCCATTTGAAACAGATTGGGACAGAAGCTCTACCAACCCAGATCCATTTGCATCCCTGGCCGTGCCACTCCCCAATCTATGAAAAAGACGGCGAGATTACCTGCAAAGCAAGAGGCTCAAACCCTTTTTTGTTAAAAAAAATGGCATAAAAGAATTTATAATGTAAAACAATCATCGAGTGCTTACACAGTGCTTCTTGAATAGCATCCCGAATAACAACCACTGCAGCATTGAAGTTGCGAGACATTATCATTTTGTACTGAGAATAATAGCACATATGTGGTGGGAGCCCATTATTTGATGTATTTATAAGAAGCTTTTTGGTGTCTTTAGCTAAATTCCTCCACAATTGGAACAGGACAACTGATTAAGACTAAGAAAATTTTGCAAGAAACCCAATTTTCAGGTTTTGTGTTGTTGTACGATGAATGTAAAAATACAAATAAAAATAAATAAATAAATAAATAAAAGGTGCTCTCTTTTTCTAGGGAAAACGAAATATTCGATGCCTTAATAACAACTAGGTTATGTTGCTTGATTCCTTTTTCTTGACCAAACGGCACTTACTTAATGCATTGTATTAAGTTAATTACCTTATCCGAATAATCGTGCTTGCCCCAAATTATCAGTTTAAAAGAGCATTAGATAAATGGCCGCTAAGTGTCTGTTTGGCTCGACTATATGTATAGCGTATAGCATATTTGTAACTATTATAATCTCATAAATAGCTTCTCTTATGAAATAGAAACAGAAACTCCAGTTTCAAGCTTCTTTTCAAAAGAACATTTTATTTGCATATAAAATATTTTACTAAAAATAACTGAAAACACGAGCCGAAAACGAGCGAGCTAGGACCGACTTGTGTTCGCTTGTTTATTAAACGAGCAGAACGCGAACCGGTTCGTTAAAATATCAAGCTGAAAAGTCCAGCTCGTGTTGGGCTTGTTTTACAATGAGCAAACACGAGCTGGCTCATGAACAGTAAGTTAAATTGTCAGCCCTACTACTAGGTTAAAAAACTAAAAAAAATATTTAAAAACTAGGATCTTATTCTAATAATTGAAATTTACAAAATATCGAACTCTTTATATTTGGATTGGCCTAAAATTCAAATAGTAAAAATTTGTAATATATATATATATATAGTCTGGCTGGTATACTATCGGTAGCACGGAGGCCTCCGTGCTACCAAGTTGCTTTTGATGATGCAGCTTCCGAATCGACGATCGGCTCCGTTAGACTTGATCTACACTGTTGAAAGTGTTTGAAAATTAAATTTTATAATTTTTCGACATTATTTACCTATCAAACGAGTAGTCTAAAAATGAACGACTGAAAATAAAAATCTTATAAAAAATAATGGTAAAAGACTTGAATTTAAGATCAGAAGTACTGATCTTACCCTAAATAGTAAAAAAAAAATTATAAAAATTTCATAGATTTGGATTGTTTTACACCGTTAAATTCACAAACACATTACATCGGCCATTAAAATTGTCAATTTTGAGACCTTTTGATCACTAGCCAAATAATGTCGAAAATTATGAAATTTAGTTTTCAAATACTCTCAATGGTCTAGGTCAAATCTAGCGGAGCCGATCGTCGATTTGAAAGCCATATTATCGAAAACAATTTGGTAGCGCGGAGACCTTCGTACTACCGATAGTATACCAGCCTAGCTAATATATATATATATATAAATATATATATATATATACAAACTATATCAAGCCGAACACGAATAAATTAATCCCAGCTTGTGTTCGGATTGTTTATTAAATGAACGATTGATCTCGAGTTTATTTGGAGCCCAACATCGATTGGCTCCAGAACAGCAAGCTGCACTGGCAGCCCTGGTCACAAGTACTAAGATGCCATCCTCTCCAATCCCATTACCCTTCTTTCAAAAGAAAAAGTAGCTTAGTGGCTTATCAGTTTATCACTCCTCTCTCTCTCTCTCTCTCTCTCTCTCTCTCTCTCTCTCATATCTTTATCTTACACACTAACAATAGTATGGCATGCATTTGCATGTAATTAACCCAGAGAAAACCCTAGCTAGCTCAGCCAACCATGCAAGAACCCTTCCTCCCCCCCACCCCCTCCACCACAGCACCTCCCCCCTGCGGCGATCACTCGGCGGCCCCGGCGACGTCGGCCCCCCTCGACTACGACGTGGCGGTGATCCTGGCCGCCATGATCTGCGCCCTCGTCTGCGCCCTCGGCCTCAACTCCACTCTCCGCTGCGCCGTCCGCTGCGCCCTCGCCAGCCCCGCCGCCCGCGGCCTCAAGCGCGAGCACGTCGCCGCCCTCCCCGTCGCCACCTACGCCGCCCCCGCCCCGGCCCCGGCGCCGCCGGCGGGGTGCGCCATATGTTTGTCAGACTTTGCGGACGGGGAGCGGGTCCGGGTGCTGCCGGGGTGCGGCCACCGGTTCCACGTCGCGTGCGTCGACCGCTGGCTCACGTCGCGCAGCTCGTGCCCGACGTGCCGCCGATGCCTCTTATCGCCGCCGCCGTCGTCGTCGGAGGGCGGCGTCGCCGAGGACGGCTGTTCTCTGGATGTACTGACGTACTGACTTCTGCTTCTCGAGCGAGAATTTGATCTTTAGTTTTTCCTTTTTTGGGTATGTACGTGTACCTTCTGCATGGTGATCAGTGCGTGTTTATGTAGCTCTAGCTGCTGTAAATTACTAATATTGTGCTCTTTTAGTCTAAGTAACTCCATTTTAGTAGCAAAATAGTATTATTAGAGTTATCTTTACTAAAAGCATTAACCAAATTTGATAAACTTATCAGTCAATAACGTCTATTCCAATTTTTGCAGTTGGATGAGAAAATTACTCCTTTTGTTTCAGTGTGATTTTTGCAGTAGGATGAGAAAATTACTCCTTTTGTCTCAGTGTGCTTTTTTTACTCCTTTTGTTTTAATGTGTTACATTATATGAAAAATCGTTATTTTTTTATAGCTTATATTAATTAAGTTCAAGACTTTTTAATAGACTCACGATGTTAATTTTGAATTAAACAGAAAAAAAATCAAATAATGCTAGTAGCTTGGTGAGACTCAAACTCGGGACCTACCTCTCCGATATTATATTAAATTATATGAAACAATCGTTATTATTTAAAAACCTAAACTAGTAGAGACAGTATTTATTATATTTATATTCAATATTTTAAAATTTTTTATGTTTGGACTTGAGATATTTCGATAGGCTAAATACGTGAACTTAAATTTAATGGAAATAAATAAATTAATAATGTTAGGAGATTAATGGGACTCAAATTTAGGACTCTGTGCTTTGATACTTAGCTAAATTATATGAAACAAATTAATGTTGTCCTACAAAAACTTAAGCAAATAGAGACCGATATTTTAAATATTTATACTCAATATAGTGATAGCAATTCAAGGAGTCATAGATAATTATCACACTTCATAAAAGGAATAATACCTAAAATTAAATTTTTTATTTAGAACATTTTCATTGCTTTAATGTCCTATTTGAATGTCAAAATTAGTTATCTAATAATAACTTATTTGATAGGAAAACTTTCTTATATAGTTCGAAGGCAGAAGTTTGAAATTTAATCCTTGAAACATCTTAGCGTTTATAATGATAGATCTATAAAGTAATTTATCTTATTTCGAAAAAAAAAGACTCGAAAACTAAGAATATTATTTCATTCTGAATATTCGACTGCATCAATTCCTACCCTTCATCATAATAAAAACTTTTAATACTAAATATAATACTACTAATAATTTATTCTGCCATCTAAATAAGTTCTAAAATTTTCTAAATATTGTGACCACATTTAATTTCTTTTTTAAAAAAAATTATTTGATTTGTCACAATAAAAAGTGATTCAATGTTATCTAGTGATGCTCCTCCACTAGGAGAAACCACTTGATGACAACTCCTACGGAAAAGATAACATGAGGTTGACCTCTATTGAAGTGGTTATAATGGTAACAGGGGGAATGCTTTAATTTTCGGGGAATCCAAGGTCCACTGAGAATATCATTCAAGATGAGAATACTTTATATTAGATTTATTCCAATCTTTTAGCAATAGCCCCACTTTTAATTTTTCTCCTCTTATTACAATTCTCCAGAATTTACTATAGATTAATTACATATATATATATATAGTCCGGCTAATATACTATTAATAACACATAGATCTCTGTGCTATCAAGTTGTTCCAAATCGACGATAGGCTCTGTAGACTTGATCTACACTATTGAAAGTATTTGAAAATTAAATTTCATAATTTTTTGATGTCATTAACTACCAAACGAGTAGTCTAAAAATGAATGGCTGAAAATAAAAATTTTATAAAAAATAATAATCAAAGACTTGAATTTAAGATCAGAGGTACTGATCATACTCTAAATAATAAAAAAAAAATTATAAAAATTTCATCAGATTTGGATTGCTTTACACCGTTAAATTCACAAACAAAATCACATCGACCATTAAAATTGCCAATTTTGAGATCTTTTGATTACTAGCCAAATAATGTCGAAAAATTATAAAATTTAGTTTTTCAAATACTTTCAATAGTGTAGATCAAGTCTAACGGAGCCGATCGCTGATTTGGAAGCCGCACCATTGAAAACAACTTGATAGCAATTGTATAGAAGCATAGTATATATATGATTTGATTAAATTTGGTCCATCCATAGTTAATAATTATACTCAATAAATTTATTTACTACTTTTTTCAACAGTAACATTCAACAATGTGAAGATAAAAAAAAATGAGACAAATTGCTTAGGTCGATTTTTTTTATCATTGGGAATGACTCAAATCGCTTTTATAGGATTTGAAACTCCTACCTTAAAATTGATAATAAAATTTGTTCTAATTTCTAAGTTCGCAGCATTTTATTTTTGGCAGAATCAAACACAATTCCAGCTACCTAAAGCAATACTTAATCAGCCAAAAGCAACTTAAACTTACCATAAATTCAATTTAAACAAATATCCTCAACAATAACAGCATTAACAATTTAATTAATCACTACTCACCCAATAATGAATGCTATATCTATCAAACATTATTATGAAAAAGAGCCCGAAATTAATTTTTTTCTCTACTTGAAGTGGTTGACCTCCCCGGGCATCAAGTACTGGTCGACGGCGACCGACACGACGGCGTCAACCGCCCCCGCCGCCTCCACCACCACCTTGTTATTCGCCACGCCCGTCAGCGCGTGCGCGGGGATGCTCCGCCCGTCGCGCGAGTGGAACGCGTACTGCACGTGCGTGATCCGGTCCGGGAACACCAGCAGCCCCGAGAAGTCGGCGGTCCACCGGCTCCCGTTCCCCGCCACGGAGAGCCTCCCGGCCGTCGACTTCAGGGCCATCCCCCGCACGCTGTTGCGGTCAACGACGACCTGGTCAACGTGCGTGAACGGTTTCTCGGAGTGGTCGAGTTTGACAATTGGACTGTTCGATGACCCTGTGAACGTGTTGTCGACGATGTTCAAACCCGAGATCTCGCCCTTGACGGACTTGAGTGTGATGTACGCGTCACCCAAAAAGAATGCGTTGGTTATGATTACTTGGAACGGGTCCTCCAAAACGATACCTGTTGAATATAAAATATTTATGCAGCACCGCGTAACAAATTTACTTGTACTAGGCTACTAGCTAGTACAAAAGTAAGATACATGACAGTTTACCGTTGAGATTTTGGAATCAAACCCTAGACTATATCAGAGTGTAAATTTTGCCCTAAACTTTATGTTTTAATAGAAAGTTCTTCATAAAATAAATAGTACAGTATAGAAAGTAAAAACGTTGAGTGTAGTAAAAGTGTACCTGTATAGTCCATATAACAATTGTCGAGCCTGATTTGACTTGAACCCGGGAGGCGCACGAGGATGCCGATGCCGCCCCAGTAGGTGGCCTTGTTGTAGCAGTGGACGCCGGTGAGGATGTTGGCCTGTCCGCGGAGGAGGACCCCGATGGCCGCGGAGAAAATCGCGACGTCGGTTACGGCGTTATCATTGCTAGCGAGGTTTATCGCGGTACCGGAGAAGTTCCGCTCCCGGGGGTCGCCCCCGACGGTGAGGTGCTGCCCCAGGAAGCAACTCGAGACGAACGTCTCGTGGCCGCCCTCGACGAGGATGCCGTCGGTGATGAAATGCGTGAAGAAGCAGTTCGTGACGCGCGTGCGGGCCGAGTCGATGACCAGGAGGCCGCCGCCGCGGAAATTCGCATCGAAGAGGACGTCGCGGAAGGTGATGTCCTCGTAGTAGATGCCGACGTTGGAGACGTGGACGGCGGTGCGGTGGGCGGAGCGGGAATTGTTGCGCGAATGGCGGTGGGAGGATTGCGGGGAGTGGAGCTCGACGAGGTAACCGGTGCGGGGGAAGTTATCTGATGCTCTTATCGTGCCTCCTTGAAACTACGTCCAAAAGATCAATCATAATAATATATTATTTTAGAGTCTGTTTGGTCTAACTTTTGCGAGTCAGGTCAATACATGTATATATTACTTCACGCATACAAATATACCAAATTATATACAATTTGTGTGTCTGTATGCACGCACAAGAACATAAATTGTACCAAATAATGTACTTATATGTTATTATTATCCTAAAAAGAAAGTATTTACAATTTTGCTAAATGGATTTGTCTAGAGAAGAGTAGTTAATTTGTGAAGCGACATTTAAGAGCTAAAAAAGTACTTGCCAACTTTAAGATTTAGCTATTCGGAGAAACATTTTAATTGCTTTTATGATCTTAATAATTAATCATTTTTCAAACTTTTGAATATTGGCCTTTATATACATGTTTTTCTTTAAGGAAAATTAAAGTAAATGTCTATATATGGTTACTTTTTGAATAAGGAAATAATTAAATAAGTGTTATTATTTGTAGGAATCATACTACCATTTCTTTTTTTATATATATAAGTAAAAGTACACAGTTTATACTATAAAAAATCTCAATATAAAGACGCTTTTTAGACGACACTTGAGAAAAGCGTTCTTATAATATAGCAAATATTGACGCTTCAAGAAGCGTTATGTGAACACTCTATTATATCAAATCAATTTATTAAATGATAAATTTTATTATTATTTTAATTTTTTGACATTTTAAAGTGTTAGAATTTTAAAAAATTCTGAAACAACTGACGCTTTAAAGCGTTTTTTTACCGATGCTTGGCATAAGCGTCGGTATATGCGTGACGACTCTTCATTTGCCAACGACTTAATCGACGCTTTTAATTGTGACGCTAGACTATATTAGAATGCTTTTAAGCATCGTTAAATATTAAAAAAAACCGTTCTTAAATATTAATTTTTTTATAGTGGACTGAGCACGTTGTTAATACTAATATGATGAATTGAGCTCCTATGCTTTTAAAATTATCAAGTGATTAGTGCTTGTAGGTTTTCGGTTTTTAGATTCAGGAATGTACGGTTAGAATGATAGTGGTCCCCTAGAGTTGAGTGGGTGGTTAGTTGAATAGTATGATCTAACGATTGAAAATGGTCAAAGGAATAGATCTAACGACGAAAAACTTACAAGCACCAAATACTTTGTACTTTTAAAAGCACCATAGCCGGACTCCTAATATGATTATCTAAATCAATATTATAACTTAAAAACAAAAATAGAGGCTCACCACCAAATTCCCGCCGCCGCTCGGGAATCGGATCGGCTTGCCGATCTTGTAGTAACCGCCGTGCAAGTCTATCACCACCCCGCCCAAGTTATTGACCCCCTCCAACATGCCGCTCGCGTTCTGCGCTTTGAACGCATCCTCTACGGCTTTCAGAATAGCTTCACTACTGTCCTGCGCCCCGCTTGGGTCCGCTCCGTACGCAATCGGATTGAACACTCGACTCTTCTACATCAATAGAAGAAAAATATATACAGATGATCAAAAAAAAAAATTGTACATAATAGAATAAACTCATGATTTATTGAAATTAAAGGTAGTAATGAACTTTAATTACCTCGGTTGAGCTTTTTCTAGCAGAAGCACTTCTCAAGAACCTTTGATAGTGTTGTTCTCCACTTAAGCGCGTGGGGAAGCGCTTTTGGGCTCTCTCTAGTGAAAAGCCAGTGGTGTGTTGCACACACAATGTGGATAGTAGTAAAAGCAATTGAATCTTCATAGTATCAACTTAGAATAGAGCCTTTAATTTCCTTTTTCCTTTTTATTTTTTTATTTTTTTATTTTATCCCCCACTAGAATATATATAAAAAGAAAAAAAAGAGAGATAAGAGTTGAGTGGTATAAGTAGGATTAATGTTGAAGAGGATATATGGAGGAGCAAATATAGATCCCTTTTTTGGGGGGGAATTTAAAATAATTCAAATCTAAGCGCAGGGTGTATATTTTAGAACTAAATTTAATTAGTAGAGTTTATCCTTTTTGAGCTGTTTACATTTAATATATACGGTTGATTAAGTTTATCCTTTAAAACCGCACGTATAGGTACAGTATATATATAGAAAGGATGATAATTCGAAATTTTGAAAATGGCTATATATATATATATATATATATATATATATATATATATATGTATATAGGATGAGATATAAATTATTCTACCCAGGTTCAAAATTTAAAAAGTTTTTGCTGGGTTTAATTAAAATTTCTTAGATATAATCACATAGAGACATATGGTTTGAAAAATAATTAAGTGACTTTTCTCATACAGTGGGGATATAGTTGAATTGTCTACGTATATAACAAATCATCCCTGTGTCTTACGGTAAAAAAATTAAAAAAATATATTCTGATACGTACAGTGATCATGATAGATACTTACGAGGGAATAAAAAAAATTATGAAAAATATTTTTCTTACAAACAAATCTCACAATATTTTACAAACTATATAATTTAATGGTTAAATTTTCATCTCAAAATCACAAGTCGTGCTTAACTTCTAGTGATTTACACTTTTTCATTAATTAAATACCACAATGTATGCCGGTTTGTAAAATATTATAAAATTTATTTGTAAGCGGAGAGTTGCTCAAAAAGTATAGTTTATAACTTAATTCAAGCTTTTTAACACGGTATCGAACTTTGTACTTATATACCTTCCAATTTTGATCTGACCAGTAGTCATTTGTTAGCTAATCGTGTTTATCATGTGAAATTGTTTGTGACACGTTCTATAGTTTGGATTTTCGCTACATATATATATTAGTTTAAAGTTACATTAGTTTACTAAGGTTTTTTTTCTTAGAAAAAAAAAGAAGTGTGGATGAATGATATTCGACACTTGATCATCACACACCATTCATATCTTCTATGTAAAACAACTTGATTTTCTATAAATTTTTTGAGCCACGTACTTTGTCACCTGTGTCCATGGAACTCAAAAGATGAACCAATTATAAAAGTTACATTTCCTTTTCTATTTAGATCTTTATGTTAGCATGGTCCCATGAACGAATATTCCATTGCTCGTATAAATTAATAAGCATAAATTATTCAAGCATGTATGTGGTGCCACGTCACACTTATTCATGCATGCATTTTTATAATATAATAATATAATATAATAAAACATTCTCATATGCTATCCATGTGTTGCTCTACGTAGTACGTGCACTTTGTGTTTATTATTTATCATCATGCTATCATGCATAATCACCTACCTAATTCGAAGATTGTAGCTATGGGTACTTTAAAATGTACCCTAAACATGGTTGAGAGTATAAGAATTATTGCTATTTGCTTCATATAGCGCATTTGCCGCGATCCAGCTCTGCTTTTATTTTTTTTAGGAGAAAGGTAGCACGCTACCCGCTTCATTCATTGAATTGATGAATTAGGTTACAGGGGTGAGACAATCAGAGCCTCAGAGGATGCGAGGAGCGAAAAAAAAAAATCACCACACACACACACACTCTATAATCGCCGCTTTGCAGAGGGAAGGTATTCACAGTCCTTCAACAACTGATGGAGTTTGAGAACTACATGTCCTGGGTCCGGTTCGATCTTTCTAAAAATCGTATTATTTCTAACCTTTCAAATGACCCACCAGCAACCTACTACTACGAGTAGACTGTTTCTCGATAAGTGCGTTTCGTTCCTAAACATCCACCTGTCCCAGACCCACCAGCTCTGCTTTTATTTTTGCTTTCAACAATAGCAAATTTTAGTAGAGCATTTCATAAACAAGAATATCTAGAGTTTTTGTTATAACAAGAAACAAAAGTGAGATTTTGAATATGAAAATATAAGTCTTATTTTAGTTTCATGATTCGGTTGAAAAGAGAGAATCTATCATAAGTACATCTCTTGATATATATATATATATATATATATATATATATATATATATATATATATATATATATATATATATATATATATATATATATATATATATATATATTTTTTTTTTCCGCGTTTAGCGCCCCTCCGAGGCCCTGTTGCCTTACCCATGTAGCTTAGTTCATATTTTCAATGAATGAAGCGGGTAGCGTACTACTTTTTTCTCAAAAAAAAGATATATGTTATCATTTAAATAGTACGAATTTTATCAAATAACATATGTATCCAAATTTTTTTTTTCTAAAGCTTTCAATGCAGTAACAAAAAGTCTCTGTCAGGATTATGGGTAGAATCAACATGCGTGACGAAAAAAAAAAAGCAGTACAACAGTGTTCTAGTTTGTTTCGTAATCAATAATATGCTTAATGCTTAAACTTGAATTAATCTAAAGAAAAATCTAATTTATGTACATATAGTTCTATTAAAAAAAAATCATATTTTTATATATCTTTATACTAATTTTTTATTTTTTTAATCTAATAGCATAAAACAGCTCTTGCACAAATCAGAACATAAGATATTATATATTCTGAAAAGTTAAACTACTAATTAATTATCACGTGACGAAGTCTTATGATAAACAAATAAATTAGGTACACTCAAAAGTACCCATTAAATTTTTATTATCATTTTTTTTAGTCCTTGACCATCTCCTCTTTTTATGGGTAGAATCCACGTATCTGAGATTCCGTATCAAATAATCAAATAAATAATTTTATTCTTTTGGATCACTACACAGCTTCCGCTCGTGAACAATGGTTTAATCATCCAAACGTCCGCATATAATCCCTTCTGCGGTTTCGCAAAATACCGTACACTGTCCTGATCGGACGGTGGTTGGAATCTCGCATAGAGCTTCTATGCGCGCGCATGGAGACGTATCCAGAGAGAGCTATTTTGTCACGGGACGTGGTATATTGCACCTTAGGAACAATGTAACTTAAAATCTCAACCATTAATTGAACGGCTAGGATTGATTGTTACACTATGATTATTGGGATATTTACACATAGCCCTCCAAACGCTCATAAAAATTGTACAAACTAACGAAGTTTTTTAATATTAGTTTTGAAACGTTAATGGATATATTTTATTACTTAATGGATATATTTTATTACATATTTTATTAAAAAATATAAAAAAAATCTATAATTACGAACAAATTGATATTATACTGAATATTGTGCCAGTTAATTAAAACATTAAGTAAGCTCTATCAAAAACAAATTAAAAAGATAAAAAAGAAAAGGATGTTGTAAAATTGTTACACATGTTGAGGGTTTATATGTAAATTTCCCACGTTGTTTACACGTATTGTGTTCCTACGGAACAGTGTATGCGCACACTTTAGAGCCGTATATAAACGAGCCGCTTCGGAGGAGCCACACAACGAAAATAGTGGAGCGAAAAAACTATGGCTTTTTCTCTCCCAAAATCCTCACCAATTCCCCTTCCCAATCCCCTCAATCTCCTCATTTTCTCAATTTCGATCCTTCTCACACTCAATTTAATCCTCGGTACTTCAATTTTTTCTTCTTTTTTTTCCAAAATTTTCCGCTATTTTTAGGTTTTTTTCGCAATTTTTCTGTGCATTGTGATGGGAATTTGGTTAATTTGAAGGGTCGGAGATGGGAAGAGTGGGAGACGGGGGAAACGAACTGTTTCCGGAAATTCTGAGGGATGAGGCGGTTGTTAGAATCAAAGAGCTCGGAAAGGTTTCGATTTCGATTTGATTTTTGGTCTAATTTTTGCTTGTTTAGAGTAGTGGAAATGTGGATCGTGATTTGAATAGATATGGATCTGTTAATGTTAATTCTAGTTGTTTTTAGGTATTATTCATAAAACTTTTTAGTGGATTTTGTTATGGATTAGTAGTGATGTTTGAAAAGAAGTAAGCTTATGGTGAGAGATGTCATATATTTTTGTATTCATTACATGAATTTTTTTTTTTTCCTATGAAATTGTTTTTTTTTACAGTGAAAAAAAATCAATTTTAAGGTGTGATATATAGATTTTATTGCATATCACTAAGAGATGGCAACTTAGAGTGACACCGCTTAGTCTATGATTATATATTATTTTTATATATGTGTGTATGTACTGTGTTTATGGTAGTTACTAGTCGACTTTAATTAAAAAAAAGGCATATACTTTATAGTATGATTTGTGATGTATAAAGATTAATTGTTGGTATAAGACAATATTAAGAAACGTCTAAGTTGTTCTTCGATAATTTGATGGTAATGATACTCTGAAGTTTGGAGCAATTTGTGATCTAGAGATGGTAAACAGTTCACTCATATCTTTGTTACTGAAGTCTCAGATCACCTACTACTCAATTTTGTGCTGAACGCAGTATGTAGTAATACAACTTTTCCGGTGTATCCTGTCATATTATTCCGAATTCTGACTATATGATGAAATTACAGCAACAGTTGATTCCATGACTATTTACTTACATGAGATATCTAGGGTTTTCTCGATGCTTTATGTACTGAAACCTGTTGAAAGGTGGAAAAATTTATTGTTAGTTCGTGGGTACTAATCCTATTGACATCTTTGTGCAAAATGTGGTTTTATTTTAATCGTTACATCGAAGACATTTTTTCCGGATAAATAAAAGCTAGCGAACTGTACTATTACCTGAGGGTATTTATTTCCTAAGTACATCGAGAAACTCAAGCAGCCAATATGCACCTTCTGAACAATCTGTTTTTGCGTTATGGTTTTTCAGGTTTACCGTTTCTTTTTAATAATTTAACTATTTTAATTATGAGGGAGTTCCCTGATTGATTTTGTACATAGCAAAGATGCTCTCCTGTAATATCATAGTTTCTTTTGATTAGGTATCTGATCGTGAAGGATATCTTGAAAGGACATTCTTAAGTCCTGCCGCTTTAAGAGCTACTGATCTTATCATCAGCTGGATGCAGGATGCTGGATTAAGAACGTATGGTTTTTTTTTCTTTTCTTTGTTTCTCTCTTTTTTCATTTCTAACTTATAATGAAGTTATTGAAGTTACTGACCTGCATGTTGCTCGATATATAGTTGGGTGGACCAAATGGGCAACATACATGGTCGAACTGAGTCGGTCAATTCAAGTGCTGAGGCCTTACTGATTGGATCTCACATGGTGACCGGTCGGACATCTTTAATTTACCTTCATACCCGTAACTCGAAATGTGATAGTGTGTATATTTTGAGTCTAAACAGGACACTGTTGTTGATGCTGGTATGTACGATGGAGCACTTGGTGTAATATGTGCCATCTCTGCTTTGAAGGCTCTGAAGATCAGTGGGAAATTGCAGAAACTATATAGGCCGGTGGAGGTTAGATATTATCTTATGCTTCTTCCTCTTCATATATGTAGAGACTGTTCTCATCTGAATTTACTGGTAAAGATTAAAGAGTATCTTCTGGTTATACTATGATTATTCTGATTCCTCCGCATGTTGTTGTATAAACCATGGATCTTATTGTATATTGCTAGCAGAAGAAAATTTTGTATGATGAGTAGTTGGTGATTAATCTAATCATAATATGAATTGAGCAACTCTTTACTGTTTAATCTCAGGTGATTGCATTCAGTGATGAGGAAGGCGTCAGGTTTCAATCAACTTTTTTAGGGAGTGCTGCTGTAGCTGGTATCCTATCACCATCGACACTGCTAGCAACTGATAAGAGGTTACTTTTCTATATAAATCTAGCCAGTTTCTGTTGAGTGGAAAACCGTTGATGTGCTATTTACAACATGCAACTTATTCAGTGGTGTTACAGTGCAAAATGTCCTTAGAGAGAACTCTTTCGAGGCTACCATTGAAAGCCTTGGCCAAGTCAAGTACAATCCACAATCCGTTTGGGGTTATGTTGAGGTATAATTTTTTGATAATGGGTAGAATATCTTATACCGGACAAGGAAATGATCGGAACTTTATTCCAACTCTATTATAATGTCCTAGGTTCACATCGAACAAGGCCCTGTATTGGAAACACTGGGTTATCCTCTTGGTATTGTCAAAGGAATAGCTGGACAGACACGATTAAAGGTATTTGAGCATAATGCTCAATGGCTATGATAGAAATAATGGAACATCTATTGAAATTTTGAGTTGTATCTAAAATTTGTTGAATAATTCCGGTTTTTTATTCAAATGTTTATAATGAGCAGAGGCTGTTACATTCTAAAATGATTTCTCCAGGTGATAGTAAATGGGATGCAAGGGCATGCTGGAACAGTCCCGATGCCACTGCGCCAAGATCCGATGGCTGCTTCTGCTGAACTGATTGTAACATTGGAAAGTCTGTGTAGAAAACCTGATAAATTCTTAACTTATGATAATGAATGTGGATGCGTCACGAAGGAATCTCTAGCGGGGTTGGTCTGCACGGTGGGGGAACTATCTTGCTGGCCAAGTGCGAGCAATGTCATCCCTGGCCAGGAAATGATCATTGGCCCTTCCTTTTCCTTTTAATTATCTTATAATGTTTTTTTTTTTTCCGGACCATATTATCAGTGTCTTAAGTAATATATTTAGGCAGTTAAGTGAAATAAGGATTCCATTTACAGGTTAATTTTACCGTGGATATACGGGTGATTGATGACAAAGCAAGAGAAGCCATAGTAGCTGAGCTCTCGAAGCAAATTTATCGGAAGTGTGATCGACGGATGGTCAATTGTACAATTGAACTGAAGGTGTGTGCATCTCTCTCTCTCTCTCTTCACGAACGCGACACTCACACAGCATAGTCATAGTTAGATTTGGATGTAATCCTTGTTATAATCAATGTTCGGATATCTGTCTTAACTATGCTATTTGATACAATCTAGCGAAAAGACATCCAAAACTTATATTGTTTAATTTGTAGACTATTTTAATACTCCTGGTAATTTGATATCCTTTTGAATGTATTATAGCTCAACTCTGTATTCATACGGGCATACATTTGACTAAATTAAACTTTATTCTTTTCAGCATAGTGCGGAGGCTGTTCTTTGCAACTCGGATTTAGCCGTACAATTAAAACAAGCGGCAAGTTCAGCTTTAAGAAAGATGCACGGCTACACCCCTAGCGAGATGCCGATATTAATGAGTGGAGCAGGACATGATGCAATGGCGATGGCTCGGTTAACAAAGGTCGGTCAAATTATGCTATGTGATTAATGATTCTCTTTTTTCTTTTTCATGTTAAAATGCTGCAAACTCCTACACATCGCAATTTCAATCTTTATATTTGCGTCAAAAGAGTTCAGAATCTGCATTTACCCTCGTTGAACAATGATCAAGAAATCCATTTCCCGTAACTTGTAAAACAAATGAATAAATATGGACAAATAAATCCTGTTCTTTCTCAATATTGTGAATTTAATCCCCGAACTTGTTAGTTAAACATTTTAGTCTCTGAATTTGTGAGACCTGTTTATTCATGTTCTAGATAAAGTAAAAGGGGAACTAATGTAGATGAAAAGGCGCAAATTGGTCGTTACACTGGTCATGTGCGAAGCAGTTGAAATGTTAGTGAGGAAAAAAAAATAAAAATAAATCAGGGACTAAGGTCACACTATCGCTTCTCGTAAGCGATTAAGGGGGATATTATATGGATTCAGTAATTCATGGTTCCGTAGTTAAAATCTCATTCCTGTAATTTAGTTACTTTCTCATCATCTAAAATTTGTGGTCGTTTATACGGGCGCAGGTCGGGATGTTGTTTGTTCGATGCCGAGGGGGAATCAGCCATTCTCCCGAAGAATCTGTGTTGGATGATGATGTTTGGGCTTCTGGTCTTGCTCTCCTTCATTTTCTTGAGCAACATGTAGTCGAAGAACACTTCGAATATTCTTAACTGTGTAAAATTTTCAAAGTGCTGTACCAATTGTTACATGTAAATGGATGTATTAATGTAAAATGAAAAGTTATTTGCGCGGGAACAAGCCACGTTGTGGCCAGGTATTTGAGGGTCGTGTTCTGGGTGGAGGATTTTGATTGGTTTACACGCGATGCGGTGTGAGATGACACATGAATTTTTCGAGGAAAATGTCTTACTTTTGCGGAATCAGTGCGGTAAATAGCATGGCTCCTTTTAGGCTCAGCTCAATCAAAAAGGCTATGTAGTTTTCGCAGTCGCACTCTTCAGTTTCATCCACTTTGGGTTCGCTTTAATCTCTGTGCTTGGGTGTAACTAGGGGTGAAAACGGATAGGATATTATCCGAAAATATTTATATCCGTATTCGATAATATCCAGATCCGGATAGAAAATACTCAGATCCGGTTGGATATGAATATGGATATGATTTTAGAGAGTTAAATTTTTCCGGATATCCGAAAAAAATGGATATGGATGTGGATATCCGGACTTTAGTGTTATTATTTTTATATTCTTCATATTTTTGGATCTGCCGGCCTAATTTCTCCCGTCTGTCCTGTCTAAATTTCTTTCTTTTAGAGTCGATCTTTTTTGTCTACTACTCTAATTCATTGCCAATCAAGATACCGAGGGATGATTAATACATGCATATTGCGAAAAAATAAGGTAATTTTTTATATTATTCGATTATTTTATAATGAGTTATATATTAAAATTACATATTTTATATGTGAAGAAAGGTAGGAAAATAAAGTAATTTTTTTTTGCGTATATGCATATTAATATATATTATTATTATTTGAATATATATCCGATCCATATTCGAATCCGATCATATCCGAATCCGTTTTTGGCGGATATGGTAATAAAAGTTTAGCATTCGACATATATCCGTATCCGAATCTATATCCGGAAAAAAAATATGGATATGAATATGGTTTCGTCAAATATCCGATCATATCCGATCCGTTTTTTTCGTGGCTCCACCAACTATATTAGACTCGGATCAGTTTCACACCACTTGGACTTACTTTATGGAACTTCTCTCTTTGGATAAACAATAATTTCGCAAGCAAAAATTTAATGTTTTTTATTAAAAATAAAATTAAATTGAGTTATTTTTGGCACTAAAAAAATACCATCTTCATCAACTTTTGTTAGGCAATATTTGTACAAAAACTATAGCCAAATCCAATAAACCTTTAAGATTGCAAATATATTTATACTGGGGCAAAAATATATAGAGATATATTTTTCCGAAATTAGTCTAATCAAACTATTGCGATTTGCGTCGCATGTTATCATTTTCAAAAATAAATAAAATATGTTTTTATCGCACTTTTAATCACAAATGATACATTCTGCTCGCAATCCCAAACAGTCGCTTCGGGTTTTACGTAAAATTGGTGAAAAACCGACCCGTTGACATCTCCACGTGCACTAGAGCACCATTGATTGAACCACTTTGGTGTCCTTTTTTATTCTTGAGGTCCCTCGGATAGGGACCATTTAATTGACATTCCTGTTGGTTAGTCTCCTCTAGAGTAAATTTTCCACCAGATATTTAGATATTTTATATTTTAGCAATTAATTTAATCTATAAATAACATTTGGAGATGCATCTCAAATGATTCTTCCTATAAAATTATTTTTCCAAGTTATAGTTCCTATAAGTTGTTAATGAATTCCTCAGAGTGTTCTTCAAAATGTTGTCTATAACAAAATGCGAATAATTATTGATGTTCTGACACGAATAATGTGTAGCATTTTGAATGATTCGTGCAGAGTCAGAAATATTTTATAAAAATTTGCCAGCACGTCAGCAATACAAGTGTGAACTTTCTTTCGCAGTGAGGACAAAACATTTGTCCTTTCAGGAAGGAAATACTTTTTTGAGTCTGTCTGCCACAAAAAGTTTTGTATGAGAAACTTATAAGTCGACAAATCCATATAACACTTAAAACATTATGCATAAATTAATTAAAATATTTCACACAATATGTGTCTTCTAATACACTAACAATCAAAGGTGCTCATTAAGCAAATAAAAAAAAAAGAAACTAGTAAAAGAAATGCTTTACTATTCTTGTGCATACTTTTATTTTTGCTGCTATTGTGTTGATATGTAAATGTTAGTAATTATTCAATCATCACTTAGTGCATGGTTGAAGCATATCAACAACACATTCTATGGTGGGCATTCTCTAACACAAGTATTCAAAAAGCTTTGGTTCTCTTATGATTGTAGTAGTAAAACCTCAGAGACCTTGGGACTTTCGTTGTAGCAAATATATTAAAGAGAATATAGGAGTTATATAATATATTAAACCTTTTTGGGACCAATAATTTTGTGAAGTTATTATGATTCCCATTTTTGGGTGATAGTTGCTGCATTTATTCGAGGGCTTCACCAAAATTAGAGTAGGATACTTTCTAATATTCAATACAAACTCTGTAACTTTTTTATTTTGTAAAGGATTTTCGATTGTATCATTAATGTATGGCTAAATTACATAAAATCTTTCTGTCAATACCCGATTTTTCACTTTTCTCCCCTGTCATTCAAAAACTTATATTTTGCCCTCTTAAAAAATAAAAAATATTCATATGGGGATACGTGTGACAAAATGATCAAAATACCCTCATTTTCTTCATCTCCTCCTCCCCAATCTTGCTCATCCCGCATCCCGCACCCTCGCCCACGCCTCCCTTGACCCCAACTCCGACTTCGTGCGAGGGCGAGGCGGCGGCCGAGGGCATATGTGTGGGCATGGATGAGAGTTTCAGGAATATTTTGAGTATAAAAAATAAGATATAAACGGAATCCTAGCGGAACACTGACGGCGGGGGACAAAGTGAATATTTTTCATTTTTTAAGAGAGCAAAGTGTAGGTTTTTGAATGATAGGGGGGGAAAGTGAAAAAGCGGGTATTGACAGGAAGGCTTTCTGTAATTTAGCCTTAGTGTATTGATAGAATGTGTGGTTAGTCCGGAAAAATAAGGTGCTTACTGTGGATAATCTCCAAAAAAGGGGCTGTAGTGGCGAGGAGAGCTGCGTCTTCTGTTTAGAGGGGATGGAGACGGTGGACCACCTATTTGCCGGAGGTGCTTGTACTAAGGCTTTACTGGAAGGACTTCTCCCAAACAAACGTCTTCTTTGTCACTGCTCATCTGCTAAAGAAATTTTGGGAGGCGAGTTGTAATATGAAAGGAGTACAAGGGGTAGAGATTTAGTGACTATCGCCGCCACATGGTGGGTTCTTTGGTTAAAGCGGAACAGAAGGATCTTCATACAGTCTAAACATCCGTTGGGATACTTGCTGGCTGAGATCAGATCTCTTAAGGATTTATGGTTTCGTTGCTGTTCTCGTAATAAGCCTGACTGAGTTTTTTTTGGTTTCGCTGTTGTTCTTATTTTTTTTTCCTTCTCTTCTTGCGAGGCCCTGGATGCCCACCTTGTAGCCGAGTTCATTTTGTAAATGAATGAAGCGGTAGCATACTACGTATCTTTCCTCAATTTTTTTTTTAATATTATATATGTTAATACATCAATAAGACCTCTAGCAATAGTCAAACATTTTACTTTCTTTCTTTCCCTCTATTTGTGGCTGAGAATGTGAGAATCCAACTTTCAAATGGATCCTATCATGAAATGTAAATTAGGGAACTTTTCTTTGCAAGTAGTCAATAAAGTTTTGTACTTAATGATTATCATAGTTTATTGGTGGTACTTCAACATTATTTTCATTATTGTGAGAGAGCTTTGTTATTGAAATAATAGGAGCCACAATATGTATAAGTAGGAGAAAACTCTTAGTTAGACCCTAAATTTAAGTAAGGTTGCGTGTTCGATCCCGCTCGAGCCTTTGTAGAAGTGTTTCTTGTGAGCAATATTTTACCAAGAATTAAATTCAAGTAATTTGATTTGTCTCCACTAAAAGCGGTGCTTCTTTCAAGAACAGATCTGAATAAATCAAATTATGATTAAAAATATGTAAATATTGTATCTACACGCTTTAATTATTATTATTATTATTTTGGGTCACTTTAGTAGCGTTTGGTTCGGGGCTAAAGGGGGTTAACCCTCCCTTTAACCCCAAACAAGAAATTGGGGGGGGGGGGGGGGGGGGGTTAAAATTAATCCCACCCCAATTTAATTTTTAATATAAATTTAAAATTTTAATTTTAATTTTTAAATTTTTAAAATTTATAATTTGTAATCTTAAAATTAATATTTTAAATTTTAAATTTTAAATTTTAAATATTAATTTTAAATTTTAAAATTTTAAATTGTTATTTTTAATTTATTTTAAATTTTAAATTTAATATTTTATATTTGAAATTTCAAAAATTTATAATTTGTAATCTTAAAATATATATTTATATTTTTAAAATTTAAATTTTAAATAAAATTTTAAATTTTAAATTGTTATTTTTAATTATTTAAATTTTAAATTTGACATTTTATATTTAAAATTTTATACTTGAATTTTTTAATTTTATAAAAGTTATCTATTTAAATTTAAAATTTAAAATTTAAAATAAAAAATTTAAATTCAAATATAATAATTAGGGTAAAATTATTATTTTATATTTATAACTACTTATTATTCTTCTTATTCCACCTTAACGAACCAAACACTATTTTTCTTATTTCCGAAAATAATTCAATTTTCATCCAAACGTAAAATTCGTCTAATCCCGACTTATTCCTGCACTTAACTCTATCCCTGAAATAGACAATTCTTACTTAATCCCGAACCAAACGAAGCTTTTGAGCTTTTAAGATTAGTGCTAATATTATATAATATATAATACTAGAGGAATCACAATTTAGAGATGATGCTTTTTTACCTCACCAAATCTCCACTTACCAGTTTGGCTACACCCCCTTTTCCTCTCCCTTTTTAGTCATCACATTTCATGAGTCTACGATGACAACATCATGTCAACACCCAACAACAACACCAAATTAATAAAATAAAAAGAAAAAAACCATTTCCTCCCCCTTTTGTTTTATTCCCCTGCCCCAGTACCCCATATTCCTTTTTTTAATACCTATTATTTCATATAAATAAAATAATATTTAATAAGCAATTTATATTGCACAAAAATATAGAGACCATTATTATTATATTAATAATACTACACTAACAAATAAGTTCGACAATGTTTTACAAATTTACATATATAGCCATAATATTTCATTGATAGCAACATATTAATATAATCGTGAAATAATAATATGATTTATAAATTATTGTAGAATTAATTCGCAAGCATAATTTTTTTTTGTTCTTAATTAATTAGGTTTTCTTTATATGAAAGGATTCAAAGGTTTACATAATTTTTTTGGATTTCAGTTATAGAAAAAAGGTAAAATAAGCAGATGAAAATAGACGACAAGAAGTATTTATACGTAAGATAAAAATGGCTTTGCTTATAAATAAATTTTATAATATTTTACAAACTATATAATTTAATGACTGAATTCCAACATTAAAATTATAAGTCATAATTATATATTATCTTGATTTACACTTTTTCATCATTTAGATACCGCCACCTATACTAATTTGTAAAGTAATTTAAAATTTATTTATAAATATAAAAATTTTACTTATGTAAGATGTGTTGGCTATTTATTATTGGGTTAAAATAGGTCCAACTTTTTGTTCCGAAATAATAGATCCAGGAGACTAATAAGTTGAGTTGGGTGAGCCTAATAAGTTGAGTGATGCTGCGGTCCACAAGAGACCTAACGACAAGATGCCCAACAATAAACCTAACGTCCAGATGAATTGAGTCAGATCGAAATTCATGAGTACTGTGATTGAGTCCTTAAGTGCGAATGATGCGTCCTTCTTATCAGCACGTAATTTTAAAATAATTGATTGGTACTTACAATTCACAAGATGTACAAATAGTATTACGTTTAAATATGTAT
This sequence comes from Puya raimondii, assembly GCA_016920855.1. Taxonomy (NCBI): domain Eukaryota; kingdom Viridiplantae; phylum Streptophyta; class Magnoliopsida; order Poales; family Bromeliaceae; genus Puya; species Puya raimondii. Next base: position 216,743,613 of record JABWPP010000050.1, read on the forward strand.
ATCATCTGCCACGTAATCTGTTGTGAAAAGACTCTTTTGTTTTTGTTTTTTCTTTTAAATGTTTTCTTAGTCCATCACTCCCTTGTGATGAGCCCATTATTACATTACAAATCCCCACACCCCTCCAATATTCCTTTCCCTATTTAACTAACATCATCATATCCCAACCTCTCACTCTCACTCATCCCCCTCCCACCCTTCTCTCTCTCTTACTCTCAATGAAGATGAACACCCTCTTCCTCTTCTTCTTCTTCTTCTTCTTCTTCTTCTTCTTCACCCCAATTCAAGGTGTAGGTGTAGGGAATTGCAGCTGCAGCAAGAACGACTCCGAGGGGGGCCGCAGCGCGGCGCAGGCGCTGAAGCTGAAGGCTGTGGCGGTGGCGGCGATCCTGTCGTCGGGGGCGGCCGGCGTCGTCATCCCGATCGCGGGGCGGTCGGTGCGGGCGCTGCGGGCGGAGAGCGAGGCGTTCTTCGCGGTGAAGGCCTTCGCGGCCGGGGTCATCCTCGCCACCGGCCTCGTCCACATCCTCCCCGCCGCCTTCGACGGCCTCACCTCGCCCTGCGTCCCCCGCTCCCCCTGGCGCGCCTTCCCCTTCGCAGGGTTCGTGGCCATGGCGTCCGCCGCCATGACCCTCATGCTCGACTCCTTCGCCACCAGCTACTACCGCCGCTCCCATTTCAGCAAGGCGCGGCCGCTGGACGACGACGACGACGACGACGGAAGAGGAGGCGCTGATGAGGAGGGGAGAGGGGCGCACGCGGGGCATGTGCACATGCACACGCACGCGACGCACGGGCACGCGCACGGCGCGGCAGAGGCGGCCGGTGCGGCGGAGGAGGCGTCGGCGGCGGAGAGGATTCGCCACCGCGTTGTTTCTCAGGTGAGACGAAATAGACTATTTCTGAATCGTTTTCTATTATGTATTTTACGCGCCGCATGGCAGCAACACCGCTGTACAACTTTATCAGTACAGGATATGATTTGACGTAATTTATTGGAAAGTTCACTTCAATTAACTGCAGTGAATAAGACAATTCTTGTGTTGGTATCATTACTATGTTCAAAGTGAGCATTTGGGGTTTTGTTAGTTCATTTTGTTGCCCTGTTGTTGCTGATGTAGGTGTTGGAGCTGGGGATTGTGGTGCACTCTGTGATCATCGGTGTCTCCTTGGGTGCTTCTCAGAGACCCTCCACTATAAGGCCACTGGTAGGAGCATTGAGTTTCCATCAGTTCTTTGAAGGCATAGGGCTTGGCGGATGTATTGTTCAGGTAACTTCGTCCAACTATACTATCATGAAGCTGAAATAAACTTCTTAACTCGTAAAAATTCTTAGTGTTGATACTTTTTCACAAAAACTAGACTCCAACATTACTATCATCTAATCATGTAGCACTTGATAGATGGTTCTTCATCCTAAGGACCAAATTTACTTAAACAATACCGCAAAATGAATAAGAATATTTGCATTGTATCCAAGGATCAAAATTTAGCCAATTCTATGCTGTACTGAGCCTCTTCTTCCTTTTTCGTAATCGCAGGCAAAGTTTAGAGCCAGGGCGACGGTGATCATGGCAACCTTCTTCTCTCTCACGGCTCCGATCGGTATTCTGTTGGGCATAGCAATATCGTCCAGCTACGATCGAACCAGCGCGACCGCCCTAATCGTCGAAGGCCTCTTCAACTCCGCCTCCGCAGGGATCTTAATCTACATGGCTCTCGTCGATCTCCTGGCGGCGGACTTCATGAACCCGAAAGTGCAAACCAATGTGCGGCTTCAGTTAGGAACACATTGCGCCCTTCTTCTCGGCGCGGGTTTAATGTCTCTTCTTGCTAAATGGGCTTAAAATCACAAAATGCTTCGAGCCCGACAACTCGAGGCTAGCTAACCCGAGAGGTTTTCGCCGTCCTCTTGGGTACATTGGAATGCTCCTCTCTCGACCGAGGGGTTCGATTATGCTGTTGCTCGCTGTCGAGTTCGTGGATGGAATGTTTCCAGTTGCTGTAACAACTTGGTGGTCAAATTTGAAAATTTTGGCATGATCGACGAAAACAGTTTGTCAGCATTTTGGATCGAACCAAACTCTATAATAGCTATAAAAGTTACCGGCGAGACGATTCTATATCTGCTTTTCGCAACAGCGATCTTTAGTAGAGCTTTTGAGAAAGGATAAAGAAGAAAAATCTGAAACTTCTGCTGCAACAGTAGGCAAAAAATGAGATGCGAAACCTTAAAAAGTATAGGTTCCAAATCGATTCCTCTAATTCTGCTGCAGAGTAAAGCTATTGGAGAGATTTTAGTACGGTGCTTTTTTTTTAACATCACTACTGGGACAACACATTCTCAAGAGATATGCAGAGTAGAGAAGAGATAAAAATGGTGGGTCCCTGAACCCAACCCAGCTTCAATCTCCACCTTGTTTTTTTCCAAGATATCAGCAAGAAGGAATGAGTATAATTTCAATGATTTGTGTCAAACCTAGGAGTACCATTTTCATCAATTTTGTGACAGTATTTCGCCAAATACTACACAAAAATCTTCAAATATTCAAAAGATAATTTTATGCCTTAACAAAAGGACTCACTAATTAATAATACTTGCGCATTTGAATTGCAATATTCAATTAGTAAGAATAGCGCAATCAACATTTCAAACATAAAAAATAGGAAAGGAAAAGGTAAAATGAAGAATCATCGGAGAGCTATGCACTGAAGTACGAAGCAAGCGAATAATTTATTAATAATAAATCAAGAAATGGAGGAGTATAATAGCACAAAGACAAATGGAAGTGAAAATAATCCAACTTTCCTTAATTAGTACCAAACTTGATGGGATCACAGTACCCACTTATGCTATATCATATATCATTCAACTAAACCCTTTTAATGTTGGCCAATACAAGTATAAACTTGATATGTTGTTTTAACCTGATCTTTGTTCCAATATCTAGTTATTTGCAGTTGTAGTAGGCTGCACAAATTACAGCATTGGAGAGTTCATACACTAAGGGTCCGTTTGGTTCAACGTAAAACCGTGAAAAATAATTTTTCGTGAAGAAAATTCTTTTCACGTTTTGTAGTGTTTGATTTGTAGGGAAAAAAAAAGTAATTTTTCATCAACATTTGTTTGGTTGAAAGAAAAAAAATTCACATTTGGTTGGTTCGTTGAAAAAAAATAAATGAAAAAAATTTTACACAGCTTGAGTTTTCGTTTTCCGCCGAAAAATAGCAGAAAACAAAAACTTCAATTTTTTCCCAATCCGTGAAAGTACTTTTGTAAAAATGTTTTTGCATCGAACGAAAAAGTATTTTTCATACCGAAAATAATTTTTTGATCCGTTTTACGCCAAACCAAATGCCCCCTAAGCTTGACTACTTTTCACCAACTTTCACACCATCAAGACACAAGATAATACACTGTTTTATGTAATCAAAATCAAAACAAGCAATTGCACACTAATCATTATACTGTCACAAAACTTTTAGAGTACTCGTTGGAAGGTAAAAAAGATATAAAACATCTAATTGGAGATAAATCCACATTGAACTTACATTAATTCTTACTCCTCTTTTTCTCTGGATTGGGTTGTACTTTCACTGATACTGGCTTTCGCTTCAGCTAGAAAGGAAGGATCAGGCTGATGCTCACGAGCCGCGGGCTCTTTCATTGCCATATAAATATACAATATGATGACCAAGTTGACCGATATAACAGCAATGAATCCACTTAATAGTGTCTGGGATTCAGAGGAAAGCTGACGTGTACCTGTTTGATATTCACAAGTACACAAGTTAAAACAATCAAACAAGTGTGCAATTTAAGAAAACAATTAAGCAAGATTAAGAACAAAGGGTCATATGAAGGTATAATTTCCAATTTACATCTCAAATCATATCATTAGATGGAGCCTTAGATGAAAAATATGAACAAAGAGCGATAAGACGAAATAGGAGAGTGGAATCTTAAATGCCTACAGAAGAAGGGAAAAGTATTAAGCTAAAAAATGATCCAATAATGATGATTAAGGAAAGCTACAGGTTTCCAACATATTTGTTTAGTATGTAATTACTTTAAGAAGAACAGGTCAGAGAAGAAACGCATACCGGGAAATAACTTGTTATTAAACCCGTATAATATTGCAACTGGGGCCATCCACATGACCATAGATGCAATGAAGAACTTTTGTATTACTCCTGGCATTGCTTCTATTGATTGGCTCCCTGTTGGATATGGAAACAGTATTCAATACACAATTTTTTTTTCGGTTCAAGCTTGATTATTTAAATGTCATGAGATGGCAGATTCCAGTAATCAAACTTAGCAGTCATATACAAATGGATTCACGACTAAATTTTCCTTTAACATAAATCACAAGAAGAAGTTGCTGAATAGCAAGATCTAGACTGATTATACAGGAACAGAAGGACACAAAGAAATGGATGCAATGTGTGATGGTAGCTTTAAAGCATCAAAGACACCTCACTGTCCAAGATTAATACTATAGAGAAATTTCCACATTTTGAAGGTTCGGAAGGAAAAAGAGCAGACTTTAAAATGTCAACATTCTTTTGATATACGAAAAAATAAAAACCCTACAGAAAAGAAGCCCATGAAGACACTTGCAATTTAGTGACTAAGAATTCTTAAGGAACCAATATGCCGCAGCCGTTAGAAGAACAGAAAGCAACCAAGCAGCAACAGCATCATCTACTACATCAAGTATCTAATTTTCCGAGTTTATGATATTAATAAAACCATGTGTAATCATTGGAAATATACAGGTCGGCAATTGCTTCAATAGAAAGGTTTTTAAGTTTTAACACTACTCCATAATCAAGACAAAAAATAAACAAACTAATAAAGTAACATGAAAAGAAACAAAGAAACGAAACCATATCGAATCGAAATGTTCAGGCAATTTAATCGACCTGTAGGCGAACTATCATAATCATCCAAGCCCTAGATCCTATGACTCTTACAAGCAAAATTAAAATTCACATTGTAGTGACTTTGAAATCGTTCTAATCAGCATAAAAAAATTGTATAAAAAATGGAGAGTACTCAACTACAATCCATTTTCTGTCTTCAACTAAATTTTGTTTCTATATACAAAAAATAGAGAAAAAAAATTCCCGACTCTTCGATCAGCTTAAAAAACCTTATGCAACTTTTAGGTTATTAAATTCCATCTAAACTACACCGCAAAATAGTTGTGAGCAGCTTCGATCCAATCGTATTTAGCAGGATTAACTAGGTTTAATCACATTAAATTCCTACAAATCCTACAACAACTAGCAAGGAATAGATGAACTATGATTCAAAATAATGAGATCAGAGTAAAACATAGTAAAACTCTCCCAAGTAGCTGATCATAAAAAGATTAAATAAGTGATTGAGGGAGATTCCCACTAATCTAATCTACATCTAAGGCTTAGAAATAAACCTAATTCGAGAAAAATTAAGAGGAAATAAATCGATGAGGGGATGGGGGAGATAGAGGTTACTGATAACGGCGACTGAGTGTAATATCCCGAGCGATTCCGCAACCCGTCGATGAAGAGAACTGTAATATCCCGAGCGATTCCGCAACCCGTCGAGAGAAGAAGAAGATGTAGAGAGACAGGGAGATGGGGAGAAGGGAAAGGAAAGGGAATTGGGAAGAGTAGAGTGGTTTAGGGTTTGGGAAGAGAAGAGGAGGGAGGAAGAAGAAGGATAATGGGGCTACCTCTTATATGTACTAGAATGTAAAAGAGTAAACAATAGTGGACTAAGATGTAAAAGTTAGGCCCAAGGCCCAAATTGCTCCCGACACTTCATTTGCACGTGCTATGCACGTGGACCACAATTTCGCTCACATTAAATATAGGAAATAATAATAATCTCCAAAATTAGCCCCAAAAAAAAAAACAAAGGGGGGAAATAAAAAGAAGGGCTGTTGCAGGGTCGAGATCGAGACACGGAAAGAGGAATTCGTTGGGGCGACGAGCTTGAAACCCTAACCCTAACCCTAACCCTAATCCTTGCAGCTTCGACGATCCAGAAGGAGAAGGGAAACACTAGATTCGTCGGAAGGATCCGAAGAGGAAGAGGAGGAGGAGGAGGAGGAGGAGGAGGCGGGAGGAGCGATCTAGAAGGAGAAGGGAAACCCTAGATTCGTCGGAAGGATCCGAAGAGGAGGAGGAGGAGGAGGAGGAGGAGGCGGGAGGAGCCGCGATGGGGAAGAAGAAGAAGAGGGTGGAGAAGTTTTGGTGCTACTACTGCGACCGTGAGTTCGACGACGAGAAGATCCTGGTCCAGCACCAGAAGGCGAAGCACTTCAAGTGCCATGTGTGCCACAAGAAGCTCTCCACCGCGAGTGGCATGGCGATCCACGTGCTCCAGGTCCACAAGGAGACCGTCACCAAGTAAATCAAACCCTAACCCTAGATCTCTTTGGCCCCTTGCATTTAACCAATTCGATTCTTGTGATGATGATGTGTTATTTGCATTCAGCTTGGTTTCGTAGATTCATCTGTTTAAACTAAGAAGGAAGATTAGCAGGAGGATTAAACTAGGTTAATTTTCATTGAACTTCACATAGTATTACTGAAATCGGGAAAAAAAAAATGTCTCATTTATATTTTTTATGCGTGTGGTTTTTGTTTAATTTTGTTTTGAGCTGCTGATTTGAGATGCCTTGGTACTATCTAGTAGCTCAAAATTTAGGCTGGGAACAGTACATGTAGGGGGGAAAAGGAATATTGGCACATTTATATTACTCGAGACTGTGGCGTGCATTAACATACCCTGATTAATCAGGTTATGAAACCAAGCAAAACCAAGTAGCTTACATGTGTGCGTGCAATGGTGTTTACGTGGTAAATTCGATGTGTCGAAGGTTGAAGCAACTATCTTTCACTGATAATTTCATACTGGTGCTTTCTTTATGAGTATTGAAGCTTTGAATGGGATTTCCTTTTATCATCCGTTTGTGTCTTTTCTTGTTTTAGATTAAAATGTTCCATGATTTGGGGAGCTAATTATTTTTGCTTCTAATATGTGCATTACTTTTATGCGATTCCAATTTAGCACGTAGCTATGTTTTTCAAAAATGTACATTTATGGTCTTTTTTTGGGATTCAAAAGAGATCTTACTTGATTTTGCATGAATGACTTAAGAAGGATTTCATAGGTTTGGATTTCAACTTAATCTTTCCCTAATTTGAGAATTAAAGAGTGTCGTTTGTAGTCTTCCCATTTGAGCTTTGAATGATTATATGGGTGTGTTCTTTTCATGCAATTCTTTTTTTAGCCTATCAACATTTCGTTCATATCATACGATTTATTGATTTTGTCTCTTTTTTTCATTTTTTGACATATATTGTGCTTTGTATTTATCTTTTAACTTGTTACTTGCAGGGTTCCTAATGCAAAGCCTGATAGAGATTCAACAGAGATCGAGATTTTTGGTATGCAAGGGATTCCTCCAGAAATATTAGCGGCTCATTATGGAGAAGGTATATATATTTTCTTACATGCTTGTGTTGAACAGAAGTGGATGAGTGGTTTAAGGTCATGACACATTATATGACGATTGTGTTATTTAAAAAGTAGGAGTTTTACTGTTTTACCCTGAATTTTTATCTGGAACAACAGAACCCTGTTCTTACAACCTGTTTGTATTACTTGAGACTTGAGAGGAAGTTTTGATGAATTCAATAACTTGGAGCAGATGAGGTAGTACCAATATTTTGTTGGGCTTATTGACATTTTTCAGTTTCTTCTTCTCTAAATCCTATTCCTTTTGTCTTATCTCCCTTTTATGACCCGAAATCTCATCTTTGTTTTATCTCCGTGTTGAGCATATTAGTTAATCCTTTTATGATGCTACTACTATTAGACTAAATTAGTTGATTTTTAGGGATCGAGAGATGCTTAATATTCAGTTATCAATTATTGGATGTTACAATACCCTTTAACCATGTAATATACTTCTCCAGTTGATTTTAGCTAGAGATCTCAGTTGAATTGGTTTTTGACTTGATTTTAGTAAGAACTTCTTTACTTATTGCTATGGTTTATCCAACAACGTCAATAAATATCGGGTAGCTTGATCTTTGATTTTTATCTCGTAGAAATTGTCTGTACTAGTGGTCAGATGCCACATGCAAAGTTTATGAAGCTTCTTGCTTGTATCCAACCTCGTATATATTGTCTATCTGGATGGTCATTACCGGATGTGAAAACTATTGACTATGCATAAGTTCTTTTTGTCTGAATAACCAAAACTAATAATGTTGTAATTTTCAGTCTACACTAGAACTAGATTACTCTTGCGTACTTGATGGCCGGTTTATTGTGTATATGATTATGTCCTTCTGCAAGTTTTATTGACCTTTCTTCCTGTAAATACTACGCAGATGAAGATCCCTCTGCGAAGATGGCTAAGGTGGAAGTGCCACCTGGTCGACTTGCCACTGGTGTGGTACCCAGTCCAGGCATTGGTTATCCGCCACTACCAACTTATGGTGCGATGCCTCCAGTGTATGATCCGGTGCACATTAATCTATGTTACAGATAGCAGTTTCTTTTTTATCCTCTTTCTTTCTTGTTACTTTAGACAAAAATATATTGATATCCCCTGAAATCCTGCTCCCCTTAAAAAGTCAACTATAGGTTATTACATCTTTTGGACACAGGTGCCTGAAATTTTAGATATTTGGATTTAAACCCTTAACTATGCATTTGTATGATTTCAGGAAATTCGCCATCAGGCACTTTTACAAGTCAGAATTTTCTTTCAAAAATTTTATAAAAATTCCGGCAAGAATAGAGCATTCTCTTAAGTTAAAGAATGAAGGAATTGAGAAAATTGAAGTCCAGAGATTTGTTTTCCAATGACCTCTAGTTATTATTATAGTTTTGTTTCTTTTGTATTTGATGTGTATGCGTGTGTGTGTTACTCTTCTCTTTCTTCCTTTTTCTGCTTTCCCCTTAGCTGTTGGAGGATGCTAGTTTGACTTTATGGGTTTCTTTTCTTTTCTTTTCTTTTTTTTACTTTTCGTCCAGTTACAATCCAGCATTGGCGATGCAGCCTCCAACTTGGTCCATCCCAGCTAGGCCGCAGCCATGGTTCCCACATCAACCAGCTGTTCCACTTCCTATTCCACCTGCAGGCCTGGCACCGCAACAGCCGTTGTTTCCTATTCAAAATGTAGCAACTCCTTTAGCATCCACTTCTGCTCCCGGTCTACCACCAACCATGCCAGTTAGCGCACCTGGTCTACCATCACCCGTGCCCACTCCGGTGTCGCAGCCACTTTTCCCCATCAGTACCAATGTATCAACTCCCCTATCGGCAACAGTTACACCAACTTCTCCAGCAGTATTCGGAGGTTCAAGTGACACGAACTCCGCGTACACCACACCTACAGCAAGTGGATACGATGCAATAAACAATCAAGGTTTGAAATTTTTTCGCAGTATAGAAACAGTAGGATAGCTCTTTCTGTTTGTTGATTGTGTTACTTTCAACCAAAAAAAAAAAACCTGAACTTTAGTGCATTTTGAATTGGGTATCTAAACTTTAAAATTTTTCTTTTGCTGCCTCGACTTTCATTAACTTTGATTTCAGAAAATCCCCGTCAAGTTTCACTTGAATTAAACTGTTTCTGTCAAAGGAATTGCTTCCTTAAGTAATGGTATATTCTGTTTGTTTCCCAGTGAATAGAGGTACCTAAATCATACATACTTTTAAGCTCACAGGAACTTCATCTATTCAAAGAATGATCGATGAGCACAAACTAAATAGCAATTACTTGAGTGTCTTAGCATTCCAAGATGTAAGGTAGCTGCGACTGCATACAGATAACTCAGAAGCGTCTTGATATTAAGACATCCTACATCATTTATGTGGCATTGGTTAATATGCTATACTTTCCCTTTTTTCAACCTTTATGTGGTATTTGATTAGTACACTGTATTATCCTTTTTTTAGGTGGTACTCCTTATGCAAATTCACATAGTTATGCGTCTGGGCCAAACACTGGTGCCCCTTCAATTGGGCCCCCCCCTGTGATATCTAACAAAGCCCCTGCTACTCAGCCAGCCACCAATGAGGTATACTTGGTCTGGGATGATGAGGCAATGTCCATGGTAAGATAACATCCTTTTGATGCTATCTATTTCTTTATTTTGCATCATGATGTCTCGTTTTCTAAAATTATGCACTATGCAACAGGAGGAAAGAAGATTGTCTTTGCCGAAGTATCAGGTGCATGATGAAACTAGCCAGGTAAGTCATCACACCCTTTCCTTAATTCGTTCAATGGATCTGCAATACCTTTCGCAGGTCTATCTGGATAAGGTATGCAAAATCAGTACCTTCCAGAAATATTTGCTAGCACTAAAATGCATCACTGTGATTTGATGATGCATATAAACTATTATAAATTCGGCACATTCTTTTCGATTTTGTGGCCCATACTGAATTTTACCATCTATATTCTACTCTGTTCTATGTCATCAATGACTTCTTTAATCTCACCCTCTGCTCCACACCCTATGTATAATGATGATTTGTGGGCGTCGAAAAGGTTTGTAGGCATTTAAATTACTCTTTGCTGCTAGTTAGTTTTACAAACTGACAATCTCATGCTGCAAATGACTCGAGGGTTCTCATCATAGCACCAGGGGGAATGCGAAAAATTGTATGTATTTTGTTAATTTAATTTTAAATTTTTGTTCTATATTCTTTCTCCCTATTGCTAAACGAAGCGTAGGGATTTGAGTGGAACAAGAATATAAGTTTGCACTGGCAGGCTTTTGCCAAATCATAGCATATCTTGTTATCTATTTTTGGTCACAGTCGCAACCAGAGTTTGGTGCAGGTCAGCAGATTTCATTCAAGTTTAGCTCTTTTATATATTGTTAGATAAGAGAAGATCAAAGTACCCCACTTATGTTTTGTATAAGCTCTTTTTTCAGCGCAACTTATCTGGTTCTCTCTTGTTCAATATCTTTTAAAACAGATGAACTCCATTGATGCGGCTATCGACAGAAGGATATCGGAAAGCAGGCTTGCTGGTCGAATGGCTTTTTAGTTCTTTTCTTGAAGCTGCATCTTAAGCTGAAAATCGCATAACAAAACAGCTAGGATGCATTTTCGTTAGTGCCATTCTTTAGGGTCTTGTTGGCCTAAAATTAAGTGTATCTGACGGAGAAGTCATCTAAGATTTGGGCGCCATTCGTGTAACCTATTGATGGCTATTGTAACCTGACTTGATCAGTTTCTCAATTGTCTGACCTATCAAGATTGTAATCTCCTAGTTGACGGATCTGTTACATTTTTGTCAAATTTGATGTTTTCAATATAAGAATTTCTTTCTACACCTGATGGTGTGTGGTTGGTACTCTTTCCCTTCAACACTGCAGGGAGGCTCTTAATATAGGATGGCAAAATAATAGCAGGTGTGTGTGTGTATTTGTTTGTTTTGTTGCTGTTAGCAAGCATGCTATAGCTTTTTATATATTGACATAATGCAAGCTCATGTAAAGCTGGAGGCAACAAGCACTGAGGCTTATTATTGGGAGTTGAAATGAGATTGTAGCAGAAAAACCAATTACAGTTCCTGTTACCAAGAGTTGTTTGGAAGGATTTTAGTTTTTAAAAAAAAAGAAAAAGAAAGAACACTTGCAGCAGTTTGTTAAGCAATTCTAGCAAAAAAAAAACTAATAAATAGTGGAGCTTTTAAGATTCAAAAGCTAATTTCAGCTCTCAGAAAAAGCTCCATGCAATTTATTAGCCAGCAGCACCTGCAAACCAAATGCTTGTAGCAATAACAATACTACACCAATCTGTTGATTGGGAGCTGTTTCAAAAGTTGCTCCAACCCACAAAATAGGCCCAACTCATGCTCCTCTTTAGTTGCATATTCCCTCATTTGGCTCTTCCCCATAATAGAATCCCAACACCCAGAAGGTTCTGCACCCTTCTCTGCTAAGCTTTTGTCAAGGACTGCTCCTCTTGCAGACTTCTTTTCCTCTCCTCTCTCTCTCTTTCTCTCACTCTCTCTGATCTCTTGCATGTGACTGCAAAAAGATTCTTCCTCTTTTGTAGCCAAAAAAGAAACCTCCCCATTTCCTGTCCTTAACTGCAAAAAGAATACACATCACACACCAAAACAATACAAAAGGAATAACACATCTATCTATTCCATTTTATCTGTCTGAACAATTTCATGCACCCAGTGCACTGTGCTTTGTGCTCTTACAACATCTCAAAACTATCATTTAAATTTATTGCTTGCATTGTATGATTTTATAAAAAGCCTATATACACATATGTAATGTTTTGGGTACCTACTTTTTATGAAGCAAATGTTCTTAAGCTGATTAATATCTTACAGAATATATCTCTATTTAGATTCTGAGATATTAACCATCAATTATTATTATCTAACATGTGAATGAGTTGTATGGATACACCTGCTGCAGGTACACTTAAATCTTATCACTACTTCCATTCTCCATAGAGAAAGCCAAACCATCAATGGCAACAGAGAATAAATAGACCAACTCAATTCTCAAGCTTTTTAGTACAGTAGCAAACACTTGGACCCTACCACATCTGCCCCTGCTCTCTAAAAGGCAAACACCAACAACTTAAGCTCCCCCAACACCTTCAACTGATAACAACCCAACACTTACTACCCTACACTACACTATGCTATCCTAAATCATTCCATAAATATCTCCCTCTTGCTCCTACAACAATAGTCCACATGCAATACATATGATACCATAGCAACAGAAACAGATACATTGAATCGAATCAGAATGTCCATTTAATATATTCAATGGACATGCTCTGTCGATAATAATTCCTGCACTGATAGTATTTCTAGCCGGAAAAGCCCTGGAAAGAGAGAGAAGGAGAGGAGTCGAGGAGGCCGATGGCCGGCGTGGCGAGGCGGGGCTCGTAAGCGAACCCCCTCAGCGCTCTGCTGCCGCCGTATGCCGCGACGAACGGGCACGGCGGGGCCCACCGCCACTCTTTACGATTCGAATCGAACAGCAGCACCTCGGCCGCCGCCGCCGCCTTTATCGTGAATGCGACGACGCCGCCATTTGCGACGCACTCGAAGCCGCGCCCGGCCTCGGCGGCGCAGAAGCGGGCGTGGACGTCGGCCGGCATGCGGTCGGCCTCGGCCCACGCGCGCCCGCACGCCTGCAGCGCCCACACGCGCACGCTGCGCGGCACGCTCAGCCTGCTCTTCTCCACCGCCGCCACCAGCGCAATCTTCCCGCCGCCGCCGCCCTCGCGACCGTCGTCGAGCTCCACGATGCTCGGCGATCGCAGGAACCGCCGCATCGGCGGCTGCAGCTTCGACCACGCGTTCGCCGCCACGTCGTACACCAACACCGCGAACGGCGACGAGCTCATGCAGTAGAACCTGCATGGCGGCGCTCCGCAGTCGAAACATAAAATATTAAAACCACTGTTCTCTACCGGCATAAACTAACTACTTATAAAAATAAAAAAAATTACTCTTTTGTATGATATTAGAGCACCACCATGTTCTAAATTCTAGTTATTTCAAATACATACATATATAGCTAGTTAATTTCGTTTAATTTTAAACCACGTTTTTGAATATATGGCACAAATATTACGCCACGTAAGTGTTGAACATATACAAATAAAAAACCTTAGTCTCGAGCTCAGATATGAGAATGAGCGTTGAATATAAACAGTTGTAATTAAGTTAGAGATGAACGGTTGTTTCATAACACGACGACGACGACCTGTTGGCGGCGAAGGCCATGCGACTGGGGTCGATGTTGCAGAGGCGCGGGAGGGGGCTGGGGGGCCCGGTCCAGGGGGAGTAGAAGCCGGTGGCGGCGTCGGCGAGGAACGTCTCGGAGGTGAGGTTCTTGACGGCGAAGGGGGAGATGAGGTCGTCGCCGGCGACGACGGCGGTGATGGAGGAGGGGCCGACGGACAAGGCGGCGGCGGGGAAGAGCCGGGGGGTCGGCGTCGGCGGGAGGCAGGCGGCGATCTTCGATATCGGGTTGACGAGCAGGAGGGTCTTGGGGCCGGAGCAGTCGGAGAGGAAGCAGAGGAGGCCGCCGGAGGCGGCGGCGGGGGAGAAGGACTGCGGGACGAGGGAGGATAGCGGAATTCGATACCAAGAGAGCGTCGCGGGATCGAGAAGCATGGCGATGTTATTCGGCGGCGGCAAAGAGGAGGAGGAAGGAGGCGGCGGCAGCATCGATGACGACGATGAAGAGGAGGAGGAGGAGGAGGAAGAGGGAGGAGGGAGGAGGAAGAAGGCGAACCAGAAGAAGCGAGGGGAGAGGAGGAGGTGGGAGCGGAGGAAGGCGTCGGAGAAGAGGAGGGAGTAGAGGCGGCGGGAGACGGAGCGGAAGCGGAAGAAGGCGGGAGGGGGGAGGAAGGCGAGCACGCGGTCGAGGAGGGGCTGCGGGAGGCGGCACCAGATGCGGCCGTCCAACTCGTCAGCAGCAGCAGCACCTACACCTACCCCTGACGAGGAGGAACCGGCCGCACTGGCAGCGATGGTGGCCGACAACGGTAGCAGATTCATTTCTTTCAGTAGTAGCAGCAGCGGCGGCAGCAGCAGTAATAATAATAATAACAACAATAATAATACGTAGCCTTCTTGGAGGCAAGTTAGGGTGAATATATATACTAGTGTTGGTATATATAAATAAGAATGTGTGTATAGAGGATGTATATGTACTGCTAGGGATGTTGCATGCAGGTTGGTTTGAGACTAGTGAGAGTGAGAGTTTGAGTGTGAGTGTACATGTATATATATATATATATATATATATAGAGAGAGAGAGAGAATGCACATGTAAGAGAGGATAGTGTATGTGTGTGTGTGTGTGTGAGGAAGTCTACTTTATAATATTTATACCATATTATTTATCCCCATCTAATTATATTTTTTTAAAAATAAATATAATAAAAATATTATTTTTAAAATTATGATAGAATAGATGAATCCTAAAAAAACTTTTTGATTGATTGGGAGCACCATATTAGTAATATAAGTGTTGCATATCCAATTTTTTGCCCCGTAACAATAGGTTCAGAAGACTAATAAGTTGAGTGGGAGTATAATCCATAAGAAACCCAACGACAAGAGGCTCAACAATAGACCCAACGTTCAGGTGGGTTGAGTCAGGTCGAAGTTCGCCAACGCTATGGCCGAGCTTTTAAGTGTGATAGGTACGTTTTTTCTATCAACACGTATTTTTGAAATAGTTGGTTAGCGCTTACGATCCACAGGGAGAGGAGTTGGGGAAGAGAGAGGGGACAAGAGGGGGAAACAGTGGGAGGGGGTACGAAGCCGTAGCACACGACACGAGTTACACGACGTGACAAGGCCAACTCAAAAAACCCCCATGTCAACAAAAACAAAAAAGAAAAGTCATATGAATCAAGAAACGGACTACTTTTGTAGCTTGGTTAGTTCGGCTCCCGGGGCGGGGGCACCCAACATGATAATTTTCATATCTTAATAATTTATCATAATTTTCAGGTTCTTTGCAAAAAAAGATATCACGATTTTATAATTTTGTAAAAATAAATTACTTTTTGTTTTAAAAGATTCAAATCATTTTTTTTTCAAACTGACCTAAATCCTAATGATCCTTATTCTCTCTCTTCTTTTTTTTTTCTTTTTTCTTCAGCTTTTTCTCACTCCTCCACCGTCTCTATATCGCCGCCGCGCTCCTCTCTTACCTCACCCAAGAGTGAGAGGACGATGAGAAAGCTTGACTGGCTTGTGACCGTACTGTGATCGTTTTTGGCGTTCTCCGGCGAGGTCGCAACGGTAGAAACGAGAGTTGCGCCGCTCGTAGCGTCGCCGAAAATGGAGACAAAGGTGACGGAGGTGGCGGAGGTGAATGACGATAATTGCTGGTAGAGAATGCTCCTGAAGCAGATTCGCAAGTGGACAACGATGATAAGGTATTGGCGGTAATGAGAGAGAAAAAATTTGAGAAACGACTCGATATTGCACTATTTGAACATATATTACGCTATTTAACAAAAAATTTACACTATTTTATATAAAATATATAATATTTTTAAAATATTTCAAATCATGAACCAAACGACCTTTAAAAATAATCCTAGGTAATAATCTACTTTGAGCTATAATTCTACATCTCTTCTAATCCGAAAGCCACATTTTTTTTTCCAAAGCTCATCACTTTGTTTTTTTTTAACTAAAATAAAAAAGAAGTTAGTAAATCCTACAATTCTCTGATGAGAGGTTGTAGATATTTCAGCTCCTTTCAGTTGTGGACTTAGCATTTCTGTTAAGTTTACTAAAACAAAAAAGAGAAATGTTATTTATACACCCAACTTTTTGGGTATAAACCTTACCCTCTATAATTCAAAATTTTGATTATTTTTTATTTTTTATTTTTTTTTCTTGAGAGAAAGGTAGCACGCTACCCGATTCGTTTATTTCTTTTGGAACATCGGATACTAACCACCAAGTCCTTTGCCACTTGCGCTAGGAACGGTCGGTTTTAAAAAAAAAAATTAGTATTAAAAAAATAGATCGTGATAAGACTAGTAAAAATGTTTATTCTTAACTGGCAAGGTTGTAAATTTATATCTATTTTTTTTTATGTACAAGTAATATTGCTCCAACCAAATAGTGATGCGTCATTAGTGTTTGTTAAATTATTATCGATCACAACTACCCGATGACTAAATGGTAACATATTGCAACGAGAAGCTAAAAATTAGAAATATGATTTTAGGAGCTGTTTGGTGCACGTAGTTACAACTGTACTGCTATTGTAACTGCATTCGACATGCATTCATATTCACACATTTGAATTCAACTCCTTTAGTTATATATACACGAGAAGACTCGACTGTAGCAGTTGAAACTATACCGAAATTGGCTGCAGTTCCAACTGCAACACTTAAAGAGAGTAATTTTAAAGGAATGTAAGCTTACCTTGCTAAAAATCTTTTAAATAGATTTTTTTTTTGTTTTTTCTTCCCTACATACCGCGTGTTCTTACCATCCTATAACACTTCTCAACAACATACAACCAAACAAAAATATTTATAACTACAGTACTTTCTACTATTTTCAACCAAATAAAATGAATACAATTATAATTACTTTATTTTTAACTATCAGTATTTTTATCTATACAATATTTATAATTACGTCGAATTGCGACCTCTAAATGCTTATCGAAAGAAATGCTTTTTTACTTTTGCTGAGAGAAATTTTTTTAAAAAAAATTAAGAATTAGAAGCTATGCCTTCTACCCCGAAAATTCTATTAGGAGTGGAAATGAAGGTTTTACCGCTGGGTTGCAGAGAGAAGCTGTTGCAAGAAATTTCACGGAATTAATTTATCCTCTAATAAACGCATCATAGATAGTACTTTATCATCTTACTTTATTATAATTTTTAGTTTAAATTTTTTAGATTGTTATAATTAACGTCCACAGTCCAATTCAACTAATTTAAGTTGCCTTTACCAACGGGACAACAACTTAAAAAGTTAATTATAATAGATTTTAAAACAAATTAACTAAAATATTATTATGACAAACTAATGTTAAATAAAAAAAGGTAAAAATATATCAAACTTACTATTCAATTTTTTAATTTATTTTATTTGAATAAGTCAACAATACTTTAACTTCAAAAATTTAATCTAATTGCTTACTTAAATAAATTTATACTTCTAAGAATTATATAAAGTATACTAACTAAATCCGCAACGATAAACAACGTATTCATATTTTGAAGTCAAAGATTTATATATTGACCGGTTTAAATTAAACAAATTGGAAATATTATGTAGTAAAATAAAATTTTTTGAGAGAATGAATAATGAATTCATCATATTTTCCAGTTCAGATAAGTTTCATACATTAAAAAAAAAAAGTAATGCCTTATCTAGCCTCCTTAGAAAAAAAAAATTCTATCTAACTTTCTTTTAAAAAATATTCTCAATCTAGCCTCATTTTTATAGATTAGAAAAAAAGAGATAAATTAATAACTTTTATATAGATTTATATGTTAATTGGATGAGAGATTATATTTTTCTCTCTCCTCTCCTATTTTTCAAGACCTTTCTCTCACTCTCTTTCTCTCTCTCCTCCCCAACCACACCTTTCTCTCTCTATATTTTGGTATACTCTATATTTGTTGGGAAGGAGAGAGAGAAACAATTATTTCTCGTTACAATATTTCAAAACATAATACATTAAATTTAAAATTTTAAAATACTAATTCAAATATAACATCAAATATTATATAATGTAAAATCAACTCGGGTTTGGGTCCCGAGAGAGAAAGAGAGTGAGAGAAATGTTTTGAAAAATGGGAGAGGAGAGAGAAAAACATAATCTTTCACCCAACTAACATATAAACATATATAAAAGTTATTAACTTATCTTATTTTTTCTAATTTACAGAAATGAGGCTATATTGAAAATATTTTAAAAAAAAAGACTAGACGCGAAATTTTTTTTTTTTTTTCTTTCAAGAAAGGCTAGACAAGCCAGTACCGTAAAAAAAAAAAAAAAAAAAAAAAAAAAAAAAAAAAAAAAAGCACCAAAAACATGTCGATCGAGGATTGCTACAATCTTGCTGTCAGGAGCTGCGCAGAAGATATGTAGCGTGGGAGTGGGGAGAGTACAACACTGATAGCTAGTACATAGCTTTTCTCAAAGACAAGTGAAGTGTTGTGTTGTTGCTTTTTACAAAAAAACAAAACAAAAACAAAACAAAACAAAACAAAAGAAGAGAGAGAGAGAGAGAGAGAGAGAGAGAGAGAGAGAGAGAGAGAGAGAGAGAGAGGGAGATACATCAGGACAGTGACTGGATTCATACGTCCAATCCTGTGCAAGGACTCCCCTCCCCTCCTTTCCTCCCACCACCTTGGCCTTGATGGGCCACAGCAGTGAAGAAGATGGGTCAGTAATCCAACACAGAGAGAGAAAGAGAGAGAGAGAGAGAGTGGTGCATGGACCATGCATGTTCTATAAACTGAGGTTCCCATAATTCAATCTTAAAAACTTTCAAAATCTAACTATAAATCATCAGATTTTAGAATCCCAAATATAGTCTAGCGTCATATTTGAAATTTTGCCAAAGCTTGGGTTATGAAAAAAAGAACCGAGAAGGATGTAGCAGCAACGTCGATTAAAGCGTCAGCAAAAAAAGAGTCACCCACCTATGTATTACGGACACTTTTATAAGCCTCGCGTGTTCGTGTCGGACACTCGCGTGTCCGTGTCGGACACGTGGACACTTCTTGAGCGCGTGTAATGCCGATCCATAGCGCAAACAATTAAAAAATATATATACATATTTTTATTTTACTTTTTTTATGCATATATAATGTAAGAAGATAAATATTTTAGCTTTTTAATGAATGCATACAAATTTTTTTTGACAATATAAATAAATTATATATGGTGGAGAATTTTTTTTCTTAAAATATATGAACTATTAATGAAAATTTTACTAATTTTCATTCGTATGAGAAATATAACAATACTTTACCAAAATTAATATTTTATACATAATAAATATATATTATTATATCAATAATATTATATTTTATTAGCGGTGTCCATGCCGTATCCGTGGCCTAATTTTTTGAAAGCTGCCGAGTCACCGTGTCTGAGTCGTGTCGTGTCCCGTGTCCCGTGTCAGTGTCCGTGTCCGTGACGCCTAGGTCACCACGTATAAACTGACGTCGTTTATGTCAAGCGTTGGTAAAATATATTCTGACGCTTTAAAATCTCGAAAAATTAAAAATAATAATAAAATTTATCATTTAGTAAATTAGTTTGATACAATAGAGAGTTCATATAACGATAATTTTAGAAGCGTCGATATTTGCTATATTGTAGGGATGCCTAGGGATGCTTTTCCAAGCGCTGTCTAAAAAATATTCTTATATTGAGATTTTTTTATAGTGTATACTACAACTTTAGAATTATGGTTCAGAATCATCTCATCAGTCACGCGGCATATCTTATTTATGTGATTTTAGAAGTGCGCACTTAATATAATACAACTTTAGTTTAGAAGAGCTTTTATAAAATAGTAAAGTAGAGAGAGAGTTTGGTTTTTTTTTTGGAGAAAATGTTGCAGGGGTAGTGGGGATAGTTTGTTGCCATTTCCTATGTCGAGTCATTTTTCCTTCTCTGCACCTCATTGTTGCTATATTTGCTAACTTGTGGAGTCTCCTTTAAAGTTGAAAGATCTCCTTTGCCCCCTTTTCTTTTTCTTTTTTTTTTATGGTTATTATTATTTTTTATTATTATCATTATTATTGGCCCATGTATTATTATTTTGTTACTTTTAATTTGTTCTCATATAGAGAGAGAGACACAGGGGCTCATGATACGATGCGTTTCATCATGGGGGGGTTATTATTCTTGTTGAATATGATTGTTTTTTTTTAAAAAAAATTATATATATAAATTTAAGTTATTAAAAAGATAATATTTTTTAAATCTATATTTAACAATTCTCTCGCAGTTAAATGTTAGGCGCTAAAACAGATGAGAATTATTTCTTATAATAACTTACATTAGAATTGGTCGATCAGGTACTCGATTTGAAACCGTAGATCCTCATTTTGAATCTAGATTGAGCTATAATGCAGTTATGGAGTTTACGGAGATTGGAGAGAAAAAAGAAAAGAAACAAATTTTCTAGGGTTAATTTAGTCAAATCAATTAATAGTTCGCGGGTGCTAAAATCGATGCATTGTGGGCCACAACCCGCAAATTCACTGTTCAATGGCCCAATTTTGGCCCGGAGTTTACCTGGCCCGATCAGGCTCGTAAAAAATTTCGAATCTTAAACTACATAGGATATATTTCAAATCAGTGTCCGTGTCACTCATGCCAGAGAATAAAGAGTCTAATCACAAAAAATACAATAATTTTACGCTGAAATAATGTTTAAAAATAATAAATTGTGTCATGCAAATATTAAGTAGAATTACTATATCTGTCCTAGCAATAATAATATTTGTTATGTTAATTAATATCACCATCAATTTCTGTGACTCAAGAGCCCATGGATCTTTCAAGCTCCACAGCCAAACTGCTGATGAATATTTATTTTCTTTTTAAATTTATATTTTATTATTATTATTTGTTAATATTTTTTCCAAGTGGTTCACTATGTGCTAACCATATTAAACCCAAGCCTGGCCCAACAAACCTAACTTAGATCACAAGCAATCAAAAAGGCCAAATTACATAACCTTTTCTGTTTCTCTGCAACCAAGCAAGCATCATATGCCAAAACTAAACAAGGAGAAAAGAGGATCCAAATCTTAAAAAAAAAAGACTAAAAACTAAAAAATTAAACACAAACCATCATTCAAATAAGATGCCCTTGCCCTAAACAACTCCTAAAATCCACAATCCATCACCAATCCATCACAAAGGGGGTGACAAAAAAAAGTGTCTAATTGAAGAATCATCTCCAAAGCTAAGCTCTTTCCACCCCTCACCAACTTTTTTTTTCTTTTCTTTTTTTCCTCTCAACCTTGTAGAGCTCCTCTTCAACATCTTTTGATGGGTGATCCACACTTGTTTAGTCTTTTTATCACTATAACAACCCCATCCCCATGCTCCATAGTGCTTTGTGGCTTCAATAGCAAAGAGAAGTGCCCTCAAAGTGGAGAAGTGCTTTATTATGGAGCTGAGGAGGGAGAGCTACTTTGGACCATTTTATCTCATTCTCTACATCTCAATTGTGGTTTCCTTATTCACTCAATGTGGTAAGTATATGCATTCATAAATTGTAGTCCCTATTATGCTAAAGCTCAATTCCTTTTAGGTGTAGCAATTACAATTGCATATTTTTCATCAAATTTCTCGGTTTCGAGTCGAATGTACCATTCAGATGACACTTATGTAGATATGACTATCCAATTTGATAAAATATGTATTGGAAAGGAGCGAATTGTAACGAAATCTTAAATTCGACACCAAATTAGAAACTTTTAAAATATAGCACACTTCTTTCGATTTCATGCTTTTCCTCTGCATTGAATTAACAGAAGCAAGGAGCCTGAGGCAACCCGAGAAGCACTTCTCATTGATCAGATCATCGAAAAAGCCGACACCGGTGAGGAAACTCGAAGAATCATACTCACCTTCTGACCCATACTACTACCTTGGCTCACCTTTTGTACTACCCCCATATGGTGATGTGGGCCCTTCCTCCTCCCCTGAAATCAATTCCCCATTTTGCGTTTACCCCCCGGTATTCTCACCACCCCCGCCCTCCACCGCAACACCAACTCCTGGTATTCCAGCTCAATTCTCTCCGCCCCCACCAATTAACTATTCGCCGCCCCCGGTGATCACACCAAACCCACCGGGGGTGACCCCAACCCCTCCAACGGTCACTCCGAGCCCGCCAGAGTTCTTTCCAAACCCACCGGGGGTGACCCCAACCCCGCCAACGGTCACTCCGAGCCCGCCAGAGTTCGTCCCAAACCCACCGGGGGTGACCCCAACCCCTCCAACGGTCACTCCGAGCCCGCCAGAGTTCATTCCAAGCCCACCAGAATTCGTTCCAAGCCCACCCGAGTTCGTACCGAGCCCGCCAGGTTACGCTCCTGGCCCACCGGGTTTTATACCGAGTCCGCCTGTGTTTGTACCTGGTCCACCTATATTTCTACCACCGATAGTGTACCCGCCACCGCTAGGGCCACCGCCGCCACCGTCGGAGACAATGCCCGGGTTGTGGTGCGTGGCGAAGCCAACGGTGCCCGACCCGATCATACAGGAGGCGATGGACTACGCTTGCGGGTCGGGGGCGGACTGCGACGTAATAGAACCCAACGGATCGTGCTACCAGCCCGACACGCTGATTGCGCACGCGTCGTTCGCATTTAACAGCTACTGGCAACGCACAAAAGTGGCCGGCGGCACGTGCGACTTCGGCGGCACGGCAATGCTTGTCACCAGAGATCCAAGTAAGAGACTTTTAAAAATCAAATCAAACAAAATTAAGTTTGACACTATAGAAATGATTCAGTTTGGTTTGATTTGTTCACTACACAACATGCTAGCTAGTTGTTACATGGTTACAATTATTGTATTATTGCAACCTACATGACGTACATATAAGCTCATCCAACCAAGTTTAAGACACCATTATTCTACATGATCTTTTTTTTTTTGTCTCTCCTTTTTCTTACACCATTTAATTTGTTTTTTTCAGGCTATGATGGTTGCCGTTTCAATCTTTTATGATGATTATGAAGAGGATTAACGCAAGCAAAAGTGATTACAGCCGCAAAAAAAACACTTATGAAGCTATCCAATTTTTCAGATATTTACACTTGAGGTTGCCATATTTATATATACTGAATAAGAAACCCTTTTGTATTTACAAGTTTATTATGAAACTCTTTTGGTTTTTATTTTTAATTTTTGGTTGTAATAGGAGCAGCAGAGCTAGCATCTTCAGGACTTCTTATTTCTTTAAGATGTTTTAGCTTTAAGGATAATCCTCTTTTTTTTTTTTTTTTTCTTTTGATGAAGTTATGTAATAATTCATAATTTTCATGTTTTTCGTTTATATAATATAGTTAAAGCCGTCCTATCTGTGGCTTGAATACATAAAAAAAGAACTGCTTGTAATTTAATTTGTTTCTTCAATTCTTTTAC
This sequence comes from Puya raimondii, assembly GCA_016920855.1. Taxonomy (NCBI): domain Eukaryota; kingdom Viridiplantae; phylum Streptophyta; class Magnoliopsida; order Poales; family Bromeliaceae; genus Puya; species Puya raimondii. Next base: position 216,767,326 of record JABWPP010000050.1, read on the forward strand.
CTGCGAGAAATCTCCTTGTTCGATGTCATCTTCTTAAAACTATTCTATATGTGTTATATACAGTTTAAAAATATAATATATTAAAAGCTTAAATAACTGAATTGATTCGAGTCTTTCGAACAGAACATGATAATAATTTCAAATAAGGAGCTCATATGATACGATACCGTTTTAATTGATTTATACTTTTTTTTTTTTTTTAACAGTAAGTTTCAAGTTCGAATCCCGAGTCACGCTACATCTCAAAAATAAATTTTAATATATCTCAACCATAAAATTAAACTCTTAGAATCAACTAATTAATTACCAGGTATTTACTTATTTTTGCATTCAATATCTCCGAACAAAGAGTTAAGGTTAGTTGGGACCCACACTTTGCTTTTATCTGGGAGAGTCGCTGGGAGCTCCCCATCGTCTGCCCCATATTAAATTTGTTTCCGTCCAAAGATTCGTTAGATATTTTTTAATACTAAAATTTTAAAAAATTAATTTTTTAAAAAAATTATAATTTTAGAATAAAAATAAAAATAATTTGTGACGCAGTATTAGGGCTCCTCAGCTCAGAGAAATTCTACTATATGGCAGTCATACCACATCATCTATTAACAGCCAATCATATTTTTTTTTAAATAAAAAATAAAATAAAAATATTTTTCTATCAACTATAATAAAATAGATGAATTTTAAAAAAATAATTTGATTGACTGAAGTCTGAGACACACTGCATCAGTAATATGACTGTTGCATTCTTTTTTTCTTTTTTTTCTGCGCATTCTTTCTCCCGGAGCAGCACCCCATATTTGTATTGGTAAAAGGAAAATGTACGAATAGTCACTGTACTATCACTATATTACAATTTAGTAACTAAAATTTTCACTACCGACTTTTCTTTTGCTGTTTTCAAAAGCAGGTATTTTTTTTGGTAAATAATCATTCCATCTTATATGTTAAAACAGTATCTCCTTGGCTAGAACCCGATAAATGATAAGAGTAAAATAAGTATTTAAATTTACAAATTTAAATCATTAATAATATTTGTTTGGTGGCATTTGAACTAAGAGTGAAATAACTGTTCGCAAATAATTATCTATCTTTAAATTTTTTTAAGAGAACGGTACTTTAATACTATATATTCAACCCTAAGAAAAAGATTATAGACCCTCATTTTAATTTACTTTACTAGAGTTAAAATGCGCATCAAGATCAAAACTTTAAACATTCTGGTTAAAAGGTTTATGAACCAAATTGTAATATTGGGATACTTCAGGGACTGCACATACATTTTACCCTACTTTGCCCTTTGCCAAAAAAACCAGGGACTTCCTCCCCTGGTATTCAGAAACCATTTATTACAAATCCAAGGAAAAAAAAAAAAAAAACCAACAAAACCTGGAGCTTAGAAATTTTTGCTTAGATTCGTTTAATTTCTGTTGGGTATGGATGAAAAATTATAAATTTTGTACTAATTCTGCATTGAAAGCTCAGCCCAAATCATGATGGGACGTCTCTTCTTTCCCCCTCTCTTCTTGTGGACTATTTATAGATAGATAGTTGTAGAGCTAATTTCATCTGGGATTTAGCTTATTTCTAAAGCCCTTTTCCAATTTTCTATTTTCTTGTTCTGATTTGTAAGTAATGGGAGTGATAAAGGTGTGATCTTTGAGGTGGGTTCTTTGATTCTAGCTAAAATCTCATGTGGTTCTGTTTTGGGGAGCATTTTTAGGATTTTTAGTTGATTTATGAACTTGTTCTTCTGTTTCAGTGGCAGTGGAGTTGCTGATTCAATTTGAATCTGATTAGCCATTGGGTTTGAGGTAAAATACTTCTTAATCTTTTGTTTTTGTTTTGTTTTGTTTTTTTTTTTCTGGTTCTAGCTTTGTTGTGAAATCAAGAGGTGTCTTAAAAGTTGTATCTTTTCAGATTATGTAACAGATCTACATGCAAGCTTTTAGAATCAACTATGCTCTGGTTTAATTTTCCATCTTTTGGTTGTGGTGGCAACTTTGATTTGGTGTTTTATTTGGCTTTTGCTGCACTTTCTAACTGATTATTGTTAATCTTGCTTCTCTCTTTAAGCCTCTATTTATCTTCTTTGTGTTGTTTATCTCATGCTTCACTTGTTGAGTTTGATGAATAGATGTTTTGTGCTCATCTTATTCTTCAGAAGCCAAAATAGAGAATGATTGTTTGGGTATTGTTAAAATGGATGAGTAGAAGCCAAAATTAGGTTTCTTTAATTGTTAAACTCTTGATTGCAATATAACCCTTTCGACGAGGCTCTGCTTGAATTTAGTAGTATAATTTGTTAATCTAGTACTGTTTTTTTATGTCGGATCGTTGCCGCTAACCATTAGTCCCAAAAGCTCGAGCCGTTAGAAATACGCAATCAATTCACTTAAAGTGTATAGATACTGCGCCCATGTGTCTCGATTGTGACTCGGCCTAGCCAGCCTCACGCCACTTCGAACATGACTCGGCCTAACCCGACCTCCCGCCACTCGGCCCAACCTCGCTTATCGCCATAGGGCAGGATGCTGGCCCCCTTTACGCCAACACTTTAATCCTATCATAAGTCATTGTTGTTACTTATCATCGGCAAAATATGTTGCCATTTTGCATTGTCTTCTTAGATGTTTTCTTTTGTTTTATTCTTCGTTCTCCCCTCATATCATGTTGTATAGGAGACGCAATAACAACCTAATTTGATACCCCACAATCCTTTTCAGGTCATACAACTTCGACATCTTTAGTAAAACAGCTTCTGGAGAAGCAGTAGGAGCTTTGATTCTTTTGTAGCTACAACTTAGAAATGTCGATCCTGTCGAAGTTACGCTGCATCACTGTGGATGTCACGGGTACTCTACTAGCTTACAAAGGAGAGCTCGGCGACTACTACTGTATGGCTGCTAAATCAGTAGGATTGCAATGTCCTGATTATAAAAGAATGCATGAAGGTTTTAAGGCTGCGTACAGCGATATGGCGAGAAGGTACCCGTGCTTTGGACATGCGGCGAAGATACCGAATATCGATTGGTGGAGATCATGCGTCAAGGACTCCTTTGTCAGGGTAAGAATTATGTTCTGAGATATGTACATATATGTACACACTCTTTTTAGGTGTATACTTTTGCATGCTGCTTATGAATGACTTCAATCAATCGCAGTATTGTGAATAACTAATACTTATTTTGCATGTGTTTTGGCAATTGATTATGCTGCAGGCCGGCTATGAATACGATGACGAGACATTTGAGAAGGTATTCAGACGCATATATTCGTCTTTCGGTTCCTCGGCCCCCTACTCTGTATTTCCCGATGCGCAGCCCTTCTTGAGATGGGCGCGTCAGAAGGGCCTCACTGTCGGAGTCGTTAGCAACGCCGAATACCGTTATCAAGATGTTATTCTCCCTGCCTTGGGTCTGAATCAGGTTACGTATTATCAGCTCGTGTTTCATATTAAATTTAGACTTGTTGTTTCGATGCCTTCGGTTCAGGGATTTAATCCCCTCTTTCGCATTAAACTGAGTCATCCAGGAAATGAGGGGTAAAAGTCAGGGATCAAACCTCAATAAGTAAACATTCAAGCACTATTTTATAGTACATTGACAATATACTACTTCTGTTGTTCCAGGGATCTGAATGGGACTTCGGTGTGTTCTCGGGCATCGTCGGGGTCGAAAAACCCGATCCGAAAATCTATCACATTGCATTGGAGAAGGCGGGAAATGTAGCACCTGAGGAAGCACTACATATCGGGGACAGCATGCGCAAGGACTACATTCCGGCCCGCAGCGTAGGAATGCATGCGGTGCTTCTGGACAGATTCAAAACGCGAGACGCGGAGAGTTGGAGACAGTCGGGCGCGATGGTGTTTCCCGATCTCGTCGCCGTTCAGCACTGGCTTACCAAGGAAGAAGTGATGGCAGCTGGCCAGCAAGGGTAGAGAAATCTTTTGATGTACTAAAAATGAAAATTTTAGACTAGTATGGGGGGAATATGTCAAACTCTTTCTTCCCCCTTATGTGGTTATATGGGAGATAGGTCAAAAATAGTCTCTCTTTTACGACTTTCGACTGGATGAATATTTGGTTTTGATGAAGGGTGCTAATGCAATATAATCAATGATGAATGATGTAGTTTATGTGCAAAAAAAAAAAAAAAAAAAAAAAAAAAAACCTAATTTATGGCTTTTTCTTAATACTAAAGTAAGTTGCTTGCTTAGAAAAATATGAAGGTTGAAGGACACTGTAGAGATTCTCATGTATTTAGTATTTGGTGTGAGAGTATTTGATCGCAATGAAAATCGAATTTAAATATTGTCGGATCGTTGACGCTGACCATTAATCTCAAAAGCTTAAGCTGTTAGAAATACACAACCAATTCATTTAAAATATACAGACACAGCTTCCGCGGATTTCGATTGTGATTCGGTCCATCCAGTCTTATACCAGTTCGAACATGACTCAGTCTAATCCGGCCTCACGTCATTTCGAACGTGACTCGGCCCACTTGGCCTCCCGCCACAGGGCAGGATGCTAGTCCATTTAAACTAACAAATATGTGCATATTTTCATCAACTCGGAACATTATAAATATGCCATATATGTGTGTTGTTTTGAAAAGAAATGTGAATATCATTCTTCCATGAAAAATGACTTAGAATCCACTAGTTCGATTTCTAACTTCAAAAAAAAGAAGTAAATATTGCAGTTCAATGGGTAGCAGAACTGAAATTTTAGACAGATTAAAGAAACAATGGTGAAATTTTCAGTTTACCCTCAACCAAATGAATAGTAAACACAACATCAGCATACAGTTTATGCGTCAGTCGTCAGATCCGTAAAATCGATTTTCATTTCATGAACCAGTCATCGGATCTATTAATTAAGCATTTTAAGTGCTAACGTCATAAAAAATCAGTGCACACACATCCTATGACTGCAGGCCTGCTGCTACCTCCCACTTCTGTTCCCATGATTGCTTTCCATCTTCCCGCTCGCCTCGCCAAATCCTTCACCTCCCTTTCATCCTCCTCTGCCGCCGCCGCAGCCGTAGCCGTCACCTTAGAAGAGATCGCCGCCAACCGCAAAGGTTCTTCCTCTCTCTGCAAAAAAAACAATCGATTACTCTAAAAGCTTAAGCTATCGTAGAACGATATTCGAATTCAGAACCTGATGCTCTATTACTCGGCTAATCTATATCATGTTTGATGAAATGTTTGACCCAACTAACGAAATGCCATGTTACGTAAGTAAATTGAGGATCACTAGGGGCATTTCTATTTCACAAAGGAGCGTGAAAATTTCGATCCTCAAGTAGTCTATCTTGTGTTCGATGAAATGCTTGACTCAACTAATGCAATGGTATGTTATTATACGGCTTTCGAGGAAAACTCAGATCGAGGTTCGAGAAGTAAGTACGGGTGGTGGATGATTTGAATTTGATAAAATTGCGTAATGCACTCATACAAACGTTAATCGGTCGAATATGCATACATAGACGCTATTATATTTTGAAACAAAAAAAATTATTGTGTTACACAGAAGCATATATGATAAGTTGTTACTAAGAACACGCAGTTGAGCCATCCTTAATCCCCGCTTGGCGTAACAAGTTAACTCCGTTTGTTTTTTTTTTTTTCGCTTTTAGGTTTGGCAAAAGTTGTCCTGAAGAAAGGAAAAACACAAATTTTTCGAGATGGGAATCCAATGGTGTACAGTGGTGCCGTAGATAGAATAATTGGTCGACCGCCTCCGAGAACTGGCGATGTAGTGCTAGTAGCAGACGGATCAGAAAAGCCGATTGGGTGGGGTCTTTACAATTCTGTATCAATGTTTTGTGTCAGACTTATGCAGCTAGAAGAAGAGGCAAAAAGGTAATTTTGATTTTTTACTACTTCAGATGTTTTGGTCATTTCATTTTCATGTTTAGCATAATGAATTAATTTTTTCCATGTATTATTCTCTTCTTTTTTTCCCTTTACAGAGATCCCTCTTGTGCTCTGAACATGGAAAAACTACTTGAAACAAGAATTTTTGCTGCTGTTGATTTACGTCAAAGTTTGGGTCTACCCTCAGCTGACACAAATGCATACCGTCTTATTAACAGCGAAGGGGATAGGTATGGCTTGTTTTCTGATTTTTACAATTTTCACTAATCAACATATCGCATCTCAAACTACATTGTATGCCATTTTGTGCGTCGTGCATTGACGCATGTCAGAGCATTTAATGCTTACAATACTGCGTATTTAGTTGCACTGCGTATTATTTGTAGACTTATTTGCTCATATTCTTGTATGAAAGTATTTATTATTGAACTTTCTACGTGTTTGCGTTCCATGCAGACTTTCTGGCTTAATAGTGGATATTTTCGGTGACGTTGCTGTTATCGCTTCATCTGCAGCTTGGGTTGAGAAATACAGAAAGGAAATTGAGTTACTTGTTGGTAATGTTAGTGCTGTTAACCATATAAAATGGAGATCATCAACTGATATTTTGAAAGAAGAGGGCCTGGATTTATCGGAACAAAATGACTCTAGTCCATCTCCATGCTCAGGGAAAGTAAAGGTGTAGCATTGTAATTAATATTCTTGCAGTTTGAATTTCTAGCAAATTTGAATACCGCGTTAACTTTCATTAGTTCATAAATCAGTTCTATTTTCAATGTCTATCAAGCGATATAAAGTCAGTTTTGAAGATAAAGATTTTTTATAAGGCACGTTAGAACATGGTGAAAACTACGAACGGTTTTGCAAAATATACATATATAAAAATACAAAGCAATCTAATTACATGATCTACCGACTTAACTAGATATTTTGATACCCAATCTTGGTTTGGTAGCTTCACTTTTTATATTTACTTGGTTCCAGGTAGTAGAGAGTGGCATTTGTTACTCAGTCTCATTGGATGGTCAGAAAACAGGGTTTTATGCAGATCAGCGTGAAAATCGCCACCTCATTTCCTCACTCTCAAAGGATCAGAGAGTGCTCGATCTTTGTTGCTATAGCGGCGGTTTCGCTCTTAACGCTGCAAAGGGTGGAGCCACTAATGTCCTTGGTAAAATACTGTAAGCCAGTAAACTGCATAATCCTCCTGTGTTAATTGAATTACAATTTGCGATATTAAGTGCATCTGATTACTTGCGAGCAACCGATATAATACGTAGACTTTGATCTGCATTACATTGTCACAGACGCACTGGTGATTCTTTCAGCACAGTAAATTTAACATTGTAGTTGTGACCATTTTCAGGGATTGATTCCTCAGTATCTGCCATAGAGCTTGCGAATGAGAATATCCTTCTCAATAAGCTGGACCCTGAAAGAATCTCATTTCTCAAAGAAGATGCAACCGAGTTCATGAAAGGCGCTGTATCCAGAGATGAATCATGGGACATAGTAATACTTGATCCTCCGAAACTGGCACCGCGGAGAAAGGTGCCTTCTTCATTGCTTTATTCTGGAGTTTGCTTCTGAAATTTAAATTTCTCTCGAGTACTTGATTCTGTAAATATTTCACACAGAAATTTCTCTCTTTTGTAATACGACGTAGGTAATTGTCTTAACTGTCGTCCTTTTTAGGTGCTACAAAGTGCGTCGGGCATGTACAGGAATTTGAACTCACTAGCAATGCAAGTAACAAAGCGAGGTGGCCTACTAATGACGTGCTCGTGTTCAGGAGCTATGACTCAAAGTGGTCTATTCCTGCGAACTCTTCAGGCAAGTTACAGTTTTAGTTCCGCAAGATATGTTTTCTCACTTGCATGACTTGCAGATATTGTTACAAACATTTTCTCAAATTGACGACCGCAATATCACGGTACATGCAATAAATGATAACTAATTTTCTCATTCTAAGCATGTCTTGTGAAGGGTGCTGCATCAATGGCGGGAAGAAGAATCACGGTTCTACGTCAAGCTGGGGCGGCCTGTGATCATCCTATCGATCCGTCGTACCCGGAAGGCCAATATCTTAGCAATTTCTTGCTCAGAGTGATGTGAGAAAACATTGTTAACATATGAATCTTTTTTCTCCTTACTATCTTTTGTTGTAATTTCTTACTTTGTCCACAGTTGATTAAACTTCATGCTGTGCCATCAACTTTAGCTTCTTAGTTTACAGTAACTACTATTAGCATCTTGCATGTCATTTTCTTCGCTCTTAAACTACATGATGCAGGGGAACTGCTTGGTTCTTCTTGTTCACTGATTTACGAGGCCTGGTAAATGATTAAATAAATTAAACTTTTTTTTTTTTTTTTTTTTTTTTTTTTTTTTTTTTTTTTTTTTTTTTTTTTTTTTTTTTTTTTGGTGTTGGGTACAGATATCTTTGTAGCCTATTTTGTAAGGTCATCCTGTTGGATGTTCAGTTTTGATCTTTAAGTTTTCTTTCGACCTTATTAGATGCCGGAATAAGTTACCCGGGAAAACTTGTTTGTTATGAAAATTTTCTTCTATAATTAGAATTTTGGAGATTTTTATAATTTGGTAGAATAGTATATCTCATCTACGACAAGATTTATCTTATTTAAAAAAAATGACTTACAAAGTTAACTATAGAATATCATTCTAAATAGAAAAATGCCACGAGAGGATGTACATCTTACGCCCTTGATCTAAGAATTGATACACTCTTTGGAGCATTAGTTAAAAAAATAAATTAAAAAAAAAGTTTGATAAGGCAAGTGAATTAGTATAAGGCCACAAAAAGCCTATGGGTGTAAAATTTACACCCATATATAGAGTGAATTTGGGTAGCTTTGCTCTTCTAGATATATGACACTCATCTACAAGCTTTTTTAAGTAAATATACTAAACAAAATGTTCATCCATTCAAATGGGACGCAAATTATTAAATATTGTACCCAAAAACAAGAGAAAATTGTAATATTGGCAAGGCCATTCACTACTTTCGGAAAACCTAACCAGCAGTTTTCAGCAGTCAAAGAATCAAAAAGTTGTATAAAATATTTTAACTAAATTACACACGCAGAGAATTAAAACTCGTTTCCATACAAAATCTAAGAGCCTACCACAAGTATATAGCTCACCCCCAAACAGATATATATACGATTATGTAGTTAATATTTGTCTCCTCATGAGTACAAGATACATTTCTAATATGAAAGGTGAGCCGGCAAACCATGATACAGAGTATCTGGAGTCAGTATTCACCGGCCAGAAGGATTTCTGTTCCAGGACAAGTATGATGGATCTCCGAGTTTCCTGCAAACAGAGGTAATAGATGAGAATGCTGCATAAAACAGGTCTTAGAGACCAACTATATTGCATGAAGAAAGAACTGACCAAATTAAGTATAACAAAAAAGAAGAAGAAAAGGAACAGACAAAATAGAAGCATCGCATTGTTATTTCAAAAAAACTCAAGCACCATTAATGAGGGGGGGAAAAGGACGTGAACGAGGATCAATTGTTGTAAAAGAGATGATACTCCCAAATCCTTATTGAGAGCAGTGAACACGATAAAACAATGTGCATGGTTTCAAAAGTTCTTATTGCAAATTTGTCCAAAAATTAGGAGAAAAACAAGATGGGTTTTCATAAAGTTTCCCGCGTATTAAGAGAAGATGAAAGGAATTTGTATCTTATGAGATTTGTCAAGGTCATGGCAATAAACTAACCAAGTAAACAGTACTGCTACCAGGATAAGCAAAGACAAGAAAAAAGACGCTTAGCGAAACAGCATATCTTCTAAACTGAACATTTTCCATCAAGAAGTTACTCCGTCAAAAAGTTACAAGTGCTGTTAAATCTAGACGGAGAGGCAGGAGATTGAAATAATGAAAAAATATACACTGAAATCAGTAAGTTCAGGTATCATTATATATTTTAACCTCTTGCTTATTAGCAATTTAATAGTAAAATAGTTTGTAAATTTAATCTGCTTCTCATCTAATCCATAACTCGGTTGGTTTTACCTAAGCTCGTGACTTATAAGTTGCCACTAATATAATCCATAATTTGCTCACCTTGGTTTTATCAAGTATACGATAGTAAATGATGTCGCCAGAAAGAAGCAGAGTCCACCCACAGTGAGGTATGCAATGCCAAGGAAGTCATTCTTTCCTCCAAGCCAGCTTGAGGTCGAAAGCACCAGCTTCTTCTTGCCATTGAAACTGTACGTGTTGTAATTGTTCTCCAATGTCACCGTTATGGTGTCGTTCTCTTTTAGATCAACCTCAATTCTCCCATAAAACTTTCTGAATGTTGGAAGTGCTGCAGTGCGCATCCAAACAATAAGATCCTCTTGTTCGCTCAGCTGTTCACATTAGAAATACCCCAGATCGATATCATTTTCGGTAATAAGTTATTCATGGCAGCACAAAGAATACTTAAAATTTCATAAGGAGAGGAGTTCTTAAAGAACGTCCAGGCTAATCTTGAAATTGTATATTGTTGCAGGCAAGACTACAGGTAATTAGAAAAGTGAACTGTAGATTTATTAACAATGCTGGCAAGTAATGGAAACAGACTTCAATCCCTGAAAAAAGTCTACAAATATCCCTGTAAAATCTGGGTTTATGCATGCCCTTCGAAGTCACAGTCTACATGCACACCTGTTTACTTCAAAAAAAAAAAAAAACATTCTTTAGATAACTTTCAATACAAAACATACATTTCCATGATTTGCATGACTCCCAAAATTAAACGAATGGTTTTTGGTAAGAAACTATACTTTCAATGGCAACTTATGAAAATTCAAATTTTGCATGGATATACTTGGATAGATGTTTTGGAGGGTTATAAATGTAAAAAATCAGAGTGATTTCTGATTACCAGACAAATTTCTATGTACACTTACAGATTTGTTAGCATCAAGCGTTCCACCGCCTATGAGAGTTCCATTCTGGAAGTTCTTGGGAAAGACATCCTTTCCAAATTTGTGGTCCCTGTCGCTCTTCCACGAAATGTCTTTCTTGTTCACCGTCAAGTTTTTATTGCCATGCGTAAAGCTGTACGTATCGTTGAACAAACTCCACGCTATAAGACCACAAGGAACAATTGGGGAACCATCTGGGGTGGTTTTCTCTGGGTCGCAATAGTTCGTCTCATTTGCCTTGCTGGAATCTCTCAATTGTTGGTCATTTCGGCTCTTCACATACCTGAAGTTTAATTGCATTACCACTTAAAATAGCACACTAACATATGAGGGAGATTTTGTATATCCACCAAATGTCAAGGTTATGTACAGACCTTACTTGAAATATAGCTCATCTTCAAATAGCTACACAGACTTTAAAAGTTTAAATTGTACCATCTATGTTTTAATCATAGTTTTTGTTTTAGAAAGAACTTTGCCAAGTTCTTTTAGAACTTAACAGTTACCATCTATACAATATTCCACCAAGCAGTAGGATAATCCGTTTAAGTTATTGGATTTTCTGTTTGAAAAGTTAAAAATACCGTTAAGTTCTGACAAACAGGTATTTAAATCAAACACACAAAGTTTGACTGTTTTTCAAACGCCAGTTATTTATTTCACCGTGCCGTATATATTTACCTTTTGCAAATTACTTAACTTGGTAACTGATATAAAGGTTTTGATCTAAATTTGACTCAAAGAAGAGTAGAGCACAATAACCTGTTCAATACCAATACCACCTACGAATAGTTTAAAAGGTGGAGGATGTATACCTCCTGTGGTTTTGGTAGAAGTTATCAAGTTGATAGTAGACATAGATAGGCTGATTCATATCCTTTGGAACCTGCAAAGAAACAAATATTTTGAACTAGTAACCAGGTAATTGAGAGTAATTAGAAAATTATAACTAATGATTATTGCAATCCTTCAATTCTTCAAGGCGCAATTTGGTTCAGGGACAAATTTAGATGAGGAAACTATTTTTGTTCTTTGGGTTCTCCCATTATCCCAAAGTAAAGAATATATAAATGTCTACTTTAATTAGTGAATTTTCCGTAGTATAAGGAGGATAATTTGATATATGCCTCGTTGTCCCCAATAACAAACACAAACCTAAGTCTACCTTAAGAACTATCGTAAGAGATATGCAAAAGCGGAATATCATTACCGTGAGTACTCTCGTGCAAGTTTTGTCGATCGCTTTATTTTGGATGTAAGAAAGTTTATCGTTGGTCATGTTATTCGGCACACAGGCGGCATCATATCGATCAACGATTTCAACAACCTATCAAAGTATATTCAAAACAATAACCAAAAGATATATCAACAAATATAGCTATTATCACGATAACGAGATCAAGAGAAACATGAAAATTCTAGCTTACGTTATTGGAAGCTAACAACGCAGCGACGCCGATAGGAACGAAGATGACTCCGACAAAAATGAATACCGATATGACCTACACAAGATTATCATCTTCATGTCAATTAAGCCTAATATAAATCTCCTAATCTACAACAAATATTGAAAAAAACATGTTCTAAAATCACATGAAATTTGTGATAGCTCAACATACCCATTGGGGAGTAAGAATCGGCTTACACGCCGGAAGCTCCTGCTGTGTGAACTTGGAATCTGAAACAGAACAACCCAAAATCACACCTTTAAAAGAGTCTAAAGCTATTAATAGAAATTCCAAAGCATATTTTTGATCAAAAAGTCAACTGGTTCTACAGCAAAACAACCAATTTGAGATCTAAATTACCCTACAATTATAGCAAGTCCACAGCTAGCCGAGTACAATAACTAGGAAAAACACAAAAGGAAACCAAACCCTAAGTCGGAAAAATAGCAATTAAACACCGAAAAAAGGAGCGATTTTGACGAGAGATTTACACTTGGGCCTTTTCGAGTTCCTCCTCGGATTCGCCCCATCGCCCGATCCGGCGCTCGATCCAGCGGCGGAGTCGCCCGTGTGGTTCATCATGGGTATCCCAAAATCAAAAACCAAAAAAAGGTTTTTTTAGAGAGATTAGAGATCTAAATCGAAGTGGGTTTCGATCGAATGCGCCTACTTATGGGGTTTCGCCTAAATCTACGAAGCTAATCTCCTTCTAAATAGGAAACTCTCCCCCTCTTCTTCGTCTTCTTCGTCCTCCTCTTACTTTGACCAAGGGAGGAGAGAGAGAGAGAGAAAGGAGAATGGATCGTATTCGTATTTGGCCGGCGAAGAGTACACGGAAAGAGAGAGGGGGGAGAAAAATAATAAAAAAAGGGTCAAAATATCGATAAAATTGAAGGGGAAAAATTAAAAAAATATATTATATAAATAATAATAATAATAATAATAAAATAACGCGCTTAGTTCGTGCGACGCATCAGTAGAGAGGCCTACATAATGAAGGGGTGAGAATAGAAAAACGGGGGTGAGAATAGTATTAACAAATAGATAAAGGTTAAAAATGTAGTTTTCGACCCTAAACCCTATGCAAATTTGTATTACGCCCTTAATTTCTAATTCTTTTTAATTATTAGGAAAAACTTTAAATATCACCCATGTGGTTCAGCGATTTTTCACTTTAGTACCATGTGATTTAAACTGTATCACTTTAGTACATGTGGTTTTATTTTTCTCTTTTCGTTATTCCCTCCATTAATTTTTTTCGTTAAATCGATGAGAAAGTTAAAACCACATGATACTAAAGTAAAAATTTCGTAAACCACAGGATACTAAATCAGAGGGGGGTATCTGAAGCTTTTTTTATATATTTTAACGGAGAGTTAACGGAGGTACTGACGGAAAGAGAAAAATAAAACCGCATGGTACTAAAGTGATACACTCTAAACCACAGGGTGCTAAAGTGAGAAAGCGCTAAACCATAAGAAATATTTGAAGTTTTTCCTAATTATTATAGGAAAATAGTGTGGGATGTACACCCCAAATGGGGTGTACTCGTAGCATTGCTCATTATTATATTTCGAATGAAGTACAAGATAATTTTAATAAATTCTTCAATTTAATTGCCTAAAGTTAATTAAAAAATATATAAGTTAACCATGTTGATTCAATTCTTTATATCACTTGTCGGATCGTTGGCTCGAGCTGTTAGAAATACGCAACAAATTCACTTAAAGCGTACAGACACAGCGTCCACGGGTCTCGATTGTGACTCGGCCCCACCAGCCTCACCCCACTACACCTCACGCCACTACGAACATGACTCGACCCACCCAGCCTCACGCCATTTCGAACATGACTCTGCCCAACATGGCCTCCCGCCACAAGGCAGGATGCTGGCCCATTTAAGCCAACAACCCCCCCTCCAGCACCTGCATACATTCGCAGCATGCGGGAATCGAACCTATGACCACTGGCTCTGATACCACTTGTCGGATCGTTGGCGCTAACTATTAATCTCCAAAGCTCGAGCTGTTAGAAATACGCAATCAATTCACTTAAAGCGTACAGACACAGCGCCCACGGATCTCGATTGTGACTCGGCCCCAGCAGCCTCACGCCACTACGAACATGACTCGGCCCACCAAGCCTCACGCCATTTCGAACATGACTCGGCCGAACATGACCTCCCGCCACAAGGCAGGAAGGATGCTGGCCCATTTAAGCCAACATAAAGTACAAGATAATTTTAATAAATTCTTTAATTTAATTATCTAAAGTTAATTAAAAAATATATAAGTTAACCATGTTGATTCAATTCTTTATAACTATAAAATCCAAACAGCTATTCATTCATATACAATCATCTGGATAGCAGCATACTAATTGTTATACAGATTGTCGTCTTTAAGGCCAGAGATACGATTCCTGCTTTGCGCATTTGAAAATTGATGATAGATTTGTACAAATAGATGTTAAAATTTCTACGGTACAACATAAATAATAAATAAAAGTAGTTAATAGAAGTGTATGCAGGAGAGTTATTTTCTCTTTCTAGAAGTGATTAAAGTCACATCTCCACCTCATATTTTGGAGCGACACATTTTGTTTCAAAAACTCCATGATATGATGTACGAAATAACAAGCCCACTTTCTTTCTAGAAGAGTAGTAGTTGCACCTGCAGGGCATTATCATTAGTCTCACACATTTGATCATATTCAACAAGAGCATATAAAGTCTATGGTTTGCTTTTGAACGTTATTATTACTTCGTTATCGAAAACTAATCTGATCATAACTAATCTGATCACGACTTCAATGAGTTCGCCAAAAGGCTACATAAACGCGTATTTGGCGTGGCTTCTAAAACAACTTATATAAAACATCTGAATAGACGAAAGATTCTAGGTTATTATGGGCTAAAATTTTAAAGTTTTTAATTGAAACTAAATTCTCGCGTGGTACTGATAGGAAAGTGTTAGGATAATTTTAATGAAAAAATTCTGAAGGATATGTGGGTCAAACTAAAGAAAATTGTATTTAAAATCAAAAGTTTAAAACTCTACTCAGCGTTTTAAAACCAGAAGGATTAAAAGGATTAAATTGGAGCTTTTACTTTCGGAGTACAAAATCTCTACTTAGCTTTTCATTGCAACATTGCAACAGAAATTTAAAACTCTTTTTGTCTTTTCAATGCTCCACTATTAGAAACAAAAAAAAACAAACAAACAAACAATTGGTCGGAAAACTATTCAAACAGCACTTACGTAAAAGCTTCAGCGAGGCCAAACAAAGCAATTTTCACCATCCCAAAATAGAAATTAGATTCAATTAAAAGGTATAAAGTTCATGTGCTAAAATATATATATATATATATAAGGGAGGAGTACAGTAGCACATAACAATCAAGTAGAATTCAGAATACAAAAGAGCTAAGAATGTGACCAATATAATGAGCTATAGCATTATAATCACTTTGTACTGTTTAACATTCACAGGAAAACAACACCAGGAAAAAGGCAAAAGTTGTAGAGATATTCACACTTATTAGAGTCACCAAGAAAAAAATAAAAAGAAAAAAGACAAACAGGAACTGCAGAAACATAGCAGATAGATATTAGAAGATTTTGCACCAGAAATTAACAACGCAACTAGCGAATTCCTCTCGACAACAAACATTGCAAAACAAGATGCAAATAATTAACTTCGGTTTACTTTAGTACAATACCATGCTCGATATAAAATCTCACGCTGACTCGGTTTTCTCGTGTTTTTTGTATCGAAGTATCTCAACACCTAAGTAATCGATAACACTACGGACGGCAACATGCGGTTTTCCGACCTTCACACGAACAGCAGAGATCTGAGGGAATTTGAGAAGAGTGGTATTCGCAATAAGATGAGCCACAGATTCCAGAAGATTCTGCGATGGACCCTCCACTACTTCTCTAACTATCCTGCACAATACATATTCAAAGATTGAGAAACCTAAGTGAATGATGCAATTTGGATAAAGAAGGAAAGAACAACAGCTGCATATTACTAGTTTGAACTTTAGCTTTGCTTCTTTCTTCTGTTCGAATTTGAAGTTACAATTTATGTAAAAAAAATTGAAAGAGATGTTCATCACATTATAGATTGAATTATGACATTTAACAATATCAGACTGAGTTAGAGAAAAAAGAGAACAACTTTGTCAAGCAAACAAAAATGGATGTCAAATACAAGAGGGAATAAAGAGTTACAAAAAGCAGAATCCAGTTAATCATTAGCTACATTGTTGATGACAATCCAGTTTTTGATATCTATAAAGTAATATGTTAACGACATAAATTAGAGACATATAACAAAATTAGACAAGTACAACAGTTTCAAGTGTAACAAAAGTAAATTGTCGAGAACTCGACAATCTGGAGAGCAACCAGATCACATTACACACAAAACCAAACAATCAGAAAGAAAGAAAAGAAAATGTTAAATAACATATTTCAGAAAAGGAATTACCTGTAAATGTCAGTGTAGCTAACAGTATCAGATAGATCATCAGTTTTACCAGCAGTGCTTAAGTCTAACCAGGCATCGACATCCACGACAAACTTCTGACCAAGCTTCTTTTCCTCTGGCTTCACTCCATGAAATCCGTGGAACTGCAATCCTCTTAATATCAGCTTGTCTTCATCAACAAAATTGCGATCGGCCATAAGTACGCCTATGAAAATAGCATTACTCGGTCCTTTTATATAACATCGAAAGCATATAACAGTGTAGCTAAATAAAAAAAAGGAAAAATTTCAAATACCACCCCTGTGGTTTCGCACTTTCTCATTTAGTACCATGTGGTTTAAAGTGTATCACTTTAGTACCCTGTGATTTCGTTTTCCTCTTTTCGTTGTTCCTTTCGTTAATTTTTTCGTTAAATCATATAGAAAAAATTTCAGATAATCCACCTCTGGTTTATCGAATATTCACCTTAGTACCTTGTGGTTTTAACTTCCTCACTGATTTAACGAAAAAATTAACAAAAAGAACAACGAAAAAAGAAAAACGAAACCACAGGATACTAAAGTGATACACTTTAAACCACAGGGTACTAAAGTGAGAAAGTGCGAAACCACATGGGTGGTATTTGAAGTTTTCCCTAAAAAAAATGTCTACAATCATGAGGTTCTAAATGTATACTAGAAGTTAATTTGTTTATGAGGCTTCTAAAGATTGAAATGAAAACCCTTTGACTCGGCTCTTTACTATACATGCCTATATTTTTTCCTACTCAAATGTTCAACATCCAGGTATCTCTAAGAACAATGAAAATGGGAAGCAACACCAACAACAACAAAAAGAAAAAAAAGGTAAGAATCAAGCTGATTTACTTCTACGGTACTCAAACTATCTTGAAAAAAAAAATCAACTCGGTAATGCTTTCATGACTGATAAGGTCGCCAACATCCTACTAAAAGGATATAAAATGTCGGATACGTTTGGCTTGCTCTGCTGAAGTAAATTAGTGTTTTGTTGGATCAAAAACCTCATATAAATCATCATTCTACCTCTTCTTACTACGAGCCAAACGTAAGACCATTGGAAAAGATCGAGCAAATTAACACTTCCCATTGAACTAACATTGCCTTTGAAGGCGCAGCGAACAAATTAAAGTTGAGGAATAGCCCTACCTCAAACTCTATACTGTATCAATCATTCATCAATGTATAACTACGAACTAGAGGTGCTAGATTACTTATTCGAGTCAGAGAAGTTATAAATATGGCGCAGTGAGATTTTGATGATTAAAAGGTTATACGTTCATCATGCAGGCCTTGGTTTTTTACCAGTTGCGCGTGCGGTGTGGAACCGCACGCGCAACCGTCGTATCCAAGGTCCTCAACCGCGCGGCCAAACACCCACATAATCATGGTTTTTGCTGCTTAGAAGCTACAACACCATTTGTTCCGACACACGAAGAATTAGGTTTAGGAATTAGCATGGCCTCAGCTTGAAATCATCTTTTGCGTGCACTAGCATTAGATTGAAAGAACAAACTTGATCATTGTTTACAAAATATGAAATTTCTAACATGGTTTCTCAAACAAATACAAGTTTCACCCAATTCTACAATTTATTCTAAAAAGAAAACATATATACAATTCCTCAAACCCCAGAATCGAATATTATTGGAGAAATATATTGAATTTACAGCATTAAATTTTGTTTCAAATGGGTGAAATGGTACTAAATCCATACAAATTCATTGGAATGTAACAATTCCACACAAAAAAAAAAAAACAAAAAAAAATCCTCTAAGCCTAAGTAGAGATTTACTCACCTTCCACCCCAAAATCCAAATTTGTGAGTGATTTGATTAGTTTGGTTGGAATAATAAAGATTGAATCCAACCTCTTCTCCTCTTCCTCTTCTTCTTTTATTTCGCCTCTTTTGATTCCCTTCCAAGTGTGGGATTTTGGGTGGGTTGGGTTAGAGCGGTGGCGCTTCAAAGGTAAAAATGTATGATGTGTCCCTCAACTATGGCCCATTATGAAATGCCTCCTTAAACTTTAGGGTTTGGTGAAAATGTGTAGAGACACTCCCACTATAGCTCGTGTTGAAATAGGTCCTCTTTTTTTTTTTATTGCGACTCCTCACCTTCTAATTTTCTGATTTAAATTTTTATATTGAGTTAGGTTAAAAGTTTTATCAAATATAATGACTCTAGTAGTTTTTTTTTTTATTAATTAGTTTGAATTAATTTGCCAAAAAATGATTAAAGTTATTCAACTTTATAAAATTGCCAATAAATTTGATAAAATCTTCAAAATTCTTTGACTAAAATCATTAATGGAACTTTTATAAAATTACTAATAAATTTGATAAAATCTTCAAACTTTTTTGACTAAAATCATTATTGGTGTCTTAATCAAAACAATAAATAAATAATAAATAAATAAATAAAATTTGAGGGCTCCATTTCAAAGTGGTACATTTTTACTTTAGTTTCTTATTTACGCATATTTAAAGTTTTGATTTTTTATATATATATAATTGAGTTATTCTATGTGTTCATTAAAAAATTTAGTAAATTTAATAATTTCATTAGCTATTAATTATAATTTTATCTTCTAAAAAACAATTAAAATTATTGAATTCTATGGAATTACTTATAAATCTATTAAAACTTTCAAAATAATTGATTAAAATTATTTAATTCAAAAAAGTTACATAGTACGTTTGAGGGGTTCGTTTCAGAATCGGCTATAGTTGAGGGGGGTCTTCATTTACTTTACCATCTTTTTTTAAAAACAACTCTCTCTCAATGGGCCCGAAACAAGGAAGAGGCCCAATAACGTTGGGATCGGCCCATTAGCCACTTTTCTAACAATTCTTTTAGATTGGCAAATCCGTGCTACATGTAGGGATGCAAATGGATCCCGGTTGGTGGAGCTCCCGCCAGATCCGGCCCGAATGGGATTATAAGTGGGGACCAAAAATATATAGAATGTAACCCTCTCCCAATTCGTCCCGATCCGCCAAGTAAATGGAGCTGGAGGCGAGAGACCTCTTTCTTTCTTTTATCCGTCCCAATTCATCAAAAACTCGCTCCTGCCTCGATCCGTCCTGAATAAAGCGGTAAGTGGGGGTCAAAAATAGGATTAAAATAAATCCGCCCCGATTTCGCACCGACCCAACAAGAAACGGAGCGGGATGTGAGAGATCACCCCCGTCCCCGGATCCGCCCCATTCTGTATCCCTAGCTACATGTGGCAGCGGGTTGCCAATCTCAAAGCAGGTTAGTTTGGGAGAAAATAATAATAATAATAGTGGGGATGGTCATAATGTGAGATCGTTCCATCCGTCGTTCACGCAGCTTTCAGATTCGTATCGTCTTCGTGATAAATGGCAGATGAAATGGTCTCATCAAATTTTTGTTCCTTTTTGGGGCCGACGTCCAAGTTGAGGAAGGATTCATGCTCAAATTTTGCTTCAGATTTCTTTCCCGCTCTCTGTTTCTCTCGCTTCTTCTATACTCCGCAATCGATCGACAGTAGATTCAACGATCTCTCTGTAGAAATAAATTTTATTGAATTTTTTCGTATCTAATCTAATCGATCGCCAGAACTAAATTTGATAATGGTTTTAAATAAGACAACTTAAATACCTACAACGTAACATAGACATATAAAATAAACTCAATTATGCATACCCAATAGAATCCAAGGTGCTTTGATTTTCCCACAGATGATTTATATACATTGGAAAATGAGCCGTAAATATATTCCCCTCTCATTTAGCTTTTTCCCTTTTATGGTTTAATTTTTCCTGGCCCCTTCCAAAGCTTACAAAGAAGTTTCCTCGAATCTTACTGAAACTCCTATGCAGGGCATTTCTCTCTTTAACGATAATTTGTTACATGCACCCGATGCGTAGTTTACGAAGCTCTCAAAATCAAAATTTAATTCGTAGGACTCTCTTTATTAAAATTATAAACTTTAAACACTTATTTGTTAGATATATATATCTATAACATTAGATTTGATTTTAAAATATTAACTAAGTATCAAATATTAAGTGCAGTGCATGAGATGTACAGATACACCAGGTTCAAGGAACACGTACTTTCTCCCCCTTTAATCTCTCTTCATTTCTCTTTGACCCATAAAAGCAAACTGCACCATCTCTCCTTTTCTTACCAAGACCACAAAAAAAAGAAAAAAAAAAAAGAAAAGAGGAAGGAAAAGCTTATCCAAGGAGTGAAGTAGGGAGGATTTATATATAGGAGCACATAAAACTTGTCATTAGAAAGGAATGTAGAGCTATTAACTTAGTACTATTATAATGCTTATGAAATATAAATATACATATAAATATAGTGTATGAGGGGTCTATATGTTCTATAGAAAGAAGATAAAGGAAGAGGAGATACTCTTTGTCTACCTTGCTCAACACAAAAGGAGGATCGAGGTCCAAATAATAAGGACCATATCTCTTGCTTTAGTATGAATATCTTCTATATGTACTTGTGTGTGGTGTAGCTCATAGCTAGCTAGGTCTTCATGACATATATTATTATGTATATATAATGATGTACATATATATATGTACGTACTATATATGTCTCAATTTTTAGATTTCATTATTGTTTGTAGTTGATAAAGGAATAACTAACTTGTGCCAACTAACTTAAAGCAATGTTTAAAAAGAGTTGGGAACAGGGAGCAGATAATTTATATGGATAAAAGAGATAACATGAATTGTATCATCTAATCATAACATACTAGATCATCACGGATCCTCTAATCATAGCATACTAGATTATTCTGACACTATTTTATATTTTTGGAGAAGGATTAATTTGCCTGCTTGTAGAGTCTCCCAAATTCCTTCCATTGTTTTGAGAGAAAGATAACACGCTACCCACTTTATTCATAACGTAAATGAACTTGGCTACAGTCATGAGATAATCAGGTCTCTAAAAGAAAAGCAAAAAAGATGTATCAAGTGCTGCAGAACCCGAGAGACAATTAGGATGTTATGCACATATCGTGGGATTACTCCCACATGTCTTTTTCTCTCCTAACATCAATTAACAATTGTGTTGATGATCCGCTAATGCGGCAAAAAATACTCCACAGTAAAATACTCCCAAGTTCCTTCCAATCTTACTGAACAAGATATATAACTTTGATAATACTCCTCAGTAATGAAGCTTAACAACATTATTGATTTATCCTTTCATCGATCATCCAACCATATATAAGTAATATTAGCCTTACTGTAGAACATCCTATATACATTTAGAAGTGCATAATGGTTTAGAGTCATGCCACATAATTGTTGATTAATATAAACTACTAATAAAAGTCTCTTAGGCTCATGATTTGGATTGACCGCTAACCGTTAAGATAGTAGTTATGTGGGGATACGAATTCACACAGTATATTATTTTCCTATTCCTTTCATGAATCGCATGAAAAATAATCGTATGTTTTATAGTAAAAATAAAAATAAAAATAAAAATCATTCCTTAGCCGCTTAAACTTGTAGAGGCAAATGTTGTTTCACACATAATTATATATTACAGGAACTCATCCATCATTAAGAAAAGGATGATCAACACATGAGTATTAATATTACAAAATTCCAATATTGCATTATTGGACTTGAGATTCATGCATGCTAACCCTAGTAGCATCAAACATCTAACCATGAGGTCCAAATACTAGCATGTGTACCATTACTAAATTTGTATCTTCCTAATTACTTCCACTCATCTAATTATTTAGTAACGAAATCCACGCCTTAGTTATCGCTTTTTCTTTGTTTTAAACAAACCTCACCCTTAATTAAATAATTAGGACCCTCTAATCATATGATTAAGCCTTTCGATGAGAAGAGAAGCTCTTCTTGGAGATGGTCTCTCGAGCTTCGTCGGATACTCGACTAACCTCTTTTCGCCACCGAAGTCGCCATCACTTGAAAGGATCGGCTTCGCCTCATACGCATCCCTCGTTGAGTCCATTCCAATGCGAGTATTGATAACAGTTGATGGTGCAACTTGAAGATGATTATCGATATTCTTATTAGCTTCGACTTCTTGTGAGCCAGCCATGCATGCTGCAAAGGATCCTAACTCTTGAAGTCGGAGATCGTCGGCCCAAACCCCGACAATCTGGTTTTCCCCGTTACGACAGTGAGGATTAACGGGCCTTTTCTTGCCTAGACAAATCCTCTCGTCGACGGTCGAAAAGAATTTGTCGACAAGAGGTCGATCCGTGTGGTATTGCATGTCTAGCCCATAGTTTGCACCGTGCAAGTGTAGATCGTAGGGAGAATTGGAAAAGCTCGGAGAATAATTAGAACCGATTTCTTTCATGGACGACATGTCGATGACTGCTTGATTTCCAATTTCTTTATAGTCTCCTGATCCCGCGCTCTCCGCGGCGAGAGTTTGAAGTGCTTTCTCTAACATAGTTTGCATGTACTTCCCTTGAGCCTCAATCCTCATTTGTAGGTGCTTTTGAACCTGCCCACAAATTCATTCTTATTGTGCAATTAAACTATTTTTATTTTCTTCTTTTTTTTGGAAGGAAATGGATATATAGCTACTTAAAGGATAGTTTTTTTATTTCTTTCACCTCTACTTGCTCATGCAATCTTCTATGGACTTCCATCTGCATCCTCAGCGCATCATTATTAGTATGCAAGTTCCTGCTATTTAATTATAAAAATATTCACAAGTTAATCTTTAATAATTTCAATATATCCAATTTCTTTTTGGTATATATATATAAAAGGTGATCATATATATATATGTTATAACTCACCTGTTCATGTTGCGGCCCATAATGCTTGATGAAGAGGCTGCATTTCTTTGGAGCTCTTGTGTTGCAGCTGAAAAAAATACATATATAGTTGGAAACAGGCTATATATAATACTTAGAAAAACAAATTTATATTTATATTTAGGTTAAAAAAAAGAAAAAGGAAAGATATTAAAGAAAGGTAGTGCTTAAGGCCCATGATCATAGTTTTGCTTTACATGAAAAGAAGAGCACATGTGAAAAATTGATATAACCATGTGTAAAAGATGATATCATAAAAGGGATGTTTGTAGTTTGATTTCTTTCTCACCATCCTTAATGGAGTGTTCAGTGAATTCCTTGTGTGGCTGCTTCCCTAACCTAAATTTCTGCAGTAGAATTATCATGAAAGTATTGATCAGAGAGAGAGAGAGAGAGAAAGAGAGAGTGAGTAATTTTTTACATGACAAATATATTTCAATTGAGTGCATGTACCTGAAGATGGCTCTTAAGGTGGTAGAGAGTGAGACCCTTAACACCCATAACTCTCATGATAGTTTTTGGAGTGGCCTCTAACAAAAACACAAAAACAAATTTCATCTCATTAATTTGTACATAGATTGAATATATATGTGCTGAAGAAAAATTGAATTGAGACAAAAAGTCAATTAAGAAAGATATGATGATGAAGAAGAAGGAGAAGAAGATATTAAGAGGGGGGCCGGCTCGCACTGTCGGGTCCTCCGAGCTGAGCGACGGCATCGACAAAGCGATCGTGAAGCTCGACCGTCCATCGAAGCCGCGGCTTCGGATCGGTGGTGAGAACAAGGCCTGAATCCCCCCCTTGCACACCCATGGACCTTTCATGTGAGCTATTCATAGTTGGCTTCTTGGTAGGGAACATTCCCCTCTCTCTCTCTCTCTCTCTCTAATTCTCTACCTCTCCTTAATCTATGGAATTGGAAAGAGATTCAAGAATAAAAGCTCAACACAAATATATGGAGGAATAGGGTTCCCTTTGTTTTTGGAGAGAAACTAAGACCTCACCTCTCTCTCTCTCTCTCTCTCTCTCTCTCTCTCTCTCTCTCTCTCTCTCTCTCTCTCTCTCTCCTTCTAATTCTCACCTTGATCTCTATTCTCTCCTCTCCTATATCTCAACCTTAATTATATTGGAAAAAGTAGGAGATGTTATTCTAAGTATGTGGAAAAATAAAGCTAGTAACCAAATTGAAGCTAGGCCCTTCCTTTGCTAAAAGGTGAGGGAGAGGAGGGAGAGAGTATCTTTTATGGGGAGTGTATATTACTCCTTTACTCAATCTCAACCACTCATCCCTTTTTAAATTAAAAGAATATCTATTATAATTGCCATGAATACAGAAGGAAAAAAATATATTCTGAATCAGAATACAAATAAAGTAAGTGATCAGTGTTTGAGGTTACTAGGTCATCTATATATCATCTATCTTGCACAAGCCATTGATGAGCAGGTAATATAATATTAATTAATTTATATATGGCATTAAGAATGTATATATATATATAGAGAGAGAGAGGGAGTCCGACTATTATACTCTTATGAGTACGATCGTTTTCGTATTCATAAATTATTTTTCATAATAGAGCTTTCAAATCAACTATCCATATCGTTAAACATAATTAAAAAATTTAAAACTTTTAGAAAGCAAATTTTATAATTTTGACATCATTTACCTTACGATCAAACGATCTTAAAATTGACAAGTTTTAACAACAGGTATAGGATGTTTGCTAGTTCAACGACGTAAGAGAATCGAAATCGGTTGAATTTTTAATAGAAAATTCTATTCATTATCCTAGTAAAGATTAATAACTTCGATCTTAAATTGAAGAATTCGATTCTCTATTTTTAGGAGATCTTCAATTTTGACCGCTCATTTTATGCCCGATTGATGGACTTCGATCTAAAATTTTATGCCCGCTTGATCGTTCAATTTTCTAGAAGTTTTAAATACTCTGGATCATGTTTAACAGTATGGATTATAGATTCAGAAGCTCTATCAACGAAAGTGACTTATGAGTACGACGGTCTCCGTACTCATAAGAGTATATATATATATATATATATATATATATATATATATATATATATATATATATATATATATATAGAGAGAGAGAGAGTCCGACTGGAATACTATCGATAGCACCAAGGGCTTGGTGCTATCGAGTTTTCCACCGTTAGATTTAACCTTTTGATTATTTTTACCCGTTAGATTATACTATTCAACCAACCACCAACTCAACCCTAGGGTGCTATTGAACTAGGCTGGAATACTATCAATAGGAACGGTGGAAAACTCGGTAGCACCAAGCCCTTGGTGCTATCGATAGTATCCCAGCCGGACTCATATATATATATATATATATATATATATATATATATATATATATATATATATATATATATATATATATATATATATATATATATATAGTCCGACTATGGTGCTTTTAAAAGTACCAAGCACTTGACGCTTGTAAGTTTTTCGCCGTTAGATCTACCCCTTTGACCATTTTCACCTCTTAAATCATGTAATTCAACCAACAACCTGCTCAACCCTATAGGACCACTATCATTCTAACTGCACATTCTTTAATCCAAGAGCCGAAAATCTACAAGCACCAATGATCACTTGATACTTTTAAAAGCACATTAGCTCAATTATATACATTTATAAAGTAACCAATAGTTTGTGGTTGGGTAATGGATCCAAGGATCAATGACTCACTATGAAGGGTACTCCAACACTGAAGTACCTGAACCATTGGTGATGTGATAGGGGAACCAAACCTTTTATTGGATATATATTTTCGTAATCGGTATAAAAGATTATGTAGTACGTGATAGATAAGGGTGTGATAAAAAAATTAGGATGGATAATATATTTGGCTTTTAAATTATATTTTGAGAATAAAATAAACTATTTTTTAGGTAAAATTTTTAAGACTATTAAATTATAAATTTCAAGATCTTTTAAGAAGTAAAAATACTAACTCTTTTCTCTCAGAAAGAAAGGAAAAAAAAATTTCTATAAAACACATAAGAAAATTTTCGCAATATATAAATTATCATGAAAAAATCTATTTCAACGTCGGAATAAGGCAAGGGAATGGATTCTCTCTTTTCTGACAATTACCAGAGATTCTTTGAAAAAATTTCTATAATTATAACAATAATTTTGTTAAGATTATACAAACTAGGCTACTATACTATTAATAGCACCATATTAGATTTTCGAATGTTGGATAAAGAGATATGCACTTAGAATGATAGTGGTTCTCTAGGGTTGAGTGGATGGTTGGTTGAATAGTATGACCTAACAAGTGAAAATAGTCAAAGGGGTAGATCTAATGGCGGAAAACTCGATAGCACCGAGTGGTTACAGACTTACAGTGTAATAGCCGGACTCCAATTATACTTCTAAATTATTAATTTTCTATTAAATCACTCTTTCAAGCATCATGAAAATAAAAATAAGTTCACCTTCCATCTCTACTATTTGACAAAAATCACTAATTATATAACTCTTTAATCAGTACAAATGATATAATTCATTATTTTATCTAATACATTTTTCAAAATTGTTAGTCACACGACACGGCACGGATTTTGTACCTAGTCCACAAATGTTACTATCAACTCATTCCACAGAGAAATATATGTATATAACCAAAGGATTCCACATAGTGTACACGTGCAAAGTTGGTGTACGTAACCTAACTTATTGAGCCGCAAATGATGCATGCATATCCACTACCGGCAATGTTAGCTTAGATTTCAAGCACTCATTTTGGAGATGCTCTTCGTATTTTGACTAAATCCCTGTCGAAAATATTATATGCTTCTTTTAGGACACTTGCAACTTTTGGGATGGGCGAAATTCCTCCAATTACAATATTTCTATTGCAGTAAAAAATATGGAGTATCAAAGATCTGTTTGTTTGTTCAAAAGTCTATTTTATTTATTTTACTAAAGATTTTTACTGCAACATATAAAATTATTAAAAAAAAAAGTTGCAATTAAAAGTCATTTTCTTATTTTTTTTCTATTTTTTCCTCTTTCATAATCGACTTCGCCACCACTGAAAAAATGGAGCTATAGACGAATTTAATTTACATCAAACCGAACAATTAAATTAGAAATTTACGGTCGAAAACAACTTCACCAACTCCACTTTTGGTGAAACAAACATGGGAAAATAACTAAAGGTTGGCTCGTTGTATTAAAAAAAATAAAAACCCTTGGGCTCCAGCAAATTAATGTTACTAAAGTGATCAATATCAACCAAGCAAACTTGGTAACAGAAACAATATATGACAGAGCTTACAATACATGATACAAGTTAAGAACAGTACCAGTAAAACTTTAAGGCCCCGTTTGGTTCGGGGGTTAAAGCGGGGATAACGAAGTTATCCCCGCTATTCCGCCAAACGAAACGAAGTTTGGCCGGAATATTTTATCCCGGTCAAACTTCGTTATTCTCGGTTATTCCGGAATAGCTGGGATAAACTATTCCATCGTTTTGACGGAATAGCGCTATTCCAAGCTTAATTCTAAATTTAATTAAGATTATAAATTTATTTAAACATAAATTATATAAACATAATATATTTAATTAATAATAAAAAAATAAAATATCCAAGCTAGATTTATAATAAATATTATTTAATTAATAATTTATATATTAATTTATTTACTAATTAATTAGATAATTAATTAACTATTTAATTTATTACTTTAATAAATATTTAATTAATTTTTTGAGTAATTAATTCATTATTTTAATTAATTTACTAATTAAATAATTAATTATATTGTTTAATTAATTAATATTTTGAGTAATTTAATTATTTTCTTAATTAATCATCTGACTATTATTAACTAATTTATTTATTAATTTATTATTTTATTAAATTATTTGTAATTAATTAAATTATTAATTACCAATTAATTTATTTATTAATATTAAGGGTTTTTAGCAATATTCATAATTATTTAGTATATTAAATAAGTTAAATTATTACTTAATTAATATTTCGTCTTAATTAATTAGATAAAATATTATTGTTTAAAATTATAATTATTCTTATCCTCGCAATTCCAATCAAACCATCCAAACACGATTTTTCTTATTCCCGAGAAAAATCTACTTTTCATCCAAACGCAAAATTGATTTAATCCCCGCTTATACCTCAATTTATACCTATCCCTGGAATAGTCACTTTTTGCTTATCCCCGAACCAAACGATACCTAAGGGGGAAAAAAAGAATAAGGTAAAGTAGTTGTCTAGTGTAACATTATTAATTGACTAAGCAATGTACAGTTTGGAAACTTGCTTTCTTGTTTCAATCCGCAGATAGATGATATTACTGCGAAGCTTCCTACAACATGCACCACATGATCATAAAGCATTTCCAAGATGCTCATAAGAACTTGATTCTCTCAACAAATAATTTGCACATAAAACATAAGTATTCCCGACAATTCGTTTATGAGCAAACTAAAAAAAAATCCTATCGGTTACGTCATTCATAAGCCGAGGCAGCCTCCTTCCTTTTGTGGCCCCACCGAGGCGTGGTCTCAATAAGCTGATGCGGCATGAGCTGCCTCTCCTTCCTGGTTAACTTCTTATAGTTACTAACCCTAAGTTTCGCGATTTTGGCCTCCTCTTCAGGTGTCGTCTCCCTCACCACCACAGTGAGCCGGCATTTGGGTCTTACCATGATCCCGCACCGCCCTTTCGCATGGTACGATAGCCGCTTTAGATAAATTCCTTTGCCGACAAAGGCTTCATCTACGGGGCCAAAACAAGAAAATGAGGAGATTTACTTCAGAATTGAAATGATGAGATTTACTTCGGAATTGGAACATTTTGTAGTTTTTCTTTCATAAAAAGTCAAAAAATTGACTCACCGACTAGGAGCTTATCGGGGTCCAATCACGCCAAACCGTGATTGTGGGCTGCGTTGGCACGGGCTGAATGGATCACCTGAGGTGCTTACCAAGAAACAAATTGATGAGTGCCATAATCCATTTAATGTTTGGTCAGATCTAGTAATCTTATTCACACTCAATGCCTATCGGCCTGTCTTCTGCAACAACTGCTCTACTACACAAAGCAGAATCCTCCAAAACCACGCACTTCGCTAACATATATTCTGCTTGTGCTCATATGCTAAAGTGAGATTTTAGGCCCCCAAAAGCAGAAGCTCCATTTGATGCTTCTGCTTCTAGGAAAGCTCTACTAAAATTTTTTATCTGTTAGTGTTTCTTCAAACAACTCTGCTCTAATAATACTTCTTCAGATAAGCACTTCATCGTGAATAGAGTCATTTATGTAGCAAGGGAATAGGGGTCAGCAAAATACAATGCAATGAAATATCTAGTAAATCAATCAGACCTGATAGACAGTCTTTGCGGCTCTTTTCACTGTTACTTGCAGCTGCAACAGGGCATCTTCAACACGCATCCCACGAACTAGTTTGGCCACTAGATTGATCTTCTTAGGGCTCTGGATTACACTTCAATATAGCTCAATCATTTCATATGTCAAGGCAAAACTCAAGCTTTTTGCAGTTAAATTTACTATTCCATATGATAGTGTTGAATAGATACCCCAAAATAAACAACAAAAGCAAAACATGTTGAACAAGCAGTACAATGTCTGCTATATGCCCCGCATATAAGTGAAATTATGCATGCAAATAAGCAAGGTTTTTAAGGGCATGCAGGCAGACATCAACCATTGAGAGGTATTTGGGCAATATAGCATATTTCCAGGAGTATACAAGTGGAAACCCATCATTTTTCTCCTTTACCAATGTTGTTCGTCCTTACATGTGTAGGTGTATGACGCAGTGTTCACATGATAAAGTTTGTTCATGTTACAGGTTATATCATCCCCTTCATCTAAAACCATAAGAAATGGTTAGAATTTAACTTTAACAAAGAGAAGTTATCAACTTAATATTTCCAACCGCTAGGATAGGATAAAACATAGTCATCAACTCCAGGCTAAGACATGTGAATCAGATAATGCATACTAAAAATAACAACATTGATAAACTTTTTGCTAGAGGAGGTTAAAATGCATGTCAGATAATTGAAGATTTAGAAAATAAAACAATAAAAGAAGGAATCATGGGAGCATGGATAAAAGAGTATTTCGTATGTTTCCACCTGTCTGATATCCTTCTTAATAGCTTGAACCGTCAGAGGTTTAGAAACTACACCTTTTTTCTCAGCTTTCATAGCTTCTCCCATCAAGGGAGTCAAAGGAGAAGAGATTGGAACCATATTTGTTTCTTCCCCAGCGAGCAAACTCCTCGTGGTGGAAATTTCCTATAACAACACAATTATAAAGTCAGAATCCAAGAGACAAGGATAAAAAAAAAAATCAAACAAGACAAACAAGGCAACTCATAAAAGTGAAACAAGATCAGTGTGACGACATAAAAGATCAGCTTAAATATAATGTCCTGACTATTTCTCGTTTAAATGTATAAAAAAGAAGTTATCATAAAGAACTCATAAGTCAATAATTCTTAATGATAGTACAGAACCATAGAACATTATTAACTTTCTAAACTGGTAAGGATGTATTGAGCCTTAACTAACCTAGCAAAGGAGTTTTCTCAGGACTAAACTCTGTAAAAAGACGTTCAGCTATAAGCAGAGACCCTGTTTCCCCCATACTTTGTAACATGGTTTTCAGAAGAATAATAAAGCTGCAAATGAAATTTAGATAAAAGTAGATCCCAACAAATTCCTCACCCTCAAAGATAAGGAAAAACAGAGACACATCTTCCCATTAAAGAGGAGATAGATCATAAAGGAATAACCCAAACTAACAGGCTTCTATATATCTCATCAAACTCATGCACCAAATAAAATGTAGGAGCCATCACAGTAAAAGCATGCTGGATATTGATGTAAAGATTCGGTGCTCGACATTTGTTGAGTGCCTGTGCATAGTATTCACGTATTGAGTATGAATGGTAACATAGAAATGACACTACGACTTTTTCCTAACTCCAATTAACAGAATAAGCAATCGAAGTAATGCAATCTGAAACCATCAAAACCACAATCAATAATATACATGTATAGTAAGAGTTTATTACAGCATGTTGTAGATATTGATCCAATGGCCCTTGATTTCTTCTCTAAGCAATATCAGATGCTCCCCATACATGTGCAAATCGTCCAAATCGTCCTGCATGGCTATGCGTGTTAATTTTGGTAACTAAACTCTTTTACAAGGAGTAGCTTCACTAATATACAAGCTTATAAACAGCGACACTTCTAGTAGTGAATATGCAGTTTCTTTTGTATCAGAGAAAAAATCCCCTTCCGAACCCTTCTATTAATATATAAGAAAATACCAGATTATGAGGTTCGCGAGCAGCAGTATGTACCTGGTAATGAATAACATTTTGTACTGGTACTATATGCAAAGCCATGTATTTCACGGTTTTGCCCCATGGTGTTTTCAATCTGGCGAAGAGCAAACTGCAGATAACCTTGCCATCTCACCATCACTAAAAAAGTAAAAAAAGCTTTTCAATCAACAACTGTTCAATAAAAGATCAGATGAAATCAAGAAATGCAGCAAGGACTTATTAAATTTATATATAAATTATCCAATGCACTGGGGAATCTCCTATTGCAAAAAATATGTAAATTAACTTTCATAAGCACAAAGAGAACTACACAACATTATTGCACTTGATTATATGCATTCATATTTGGTATACAAACAGATACGGTAACCTAAACAATTTTCTCTACTAATTTTTCGGAAAACCGAGAAAAGCAACCCAAGCAAACCCACCATCTTTGAATCCAAACTACAGGTCATTCTTCATTATTTTTTTCCATCAAATCATACAACTACTTATACAGATGTATTGAATGGCCATCTCAGATTACCATTAAATTCGCATAAAAACAGGTGCCTTTTACATTGCAGTAATTAATCGTTAATCTTACGATTCTTACCATTCGGCATCTTATATCCAAACTTTTAAGTAATCTCTAGAATACATGGATAGTATACCACAAAAAACGCACATCTAATGCACCCATTTCTATTCCAATCACATATACTCTTATCTCAAACATGATGAATCTTCCAACAAGCTAATAAGAAAGCTTAATTGCAACAGTCAAAACTATGATAAAACTATAACAAAAAGCTCAAGTCAATTGCCATGCCACTTTCCACCTAAGCTAGTTCGCAAGTGTAAAAGCATCCTAAACCAAGAAATCTAAAAATGAACCTTCATAAAAATAGTTTAGTTTAAGAAACATTGTTGGATTTAGAAGCCATTGATTAAAAAAAATAGTGTGGTCTTGATCATTTGGCAGTGTATTACATTTACCGAGGTTAAGGTTATTTTATGAAGCAACTCACCGATACTAAATCTATCAACTACAATTTGGCATGTGGGGCATAATTATCTGATTTAAATTAGTCCACCTTAATCAAAATTACAATCACAAACAACAACACCATAAAATTAAGCACAAATATGACAAAATCAGAGCCTGCGATTCCGCACCTGAGCGAGCGATTGGTCAGCGTCGGCGTCGAGGGCGGCGACGGGTGGGACGCCCTTGAGGACGGTGGCGGCGGAGCTAGGGCTTGGCGGCCGAAGACGACGAGAGTTGAGCCCACAACTTTAGCACCAAAACCCTCGACTCGACACTCAAATCGAAGGGAAAAACGGAGAGGAAGAGATCGAAAAGCTTCGCTTTGAATCTAAGGGAGAGAGAAGGGGATCGAGGAATCACCCAGGATTTTGAAGTTGAGAACGCCGGGTCTTAGTGTTGGGATTTGGGAGCAGAGAATGGGAAAAGAGAGAGAGGGGGGAGCGACAGAGGTGTGTTAGGGTTAGGGGTTGGCCCGGTCCAAAACGGGCCGGGGAACACGCCGTGCCCCCCCGGCACGGATCTACCGGGCCGGGCCGGATTCGGGCCGCCTCTAATTTTATTTAAAAATAGATATAACTTTTAAAAATTAAAATACTATTTTTAAAATTGATATATAAGTGAAAAAAATACAAATTTGAAATATATATTTATAGAGTTAATAAGTTTTTTAAAAAATGTAAAATATTAAATATTTTTTTGATCAAACGGGTCACAAGCAGGAGGCCCAACACAGCCCGGAGTACCGGGCCAGCACGAGTGCTATAGGACTCGTGTGGTGCCTCGGCTCGGCCCAAGCTCGTTTAGTGTAATGGGGAAATGTAGAGGATTAGGTTACTCCAATCCCATGTAATCCCATATGTATATATGGGGATTGGTTAATCCTATGTTAGCCGGACTAAATTGATTGGTCCATATTTGCTAATTTAATCCAGTGCGTGTTCAAACGTCGGATTAATTTGAGCTCGGAATTATTATCAATCCAATCTAGTCCAATTTTATATCCCAAACATGCCCTATTAGATGAAGGTATTTTCATTGGAGATTGGATTAAATGCCTTTTGACTCGACTGGAGTTGCTCGCATGTCGCGGCTATGTTAGACTAAGATATCTCCATTGGAGATTGGACTAAATGCTTCTTGTACTCGGCTTGAACTTTTGGACTAGTGCCATTTCAGTAAGTCGATTTATTTAAATAGAACTATTTAGAGAAGCATTAATATTATAATATCTATTTTATTGAAATCTTTTTTTTTCATTTTTTTCAGCTATAAAATAGGTAGGTAATTCTAATTAGAAATTTCTAGAAGCTTTAGATTTTCGATTTGCCAAATAATAACCATTGACCAAGCTGATCTGAGAGATGTAGAACGTGACGCCATCTAAGTACTAAATACATGGACCACAAATTAAATGAATTTCTATATCATTTGGTGCGAGATCACTAATTAATGTTGGCTTAATAAACTAATTATATTGACTTAACCAACTACAATGCAAATAGTGGAGCATCCAATACAATGCATGTGCTTATTCAGCCATGTGCAAGTACAATAATTTAAATATCCAACTGTTTCAAATGAGTATAATAACAACATTTAACTTCGTAGTCACCATCAATTACATAAATACAGTGTTCTTCGTCGCATCATGATCTCTTCATTCTAGTTATGTTTCTTTGAAGAAGTTCTGATAAATTTCAGTAACTAAAGAATATGCACCAAATGAAGTTAACAGAGATAAAACTGAGTACTGGGTAGTGAAAAAGTCTCAATTTTTATTTTTGTCATTTGCAGTGTCAAATTCGTTGACATCTTACAACAACATTTTTGAGAAATAAGAAAAAGATTTTTGTAGATAGTTTGAAATTTTGAAAAATCTGCGGCACTATCTCTGAAGAAACTCCGTGTACTTCTTATGAATTTACAACAATCTCTGTTCCTGCAAAAGGAAAAAAAAAAATTTGTGATGAAAACTGAATGATGTACAGATATTTTAGATAGCGACCTTTCAGTCTATGAAAAATTGCAAAAAGTAATAAAAGAGAAAAAAAAAAAAAAGTGGACTATGAAAATGGCCTCTACAAGACGGAATACATCAAACTAAAACAAAGATATGTACCTGTTTATGCTACGGAATCTTGTCGAAGTGGCTGGGCATCGTTGTGATGGTTCTCGAGTGGCATGTACTGAGACATAATTGTCATGATCTCGGAATCCATGTACGACTGTAAAAGGAGAAGATTAATTTTCTTTTCTAATCTTTTTCAAACTTATCATGGATTAGATGGAAACTATTTTTCTCTTCAAAAATAAATTAGCACTACGATATACAGCACAATGACGTACCCTTAGCCTATATTTGTAGAATATGTAGCCTGCTACTCCGGCTCCTACCACACATGATAGAACCAACAGAGTTAAGAACCACCCAAGCCTCGACGTGTTCTTTGCTGCATTTGAAAACATAAACAATTATCAGAGCGTTGCACGTAATAAATCAAGATATTACTCTATAAATTATTGAGGAAATATGGAAAAGAAATGTACAAAAATGATTAAAGGAATTTATTTACCCTAATGTTGAATCCTTACCTATACAAGTGTCTTCGGATTTTATATACAAAAGATTACCCTTGCACTTGCAATCATACCCGCCCCACGTATTCTTGCAAGAGCAATCAGGACAAGAGCATGCAAGCTTTTTCTTACATTCATCAATGTCTGTAACATTAATACAAATATTTTGGTCACTTCACTCTCTTAATCCAATCAATTTTATTTTTCACTACAGGGGAAATAGACAAATAGTACCTTCGCATTTGTGGCCGTCGCCTTGGAACCCAGAAGGACACTGGCATCCATTCAACGACGCATCCTTTGTATGGCAAAAATGTGAATCGCATTAAGATAATCTTCAAGAAACATAGCCTGGATAAGTAAAAATATGAGTTATCTGAAATAGAAAGACTAGATCACGATACCGAGCAAGCAGAGAACGTTAGTCCATCTTTGGTTTCTGACCAACAACCTCCATTGTTCATCGCACACCTCCCTGGTCCTACAGCTGAAGTTCAAAAGAAATACAAGGCATTATTAACTATCAGCTTCAGAGCAAGTACAATTAAGCCAAAAGGCATTTGCAAAGTGTTCATATAATCATAACAGGGCACTAAAATATTGGAATGATGTGGTTGCAGGCAGAATTATGGGTTTTTCCTATGGAGAAAGCATTTTCTGTCTTTTCAGTCGAGGGTTTAACTCATCCTGAATGTAGTCTGTACATACTTCATTGCATGTAGTGCAGAAAATATGTTCTTGTATACATAATGAGGATATGAAGCTCAGATTTGAGAAGTTCAACTACAATTTTAAGAAGTTTTGGGCGTCCTTTATTTCACAAGTACTTTTAGATCCTAAAAAAACTTGAAGTTTTGGGCGTCCTTTATTTTACAAGTACTTTTAGATCCTAAAAAAACTTTACTCTCTGTCTTTTATTATCTTGATTGCATGACATGTGAATTTCCATCACGTACAAGATTTCATAGCGTTTAGGGCAGTACTATGGATTTCATATTTCTTACACAATAGTGAGGATATTAATGTTCTCGTTAGTACTATATTTAGCTAAATTCATTGATTGCTTTATTAATCGACAATAGTAAAAATATATGTTGTAGTAATTTCGCAGTACCTTTACAGGAAGTGTAGCCATCTCCCTGATACTGAACACCATTTACTAATGGGCATTCACATAATCTGCCCCTAAAAGTATCCTGCAAATAAATGCGATAAGAAAGAGACGATAAGTTACCAATTCATATAAAACAAATAAATTTTGTCGCTAATATGTAATTTATATAAATGTATGATGTGCAATTAGTACCTTACAAGCAGTCACATTTAGGTGCTGATCTTGCCAACAGCCTCCATTTGATTGAAGGCATTCATTTGTTTCAATATCTACAGTCAAGAGAAACGAAGGGAAACTAAAAAAATATTTCACACACAAATGGTAAAAATTGTCGCTTTATAATGTCAACCTTGATTCCTTACCTGAGCTCAAGCAAACATGAGGTTCTGTGGACTCCTTAAAACCGGCACATATGGCTTTGAGCACTGCACTTCTTTCCAATTTTCCTTCGAGAAAGAAAGAACATTTTCACAATACAGCCAGTCAGCCATAGCTACATTAAACATGCTTGCATTGACCGATACTGTTTAGCTTCCCTAATGTTAATCACTGTGAGAGAAATTTTAAACAAGGAGAAATATACTAGCCCAAAATATAAGGGTCAGTAGCAAACCTCGGTATTGAACATTGTTTATAAGCAAAGTGGGCAAGATGGTCACATCTCCACGAGAACCCTGGCCGATCTATAACACAACAAGGCAAAACTTGTAATCAGTAATATGAAACCCAAATACACACAGAACAAAGGGCTTGTAAGCAAAATGTTCCCAATCATCAATATGCAAAAAAAATTCATCGATAGATGTCGTAAAATGACATGTTTAAGCAAAGTAACGTGTAAGATTTTCAACCTGAACTTCCTGCTCTATCTTCAAGACAGCATTCTCTGTATCAGCATCGGGATCGCCCATGCATTTCAAAATATTGTCCAGAGGTAAACCTGATTTTTACCACACCAAAACACATCAAATTCCCATCTTTAAAATGACAAAAAAAAAAAAAAAAGGCTAACTCAGAGATTAAATTAATTAAACTCACCAAGAGATCTAATAACTTCCTCGGCACAATCTTTACTATACTTCTTCTCCTTCATTGAGCACCTAACATGATAATCTGTCACGAAATCCCACCAAACCCATGGCCGACCGCTCTCGTTCGCGACTCTATGCACACAAAGTTGCCTCAAATTCTCCAACACGACATCCTTCCCATCATAACCCTCACCAAAGTCCTGTTCTGGATCAGGCGCGCAGTATCTCCCATTATTAATGCACTGACTCTTGCATTGCTTGCTAAGCTTAAAAGCTTCAGGACAGAACCAAGTTATGTAATGGGGTGTAAACTGAGTATATCCCCCGTTCTCAAGAAGCTGAGCGTGGCCTCTGAAATTCTTAACAAAGTCCATTTGTTCGTCGCAGCGAGGGCCACATTCATCATTACTATTAGTCCAAAATTCGTACTCGACCCTCTCATCAGGGTGAGGCATTGATTCTCGCCAATCTAACTTAATCACGACTTCTTCTCCGCCTTTCTCAATCATCTTCTTTAGAGATTCGCCGAACGCACGGTTTATCAATGCCGAGGGAATGGTAATTTTGTCAACATATACAGAATCCTGGGTTTCTTCCGGGGTATCCATGGTGAGAAGAGGCTCGTCTATGTTATCAGCAACTAATACTGCACCGGCACTAGCATTTTGGGCATTCCATGACTTCAAAGCAAAGTAGCAATCTACAGTCAAAGAAGAAAATGGGATATAAAGTAAGGTTAACAAAAAAATTTAATTAAGGCTTAGTGATGAAAAGGACCATTTTGCTCATCTTAGAAGGTTAAGTTACAAAATTGACCAATCATATAACAACTGATTTTTTAGGGAATATTTGATACTTCAATGGTTTTTCTGTTTCGGAGCTAAATGTATTGAATGTAACAGGAAAAAATGCTTAACTAACAAATTGAGTGTGGCCACATCAAAGCAAATTGTAGAATGGAGTAACTGAAGCATTTCATCAAATAAAACAGACAAAAAAAAATGATGTGGTAATTTCTAAAATTCACTATACCTAAGCCAAAGAAATTGCAAAGTTAATAAGTTACAGGAACAATTGGATACTTATTCGCAAACAAATTTTCAAAAAATAGGAACATAAAATGAGGAGAAAAAACCCAATTATTTACATAATAACTTTTTAAGTTCCATGACTTCAAAACAGGGTTAAAATAAGGCCCACTGCCGAAAAGGACTGTGTGGGACTTTGCTTATCTTAGAAGATTGAGTTACTTCACGGATGAATAATGAATTTTTTTTTTTAATTAAAGGAAGAAGTTATATATGTGCTACTTTTGTATGATTTCTAGTTTAAGAGTTAAATAAAATTAATGCAAGAGATTAAAATGTTCAACTTACTAATTGAATGTGGTATTTGTCAGATCGAAGCAAATTATGGATTGAGGTCAATGTAGCTTCTAGGTAAAGAAAAATTGATTAGGAAGTTTCTAAAAAAGTCGCTGTGCTTAAAGCCTTATACTAAAAATGAATGTAGACTGCTCAACTATCGGCCATTTTGAAGTAGGCCCCTGGACTTTTAATTTGAGTTATTTTGTTAATTAACTATAAATTTTGTTAAAATTCTCATGATTTTATTATTCGTGATCATTAATTATTAATAAATTTTACATTTTTATCCCCTGAAAAATTGGTTAGAGTCATAAAAGTTGACCAAATCACTTGCCAATTTAACAAAACATACTAGAGGGGCTTTATATGTAAAGTTTAAAATGCCAGATAAATTTGCTACCACACTAATATTTCGCCACCAAAATAAATGAAAATGATTAAACTCCTATAGAAAATTTAATAAATATATAGTTGAGGGGTTTCCGTACATATTACCCGAACAAAAACACATCAGATACTTTCCAAATATGTTACCCCAATAATAATTCATGATATTTTAATTCGCAATGAATTAAAACTTTTTTTTAAAAAAACTAAAGCATTAATTGAACGCAAAAACAAAAAACAAACCCAACTAATCGAACATAAAACTACTTTAATCGAAACCAAAGCATAGATAAATCGATCATTGCATATATAGATTGGAGCCCACCTCAGAGATCAAATAATAACCCCCCAAAAAAAGCAACTAATCGAACACAAAAACGCAAAATAATCACTCATACATCTACTTAAATCGAAATCGAAGCAAAGATGAATGAAATCAAAGTACAGATGAATCGATTCGACGGGAGCTCACCTCCGCGATCGAGGAGGAGGATGACGGGGCGACGGGATTTGGACTTGAAGGTGGAGTCGAAGGGCTCGCACCCCGTGGTCTTCTTGTCGGGGTACACGACCACCCCGGCCATGGTGCCGCCGTAGTTGGGGATCCCGTAGTTGGCGATCGCCGCGTCGTGGTGGCCCCGGATGTGCTGCGGCGAGATCACCCGCACGCTGCTCGTCTCCACCACGAATCGCCCCGATGCGAACGCCGCGCCGAGGAGGACGAGGAGGACCGAGGCGAGCCATGGGCCATGGCTCGCCATTGTTGAGCTAGAGAGAGAAAGTAGAGAGAGAAGGGGGAAGGAGACTCTGACTCTCTGAGAGAGAGAGAGAGAGAGAGAAATGGGAGGGAGGAGGGAGACGACTTACTTACTGAACGAGTTGGGTTGTTAAAAGAAGGTAGAAATGTATGGAGGCCCTTCGACTATTCTATATATTGACAATGGCCCATTAATTAAGTTTCTTTTTGTTATTATTATTGTTGATACTAGTTTAACAAGTCCGGCTACTATGCTATTAATAGCACGAAGCACTTGGTGCTACCAAATTTTTCGCCGTTAGATTTACCTTTTTGATCATTTTCACCCGTTAGATCATACTATTCAACCAACCACCCACTCAACCCTGGAGGCCCACATCATCCTAACCGCACATCTCTTAATCCAATGGCCAAAAATATGGTAGCACCAATGACTTTGTGCTATTAATAGTATATTAGTCTACTTATAATTTTGTTTTTTTTTTATGTGGGTTATCCTAGCGAGTTTAAGTTAAAAAGTTTTACTAAATTATGTAGCTCTATATACAAGTGATTATTTGTTTATTGTTTTAGTTTTATTATGACGAAGTTAATAAGATCTTTCTTTTAATTGATTAAAATTATTTAATTTTTAAAAATTAAAAGTTAAGAGAGTGTTTGTAAAAAAAAACAGCGAGCTAAGATACTTTTTCTAAATTTGAATAATGGACTAGCTAAAATTAACGATCTTACGGGACCTCGCGTATTAACTATGTATAAAATTTACAATTTTATCAGATGAAATGAGGGTTAGAAACATATCAGAATCTTTATAATTGGTACTGAGGTTCCAAATTTAAAGTTTATTTATTTTATATTTTTAACTGAGTTTATTTCTCAAAAATGACCGAAACAGATAGCTTACTACTTTTCAGTCAAAAAAATATTAATAATTAATAAAAATAATAAAAATTGAAAGAGTGTATAGAACAAAAATAGTAGAAGGGCTTACATCAAAATGGCCAATAAAAATAATCTTTCCTACGATCTGCATGTGGAACTTTTTAGAGAGGGACACAGAGAAAGAGAGAGAGAAGGTGTTATTGCTTACTTCGTGCTATTTGTTTTTGTTTTTGTTTTTGTTTTTTTTCATTTGTGTGTTTCGGGTCAATTGATAAAAGATGAGGGAGGATGTTGCTTATTTTCTACTACTACATGTTTGGTTTAGGTAGTGATCTGTCAATGTTACGTAAACATAGATGGCGATAGAAAGATGTGAGAAGCCAACTACCAGGGGCAAAGGTGGTGAGCGAGTGAAAGTGACCGTTTAAGCGCTTTAAATTGTTAGTGTTTGGACGATTATACCCTTGACGTAATTAATATTGCCTTTATATAATATTATATATATATATATGGCAAATTTGTATAAAAAATTAATTAATTTTGAGTTTTTTTGTAAAAATAGGCCGCCATTTTTTGTTTTGCAAATTCGGCCTGAATTTGTTACACTCGAACGGAAATGCCCCTCCCGTCCTTCACTCTCTCTTCCATATGCATAGAAAATATAATACGGGCCGCTGTCACGGACAGTATTTGATGCCTTCATTATTTGCCCTTCGCATTTCTTTTAAAAAAAATATTTACAGGAGATATTTAGGAATAAATTGTGTACGGAGACTATTAAATTTTCAAATTATTTTTTATGATGGAACATCCGATTCAGCGACCGGCTGCATTAGACATAATTTATAATGTTGAAACTATTTAGAAACCAAATTTTATAATTTTTTTGACTTCGTCTACTAATAAACGAGCAGCTTCAAAATAAACGATTGAAAATAAAAATCTCATACAAAATAATGATAAAAGACTCAAATTTCAAATCGAAAGTATTAATCTTGCTCTTGATAGTAAATAATATTTTCTATTAAAATTTTATCTAATTTAGATTATTTTACACCATTGAATTTACTTACAAACGTGCTACATCGGCTATTAAAATAGTCATTTTTTAGACTCTTTGATCACGTGACAAATAATATCAAAAAATTATAAAATTTAATTTTTAAATAGTTTTAATAACATATATCATGCTTAATAAAATCGATCGTCGAATCAGATGTCTCATCATAGAAAATAATTTAAAAATATAAAAAAATTTGTATTTTCAAAAGTATAGAAAATGTACTCTTACTATTTATAGATATTTTTTTTTTCAAAAGTGGCTATATGAGATTGATAACATATTAATAACACGAATGAACAACATTTTGAGGAAAAAAAATCCATTTTCCATGTGTAAATTTGATCATTGGTGAAAACATTGTGGGTGTTTTGGTCATTTTAGCTATCGTGTACCACTCCTGGCGTCGTGTACACGACAAGGCTTGGGTAGTTGACGGTAGGATATACAAAGGGAACATCGTAAGTAATCATAGACCACAAAATTGGACGGCCATGATCTCATCACGGTCGTACCACATCTTCCGAGACTAAACATTGTTTAATCATGCAATAATTAAGTGGGGGAGGCTTCTTAATTCCAAATATCTGGAAAAATAAATAAGAATATTATTCTTAGTTCTCATTAATGTGCACATTTGGATTCGGAAAAAAAAAAAAAACCCACAGGAAATGCTTTGGGTCCCCTAAAAAGAATTATGTTTTTAAGCTGCGTGCATGAATCAATTAAATTTTTTAATATTATATGTACCGGTAAGTATTTTAAAAAACTCATAAAATAATTCAAAGATTAAAGTAATTTACATTAAATGAGAAAGGACTATAAAAAGAATTATTATTTGGATAAAACTAATTAAGCTGTGGTGCATAATTATACTTTGCCATCAATTATATTCCTCAAAAAGAAAAAAAAAAGGTGACTTCTTGTTTAATCTAATTAAGGTAAATAAAAGGGAATTTTATGAATAACACCCGATTAAACTATCCATTTACATATACAACCATTAATATTGTAATCGCCTCGCAAACTTTTGAAATTTTCATGCATCTTTTATGGAATTATAGCTTATCACATATACCCTTTTTGTGTGAGAAAGTGAATTTTACTAACCATTTTGAAAATTTTCATCTTTTGTAGTAGATAATATACATGGGAGAAAATGTAATAAATTATCAAAGGATAGATAAGAAAAATTAAGATATAGAAATAAACGTAAAGCGGTAACTTTTAGTGTTATACATGCAATTATATATATATATATATATATATAGAATTGGACTGGAATATTATTAATAGTATTTGAACTTTTTTACTATCGAGTTTTTAATCATTGGATGAAAAATTGTACGGTTAGGATGATAGTGGTCCGTTAGGGTTTAATGGTGGTCCCCCTAGGGTTGAGTAGGTGGTTGGTTGAATAGTATGATCTAAAGGGTGGAATTAATTAAAGTGTAGATCTAACGGCTAAAAAATCGATAGCAAAAGAGTCCAAATATTATTAATAGTATTACAGCTCAACTCTCTCTCTCTCT
This sequence comes from Puya raimondii, assembly GCA_016920855.1. Lineage (NCBI taxonomy): Eukaryota > Viridiplantae > Streptophyta > Magnoliopsida > Poales > Bromeliaceae > Puya > Puya raimondii. The sequence continues at coordinate 216,811,083 of JABWPP010000050.1, forward strand.
CTATATATATATATATATAAAATAAGGTACATGCAATATTATTAAGTGGTAAATAATTGAATGACAAGTCAATCATCTGTATAATAAAATGAGAAAAAGTAATAAGAGTCTTCACTTGTATTTAATTAGGATCGAATATTGTGATGAATATGGCATCAAGTACATGCATGATGCATGAAGGATATAATTAATTATTTAGTTAATTAATTAATTTATCAGGAATCCATCTACATAAAAGATATTTCTTGGTATTAGCAAAGTCAATGAGGCTTAGATTATTTTAAAAAAAATAATAATGTCCCTTGAGATTTGTAGTGGAAATTTTGGGTCAATTCAAAGAAGATTTTTTTTTCTTTTCTTTTGGGGCATTAGTAGAGTTTATTATTCTCCATATATGCAACATGATGGTTGTTGTAGATCTATAGGAATAACTCCTCACTTTTATCCATAAAATTTTTTTTAAAAAAAAATCGTTTTCTATTTTATTATTGGACCAGATTTGGATCATTCCTAATTCAAGTTTTGATCAAAATTAATCAATTTGAAATCTAATTTTAATTCAAATTTTAATAATTCCGAGTTAAGTCAAATACAATAAGCATCTGCTAACAAGATAGATAAAAAATATAACCAAAAATTCAAATTTTGATAGGATTGATAAACAAGCTCTTATTTTAAAACATCTAAGCGATATGAATAAAACGATATGAAAATACACTGCATCTTGGGACTTTTTTTTGTTCTTTTAATCAGTTTATCCCTTTTTTTCTTATTTATGTTTACTTTCTTTTTTATGGGACTACGCAATTCATCAAGAACACGGTATCTTAGGAAACCATTTGAATTATTCATTTTACAAAAAATTACCATCGCAAATATATTATTCAAAATATATTTTTACACTCAAGGACAAGCTTCACAAAAAAAAAAAAAAAAAAAAAAAAAAAAAGGTGTCAATTGTTATTGTAATTAATAGTGGTCTCTAAATTTTTTAAAAAAATTATAATTATAATTATTTAGTATTGTTAAACTAAATCAGTTCTTATTGCTACTTTATTTAGAATATTTTAGATATTCAGAATTGAATTGAGTACGAGTAAATATTAGAAATAGATGTAAGCAAAATTGGACCGGGCCAGGTTTTTGGGCTTGATATGGTTTAGCTCCGATTTAATTTCGACCCATTTGGGTCTGGCTCGAAAATTATATCTCCCCGAGCACGAAAATGGTCCATAAACATCAAGTTCGAAATGGCTCCCTAATTTTCCTCATTGGCATTGCTTTAATTTTTCAATTTGCAGTAATTAAACAATTTTTGTCAAATAAATAAAAAATTTTATCAAATTTATCAATAATTCTATCAAATTTAATAGTTTTAGTTTTTTTAGTAGATAAAATAAAAATAATTAGCAACTAATAGTTAATAGATACACTTAGGTCTTATTTGGTTCCATGGATATTTTGTTTAGCATATCACTTTAATTTACTCAAGAAGTTTGCAGTATTTACTTCATGAAGAGTGTGATCAAATGCTTAAAATAATATTTAACTTTTAATTCTTTTTCGTAATAAAATAGATTATCTTTCAATTAAAACATAAAATATACTATCATACAAAATTATGGATGCCAAGTTCTTTCAAAGAGCAAAAATTAAACTTCTAACAATATATACAAGAAAATTTTCATACTGAATATGTTATTATTGAATATTTTATTTTGACATAGAAACATAGCTTAGAGTGTAATAAAATTTGCAGATAAACAAACTAAAATAACTAAATTAAAAGAACAGAAGTTAATGCGGTATCAATCCAAAAATAATAAAAAGATAATAATAATAATAGAATGGGGCTGTAGTTCAGAATACTCTATAATTGAGGGGGTTCTCAGTAATTTCCTCATCAAGTAGTGAAGTAACCGCCAAACCGGTAGTCTCTCTCTCTCATGCGATTTCGCCATTTCCCGCCCCTCGCGAAACGCTCCTCCTCCCACCATCTCCATCTCCCTCTCCCTCTCCCTCTCCCATCCCCCCCAGACCCTAACCCTAACCCTAACCCTAACCCATCTCCCCAATCCCTTCTCTCCTCCCCCGGCCTCTTCGAGCTCCTCATCCGCTCCCCGGGCTCCCTCCCCCTCCCCTCCGGTCGCCGCCTCCACGCCCTCCTCACCGTCTCCGGCGCCCTCCCCGACCCCTTCCTCAGCGCCAAGCTCGCCGCATTCTACTCCAGCTCCGGCGACCTCCGCTCCGCCGCCGCCCTCCTCCGCCGGAACCCTAACCCCACCGCCCTCCTCTTCAACGCCCTCATCCGCGGCCACGCCCTCCGCGGCTCCCCCCTCGAGGCCCTCTCCCTCCTCCGCCGCATGCTCGCGCACGGCCTCTCCCCCGACCACTTCACCTTCCCCTTCGCCCTCAAGTGCTCCGCCGATCTCCCGTCGCTCCCCCTCGGCCGCTCGATCCACTCCCAATGCCTGCGATCCGGCCTCCAGATGGATCTCTACGTCGGCAGCTCGTTGATCAACTTGTACGTGAAGTGCGGTGAGATTCGCGATGCCCGTCGCATGTTCGATGAAATGCATGTTAGAGATGCCTCATCCTGGAATGCGATGATTGCTGGGTACATGAACGCCGGGGCCTTTGAACTTGCCCAGCAACTGTTTGATGAAATGCCCAGTAGAAATATCGTCTCTTGGACTTCAATGATTTCGGGCTACGCTCAGAATGGGCTCGCGGACCGTGCGTTGGTTTTGTTCGACGAGATGAGGAGGGACGACTCCGAGGTGAAGCCCAATTGGGTGACGCTGGTGAGCGTGCTTCCTGCTTGTGCTCATTCCGCCGCGCTTGAGAAGGGCGAGATTATTCACAGTTACGCCACTGCGTTGGGATTCGACTCGCACCCGACTGTTCAGATCGCGCTGATTACAATGTATGCAAGGTGCGGGAGCCTCGCGAAAGCTCGAAACTGCTTTGATCGAATTCGAAAGAACCACAAAGGTTTAGTTTCTTATAATGCTATGATCACGGCTTATGCTTCTCATGGGTGCGGAACCGATGCTACGGTGTTATTTGAGGAGATGATTAGATTGGGAATTTGGCCTGATTCGATCACGTTTACCGGCTTGCTTTCTGGATGCAGCCATTCCGGGCTACTTGATCAAGGGCTCTCGTACTTCGATTCTATGAGAACAATGTATAAAGTAGAACCAAGGTCCGAGCATTATGCTTGTGTTGTAGATCTTCTGGGTCGGGCGGGGCGGTTAGTTCAAGCCATGAATTTGATCAATTCGATGGAGATCGAAGCCACTCCAAGTGTGTGGGGTGCGCTTCTCTCAGCTTGTCGGACTTATAAAAATCTGGAGATCGCAGAGGTTGCAGCAAAGAAACTGTTCATTTTGGAGCCCGAGAATTGCGGGAACTATGTAGTGCTCTCCAACATGTATGCGGAAGCCGGAAGGTGGGAGGAGGTGAATAAATTGAGAGCTTATTTGAAGAACACTGGTATTAGAAAGAGCCCTGGGTGCAGTTGGACTGAGATCAATAAGAAACTCCACGTATTCTTCGGTGGCGACAAGTCTCATCCACAAGCAAACGAGATCTATATGCTGTTAAAAGATTTGCCGAATAAGATTAAGGCCGCGGGGTATGTTCCCGACACTTGTTTTGCTCTACATGATGTTAGCGAGGAAGAGAAGGAATGTAACTTAATTACGCATAGCGAGAAGCTTGCGGTTGCATTTGGGCTTCTAAATTCGACCCCCGGTACGGTTTTGAGAGTGACGAAAAACCTTCGCATATGTGGGGATTGTCATGTGGCCATGAAGTTCATTTCGAAGACCTATGAGAGGGAGATTATCGTGAGAGACGTGAATCGGTTTCACCATTTCAGAGATGGGCTGTGCTCCTGCGGCGATTACTGGTGACTAAATACAGAGATAAATACTTTCAAATCGGAGGCATGCTGGGCATTAAACATCTTAATTTACTGTTTGATTAATTGTGGCAATGAAGGGGATTACAATTGGACTGTGATAAACCATACATGAAGGGAACCTGTTTGAAAAGGTGCTATTCAAATTTTTGGTCTCTTAGCTTGTGAATTTTCCAATTTTAGTAAAGATAATATATTAGCATATTGCTTCTATTAACTTCAGAGCCTGTTCCAAACTATTCTCATTCTTAAATTAAGTTATCCTACTTTAGCTACAAATTTATTAATTTTAATGGTTCTATTAGCTGTTCGCTTTGACCTAATTTGGTGGTTTCTAGTTTAGAATAATATAACACAACAGAATTTGTGATTTTGGATGTAGCAAGCACTTGTTGAAATGTGAGTGATCAAAATTTCTTTAAAAAAAAATAGACCAGGCCAACCAAGAAGAACGGTTCGGACCAAATTGGACCGGACCAAATTCCAATCAATAATTCTCCTCCACTTGTACTCGATCATCATCTCCAAACGTACAAAAGGAGAAACAGAGAAGCTGAGGAGAGATTTTTTCATATCACTCTCCCAATTCATCGGCCGCCTCGATATGCTACACGCTGTTCCCGCACCACTTCCCTACCCCGCCACCGCCACTACCCCCACCCCGACGAATTCAAACCCAAACCCTAACCCTAACCCTAGCCTCCGCCCCTTCCGCTGCCGCCGCTTCCTCGCCAGACCCGCCGCCCTCTCCTCCTCCGCACGAACCAAACCCGCCATGGCCGTCGCCTCGGCCTCGCTTGTGGGGGGCGGGCGCAAAACCCTAATGGAGTACGTCGGCGGGGGCGGGGACAGGGTCGGGGACGACCTCGCCGTGCTCCTCGCGCACGTGCAGTGCGCGTGCAAGCGGATCGCCGCCCTCGTCGCTTCCCCCTTCAACGCCGAGCTCGGCCGAGGCGCCATGGCTTCGGCGGCTTCGGCGGCGGCGGGGAGGGATGATCCGAAGCCGCTTGATGTAGTTTCGGTAATCTCAATTTGGCTTCTTAATTCTTATGTATTAGCTTTTTTTTTAATTTTCATGGTCTTTAGTCCGGTTAAGAGGAAATTGTTAGCTTCAGGTTGTGTAAATTCATATAGAAAGTGATACTGACCTTAGACTGTTAAGTATTATTCAGTAGACACTAATTAGAGATGCTAATTCCGTGTTCAACTTGGCTTGTAGAACAGTTTCTCTGAAATGAAAAACAACGGGTAGGCAGTTAGCATACTAAAAATTTAGAAATTTTGCCATCTCGAGAAAGCTGAAATGAGCTCTCGGCTCTGAAAATAGAAGCTCTAATTTGAAGTATCAACTTCTGCAGAAGCAAAATGCTATCAAGAGGAATTTTTGATGAAAAAGCTGTTGACGCTTTTTATGTAGCTCTACTCAAACAAACTTCTCCAGATATTGTTAGCGTCAGAATAACACAAGTATTAATGATTTTGGTTTTTTGTTTTTCTTTTGGCACATTTTCGAACGCAGAATGAGATTATACTCTCCTCGCTCCGAAATTCCGGAAAAGTTGCAGTTATGGCGTCCGAAGAAGACGATCTTCCAGTTTGGATAGCCGATGACGGCCCATTCGTTGTCGTAACTGACCCTCTGGATGGTTCGCGAAATATCGATGCCTCTATTCCTACTGGAACCATATTCGGGATATATAATAGGCTTGCGGAATTAGATCATCTGCCTGTGGAAGAGAAGGCACAGCTCAATTCACTACAGAACGGAGCGCGACTTGTTGCTGCGGGCTATGTGTTGTATTCATCTGCCACCATTTTGTGCATTAGCTTTGGGTCGGGAACTCATGCATTTACTTTAGATCAGTTGACCGGAGAGTTTGTTCTCACACATCCAAGCATACAAATTCCTCGTAGAGGTAATATTATTTTACTTTGATACATTTATGTATATACGCACGTAAAATTACCTATTTATCGATCGTATATAGGATATCATACATACATATAAATGTATATATCCTTTAACTTTCAAAAGCGCCCCTTTAGAGATTCTATTCGTAATGCGAAATGAACTTACCCCTATGAATTGCATCCCCTTTAGAGATTCTATTCGTAATGCGAAATGAACTTACCCCTATGAATTGCATAACTATCCAACTCAAGGGATTCTTGCAAGAAACTGGATTTCTGAGGGTTTACGTGAAAATCAGATTTTGTAGGAGTATACATGTAAACATATCATTTTGCAGAGATACAATTTTATGCAATCTCATGCAAGTCGGATAGAAAGTAGAAAAAGGAATTGCATTTCTGAACATAAGAAACATGCTCTATCCATTCAACCAAACTAGATAGTTTTCTTGTGTGAATAATGTAATGTAATGCAAGATGATGTATATTCATCCTTCTCAACTCATTTTGAGTTCTTCTCTTTAATGTCAGGACAGATATATTCCGTAAATGATGCGCGATACTTCGACTGGCCCGACGGCTTAAGGCAATACATTGATACGGTGAGACAAGGCAAAGGCCAATTTCCTAAGAAGTACTCGGCTCGCTATATCTGTTCTTTGGTCGCCGATTTCCACCGCACTTTGATGTACGGTGGATTAGTGATGAACCCAAGGGACCATCTTCGCTTAGTTTACGAGGCTAACCCTCTCAGTTTTCTTGTGGAACAAGCCGGAGGTAGAGGGTCGGACGGTAAAACGCGGGTCCTTTCGATTCAGCCAGTCGAGCTGCATCAAAGGCTTCCCCTGTTTATGGGGAGCTTAGAGGATATGCACGAATTAGAAAGCTACAGAAATATTCAGCAGAAGATAAATCCTGGATATGAGGTTTGATGGTCGTAATATTTTGAACCTCATGGAAAAGCACTTTTTTTTTTTCGTTTTTTGCTACCCAGTAGATTGTGTAGATCTTATCCCTGTTTTGTGATGGTATCTGAAAACAAAATTCTTGTTAATTCGTATGTAGAAATGTGTAAATTTTCACTACGGTAATGTATGTATATTGCTGTACCAGTTGGGTTAAATCCCATTTATTTCTCATTAAGGCCCTGTTTGGATGCGCAGTAAAAAAATTTCATGAAGTCTAAATACCGTAGTATTGTTTCGGATGAAATGTGGAATCCTGTAACTCCAAAAAAAGTCCATGGATTCATTTTAAAAGCCGTTTGGATACAAATTATACAATTTCATAAAATTCCTCACAATCTTTAAAAAATTAGCCATTAGAAACATTAAATTTAAATTATTAGCTATTTGGATTCATATAGTACGATTTCAAAAGATTTCTGCAAACTAAAAACTAATTTTAAATTTTAAAAATTTTAAATAAATTTTTTTTAAATTTAAAATCTAAATAAAAATTAAATTTAAAATTTAAAATTTAAAAGTTATAATTCTAAATTTTCAAAAAGAAATTTGAAATTTGAAATTTGAAATTTGCAATTTAAAATTTAAAATTTAAATTTAAAGAATAAAGTTTATAAATAAATTTGAAATTTGAAATTTGAAATTTAAAATAAGAAATTTGAAATAAAAAATTTGAAATTTGAAATATAAAAGTTGAAATTTGAAATTTGAAATTGAAATTTAAAAATTTCAAATTTGAAATTTGAAATTTCAATAAATTTCAAATTTCAAATTTGAAATTTGAAATTTCAATAAATTTCAAATTTCAAATTTGAAATTTCAATAAATTTCAAATTTGAAGTTTATAAATAAATTTGAAATTTGAAATTTGAAATTTAAAATAAGAAATTTGAAATAAAAAATTTGAAATTTGAAATATAAAAGTTGAAATTTGAAATTTGAAATTGAAATTTAAAAATTTCAAATTTGAAATTTGAAATTTCAATAAATTTCAAATTTCAAATTTGAAATTTGAAATTTCAATAAATTTCAAATTTCAAATTTGAAATTTCAATAAATTTCAAATTTCAAATTTGAAATTTCAATAAATTTCAAATTTCAAATTTGAAATTTGAAATTTTTTTAAATTTTAAATTTTAAATTTTTATTTAAATTTTGAATTTTAAATTTTAAATTTTAAATTTTAGATTTTAAATTTTAAATTTTAAATTTTAAATTTTAAATTTTAAATTTTAAATTTTAAATTTTAAATTTTAAATTTTGAATTTTGAATTTTGAATTTAAATTTTGAATTTTGAATTTTGAATTTTGAATTTTGAATTTTGAATTTTGAATTTTGAATTTTGAATTTTGAATTTTGAATTTTGAATTTTGAATTTTGAATTTTGAATTTTGAATTTTGAATTTTGAATTTTGAATTTTGAATTTTGAATTTTGAATTTTGAATTTTGAATTTTGAATTTTGAATTTTGAATTTTGAATTTTGAATTTTGAATTTTGAATTTTGAATTTTGAATTTTGAATTTTGAATTTTGAATTTTGAATTTTGAATTTTGAATTTTGAATTTTGAATTTTGAATTTTGAATTTTGAATTTTGAATTTTGAATTTTGAATTTTGAATTTTGAATTTTGAATTTTGAATTTTGAATTTTGAATTTTGAAATGAATTTTTAATTTTTAATTTTTAATTTTTAATTTTTAATTTTTAATTTTTAATTTTAAATCTAAAATTTTAAAATTTAAAAGTTATAATTCCAAATTTTGAAATTTGAATTTTAAATTTTGAAATTTGAAATTTAAATTTTGAAATTTGAAATTTTAAATTTAAATTTTGAAATTTGAAATTTAAAATTTAAAAATTGAAATTTAAAATTTAAAATTTAAAATTTAAAATTTAAATTTTGAATTTTGAATTTTAAATTTAAAATTTTAAAATTTTAAAATATATTTTATAAGTAAATAAAAATTTAAAAATTTAAAATTTAAATTTTAAATTTGAATTTGAATTATAAAATTTAAAATTTAAAAGTTAAAATTTAAAATTTAAAATTTAAAAAAAAAAAAATTTAAAAGTTAAATTTTTAAATTTTTTAAATTTTAAAATTTTAACTTTTAAATTTGAAATTTGAAATTTTAACTTTTAAATTTAAATTAAAAATTAAAATTTTGAAATTTGAAATTTGAATTTCAAAATTTGAATTTAAAATTTTAAATTAAAATCAAAAATTTAATATTTAAAATTTGACATTTAATTTAAATTTTTGATATTTAAAATTTAAAATTTGAAATTTAAAACTTAATACATTTTTAGGGTGAGAGAGCTAGCCCAATAATGGTGGAATTTTTTTACTTTGGTTGGATTGGATTATAAGTTTACTCTATTTTTTGGAGTATAGTCTAACTATACTCCAAAAATTACTCCATTTTTTTTGCTTCCAAACGCTTCGTAGGAAAATTTTCCTACGGGCGTAGTATAGTTTAACTATGCTACGTTTTTAAGTCCATCCAAACGGGGCCTAAGAGGCTCTCAACTTTTGTGCGGAATGATTATTCTTGAAGTACACCTTTTACATTGATAAATTTTGTAGGTGTAAATTTGAATCAAATATCACAAAATCAAACAATGCCAAATCAAATAAAATAAATTTAAATCAGTGTAAACTTTAAATATACCCCTTTGTGGTGTAGCTTATTTTACTTCGTTGATTCAAAAAGTTATACTTACTAAATAAGATGGCAAAGTAAAATTTTTTAAAAAAATCACGTGGTGGCAAAGTGAAAAATACGCTAAACTACACAAGAGGTCAGCATAATTTTTTAAAGAACGGGATAGTAAAGTAAAATTGAGCTAAATTATAGGGTGACAAAGTGTAACGTTTTAAGCTATACGGGGCAAAGTGAAAATCAACTAAACCGCACAGGCAATTTAAAGTTTACCCTTTAACATAACAACTTAAAGTGATGCATGTGAGCATGTCCCTATTAACCACTTTTCCCATACATTATTTTATATGATCTCTAGTTATGTAAATATTAATCAAGTAAATAAAAACTTATATAGTGTCAACCCTTTATTTTAGTCCTTTCTCAAATAAGTTTACCCTTGGTGGTTTTTTATTTCTTTTTATTATTATCCTTTTGTCTTAGTTTTTTGCATCTATGTTGGTAAATGATTGACACAGCATGATTGTTATGTAAATATTAATCAAACAAATAAAAAATTATAATTGAAGGTTAATTAACTAAAATAATAAAATTATTATTTTATTAAAAATATTGTACCCCATATTGACTAGTGTGGTTGCAATAGCCCACACATGTTCGATGTTCATCACCCAAATATAGGCGGTCGTTTTTTTTAATAAGATCTCCGCCTGAAGTCGTAGGGTGCATCTGAAAAGAGAGATAAAGATTCCTTTTAATTATTACTAAAAATAAATTTTTTATATTTTTTTCTTAATCATTTAAAATAAGACTAAATTAAAAATTATTTAAAAAATAAGACTAGAAGTTAAGATTTGTTTGAAATAGGGCTACACATGCTGGCTCTTATGTTATAATAATTTGAGAACCAATTCGCACTCAAGTACGTACTTTACCAGTTCTCTACGTATATACACGTATGCTGTAATATTATGCTTATGTGACATTTGCCTATAAAATATATTTGCTGTAATATTACGCTTATGTCACAGTTTCGAATAAAGTTGAAGAGTAAAAAAAAATAATATTTCAAGATTATTAGCAGGATTAATTCTAAAGGAAAGAAATGGGAACTAGTAGTATATATTATATATTATACTACCATATATTATATGTTTGTAATATATATTATTAATATATATTAAGTTACTAGTACATATTATACTAGTATATATTACAAAAGTATAAATACAGATTATAAAAGCGTACAGGAAAAAAAAATTTAAGACAATTGAATCTAACGGCCTCTGTGTAAAGGGTATTACGGTAACAAAATGGGCAATACTTTATTATTTATTAACTATATTTTTTACGTTATTTATTTTCTGCCAAACAAACAACAGAACTTGTAAAAGTTCACTTCAACAGCTATAAAAATAAACAGCGGAAGTGAAGTATTTTTCACCTAAACTCTAGTTCAACCCAAAGTCCACTTCAACCCAAAGTCTACTTACGTTGAAACAAACATACCATAAGCATCGTATAAAAAGCGTCCATATATTAAGATTTTCTTGTAGTGTACGTTTTCCACCGCGCAGTTACCCTTCAACCGCCTTATGTATTTATCAGCGCAACCATGTATATATGCCAAAAGTAATTTTTAAATTATTTTAAACATGTATATATATATATTTATAAATATATAAATATATATTATATATTATTTTATTTATAAAAAATATAATTATTTATTAATATATCTAAATATATAACTCTTATATATTATGTTATATATTTATTATAATTTTAAATATAAATTATAATAATAATATATATAGTATAATAATTATGATATATAAATAATATATATAATAAAAAAAAAATATTAAATAGTTTTGTATCTTTTTTCTTTTACTTTCAACCAAACAAACACGACGGAAAACTATTTTTTTTTTCCTCGAAACCAAACGTTAAAAAACGTAAAACTTTTTTCCTCGGAAAATTTTTTTTCCATGAAAACTTTTTTTCCACAGTTTTACGTGGAAATTTTATTTTTGTGGTATTTGCCAGCTTCTTCCTCTAGGTTTTCTGTAATTCTTTCTTCGTTCTGTTTTCCTTTTTTTTCCAGAAAACTTTTTGTTGCTTATCTTTCATATCACTTTTCTAGATTTTTTTATAGTTATGATTCTTGTTCTCTTTTTTTTTTTTTAACCGAGTTCTAAAACGATTAGATTACAAAGCTTATTCATCTTCTTTTTTTATTTCTGCTCCATCCAGATGCCATGCATTCTTACCGATGTTATGATTCTTGTTCTTTTTTTTTTTTACTCCGTTTTAAAACGATTAATTAGATTACAAAACTTATTCATCTTCTTTTTTTATTTTTGCTACAGATGCCATGCATTCTTACCGATGTTATGATTCTTGTTTTTTTTTTTTTTACCCAGTTCTAAAACGATTAATTAGATTACAAAGCTTATTCATCTTCTTTTTTTATTTCTGTTCCAGATGTCATGCATTCTTACCGATGTTATGATTCTTGTTCTTTTTTCTTTTAATCCAATTTTAAAACGATTAAATTACAAAGCTTATTCATCTTCTTTTTTTCTTTTTTTTTGTTCCATTTTTTACCCAGTTTTAAAACGATTAATTAGATTACAAAGCTTATCCATCTTCTTCTAGTTACTCAACACCATCACCTCCCGTTGTAGTGTTCTCTCTTCTTCTTTTTTTTTATATTTTTATATACCCACTTCTTTTATTCTGTTCCAGATGCCATGCATTCTTACTGATGTTATGCCAAGAAAGAAAGCCTACATATGGGTTAAAAATGCAACAAACCTGGAGGTTATTGCATGCGGCCTGAGAGATCTAGGGTAAGAAAAAAATAAATTAATATGCTATTATTGTTATATTATGTTTATCAGCGTTCGTGGGGTCTACCGTCAGCGTTCGTGGGACCAAACGTTAGTATCCATTAAGTTATGGGACTAGACAAAGAGAGGAGAGAGCACACTATTTAGATCTCAAAATTTTGAGAGAATTGTTTGAACAACAACTGATGTTGTTTCTTGTTAATAATTTGGCAAGCAGCAAGCGATAATTTATGGTCCTAAACTGTCTAAATTATTCACAAAAGACGACCCGTTTAAAAACTTAACAATAAAACTAACTGCCCCGTACCCCACACATTCTATGGCGGTGCCAATTCTCTGAAACGCGCAATATGCTTTTTTTCCTTCATCTTCAGCTCGGTACGAATAGTCATTGTCTCAGTGTTTTCCCCGTATGTTTCAATGCGCTGAAGCATTAGCAGTACTTTAGTGTAATCCTCCGGATCGACTACAGCCAGAATATTTTTACGTTTCTGCAAAAATAGCTTATCCATCTTCTTCTAGTTACTCAATACCATCACCTCCCGTTGTAGTGTTCTCTCTTCTTCTTTTTTTTTTATATTTTTATATACCCACTTCTTTTATTCTGTTCCAGATGCCATGCATTCTTACTGATGTTATGCCAAGAAAGAAAGCCTACATATGGGTTAAAAATGCAACAAACCTAGAGGTTATTGCATGCGGCCTGAGAGATCTAGGGTAAGAAAAAAATAAATTAATATGCTATTATTGTTATATTATGTTTATCAGCGTTCGTGGGGCCTACCGTCAGCGTTCGTGGGACCAAACGTTAGTATCCATTAAGTTATGGGACTAGACAAAGAGAGGAGAGAGCACACTATTTAGATCTCAAAAATTTGAGAGAATTGTTTGAACAACAACTGATGTTGTTTCTTGTTAATAATTTGGCAAGCAGCAAGCGATAATTTATGGTCCTAAACTGTCTAAATTATTCACAAAAGACGACCCGTTTAAAAACTTAACAATAAAACTAACTGCCCCGTACCCCACACATTCTATGGCGGTGCCAATTCTCTGAAACGCGCAATATGCTTTTCTTCCTTCATCTTCAGCTCGGTACGAATAGTCATTGTCTCAGTGTTTTCTCCGTATGTTTCAATGCGCTGAAGCATTAGCAGTACTTTAGTGTAATCCTCCGGATCGACTACAGCCAGAATATTTTTACGTTTCTGCAAAAATAGTTTATCCATCTTCTTCTAGTTACTCAATACCATCACCTCCCGTTGTAGTATTCTCTCTTCTTCTTTTTTTTATATTTTTATATACCCACTTCTTTTATTCTGTTCCAGATGCCATGCATTCTTACTGATGTTATGCCAAGAAAGAAAGCCTACATATGGGTTAAAAATGCAACAAACCTGGAGGTTATTGCATGCGGCCTGAGAGATCTAGGGTAAGAAAAAAATAAATTAATATGCTATTATTGTTATATTATGTTTATCAGCGTTCGTGGGGCCTACCGTCAGCGTTCGTGGGACCAAACGTTAGTATCCATTAAGTTATGGGACTAGACAAAGAGAGGAGAGAGCACACTATTTAGATCTCAAAAATTTGAGAGAATTGTTTGAACAACAACTGATGTTGTTTCTTGTTAATAATTTGGCAAGCAGCAAGCGATAATTTATGGTCCTAAACTGTCTAAATTATTCACAAAAGACGACCCGTTTAAAAACTTAACAATAAAACTAACTGCCCCGTACCCCACACATTCTATGGCGGTGCCAATTCTCTGAAACGCGCAATATGCTTTTCTTCCTTCATCTTCAGCTCGGTACGAATAGTCATTGTCTCAGTGTTTTCTCCGTATGTTTCAATGCGCTGAAGCATTAGCAGTACTTTAGTGTAATCCTCCGGATCGACTACAGCCAGAATATTTTTACGTTTCTGCAAAAATAAAAATTAAAGTATTAATATAAGTTTTCTTTTTACTAGAAGTGAACAATAAAATAATATAGGTAGAATTTTTACAACCATGCTAAGAAAGTAAAGAAATGGTGCGAAAGTTTCCTTTGATGGGAAAAAGCGTTGCTGTCCCTCGTAATCGACAAAGAAATTCATTACGATGATATCAAAAGGCTGTGCAAACACAACAAAATAAGATAATGACTAAAAGATCTGCAAATGTAATAACAGAGTTCTCGTTACTAGCCAGGTAAAGTTTAAAATAGAGCAATAAGGTACACGCACCCTGTCCATCCTTCTCCTGGAGGTCCCCTTCCCCCACATCAAGGCCCGCTTTCTTACAAATCTTGGCGAGCTGAAAAATAATTACGCGCGCGCACACACACACACACACACAAACAAAAAAAACAAAAGTTTAATTTGCAATATATACTTTAAATATTAATATAAACAAAATTACCTTTGATGAGAAAAGTTGGATTAGATCAATGACGCCCGCAACAGGAATTTTTTCATTAAGTTGCAGGTAATTCTATTAGCTAGATTCAGTCATTTAAGTAAAATTCAATAATTGAGCTAAAATAATTATTTTTTAAATTTTTCAGATTACTAGGACTTTGAATAGAAAAGAAATCGGGCTACAACATTTTGTTTCAAACCTCGTAACTGTAGCAATTTTAAAATATGCTGCTATTTTTATATATAAGTAATATGATTTTTTCTTGCCGTAATTTATATATATGTCCGTAATATTTGTTGGCTTATATATATATATGTGTGTGTGTGTGTGTGTCCGCGCGCGTATGCGTTTATGTGTATAACATAAGTTATACTTTTGTAACATATATTGTAGATTATACTATATTAGGAGTTGAGCTAGAATACTTTCAAATGCACCATAGGGGTGGTGCTTGTAGGTTTATAGCCCTTGGATGGAGATTTGGAGGGTTGGGATGATGGTAGTAGGTGGTGGTAGGTGAAATAGTGTTTGATCTAAAAATTATTAGTAATCAAGAAGTAGATTCAAGGGCTAGAAAGTTAGAAGCACCAAGGGATTGGTGCTTCTAAAAGTATTCTAGCTCAATTCATTATATTAGCATATATTATATTTTTATAACATATATTACTATCAATATAAGGATTTAATGTAACTATCCATATCAAAGTAATAAAACTAATACAAAAATAAAATAATGTTGTACATATATTAAAAATAAAATAATGTTGTACGACATTAGAGACTCTGAAAGAGCACAGCAAGACTGCGAAGACGACGGGCTTTTGAATGAAGATGAAAGAGAAAGAACACTTCCATTCGTTTATTATCAAGGTTACTAGGCTTGAAAGGAAAGAATTACAACATTTTATTTGAAACCTCGACTACAGTCATTTTGAAATATGCTGCTCTTTCTGAAATATTTTGAAATTAACGTGTCAATATTTCGTTTTATGCAGATACGAAATTTTCAGTTCTCAAAATACAGCATTGATACTACAGGAGCACGTACCTGTTACCTTCGTCACCAGTGAGATGTCACCAGTGAGATTATTAATACGCAAGGCAAGTGTAAACAATAATGTGTGTGTATATATATATATATATATATATATATATGAGTAGGGCTATTGTGCTATTAATAGCACAATAGCCCTTGTGCTATAGATTTTTTAGCCACCCATCAATTTTGATGGATGGTTAAGATGAGAAAGAGAAGAGAAATTGAATATTTCAATTTCTCTTCTCTTTGAATTTTTCCTCTCTCTCCCATCTCAACCACCCATCAAAATTGATGGGTGGCTAAAAAGCCTATAGCACAATTAATAGCACAATAACCCTACTCTATATATATTTACACTTTATACCTAATAAGAATTTTATTTTTTTATTTTTGCTAGTGTTCGATATTTTAATATTGAACTACTACGACGATGTATATCTGCCGCTTTCCGTTCGTTTCCCACCACGCAGTTACCCTTCAACCGACTTGTGTATTTATCAACGCAAACACGTATGTATACCAAAATTAATTTTTAAATTATTTTGTTATTTAACTCTAATTAAAAAAATTTATGTTTAATTTTTTTTTTCTTTTTTACAGCATTTTTATGATGATGCATTGGTCATCGTAGACCACCCCGCTGACTACCCGGAAACCATTTCTACACCGGAGACCTTGGAAGAACGTGGCGAGACGACAGAGACGAATTACTTCCGAATGAAGATGAAGAAATTTAAAGGAGGAAGACCACTTCGATCGTTTTTACAATCAACTTTACTATTTTTATTTTTATTTTTTTCCCTTTTCTGAGAGTAAGGTTACTAGGACATGACAGCAAAGAAATCGGCTACGGCATTTTGTTTGAAATCTTGGCTGTTGCTGCTAGTTTTATTTAAGCATGGGACATTTACGTGTTTTAACTATGCTGCTAGTTTTATTTATGCACGGGACATTTATTAGGTGCTGTAACTATGCTGCTACTTTTATTTATGTCTGGAACATTTACGTGCTGTAACTATCCTGCTAGTTTTATTTATGTATGGGACATATATTTATGTCTGGAACATTTACGTGCTGTAACTATCCTGCTAGTTTTATTTATGTATCGGACATATATATATGCTTGCCTTTCTTACTCATATTTATATATATGCTTATTTGCTTTTATATATATATATATATATATATATATATATATATATATGACATTTAGCTCCTATGTAAATATTAGAAATTTTAGCTTAATCAAATATAAAAATTTAAATTAAGTAAATATAGAAATTAAAGATTTTAATATTGATAAAAATTAAAGTTCAGGGATCTGTCTTAAAAAATTCTATAGTTGAGGGGTCTCCAAACCTTTTTCAGACTTCAGCCAAAACCTATTATTTCTGGCCATGTTTGGTTAGGGGTATAAGCGGGGATAACTTTAGTTATCCCCGATATTCCGCCAAAGGAAACGAATTTTGGCCGGTATATTTTATTCCGGTCAAACTTCGAGTAACACCAAAGTTGCGGTCGAAGCCGCTCAAAGCACCGTCTCCGTAGAGACGCTCGCAGTGGCCCTCGTGCTCTACACGGAAAGTGGGGCCAGGGCAAGCAGCCCAAACGACAACACAGATCCACCAAGTGATGTCACCTAGCCCAATAGGGCCACCTGCCGAAGAGTGGTTACGCAAAGGGGAAAACACCCTGCCACTTGGTATCTGTTGGGTACTCCACCACCACTTCTAGAAGAAGCACGAGTCTGCGAACAAGGGCGGATCGAACCTCTGGAAATCCGCCAATCGCGCTCGGATGTGGCCACCACCCCCAATCACGGGGTCGGCGTCCACACGCGAAACAGCCGACGTAGTCGCTGTCGTCGTCGCGGTCGTGGCCACGGCGTGGGTGCCACGTGAGGGTCTGCAGTCATCGGGGCACTCGGCGGAGGAGAAGGAGGGGCTGGAGCGGCAGTCGCTGTAGCCTGTTGCTGCAAAAACTGCCGGAACAAGCCGGAACATGCCGGAGAGGGTCGTCAGCTGACCCCTCGCCTCGGCCTCAAGCACACAGGGTACGGTCCACACCAGGCTGTCCGCCTCCTGCCAGCTCCTCACTCGAACCAGCCGCAATAGCCCGAGTCTGAACACCAGCAGACGGCTCCGCAGGCGCACGCCTACCACCACGACCCGGACGAGGAGGTCTACCACGACCACAAGCCATCTGCAAAACACAGAAACCAGCGCAAGAGAAAGGGGTCGGCAACTCCCACGAAACATAAGCCGAAAACAAACCCCTCGAACTCGCGTACCTATACATCTTAGGTCTTCCTATGGGTCAGCCTAACCAGTGGTTCAGTTACAAGTTTATGAACGAATGAGTGTTTGTACCCTTTACTCTCTGATACCATCTTAATCTGTCACGCCCCGGGCTAGTTTTAGAAGCAGAAATACGTGTCAATTTTTTTTTTGAAAGCCTAACCCGCGCCACGTACAGATCCGCCATAAATACAGGGTCCACTGTACACACGGACAGAGCCTCCCCTATATTTGTACGGCGTACACAACATACAACAGGATCACAACTACCATTCACTCATCACAACAACACAACAGCTTATTAAGATTCATACAGCTAACAGTCCTTAAACCTGTATGAATCTAAGCAAGTCCTTAGGCGAAGGATGATGCGATGCACAAACAACAGATCATTCTAGAAAATTGCTCCTTACCCAGAAGCTTTATTTTGAAACCCTAATATCAAACATTCAATAATTATTTGAAAACCGTTCTCCACACGAGAACTCTCTTTTGAAATCTCAAAAGTCGATCGATCGAAAATTTATTTGAAAACTGTTTCCCACACGAAAACCTTTATTTGCAAACGCTACCACGAGGGGTAGAAAACCAAGATGTGCGACATAAAGCAACAATGATAGATCTAAAAGCATCGACATCCAAAAAGTCTAAGCATGTATTCCACATATGAATGCTGAACCAAGTCCACAAGATCTAAGCATGCAAGACAATCATCCAAAATGAAACTATACCAAAACCATAGCATGCTAGACAAAACGACCACAGTGTAACTGAACCACATCCATAACTAACTGATAAAGGATAAGGGTGATAACCAAATCTGGAGAGGGAAGCCTCACAGGTCGGGGCCTCTAGTACCACTACCTAGGCGTGCCTCGCTGCGTCCCGACTCTCACCACCCTGCTCACCTGAAAACAACAACGAGGGCGGGGGGTGAGAACATGTAAACATGTCTCCCTTCCCAGTGGGTCTCGCAAGCCGACGAAGGCGAGGTGTACACACCGGCACGAGGGTCAACAAATAGATAGATAAGGTAAACAGTAGCACAAGTAAGTATGAGGCTGACATACAACTGAACAACTATGCTACTGTAAGCAACTAGTATATGCATCAATGGAGATAACCACAAAGTAAACCCAATCCATAGCCACCGGGACGTATCCCTGGCACTGTCACACTGCTCATCTCTCGGCACATAAACCTTCTGTACGCACTGCATCAAGGCTCACGGGTCGGAACCAAACTCAACGACCCTTTTTCGAAAAAGAACACCCCCAGGCGGTGGATCAGACCGCTGGTGTACGTGAAGTGCTAGAAGAGCTGTGACGATCGATGCGAATGCTCAATCCACAGAACGGCAACGAGCCATTAAGCAACTGATAAACCACAACGAGGATCGCTCGGAACAACAGGCGATCACTACCGACCAACTGGGTCGTCTCAATAATCATGCAAACCACAACTACTCTACTATCCAAGCACACATAAGTAGAGTCAACGGGAGTCAAGTGAACTAATAACTGAAATGCAAGAGAAGGGATAGAAAGGTATCACCGTAGTCCACTAAACCGACTCCGGATCGAAGTACCCACCTGTCGAAACGCTCGAGCCTAACACCGACGGTTCTCAGGAACCGTGACAGGACCTATGAAAGACTCACAGGGTCAAGGTCCACCAAGTCGGCATAAAACACAAGGCGCTCACATCCCGAAACCGACGGATCGCCCGAAAAACCCACCGGGACGATCCCGAAACCACACTAAGCTCCACAGGGGTACCAACAGCCAAACCAGGTCCATCGTTGTCCCCAACCACACCAAAACAAGGTGACAGGACAGCAAGCACAAGCTCGGGGTGCCACGAACACAATCGCACCCGAAACGACTTCCCGGGTTCCCAAAAAGTGCCGATTTGACACCGGAACCCTTCGTCACTCATCCGCTGTCCTCGGAACTTCGGGACAGCGATGAGGAACAGCCAACGAGGCTAAACGACGAAGCCAAGTCACTCACAAAAATAGCGAGTGAGTCGCACAACTAGAAATACGCGTTTTGCCGACTTTTTCATCGAAAAACACGTCGGAATCGAATCCGAATCTCCGCGAAGGGCGAAGGGGTTGGACAACCAGTCCACAGGGCCTCAAGGACCATGCCCTTGCTGCCCGCAGCGTCACAACACTGCCACAATCGCCAAAGTCCACAAACAAGCAACAATATACACACATACAAGCATAAACAAGGCCGTTCGAGCAATCCGTACATCCGCACGACCTTCCGCAAGCACCAGCAGATAGGTAACGGCGTCACGGAGGCCGTGCTCACAGCCTCACTGTGAAAGGACAAGTCGCAAGCACAAAAATTGCATAAAAATAGTGTCAACATGCGATGACATAACTCGACATCGGCCGAACAGCGAAACGGCTCAACCAAAACAAAATCTAAGGTGAGCATGATGATCAACGCGTCACCGCGATCATCGTGCTCACCTTCCCGGGCTTCGGGAGGCAACGGGGAGCCTAAACACAAGCTCGCGGCCAAAACCAGCCAAAAAAGACCCTGGCCGGAGCAACAAGCTCCGACCGGCTCCCGGCCGACATGCACGGCCAGCGGCGGCCAGGAAAGGATGCGGGGAGGTGAGGAAGAGGGGGCTCACCTCAGCCGGCGGCAGGAAGCGGCGGCGGCGGCGCGGGGAGAAAGCCAACTCTCGGGTTGGCTAGGGCACGGCGGCGCGGCAACGGACGGCGACGGCGGCCGGCGGCGACGCGAGCACCGGCAAGAGGAGGTCGCCGGACGTCGGCCTGCCGGTGACCGCGACAAAAAAGACCGGCGGCGGAGAGAGCTCGGCCGCAGCTGCCCAAGTTGCCCTGGCCGAGCCCGCGGCGGCTGCGTCGGCGCTCCGGCGGCACGGCGACGGTCGGGGAGGTAGGAGGCGGCGTCGGAGGACCTGAGGGTGGCGGCGCTCACCCTCCAAGGCGGCGGGAAGCGGCGGCGGCTCGGGTCCAACTGCCTCGGCCAGCAGCTGCCCTAGCAGCAGCTGGCAGCAGCTCGGCGGCGGCTCCCGGCGGTTCCCGGTGGCAGGGCTCGACTCCGGCAGTCGTGTCACCTCAGGGGGAGCTCAGGCGTGGGTTCCCCATGGGTGCACACCGCAGGGAAGGGGAAGAAGAAGAAGAAGAAGAAGGAAAAAGAGAAGAAAAAGGGAGAGAGAGTTGGCCGGGGTTGCGCCGGCCAGGGGGTGGCCGGCGGGGGCCGGCGGCGCAAGGGGGAGCTGGCAGGGGAGCTGGGGGAGCTGGGGCTCACTGCTGGGGGGCTGAGGGGGAGAGAGGAAGAGAGGGAAACTCACTCTCTCACACACACACACAACACACAAATACCCACTTGCACAATTGCACAAAAGTCCCTCAAACAAAGAATATAGCCCCTGGGTCCCTCCCAGCAGGAACAAAATGCCCAGACACCCCTCCACAAGCAATCTCACGCGAAACGGTGCGAGAAACAGGGTCCAGATCGCGAAACTGCAAAATATACAATACGACCCCTCGGCGAAGATCATGCAATATCTCCCAATCCGTTCGTCGCATGTCGAAACGGATCACGCCATCGCGTTCAGCACTGTCGAGACATCGAACCTATCATTTTGGATCGTCAGAAACGGACTCCGGATTGTGCCGTTAAGCCGTTCTCTCTCCGCAACCAAAACAAAAACAATAAAATACACACAATATACATAACATATACATATATATATACACTTATACAGATATATATACGTATACAGATCAAATACACAGTAACAGGGGAGAGGAACACAGAATTCAAGTTTCCAAAATTCGAATTCTCACATTTTTTTTGTAAAAAGAAAAAAGATATCTTTTATCTAATGCAAATGGATTCGGATCGGTGGAGTTTCTGTCTCGATCCGTTCCGTATGAACGAGACCGTAAGTTAGAGATAACAAACGAATTCAGAGCGGTGTACATGGCAATTTGTTCTGATCGGAAAAAAAAATTCGGTCGGAAGACTGCTAGATAAATTTATCTGTTATGCGGAAATTAAAGTCCACCCGGAATCTGGGCCAAAGCCGCCCCGAATAATAATTAGTATTAAATTATGAGAGAGATAAGTTTTCCTTTTTTAGAATTTTATGAGCATTCTAAATTTAGATGTTAATTTTTCAAAATTTAAAAATTTAAAATTTAAAATCTTTAATTTAAAATTTAAAATTTAAAATTTAAAATTTAAAATTTAAAATTTAAAATTTAAAATTTAAAATTTAAAATTTAAAATTTAAAATTTAAAATTTAAAATTTAAAATTTATATTTGAATCATGAAATTTAAAATCTCAAATTTAAAAATTGAGATTTGAAACTTGAAAAACGCCATCATTATAATTTTTTTAATTTATAATTTTTATTTTGAGCAATTTGATTGGTCCCATTGGCCTAGAGGCTAGAGGCGGGCAATAGGCGTGGCTGCCAGACAATTTAGGGAATTAGCTAAGGATGGTCCCCACATCGTCGTACGGGTAAGTACATATAGGGCCGATCAACAGGCTTCGCAAGGACAACCTGTTGCGGTCCCCACCCGCCAAACCTCGTGTGAGTACTGTTCTCGTTTTCTATGCGATCTCCACGTCTGTGGCGTCGTTGTTGCGTCAGAATTCGTACGGTGCGTTGGCTGATTCGATGGCTGGGGGAAGCATTCGAAAATCAAAACAAATATTTGTCCGTCTGATCTGCACATGCCCTCAACCCCTAAAAACTAAAAAAGTTGTTTGTATTTAGCTGGTTTGGTGAAAGGTATTATTAATTAATTAACATTGTAAAACCAAGTTTGAGAGGACCCACATTTTCACTGTGAAGTTATAATTAGCACTTAATCTTAATTTAAGATTAATTAATACCATTGTACAGTTTTAATTAAGACGATAAATACTAAGCTTACATCTTAGGAGTGGGGTGTATGATTTATAGTGGATAAAAGTAGATTAATTAACCACATCGTAATAGCTAACTAAACCATAATTTAACAAAAAAAAATTTAACTTAAGTTAAGTATGAAAACTCAAATAAAAAAATTAGAAGTTAAAAGAGTCCCAAAAAAATATTTTTTTAAAAAAAGTTGAGGGGTCTATTAGTACAGTAGTGAAGTCCAATAAAAGAGACGGCTGCAACAATTTTCTTAAATTTTTTTTTTTTGTTTTTTAATCCTTGGGATGGAGGTGAAGGTGGCTGCGATATTTTTATTTTTAATTCTATTTTATTGGTTTTCAACCTTGGGATGGAGCAACAATACGGGACTTTCTTCATGATTACGTCCGGAAAGGTCGCAGACAATAGCTGCACCATCCTGTACTGTGTCTCCATGGGACTGTGACATTTGGCATTGACATTTCGCACGTGTGCAACACCGCTCTCTGTGTGTGTATATATACGCACACTCCGAGCTGAGAGCCGAAATTCATTCCCTCAATCACCTAACTTCTTCTCCTCCTCCCTCTCCCTCACTCTCGCCTCCTTCCTCTCCCTCTCCCTCACCCTCTCTTCTCCTCCATGGCGTTGGCACTGTTTGCACTGGCCCCGAGCCCCTCGCTCCGATCCCGGCGGCTCACCGTTCTCTGTGTGTGTATATATACGCACACTCCGAGCTGAGAGCCGAAACTCATTCCCTCAATCACCTAACTTCTTCTCCTCCTCCCTCTCCCTCACTCTCGCCTCCTTCCTCTCCCTCTCCCTCACCCTCTCTTCTCCTCCATGGCGTTGGCACTGTTTGCACTGGCCCCGAGCCCCTCGCTCCGATCCCGGCGGCTCACCTCCCGCGGGTTCCCGTCGCCCTTGGTGCAGGCTCCTGCATCATTCCGACTCTAGTCGCAGTGCCTGCGACCTTCTACTTCGTTCCCAAAGGCCCGGGCGCTGATGCCGAGCGTTGGGGCCGCCTCCGCCTCGCCGCATGTGGTTACTTTTTTTTTTTTTTTTTTACCTTTTTTCTTTTAATCATATTGTTTCGGTTATAGAACTTTGATAATTTTTCTTGGTCTCTGTTTCGGACGCACAGTAAGGTGAACATTGTAATGCCTCTCACCACTTCGGGGCAAGATCTTGTGAAGAAGAAAGAGCGCCTACATCTGGGTGATGAACACACGAGATGTTTGGATGATCGCAACTGATCTCTTTCATATGGGATAAACAATTTTAAGTTAAGCAATTAGCCTATTGTTTTACTTAATTAACATTTCAGTATTTTGTTTCATGCGCGCAGCTACTACTTAACACTTCAATATTCCGTTTGCTGCAGCTACCAAATTTTCAGTTCCGGCGATACAGCATCGATACTACAGAACCACGTACCCGTTGCCTTTGTCTACGATGGGATAATCGAGATGCAAGGTGTGTATGCACACTATATTCTTTTTATTATTATTATTATTATTATTATTATTATTATTATTATTATTATTTACCATTTATACCTGATAAGGATTTTATCTCTGTGTTTTTGATAAGGATTTTATCTCTGTGTTTTTGCTAGAATCCTTCCGCACGATATGTATCGTTGTAATAGTTCAGGATTAAAACATCGAATTCTAGAATGGTAATAATATTTCAAAATTATTACCAGGACTCTAAAAAAAAGAAATCGAGACTAGTAGTATATATTATACTACTATATATTATATTTTTGTAATATATATTATTAGCATATATTATATTAGCATATATTACAAAAGTATAAATTCAGAATATAAAATCATACAGGAAAAAAAATTAAGATAATTGAATCTAACGGCTAATGTGTGAAGGGTATTATGATAACTTTAACATATCAACCAGCCAAAACAGGTTTTTACTTCTCACTAATACGAATTTTTGAATAAAAGCACGAATGGTGATGTGGTAGTATAATATTTACATGAAAGTTCTAATAGTTCAAATATTTTTCTAGCACTTTAGTTTTTGAATTTTGGGTCCAAATTTGCCTTCAATTGGAATAAAATCAAATACGCCAAATAAAATAAAATATATTTAAATTGTTTTTTACATTTTAGAAGAAATGTAATTAACATTATCTTTAGACGCATTCCGGCCAAAGAAGAGGCCGCCTTTATTTTAATGAAAACCACAAAAATATAAGTTTTAAATTTTAAATTTAAATTCACTTAGATAGAATAGGAAGATGAGCTCCCATTGAATCAGACCATTCTATCTACATTAGGAGACGAGCTAAAAAGAGAACAAGTTCCTTGTTCACTAATAAATCGACTAATTAAACTCATGTTTCTATAATCGATTCGATTACCGATCTAATTGGGGGCTCTTGAGATCATTTTGTGATCTCATGGCCACTGATGGTCTCACCAAATAGTCCATGTGTTATAAACTACCTACTGCACATTGTACAACATGGTCGAATATTTTTGACACTGGTGGTAGGAAGACGGCACGACTTTTTCGTGTCGATCCAAGAAATTTTAAATTTTAGAATTTTTAAGTTTTAAATTTTAAATTTTAAATTCAAACTTTTAAAATTTAAATTTGAATTTTATAATTTGAAAATTAAAACTTGTAATTTTAAATTCTAAATTTTTAAATTTTCAAATTTAATTTTTAAAATCTAAAATATCAAATTTTAAATTTTATCTTAAATCTAAATTTTAAATTTTAAATTTAAAAATTTAATTAAAAATATTCAAATATAAATTTTAAATTTTAAATTTAAATTTAAATTATACTTTGAATCTAAAAAAAATAAAAATTTGAAACTTGAGTCCAAAATCAGAATCATTTTTGGAGAAGCAGCTTTTTTCTGCTTCTGGAACCTTCAAAATCAGTTTTCTGATTCTGAAAAGCAGAATCAGACTTTCCAACTAGGGTTGCCAAACTCTCTACTGAGCTCAAAAGTAGGACCCGCAAATGAGCGAGCCGGCTCGTGTTCGACTCGCGTTCGGCTTGATATTCAGCTTGCTCGAGCTCGACTCGAAATTAGATGAGCCGAGCTTGAACATAAATAAAAGCTCGAAATTCATTTCAAGCCGAGCTTGAGCATTACTAGGCTTGCTCGAATTAGGCTCGAAAAGCTCGAATATATGTATAGTCCGGCTACTATATTATTGATAGTATCAAGCGCTTGGTGTTATCGAGTTTTCTGTTGTTAGATCACCCATTTGACCATTTACACCCATTAGATCACACTATTCAATCAATCACTCACTTAATCCGAAAAAATCACTATCATCCTAAAGGCACTATTATTATCTATAATAGTATAGTAGCCTAATAATAGTACCAAGCACTTGGTGCTATTAGATTTTCGGCCCTTGGATGAAGGTATGCTGTTACGATGATAGTGGTCCCTAAGGTTAAGTAGGTGGTTGGTTTAATATTATGATCTAACGTGTGGAAATGATCAAAGGGGTAGATCTAACGACGAAAATCGATAGTATAAAGCGCGAAAATCGATAGTATAAAGCGCTAGGTACTATCGATAGTATAGTAGCCGAACTCTATATTAATTATATATAATAATATATATTATATATTTTAATCATATGTGTATAGAGTTTATGTTATTAGGTATATTTGCTGGCCCACAAAACCAAACCAACAAAATTCTATTCTAATTGCTTTCTTCCTCTCTCTTTCACTTACTCGCAGAGTCGATTCTCTTAATTTTTTTTTAATATTATAATACCGCATTTCATGCATTCATTTTATATGTTGAGTTATTAGACATTTTTTGTATCAAATATTTGATAATATTTTATAAAAAAATTAACTATAGATTGCATGATGTTAAGAATTTCAGGCGGCTCATTTAGGGCTCGAGCTCGCTCGACTAGAAGTTCGGCTCGCTAGAGCTCGGCTCGAATTAATTTCAAGCCGAGCTTGAGCCTAAATTTAGGCTCGAAATTAATTTCAAGCCTAGCTTGAGCTAAGGTAAGCTCGCTCGAGCTCGGCTCGTTTCCACCCCTACTCAAAAGTGATTTTGGGCCCAAAATCACTTCTGATAAGCTAGGCCAAACGCCCCCACTGTGTTCCCGTATATATTGCCGCTACGTGTGCATCTATAATTCATAACAACACTCAATTTCCCATAAAAAAAAAAAAAGAAAAGATGACCGTTTGCTTGAGCGGGAGAGGCCGACAGCAACCTCCTCCTCCCTGCGTATAAAAATGTCTTTTTCTCCCTTACTTTCTCTTCCTCCTCTCTGATCCCTCCCCCTTTCCCTCACTTTCTCCTCCTCACTCTCCCTCTTCCTTGTTCTCTCCTCCTCATTCTCCCTTCCCCTCTCCATCTCCTCATGGCGCTAGCACAACTCCTCAGTCCTTCTCCCTCTCCTTATTATGGCCTCCACACTCCGCACCGCGGCGTCTCACTAAAGGCGCACGTCCCGATCACGGCGCACCGCGCCTCTCTCATGACTCTGCTACCGGAGCCCATGCTGAAAGTTTTCCACCAAACAACCAATGCTTCCCCGGTAAGCGAGTGTATTTTCTTCTTTCATTTCTATACAACTTTTTGTGGTTCCTCGTTCTACGTTTTTGTGTTTTCTCTTTTTTTATTTTTATTTTTATATACACTATTTTGTTATGTTTTCTATGATAGATAGAGTACAGCGGATGCACTCCCTCTCCCTCTCCTCATGGCCTCCGCACGTCAGCGCCGTCGTGCCTCTTTCAGGACTATGCTGCCGAAGCCAATGCTGAAAGTTTCCCACCAAACAACCAATTTTTCTCAGAGAAGCAAATGTATTTCCTCCTTTTATCTCTATACAACTTTTTGTGATTCCTCATTCTACGTTTTTGTGTTTCTTTTTTATTTATTTATTTTTATATACATCGTTTGATCTATATTTTCTGTGATAGATGGAGTACAACGGATGAACTCCCTCTCCCTCTTCGTTTGGCCTCCGCACGCCTGCATGTCGCGCCTACATGTCGCGCCTCCTTCAGATCTCCGCTGCCAGAGACTATGATGAATGTTCTCCACCAAACAATCAATGCTTCTCAGGTAAGCGAGCGTGTTTCCTCCTTTTATCTTTAAAAAACTTTTTGTGGTTTCTCGTTCTAAATATAGCCTTACTTTGTTTATTGTTAAATTTTAATTAAAAGATTTATATTTTCTCTATTTTGTTATATATGTAAAATTTTAATCAAAAGAATTTAAGTTTTGATTTCTTTTAATGTAGGAATATCGTGAAGATGATATTGTATTTGTTGATCCAGGCAACTATGGTGATATAGTCTTCATGCTCATGAAGGTTGAAGAGCACGAGGAAACAGTGGAGATATTGAGTTCACAAAGAAGATGAGGAAAAAGGAACTACATTATTTCGTTCGATTTGGCCATGAATATCTCAAGCGGAGAAACATGAATATATGGAAAAACATTGATATATATTACACGTGCTGGCTCTTAAGAACCAACTCCCACCTAAGTACGTATTTTACAAGTTATATACGTATACATATATATGCTGTAATATTATACTTATGTGACATTTTCCTATATAATATATATACTGTAATATTATGCTGATGTGACAGTTTTCAATAAAGTTGAAGAGTAAAAAATAAAGTTGAATATTAATAAAAAATAATATTTTAAAATTATTAACAGGACTCTAAAAAAAATCGGGACTAAGAAATCAGGACTAGTAGTATATATTATACTACTATATATTATATTTTTTGTAATATATATTATTAACATATATTATACTAGCATATATTACAAAAATATAAACTCAAATTATAAAAACATATAGGAAAAAAAATTAAGACAATTGAATCTAACGGCTAATGTGTGAAGGGTATTATGATAACTTTAACATATCAACCGGCCAAAACAAGTTTTCATTTCTTACTAATATAAATTTTTGAATAAAAGAAGAAATGGTAATGTTCTAGTATAATATTTACATGAAGGTTCTAGTACTTTTACACAATAGATCCTAGACCTTGTTTGGACTTATTATTTGAACAATATTGTACTAAATATAGTCTTACTAAATATAGTTTTACATAATTAAATTTTAATTAAAAAATTTATATTTTGTCTATTTTGTTATATATTGTAAAATTTTAATCAAAATAATTTATGTTTTGTTTCTTTTAATGTAGAAATATCGTGAAGATGATGTTGTAGTTGTTGTCCAGGCAACTATCGTGATGTAGTTTCCATGCTCAACAGGTTGAAGAGCAGGAGGAAACAGAGGAGACATTGAGTTCACCAAGAAAATGAGGACCAAGGAATTGCATTATTTCGTTCGATTTGGTAATGAATATCTCAAGCGGAGAAACATGAAAATATGAAAAAATATTGATATATATTACACCTGCTGGCTCTTGTATTGTAATAGTTTGAGAACCAACTCGCACCCAAGTACGTATTTTACAAATTATATACGTATACATATATATATTGCAATATTATGCTTATGTGACATTTGCCTATATAATATATATACTGTAATATTATGCTTATGTGACAGTTTCAAATAAAGTTAAAGAGTAAGAAATAAAATTGAAGACTAAGAAAAAGTAATATTTCGAAATTATTACTAGGACTCTAAAAGAAAGAAATCGGGACTAAGAAATCGGGACTAATAGTATATATTATACTACTATATATTATATTTTTGTAATATATTATATTAGCATATATTACAAAAGTATAAATTCAGATTATAAAAGCATACAAGAAAAAAAAATTAAGATAATTGAATCTAACGGCTAATGAGTGAAGGGTATTATGATAATAGATAATGATGATTAAACTCAATAATTTTTTCTGAGAGTGTAAAAATTATTATTTTTGCCCAAATTGAGCTCAATTGATTTGGATAGTAATAATATCAGTTGAACAGTAATAGATTGAAAAATAGTAGAACAGTTAATCCATATTTCAATATAATTAATAATTTAAAATTAATAATATTTTTAAAAAATATTAAATATTATTTTATTTTTAAAATAAGTCTCACGTGCTAATACGAATTTTTAATACGAATTTTTAAATAAAAGCACGAATGGTGATGTGGTAGTATAATACGAATTACCATGTTGGATTAGTTCCTTTCTAATTGATTAAAAAAAAAACTTCATTACCTTGAGGATAAGAAGTTTTTTTTTTTTTGAGAGAAAGGTAGCATGCTCTACCCGTTTCGTTTATTTTGTTTAGAAATAAACTTAGCTGGAAATGTGAATCAACTAGGATTCGAACTTGGGACCTTGGGTATCAACCACCAAGCCCTTTACCACTTGCGCTAGGGATAAGAAGTTCAATTACGAAAGTTACTTGATGTCACCATGGTCACTTATGCTTCTCATCATATGGTACCCCACAACAATCCACTATGTCCCTGTTGACGCTTCCAAAACATAATTCAAATCCTAATCATAGAGTGAAAAAGTTCAACACAATAGAATCTTCCACTTCTATTAACAGAGACTTTCTTAAGTTGAAATAACTTAAATCAAGACTAAACAAAAGCACACAAATTAAGCTTCAATCAAAAAAATATAGCATTAAGAAGTCATCATACAATTTCACTATAGAATGCATGATGGCATGACATAGAAAGAAAATTTTTTCTGCCATGTGAGACTCCAGATAAGTCCTATATAAAAGATATAATAGGGCTAATCTCTCAACCCGGCTTAAGCATTTTCGGCGGTGGCAAGGCCGAAGAGGTTGAGAGAGTTAAGCGTGCTAGGACGGGAGTAGTCCTAGGATGGGTGACCCCCTGGGAAGTCCGGGGCGTCACAGTTGGTATCAGAGCCAATTACCAGCCGGAAGTGTGAGATGAGTCTCGGCTGAGCCTGGTGTGCAGCGGGGAGAGCGAGGCTCTCGAGCTGTTGACTGTTGTGGTTGGAGCGCGGCTTAAGCATTTTCGGCGGTGGCAAGGCCGAAGAGGTTGAGAGAGTTAAGCGTCCTAGGACGGGAGTAGTCCTAGGATGGGTGACCCCCTGGGAAGTCCGGGGCGTCACATGCCATTATGCTTTAGCGAGAAGGTTTAAGAGAGATATATGAAAAGATGAAAGGACACAAATGGGAAGATAGAGGGACATAGAAAGACAAATGTTTAATAAAAAAATAAAAAATCAAAAAAGGAGGTTTTGCCACCTCAGCAAAAAGGCATGGGGATTAATATATGTTTAATAGATGGGAAGATGAAAGGACACAAATGAAAAGATAGAGGGACATGAAAGAAAAATGTTTAATAAAAAAACAAAAATAATAAATAAAGGAGATTTTGCCACCTCAGCAAAAAGGCATGGGGATTAATATATGTTTAATAGAAGATTTGACGGGATGGGAATCACTTATTCACTTTCAACAGGCTATTTATAATTTATAAATATATGATTTGGGAACCCAAAGGAGCCGGCCCCTGCCTCCTAGGGGTGTCAACGAGCCGAACATGAGCTAAATCCAGCTCGTGTTCGGCTCGTTAATAAATGAGCCGAACACGAGCTGGCTCACGAGCTGACCCACGAACAACAAGTTTAAAAAATTAAATTAGATATATATATAAAATAAATTTATAAAATTTGCCCATTAAACTTTAATCTAATGGTTGAAACTTTACATATAAATGAGTCTTTTTATAGTTAAGTTCAGCTTTATATTTTTCTTTTGTTAAAAATTAAATAATAAAAATATATACTATATATATAAATATTTATCTATATATAAATATAAAAATATATATTCGAGCTGTTATCGAGCCGAACACGAGCAAGCTGACCCCAGCTCATGTTCGGCTCATTTATTAAACGAGCTGGAAAACTCAGCTCGTGTTCGGCTCGTTTACTAAACGAGCGAGCCGATCTCGAGCTTATTTCGAGCCGAACACGAGCTAGCTCGCAAACAGCGAGCTGGATTGCCACCCCTACTGCCTCCACGTCAGCAGGAGTTGGGGGCCCTTAGGTGGGTGGTGGGTCCCGCCAAAATTTTTTAATATACATATTCTATTAATTATTAATTAAATACATGATAAAAAAAAGCTTCTCTTTCTTTGGAGGAATTGTGGGGCCCACAACTATTTTAATTAAGGGTTAATTGCATACTGGTCCCCGCAAACATGGTGAATTGCAGATATATTCCTGCAAAGTTTAACTTTCATAAGTTATCCTCGCAAAAGTCTTAATATTTGCAAATATGTCTCTTTGGTTAAGATCCGTTAGAAAATTGTTTACTTTTTAACAGCAGGATCGTGAAATGATATTTTTGCCCTTACAAATATGTCCCTCCAAAAGCTAGATACGAAAAAAAAATGAGGAAGAAGGAGGCGACGGTGGCAATCGCCCATCAAGGACGTCGTCGACGCCGCCGACGATGCCGCCGGCGCGGCCGATACCGTCGGAGGCGCGCGTGACGATGGCCCACGCAGGCATGCCGACAACGAGGAAGAGGAAAGGCAACAAGATGAGGAAGAGGAAGAAAGATAAAATTATCAATTTTGATCATGGTTAACTATGGTTAACCAAATTTCTCTAACAAATTCTAACAGTAGGGATATATTTTATAACATTAGGACTTTTGCTGGGATAACTTATGAAAGTTGAACTTTACAGGAATATATCTGTAATTCACCATATTTGCGGAAACCTTTATGCAATTAACTCTTTACTTAAAGGTTAATTGTATTATGATCTCCAACTTTGTACTATTTTTCGCTTTCATCCTTAACTTTTCTTTCCAATCAATTTTTGAACTCTTACTTTTGTTGTGATTACATTCCAACCGTTACAAGCAATCTTATGATTAATAAACTTGTCATGTTAGCGTCTTCTTGACTTTCTTTTATAAGACAATCTTAGTCCCTAAACTTTGCATATTTTTTAATTTAGTCTTCTAAAATAAATTTTTAAATTTTTAAATTTAAATTCGAAATGCATATTAAAATAAGACTTCATCTTTAATTGCATATTATTCCGCAATCTTTCCACTACTTGCAAGTTTCCAAACCTCTTAATTTCATCACGAGAAAATAGCAGCTATGAAAATGGATTGTAGAATTAACAAAATTATTATGCCTTTGCCTATTTAGTGTTTTTTTGCATGTCAATTTTGATCCGTAAACTATCAATATTTTACTTCTTATTTTTGCAGAAAGGTAAAAATTCTCTCACCGTAGTCGATCCGGATGACTACACGAAAATACTGGAAATACTTCAATGCATTGAAGCAAACGGAGAAAGCACTGAGACAAGACAATGACTATTCGTACCAAGCTGAAGATGAAGGAAGAAGAGCATATTGCGCGTCTCATAGAACAGGCACCATAGTGTGTGTGTGGAGGAGGGTATGGGGCAAGTTAATTAGTTTTGCAGTTAGATTTTAAACTTAATTTATGGTGTACAATTTATTTTGGATTGGCTTAAAATGCATGATGTAGTAATTTAGACAGTTTATGACCATAAATTGTAGCTTGCTTCTTGCTAGCTTATTAATAAGAAACAACATCAACTGTTGTTCAAACTTCAAACAATTTTTCCAAAATTTCGAGATCTAAAGTAATCTGCTCACATTTCTCTTCATCTAGTCCCATAATCCAGTCTTTCTAGGACTGGATACTTCCAGCAAAATTCAAATTGCTTCAGTAGTATAGTTCATTTTTACTTTGCCACTCGATCAGTGGCTTAACATGTTCTATTTTATCTCCTTGATCATGTGATAATAATTAAGATATATACTATATAACTTTTATATTAACAATTTATCAAATTCATCCAACTAAATTGGATTGTGCGATTTGATTGCTGTAACTTAAGAAGTTCAAGCCGAAAATTACAGTAAATTAAAGTTTGAGAACCAAATAATCACGGTCCTCATAATTTGAGGACCAAAAGTATAATTTATCTTTATTTTTATGAAAATATATACATCAACTGCACGAAAAAAATCTAGAATGTCTCGGCTACACCACAATTCTATGTCCCACTCTAATCAAATTTTATCCTTAGGGTTCACTCATTGATATGTTTGTTTTTTTTTTAAAAAAAAATTGTCATGCATTTATCTCAAAAAGAGAAATTTTGTTAGCACTATCCTAGGTGGAATATGTTGAGTCGTGTGACAGAGAAAACCAAATAATAAAATTAAACTATATAATAAAATTAATTCTAATAGCTAATAGACATAAAAAAATTTAATAAAATGTTTAATTTAACATACTTGTAACAACTAAAATACCAAAACAAACAGAAATTATACATGTTCACCCTCATTCGGAGCGTAAACAACAATAAGAGCATAATTATAGTGTGATTCATGTGCCAAAAATTGGCCATCCTCAACAATGTCAGAAACATACCGTTCGGTTTAAGAACAAATTATTCTTGCTTATTCTTGGAATATGTATAATTTTTAAGATAAGCAGGAATTAGACCAATTTTGTGTTTAAACGAGAATCGAAATATTGTGAGGGATAAGAAAAATTACATTTGGATGATTGGATTGAAATAGTAGGAATAAAAGTAGTTATGATTGAAAAAAATAATTTATCTAAATAACAAATATCTAAATATTCATAAAATAATATTTTAATAAATTAATATATTAATTAATTAGGAATACTATATGAGATGATGAAGAATCACATTAATTAATGAATAACCATAAAAATAAGTCAAAATATTAATATTAATAAATTATTTAATCAATTATATTTTTAGTTAATATATTAATTTGATAAATTAAAATATTAATTATGCAAATAAGTTAAATATTATTAATTAATGATTGAATAAGCAAGTCAATTTTAATTCTTTAATTAGCTAATTAATTATAAATAATAAATTAATTACTATTTAAATACTTATTAATTTAATAAGTCAAATAATTAATTAGTTAATTATTAAAAAGTTAATTACGTTAATTAATAATATTTTATATTATTTATAAGTTAATTGGTAAAGGGATAAAATAGAGGGTAGCCTATTCCAACTAGTGGAACTACTATTCTCTCCTCTTAACGGGTTATTCTGAAATAACCCGTTAAGAAGAGAATAGAAAATTTTAATAGCGTTTGAAAAAATAAGAGGAATAAATCTCTTATTCTCTCCTTTTGTTCCGTGTGAATTCCAATTTCTCAAAAGTGACTC
The DNA here is from genome assembly GCA_016920855.1 of Puya raimondii. Taxonomy (NCBI): domain Eukaryota; kingdom Viridiplantae; phylum Streptophyta; class Magnoliopsida; order Poales; family Bromeliaceae; genus Puya; species Puya raimondii. The sequence goes on from JABWPP010000050.1 coordinate 216,846,252, forward strand.
GCACCTTCACGGTGAGAGTCAACTTTGATTCCTAAGTGATGGAGAAAAGTTTTTTTTTTCCACTAATAATTAATTGATAAAATACTCTTAGAATGATAAGATAATTCAAATTCCCACAAGAAATTGATGAGTAGTGCCCTTTGCCTAATTTTTTTTTAATTTTTTTTTGAATATTTAAAATACGGATAGTTATAAGTGAAAAGGAAAAAAAAATGGCTCTTTTAAATTTTGATTAGTAAATTGACCGATAGTTATAATTGAGAAGGACCAAAAAGCCACATTTTAAATTTTGAATAGTTAAAATATAGGTAGTTATAAGTGAGAAGGGATAAAAAAGACGCGTTCAAATTTTAAAATTTGTGACTCAAAAATTACAACAAATAGTTTAATCTAGATATTTATTTAAAAATTACACTTGATACTTTAATTTAGAATCTAAGTTTATTTTTAAATTTGAAAATAAAATTATAATAGATTTGGGTGATAAGTTTACAATAAATATTAATTTAAATTATTTAAATTACGGGTATTTGTAAGTGAGAAGGAAGAAAAGAAGACATGTTTCAAATTTTGACTATATCGTTGTCTATCAACTTTAAATAATCATAATATCATAACTTATTCCACCGAACTAACTCGTAATACCCGTCAACATGTCACACCTCGGGTTTGTAGCAGAAGTCACCTCGCGTCAACAGACCCGCCTGCACAAGGTGCACCTCGTACACATGAAGCGTATAGCAACAACCTGTCAACCATACCGACTGTCCTTAACGCAAGTGGCAAAGGGTTTGGTGGTTGGTATTCAAAGTCTCGAATTCGAATCCTAGTTGATTTACATTTCTAGCTAAGTTTATTTTTAAAAAAAATAAATGAAGCGGGTAGTGTGCTATATTTTTCTCTCTCTCTCTCTCAAAAAAAAAAAAAAAAAAAAAAAAAAAAAAAAAAAAAAAACACCAACCTGTCATCCATCCTCGGAGTTCACAACTAAAATACATAAAGTTTTAGAAGTCAACAACTAAACAAGTATCACAGATAAAATAAACAACAGGTATAGCACCATGAAATATCACCAAGTCGCCGCATCACCTTAAACTATACAAATACACGGTCATCTCCCACAGCTTATAAATAAAATACGTAAACATACCTATCTCACACTGGTCTTGCCAGTTCATCATGCACAGTGCTGCTATACATAAAGCAATCCACATGGGTCCTCCTCTAGCTGCCGCATATCTAGATAGAAAATGTTATCTAATTCACTATCTTCTTATCTCAATCTGAAGCTGGTACTGCAGGAATCTCTGAAAATTAATCAACCACAAAGGGCATGAGAACTATAATAAATAGATTCCAATGGATACAATCAACGACAACGACGACCTACTCCACTAAATCTATCAGAAATAAGGATAGTAAATAACAAGCAACGGGGCACAATATGGACTGGAATCGGAGTGACTATTATGCTTCTACAATAGTAAAAACAAACTATAAACAGATACCGTGCGTCAAATAGTGTAACTGAATAATTTAATTCTTAAATCAACCCTTTGATCATTTCTTGTCTTTGGATTAATTATATATTTTTTCGCAAAGTACTTTTAGACATTTTTTGTTACCCTGCAGATCTTATCCCTGTTTTTTTTGGTATCTCGAAACAAAATTTTGTTGATGCGCATGCTGAAATTTATAAATTTTCACTACAGTAATATATGTATATGGCTGAACAGGTGGTGTAAAATTCCATTTATTTCTGATAATTAAAGAGGTTCTTCACTTTTGTGCTAAATAATTACATTGATAAATTTGTAGGTCGAAATTTGCCTCCAGTTGGAACAAAATCAAACATGCCAAATGAAGTAAAATATATGTAAATTAATGTTTTTAGTTTTAGAAAAGATTTAAATAACGTTATCTTATGATGCATCCCAATAAATTTTTTTATTTTTTTTTAGAGAATGATAGCATGCTACATGCTTTATTCACTTAAAAAAAATAAAAAAAATAAAAACAAAAACTAAAGTAAGACTACATTTACATGAATTATTATTTTAACGTAAATAATTAGGGAATAAAGGAGTATATATATAGGAGTAACAAGCCATTTTTAATGTGGGACTAAACCTCACATGTGGAAACCTCAGCACGGGCTCTCAGGCAAGGCCCATAGAGAGTGGGCTGCCCAGGAAGCCCATAGAGAGTGGGCTGCTGAATTTGAAGTTTAAATCACTGTTTTAAAATATTAATACTAACAAATTATACATTTCTATCGACACTCGAAGAATAATAAAAATTAAAAGAATAAGTATAGTGTGAGCCTTGTGTTCTATGAAAATGTCTTAGGAATGCTCATAGGAGCACTAAATGCAGCCAAAATTTGGCCGGCCTCAACAATGCCAACATATTTATCTACTCTACAAGTCTCTGTCAATTACTATGAGTAGTTATTTGAATAAATTTGATAATTGATCAATAAAATCCTCCTAGAATTAGTAAAATTTATTGACAAGTGAGCTTTTTTCTAAAAATAATTTTTTAAAAAAATTATTTTTGGAGTTCAAAAATTTATTTTTAGCTTCCAGCCACAGTAAAACTCATAGAGTAGAAAAGTTGTGAAGTAGACAACGTAAACAATGCCTAGTCAAATGCGGAATTATCCAAAACATCGATATAATGAAAGTTAAAAATAGTTCGACTTTAATATTAGCACTTAATAAAAACCTTAACTCAAAGCCAAAACTCCTAGTGATAAGTGAGGAAACTTAATTAAAACAGGGGATACTCTCAGCTCCACCCAATGACAATGCAACAAGAGAAAATCTATGTTGCCCTTGGGAATAATGTGCAACAAGGATTGGAAACTTCAGGATGTGCCCTATGTAAATGGTCCTCCCAATCTATTGTTACATTTGTCATCCTCCACATTAGCAATAGCTCAAGGGACTCCATAGAGACCCCAAGTAAGTAACCACCACAATTTCTTTTCCAAATATTTTACAGTTTTTGATAACTTAATTTTTCTTCAAAATAACTGCTTGATGTTCCTTTTTTGTATATATATATATATATATATATATAGTAGGAAAAATTCCAGTTAGTTCACTGAATGATGAGAAGTTGAAGGAATATAAGCTAAGGCAGAAGGAGAGAGTGGACAAGATATTGCTCACATACACTGAATTCTGCTCAAGAAAGGTTTGATGTTCTTCTTTGTGCATATCTTGCTTCCCTTCTCGTTTGATTTCCTGTTAAATCAATCTTCTGAGTAACATGATATCGGAGCCAGTCCTGAACCCTTTCACATCGAATTTGCACGATCTTCACCGTGTACACCTGGACCATTTATGTTATATTAATCCCCTCATGAGCATGAGAAATACACATACATATCCTCTGCAGGTTAAAGTACAAGTCCTCAGGAGGATAGAGAGTTCCCAGAAACACATACATAAGGAGGACATCATCATCTTGATATGCAATCTGAAGATCAAAACATTGGTGATTGATAGCGCACTTATTTAATCCACATCATGGTAACATATGCATTACCTCATTTATAATTTGATTACTATGTTGTTTTCGATTTATATATGCACATATCCACCATATATTATTGACAATCCTTTGGCTTAATTATATAGGTTGACAAATGGTTGGAGCAGAAAAACAGGTTTTAAACAGGTTTAAAGGTTGGTTTTCTCACAAGATGCTTAGTGTAAACAGTGGCGTTGGCGAAACATCGCAAAGTTCTCTTCCACATTCCTGCGCCGACACGACGAAAGAGACTAGATGGGAAGATCAGTCAGAAGAAATTGAGGAGTATCTTAAATGCCTGCAGGCTTCAGATATTCAAGAATGTGAAGAAGATGGCGAGGAGGCATGGATTATTAGTTCCGAAAAGCAAGACAAGCTCGAAAAATCTGAAGCTGATACGGTCAGTGTTACTCTGAATAGTATTAGGACATTGAGGAAAAGAATTGTGGAAGCTAAGAAGATTGTGGAGGTGAAGAAGATGGAAGTGAAAGACCATGTTGAGAGAAGCAGCAAAGCTGAAGGGCTAATATCTCTTTGCAATCAAAAGGTTAGATTTTTCATTTTAATTTTCTTTTTTTTAAAATAAGGATTCATTCAGAACTTTCGCAACTTGCGCTAAACAAAAATATACATAGATTTTTTTTTTCTTTTTCCTTTCAAAAGTGTTAGATTAACTTGTTTTAAGAATTTTTTTTCAAGTGAAAACCCACATTCGTGTTTTAGGCGAAAGAGATTGAAGACAGTTTGAAAGAAGAGAAGACTAAGCATGCCCAACTAACCGAGGAGCTCGAAAGAGCGATAGAACAACGCGCGAAACTCACCGAAGAAGTAAAAGAGAGAAAGGGCAAACTAAGTTCAATTCTCGAGCTCGACGACGGGCTCACGACGGAGCTCAACGCGAAGAAACAAGAGCAGTCACGGGTCGAGGATCGTTTCGAGAAGGCGGAGAGTGCGAGAGCCGATTTGACGGCCAAAATCGAGAAGGTTCGAAGCCAAAGAGACAAGTTACATCGAAGGATCAGGAAGTACAAGGAGCAAGAGTTGATTGAAGATAGCTTTAGTTGCAGTTTCCGCGAGTTCAGCGCCGACGAGGTAAGCGAAGCGACCGAGAACTTCTCGGAGCTAATGGTGATAAAGACCGACACGGAGGGCACGACCTATAAGGCGAAGATCGGGATTTTAACTGCTGCAGTTGAATTCAAAACCGAGCTTTCCATGCTATCCGAAGAGGAATTCAAGGCCCAGGTGCACAAACTAAGACCGCATTTGTTTACTCTTATTTAACTATTTGTCTCATTTTTTGTCAAAGTTACAAACTTTATTATAACCAAAATGTTCGGAGGCGCCAAAATGTTACAAACTTCAGTATGTATGTTTATGTTTCTCATCAATTGTGGCAGGTAGAGTGGTTGTGCCGGATCCGGCAGCCCCACATTCTGGCCGCGATAGGCGCCTGCGTCGACCGCCGGTGCGTCCTCTTCGAATACACGCCGCCAGGCGCCACCCTACACGACGCACTCTTCGCCCCTCCCCGTCGGGCCGAAGAAGCTCCCCGACTTCCGTGGCACCATCGGATCCGGATTGCCGCCGAGGTCGCCTCCGCCATCGGCTTCCTCCACTCGTCGCGGCCCGCCGCCATCGCCCACGGCCTCGTCCGACCATCCGCCGTCCTCTTCGGCCCCCACCTCACCGTCAAGCTCTACGGCCTCCTCCCCCGCCGCCCCTCCGACGCCACCGCCTCCGATAATGCCGCCGTCGGCAATCTAATCCTGCAGCTCCTTACAGGTAATGTGAAACAACTGTTATTTTTTTGTTCTTTCTTTACGAGGCATAAGCTGTCAGAAAATGGTATAACTGTTTCTAGAAAAGAAATACGATATTGATAAATGACACGCTCCTAATAACCTCTTGATAAATTAAAATAAATAATCACAACTATAAATTGTTTTCAGATAACTGTATTTTAATATATATATATATATTTAGGTTTAAACTATTTAATATTAAAAAGTGTAAGAGTAGATTGTAGATTGCTTGTGATTATTTCATCTAAAGAATTTATTTGACCAGAAAAAAAATAAATATTTAAAAATACTTTTTTTAGTTTTAAATTTTATTTAAACCAGTTGTCATCTTTCTTCGAATACATTAGATTATATAAGTTAGTATCAAAAAAAAAATGGACGTCAAAATAGTTTGTTTTGAGGCGATATAAAATATGTTTTTCTTTTAATTTTATGATATATTAATATTTTATATTTTATATTTTATATTCAACAGGTGACGAAGTGGTCAACATACGTAAAGTGAAGGAGGCTCTGGCGAGCGGCGGAGATGTGACGGCGATTGCCGATCGGACGGCAGGAGAATGGCCGAGGGATTTGGCAGTGGAGTTTGCGACGGTAGGGTTGGTGTGGACAATGACGGCCAATATGGTGAGGGTGCTGCAGGATTTGAAGAAAAGGGCAAAGAAGAGGATGGATCAGGAGAGAGAAAGAGGAGGGAGTCGGAGAGAGGGACACGTGGAAGTACCAAGTGTCTTCATTTGTCCAATTTTTCAGGTTCCAGATCTTACAACTTTAATATTCGAGGCGAGATAAATTATACAACTTACTAAATTTTATCACCAACATTTTCTTAAGGAGTTACCGACCGTTCCAAGCGAAAGTGGCAAAGGATTTAATGGTTGGTACCCGAGGTCTTGAATTTGAATTTTAGTTGATTCACATTTCCAGCTAAATTTATTTCTAAACGAAATAAACGAAACGTGTAGCGTGGTCGATAATCGATAATTAAACATAAAAAAAGGATTTTGACGCAATATTATTGTAATTTAGTTCTCCAACTTGTCCATGCTTGAATTAACTAATTAATTTCCTTCTTCATTATTTTTTATTATTATTATTATTATTATTATTATTAATTTAAATTTTATATAGGAGGTAATGAAAGAGCCCCACGTGGCAGCGGATGGATTCTCCTACGAGTTAGAAGCAATAAAAGAGTGGTTGGATGGAGGCCACGACACATCTCCCATGACCAACCTGAGGCTACGCAACAAGCGCCTCACGCCAAATCATGCTCTCAGATCCCTCATCAACAATTGGCAACAAAATCAAACAGACCATTATTGAGTGTTTTTTTTTTTTTTAGGTTACAAATGTATGCGTAATTTATCTGAATTATGTTCCATTCCGAAAGGACAAAATAATATCGTCGAAATTTTAATTTTGCAAGCTTTGTTCGATTTGAATAACTAACATGCTTCAAGTGATTTTTAAATTGTTGAAATAAATAATATCTTCAAATTGTCTAACGAACGAAGTATTAGATATGATAAAAGAAAAATAAAATAAATTGAAAGATTGAACAATAAAATTAAAGCTTTTGAAGTTTGACGCCTTAAGGCAAGTCATAGTTTAGATTTGTTCTGTATATTTTTATGTAACTTTTGAATGGTTCGTTTATCAAAGTCGATAGATAGGTCGATAGGTCGATTTTTGTACTTTGTTATTGCGAGATGAGTTCATGTTGATAGCAGTTCGCATATCCCTAAGGCTTTGCTTTGCTTTGCTTTTCTTTTCTTTTCTTTTTCTAAATTTAAAATTCTGTATAATCGAACGTATTAGCGTATGACATTTCGTGAAGTTTATTCAGCTGTAAACTTTTTGAACTAAATAAAAACTTAAAGAATATTATTAAACATTTTGTTCTTAAGCTATGACCCATTCCTCATCTCATTTAATTTCATGAACTTTGATTTGAATAGCAAAAAATAGACATAAAAGTATTTTGCACTAAATATAATTGTAGCCCCACAATTCATAAGTGGGGGTGTAGCTCATATGGTAGAGCGCTCGCTTCGCATGCGAGAGGCACGGGGTTCGATTCCCCGCACCTCCAAAAGATAATGTTAATTTTTTTCAATAATGATAATAATATTTTTAAAAAAAAATGTAATATCAAAACCATCCTTGTTTAGGAAGGGAGTGTACTGGATAAAAGGAGAAGAAGGTTCCGAAAGAAATTTTAAAAACCTATATATATTTTAACTTCTTTGATTTTCAAAAAAAAAAAAATTTAACATTGTTTTATTTATCATTCCTGCATGAATAATGATAATATTTTTCAAAAAAGAAATGGAAATATCAAAACCATCCCTTTTAAATGTACACAGGGTAAAAGGAAAGTTTCAACAACATAATATATTTTTTTAACCAAATATTACATTCCACAAACGACAACAAAAGCAACAAATGCTAAGAAGAAAAATTACACCGAATCAACATTTAGGGCATGTTTGGTTCACCTATTTTAGATCATGAAATCGGAATGAGATTCATTGATTTTAATAGTTGTTGTTTATTTTAAAGAAATCAGATTCCGACTCTCATTCCACTATGAAATGAAAATGGCCAAATCCATATATGGCCCAATCCGGCCTTGAATACCGAATTGGTCTATTCCAAAGTAAATTACTCAACAAAAAAAAAAAATTACCAACACCTCCCATCCTCTCCCATCATCACTTTTCTCTCTCTTAATCAAAACAATCTATTCAAAATTCTAGATTTTCATTCTATTACCCATTCCAATAATGAACCAAACGTTTTTGGATGATTCGTCATTCCATTTTCCATTCCAAAGCAATTCAATTCTATTTTCCATTCCAATTCCAATCGCGAACCAAACATGCCCTTAATTTTACAATAAAAAAATAATCACAATAGTAGTCCAACCAACGACTGTCAAAATTCATACAACCAAAATCTTCATCATACAATCAAAACTATACTATACTAGCTCCTTAGTGAGTTAATGATGAACTGCGCAACAAAACTGTTGGATGACACAAATCAGTAGTTTTATCCTCCTGGTTCCGCGAGTTCTCTTCTATATACAGAAGGATCGAAAGCAGTTTCGAGAGCTGAGGCTTGTTGTTGTTGTTGAAACTGAGAAATCCACCCTGAGTTGCAAATGTATTGAGAACACACTGTTCAATCAATAGGTCGGGCTCTCGCCATTAAAACGCCAGATGTAGTTCTTGGATTGCTCATGATATCTCCCCCGCCTGTAATATACTCCACCTAGGGTTAAGGTTACCGCCTCATCAGAAGTACAAAACGCGGGCATCCGTGTATCCTCCACAGAGATTAAATTTGTTCGCCTGTTTCCATACCAATCTACACAATCACTCACGTCGATGATTTCAACAGCTTCTTCAGTGTATCCACGATGCTAGAAAACGAAGGACGCAGTCTCGGGTCGCTGCATGAGGTGGTAGATATCATCAGTTATATGATTCATTCAAGGAAAAGTAAACAACACTGAATGATAAACAACCCGAACAAAGAAGGGCATCTAAAATAACGCAACAAGGCATGCAATGGATACTACCATAGTGAAATGCCCTTTGTTTCCCCTTATCAACCAACTATACACATTAAAATTTGCTCACGAAGCAATAATCTGCTCGTTGAACTGCGAAATAATAAATTTACACTAGGATTCACTTAATTTTGAAATGCATAATCAGCTCTACTCCACTACAGTTATTGTGTAGTTTGTTACCAAAAGCCTGTTAAAGAATGCAAATTTCTATACTAAATTCAGGTTTCAACAAATGCTAGGTACGTTCTTTCTTCAAAATTAGTCATGATTTATCAGCTGGCATGCATAATAACGCATTATATGTACACATATTAATAGCTGTCAGCTAACAGATAGGATTGCACAGGAGTAGTTTGATGAGGGCCATGTGCAGGAAATATATATACAGTTACAGATTCAGAGTAAACTGCTAATTTTAGAGGGGATAAAGTTAGCAAGAAGATCAATATGAGCCACGGAGAAGACTTACTCAGCCCAGCAAGATTCAATAAGAGCTGCTAACACCGGGCATGTACCTTGTGGGATTGTCAACCTTCTATTCTGAAATGCCACTGCTCCAACAACCTACGAGACAACTCCATTAGCTAATCATTACCACAAAACTAACACAAGCAGTAACAATATGTGTTTAAATGAATTATGATGGCCTGTTGCCAGCATTTAGTTACAAAATAAGTTGAAAGTTAAACAAAAGGATACCTGTGCTGGACTAAGACCATTCCACGGTTGTTGCATTGTCAAAAGCTCCCATAAAATTACTCCAAAGCTGTAAACATCGGACTTCTCATTCGATGGCTCTCCACGCAGGAACTCAGGAGCCATCCACTCAGGCTAAAACAGTATGAGAATTTTAAGTTATTCATTCAGATTCCAAGGTAGACACTCCATTCGATATTAAAAGTAGGTTTTAATAACTTTTGAGATATTTGTTGTCACAACATAGTAAAATACGAACAAAAATAAGGTCTAATTCAGTTTAAAAGTTTTCAGAATCGGCAGCATGTCTTTAGATGTACAATGGTTCAATAACATGATAGGTACTGATGCTCACCGTTCCCGCAACAGACTTTGATGATATGAAAGTGTTTGCTTTAAATCTGGACAAACCAAAGTCACAAACCTGAAGGTACAGTAGTGTAAGGACAAAACAGACTAATAGCAAAGACAAATAAGACATGCAAGATTCATAACCAACCTTCACGGACCAGTTCTTATCGACCAATAAATTAGGAGATTTGAGATCCCAATGGACAATCGGAGGATTAAGGCAATGGAGATAATTAATGCCTCTAGCCTGAATACAAAAGTGCTCCAAGTTAAATTTTAAGCGTCCAAACCATTCAATAAAGGAATATTTCCTCAGCAAATCAACTGAGTTACGATGAACAAACCACATCTAGTGCCATGCGTAATCGGCGCTTCATGTCCAAAATTTCTCCAGCAGCTGCCCTATTGATGAGACGGTAAAGACTGCCTCTGTATTTCAATAGTACAGTACCTCAGTGAAATGTTTTTTTTTTTTTTTGAGAGAGAGTACCTCAGTGAAATGTTGGAAGAACGAATTAACATGACAACTGTAAGGTTACCTTGGCAAATATTCGGTCACTATTGACAGATGCGGACGCTTTGTGACAGCACCCATGAATAAAACCACGCTTGGATGGCGAACACGCTTCATTATTGCAACCTACAAGGACATAGGTGTCTCGCGAAGATCAATCCTTAGCAAGTATTCATAAATCTTGTCTCAGTTACTGGGATAGTTCCGTAACCAAAGTGATGATCTCATAGCTTATGTTTAACTGTAAGAAAGATACCTCTCTCAGAAACTCTTTCAGCTTATCGTCAAGAAAGTCTTGATCGGCGAGAACCTTCACTGCAACATCCTGCAGGCAGTACTTACGCAGGTAAATATATCCACAAAAGGCACTCAATGGAGGAGAAATATATGCAAAAGGAACAAGATGCATATCTGTACAATTAACTCAATATTTAGTACAAAATAAAGTTTCCAATTGTCACCTTAATAGTAATTAAGTGACACTAATTTAGGTGGCATGGTTTGAAATAAGAAAACTATAGATTACCCTACCTAAAAAAACAAATCAACATATTGCTTACCGATCCATGCCATTCAGCACGGTAGACAGTTCCAAATGAACCTTTTGAGCAGAGAAAACAAATGATATTTTGATCAGATATTGAAGTCATAAATCACAAGGCATGTAATTAAGTATTTCTGTACAATAAAATATTTCAAGAGAAAGAAGTACCAGCGCCAATCCGTTCCTTCATGTCCAACTCATCCCATGATATCTCTAGCCAGTCCATAGCAAGCGACGGCTCGATAGTCAAGTATCTTGGTACACTGACATTAGGATGGCCATGTGCTTTTTCGGCCTCATCATTAATCTCTGTTAATTTCATTTTTCTATATACCTCTATATCAGATGGGTTATTCCTATTCTTTGTTAAATGACTTTTATTTGACATTATATCTTCTTTGCAATATGCTTGAACAAAGTCCTTGTGGCCGTAGTTATTATCAATAGGCTTTCTTACAACTTGATCCCGGAACCCTGACAGAGAAGTCATTGTCAGCTACAAAGCATAAGCATGATATGGACATACCATGGCTAGCAATAAAAAAGAAAAAAAAGAGGCTATAATACATTAAAAATGCAGCACCAACGTACATACATATCTGTTGTTTACTTACAATCTTAAGTTAAAAAATGCAATCTAAAGAACAAATGTACATCACCGTACATCCATACATGGATGCATCCATGCATCATGGATGCATCCATGCATCATGCATGCGCGCAAGCGTGTGTGTATGAAAAGATCCCACTTTTGTCCTCCTTCGGGTTCATAAACCATAATTTAATCTAAAAGTCACCATAAAAATCCACTAGAAAATATTATAGCTTTTTGTCAATTCAGACTACAATCAGATGGGCAAAACTTGTGAACATTATACTTAATTAGTTTACCCAAAAAACACTACTTGAATTGGACACTTTGCTATTATTGTGAAAAGAAGTCAGATGTCATAGAAGTATGTGACTTGTATCCATTAAGTATCTAACACTTACTGCATTGGAGACATATACACTATTTTAGCATCCACGTTTGATGGTTCAAGCATGTATAGAAGTTTCTAGTTACAAACATCTAATAAGTTAGAATTAGATTAAATAAAAATAAAGGTTCGCTAACCTTCATAACAGGAGATATTTGAATACAATCATAGTGATAAAAACGGTTGATGAATGGAAAATATTTTCATGGAAAGCGAGATCAGCTAGTAGCACATACCAAAAGAAGTTTGACAATAGATGAAACAACATGAATAATAAGTAGACTCAAATGCATTCAAGTATAGCCTATCCAAAGCCAATTTCATGTCTGATAGCAAATTTCCGCTCGATAATCATTTTTTCTGGCAAACTTTTAAATTTAGATAAGACAGGCAATGCACTACGAGGAAGACAGGAATTCCCCCCCGAGAAACATCGAAATTCTTGCTACAAATAGGCTACAGGCACAGTACATGCTTGCTGGGAACTGGGAGTGAAGAGAACTGATCTCTGCTATGAGTTTGCAACTCTCAAAAGTTTATAAAAGATTAGAACTCAGCCACCATAGTTATCATACATGAAAAGTTAAGGACTTCATATCTTACCCAAATTTTGAGAATTTGCAACATGAACACCTCCACGCTCTCCAATTGACATCCGATTCCATTCAGAATCAAGAGTGTAATAGCTTTTACAACCCAAAAGATGTGAAACTTGGAAAGGTGAAGGTAAAGACGAGAGTAACTGTCCATTAATCGATGAATCCGGATCACGGATATTTCCAGGTTCACCAACAAGATCTATTACATACTCTCTGTTGAAAATTACAAGGAAGTTGATGAAAAGTATGAAAAATAATTCAGAGGTCTAAGTCAACATTACAAAGTTTCCATCAAATGTAAGGAAAAAGGCTAAGGCATTAAGCAAAAGCTAGCAGATAAGGATGAGAAATAGACCTCAAAATTTTTTTCTCATCATCAATCTTGACAAGACAGGAGGAACGGTGTGCTGAAGAACAATACTTGCAACCTTGAGCTATTCGACATGGCAAACCTATTAAATCAGCGAGTTCCTGCAATTAAGAGAAGCATTGGGAGAACAGTAAGGAAACACCGCCAGTATTGATCTTCATATATGACGAAAGGGCAGTATGGAACAATAATATATCACTGGGAAAATACATCCACCCAGGGGGCAGCATTGTTGGCGGTACGGACATAAATCTTCTATGTGAAATCAATAGAAAGTTTAAAGAAACATAAAACAGTATAGGCTAGAAGATCTTCAGAAGGAAGAGAAGAAACATGAGGAAACCACAAAACCTCACGTCTAAATTGAGTGAGATATCAGAATAGTAATAGGTAGATGATTTAACTTGAGAGATATGTGAACCATTCAAAGAGCATTTACATAAAGGTAAGAAATACAGATGGCAAGATAAAACTATTAATGGCTTAAGCATGAATCCACGGGACTAGAATTACATACGTTGCTCACTGTTAATCCTGGTCACACATGAGAACTGAGTTTGAGTTTACAATACATAAATAATGCAAAGGAAAATATGAGAAATAGTAAAATCTGCAAATCCGGTCCAACATCCTCGTACTCTATTCATTACATAGGAAAGCACTTAAGACTGAAACCAAACCACCTGTAAGGTTTGATACATAAAGAGTTTATAGACGGACATTTTATTTCTTAAACAGGAACTCAATTTCACGTCATTTGATACAAAGATTACTCCACATTATTTGGTTCTCGTCTAGGAATAAGGTTTCACCATCTGCTGTTAGATTCCAGAGAAACCATTTTCCTACTGACTAATGAGCAATAGCACTTGTAGCATTAAAATCTAGAAAATAATACAGCATATGCAAATTGAAAAATGAAAGAAGCTGATATGAGAACCCTGAGCACAACAAGGTGCATCTAGTTTACCAGAACCCAAGGAATGGCATACCTTGAAAAGAATGGCGCGATGCCTACATAATCCAACACACAAACTGCCAATAGGAATAACATTGCATTTGTGAAAATTCCGCAATTGTTTACTACATGATTTCCATTGTCTGTAGAGATCTCCTTCCTCTGTCTTCCATGCTCCCCTACATTATTATTTATTTAATAACGAAATTTTGAAGATGTTGGTAATTTGCTAATGAACAAATTCGAGCATACCCCATGAAGCCAGAAACAAGTCTTGCGAGCTTTTCAACAAGTTCTAAAGTAATTCCTGACGCATAATATAGCTCGAGGGCTCTTCTTTCAAGCTCTGTTAGTTTAGAATCTCCATGTCTGTCGATAAGAACAACTTCCATTGAAGACTCGGTCGAATCAACCTCCCTAAGAGCCGTCAACGAGGGCAATCTTTTACCCTCGTCTGCCTCATTACACATTGCCCACAAGTAGGGATCCATGCCCATAATGTTATAGAAGCCATGAGTTATCTTATCAGAGAACGACAGGCAACCAGTGACCTGGTTAGATAATTAAAGAACAGATCACAGCTGTTTGAGCAGTCATATACAATAAAAGGCATAAACTTCAACTTCGAAAAGAAACAAAAAGAAAAGAAAAAAAACTAAAAGGACATGTACAGGCAACAAGCATATGCTTCTTAAGAACATCATACAAATTTTTTGGGTGAAAAACGAAGAAATTTCACTTGTCCACAAAAAACAAATTTAGAATCACTTGAAACGACATATAATCCTCTATTAACCAACAATTAATCTTTGCTAGAAGGTATGGGAACTAGCAAGTACGAAAGAAACAGCATCAAAGAGGTGGATGTTAGCAACGGAAAAGGAAGTCAAATACTAAATGCACCTTAGTATCAAATTTAACAACTAAAATATGAGGTCCTCTAAAACAAATCCAGTTTTTACAGGAAAACCACTCAGGGAAATGGAAAGCATACCCAGAGCCGATAGGAAACAGTTTCCGAATCCGACGGCACCCCGCAGATACCCTGCGCGCTCTCCCGCGGTGACTGCGGCTGCTCCGCCAGGAATGCCTGCGACGTGAGCCGCACCGCAAGCGACAGCTGCAGGTAGTAGCTCTCCCTCGCCCTCTGCGCCCAGCTCCGATCGCCCCCTCTAGGCCCCTCCCTCGCCTCTCTGCCTCCATTCACCGTCACCACCCCCACACCGGAATCGCTCCCGTCGAAAGTCACGGTCGACCCCGAGAACCCGTTCCCGTCCAGGGTAAACAAGCTCCCCCCGTAGCTACTGCTCCCGCCGCCGCTCGGGAGCCGCTGCAGCTGCTGCGGCAGAGGCGGCAGACCTCGTCCGTACTCATCGATCATCGCTTCGTCGTCCTCATCCTCCTCCGCCGCAGCCGATCCAAGCAAGGGGCGGTGCACCTCATCGGCGGCGGCGGCGGCGGCGGCAGCGGCGGGGCTCCAAGGTGGGGGTCGGAACCCTAACCTGCCCCCTCCTTCACGGATCGCGATCGACGTAGGTGGGGGATCGCGATTAGGAGTCTGAGGAGGAGGAGGTGGCGGCGGGCGCGAGGGGGGATTGCGGCGGGTGTGCGGCATCGTCACGGGCCTCACGGGGAGAGGGATTTCTCCGCATCTTCCGATCGGGGAGCCCTATATATCCAGGATTTTTAAAACCCTAACAATTCGATCGAAGAAGAGGAGAATTAGAAGTTGTTTTAGCGGTGACGGGATCCAGAAATAGTGAAATGAGGCGGTACTCCGATGAGAAAGAAGGGATGCTTTAAGCCGTAGGTGGAGGGAGAAGGGAGAAATGACGGTGGGGAATTGAAATAAAAATTGGGTACAATGTATACATAATCCCTGTACTGTTCACATATTCGATTCCATCCTTTATTGTTATTATTTTTTATTTTTTATTTTTTTGGAGATAAAGGTAGTACGCTATCTGCTTCATTCACTTAGTCAATAAATTTAGCTACATAAAGTGAGACAGCAAGAATCTCTGGAAAAAAAATAAAAACAGAAAAAAATAATAATAAAAAAATCTAAAAAAAAAGAAAAAAAAAGAATAAATAAAAATCAACTACGAACGTCGAATCAAATACTCAAATAAAATGAATATCACCCAGCTCTACAAAACTCAAAGGCCCTTTGTTATCCATCCACTACCAAACACGAACCTCAAATATACTTATACGATAGTTCGAGCTATTAATCTCAAAATCAACAACGGAATATTTAACTACCAGGCTACTAGTGGTTTAGCCACTTAACTTTTTTTGTCTTTAAATAGAAAATCTCAAATTTTCAAACTCAAAGTCGGCATCTGATTACTTAATCACTAAACTACCAGTAGTTTGATCAATTAATTATTTTATTTTTTATTTATTTCAATTTAGGTTGTATTTAGTTGGAGAACTTTATTCCCATTCGATAGGAATAACGTCACTATAAAGAATCTTGTATCTTTAGCTTCGTTAGTGAGAGTAAAAGATTGTTCATAAAATATATAATTATATCATATCCGAATGTCCCATCAAAGTATAATATCAAAAATAATTTAAATATTTACTTATCTAACTCTAAAAGAGAGTTGTTTATTTAAATGTTCATTATGTTAGGTAAGACGGAATATGTTTTTACAATTGTTGTTAATAAATACTGGCTTTACAACACATATAGGGGGTGTAAAATGCACAATCTTGCATCCGAGGGCTTAAAAAATTCATTTAGAATTTTTAGTAAAACAAAGTTGATAAGATTTGTAAATAAATTTTAATTAAAAAAAATCTAAGATATATATCTTACATTTATTTTACATGTGTGTGCGTGTATATTTGCTTTTTTTGTTATATCTTATAACTAAACACTATTCAACGTTAAAAAAGTTTTTATTTTTATTATAAATGACAATTTTGCTCTTTTGCATGCAAAACGACTTACAAATTCAAGTTACTGTAAACTAGGTTTAAAAGTTATATTACAACAAAATCCAATTTTTTTTTAAACAATTGGAAAGTAAAGCATAACATATGTAAGAGCATAGGGACTGATCAGTGAAAACTAAAAAGGTACTAGATCACAATATGGGGATAGTACACGGACTGTCATGCATTTTATCCTTATAAAAAGGGCAATAAAAAAGTTATGAGCGAGGTGCTAACGTGCGCTCGAGATCAGGTGCGATCGACGTATGGCTGCTTGCCACGTGGACTTCAACGGTTCTCGTTGCGCCACGTGTAGGCGATACAATGGGCGGGGCTAACGTGCGCCGCATTCTGGTGGTTGGTTTCTTTTTCCTTTTTTTAATTGGTTTCACGGCCGGAGTCGGGTGACCGTTGGGCCTGTTTATAGTAACGTTAGTTATCACACAAGGCGGTTTCGTAGACCCGGTGTATCAGTACACATCGTGCACCACATTAGATTGGTCTAAATGTGCAAAGACCCCTCCCCTATATTGTTTTCTGAAAAAAACCCCTCAACTTTTTTTTTCTTTTGTTGATTGAGACCTTCCCAGCATCCCATTGATGATCTCATCAACTTTAAAAACTTCAATTATTTTTTAGTAAATCAAACTAGATTAATTAACGGTTAATAAATATTGAGTTTTTAAATTTGATAGAGTTTTGAATTTAATCAAGTATTAAAATCAAATCAAGTCAAATAAGAAGAATTAGGAGTTGAGGGGTTCTCCACACACCTACTTAATATATAATGATTAATTTAATAATCAATGTCTCAAAACCAAAGCTCTAATTTAATGTATATAAATAAATAATCTTGAGCATCTAAATAACGCTTCTACCATTTTTTATTGGATTAACCAAAAAGTACGTGTAATGACTATAGTGGAGAAAAGTATACAATACTATATGTATTTACATTAAAAAAATTCATGTCAATTTCATAATTCGATAAGATAACAAAATGTAGGCAGCAAATATTATATACATTTAGAGAATTTCGAATATAGTAAATAATGATGTGTTGTCGACAGTACCACCACTTTAATTCTTCAAAGGATCTAAAATAAATTAAAAGAGTTTTTTAAATGATGATAAGAATCATCGTCGGATAAACACTCTTCAGACACTTCAGCTTAATTTAAGACTTTTAAAATTTTTCATGTTCAATATCGTGAAACGATAGTAAAAAACAGTATCACGGAAACATCTTTTTCATATTTTTTAAATTAAAGTATTGAAACGGATGCGTCTAAAAAATATGTATATATCTGCAAAGTAAGCTTCCAGTACTATCATCTTCCCGTGCTGCCCGTGGCAGCAAAAGCTTGAAATAGATTCCAAGTCCTTCTCAGTACAATGGCATAAGTTTATGTGAAGTACAAAAAAGAGATTAGATAATGGGTTCATAACTAAAAGTCACATCTATACATGAGAGAGAGAGAGAGAGAGAGAGCAATCTCATTTCTCAACAAAAGCCTTAGCTTCTTCCATTTTATATGTTTTAACTGAGTTTTGTTGAACATAAATGTAAAAAATGTTATTCTTTAATAGCTTAAGTGAAATCATAATCACATTCTGAATTTTATTTGTAAATTAAAATTCAACATAAAATTTTAAATTCAAATTTGTGACTTTATATTTAAATTTAAATTTTTAAATTTTTATTTTTATTTAAATTTGAATTCTAGAATTTAAATTTTACATTTTAATCAAATTATTTTTAGCTAGGAACTTCAATTTGAACTTTGAATTCAAATTGTTCCAACTATAAATTCAAATTATTGACTGAAATTTGAATTTAAAATTTAAATTTTCAAGTTCAAATCCAAATTCAAACTTAAAATTTGATATTTACATTTAATTTCAATAATGAGTTTCAGTTTGAATTTGAATTCGAATTATGAATTCAAATGTTCAATTCAAATTGTGATTTAAACTCAAATTTTAGTTTTAATTTAAATATTAATTTAAATTGTGAATTCATATTTGAATTCAGAATTTAAGATCAAAGAGTAAATTAATATATGATTCAAATTATAAATTCAAATTTGAATAAATATTCTAATTTTTGTGTTGAACTTTTATTTTAAAATATAATTTCAGTTATGAATTATAACTTAAATTTTAAATTCAAATTGTAAATTGAATTTATGTCTTAAATTTTAATTATAAATTCAACTCATATTTAAGTTTAAATTTAAATTTTAAAATATAATTTTGAATTCTAAATATAAATTTAAATTTAAATTTAAATATTTAATTTAAATTGCTAGTATAAGTCGTTTGTTTATATTTTCATCTCTTTATATATAATTTAATAATCGAAATTATAAAATTTTAATTTTAATTTTTCAATTTATAGTCATCCAAACAATCGAACTGAAAAGTCACTTTTAAAAAAGTCACTTTTCTAAAAGTCACTTTTAAAATTTTTCATGTTTTTTTTTTAAGGAAAAAGTAGAATGCTACCCAAAAAAAAAATTTCATGTTCAATATCGTGAAATGATAGTAAAAAACGGTATCACAAAAACTTCTTTTTCATATTTTTTAAATTAAAGTATTAAAACGAATGCGTCTAAAAAATATGTATATATCTGCAAAGTAAGCTTCCACTATCATCTTCCCGTGCTGCCCGTGGCAGCAAAAGCTTGAAATAGATTCCAAGTCCTTCTCAGTACAATGGCATAAGTTTATGTAAAGCACAAAAAAGAGATTAGATAATGGGTTCATAACTAAAAGTCACATCTATACATGAGAGAGAGAGAGAGAGAGAGAGAGAGAGAGAGAGAGAGCAATCTCATTTCTCAACAAAAGCCTTAGCTTCTTCCATTTTAGTGATGTCCCATGATATTGGTACATGTATAAAAATGGCTCCTCACCACTCAACATACAATTAGCATGGAAAGTCGCGAGCTCGAAGCCTAATTATTTTATATGTTTTAACTGAGTTTTGATGAACATAAATGTAAAAAATGTTATTCTTTAGTAGCTTAAGTTTGTGAGAAAAATAATCGTTTCATATAATCTAACATAGGTATCCGAGTAGGAAGATTTGAGTTCAAATCCCACTAAATTTCTAACACAATTAATTTTCTTTCATTTAATTCAAGTTCACGTCTTAAATCTATTAAAATGTCTCGAGCCGCCTAGACATACTGAAGCTTTTAGAAAATAACTGTTATTTGATATTAGAGTATGAGGTTTTAAGTTCGCATTCCATTAGGCTCCTAGCTGTTTCATATAATATAACAGGACAAAATGGATAATTTGCTATAGTTTCTCTCGCTGTCTCAAAATTACATCAGGCTCCTAACATAAAATTCAATTGTTTTATATAATTTGACAATTGAGCTCCTATGCTTTTAAAAGCACCAAGCAATTGGTGCTTGTAGGTTTTTAACCCTTGGATTAAGAGATGGACGGTTAGGATGATGTGGGCCCCCTAGGGTTGAGTGGGTGGTTGGTTGAATAGTATAATCTAATGGGTGGAATTGATCAAAGGGGTGAATCTAACGGCAGAAAACTTACAAGCACCAAGTGCTTGGTACTTTCACAAGCACCATAGCCGGACTCATTTGACAAGTTCATTTCTAAAAAAATGAACAAAACGAATAACTCACTACCTTTTCTTTCGCTCTCTCTCAAATATATATATATATATAGAATGAGGCTACTATACTATCTATAGTACCGGGGCTCCGGTACTATAGTTGCTTTTTCGATCTTAGGGTGTTCAAATCAACGATCCACACCGTTGAAACTGATCTAGGGTATGTGAAGTTCTTAGGAATAAAATTTTAGTTTTTTTCGATATTGTTTACTTAGTAAATAAATCATGTCAAAATGAACGGTGAAAATTGAATAATTCTTAAAATTTGAGTATAGGAGTTTCGAATTCAAGATCAAGGATGTTGACCTTCATCTATATAGTTTAAAGTATTTTCTATCAAAATTTGAATAAATTTAGATTCTTCTCCACCGTTAAACTACAAACTCGCCATAATAATCATTGAATTTGACAATTTTGAAACGGTTTGATCACAAAGTAAACTACGTCGAAAAATTATAAAATTTTATTCCTAAAAATTTCAAATATCCTAGATCAGTTTCAACGGTGTGGATCGTTGATTTGAACACCCTAAGATCGAAAAAGCGACTATAGTACCGGAGCCCCGGTACTATAGATAGTATAGGAGACTAGCTCTATATATATAATCCTTTAATAGCTTGTAGATTAAGCTAATTAATGGACTAAGAATTTGTTAATCAAGTGGCTATCTTAATCCCACCAACCATATAAAAAAAAACACTACAATAAAATACCAAATTGAGTATTGGATTAATAAGATCACAAGATCTTGAAATGAATATGTCCAAAGTTCTCCTCTCCACTCAATTTGGATGTGGTTAAGAGAAGCTAAATATCTTAAGAAAAGTAGGGACATGATATCACCATCGGAAGTGCAATATGCTTGTTATAACACGACAATGTGGCCTAATGGATTAAGTTTTTAATTACATTAATATAGTAACTAATAATTGAGATGATGCATTTTTTTAAGCAATTTTTAATGATTATCGTGTTTTAGGTGACCTAATGCTAGAACATGCGTAGTACATTTCTCCGTAATTATTTCACCAAAGGTTTATGCGCTTTGTTGTGCTCTAAAATATTATAAAATTAATGTTTATCATGCTTATCAACGAATTTTACAATATTCAGGTTACAAATTAATTAAACAATCATTTGAAATAAATATTAGTTTTATAATTTTTGCTATAATGATTCATTTTTATTTCTTGTATGATATTCCTACAATCTTTGTAAATGACATTAGCTTATTGGTTGTTACTTGTATTATATTAATTGGAAATCCTTTTGATTCATCAAGTTTTAATTCCTTTATTTTTCTAGTAAACGGCCGGTTTGACCGGTCCAACCGTGACCTAATCAATAAAACGGTTCGGTTTAACCATTTGAATCGGATAAGCTAAGAAAACACTTTTAACCGTTCGAATTGGCAGTTCAACTATCGAATCAGTGAATATGTCTTAGGCTTAGTTTGATATTGAGGCCCATCTGACGCTATTAGATAAAATGGAGTTAGGGTAAAAGCATATAGGGATATGCTTCTGCGTTTTTCGATGGGATCGCAGAAAATATATCATAACCAACTCATCACGATATGCGGAACGCAATATTACATACGGAAAACAAACAGAATATTTTTCCATCGTACTTGCAATCTCAAATGAAGCTTTATAAAATGTAAAAGTTAAAAACGTATATCTACTTAATTTAGCCTAGAAATTAATATTTTATAATTAATATGATACTAGAATAATTATATATACATATTTTTTATATAATAAAATTAAAATAATAATTAAATATGTATGATATCATGTTGATGATATCACTCTGGTTGAACCAGTAATTTTTGACCCAGTAATATTTCAAGTCGCTGTTGGATCCGGTTTTTAAAACATTGCAATTTTCAAATGCGGCCCGACCCGGAAAACAAGCCAATCGAGCCCAACCCACTAAAGCTTATAATCCAAACTCAAGTTTCCGAAAAAGATAATTGGTTGGAAAAATTAAAATAAAAAAAAAGAAAAATTTTGAACCCACCATGAGTCCCTTCTCCACCACCATCACCGCCTCTTCTTCTTCTTCTTCTTCACCTCTGCTCCACCTCCTCCTCCCCAACACCCCCACCCCCCACCTCTCCCCCCGCCACGTCACCCTCCCCTGCTGGGCCCACCGCACCCCCACTCCCTCGTCGACACCCAATCTCAAGCCCAACCCCACTCCCTCCCCTTCTCCTCTCCTCCTCCGCCGCAGAGAGGCCGCCGCCGCCGCCGCCGCGGTGCTCTTCTGCCCCCACCTCGCCTCCGCCGCCGCAGCCGCCGTCGCCGCCGAGTGCGAGTTCACCGTCGCACGCTCAGGCCTCGGCTTCTGCGACAGCGTCGTCGGGACCGGCGCTGCCGCTGACAAGGGGCAACTCATCAAGGTGTTCGACCTTTGTCCCCAACCAAACTTGTTGTGAAAGATCCGAATTTTATTGCATTATTTTGATTCATGTTACTCTGTAGTGAATTCCGAAATTGAAATTTTTGTGGTGATTTCAGAGGGCGCATTATGTGGGGAGTTGTCCTCAACCAGTTTGTTGTGAAAGATCCGATTTTTATTTCCCTAATTTGATTTGTATAACTAATGTTCCAAAGTTGTTGTTTTTTTCTCCTTTTTTGTGGTGATTTGAGAAGGGCCATTGTGCGAGGGAGTTGTACTCGACCAGTTTGTTATGAAATATCCGATTTTTATTGCACTAACTTGATTCATTTAAGTTGGTAATGTTCTAAAAATTCGAGCTTTTGTGGTGATTTGAGAAGGCGCATTACGTTGGGAGGTTGGAGAATGGGAAGGTGTTTGATAGTAGCTACGAGCGCGGGAAGCCGATCACTTTTCGTATTGGCGTCGGCGAGGTGATTGTTTGGTTTGTTATATTACTGCACCTAATCATGTGTTTGTGTAAGAGTCCAAAGTTTTGATCTATTGAAAGCTTAATTACAGTAGGCTGCATTATACTTCATTGCTCAGTTGCTGCATTATACTTATTTTGTCAAGTTCATCATTGCGGCTGAATAGTTATCACAGTTTGTTCTTGTTTAGTATGCTCTTGGACCATTTCCTATCACATCAATTTTGGGTAACGTCGTGGCCCATTTGATTCCATGAGGTCATGGGTTCAAATTCCCATTATATATGTTTAATGACTTAAATCTCAATAGTAAAATTCAATAGTTAAGTCCTCATCTCTTACCTCACCAGCCAATTCCACGTGCTGGTAGCAGGCTCGTTAAGTGTATTCATGGCATGTTTCCTATGGGTGGATCTTTTGGGTAAAAATGCTACCGATCGGAAGCATTTATTTTCGACTGGTTTGCTGCTGAAACATAGTTGTTGAGTTACATAAATTCACTTCGAAGATGAACAGAAACTTTGACAGATTATGCAATGGCGTCGCAAATTTCAGGCTGTTAGTTTTGGAAACTCTTACTAACATCTTGAGCTCACACTAATTAGCATTTGAAGTGGATGTGCACATTTTTGGCAAAACCATGTAGTTTTTCTGGAACTGACTGCAGAAACTGGATACGAGTTACCAAATTTTAATTTATACGAGCGATGCATCTATTATTAAACTCTTTTCTGTTCGTCCTTATATTTTTTCAACTGATTTGTTTTAAGCTCTCTCTCGTTTTAGGTCATTAAAGGGTGGGATCAAGGGATACTAGGCGGTGAAGGGATTCCACCTATGCTTGCTGGTATTTAGAATATGAAGTTACATTTTGTTTCTCTCGTTCCCCTTAACTTGTTTAGTGTAATTTTTTAGTTGATTATACTCCTTTTCATTTTCAGGTGGTAAGCGCACGCTAAAGCTTCCTCCAGAACTCGCCTACGGGGTGAGGGGAGCAGGATGTAGGGGAGGTGAGATTATCTATCTTTTCGATGCTGAAATAATAATCGCCATTTATCTTTGTTAAAGTGAGAATCATGCATTTTTTATCGATGCGATGTCAACCTTGCTTTTTTTTTTAACTCTTGTCCAAATCAAGTTCCTGGATGGGAATGAGTTGGCATGCCGTGGGTGATACTTTTAAGCATCTATACATGGTGCAGCACAATAACGTAGATGCGAAAAGAAAAAAGTCTATCTAATTTGGCAGCTTATTGGATAATCGAAGATTCTGTTCATGCAATTTTGCTCGATTGTGTATAATCCATATAATCTTCCAATCCATTCGTGTTAATTTTGCTTAGCCATCCAAATGTTTGGACTTCTTTTGAAATGAGAACAAAATGTAAGTTTGATGTAGCCAAGAAACAAAAATGTGAGGGTGTGATGGAGACGGGCAAATTCATGGATTTTGTACTTTAGCTTAGTTTTTTTTTTGGTGCGAAACCATATGATTCGACTTTGAACTATGACATGGTTTGTGCTAATACGTAACATTTTGTTATTCAGGCTCTTGTATTATTCCGCCTGATTCAACTCTTCTGTTTGAGGTCGAATTCCTCGGCAAGGCATAAGATGCTGCATTAGAGAGATTCCTCTGAAGAGAAGTGTGTTGGTTACACATCCTGGAATAGAAGTCAGCGGCAATTTACGTTCGATGCCACCATGACCTAATCCGAGATGATATCTCATTCTGTATTATGTTATGAAGTGGTCTATAATTTTTTCCAAGTACAATGATGTGTAGCTTCAGTAACAACAATATGCTATAAAATCTCAAGTATAATTTGTTGTCTAAATGATTGGAAGATATTGTGTATTTTCAAGTAAGTAATGCTTGTATTCGACTTCGGTACTTGCACATCTAGAAAGAACACTAATTTTTGGTTGCAAAACACCTCCCTTTGCTGACAATGAGCTGAATATTACAATGGATTTGGTGGCTACACAATCTTACACATAACAAAGCCAAGTGAAATCATCTAGTTATCGGTCCGGATACGGTCGTGAGAGAACATGTAAAGCCAATTTCATTTGTGACTCGGTGACGAAACACGCCAAATGCCTAAATGCCGAAATAATTAAGTTATCAAGTTTTTAATTTAACTAACTAAAATAATTCAAATATATATATAGATATAAGCTGAGAGGGTATCAGTACAGAAGAAAAATAAAGTAAAGAGGGACCTTGGGGAAATCCATAACAGAAGTCGGCGTTGCAGCGGCCACCTTTTGCCGTATTTAGTAAGAAACTTAAGACAAGAGTCGGCGGCGGAGTTATCAATGCGACCGAGTTTAATGAGTCTTCGAATTATACTCTGCGGAGAAACTTTCAATTTCGCCGACTCTAATGGAACGACCGAGTCCACCGAGGTGACTCGCCCTTGTCAACAACGATTCGTCTCTTCGATCAATTTGCTTTATCTCTTCGAACAAATCAACCCCTTCGATTCCATTTCTCCCCCATTCTCACCATTTTTAGGGTTCACAATTCCCATGTTACTTCTTCTTCGTCGATTCTTCGCAGCAGGTAATTTTGTTAATTTTAATTCCCAAATCGGGACCTCCTTTTAATCGATTCTTCTTTTTCGTTCGTGTTTGGTGGAATCGAATTGGTAATTGGGGATTAGATCTCTAGAGAAGTAGATAAAACCAATAAAATTAGATTTTTTTTACAGTCATTTGATGCGAAATTTTTAGGGTTCTCTTCTCGTTCACCTTATTCTCAAGGTAGGAAGTGAGTTCCCACGCGAATCCAACCTCAAATTTAGTGGATTGTTGCAAAACCCCACAAAATCCTTCTAAATCAGCTAAAATCTCATAAAATGATGGTTCCAAACAACAGTTACGGGAAACTAGAGTTCCAATTTGTTGGAATTTGTAGGATTTAGGGTTTAAAATGAGAAAAAGGAACACATATATTTTGTGAATCTCAGTTGAATTGGAATTTTTAGTTTACCTTCTCTTTAGTTTTCTCATGTCGATAGGAACAGGGATTGCCATTTGTCTTCGTACCTCTTTAGATTAGGTAGAGATCTAATTTGTTACTTTATTGCAATGTAGGAGCAAATACATGCCAAGACACATTGGAAGAACCTATGTTAGTATCGATTAATTTTCACTCATAGAACAGTTAATAAAATGATTGATCTTTGCTTTTTGCAGGTATTCTAGATTTATATGATAAAAAATAATTGTTGCCACTTAATCGGTATTGTATTGAGAAATAAGCATGGAGGATTCGTTTCAAGAAGATGGCGATGCTTCCGTATCATATCAACGAGAATGGATTAAGTATATGCTCTTCATCCAGCTATTGTCGCTTGTTGGTTTTATTGAAGCAACCTTTTTATGAGGTTGCTCGCCGTAGCATGTTCTAAAGAGTTATTTGGCTTCAGAACACAGGATTTGCTTAAGAAGAAGCTTGTTCTTGAAGATGACTTTGGTTGGAAGGTACCTTCGAAAGAGTCGAGTTTGGGGGGAAGCGACAACAAAGAGAAGCTAAAGTATATTGGCGGAGTCGACATCAGCTTTTTAAAAGAAGACCCTTCCCTAGCATGCGGTGCTGTTGTTGTTTTGGATGCTGACACTTTAAAAGTTGTCCATGAGGAGTTTGATATCGTCCGACTGCAAGTTCCTTATATTCCTGGTTTTCTTGCTTTCAGGGAGGTACTAGAACATGCAGTCCCTTGCTCTTTTCCTGCTTAAGAAGAACAGTGCAATAAATTTTATTCCTATCTTGGGAAAAGTTTTTTATCGATCTCTTCTAGTTAACGAAAATTTTTATGTTTGTACATTTGACTCATCATCAGCATTAGTCTTATGTATTGGATGTACATTTAAATTATATGAGTGTTGCTGTGTTTAACTGTGAGATTCATTTTATGTAGGCCCCAATTCTTTTAGGACTCTTGGAAAAAATGAAGAGTAATGCTCATCCTTTCTACCCTCAGGTAAAATCCGTATTCTGACGTACAAACTTGGTTGCCATTCTTATGACAAAACTAGTTTATTTTCCATTTTATTTATATACATTTTTCCCTTAGACCGCAATTTGCTTTGGTGTGACTGTAAGTAAGAATTTTCATGTTTTTTGTCCAACCCTTTCCTATAACATTACCGACTTGATGAACTTTCACATTCTGGCCATTCTCATTTCTTATAAGCTGGTGATCATTGCATATTGTTTCCTCCGTGTACGGCATTCTTTTCAACTTGGCATTTAGTCATAGAGCACAATACTACAGCATTCTCATCACTGTGATGTATTGTGCATATCTAGTTTGGCGTAACTGCTGATTTTTACGTTTATATCTGTGGGCTCTTCCCTTGTTATCTTGTTTTCAATTTTCTTTCCTGACACATAAGTAAACCTAAAGCATGCTGTCTTATAAATTTTGTAGCTATTGATGGTTGATGGCAACGGGTTACTACATCCAAGAGGTGAGCATTAGTAATATGTACTTTCTCTTTAATTGAGCTTGTTATAATTGACTCATTATTGTGTTCTGAGATTATAATAGGTATCAAATCGTGAATGTTGTAAGATAATTGGTGATTGAAGCTTTTGCTAATTTAGAGATTCAAAATTCACGTACAGGGTTTGGTTTAGCTTGTCATCTTGGTGTGCTTGCAAACCTTCCCACCGTTGGTATTGGGAAAAATGTAAGTAGAAGATGAAATCTTATTGTTCAGTCCAAATGCTGGTAAAAATGTACAAAACTTACTTGAATTATGGCCCATTTTGATTTGGCTACCCAATCTTTTAAAATTTTGATTTTACTACCCAAACTTTCGATTTGTTTTATTTGAGTCAGTCAACGGTACTTTGACTTTAAAATTTAAGCTAATTATTTACTTTAATAAATTTATAGTTGTGAGATTGCATAAAATTAAAACTAACTAAATATTTAAGATAAACGACGCATTCAACTTTTGAAGTCAAAGTGCCTTTGACTGACTCAAATCAGACAAATTTAAAAATTTAGATAGCAAATCAAAATTTTGAAAGGTTGGGTAGCTAAATCAAACTGGTCCATAGTTCAGGTAAGTTCTCTACGCTTTTATCCCAAATGCTTAATAATCATACAAATTTGGATTGGGAACAATCCAAATTCTTTTTACCTAATAAACTAACTAGCTTTGCAATTGACAATATTGGTTCGAAATTTTGAAGCTCAACTCTTCAAGTTATTTTCTTAAATTTGTTCAATTGCTTTTATGCTTGCTAGTTGCATCATGTGGATGGACTTAGTCAATCTGAAGTTAGGCGACGTCTTGAAACAAGAGAAAACTGTGACAAAGAACTGATCCCATTAATTGGAGAGTCTGGAAAAGTATGGGGAGTGGTAAAGTTTCTTCTTCTT
Organism: Puya raimondii; assembly: GCA_016920855.1. Lineage (NCBI taxonomy): Eukaryota > Viridiplantae > Streptophyta > Magnoliopsida > Poales > Bromeliaceae > Puya > Puya raimondii. Next base: position 216,875,067 of record JABWPP010000050.1, read on the forward strand.
CTTTTTCAAATCAGTGTTTGTTGCGCAAAACATTATTGAAGAACCTGCTTATTTTTTTCCTACTTTCCTTTTTATTTTCACTCTCCATACAATTAGAAGTTATATGGGCTTTTTTCCACTTAACTTCAGTATAATTCCGTATTTTATTCCTACATGATTTGTAATTTTCAGATTCCGATGTTAGCGGACGTTTGGAATTATACGACTTATATAATTTCTTATTTTAATTCATCACCCACGCATTTGTAGGTTGGCTTTCTTCTTTTCTTTATGAGGCGTGTAGACTAACTTGTTCGTCAACTGTGTGTTACACGAGGATAGTCCAAACAGTTAAAAAAACTTACCTATATCTTATTGCCACTTGTGCTACTAATAAAAATTGAGCTGATTAAGAAAATCAAATTACTTTTCTATTTCAGGCAATGCGCTCCACCCCTGGTTCATCGAAACCCGTATATGTATCAGTTGGGCATCGCATTTCTCTTGATTCAGCTGTAAAAATAACAAAACTCTGTAGCAAATTTCGTGTTCCTGAGCCCACTCGGCAGGTAATTTTTTTTATTTTAGTTTTGTTTCTATTGAAATCGCATTGATTTGGCATCTCCATGATTTCAAGTTGCAGAAATCTTATAGGTAGGTATACCGAAATTCACTTAGTATTAAAAGGAATTCTACACATTCTTTGTTAAGAAAAACTCTTAATGTGGTTTCAGGGGCATCATAATTATGCCGAAGTTTTCGATTATTTAAACTTTTCTATTTGCTATTTCTTCTTCCACTGTGAACAAACTTGGAGTAATTTAGCGACTAAAACGGATTCTTTCTTTGTAGGCTGATATAAGATCAAAGGTATTCCTTCAGCAGCAGAAGGGATCATTACATGTTACAAACTGGTACACCATTCGTCACCTCGAAACCTTCCTTTTTTTCTTCGCATCATTGAGTTTGTACTACTGCTACTAATCCCCAAAGTTCAAAAAACTGAACACTTTTGTGTTTAATTATAAATCATGCTGTTACTGAGCATTATTGCAGTTGAAAATTTGCAGTAATCGACTTTTTATCGTTCTTTCGGTAAGTATCGAGAGGTGGATGTCAACATGCTTCGTTTTCTTTGTTGTCTCTCAGATGGTTGCGATATTAAGCAAAGCGAGCCGACCACTTTCAAACCAAAGTGTTGCAGATCATTCAAACTGTATATAATCGTCGCGAATGGAGGTGAAAAAAATGATCCACAAGAGAACAAGCATCAAAGTACCTGGTGTTATGTGAAGGTGTAGCCTCTTCTCAGCAGGTAGAGGAAATTAACATTTGTAAATGGTCCTTGTAAATTATATGATGATGCGAAGATGTATTCAAATGTCTCTAGGACTAAAACTACTGTAAAATTGGAACCTTTTCCATGTGTAGGCCATAGGGTTTGGCTGTATAATTGGATGCGCACAGCAATATTTTATATGATAAAAGATCTTGGTTTCCATAATTTAATGTGATAACATATTTCACATAGTAGGAGGTGATTTATTTTATCTTGAAAAAAAAAAAAAATTGAAGAACAAATATAGTATTTATTTAAGACCTTTATTAGATCACACTCTTTATCTATCAAATACTACCTGAATAAATTTAAAAAAATATGCTAGATAAAATATTCATACATTTAAACAGAGCGTAAGTATATGGTCACCATAAAAGTGTAAATTTTACATCTCCTCTGTCCTAGAATTTACAAAAATTTAAATAAATTTTATTTTAAAGAAAGTTGATTAAATTAGAAATAGAAGGTAGACTTTGAGATGAATGGGTATAAAATATAATTATAAGAATATGCAGATAGTATTTTTTTTTTTGAGAGAAAGATAGCATGCTACCCGCCTCGTTGATGCCTGACCTTCGTGAATCAACTAGGATTCGAACTTAGGACCTCGGATACTAACCGACCACTATGTTCTTTACCACTTGCGCTAAGACGGTCGGTAGTATAGATAGCATTGCTCTACAGTTCCCTTGATACCTGACCTTCGTGATTGTCGTTGATGCCTGACTTTCGTGAATCAACTAGGATTCGAACTTAGGACCTCTGATACTAACCGACCACTATGTTCTTTACCACTTGCGCTAAGACGGTCGGTAGTATAGATAGCATTGCTCTACAGTTCCCTTGATGCCTGACCTTCGTGATTGAGTTTAGGAGACGCAACCGCCTATCATATCACTTAATGACATCACATCCTACGTCCACAGAAGAAAGAAAAAGAAAGTGTGTTTTGTGCACACAAAAGAAATTTAAATCTTCGAGAGAATTCCTTTTCTATTACAGTTATTCTTTAAAAAATAATAATATTTGATCAAATATTTTCATATAATAATTAAATTTTTAAATATTATGTTTATTATATTTTAAATTATTTTATACATTACAGTATAATTAATTTAGAACATATTCTGTGTAAAGTTATATTTGAAATATATTCTGTATATATATGTTTATATAAGCGTTGCCGTCAATCAGTAGATTCGCGTCAACCACCGCCACTCACGTGGCCGTGGCGCCAGAAGGATCTTGTCCCACGTGTCTGCGCGCCACGTCAGTTATATTCAATCAATCAAATATTTTTTAAAAAATATAATAAAAAATATTATCAGTAAATTCTAAACAAAACTATGATTAGTCGGAACTTGTATCACGCCACGTAGAATATGTTACTTGCACATTCTAAACTTTTTTTTCTGTCTGCAGAGAGAAAGAAACAGAGAGAAAGAGAGAGCGACTGAAAGGAGGAGGGGAGCCCACACGCCACCACAAAACCGCTCCCTACCCCCCAGGAGGGGGACCTGTCGAGAAAATTCATGGCCTGCACCGGTAGGCTCCTGCAGCGCACCTAATTTATTTTAATAATAATATAGATTAAGTAGATTTTTTAAAAAATAATTACTTATATACCCCTCAAAATTTTAAAAATATCTTATTTATTTTTATTTTTATTTCTTTCCAATATACTCCTTATATGTTCCTCCGCTATTCAAAAATATTCTTGCAGTTACCGCCGGTTAAGTTAACTTGGGTTAAATGTGAGTTAAATATTTACCAGAGTTAAAAAAATCAAAATGTCTCATTTGCCCTTAACTTAAGGATAAATAAGAAATGTTGGTGACGGTGGAAGATTATATTTGAAAAGACCAAAAATTAAAATATTTCTTATGCCCCTAACTTAAGAGCAAATAAGAAAAATCGGTGATGGTAGAAGGGTGTATTTGAAAGGGTAAAATAGTAATTTTACAGAGATAACAGATATTGCTAATAGTTTATTAACAAAATTTAATTCTATGAATATATTTGAAATAGGTTGGAACGTAAAAAAAGTATTTTTAATATTAGCCTTCTAAAATGGATAAATCAGAAAGCCGAAATTTTTTCAAGAATATATAAACAATTGCCCCAAATATTTAAGTTATAAAAGGTTTTTTTTTATTTGTGGGCCGGCCTTAGATACCTCCGTGTACCGCTCAAATATTGTGGGGATAATACGACGTGGACGCGCCAAAGTGGACTCCGCCAACTCCCTCAGCCCCATTCGCCCCATAATTCCGAACGTACCCGAACCCCGCAGAAAGTCTATATGCGGAGCAATCTCACACCCTCCATTCGGCCGAGTGAACACGTGGCGAGCATCGAGAGTGGTATCGGATATTTTTCAGGAGTATATAAGCAATTGCCCCATTTTTAAATTACGTCGCACAAAATATACACATACATCTGGTGCAGTGAGAGTTGTTCTCTGGGATGGAGAATCCGCCTCAGACCCCTAAAAGCCACGTGTAAGGAGAAGAAAAAAAATATAAAATTTGACAGCGATCCCACATCATCTATATTCTTAACCAATCAAGTTTATATTTTAACTCATCTGTTCTACTTCTATCATAGTAAAATTTAAAAATATATTTATTTTAAAAAAAATTTAATTGACTTGAGATACAGTGCTCTTGTCGCAAAAAAAAAAAAAAAAAAAAAAAAAAAAAGGGACAACTCATGGATAAGGGTCTCTATGGCGACAACTATTATTGTGGGCCCAGCAGCTACGACGCCGCTGTACTACTACTACTATAATACGTGGACCGAGCAAAATCCACATCTTCCGATAAGATAATATTGTTATTCATAAAGAATTCATTAAGTATAATAAGCATGATTTATGGGAGTGTTTAAGACCCAACAAAATCCACATCTTCCGGTAAGATAATATTATTTACTCTCGGAAAGAATCGATTAATTAATAAATAATAAGAGGTACATATATGTTTATATATTTTTAGAGAAAAAGATAGCAAAATAATCACTTGATTTTTTAAAATATAAATTTATAAAACTATTATATTTCAAACTTAAAATTTTAGATACTAATTATTAAATTTTTAACTAGCTCCCCGTCAGGAACTTAGAAAAAAATTCTGCGCAGCCCGGTTCTTGGCCCAACTCCACTAGCGAAGCGGGTTACAAATGGGTTGTCGAGGACCCGAATCCAGCCCATTTTTGGAGAGAAAACTGCTGTCATTATGCTACCATAAAGCCTTAGAAAACTCCTATGAGGCATGAGATTCTCTTTGGCTAAGCATTGATGATGGCTCATTATGTGCATTCATGTGTGAGTTAGTGGGTGAGTTATGAGGGTCATTATGTGCATTCATGTGTGAGTTAGTGGGTGAGTTATGGTGGCTAGGTTCATTGTATCTCTAAGCCTATAAATAGGGGTGTGGCTAAGGCCATTGTAGAGAGGGAGAGAATGTGTATGTGTGTGTTGTAATCCTATTTTTCTAAGTAGTGGAGTACTTAGTTTTTTTGGGTTAAACCTCTATCTCTCTCTTCTCTCCTTCTTGCATACTTAGTCGTAGGGCGCGGAGGTCCCGACGAGCATCAAGGAGCAAAGGCTTGCCCATCTTCGAGCAGGAAGGCGGGCGCCGCACGGGCTTTGCGAACAAAAACGCTAAGGCCGTGACAGTTGGTATCAGAGCCGGTTCGAGCAAGGAACCATGTCAACGTCCGATGCTGGAGTTGTCGACGTTGGAGGCGACCTTCCAAGGCAGCCCCCTAAGCGGAGCAAGAGCAGGGAGCCGAGGGCTCTCACGAGGGAGGCCGCACCATTGGAGGACCGTCTTGCGCTGTTGGAGGACGTCGTAGCAAAAATAGGTGAAAGGTACACCGAAATGGCTGAATCTTTTAACTCATTTAATGACGAAGTCCGCAGCATGGAGGAAAGCATCGCTACTGCGATGGAGATCTTCCGAGGCGAACTCGAAAAGCTTCAAGGCAACATTACTCGTCGCGACGAGGAGCAGAAGAAGCTGGTTGAGGACCTTCTTCCTCGGACCGACGAGATCGAGGATCTCAAAACGCGAGTAGCGATCCTTGAAAAAGCGGTGGCGCATGGACATGGACAGCAACGAGAGACTGCTTCGAAGGTACGTGTCCCTGAGCCTCAAAATTTCAGGGGTACTCGCGACGAAAAGGAGATCGACAACTTTTTGTGGCACATGGAGCGCTACATCAAGGCGCTGTGGCTGGACGACGAGGAAGAGAAGGTCCAGATCGCATCGATGTACCTCACCGACGACGCTATGCTATAGTGGCGACGGCGTTCCGCAGAAGCCGCGAAGGGCCAATGCGAGTTGAAGTCTTGGGAGGATTTCGTGCGCGAGCTTAAGGCGCAGTTCTACCCCGAGTACGTCGAATAGCTTACGCGGAGGCAACTTCGACGGCTCAAACAGCGGGGAACCTTGAGGGAGTATGTCCAGGAATACTCTAAACTCATGTTGGCAATCTCCAACATGGCCGATGAGGATCGGCTTTTCTTCTTCCTTGACGGTCTTCAGCCCTGGGCGAATAACGAGCTCGTGGCGCGAGACGTGAAGGACTTGAACTCCGCGGTCGCTTTGGCGGAGAAGTTGCCCGAGCGGGTGCGAACCGAGGGCGATCGGGGTGAACCATCGGAGGCGAGCGAGGCCAAAGGTGGGGGAGTGCACCACGATCCAGGGGGCGCAAAGGGGCACAAGCCAAACTACGACGCGAGGAGGCAATGGCAGAATTCAGCCCCGCCGCCTGCAACGATCTCGTGCTATGTGTGCGGCGAGAACCATTGGGCGCGGGACTGCCCAAACAGAAGCAACCACAAAGGTAAGCAGGTTGTTGCGGTCCAAGCCGAGGAGGGCGAGGATGTGGTCGAGCTGCCGAGGATGGGCGCGCTAAGGCTCATCAACGCAGTTCGCGGTCAGCCTAGCGGCGACAAGCTCCGCAGGAGGGAGCTCATGTTCGTCGATGTGATCCTCAACGGGAGGAGCACGCGGGCGATGATCGACACCGGCGCGACACACAATTTCGTCGCGGAGGCGGAGGCCAAGCGGTTGGGCCTCAAGCTCGAGAAGGAGTCACATCAAGGCTGTCAACTCTGTGGCGCATCCAATCGCAGGAGTTGCAAAGGATGTGGAGATAGCCATCGGCCCGTGGAGGGGCAAGGCCAATCTCATTGTTGGGCCGCTCGACGACTTCAGAGTGATCCTCGGGATGGACTTCCTTGTTTCGTCGAAGGCGGCGCCCATGCCACACTTGTGGGTGCTGAACTTCCTAGACGAGTCAGCACCGTGCATGGTTCCGATGTATCGGGGCGAGCCGACGACGGACAAAACTTTGACAGCCCTGCAGTTTTGCGAGTAAGCGAAGCGCAAGAAGGTTGGGGGGCCTCGAGGAGGAGGGCCTGAGCAGCGGGGAGACTGTCAAGTCTCATGCGGCGCTGAAGCAATCAGCGCCCAAACTAGGTGCAAGCCATTCTGTCAAGGAGCCTGCGGGGACCAAGGTGAGTTCTGCAGCTTGGCGGAGTGCGCGTGCGTGTCGCGGAGGACATGCACCCTCGGCGAATTCTTCGCACAGCGAGCTCGCCGGTGCTTGCGCTTAGAGGAGCAAGGCACTAGGGGCAGATGCGAATGAGCGGACGGCGCGCGACGAGGGCGTCTGCGCGTTAGGTGGGGGAGAGTGTCAGGAACTTAGAAAAAAATTCTGCGAAGCCCGGTCCTTGGCCCAACTCCACTAGCGAAGCGGGTTGCAAATGGGTTGTCGAGGACCCGAATTCAGCCCACTTTGGGAGAGAAAACTGCTGCCATTATGCTACCATAAAGCCTTAGAAAACTCTTATGAGGAATGGGATTCTCTTTGGCTAAGCATTGATGAGGGCTCATTATGTGCATTCATGTGTGAGTTAGTGGGTGAGTTATGGTGGCTAGGTTCATTGTATCTCTAAGCCTATAAATAGAGGTGTGACTAAGGCCATTGTAGAGAGGGAAAGAATGTGTATGTGTGTGTTGTAATCCTATTTTTCTAAGTAGTGGAGTATTTAATTTTTTTGGGTTAAACCTCTATCTCTCTCTTCTCTCCTTCTTGCATACTTAGTCGTAGGGCGCGGAGGTCCCGACGAGCATCAAGGAGCAAAGGCTTGCCCATCTTCGAGCAGGAAGGCGGGCGCCGCACAGGCTTTGCGAACGAAAACGCTAAGACCGTGACATCCCGCTCTGTACGATAGGTAACAAAATTATTAAGTGTTAGCGCACAAATTGTATGTTATGTTGTGTTGTAGTGATATGCGAGAAAATCTATAGTATAACAGCTATATCATTTCACCTATGTCCAATCACAAAAGTACAAAAAGATATGTTTTTTTAAAAAAATTATGATGAGATAAGTGGTCTTTACCACATTATCCGTGCATTTTACGAAAAAAAAATCTAAAATACTCCGAGTATATTGTTGCTGTTGCGTCTCCAACCAATAAAATTGTCCCTCTTGGATTAATACGTTCCATTATAGTTAATAAAAAAATATTTTTACTATATTTTTTTTTAAATAAAAAGATATGAATAGTTTGTTACTAATAATGTGACGTAAGTGTGACGCTGTAGAAACTTTCTCCTATTTTACAGCCACAAGTGTAAGACTTGTTAGCGAGCGTGAGCGTGCATATATCAAAAAATCTTTGTAAATAATAATTTAATGTGGAATATTTGTAACTGGTAATTATTTATTATTATTATTAAATGAAAAAGGCGGGGCGGCGCCCCCCGCCCCGCGACCGTCGCGGTCAAACCCATCGCGCCCGCACCGCCCCCAACCTCTCTGCTTTATATACACCCCCAACCCCCCAACCCCTCAATTGGTAACAATATCCCACCACACTAATCTCTCTCTCTCTCTCCCAAAAATTGAAAAATAAATAAATAAATAAATAAATAAATAAATAAAGAAAAAATAAAAATGGCTCCTTGTAATTTATACAAGGAGGAGGAGGCGACGAAGGGCGATGTGATAATCGGGGTGCGATACCGGGGGGTGCGGCAGCGGCCGTGGGGGCGGTACGCGGCGGAGATCCGCGACCCGGCGCGGCGGCGGCGGGTCTGGCTCGGGACCTTCGACACGCCCGAGGGCGCCGCCCGCGCCTACGACGCCGCCGCCCTCCGCTTCCGCGGCCCCAAGGCCAAGACCAACTTCCCCCCTCCTCCCTTCCCCCCCGCCGAATTCATGCTCCTCCGCACGGCAGCGCCCGCACGCCGCCACCGCCACTCCGACTCCGACTCCAACTCCAACTCCTCGTCGTCGTCGTCATCTGCGGTGGTGAATTCGACTCCTACGTCGGCGGCGATGTCGGGAGGGTTCAGGTTCGAGATCGACCTCAACCTCCCTCCTCCTTCGTCGGAGGTCGCCTAAAAAGTTATAAGGATTGTCGTATCAGTCAGCACAGTTTGGCACCAGCTATATCATGAGATGGAGATTTTTGTGCTTACTTGGTTAACTTTAACTATTTTATTTTTATTTTTGTTGGATTGGAAAAATATAGAATCAAGATGTAAATATATATATATATATATATATATATATATGATGGACTTGTATGGTGAGTTGTTATTTTCTATTAATCTTGCTACTACTGTCTTAAATCTTTTTTGTTTTATTAGAATATTAAAAGTGAAAAAAATTGATTAATTAATAAAGAATCATTTGATCAGAAAATGAATTTCTCTCTAGCACTACAACTTAAATGAATTGTTGGTAGGATCCAAAAGCTGCATAGTCTCTCGGTTGTTGGAGACTTGGAGTGGTGTTGGTGCTTCGATGCTTCTTAAAAAAGTACTTTTTTTTATTTTCTTTAAGAAATTAGTTAGGAGCAGGTATGCGATATAAGAGATATGGCCTTAGATTCATATGGTATTTTAAATTACACACATAAATTAATTAAATCAATAAAATTAATTAAAAATGTCATTACATCTGGAAAATACTTGTTTTGCAAAATATTTATCTTCTTTTTCAACAAGCCCGTATATATAAGTATATCATATAGCACATTTTAGAAAAATATATTTTTAAGAGAAAAATACGATATTTCCCGCTTCATTTTGAAAATAAATTTAGCTATATAAAATAAGACAACTCAGGCCAAAAAATAAAAATACGCTAGATCGGTTTCATTCCTAAAAAAATATAAAATTTTATTTCTACAAATTTTAAATATCTTAAATCAATTTTAACGATGTGAATTATTAACTTGAATATTTTAAAATTAAAATCGAGATTATAATACCGCAGCTCCGTTACTATAAATATTACTTTTTTGAGAGAAAGGTAGCACGCTACCTGCTTTATTCATTAGGTAGATGAGTTTAGCTACATAATGTGAGGCAGCCAGGGCCTCGGGAAGAGAAAGAAACGCGAAAAAAAGGTTAACAGGGTGAGAAAAAAAAAAAGGGTACACGTCGACAGAGTTAGCAAATGAAAGCAAGCGTCAGCATCACCCCGGCTTACAAAAGTTGTCCCACTCTTTCGCCAGAGCGCAGATACGATGAACCGCAGAGATGGTGTTCGATGGAATGTTCTGAAAAATAACGTTGTTCCTTTCGCTCCATATTGTCCACCACATGGCCGCCACCAGTAACAGAATCTTCGAAGTGTCTGCCTGTGATCCCCTCCCTGACACCTCCTCCCAGACGATGTTGACATCGTCAGTGGTGGAGAAGATGTGAGAGCTATCAAGGATCGAAATAATTACTATAAATATTATATATAGTTATCTAGTTCTGTACATGTATACAACGATTATAAAAAATAAAGAAAAAACTTTAAATACCAGAAGTGGGTTACCTGAAGTTTTTTCTATATAATTTAATGAAAAAATTAACGAAAGAAAAAAGAAAAAAAAAACGTAACCACATAACACTAAAGTGAGAAAGCACGAAACGACAGTGATAGTATTGGAAGTTGTCCCAAAAATAAATAAAAAGCAGTGGCTGTCAGAAGGCAGACACGTCATCGGTGGTATTGTGAGTAGGGCGGCATATCCTGTCAGCGTGGGTCCCACCCCCAGATTTCCCCAGATCTACGCGCGTAGGTCTCGCCGCCTCCCAATTATTTCACGTATAATTAATTTAGTCTTAACACGACATCTCTATTGCAGATAGTTAAAAGACCTAAAAAGTGCTTATTTTAATTGCAGATAATAATTAAAGACTTAAAAAGTTTATTTTATTCATCTATTTAAGACTATAAAATTAAAATAAAATTTATTAATTTAAATAGTACTATTTATTTTTTAAATGAGCAAAAATATCATCTTTCTCATTTCTTAGCATATATGTGATATCTCTAGAGCTGTCCAAAATATTCGATATTTCACACCCGATCCGGACCTCTACCCAAATCCGAACCGGACACGATAAACAATGGATAGTATATGGGTAAAAAAAAATTATCCATTAAAGTTTCGGATATGGGTCCGGATACTTTATATCCATACCCGACTTGGACCCGACCCGAACCCGATCTTTTAATGGGCAGGGTCCAGAAGAATTTCCAAATCCTGACTCGGACCCGGACCCGGTCCTGAACCCGGTGAAATACCCGATAGTAAATAAAAAAAAATTGAAGTTGAGGGATCAATTTCAATAGGACTTATAGATGAAGGGTCTCTGTATATTTTTATCATACTGAAAATCCTAGTCGCTATGTTTACTCTTTTTTAATTATTTTCTTTACTCATTATTTTTTTTTAATTCTAGCTGTTTACTGCTTGAATCTTTTTTTTGGACAAATTTTATTAAACTGGATGCAACTAATTAGAACGTGAGTTTGTTATAGTGAGAGGTTTATGGTTTGTCCATAGACTGTTTAATAAAGTCTATAAAAAATATATGCATATAGATATTCATATCCAATATAGACCCTATCCGTAACTGATCCATACCCGGTCAGATAGATCCGATGGATATATTATTAACTTAAGTATCCAGACTCAGATCCGATTAGAAATTAAATGCGTAGGGTATATACTTTTTTCTATCCCTTTTTTTAGGGTACAGATACAGTATATCAGCTTATCCAGATCCGACCTGATCCACAGACATCTTTACATATCTCGTGGGCATATTCTCGTACGGAGCGAAAGGGACACGTGTGCGTACACATATGACAAAAAAAAAAAAAAAAAGGAAGAAAAAAACAGAGGGGGAGTAACGTTGTCATCGCCCTAGTCTTAATATTATTTATTACTAAAAAAATTGGTGGCGTTTGCCGCCTAATTGAGTAGAGCTTCGTGGCGGGCGCTGCAAAAGAAAGAGGCAAGGCGTGGGGCCCACCGTGACGGCGCCGTTGCTTTGCCGTGTCGTGAGGATACACCCTATGTTGCTGTGTGAGCACAAACAGCGCACACCGTTCCACGGAGCGACACCTCGCAGTTGCCGTCCGAGGCCACGCGGCCTACTGCCTGATCCAATCAACAACTTTCGCATCATAATCGGCACCACGTCAACAATATATAACGACATTAGTGTATGATTCTGTAGTAGTATTCTTAACATGTTTATAACGTTTAGTAGTGCTGCTGCTGTTCCTCCAATAGCGTTATCTTTATATTTTGTATGTTCACACGACATTTATATAATATTGTATAGAGTAGAGTTATTATACTTTCGAAAGTATAAGAAAGTTAGTATTTCTAATTTTTTGACCCTTAGATCAACCCTTTTGATCATTTCTGATCTTTGAATTAATATATATTATTATCCTAGAGAAACAACTCAATCCTATGACAATCATTCAACTCTAAACGAAATTACTATCATCCTGACCTGCAATTCTTGATCCAAGGATCAAAAAATCGGAAGCACCAACTCGTTTATACTTCCGAAAGTATAGTAGCTCTATACATATTGCATGAACCTGTAATAGTACTTTTAACATGTTTATTATATTTAGTAGTGTTGCAGATTCCTCCAATAATATTTTTTTTATATATTTTATGTGTTCGTACAACGTTTTATAACACACTTTTATCGCCGCATATGTAAAAGGTATTAGTCGGTACCTTCGTGCTTTTGGTACTTAGCGTGCAATTAACGTTGGTGAATTTTCAAAAAATTATATATTTATATTAACTGACTATTTATGATTCCCATCAAGAATGGAACAATAAAATATTCTAATATGTGTTATTGTCATGACGAATTGAAAATTTAAAATTGTTCGACCGCATACTGAAAACTTAAACAATTTTTCAATTTGATTGGTATAGCGATAATTTGAATATTTTATAAAAAATGTGGATGACTTTAGAATAGTTCAAATTGTTAGATGAACAGCTCCCTAGAGCAATACTACTGGTCATGTTTGGTTCGCGATTGGAATTGAAATGGAAAATAAAATTGGATTGCTTTGGAATGAAAAATGGAATGACGAATCATCCAAAGACATTTGGTTTATTATTGGAATGGATAATGGAATGAAAATTTAGAATTTTGAATAGAGTGTTTTGATTAAGAGAGAGAAAAGTGATGATGGGAGAGGAGGGGAGGTGTTGGTAAAAGAAACTTTTGAGTAATTTACTTTGGAATGGGCCAATCCGGTATTCAAGGCCGGATTGAGCCATATATGGAATTAGCCATTCCCATTCCATAGTGGAATGGGAGTCGGAATCCGATTACTTTAAAACAAATAACAACTATTGGAATCAATGAATCCAGGTCTAAAATAGGTGAAGGGCATGTTTGGTTCATGATTGGAATAGGAATGGGAAATGAAATTGGATTGCCTTGGAATGGGAAATGGAATGATGAATCATTCAAAAATGTTTGGTTCATGATTGGAATGGATATCGGAATGAAAATCTAGAATTTTTAAGAGAGCTTTTTAATTAAAAAAGAGGAAGGTGGTGAAAGGAGAGGAGGGGAAGTGTTGATGAAAGAAGATTTTGAGTAGTTTACTTTGGAATGGGCCAATCCGGTATTCAAAGCCGGATTGGGCCATAAATGGATTTGACCATTCTCATTCCGGAGTGGAATGGGAGTCGGAATCCGATTCCTTTAAAACAAACAACAACTATTGGAGTCAATGAATCTCATTCTGATTTCATGGTCTAAGATAGGTGAACCAAACATGCCCTAAGAGTGACACATGAGTTCACTAACACATTTACGAATTTATTGTTCTTTAAAAAAAAGATAGTACTATTAATTCTCCTCTACAATATTTTTTTTACATATTGTTATTATGTTAACACTCACAATGTGAAGAGATTTGATCAATTTATTCCACAAAATCCAATTGAAACCACTTCAACTTTTGATTTTCTTTTCTAAAATTGAGTTTCTATTGTCAAATAAATTAAAAATTTTGTCAAATTCATTGGTAATTGCGTTGAATATTATAGGTTCAGTCACTTTTTAGTAGATAAAATTGAAATACTTTGCACCTAATAGTTCGTTTACCCAACATAAAAAATAAAAAAAATAAGAAAAATTAAGAGCCCAACAAAGCCCAATAAAGCCCAATCCAAATTGAAAAACAAAAAGCAACTTCTACAGGCCCAATATGGTCCACGCGCGCTTTTCATTAAAAACAAGGTAGCGAATCACATCAGTCCACGTGTATATCGCATAACATTTATGTGTGAGAGGTGCTCTTTAAGAAAAAGAAAAAAAAAAAAGGTGCAACACCCCGACAAAACAAAGCGTAGGAGGCCCAAAAGATGTCACCTCATCCACCATAAAAAAACTTTTTATAATCAATGTCTTAAAATTAAAATTTAATATTAAATTTCATAATTTCTGGAGTGATTAAAAGTAGAAGAGCTTAATATTTATTATTCAAAATATTTTGAGACTTAGCAGGATAATATAATATATCAGATTCTAGAAAAGTAATTTGGAGTTGAATATGATATTCATTTTGAATATTATATCAAGACTTTTTATATATAAAATATTGCATATTTTTTATGTAAGGATTTTATTAAGGTTTCATCTATATCTATATCTATATATCTATATAAATATATTATTCCTCAATACCATTACATCAACAATATTGGCTCTTCAAAGTGCCACGTCGCCACCTGGACAAGAGCCAATATTGAAGCGACATGTGTCGGAAGGAAATATTGGACGCACCGGGTGCGTCGTAGATCAACTCTAAAAATAAAATTTTAACCAATTGAAGCTTGCCAATTGTGCAATAATTTTTTTTGGATGTACCGATGCATCATAAATCGACTCTAAAATATATATCATGATTGAATTTTTAATAAAAGTTATTAGAATAATTTAATCTTTCAAATACTTAAATTTAAGAAAATATAATATTTTTAATCTTAAAATTTTTAAATTGACTGAAATATTATCTACCCGCAACGAAGCACGGACCCTACACTAGTACTTTCATGTAGACTTAATAACGGATGAAAAAAAATGATCTGATGTAATATAAATTGGTGTCCAAAATTTATAATTTCACACTCTTAGTATAGCTTTTTAAAATGTGGTGTCTTAAATATACTATAATTAGTATCTCCAAAGTATATAGGACAACTGTCACTTACTGTGTTGTGGTACTGAAAAGTATAACTAACTGTTTTCACCTTTAACCAAATATAAAAATGGTAGCAATCTTAAGTGATTTGATGATTAGACTAAAATAGGGCAAAGTGACCACACAAGATGTCCCTCACTTTCCTTTCCATTTTGAGCAAGCTCTTCATGGTTCTTACATTTCTTGCTCTTCTCTTTGCTCATGGTGGTAATTCCTCTCTCTCTCTCTCTCTCTCTCTCTCTCTCTCTCTCTCTCTCTCTCTCTCTCTCTCTCTCGCGCGCATTCTGGTTAGTGTGTAGAAATTTTTTTTCTGAGCAAAAATTGAAATAATTAATATCTTTCAAAAGTAAATACGTGTTAAAAGTTGATGTCCACAATTTTTTTACTAATTTCAACAACAGCTGAGATGATACTGACTAACACACTGGTTAAAAGAATTATTATAATTTCAATAGTGAATGGAGAAATTTAGACTAATCTATCTCTCTGTATATATATTTCTCTTTATATAATCAGTATGCAAAAATTTCTTGCCCATTAAAAACAATGCATGTGAGTATACCAAATTAATATTTCTTTTTATAGATGAAAGGTTGACATGATGATCCTCTCTCTTGATTTTATTTTTATTTTTTTATAATAATTTTATTATGGTAGGGAAAGCAAGCTACATATGCGAAGGGAAGTGTGAGGACATTCCTGATTGCAACAATTACTGTTTGAAATTTTACCCCCAAGGAGGAGAATGTGTTGCACCACTGTACCAGTATTGTTGCTGCAAAATATGAGGGTCCATGATCCATGATCTTCCACTTTTTGGTGGTAAAATATGTAATGATAAATAATTTTCCTACAAAATATAATATGATCAAATTATTTCATCATATAAATACTCAAATATTATTGTCTTTTTCTTTCTTAATCAGATAGTTGGTCTTGTTATTTCAGAAACAATGGCAGATAACAAGAAGTTTCACTAAATTTAAGCTCATAAAAAGTTCAAATGTCCCACCTCACTATGTTAACTGCGCATGGGGCTCGAACACTCGACCTTAAAAATCTTAAATTTGCAGATAATAAAAAATTTATAAAATAATATCAAATTTATCTTAATCTAATTTTTTTCTATTTAATTTACAGTTTCAATTGTACCGATTAATTTAATCGGACAATGCGCATACAGGTCTCGATTCAAGATAGCCCATCCGTGTTTATTGGATTAAACGAACGTTATTCTTGAAAAACTAAAACTTACAGAAAATGATATTTTTATATTTTATATTCAAAGCTGAGCACCCGCCTTTCTCCTCCTCTCCTCCTCCACCGCGCTCTCCCTCGCGGCCACCACGTCCTCCCTCGACGGTGTAATGACCTGAGAATTAGAGGAAAAGTAGCAGAGATTTAGTAAGTATAAGATTAATAGTAGGTAGAGTGAATAAAAGAGCAAGAAGTGGAATCTCGGTTTCATTCATGGCGACTTGGGGGTTTCCTTGAGAGGAAGATGAGGATCTGACAGGATCTATGAAGTGGGCAAAGATGGATTTGGAGATTCTTAGTGGATCGGGTGGTCGGAGAAGCAGACTCGCCCCGCTAAGCATCAAGCTACCAGGAGAGCCTCAGAATCCAGCCCATGAGCCCAACTACTCGATAGATTGAGGCCCACTTGGTCTATATACAACTTTATTACTTTTTACACTTTAATCTACTATTTTCTGTAAATTGCATTTTAGTACAAAATAGAGGAGAATATAAGAGGCAGGATGTAACGAATGGAGGAAGGAAGGAAATGAAATAGTATCTTCTTCCCCAAACCTCTTCTTCTCTAAACTCTTCTCTCCCAATCTGATTTCTCTCTCTCTAATTTCTTTTCTTTCTCTACTATCTTTTCTCTCTATTCCTCTTCTTCTCTCTTTCTCTCACTTAATTACCCCAAATCCTCAACCCGATCCACCCATCATCCTCGCGCCATCCACGCCTCGGCAAATTCTCGTCATCGGCGGGTTGCGACGAGTCCGGGACATTACAGACGGCCGCCTCACCGCCCCCTTCCCGGCGAATCTCTTCTTCGCGCTCTCCACCGCCTCCTTCGCCCTCTCCCCTACTCCAGCCTCCGCCGCCGTCTCCACCGCGCCCTTTACCGTCTCCTTCGTCCCCTCCCTCCTCGCACTTTCGTTGGCCTTACAATCATCTCAAAATAATATATAAGATTTTCTAAAGTATAATAATGAGCGAAAAGTATGTTAATTTTTTTTTATTTTAGAAATTATTTAATAGTATTATTCAAACAACACGTCAAATGAAAAAAAGAAGGGACTAATAATCAACATACCTGAGAAAATTTTCATGCATTTGGATAGCAAAGGCGATTAAATTTGACGATGAGGATCGAACGAGAAGGATGATCGTACGGTCCAGAACAGTGCCACGTCGTCCTCCAAACGTGTTACCCATCGGTTTCGCGGTTTAATTTAGAGATAACTTCAAATACCACTCATGTGATTTCGTGCTTTTTCACTTTAGTACCATGTGATTTAAAACGTATCACTTTAGTACCCTGTGGTTTGGTTATTTTTTTTTTTGTTATTTTTTCGTTAAATTAATGAGAAAATTAAAACTACAGAATAGTAAAGTAAATATTCGATAAATCATAGATGAGATATTTGAAATTTTTTCTGTATAATTTAACAAAAAAATTAACAAAAAGATAACAAAAAAAATAACCAAATCACAGAATACTAAAATAATACGTTTTAAACCATAAGACACTAAAGTAAGAAAGTATGAAACCACATGAATAATATTTGAAGTTATTTCTTTAATTTAATTAGTTCTTCAAACTTTTCGAATAAAAAGGGTGGAGAAATATATTAACACTGAAGGTGATAAGAGAAGCACACGGACACGTGCGGAAGTGGTGGCACGTGGGTGCTGATGCACGCCGACACGTGGGAACTGCTGTGACTCGGCGAGCGCCGCTCTTGCAACCGTGAAATTGTTACCTGCACCGAGTGTATACGTACACTTTATACACCGTGCTTTGTATTTGATGAGTAATATTTAAAAATCAAAATCTTATCTGTGGCTATATATAAAAATATTGAAAAGCTATTACTATGCATCGAAGCTGCATAAAAAATTAAATGTAGAGAAAATTTGTTTGATTTGTAAAAAAAAAAAAAATTGAATTCAAAATGTATACTTTTTAATAAATACAAGCCAACATATCCAGTAAGTTAGATTTTGATTTTGATTTTGATTCCTCTATTATAGAGATTCAGGCGCTATTTAATATTGTGGGCAATTTGTGTTGTATACAATTAAAAAGTACGAAATATTTTGTTTATTATCCTCCGTGATATCATATTTAATATATTGCAATTAGTTGCTAAGATATAATTTTTGTATTCTAATAAGAAAATACAGAATTATATTTTTACATCTTCCGTGCCAACTTTTTTTTAACCAATAGGAACTCTAAATACTAAATGGGTCCTTAATAGTGCGGTGTAGTACCGACCGTCCTTAGCGCAAGTGGTAAAAGATTTGGTGATTGATACCTGAGGTCCCGAGTTCGAATCCTAGTTGATTTACATTTCTAGCTAAGTATATTTCTAAAAAAAATAAACTAAGCGGGTAGCGTGCTACCTTTCTCTCTCAAAAAAAAAAGTGCGGTATAGGGATGCAATTGGATCCGGATTAACGGAGCTTTTACGTGATCCGCGCTGATTGACACGATAAGTGAGGGCCAAAAATAGGTTAATAAAAACACCACTCATATCAGCCCCTTCCTTCTCTAAATACGTCCTGATTTATCAAAAATCAATAAAAAAATTGCTCATGTCCAATCTCGTTCTGAATGGAGTGGTAAGTGGAGGCAACAAATAGGATAAATATCAAACCCCATATCTATCCTGATCCGCCAAGAAAATAGGGTGTGAGATGAGGAACCCCTCGCACCCATGGATCCGCCCTGTTTGCATCACTGGTGCGGTGTATGCGTAGTAGTTATACACCCGGTGGATGCAATATTAAATCCATTCCAGGCTAGGCCCAAACTAAGAAATAATCCTATGGTAACAATACAACCCAACCCATTACGAATTCGGGCCCAAAGCAGGAGAAGCTTTTCGGGTCCGGCCCAAAACGCCCACTAAACTATCTAAATGGGCCGGGTCAAAACCCAACCCGGCCCATTAAAGGCGCGGCCGATGCCCGCCCCTGGAAAGGCCACGTCACTCGCGGCGCTGGAAACGCCACGTCACTCACTACGCCGCGAGGAAACACGCGTGGTTGCGAACTCGCGTGGAGTTTCCGAGCCGTTACGTTCGTACATTATCCGCTCCCCTCTTCTCCCTCCTCTCCCGCTCTCTTCTCTCTCTCTCTCTCTCTCTCTCTCTCGCGTCATCTCCACTATGGAGAGCTAAAACCCTAATCCCCCTTCTCCTTCTCCCTCATCTCCGAACCCTAGTTTCTCGATTCCTTTGATGTGATTAAGCTCGCGACTTCGTCGTACTACCCCCTCGATGAGGAATTTGCCGTGGATTGCCTGCTAGGGCAATGCGAAGATCTTAATCCTAGGACACGGAAAGATTGAAAAATGTGGCGTCTTTTTCAGGTAATTAATGAGCACTCTAATGGTTACCTTCGGCGGGATCGGCAGTTGTAACAGTAGGGAGAGATTTCGGAGGAAATCTCATGCCCACCACATGTTTGTTTTTATTTCCCAACGGAATCGGATTGGTGGTTTGGTGTCTTTCGCGAAGAGGAGGAAGAAGAGGCATTCAAAGAAGCGGGCTTGGTGGGAGAGATTGTTCTCCGATGAGGACGATGAGGGTCGGGTCGAGTGGAGCGCCGAGGATGTGCTCGGCGGCGATGCGGGGGAAAGTCAGGAAGAAGGGAGTACGGATAATGAGGAGTTCGAAGCATGGAGAAGGAAGGCGGAGGCGATTATAGAGCTGCGGGAAGCGCAGGAGGATGTGAGGAATGAAGAGGGTCGGGCGTGGGAGGATTGGGTTGGGGCTGGGGATCTAGATTGGGGCGAAGGGGGCGAACCTTCAAATGAGGTGTTTGATGATCCAAGTGAGATAATGCGGGAGAAGGGTTTAGTTAAATCCATCAAGGATACGATTGATGGGAATGATGACGAGTTGTTGTTCGAGGATAGGGTTTTCAAGTATGCTTCGACCAGCTCGGTATGTTAAGGTTACAAGCTCGGTATGCTTTTTGTTTTTTTGGTTGCTCGGCTCATAGTTTAAGACAATGCCTCAGTGCTGAGTTCTGTAGCATGTGCTCAAATGGGTGCGAATTCTAATGTTGCATTGCTCCATTTGCTCTTAAGCTCTTTGTTGAGTTTCATTCTGGCCATTGATTTTTAAATTGAATGATCTGATGCTCACAAATTTGCATAAATTATTGATTCATGGTGAATCATAGCATTCTCTTACTTCATAGCACTTTTTGTCCATTGATGATCTTCAGAGTGATCTCAATATATGCACCAAAAATGTTAAGATTGAACTATATGGCCAATTTTGGGCAGGTATTTATTACTGACGCATACTCTTTTCCAGGCAAAATTTATCGCTTTGCTGGTCTTGATTCCATGGGCATTAGACTTTGTGGTTCATGACTATGTTCTCATGCCTTTTTTAGATAGGTAATCCTTTGATGTCTATCGGTATTAGATGTATATTTTTTTATGCTATCATTTTGCAATACACCTCTTGTGCTGTTCTGCATGTTCTGAGCTTTCAATATCTTCAGAGAACAATAAGCTGTAGGAAAGAAAAAGGAAAAAGAATTTGTAGGACTGTGTTAAATATTTGATGTGGTCCTTTGTGATAATTCTATTTAGCATTAAGCTACCTAATTATTGGCTACTGTCTGTTACTCTGTTATAAATTTTTATTTCCTTGCAATCATACCGACAAACATCAAATGAATGCTAAGGTGCAGTTCATGTGAAAACTGAAAAGAGAATATTTCTCTATATTTGTTATGAAATAGTGGATGACACCCGGGCAGTATCCATTGCTGAAAGTACCAAGAGATCAACAATCTAAAATAGTTGAGAGTTAGATCGTAAACTATGTTATTTTATTCTTTTAATATTGACTAAGATATTTTAAGTAAAAACTGTACAGCATCCTTCTTATAATCACTAAAGGATGTGTAAGAACAGCAGTGCGTTGAATTATGCTCTAACAGGAAAGCATCTCTATGCAATTAGGAGTTCTTTTTCTATTTCATTTATTTTTCTGTTATCTTTATATATTTTGCATTTGATCATGGTGCATTTAGTGCATTGACAGTGCATATATCTAAACAAAACCTCCAGATTGATCATTTCATGGAGTTCATGATGTTAAATAGGTATGTGAAGCTTGTGCCCCTTGCTGCTGAGATGCTTGATGTTAGAAGACATCAAAAACTTGAGATGATAAAGGCTCTAAAAGTTGAGAGTGCAAGATACCGCTTTGAAGCAGAGATTGGTAAAGCTCCTCCTCTTTCTGATGAAGAAGTCTGGTTAGAGTTGCGGGACAAAGCGTAAGATTTCTGATGCCCTTTCTCCTAAAATTAACTGGCAAAAGTGGTTGGTAAAAATGTTGGGAGACTACCTCAATATAAGGCCATTGGAGTTGATCCCTCAACTTTTCCAATAGAACCACTAAACTTCTACTTGTTTTGATTTGAGCTATTTTCGATGACTTGACTTGGAATTTCATTAAAATCGACAACTCCATTTGCTATGGGCCGTTATTTGTTAATAGCACCTGTAGTTCTTTCGGGTTAATCATTTATTGTTATGGAATAGCAGTTAGTTTGATGAAATCCTCAATTCAACCGAGTAACATAAATTAAAACAATAAAAGCTGAGTGAGATATCCATCAAAAAGGAAAATGGCCCGTCTATTTCAAAATTACCTATGAAGGGGTCTCTGTACATTGTTATCAAAACGCTATTATGTTACCTATTTTTATATGTTTGCATACATGTTAGTTGGATATGGGTTGGTATAATAAATTTCATGCCCTCTTTGCTGCTATCACTTTTCTTTTGAATTTAAGTTGATATGTCATGCCTAATTAGATTTACCTCTCTAGATCGGTCTTAACCTTGTGCTCTGTTCTACCGCTTTATCAGGATAGAGTTGAGAGATGAATGGAGATTAGAGAACCGAAAAGCATTTGCAAATATCTGGTCCGATATGGTGTATGGCATTGCACTGTTTATTCTTATTTATTTCAACGAGAGCAAGGTAAGACTTCCATCTAATACTTGCCAACCTTCTTTTTGCTTTTTGTTTTTTGTTTACAGTTACTCTTGTTTCCCCCAGAATTTGCATGTTAAAATTCCTCTTTGGTAATATAGCAGAGTAAGATACTGTTAGCAATTGGACTATTACTATCTTCTCAACAATTATCTAATGTATTAATACCAAAGAAAGCAAAATCTGCTGATAATTGATCATCAGATGATAGGAAACTGTAATTTGGTCAATATTTATGCTTTTGCACCTGGTTTCTAAACTTAGTAAAGATTGTATCGTTTCTGCATTGTATAAGCTTCATTGTATATAGTGAAAAAGCTCCTTAGTCCTTGCAATTAATGTTATGTATGAATTCTCAACCAGCTCATTTATTCTTTTGCTTTCTTTTCTATTTTCAGGTTGCTTTGCTCAAGTTTACAGGGTATAAGCTATTAAATAATATTTCAGACACCGGAAAGGCATTTCTTATCATTCTAATTACAGACATTTTTTTGGGGTATGTTATCTGAATCTTTGCAGGCATCGTCTAAAATTTCCCTGTTATAAATGGCAATGGGAAGATAATATCTGATTAGAGAATGCAAAGCAGCACTGAAGAAATATAAGGGGAATTTTTATAAGGTCAAGGATATGTTTATGCGAATATAAACTTTGAAGGGTGTATATGAAAATTCAGATATTGCATATATGTAAAATTTTGTAGGGGTTAATATGCAAATATATTATTTTCTTTGTGATAATCTCTATTATTTGACTGTGGAAATGCAGGTACCATTCTGAGTCGGGTTGGCAGGTGTTGATAGAAATAATCCTTGAGAGATATGGGCTTGAGGTTGATCAAGCTGCAATTACCATTTTTATCTGCTCGTTTCCAGTGGTTATTGATGCTTGTGTGAAGTTATGGGTAAGTGCTGTTTCAGGTGTATGACACTTTCTTTACTGAAACTTAACATGATTGAATTGAACATGCGTTTCGACCAGACCAGTTTACTACCCATTCGTTCAATTAAAAGTACGATATTTAATGAGTAACTTTTGTGCATTGTTTACATAGTATTTGTTTAGATATGAGTATATGCTCTAATAGCTGCTCAATATTAACATCCTATATTTTAGTCCCTGTTTTTCCTAAGTCTTAAAATTATCCACTTCATGTAAAAGTGTTGAATCTTAGGATTGTCTCCAAATACTCCATCGAGAAACCCACATGTTGTATATTAGGTAATGGCTTTTAGATTATCTATGCTAACTATTTTGTCTTTTTTTTTTTTTGTTGCAGTTATTCAAGTTCCTTCCAAGGTTGTCTCCAAACGTGACAAATATTTTTCGGGAAATGAAGCGTCACTAATATGTGTTTTTTTGGCATCTGTTCCTTTCGCCTGGAGAATCACTGGATGGAGATCATGCTACATGTATGTTTATCTTCCTTGTATGCAATCTTTTACAAGCTAAAGAGTGACAGCCTTGGATATCCAATTCATATTGAACTAAATTAGAAACAAGCTGTTGCCTTCATTTATCCTTTTGCAGTTACTCTAATAAACATGTTCTTATTGTCTCATTATTCATTTTCCCCCTTTTATGTCAAAGAGAAATATATTGTAATTTCGCGGCAGGCAGAGTTCATCTGAGCATGCCCAATATATCAATAAATTGTAATTCCGTTCAATTCTATGTATCAGGATGAAGAATGTACTGTCCAGAGTCAATATTTGTCATTTACATGCATCAAGATGGAGCTAAATGATTTATTCTGGTCCAAGTTCTATCACCAGCAACCGCTCTTATAACTTCGCACTGTTCTCCTAGATTAAGTCATGCTATGACCCTTTTTTGTCATTTTGGCAAATTCTACGAGTTCTAAGAATCTCTAATAGAAAGGTTGAAAAGAGAGGATGTTTTTTTCGTCATCTCATTGAAATATAGATTGACTATTGTTGACAGATTGGTTTTCGGTTTCTACAGATCATCTGAAGGTATATATGCTCAATTTTTCATGTTTTCCTTTTTCTCAGTTACCTAGTGCAAGTTTTTATTCTGTCTTTTGCATTATTGCTGTTCTCTTGGTTCCATATGCATGTCCTATGCTAATTTTTGCTTCTGTGTTAGTTGAGATTCTTACCTTGGCTTAAATCTACTTCCACAGTACAACATAATTATTGTGTCTTCACCATGTCACACTCCTAAATGCATTCTTATTCTTAAAAATAAGTACTGTATCACTGAGACATGCAAATGTAATCCCAATCGTGGTTCACTGTAGATACAGAACTAAACAATATTGTGGTGTTACAAGTGTACCCTACTAACTATCTTTATAGGGGGGCTCATAAAGAGATATCACTTAACCGAACTTTCCATAATTCCCATAAGGATTTGTTAATGGCCCCATTACGCCAAATGATGAGGCATTAGGCATGCATGAGCATTAATACAAACACAAGTGCTTTTTTTTTAGCCAAAGACATTCTCTTGGTACTTGATGCTCATCATAGTCTCCACATACAGTGGTAATCATGTTAGGAACTTAAATTAAAGGCTCTCCCCCTCCTTTGTGTGTTAGGATTAGGTTCTTCTAAAAGTGGAGACATAACTAATGTCATTAGTCTTGCTTTTTTGCTTTTTTAGACCTGCATAAGCCTTTTTTTCAAAAGGCAAAAGCAAATGAGGTTATCGGCTAAGTGTCGTCGCCGCGGTGCCCTAAGTGCTCCTACTTTTTAACTTCTTCCTGTAGTTTGAAGGTTCTTTAGTTATTCTTGGTTAAGCTACACCATACAGATGTTCTCATGAACTGTTGTACTTGTGAATTTTTATCTATGTTGCACATGATGCTAGCTCCCCCCCTATAGCCTTTATGCCTCTCTAATATTTATTACCATAGTAGCTTGTGGAGTGGTTTTCTAATTTCTATGCCATTAGGTTATGATCTAGGGTCATATGCTAAGAGGTTGTAGCTTATTTTAAACCCACATCTGATAAGGGCTTGGCTTGATGTTGAAATAAGTTATTCAGTGATAACGTCTTGGGGTAATCGACTTTTTACCATAAATTGTAAGTTGAGATTTTGACCTTAACCCTCACAACCCAACTATGCTTAAATTATATAGGGAGAAAAAGGATTGGGAGGTTGTATATATTATGCTGATGTAGACATTTTTTTGAAGAGCTGGGTTAGAATACTATTAATTGTATGAAGGCCTTCGTTCTACCAAATTGTTTTCGACGATGGGATATCCGAATCGACGATCGGCTCCATTAGACATTTTTAGAAATCAAATTTCATATTTTTTCGATATCATTTGAATAGTGATTAAAAGATAACAATTTTGATAGTAGATGTGATGCATTTGTAATTTTAACGGTCTAGAACAATCCAAATCCAGTAAAATTTTGACAGAAATTATTTTTTCACTATTTCGAGCAAGACCAATACCTCTGATATGAAATTTAAATCTTTTATCATTATTTTTTATGACTTTTTTATTTTCAGCTGTTCATTTCGAGTCTATTCATTCGAAAGATAAATAATGTTGAAAAATTATAAAATTTGGTTATTAAACAATTCTAATAGTGTAGATCATGCGTAGCGAAGTCGATCGTCGAGTTGGATGTCCCATCATCGAAAATAATATTATAGCACGGAGGCCTCCATGCTATTAATAGTACAGCAACGGAACTCTTCAACCAAGTAACACATCCTTGTTCAATAAACTAAAAAAAAAAAATATGTTGAGCAAGATATTCACAATGCATCCAAATAAGCCCCAAGTAATATATATTAGCATATCTTTTTATTCTGTGAGTGACATGGTGGTATTACCTTTGCATAAGAATCAATCATGCACTTCTAGTTACCTAACTCCTTTTATATTATTATAACCAATAATTTTCTCACCATTTCAAATCCAAGGCTCTGTAGCTTTACTATTCCTCCATCATTATTCTACTGATCATATGCTTTCATATGAATTTATTTATTATTTTTAGCTTGTGGGGCATCAAAGTAGCACCATAAGGCTCCATAAAGGAAATTAAATTATTCTATGATTTTTCACACCATAATAAGAGCTCAAAGATAACTTAAACTTAAGCTCATGTAGATCATATTATATATATATATATATATTTTTTGTATATTATCATAATATATATAAACCCTGTCTCTATCACACTTATCTTTTTTTTCCTTTTTTTTTTCTTAGTGTACTTCCATTTTCTCCTTGGTTCCAATCATCCTGATAGTGGTTGGGTCTCTCTACCCAAACCTATGAACACGCAAGTGCCATAGAATTGGTTTTAATTAATTTATGTAAAAAATAGTCACTTTCAATTTTGGTTTGATTAATTTATGTAAATGGTCAGGTGTAGGTAGTAGCACCTTCTTGAAGAAATGATCTTGCTTTTTATTCTTTTGTTTATTAAGGGGGCCTTCGGTTTCTCAGAAAAGCGTGAAAAATTGTAGTTTGGAGATAAGTTTTTTAATGAAAAATATTATTTTCCATATTTTTATTTTTTGAATAAAGAATTTTGAAATTTTTTTCAAGGACAATTACTTTTCTAGGAATTAAATGGACGAAAAAAACTTTTCCAGTGAGAAAAATTATTTTTTAGTATATTTTAGGTGGAACAAAACACCTCTTAAGAGTCTGTTTGGTTCTGCTTCAATTTCTACTTTCGGTTATAATTATGCATAAAAAGAGTATCTGATAATATGAAAATTCTGAAGCTTTCGTAACGGGGGTAATAAAAATAAGATTCCGATAGTTAAAAACATAAGCTTATATTTAAAGCATATCTTACCAGAAAGATGAGCTATACTAATATTTTATATTCTGCTTTCAGTAATTATATTTTTTAAATAATATTTTATTAAATAACACTACACTCTACGTATTCAACAACATTTACAAGCAGAGCTTAGAACCCCAACTTATTTCTACTTATCTCCACCCTAATTCTAAATCCAACCTTAACCACAAAGTTACCATCATGATCCAATTGCTTCTACAATTTATATCTGGATCCAAATTTCAGATCCAATTTGGTTCACTCACCCTCGTAATCAGATTCAGACACAATTAATAATGAGAATTAATATTATTAAGGTTAAATTACAGAAAATTTGCTTATAAACATCTATTTTTTTACTTTTGCTTTCTAATTTTTAAAAACATATATTTTACTCCCTCAACATTTCAAGTTGTTGCATTTAGCCCCCTCCGTCCGGGTCCCATCACTATTCCGTCTATTTTTTATAATTTATACTGAAAATACCCTTCTAAAGGATAGAAATATATTAAAAAATTATGTTTTTTCTCTTAAAAAAAGTAAGAGTTAATTTGGTCATTTTGCCCTCTTCATTAATGCTGTACTTTTCTGAAAATATTTTTGAAATTTTAAGAAAGCAAAATATAAGTTTTTAAAAGTCACGAAGGAAAAAATAAAAAGACGAGTATTTTCAAAAAAAAAATTTATAATATAACTTATTATTAAAGCAATTTCTATTACTGTCAGAATAAACGTATTCAAATCATAGTTAGATAAATTAAAATGTACTTGGGCAGTATCAACTTTCATTATTAACTCTTGTTTGCAACTCCACCTTTGGTGGAGGAAATGATTGAGAGAGAACACATCTCAAACACTTTAGTGGCTTTGTATCCTTTTTGGTTCAAGCTAAATATACGCCGTTAACTTACACTTTATGTGCTCTGTAATGGAGAGTTTAAAAATAAAAAAATAAAAAAAATAAAAAAAAATTAAAAAAAGATTCATATCTTGCCACCCCCACTCTCCTTTTTGGGTCAAAGATTCTTGTGTCTCTCTTGTGGTGTTAGTTGTGTTTTTTTTTAATGTGTTAAATGAGTAGGAAACGCCTAGGCTCGCGGAATTTATAATAATTTTAATTAGGGAAAGAAAAAAAAAAGTATCCTTGGGGAGTAAGAGGTAAGTAAAAGGACCTTTTCGTGTAATGGTAAAATTAAAAAAATAATAAAAAAAAGTGATAATGGGTCGGATTCGGGTCCTAGTAGGATAAGCCATTAACTGTTACAATGCTTGTTTGAACTAAAAGGGACTATTTAGTTCTTTGTATTTTAAGCTGCATTTGTAAAAGCAAGCTATTGATTATAAGCAAATGACTAAAATGGATGGGAAGTTGGGAGCGCATGTTTTTTTGGCTCGGGTTCTCCGCTGGGATTTGACATTCTCAAAGCACGCTATATTCGGCCACCTGAAACGGGTCGAACTTGGATGATCTGGACTCGATCGTCTCTCCGTTGCAGTTGAAATGCCCTAAAAATTTGAAATCTCGGCCTGATCTCACAAACTAGCTGAAATTCTTGGAAGAGAAGTTGTCGAAATCGTTACTGTGGAAACTATTGCTGCTAAACCTATTGAAACTATTACTATGGGAAACTTTCGAAACTACTCTTACGTTTTACTGGAATACAAAAGCTACTACTCCTAAATCGCTTGAGAATTGGTAGATGTATAATTGTCTTTGTTGAAGGGGGTTCCTTTCTCTAATCGCCTGCGCGATATTTATAGCTTTCGCAATCCAAATCGGAATCCGATTTTTCTGATAAGTCCGAATCTCATTTCAAAACTGAATCCTAGAAATTTTGACAGAATCCTAGAAACTTTGTGATGATTATTTCTTGCCAAATGCTAAACTGCTGAGACAATCCGACGACCAAAATTTGGCGTCAACAAGAGCCTAAAAATTCTATTTTGTTTGCAGTATAAATACGACAATTGGACCTAAAGATGAAGACGCAGACCAAATAGCCGTCCAAAATTGCACGTAGTTGAAAATACAACCATCAAATAGAATAGCTCGATTTACATCCATTTATCTGTTTAAAAAATCGCTTCTCTGGGGTAATCGCACCGTCCCACTTACAAACTAATAAAATTCACCAATGCATCTTCCTATTTCAATAAAAAAAATTGTCCATAAGTATGCACTCGTTTCTGTAGAATCTAAGCTCGAAATCTCTGTCATCTGGTGATAAAGATATCAACACGCTGCTCAAAGTAGTGGTGCATTGCACCGTAAATTATAAGCTACGTGTTTTTTCAGAAGTGAACTGCGTTGCAGATAGAGTTGTGGCACAAGTCCAATAAGCTATAATACAAGATCATGCTCGAGATAGTCGTAGTTGTGGGTCGTGTTAGGTCATATTTAGGTCGGATTTAGTGAAAATTGTACGACCCTTTTGGTGCACTCGAGCTCAACAAGATCCGTTAGAGCAGGTCAAAGAGAAACAGGGCGGAGTTTGTCCACAACTTCGTGTACAAATTTTTTTGAGCACACGAGTGATCTCACAGCTCATCTGCGATGGGGGTTTATCTGTACAAGCCAATCTAAATAGCGCAGATCAATTTGCTGTTGATGAGCTGCAGCATTATATGTATTCAGAGAGACAAGTAAACATGATATACACGTAGTGCATCTTGTTTCACACTTTAAGTATACTTGAACTAATAATTATTTTTTTTTACTAAAAGAAAATATTATGCTATTCGATTTGTTTATTTATTTAGAAATAAATTTAACTGAAAATGTGAACAAGAAGGTCGGTAGTTAATTAAATGCTATGACATTTTACAGTATTATTTTATTAAGAGGTTATAATTTCTCAGTACTTGTGAACAATACCTGATCTTTTTTTTTTTACTATTTACTTTTAGGAGTACATAGTGCCCATGCAAATCTCAGTGAGATCTGAGTTGCCACTGAGGATGGTCAAAAAAGCTCAGGAAAAAGTGGAGTTAAAAAAAAAAAGAAAAAAAAAAGAATGAATATGAGAAAAAGAAAAGAGGTAACACTGCAAAGTATCTTGGAAAAAATAAAAAATTTCTTTAACTAATTTGTTTATAGAATGATTTTGATATGTACCTAACTAATAAATTAATATTATAAGAACATATTTTTATATTTGTGAACAAAATATTCAGTTTCATACTATATGACTTGGATTTCGTTTCTACTTTAGGCTGCAAAGAAGATTTTACAGTACTTGAGATTTAGGAGTGTGTGAATCAATAAAAAAATTTACTAAATTTAATATTTTTATTCACTATTAGCTGTTAATTATTGATAAAGGTATAATAACAAAATTAATTCAGTAGATTAAACACTAAAAAAATTGTTGAGTGGGTCACCATTCTTTCTTTTTTTAAACCAATTGTTTAAATTGGATTCTTATCACCAATTTCTTTTTTTTTATTTTTCATTTTTTGTCTGTTTGTGTCAGTGATCAAATACCTCATATGTTTAAGTCCCATCTCATAATTGTTAATACTTTTTTATTCTTAACACTTCTTTGTCATCATATATTTATGGTGGTGAGACCTACACCTATAATATTTTTTTTTCCCTTAATTGTGTATCACTTTTAAAAAATAGGACAACTGGGCAACCGACAATTTTGATCAAATCCACACAAGTTTGTTTAATATTAAAATAAATAAAAAGATCAAGTGATGTGTGGGTGATCTTCAATTAATGTTAAGCTTTCACATGTCAACAAAAGGGTCTAAAAATGACAAATTAATGATCTTAAGTTAGTGTTTTATTTTATTAGTGAAAGGGTTTTGAAAACATCCAAAAAAAAAAAAAACAATGTTACTTATAAATCTCGTCAATTTTTATTTATTACTAAAAATTTTAAAAAAATTAACTTTTAGATGATGGAGAATAAGATTTAAACTCTATAGTAGAATTTACAGGTAGCATTTTTTAAAAGAGAAAGTGAGAGAGAGAGACCCTCTATAAATAAATTGAGCAAAAAAGTTCAATCGATAGTGACGCTAATAGAGCGATAATTAGATGAATAGAAACATTTAGTTTGGCCTAATTTGATATGTGAGTTATGACTAATTAACCATCCTTTCGATCTCAATAATTTATTTTAAACTTTAAATAAAAATATTATCTTGCAATAAAATGATAATGATTGAAATATAAAATGCGATAGGCAGCCGTTACGCTGCCGTGCATAGAATGTACGTATACATTCCAAATATAAGTGTTTACCAAGGAATACGATAAAAAGGTCAATGAATATAATAAATAGGTGAATATTAGGGTGTACACGAGTAATAAATTATAAGAAGAGAGAGAAGTACACGTCAAGTTTACGAACATAATTTGTTTACTTAAATTATTAAACTCATTTTAATATAGCTTTGTTTTGTTCACTCTATGATTGTTGATCAAAATTTTAAATTATAATTTAAGTTATCATAATTTGTAAGAATAAAATTGGAATTTTTTCTTGTTTACGGGAGTGGTAATCCATCTTTGGGGTGTGGTATATAATAATATTAGTAGAGATAATATAAAAATTGTCTAAATGCTTTTAACAAAACTTTAAATGCTTAAAAAATAAATTTATTATCTATTCATGCTGTGTATAATTTGGATTTTTCTCCTTAGAGTATTTCATTTTTATATTTTGCTGATATATCAGCATACATAATGTGGAGACTATGAAGAGTTTTTTGAGTTCAGCTCTTTAAAATCTTTGCATGAATTTATAAAAATCGTACGAATTCTAACACATTGACTATATATAAGAACTTTTCTAAAATAAGTTGGATCTTCGAAAATGGTTGTTTTATAAATTATCCATATATCAGCAAATAAATATAACTCTCTTAAATACGATCCACGTATAATCAACAATTTATAAGAAAAATAACTATAGATAAAATGCATATGTGAGCTTGTACATCATAATTTATAAGAAAGATAACATTCTAACAAATTTTAGTAGCTAGCAACATTTTTTCTTATTTTATTTGGAGTCCTAAAGAAAGAAAAAAAAAAAAGGGTTAGAAAAACCCTTTTTTTTTTGTTTTGAGTAATACTACTTGTACAACTATAATTTAGATGTAATCATATATCGTAAGCTTTGAAGGGTTTAAATTTACTTATTCGTCTTATCAATTTTCTTTTTTTAAAAATTTAAATGTTAAATAATGGGATCTAAGATACGCATTCTATATAGAACTTACAAATAGAGCTTATTTTTGGGTGAGGGGAGAGAGAGAGGAAGTTAAAAGTAAAAAAAAAAAAGAAGGCCAAATTGCACTTTTGGTCGCGCGTGACATTTTGATTCTCAAACTTTAATTTACTATAATTTCTTACTCGAACTTTATAATTTGTTGCGTTCAAATTTCGCAACCTTATTTAATTGACTAAATAGTATTGTTGTCGCTAATGCGAAAGTAATGCAGCATGTTAACTATCATCGCATCATTAATCACAATACTGTTACATTATTTTCACATCAGCGATATATATATATCAATATTTAATCAACTAAATTGAATCGTGAGACTCAATCACAAAATTCAAAAAAATTAAGTCATAAATTATAATAAATTAAAGTTTGACGATCAATATATATCAATATATTGAGTTGTGAGACTCAATATATATTAGCGATATATATCAATATTTAATCAACTAAAATTAATTGTGAGACTCAATCACAATATTCAAAAAATTTAAGTCATAAATTAAAATAAATTAAAATTTGACGATCAAATTGTCAAGTGACTCATAATTTGAGAACCAAAAGCACAATCTAGCAAACAAAAAAAAAAGAAAGAAAAAGAAAAAAAGGAAAAAGATAGAGAGATTCATGGGTGTGTGGGTGGTGAATGACTCAGTGAGTGGAACCCTAGAAAGAGATTGGTCGGGATATTCCGGATCTCACTCTCTTCTCTTTTTTACTAGAAAATCGTCTGTATAACAGTCACACCACATCAGCTATATTAAACCAAAATATTTTAAAAAATATATAATAAATATTTTTTTATAAATTATAATGTGATGAGTAAAATTTTAAATCGTATTGTGGTTGATCAACGAGCAGCAGCGTAGTATATGTGACAGACACTTTTTAATTTATTAACCCTTAATTTTTTTTTTTCCTTTTTTTAGCCCCAATCCCACATCTCTTCTCCTCATCATCTCCTCATTCATTTGTGTGCGCACACACCCCACACCCTCCCTCTTATCTCTCTCTCTCTCTCTCTCTCTCTCTCTCTCCCATTTTTTGTCCCAAATCATGATGATACCCAAAAAGCGCTCCTTCTCCTCCCCAAATCCCTTCTAGGGTTTGTCCCTCCTCCTCTCCCTCTTCAAATCCCTCATTTCTCCATCTCAATCCTACTTCTTTTTTCCCCCTTTTTTTTCGATTTTGTTTTGGGCTGCTTACTCCCGCCGTTGACTCTTTTTTTTTTTTTTTGGATTGTAGAAGGTTAAAAAAAATTGGGATTTTTGAACCTTTTGATCCGGATTTTTCGGGGCGTTTTCGGGCTGATTTGGCCGCGGATTTGGGGTTTTTTTTTCGAAGTGGATCTGCGAAACCCTAGCTAGATCTCGATCGTTGCTGCGAATTTTTACTGTATGCTGGATTGAGGATGGAGTGGAGCGCGAAGACCCCGTTGCTTTGGGATTGGGATAACCCGGTGGCGGCGGCGGCGGAGGAGGCGGCGGCGGCGGCGGCGCAGCAGAGGATCGACGATGGGTCTATCTACTCCTCCGGGGGATCGTCGTCGTCGGTTGTGGATCCGACGCTTAAGAAGGAGCCGGCGATCTCGCCGACCGCGAAGAACACGCCGGCGCCGGCGCCGGCTGCGGCGGCGGGGGCGGGGGCGGCGGGGGCGGGGGCGGGGGTGGGGGTGGCGGCGATTGGGTTGAGATTGGGGAAAAGGACTTACTTTGAGGATGCGTCGCAGTCGTCGTCGTCGTCTTCGGCGGCGGCCGCAGCAGCCGCCGCCGCCGCTGCTTTAAAGAAGGCGAAGCCGTCGCAGGGGAGCGCTTTGAGTAGTTTCTGTCAGGTGGAGGGCTGTAATATCGATCTCAGCTCGGCGAAGGATTACCATCGGAAGCATAGGGTTTGCGAGAGCCATTCCAAATGTCCTAAGGTTATTGTTAACGGCCTGGAGCGCCGGTTTTGTCAGCAATGCAGCAGGTGTGGTTCTTTTCCGGAAGTGGTTTTAGGGAGTAATTCGGCTTTGATTGAATGAGTAGCTTCTCTGCTGGAGAAGCAGTAGTTGGGTGCTTCTGGCTGTGGTTGGCTATTGAAATGAGCTTACGGCGCGCAGAAGCTCTGGTTTGGCTCTTGTAATTTGGTGCTTCTACTTCTAGCTACAGCAGGAGGCTTTTGGAGAAATTCTTTGGGCCGGTTTGGCCTCACTGTAGCTTTTTGCAGAAGTGCAGTATGAGTATCTTTGTGCAGCAAATAGAAGCAGAAGCTCTAAATCGGAGCTTTTGCTTTTAAGGCTTAAATGTTAGCTTCGGCTTCTCGCAGTAGCTAGGAGCTCCCTAATTGTCTGCCAAACATTTAACTTTTGCCTATTGAGCAGAGATGGTGTTTGAGAAGCCGGGTCAACTAGGCGATAGTGCTTCTTCGAACATATTTACTTCAATAGGACTTTTGCAGAACCTCCTACTGGGCCAAACAGGCCAAATCTACATGATATTTAGAATGATGGCATAGTTACATCTTATAGTTTCCTATATATATCTGATATGTCGATCATCTTTCCGGTATTGTTTAAGGTTCCATGCTTTGTCGGAGTTTGATCAGAAGAAGAGGAGCTGTCGCAGGCGTCTGTCTGATCATAATGCACGTCGCCGTAAGCCACAGCCGGTGGCTTTCTCATTTAGTTCTTCGAGGCTTTCTTCTTCGTTTTATGGTAAATTTTGTAGTTGTATCTCATGAATCTTTTTTGCTATTAAAATGATTGTTTCTACTGGCTTCTTATTGTTACAAGCACTTGTTTTGTTACTATATGAAGTGTGAGATTTGTCATGCTGCTATAGCAGTTGTTTTCTTGAGATGTCCTCCATTATGATGTGATCTAGATCAGTTTAATTAATATTTCTAAATGAGCTTTTACAGCTTCTCTAAGAAATGGGCGAAAGTTTACTTGTCAATCTAGTAGTATGTCATTTTACAAGTGTATTAGTTTCTTATTTTGTACTCTGTTGTGTGATAGAACTTTGTACCTTCAAATTTAATGCTTGCTTTTTGTTTTTTCTTTGATGTCTAAGCCAGTTTGTTTTCCCTCGTTCTTTGTGTGCATACATCATCCTCGATACTTTCTTGGTTTACCATTATATACCTATTGACTAACTCTCTTGACCTATCTTCTGGCTCATATATTACTTGACCAAAGTAAACTATTAATAACTAAAAGTAACATATTTAGGTACTTATTCATTCTGGTAGGCATGTAGTGGTTCTTCTAATTTCTTGCAAGCAATTTAGCAAAGTATAAGACATGTTGGAGTAAATATGTAAACAAATTCATATTTAGTTTTCATTAACTTGTTAAAGGTTGGATATAATATCTGCTTTTTATGAAATAACTAAGGTAAATACTGTAAAACTAATTTTCTTATTTGCCTAATTTTTTCTTCCTATTAATATTAGTTTTTCATCATTTTGTTTAGACGTAAAAACACTATTGGTTCTATTAGTATGTTCGCTAATCTTTAGAAGAAATTCAGGCTGTCATCTCTTCATGTTTATATCTGTTTAGAAACAGGGTCTCCTTTTCGTCCTATTTCCACTTGTCATTGTTTTCAGAAAATTAATTTACTTGTAGGATAACTACTTGTACACCACAGATAGGGAACTTATCATTTATTATCTTCCTTGGTGATTGATACATCATTCACTTGTTCATATGTGACAAACAGATAGAAGGTAATACCTATCTTGGTAAGCTATATACTGTTACTCAAAGAATTTGGCAAGTTGTTTGGGAACTATGTCTCACAAAGTTAGGCTTATCCTAGTCTGTAATCTTGTTGTCGCTTCGTATACTGGTGTTCTCATGAAGATTGCTTTAGTCATCAAATGCATCGACTGACCAGCCGTATGCCTACTGCTTGAGCAATACGTCATATTCCTTCTTGGGGCACAAATCACTTTCCAAACCTCCCACCATGTTCTATAGCACTTTTACTTTGTATTTTCAATCCATTTTGTATCATATTTTTGTTGCCCGTGCAGATGAGGGACGACAGATAAGTTTCGTGTGGAGTAAACCTCCGACAGATCAGATGAGACCCTTAACAAGCTCTGCATGGGGAGACTCATCTGACAAGCTGTCGCAAATGAAAGACTCATGGATCAAATCAACAAAAGCAGGAGGTGTTGATGGACAACAACTGCAAATGAGTAACTCGAAGCTATCAAGCCCCTTCTCAAATCTTTGTCATGACGTAGACAGGCTCATGCCTCTCAAAGGTAAAGTAGCCAAAGTCCTCAAACAAGGTGATATCTTTCTGTTTGGTTAAACGTATGAAATTCCGTAATGTTCTGCTTATACCCAATGGCTCGGTATTGATTTCGCAAGAGTACCTTCATCTGATTTGCCATGATCATCGGACCTATGTGATTCAGTGTGATATGCTTCTTTCCTTAGTGTGGTATTTTAGCTAATGAGAAAATTGTTGTTCAGGATAGCATTAGGAAAATAAAACCAAATCAGGAAAGAAAGATAACAAGGCATTATTTGTATTTGGTTTTGTTTCTACAAATCTTGCACTTGAAGTTAGAAGTAGAAAACTAGTGCTTCTCACCTGAGAACTGCAATCATTAAGTTTTCACTATGGATGATCATTCACTTTCAACCTTTTGCTTTCTGATTTTCTAAGCTTATTAACATAATTACATTTAGTTAAGATAATTGCAGATCACGCGTCATCAGTAATCTACTTTCCTTGTTTAAACTTCCCTAGATGCTAGTCAAGCAAATTGTGACAGCCAAATTGAACCTGATTCTTTAAAATTAGATGGGCAGTTACGCTCTGTAATTGTATATTGGCAGTATCCATGGATGGATGCTGAAATTACACTTGGAAGCTTCTGTCTACAAAGGGAAGCTGCCATCCTGGGCATATTTTGTGAAAGAATTGCTAGCGCTTGATCAAAATTTTTACTGAAAAAAAGTACTTTGGCAGAAGCTCCAGCCATTCCAAAGAGCGCTCTTGGTTCTAATCGACTCTGCTTCATATGTCCGTAATTTATACAGGTCCGGAAGCATCTGTAACTGCTTCAAACTTAGGTGGAGCACCGGATCTTCAGCGTGCTCTCTCTCTTCTGTCATCTAGCTCGTGGGGCTCTCCAGACCCTGGAACGGCTTCTCTCATCCAGTTTGTGGACACTAACCAAATAAGCGCTTCTCAGCCCGCACCATCTTACCTGGGAAACTCTACTCCAGCGTATCACTGGCACGATAAACCGCTTATGGCTCAGCAGCAGCCGGAAATTCCTTTTGCTGCCAATAGCAATGTTAGTCCTCTGCAGGAGTTTCAACTTCTCAAGTCTCCCTACGAGACCAGCTTCTTCGATACTGGTCGGATACATTGAAGTCCGAATTAGTTCGAGTGCTTTTGCAGATTGGAATAAGATCACAGGTAAACTTTCGATCCTATGACATGCTTATTTTGTTAGAAGAATTTGTAATGTAAGACTCTTTTTAGTTTTTATGAATCTGCTGTTGTAACTGCTATGTGTTGTGCTTTTGACATTTATCTTCGTACTCGAAAACCCTAGTACTCGAGCGAATGATCCTGTTAAGTTAAATTGCTCGACGCGTGGAATTCGCAGCTGTGTATGTTCTATTTAAGTTTATTTTATTTCTTGATGTGGTGTGATGCATTTGATGCACTGAAGTTGAATTTTTATTTCAATCGAGTCATTTTCCTCGAACTTTGTTTAACAAAAATTGCTGTTAGTAAAATGTTTAGAAAGAAAACTTGAAATATTACACCACTTTGAAACCAGTATTGGTAACTTTTGGAATGTTTGATTTTTTTTTTTTTTTGTCTAAAATCTTATATTACGTTGGTAAAAGGGTACAAAATTTATCTAAATTATAAATCATTTTGAATCGGCTACACAATTTTTAAAATCTTTTAATTTTTCTATACCATTTTCAATTTGTTTAATTTGAGTCAATCAACAGTATTTTAATTTTAAAATATAAATTAATTATTTTAATAAATTTATAGTATGAGAATTACATGATATATACTAATTATACGTGTAAAGATAAACGACACTTAATGTCGTCGATCTCAAATCAAATAAATTAAAAAATTGAACCGTAAAATTAAAATTTTAGAAAGTTGGGTAACCAAATCAAAATAGTTCATAGTTTAGATAAGTTATATATATTTTTACCTATTAGTACGTCTGAGTGAAAATATCTCGTTATTAGTAACAACATAATATGTTAAACCTCTTAGAAACAAACATGAAGCTTCGTATTTTCATAAGTGTTTATTAGTGAGGTTCTAAAGAAATTTAAAAATAAGAGAAGGGGAATCTTATTAATTAATCAACAATTCAAGGTACCTTTTTGGTTTAATTCACATTTCAATCTATGGTGTTATCTGGCATGTAGTTCACTGTATGTGGATAATTCGGCCGTCGAAGTTTCGTTATGACTGGTCGTTTTCATGGATCAAAGTTGTGGCTTAGCATTTAGCAACAAAGAAATCCCCCCCCACCAAAAAAAAAAAAAAAAAAAAAAGTAAAATGCATGGGTACTATATCTCTGTACTATCTCCATATTGCAACTTTACCCTAAAGCAATAATAGAGATTCAAAAGTTACAATTTAGTTTTTCTAATTCTGCTGATGCATAGAATTTTTTGTATTTACCCTCCTCTTAAATTTTTTTTTTTCACAAATAATCCCACAAAATTTATAATTGTAAAACTGACCCTATCCCGCAACGCAAGCGCCACGTCAGCGCCTGTGGAGGGTTAAGTTGAACACGGTGAATCATTCACCGTGTTTAAACACGGTGAACCATTCACCATGTTTGGACGGGCTGAATAGTAGCCAAGTCCAGCAGGGCAGAAAAACTCAAACAGCCCGGCAGTACAGTTTAGCTTAAACACGGTGAATCATTCACCGTATCTAAATACGGTGAATGGTTCACCGTGTTCAACTTATACCACTACTCCAGCCAGCCGCTGACGTGGCTCTTGCGTGGCGGGGATAGGACTAGTTTTGTAATTATAAATTTCGTAGGACTATTTGTGGAAGAAAAAAAATTTGTGAGAAGGCTAAATACAAAAAGAGCCCTAGAAAAACACTCGAAGTGATATAATATAGTATTTATCATAATAGTTTTACTACTGAGTTTGTACTTCACTTCTCAAACGGTATTGAATCCTCCAGCGAGACCAAACAGACTCTTAACTCGGATATAACTCGGATTAAACTCGAATTAATTTAAACCCGAACCCAATTACTTTGGGCCCATGATTGGATTGGATTTGGACCATTTCGTATAAGTCCAAAAGCCAACGTGTAACGCAAAAGTTGTAAACTCTGTGGTTCTCCCACAAATGGATTTCTGAGTCATCCCTTACACCTTTTCTCTTCACAACTTAAGGAATCTCTTGACTTTTCCCAACAAAAAAAAACATAAAAACAAACAAACAAAAATGACAACTAAATGATTTGCTTTCTCTCTCTAACCAATCTAACTTCTTCTGAATCTGTGATTTATTTGGCTTTACTGTAAACTGTAGTGCTGTAGAATATAATTCTAAATGGAGTATATATTACTGTAGTAGAAATAGATACGGTAAATTAGAATTTCCATTTCTGAGCCTCAGCTACAATTGAAGTATCAGGGATGGAAAATTACGTCTAATTATATTGCTTCTGTATTTTGGATTTGATCTTCTACTATTGAAAGGAATGAAAAGTCCATGGCATGTTTTAAAGAGAGTAAAAAAAAAAAAAAAAAGGGTGAGAACTAGAATTCAATAACATTATAATGGGGCTTTTAGTATATTACCTCACCTTCAAAAAAAAAAAATTTGATGATTTAATTAGTTTTAAATTTTTATAAGAAAACAACAAGAGATTTGATTTAGTTTAAGCAGTGAGATTCTAAAATATCTTAGTCTAAACAATATCTTAGTTTTATTTAAAAAATATAACTCTTAGGTCCCATTAACCTGTACTACCTCATCATTGTGACTTGGCCCTTAAATGTTTGATTATTTTTTTTAAATTCCTAAACTTTTATATATATTGCACCTGAATACTAACTAGTTAAAAAATTATTATAAATAACTAATTTAATCTGAAGTAAATTGACGCAAGTGAGTCATTACCGAAGAAGAAAAAAAAGCGATTCATTTTATAAATATATTAAAATTTTATCAACTAATAATAATTAAAGTGTAATGTATGTGAAAACTCAAACACGAAAGTGTTTAGGAGAAAACTATATAGAACGGAGTGTTAGAATAAAATGAGTTTTTTTACTTTTATCATGGCGCAAATTTGATGTTAGAGAGATCCTTAATGACCTGGATTATGCCTATTTTTAAAATTTAAAATGGAATTTCAATAATTAAATTGTGATCTATATAAATAATTAAACCTTCTCCAGCAAAAATTTTAACACGTTCTAATTTGTTTAATACTTCAGGAAATATACTGCTTCAAGTTAATCATATTATGATAAGTTTCATAAAAAAATTAAAAATTAGTTTATCTAATCTTACATATTTTAATAATTATTTAATATGTCTTTTTACGGTTTATAAAAAAAAAATTGAAATATGCATAAAAGTATATGAAAAACTCCTCGAAAAATCCGTTTTGGAATAGACATCTAAATTTTTATCTATCTATTTTTTTCTCAGCACCCACCAACTTTTAATTATTTTGAATTTAAATAATTTTAGAAAATAATATATTAGATTAATATTAACAACTTTATTTGATATGAGCCATTAAGTATTAACAAAGCTATACTTTCTAAGTTGAAAAATAGTTAGAGTTAACTTTAATTAAATTGACTAAAATAATTCAAAATCAAACCAAATAAAACTAGTTAAAATACTTTTTTTCCCCCAAAAAAAGTTTAAGCATTGTTTTCCAAATAAATAATAGTTGAGGGGTTTCCTTACATATTTTGCCTAACCTTTTTGCACACAACCCCCTCTCTCTTTCTCTCCGTTATCTTTTTTTTCTCCACAGTATAAATAAATTCATAAAGGCGCATCGGCTTCGTTTTCCCCTCTCCTCCCCTGTAAACCCCCCCCTCCCTTCTCTCTCTCTCTCTCTCTCTA
This sequence comes from Puya raimondii, assembly GCA_016920855.1. Lineage (NCBI taxonomy): Eukaryota > Viridiplantae > Streptophyta > Magnoliopsida > Poales > Bromeliaceae > Puya > Puya raimondii. The sequence goes on from JABWPP010000050.1 coordinate 216,916,378, forward strand.
TCTCTCCGATCACGACGAATCCAACGCCGAATCCGATCCAAGGAGAGGGGAAGGAGACGATGCGGTAGGTGTAATCCGAGCTAGGGCTTCGTTTTCTCCGGATTTCGTCGATCCCGTCGCGATCCGCGGCGCCGACTCTCCGGATCTGGGCCTCCGATGGAGACTCCGCAGCAAGCGCCGGATCAAGCTGGTAATGAGCAGTTTCTCGATCGATTCTTACTGTTTTCTTGGATTAATCCGTAGATCGATTGGTGCGTCGTGTTCGGGGCTCTCGCATTGTGATGTTTGATTTGGATCGGGGAGGAGTTTCCTCGCTGTTTCGATTCGGTTTGCGGTGTGGCTGCGTTGTGAGTGTCGAGTTTATGCGAGGAACGGAAAGATCTCGTTGGTTGAGGTGTGAATCGGGATTTGGGCGTGTTGCTGATGTTTAGTGCTGTGATCTGCGAGCAGGAATTGGATTAAGCTTGTTTGTTGCTTGTATTTTTTTATGTTTATTGTGCTTAGTGATAGAATCTGTAGGTAATTGTCGGGCGATCCCCATGCTCTTTCTTAGAAGCTTTCTTAGATCTCGTTCTAATCAAGATGACTTTGATCCGATTTAGATGACTACAAATCTAACCGAAAGCTAACAATCCCAATAGGTTATTTTTGTGAAAGTAGTTTGAAATCCTCATATTTGGATGCTTGAAGCGGAAATTGGGAGGCGTATATTGCTCTTGCTGCGACTTAACAGTATTGTACTCATGGTTGCTCGGAGATATTGAATATAGTATTCTAGGCATAAGAACTTCTGCAAGTACTATTAGATTCTCCGTTGCAGCTCAGGGTTATCTTGCAATGCATTTTGTGGTATCCTTGTTATGTGTTATTTATCGGCAACTGTTTGAGATTTGTGGGCCAGTGCACAGTTGGACACCCAATCCTGTATTTAGGAATAACTTGCATTGTGGAGTTTTGAGTAGTTTGGTCTATGAGTTGGATTTTAATGCTTGGAAGGTAAGGGAAACTGTAGCTATTATGTAGGTGGTTGTGGTAAACTTGACATTTAAGCAGGATGCTGTTGGTTGCTCAGAGGTGCAGGATTGTCCTTAATTGGACCGAACTGTTAAGGAAATCTATCAGTAAGAGTTGCTACACGTAAAAGTTTTAAGGAACTTGTTAGTCAGTTGTATCCAATCATGATAATTTACAGCGCTGGTTTAGAAGTTCGAATTGATGGCCTTTCTCAACTTTTTGTCTCTTTTAGCTTTAGATATTTATCCAGATTCATTAGTTTATTGTACTTTTTAATTAGTTATTGTGTAAAGTGCATTTGATAGATGAAACATTTCTATTAAAAATGCTATTGAACTACAAAAAAGGACAAACAAGAGGAAGCCAGCATATCATATTGTGCAGAATAATTTACTTATGGATCTTGTTTGATTACGTTGAAAGTATAAGGATTCTTTTATTTTTTAAATTTGGTTTTTGCGAAGCTTGTTGATTCTTTGTTGTTCGATTTTAGATGTGAAAGGGTCAGCGGAACCATTATCTATAGACTCTGATCAGAAAGCTGTTGATGCTGTGAGCTCTAAAGAGCAGGTCATTACCTCTTCAACTTTTTCCTTCTTTTAAGCTCAAATCTTAGCTAATGATATTGTGCATTACTTATCTATCAGCCTCTTTCTGATCAAGATGAGCAAACAAGGACATCCGATGTTTCACGTGACGCAAATACAATCGATCTATCTAGAGATTCCCAAGTCAAAATTGGGTCTCACGGTGAAGGTGGAGAACATAGTAGTGTTGTCCAACTACCAAATGTTAGTGCTTCTCAGGTGCAAACAGTCCTATATGCAGGTCAGATTCATTTTTTTTTTCTGCTTCACATATTTCTATCGTATTAAGAATATTATTTGAAGAATCTTTTCCATATCAAGTATGTTCTATTACTGTTAAACCTAACTGTGTTATACTCTCGAAAAGTTGTGCTTTAACTGTTTGATTTTTAACTTTGATTCGTATCTTGCTATCACTAATGCTTTTTGAGTGTCTAATTAGTTCAATTAGAAGTCTATAGAGGCTGCAGAGATGACTTCGTAACTGATATGGATTAGATTTATTTATATTTTCAATTTTCTGAATGGTAGTTTATATGATGAATACCCACCAAAATCAAAATGTGACAGTCATAGCTCTTTACTTTTTTGATCAAGATTTTAATCTGTATTAAATTCTATTGTTCTTTCCCTTTCTTGTCCGAGTATGAAGTTCTCATATTGTGACTAATAATTTAGTATCTCAATTTTGTTTGTCTTATTTATGCTTTTCCTCATATTAAAGAACTTTATGTTATTTTTTGGCTTCTTCTAAGTGGGGTAAAAGATTGACAAATGGTTTGATGTTGCATCTGTCCACTTCCATTTCCTTCTTGTCCTCACAGGATTTTCATTATTGTCTATTTTCCTAGCATCGAAATAATCTTGTATTTTTCTTTTCAGGATATGCTAACCCTGGAGGCGAGTGGGAAGACTATCCCCATTATTTGAGCGTTGAGGGCTTGGAAATTGGATCAGCTGTAAGTAACATAATATGCGCCAACCTTTTCTCATCTTCTTTTAACAAAACCTTGTCAGCTTTTCTAAATCTCTCTTCCTTTTTTATTTTCTTTCTTTTAATTTTCTGAAGGGTGTGTACAATGAGAATCATTCCCTTCTCTTCCATACCGGGTTCGGATTCAGCCCACAAATGCCTTATGGGCCCTATTCGCCTGTCACAACTCCGCTACCTTCAATAAGTGGAGATGGCCAGCTCTACTCTCCTCAGCACTTCCCGTTCACAGCTCCTTACTACCAGCAGCCTCCGGGCATGCCATATATGAACCCTCCATCTCCGATGTCACAAACCGACCCAATGGTGCCCGTCGATCCTCAAGGAGCTTTTCTCACTGATGCTTTGAGTCCAAGTAGCTTGCTTTTCGGGCCGAGACCGGGTTATCATCTATCCTATGGTTCTTTTGGTAGAGGTAGTTCTGTTTGGGAGTTTTGGCTCTTCAAGAAGAAATCATTGCTTGCACGTGGTGCACCATGTCTGTCCTCCATCATATCTCATACTTCTAAACCCACCATCCAACAAAAATTATTCTTAAATCAAGAAAAGGCTGCAATCCACTCGGTGGTGAGCATTTAGTATGAGATGAGACGTGTGATGGATCACTGGGAAGTGCACTGTCGAGTGCTGACATGGTGCACCTGGTGTCGGCCACAATTTCTCCTTAGTGATAATGAGTTTATGGGAAAGCTCTGATAGTGCTTTTTGCTTTCTAATTGTTTTTTATTAGATTGGTCGAAACCATCGGATGGTTCTGGTTCTGTAACTACACTGCCATCACCTGCAGCTTCACCGCAGCCAATTGGTGCTCATGGTTCATTTGGACACAGCACCATTCCTGCAGCTTCTGGAATGGTAATCATTTGCTTTCTTTCTATATTACAAGCATGTGTGTTTCTTCAAGAATTTCTAATTTAAATGATCAGTTACTTGCATTATTGTGCTATTGCACAATAGACAAGCTGAGAGATGGAATTGTGCTGAAAACTTTATTTCAATCCCATTCAATATGTACAAAGGTAAATGGTCGGAAATATAAGACTAGGCAGAAGAAAAGCTCTATTTTTGTATGCTTATGTTTAATTGAAACTTAACAGTTTGGTGGCGTGGAAACCGCTAAAATGTGTTGAACTATGGTAATGGTTTCAAATACAGGGTTCTTATCTTCTCTTTTAATTTTTTACTAGTTCAGGATGATTTATTAGTCTTAACACAAGTAAGGTTCATCTAAATTTCCCAAAGCATTTACTATTTTTGTCTAATAACCTTCAGGCTGCGCAGCATCAAAAATCTTTATATGGTTTCGGATCCTCCAATAGCTCCTATGAAAGAGGGTATTCTCACGGTGGGTTGTATCAGCATGTCGGTAATTTCGTGGGGTCCGCTCCAAGCTTGGGCATGAATAACCGGAATTTAATTGCCGTCGACAAAGGCAGGAGACGAGGAAAGGGAAGTGCTTTGGTATGCAGCTGCAATGGGCCTCTCGACTTTCTCAATGAGCAAAGCCGAGGCCCACGGGCCACTAGACCCAAGAAGCAAGCTGCAGAACAGGATTCCTTGCCAGAGAATAAAAGGGACGAGCCCACTACGGGAGTAAATAAAGAGTTGTACAATAGTCCGGACTTTCCTACGGAGTATACGAATGCCAGGTTTTTCATAATAAAATCGTACAGTGAGGATAATGTCCATAAGAGCATCAAGTATGGTGTTTGGGCCAGCACGGCCAACGGGAACAAGAAGTTGGATTCTGCTTTTCGCGAGGCGAAGGAGAGAGAAGATCCCTGCCCCATTTTTTTGTTTTTCTCGGTAATTTTGAGCCCTTTGTCTCCTCTACAATTTCACTGGAGATAACTCTATTGTAGCGAAATTTACATACACACTACTATATAATTATCGTACAATTATCTATCCGTACAGAATTTGAATTTTCATATATGCCCTTTGAATCTTAATTTCTTACGTATAATCCCATCTTCTTACAAGAATGTCCCTCTTTTGAGAAACCTTTTGGGACATGAAACCAACTCTCCCTTATGAAGATAAGGGCGTTTTTGTACGAAACTGCACTGTCAAGGGTTATATATGTAAAATTTTATATTCTTGTAATAGCCCCTTTTTTTGTTTGCTTTATTTTTTTTGATTGACATCATGTAATTGACTTAGAAACAACATTGATAGGTAAACGCGAGTGGTCAGTTTTGCGGCGTGGCCGAGATGGTTGGACCCGTTGACTTCGAGAAGAGCGTGGACTACTGGCAGCAAGACAAGTGGACCGGCCAGTTCCCCGTCAAGTGGCACATCGTGAAAGATGTCCCGAACAATCTGTTCCGTCATATCATTCTCGAGAATAACGAGAATAAGCCTGTAACCAACAGCAGAGATACCCAGGAGGTGAAGTTCTTTCGGTTAATATAAGAATTTCATTGCAATTCATTTCTTGTTTTATTGTTCTTTTCCTTATTCTTCTTCTCTCATCTCATCTTCCTTTAGGGCCTATTTGGTATCGGAACAAGTTATCCGATGATACCTTGTGCATTATGCTCCCTTTTTTTTTATGTGCTCTCTTTTTTTGGGCATATTATGTTATATAACACACTGGACCGAAATCGTTCAGGTTAAACTGGAACAGGGTCTAGAGATGCTGACTATTTTCAAGAACCATGAGGCCGAGATGTCGATCCTCGACGACTTTGAGTTCTACGAGCAGCGGGAGAAAGCCATGCAAGAGAACAAGGCGCTGCTGCAGCAGCAGCAACAGCAGCACCAGCAGCAGATATTAGCCAACTCAGTCGCGGGCCACGGCGACCGCATAAGCCACATCACCAAGAGCTTCGCTCAAGTTGTCCGGTTAGAAGAGGCCAACAGCGGAGGCCAGTTAGCCGACAAAAACGCCTCGCTAAACACTTCCGCTTCGGCTGCCAAGCCCGAAGAAGCCAAGAAGCCGAATGCCGCTGCTTCGAAAGAAAGCAGTTAGAGAAGAAGTCACCTCAGAAGCTTATTTTTTCACCAGTGCCTTTCTTTCATCTTCTTAGCAAGAGAATCGGGAAGCTAAAATCGGCGGCGGTTGCGAGAATTTGCAAAAGAGAAAGCGAATGATGGTAGGACTAGTTTTCTTCAAAGGGAGGCGGCAGCTGCAGTGGTGGTTCAGTTTGTATACTACACACAGCCTTTCCACCAATCTCGGGCTCTAATTGTAGTCCCCTTTAATTCCTTTTTTTCCCCCTCTATTTTTTCTTTTTTCTTTTTTCTTTTTTCTTTTTCAAGTTTTTTTTTTTTCTTTTTTCCCTGTTAATGTATTCCTCATATTGGGTAGCCTTTAAGAAGAGCTGCAGTCCTTTTGCAAGCCTTTGTAAAGTTCCCAGTTGGATCCCAATTGAATAAGTTCTTCCTTTTTGTTGTTTTTTTTCCTTCTTCTTCTTTTTAAATTTCCTTGTTTCATCATTCCTCATCTCATTCGCAGTTGGATGAATAAAACTGGAAAAGCTGGACTCCTTGGAGAAGTGTTATGACTAATTTCTTATATTTACTCTTCTTTAGTTGTCTTTTTAAGTAGTGAACAATACTCGATAGTATGCTAAATTTAACATATATAATGATCCTTTTGCCATATGATATATGACTACTGATTCTCGCAATGATAATAATATCTATGCAAGAGGTGTTTCCTCTTTGACCACGTTTTAGGAGCGGTGGTGCTCTATCCAGTTGTTTGGCAAATTGAGAAGATTATAGAACTGCTGCAACAAAAAGCTGAAAATAATCTTCTTAGTAACAAAAAGCTCCAAAGAAAAAAAAAATTATTAGCGCTATGTGAAAAGTCACGAAACACCACAACAAGAAGCGTCACAATAAACAATAAAGGCAGGTAAGCAATAAAATACATTAAAACCGATAATGCAATACTAAAGAAGCATTTAGATATGACAGAGAGGATAGGTCTGTCAAAAACAGCAAATTCATGTACCTCACAGAACAGGCAGGAGAAGAACATATATATATATATATATATATATATTTCACAAAGACAAAATAAGCTATGAAGCTTACCAACAACATAAAAGATCCAACAAGAAAAGAAAGAAACCCAGAGGAGGAAAACCCTAGAAAAGTAAACCTCTTGTAGAGGAAAAGCAACTAGAAACCCACAAACACAACAAATTCTTTTTTCTCCAATAAATCAGTCCATTAAAATGATAGATAGAACATACTTGGGCTGCCTTACTCTTTTTCTTCCTTCGTCTTTTAAGTAATGCTGCATGTACCTCGGACGGTACCGTATAATATTGTTGGAGTCGGTTGTACATATGCGGCGGCTAGTGATTGGTTTAACTTTTCACATTTCAAAACTGGCTCGCAATCTGAAAAGTTAAAACATTCGGTGGCCGCTGTATATATCAAGTTGACTCATCGACAATATTCTGAGTACGTTCGGAGATACATGAATCACTACTCTTTCTTTTCTTTTTTTCCTTTTTCTTCTTCTCAACTTTTTCCCCTCTGTAGGGTTTCATTCTGTGGTCATAGGCTCGGAAATGCAACACCGGAATCGAGCCTTCCGGACGGTGCTCATGATCTCCATCTCGGCATTCTCGAGCATAGCAACGATTTCGGTAAAAGGGGGGCGAGCATCGGGATTCGCATCCCAACAACGGGTCATGATCTCGCCAAGGGCGAGTGGGCAGTCCGGCGGTACAATAGGGCGGACACCCTTGTTCACAACTGCAAATGCCGCCTGGACAGCTGTCATGTTTGCAAAGGGAAGCATGCCAGTTATGAGCTCCCACAGGACAATACCAAAGCTATACACATCGACTTTCTGGGTGTAAGGTCTGTGCTGGATCATCTCTCTGCATATGAAAAACAAAGAAGGGCGACCATGGGTTAAAAGAGAAAAGCTTGATATGCTAAGATAACTGTAAGTTGGTCACAGCGGACTGACTATGCTATTTGATCTAACAGTAGTTGGCTGTTGCCAAACTAAACCAAATCTTATTACCCTGAACAAAAAGTAGCTCAACTAACATTTTTGGCAAGTAGGAACTTGAAGGTGGACAAATCACAACAAATGTCTTTGTCTTTTTTATAAATAGCAACTTACATATGCGAAAGATATATATGGAAGCATTACATATTAATGTAATCGTATCTGAAGTAATGACATCTTGCATTTTATTTGCCTTTGATAATATAAAAAGACGATCATTGCACTTCATCTAATTCTGAGGCTTGCAGGCGTGAAGTTCAGTAGATCAGGAAAAGTAAGCATGATATCTACATTATTAATTCGAAAGTGGCGATTATTGGAAAGGTAAACATTCATCAAAAAAGAAACTTCTCATGCATTTACAAACAAATAATAAAAGCTCCCGCTCAAAGGGACTCACAAGAGTTAACATTGCCACCATATTGTCCTCCCCTAATAGTATCCAAGAGGTATCCTAGGACCTAGATTTTATCTGAGCCTTCCAGACAAAATATAAGATTAGTGAATTTTACGACCAATAATGCACTGAATGCTACAATACGTGCCAGGTGCTGTACTGTACCAACCCTTGAGCGGCACGGTACCATGACCGAATAATTAAAACCTTATGATTTATCGTGTCGAACTGTCTTGGTTTTCAAGGCATTAATCGAGTAGCTTGTAGTGGCATCCAATCCTAATAGTATCTATCATCCAATAATTAAATCCTTGGTCGAACAGTCTTGGTTATCAAGGCATCAATCAGGTAGCTTACAGTGGGGCATCCAACCTTAATAATACCTATCATTCAGAGTGTCCAATTGTCAAAAAAAGCCAGATATGCTTGGAGTCAATGGCTTGACCAGTTGTCGAAGCACAGGTCGAACAATGAACCAAGAAGGAAACTGACGAGCTCGACAATCCGGTTCAACTAGCAAAACAATAAGCAGGACTTAAAAACATTGATGTTGCCCAAGTGGCTCAACTGGCGAACTCTTAACCAAGCCGGTTCAGTTTTGTCTTTAAACCAGAATAGCTGCTGACCTGCGAACACTCACTGAACCAGCAGTTGAACAAGTTAACCGAGCAGGCTAGATGAATCTAAGCAAACCAAACCATTTTAGATTAAATTGGGAATAAATCACTAGTTGCTAATGCTAGGTGGCTTTGGACCTCTTAACCTATTAGATAGAGGTTTAAAGCACTAACTGTCCAACCACTACTTGTGCTATATAAAGAAAGCTCATTTTTATAACATATCAGCTAATACTACTTGACAGGATGAGAATGACCCAGTGACCCGACACCTAGCAGAGTCAATGTCCATTTTGGTTCTGATTAATATAGTGACAAGCCTTTGAAACACCCAAGGAATTTATATGCCCCAGATAATTAGAAAATATGGCATAACATGGCATGGTAGTTAGCGGTAGGTGAATTAAAACAGTCCCACACTTCTAAGTATTAACTTCTTGGCTCTTGATTAATCTAACATTACCAAAGCAACACTTAACATATCAGAAATGCACACTGTTTTTCAGGTGAAACAATCAGAAGCTAAATGAAGTTTAAGGAATCCTCAGCATTTCATGAAACATGTAAAATACTAGAATATTGCAATTTAACTTAAGCGTAGCCAATATTAATAAACCAATGAAGAGATGTCCCAGCTGAAGATTCGCTGACTTGGCACACCCTGAAAGATATAAGCATCTGAAGGAAATCTGCTGACAGCATGATAATTACAAAAGGTTATTGAACTTACGGTGCCATCCAACGATATGTTCCTGTCTCCGGAGTCATCCCTTCGGTCTGCACCTCAATGCGGGCCACACCAAAGTCCGCAATCTTGATGGATTTGTCCGAAAAGATCAGAAGGTTGTCCGACTTGAGATCCCTGTGAATAAACCCTAATCCATGAACATAAGCCATTCCCTTGGCAACATCAAGTGCCTGCTTCACCGCCAGCTTCAGCGGCACCGACCTGTTCTGCCTCCTCATTAGAAATTGCCGCACCGAACCACCCTTTGCGTACTCAGTAACGATGCACCAAACTATAGGCTTTCTGCAAGCCCCAATAAACCTCACTATATTCGGGTGCTTCAAAGTGGCCAGCATCATAAGCTCCTGAGCGAACTGCTGTTCCATCAACTGCGCTCTCTCCAGGTCATTCTCAGGCTTTTCCAGCAGCTTAATTGCGACATCTTCTCCATTGTAGGTGCCTTTATAAAGCTTCCCAAAAGCCCCCTGAGCAAATGGCATTCCCATGTTAAGCTTCCCCAAATCAAGCGTCCACTCCTCAAAATCCATGAGTGGCTGGGTAGGGTATCGCGGGTCCATCAACGCCCGAGATAAGGCATCATTGTTAAGGGGATGAGAAACCCTACTGGGGCGAAACACACTGTTTCCTATCGAATGGTTGGCAGGTGGGAGCGGGCGGAGCCCAGAGGCATGGTTAAGGATGGCGGTGTGTGAGTCGCTTGAGCCGACACTGCTGTTGTCCACAGACATAGCAATTGAGCCACCATTGTTGGTGGTTTGTAAGCTACTGATACTGTCGACCGACATGTTGGAACCCTCACCAAGCTTGTGGTAGTAAGCCATGTCGTAGATGTTATTATTGTGGTCATGGCCGCCGCCGCCACCTCCCATGATACCGTGGAATTTAGGGCCCTCTAACATCTTCGAAATCCAATTTAAAAAGATTGATCTTGATCAAAATTCTCCCTTTTGTTAGACAAAATGTAGTATTCGTGCTCCACCAATTGCTCAGACTCGAACTGCAAGAATCTAAAAGGAAGTCATCAGCATTTTACAGTGATTAGAGAAAAATGAGAACTTTCATCTCAGAAGAAAATGGAGTCAACACGAAATCTGAGAAAGAAACCTAGAATTGCACGGGTCTACCAAATTACTGACTAAAATCACCTCAATGTCTTCTCAAACGACTATTTTGTGAGCCAAATTCTACTAAACCCCTCAAAGACCACAGATTAACAATCACTGCAACAGAAACCAACTCTTAACAGTAGGTTCGAGAAAAACGAGAACTTTTATCTCTATATCAATAGAATCAACACGAAACCTAAGAATCGAACCCTAGAACCGTACAACTCTACGCATTACCAACTCAGATCACCTCAATTTGTTCTCAATCGACAAATTTGGAACTAAATTGCAATAAATTCCAAAAACGGAGTAATCACACAGCTAAGACCACAAATTAACAGCCACTACGCCGACACCAATTTCAGAGCTAAGATAGCCATTCCAAAGCTCAAAAAACACAACCTATGGTTCAAAACAAGCACAGAAACCCTAGAATCGAACAAATTCTCCGACCGATGCCAAAAACCTCCCCAATTACTGCGATACGCACCTCGATCGGGAGGGGATCGCACGGCGAAGGCGAAGCCGAGGGGGAATCGCCTGCGCGAGGGCGGAGATCGGCGGGGAATAGGCGGAGAAATGGGGGATTGGGGGAGCTCGTGGAGAGTGGAGAGGAGACGAAGACGAAGACGACGACGAGTTGGAGAGAGAATTAGAGAGAGAGACAGAGAGAGTTAGAGAGAGAGGAGTTTGTGTTTATTTCCCGTTTTGCCCTCCTAATTCCTCAAGTATTTTAAGCTCGTAAATTAATTAGTAATTAATAATTAATTCATTTTTTTATAATTCGATTTTAGATTTTCTTTTTTTTCCAACAACTTAATAAAAAAGTGGGGCAAAATCACAAAACAGTCCATGTACTTGTCTTAATAATCACACTCGTATTAAATTAGACAGAATAAATTTTTTTTTTACTAGCGCTACAAAATTAGTAATTTTTTCATAATTTACGCTTATACTACATTATAGAAGAATATTAAACCAATCACTCAATTTACACTATTCGCAAAATTTTACAGTCGAATTAATTAATTATTAAAAATTTAAAAAATACTTGAGATAATAAATAAATATAGAAATAGAGTTATTGCAATTTTAATACAAAAAGTAGTTAATGAACTAGTTAAAGTGAATTATTTTAATTTTAAGTTTTTTTCAGAATAACTTCAAAAACCGCCCCTTGTGGTTTCGTACTTTTTCACTTTAGTATCATGTGGTTTAAAGTGTATCACTTAGTGTCCTATGGTTTCGTTATTCTTTTTTTTCGTTATTTTCGTTAGTTTTTTCGTTAAATTATATAAAAAAAATTTTAGATACCCCACCTATGATTTATCGAATATTCACTTTACTATCCTGTGGTTTTAACTTTCTCACTAATTTAACGAAAAAATTAACGAAAATATAACAAAAAAATAAAAAAACTACGGGACACTAAAGTGATACACTTTAAATTACATGATACTAAAGTGAGAAAGCGTGAAACCACGGGGGTGATTTTTGAAGTTATCCTTTTTTCTTAACCTCTTAGTTATTGGATAAATTTGCATAAAGCATCTTGTGCTCACTTTATGGTCAAAAGTTTCCCTATCTGGAATCTTGGAATATTCCAGTAACTTATTTAATAACCTTCTAATTGTTTATATTATCAAAACTGCCATTCTTGTACCATCTTTTGTTACTTTTGAATATATTATTATTATGTGATTATATGATTTCATATATTTACATGTAACTGAATCTTAATAGTGGATTTCCCAGGAAAAAGAAAAAAAACTATTTTATTTTTCTAAAAAATTAAATTACCAAAGAACAGTAAATTTTATTTTTAATCTTATCCACCTTACATGTATTTGGAAAGGAGCTAACTTTTAATTTGGCTTAATTACATTTATACTACATTATATACAGTTTTTTTCATTTTTGACAGTGTACTAATTTTCTTTTCAAGGCACCATTTAACATTTTTTTTTTCAATTCCTACATTATAAATAATAAATTTCTAATTTTAGATAAAAGTTGTTAAAAAATACTAATTGGAGGTGGGAGCATATATTTTAGCTAGTTTTGAAATAAAAATAACAAAATACATAAAAATAAAAAAAATAAAAAAAATTTTAATAGAAATTTAAAAAAATTTAATAAAAAAAAAAAATACAGTGTAATATTAATAAAATATAATAATATAATATTATCTTTAAAAAGTTATATAATATAGCAAATAAAAATAACACTAAAGTACAGTGCAACCGGATGTAATTAAGTCTTTTAATTTTGTATGTTTATTTCAGTTTATTTAAATACTTTTTTTCAGTCTAATATGACCGGCGACATCACCCGTCTTGATAAGTTCCTGTCACTCGTAATTATACCGACAGATAAAAATAAATTTATGCTGGAACGAGCGAGCGTACTATACCGTATCACCGAGCGAGCGTACTATACCGTATCACCAAGACATTGACGTGCCTTATAATAATTTCGTAGGATAGAAAAAGCTCGATACGTTCACCAAATGGGCCCCAAAAAACTATTTCAATTTTGCAATTATAAAAAAAAAGTGGAGTAACCCGAAAATCTCATGAAAATAGTGGTGTTATTTGAAAAAAAAAAAAAAAACACTTCCAACTTATTTTAGAGCGAATTAATTAATTACTTAATTAGTGTTTATTTTAATTTACGCTCTTAAATGGCTCGGGTTTTCATTGTTTTCGCGTGTTTCTCGCGAGATGTGATGGGATAAAATGAGATTAAACGTGTTTGTGTATATTAATTTGCCCTCCAAAATCGCGATATTTATGACTCGTACCCTCTGAACGCATCTGTACGCCGTGACCAGGGGTAAATTTAATTTCACTAGTACTTTATACAAACTATTATTTTGTGACGTAAATAAAAAAATGGTTAATTACATACAGGTCCCCGCAAACATAGCAAATTACATATATATTCCTGTAAAGTTTAACTTTCATTAGTTATCCCTATAAAAGTCCTAATGTATGCAGAAATGTTCCTGCCGTTAGGATCCGTTAGAAAAATTTAGTTAACCACAGTTAAAATGCCTAACCATGGTTACTTAATAAGGTGAATTGATAATTTTACCCTTCTTCCTCTTCCTCTTTCTCTTCTTCTTTTGCTTGTCGACGTGGCCCCATCTTGCCGGAGAGATGGAACTCGGCCACCGGGGAGAGCGGAGCGTAGGTCGGAGTGGTCGTCGTCGCCGCCGCCGGCGAGGGAGGAGATCGCAGCGGGCGATCGCCTCCGCCGCCTCCTTCTTCTTCTTCTTTGTATCTAGCTTTTGTAGGGACATATTTGTGAGGGTAAAAATGTCATTTCACGAGCCTGATGTTAAAAAATAAACAGTTCTCTAACGGTAACAAATCAGAGGGATATTTCTGCATACATTAGGACTTTTGTAGGAATAACTTATGAAAATTAAACTTTGCAGGAATATATCTGTAATTTACTATGTTTGCAAAGACCTGTATGCAATTAACCCATAAAAAAATATAAAAAACTTCAAATACCACTCCTGTGATTTTGCACTTTTTCACTTTAATACTCTGTGGTTTAAGTGTATCACTTTAGTACCATGTAGTTTTTTTTTTTTTTTCGTCATTCCTTTTGTTAATTTTTTCGTTAAATCAGTGAGAATGTTAAAACCACATGGTACTAAAATGAATATTCGATAAATCAGAGGTGGGTTATCTTAATTTTTTTCTATATAATTTAACGAAAAAATTAAAAAAATAAACAACGAAAAGAAAAAAATGAAACCATAGGGTATTAAAGTGATACACTTTAAACTACAGAATACTAAAGTGATTCATAAGAGTAATTACGAAAATATATTATCTAAATTGAATTATTTTTATTATTATTAAAATAAAAAAAGTTCAAATTATAAATAAATATAAAGTATTTACTCGGGCAATATCAAATGGACAAAGGCAATATATTAATCATTATTATTGATAAATAAATTAATTGAATCTCGTTCTTACAAACACAAAGGGAGACTAAGGATATGTTTGTTTGTTTTAACTGATTTTTAAGTTGAAAATAATTTTCAGTAAAACTAAAGTAAAGTAAAAAATTATTTTTCAATCGTGACTTTGAATATGTAATTATCCAAATTTTTGTATTCTCTTTAGTAAAATCTTCTACACTAGTGCATAAGAGAGTGAAAAAAAATGCAATGATTAATTTTTATTTTGGGTTAATTTCATACAGGTTCTTGTAAATATAGTGAATTGTAAATATATCCCTACAAAGTTTAACTTTCATATGTTATTTCTATAAAAGTCCTGATATTTTCAAATATGTCTTTCTGATTTGTTACCGTTAAAATACTGTTTATTTTTTAACAGCAGATAAGTGAAATGACCTTTTTGTCATCACAAATATGTCCCTCCAAAAATCACAACAGCTAATATAAAAGGAGTAAAAATATCAACTTATCTTATTGACTAACCATAGTTAAGTACTTATGGTTAGCTAAATTTTTCTAACGAATTCTAACGGCAGAGACATATTTGAAAATATTAGAACTTTTACAGAAATAATATATAAAAATTAAACTTTATAATGATATATTTATAATTTACTATGTTTGCAGGGACCTGTATGAAATTAACCCTTTTATTTTTTTAACACCACTAAAAATAAAATCAATTATAATATTTTTTAAAAAGGAAAAAATTTCTCAGTACCCTTCTAAAACCATCTAATTTCATAGATACTCCTCTAAAAATTGAAATATTATGTATACCCTTCCAAATTTAAAAAACTTTCAAAAATAACCCTACCATCAAGTGCCCTCCAAACTGAAGTTAATAATATTCAAATTCCAACTTTGCCCCTCTTACACTTTCAATGATCATACTAATTTTATTTTATAAATACCCCTCTATTTGATTTCGGATTTATATTTAAATTCGAATTGAAATTCTAAATTTGTATTTAATTTCAAATTCAAATTCACATTTTGAATTCTGATTCTAATTTAATTTCAAACTTTGATTTCAAATTTTGAATTTCAAAATGTGAATTTGAATTTGAAGTTTAAATTAAAATATTAGAATTGAAATCAAATATCAAATTAAGCTTAAATTTTGAGTTCAAATTGAAAATTTAAAATCAAAACTTTCAATTTGATTTTACATTCAAATTTAGATTTTAAATTTAAATTTCAGTTTCAAAATTTTGATTTTAAATGCAAATTCAAATATCAAAATCAAGATAAAAAATCTAAGTTTGAATTCAAAATTTAGATTCAATTTAAAATTTAAATTTAAATTCAAAATTTAAATTTAGCTTTAAATCAAAATTGTAGCTTTGAATTCAAATTCAAAATTCTAATTTCTGGTTAGTTTAAAATTTTTTAATTTTGAATTTATATTTAAAATTTAAAATTTAAAATTTTTATTTTTGGTGACTAAAATAAAAATTGTGCAAAGTTTAAGGACCAAATTATGTTTCAAATTATGTAGGAGTGTTTATGATAATTTTAAACTTTTCAGGGGGTGTGAATGAAATTGTTTCTCTAAACAAGCAGGGAACAAATTAAGGGTAAAATGGTAATTTCATATTTTGAAGTAAAATAAAAAAAGACAAAGTTGACGGACGTTGACAAAAAGGTAACGGTGAGGGCATTTATGAAAGAAGTATTGTATTTAGAGGGGTATTTTTGAAATTTTTGAAATTTGAAGGGTATCTATGATATTTCATTAGTTTGTAAGGGCACGAATGAAATTGTCCCTTTTAAAAAAATAACTTTATGATAATTAGGGATAATTTGTTCATTTTACAGAACCTAAAACGGTCATCTCGTGCCCAACGAGATGGGCACGAGATGACCGTTACGAAGCGCCTAATTATCTCGGGGATCCACGTGGCGCCAGGATATTGGTTCGTGCATCTTAACAACTCAGGTCCAGTAATCGCCGTGGTTTTCCGAACCATTACCGGTTTCAGGTTTTACGATTCCTTTTGGATTACCTTTTTTTTTTGTTGCTAATTTATATAATATTTATTTATTAGGTAAAGTTAATTTAATAGGGTAAAATGTATGAATAATCCTAGAACTTTGCCAATTTTATGAATTGGAACCTATGTTTTATATTTACCTACTTTAATTTTTAAATTTTTGTAGATAATTTGCTTTGTTCACTGGAGGCCCGTTTGGTATTGAGACCCATCTAATACTAGTTTATAAAATGGAGTTTGAAAAAAAAAAGTAATAGCATGATACTAATCATATGACATATAGAAATTTATATTTTAACTCCCTCAATATAATTTGATTTGTCATTTTGGTCCTCTTCACTATGGTTCCATGCATCACGTGACTTATAGAAACAAATTTTTTTTTTTTTTTTATGTATATATTTTATACCTTCTTTTGTTTTGATTGATTTGTAGCTATACTTTGCTCGTTCTCTTCAAATTTTGTCTCCTTTTAAGTAAATACAAAATATTTTAGATATATAGGTGCATATTTATTGGAGGAGAAAAATATTTTTAAACATTTTGACCCTCATGTTGTAAAACCAATGTGAGATCATCTTATTCACAGTTTTGTGTATCCCCGAGATCCATATCATTAATATAATAGACGGCAAATGAGACGATCTCATATTGAAAACTCTACTCACCACCAAATTTTTATTTGCCTAATAAAAAATTAGTGGGGATAATCTTCAACTTAAGACTATTTATGCCATGGACGATGAATAAAACTGTCTCATACTGGAAGCTGTTTTCACCAAAATTTAAATTATCTGAAAAAAATAATGGGAACAGTTTCTAACATGAGTAGACCTGGCAAATTGACGGGTTGGGCGGATCACTGTACCCGCGGGTCATATGGGTATATATAAAATTTACCTATAAATTTTAATTTAGATAGTCAACATCTTTATCCATACCTGTCCACAAGTGGGCGGGTGGGTATGCGGGTTACCCGCAAGATTTTTTCTTTTCTTTTTTACTCCTATATATACTTTTCAAATGCAAAACATATATATACAATTTTTAAAAACATAACGCAACTTCTTATTTGAAATATCATAACATACAATAAACAATAAATTTTTTAAAATACATACATTACATAATATAAAAGTATTTTATTATTCCAAATTTTCATCACACAAAATTAATAAAATTTTCATCATTACAGAGTCAATATTATAAAAATTATATATTTTTTAATTTAAAAAATATATATGCGGGTACCCGTGGGTACCTGTGGATTGTCCAAAATACCCACCACTTAACGGGTACTCACCAGTTTTACCCATAATTTTTGGGTAAAAAAATTAGTATCGATACCCATAAATTTACGGGTACTCCGCGGGTGCCCGCGGGTACGGATAGAGATTACTAGGCCTGAACATGAGGTTGTCTTATTTGTTATAACTGTATTTAAGATGTAACTACTCTGTTCGCTGTGGAAGTGCTTTAAAATTCGTGTCATCAACGTGATGGACGACGCATCAAATTTTTGTTTCCAAATTTTTGTTGATTTTGGCCTCAATGACTTTTATTTTATCACTCTTGGATGACGTGGTGGACCCGGTGCACGCAAAAACTTCCGCATACAAAAGCGCTTTAAGTTTAAATTCATATACTACGAGGAGACACTATAAAGACCAGAGGATCTCCGCGACTCTCGCGCCTCCTCCAATGGCGCTCCCCGTGGTCGTCGTCTTCGTCGTCCTCTCCCCTCCCTTATTTAGCCACTCCCAAACCCTAATTTTAGAATCCAATGCCATCGCCTTGGATCGAGACGAACAGAGCCGAAGCCTCGGCTCTCGCTGCGGCCCCTCCCGTTCCGCTTCCCCGCGCACCGCCCTCGTCGAGGATCCCCGAACCCTAGGGCTCCGATCGCAGAGATGGCTCCCTATCTCTCTCCGCCGCTTCTCTTGCTTATTTCCGTGGTTCTATCGATCGCCATTGGTGCCCTCGCCAAGACGGATCAGCCCGATGGTCAGTGTTCGCGTAATTCGATTCATAGAAGTTTGTTTTGATTCAAATGTGCTTGATTTGTGGCGCTAATTAATAGTTACTAGCAAAATTGAGCACTATTCTGGTGATTGCAAGGTAATAATTAGGTATATTGAGCACTTGGCGTGCTTTATGGCCAAAACCTGCTTAGTAGATGGAAGCTAGAATGCTTGAATCTCGAGAGAAAGTATCTTATTCTAATAACTGAATCTGCTCAATTAGATTTGAACTTTTTATTGTCTACAATGGGTAAATCCAAGTAAAACGATCTTTGGACTCTAAATGGTGTATACTTTGTTAATTGCTTTTGCAGTTTCTGCCCTGAATGTCATGTATAGCAGCTTAAATTCTCCCTCTCAGCTGACTGGTTGGAGTTCGAGTGGCGGCGATCCCTGCGGAAAAGGCTGGAAGGGAATCAAGTGCTCAGGCTCATCGGTCACAGAGATGTATCTTCTTATTTGACTTCAGTATCTTTTTCATTGTTGATTACTTTGGCTTTTCTAGCTTTTCTGGCTTTTCTTCGCAATGTATAACAACATTACCAATTCTGAATGTTGCACTTTCGGTGAAAAAGAAAAGTGGCCTGTGACATCCGCATGGTTGTTTGAGAAATTATGAGGAGTTTTGTAGGCATATTAACGGAGATAAGAAGAAAGGGAATATTTTGATACAATGTTGGGAGTGTTACACATACAACCTTGCAATATCAGCGATTTCACAGATATACCGCCATAATATCTGAATTCATATATACCATCAGAACCGCATTTTTTAAAATAATATCATTATCTTAAGTTAGATAGTCATCCAAATGGTTGGATTTAGTTGGTTCTGTATTGGAAGAGTTTTTGAAAGAAGGTATTATTTGTAAGAAATTGGGGTAGCAGAGGAAATGTATGAAAATTCAGATTTCCCAGGGATACACGTAGTTGGCTGATTCACGGGGGTATATATATATGAGTATCTGTACAATGTTTGCCATAAGCTGGTGATCGATTTTATTTTGCTTTCTGCATTTTGCACTGGCATTTTCCATTTGTATTATTGCTTCCATCTCATGTAGCACCAAACCTTAAGGAATCCTTCAAATCTGCTGTATGTTTCTACACATGATGTTTGCTCATATGTCACTCACTTGCATATTTTATTATGCTAATTGTGCAGCAATCTATCAGGTCTTGGACTGACTGGTACACTGGGTTATCAACTTTCAAGTTTGACTTCAGTAACTAACTTGTGAGAGTTAGTTTCATTATTATTCACTTTCATCGTTCTCAGTTTTGCAACTTAGACCAATTGTTTCTTTCTCTTAGTACAGTGATGTGAGCAAGAACAACCTCCATGGTGATATTCCATACCAACTTCCACCAAATGCAGTTCATATGTAAGCCACTTATGTGATGCATGTAATTATCAAATTTAAAATCATTTTTACATAGTTATTATGGCACTTGATAGGAAAAGCCTGAAATTTTTTAACTGCATGCTGAAATTGTCAATAATGATATCGATGGTTGTTTTCAGAAATCTTGCTGGGAATGCTTTTACTGGTGGTGTTCCTTATTCGATTTCTCAAATGACTGATCTCGAGTATCTGTAAGAAGAACTTCTGCTTTGTTATCTGAATATTTCTTTTACACTGCTGCCTTTTTAAATGTCGAATGCTTTTGAACTGCAGAAATGTTGCAAGTAATCAGCTTAATGGACAGTTGACAGATATGTTTGGAAAGCTTCCGAAGCTCTCTGTGCTGTAAGTTGTTTTCCCTTGCCTAAGTTTATTACAGGAACATCTTGCAATAAAGAACCAATCTAGCATTTGCTAGCTCTATGCTAATTGGGTTCTTCACTTGCTTTCTTTACTATCTCCAAATTGTTGGACAGTTCTGAAGAATCTGAAGTAGATAAATATTTTATTTTCTCCCTATTTTAGTCATACATAAAACCTTTAGGTTGTTCCTAAATCTTTCTCTGGTGGAGTACAGAGCCCAATGTCAATTGTATTGATAGAGGAAGCTTAAGCAACATAATAATCTGAATTAAGGCTTGTCACTTATTGCTTTTTGGTTGTTTAACCCTTTTAACTGACCTTATGAATGATATACCTAAGGAACCCAGCATTTCTAGGATCAATAAGCATCTTGTGGCTACTAGCATAGCATGCTTTATTGCTTGCCAGTTCTTTTGATAGTATGGGCACACTCCAACATAAAAAATGTGCAGGCATGTATATGTTAGTTATATTGTCTTCTGTAATGATATTGCACTCCAGATTTCTAGTTGTTTTTCTTTATTTTTCTTTTTTTATTTGTATGCGCATGTATTCTCTATTGATATGCTTAGGTTATGGTGCCAGGGATCTGTCTTTCAACCGCTTCTCAGGCAACCTGCCTCACAGTTTTCGATCCCTCTCAAGCCTCAAAACTCTGTAATGAACCAACTTCATCTTATCTAAATTACTTGTCTAGTTCTTCTGGACAAAGTGGTTAATTTTATTTTATTTTTTTCTTTGGTCCATGTACAGATATTTACAGAACAATCAATTCAGTAGTACAGTCGATGTTCTCAGCACTCTTCCCATTGAGGATCTGTAAGTGTGCCCAGAAAAAACACAGCTCTATATGAACTCTATATAATTCTTGAATATGTCCAGTTTGTAAAATTTGCCACTAGTAACACATGACTAGGTGTGAAAACTATTTTCTGTACAATCACATGAAGTATCAGTCACTGCCTCCAACAATAAGAAGAATGAAGCCGCCGGATCTTGATGTAGTTCCTATATGAACTATTTTCCATCACATGTTCTGATGTTAGTTTTGATCTTTCTCTCCCTTCTAAGGCACATTATATTTGATAGAACAGAGCCTGCTCACTGGTTAACTAGAAATTCCCAGTTGCCCTTACTGAGAATGACATTGGCTAAAATCAACTGGTAATTTATCTGCTACCATAAAAATCTTCGGCTATACTGCATGTGTGTTGTCCTTTTTGGTTTTCAGGGTAGAGGGGGGATGCAAGCTGATTATTTGTTATCTAGTTTGCTATTCAGTTTTTTGCAGTGTTTCATACCTCCACTCTAACTATATGAGTAAATTATTTGAAACTTCTATGGATTTGAATTATATTTGTAGATGTCTTTGGAAGAATTATATATTTTGTCAAAAACCTTTCCAATTGACCTCTAACAATGATTACTTCTGTTTGCTCCAAGGAATCTTGAAAACAATCAGTTCACAGGATGGATTCCAAGTAAACTTAAAGGCATAGATAACCTGCAGTGAGTACTGCACATTTCGTAATTTATCTATCATTCCTTCTTTGGTAACCCAAGTTATTATTATTTTTCTAAACATTTTGATACCTCTTATTACTTTGAAAGGGTGGGGGGAAATTCTTGGTCATCCGGAACAGCACCTCCTGGTATGGTTAAGGCTTCAAACACTAATTCTGGCAGTGGGGGAAACTCATCGAAAGGGAACTCAACTGTTAATGCAGTAGCCATTGCTGCGACTATAATTGCTGTGTTGGTTGTGGCTCTCATCCTGTTGACTTTCATGAAAAAGAGATCTTCGTCCTCTGCTCATTATTTGGATGGAAGATTTGATGAACAGCTTAGTCAGAACAGATCTTTTACACCTCTAGTTTCTGATGACCAGAGGGGTAGCTCTTTTAAAACTTAGGTTTTGGTTTACTTGTTTGTTCCGGTAGAAATGTACAGACACTGCCTGAACTACAATAATGCATCGGAAATTAAGTACCTAAAATTGAGATGGTTTAATTTCTGTACCTAACATTTTGTTGTTTTGATTTCACTACCTCTCCGTCAAAATTTAATGGTGTTTCTAACTTCTTTAACGAAATATGCTATTATCCTGTTACATGACAGAATATTTTACAACTTTTTTTTTGATGAAAATGTCAAGCTTTGACAGAACCTCACGGAGTGGTAGTAAAGATAATAATAATAATAATAATAATGAAAAGGTTGGGTATTAAATCAAAACTTTTAAATAGTTGGTACATTTTAAAAGTACAATATATTTCAGGTAGTGCCTGTATCTTTTTACCTTATAATCTTTCTGTGACCATTCTACTACTGTACAGAGCTTAAGCATTCCTCTTCGATCAGCATGAAGGCTTTTGAAAGATCTCTTTCCATGGGCCTTAAGCGTCAACCATCCGAACCACGCAAATCATTAAATGATAACGAGTTTGCAAACAAAGTTCACTCCAAAAGAAGCACGAACCCTATTACCATGACCTCATATTCATTAGAAGATCTGCGTGCAGCTACTGGAGGCTTTAGTGCTAGCCGGCTTCTTGGACAGGGGACTATTGGCCGTGTCTTTAAGGCAAAATATGCTGATGGAAAGGTACGATTCTGAATCGGTAAAAATATACATAATATACCTGAACTATAGCATGTTTCGGAATTAGTATCTGAACTTCAAAATTTTGATTTTAGTACCTAACCTTTGATTGCTTTTGATTTCAGAAAACTCCATCAAGTTCTGTCATAACTTACAATTTCTATCAAAAAATTTATAGAACATTTCAGCAAGTAACAGAACATTCTATTAGGCTTACAGAATATTCAGTCAAAGAAGTTAAAGATGTCTTCAAGTTGTTATTGGAGGAATTTAAATCAAACATACTGCAAGGTTAGATAGTAAAGTCAAAAAAAATTTACACCATTTCCAGAGGCGCGATATAGCTCAGGCAGCACCTGTATGTTTTTGACTTCTGTATGTCTATGAATTTGGCCAAGGAATGAGTAACAAAACTGTCCTTGCATCTCTCACTCTCCCTCTCTCGTGCTCTTAGGTTTTGGCTGTGAAGAAGTTAGAGTCCATAGATAATTCTGGTGGCAGTTCCTCCGAATTCATGGAAGTTGTTTCTGACATTTCCAAGCTGCACCATCCAAACATATCTGTGCTTTTGGGTTATTGCTCGGAGCCCGGCCATCCTTTATTGGTGTATGAATTCCAAAGAAATGGATCTCTTCACGATTTTCTACATCTCTCAGATGAATACAGCAAGCCATTAACATGGGACACCCGGATTAGGATTGCTCTCGGTACTGCCCGCGCTGTAGAGTAAGTTGATCTAATTGGAATGCTAAATTGCATTGGAAGTTCGACTTTGTGATAGTATGCTTGATATTGCTTTCTTTGTTCTGGGCACTGAATATACTATCATGTTACTCAGATTCTGATTTGCAAAAATTTTATTCACACAGTGATTGCATTGTCTGCAGTAATATATAATTAACTTCTTAGGATGTCAACGAGTGAAATTGGAGAAAGAAAAAATAGTAAACGGCATTCTAAATGTCCCTAACATATCTACTGCTTAGTCACTGCATATCCTACTTTTTTTATTACTTATAATGAGTTGTAATCTCCAAACATTAATCAGAAAATTGACTGATTATCCCTCAAATTAGAAATTATAGTTGGTCAACTATAATTCGTTAGATGGAATCTATGGAAATCACTTTTATAGGGGGATGTACCGACCTACCTATTTTGGTTGGTGAAATTGCATCAATGAAATTACCCCATGTTACTTTTTTTTTTTTTCTTTTTTGTTTTCCATTTGTATATGTGTTATACATTCAATTATTACCACATTCATTAACTGCAAATTTATTTTCAGTGCCATCAGCAGCCTTCCGATGCTTGATAAACTAAGCACTTTTTCCCAATTCAGGTACCTTCATGAGGTCTGCTCCCCTTCCATTACCCATAAGAACATAAAGTCCGCAAACATCTTGCTTGATGAAGAGCTCAATCCCCACTTATCTGAATGTGGTCTAACAGTCTTCTATGAGGTATCAAAACATAGCTGTTTACTATACGATGAAACTGTATATTCAATTCTGAAGATATAATTCTGAATTACACATCAAATCGTATCAGGATACCAGCGAGAACTTAGGACCAGGTTATAATGCCCCCGAAGGCATAAAACCATCGTCTTATACGATGAAGAGTGATATCTACAGCTTCGGGGTGGTTATGTTAGAGCTGTTGACTGGTCGTAAGCCTTATGACAGGTAAAAGATTATATTCAGAACTTTTACATCACCAAGATGCTTTTTTCGCATTAGATAATAGCTATGCCCAAATACCATGCCTGTTTGGCCTGGATATAGGTAGCATCTCTACTTAAAGAAGCAAAAGAAGGAAAAGCCGGGCGTGTGTTGTTGAACTCAAAAGGCAGATGCTCCAATTTGAATTTCTCCTTCTATTATTTCTTCATTGGAAGCTATTAAGGGGATTTTAACAAAACAGTTGTTATCGCTTCTTTGAACAGCTCTATTCAAACGGACATATTTTGCCAAAGCTCCAGAACATGAAGTAACCATTTTTCCACAGCTGATTTTTCCTTTTCAGATTTTTTTTCAAGGGATCTTTCAACAAAATGAACGCAATCTTTTGGATGATGCTTACTTGGTTAAATGACTCTTATCTTCTAGCTCTTTTCACAATCCCGCGTCATGTTTGTAAAAGACCTGTTCTCATTTGTCCCCAAATTAAATCTGTATGATAATTAATCAATACACAATGCATATTTATACTCAGTGGAAACAGCATTGTAAGAAATATATTCTCAGTAAGAATCTCATTGTGTGTGGATGCTATATCTATCTCCAGTTCTAAGCCGAGAATGGAGCAATCCTTGGTTCGGTGGGCAACTCCGCAACTCCACGATATCGATGCCTTAGCGCAGATGGTGGACCCTGCGCTCCGCGGCCTCTATCCCCCCAAATCCTTGTCTCGATTTGCCGATGTCATTGCTCTCTGCGTCCAGGTAAAACTAGTTGCCAGCCTTTTTGGTTGAATCAAAAATCACTTCCTTTGTTGTAGGCACGCAATTTTTCAGAAGATGCATTCTCCATGATTTTGTCTGGATTGCACCAATGCTTGCATTCGCCAAACAGTTTTTAGAGTTTCTCATGAATTCTCTGTTGTTCTTTTAATGCTTTGAATGCAGTCGGAGCCCGAGTTCCGTCCACCCATGTCCGAAGTGGTGCAAGCGCTGGTCCGATGCGTGCAGCGCACAAGTATCAACAAGAGACTGGGCGGAGATCTGAGCGCCTCTCGTCGCAGCGACGACTCCGATTCATATTATTGAAACAGAAAAATAGTGCTTTCACTTGCTAACTTCCGTATACCATCAAGGGTAGGCCTAATCAGAATTTCTTAGATTATGTATTGCCCCAGTCATTTCTTATACCAAATCAAATTGTACCCTTGAAGCATTTAAAAATGCCCAATTTCATTGCTCAAATAGTCGAAATTTTCACAAGATATCGATTTGCCAAGTGTAAGTAACCCCACATTTTTTTTCGAAGAATCAAGAAGTATAGATACTAGTAATGCACCTCTTCACTTTATTTTTTGAAATTTTGTTATATTATAGCGCGATATTTTATGGAGAAAAGTTTCAGTATGATTCAATTCAAAGCTCCTACCTCTTCAGCTTTAAAGTCTCAAACTCCTGAAAACATTTTGGTTCCAGTAAATGCTTTTTTGGTTTTTTTTTTTTTTTTTTTTTTCTTAGGAGATGCACTAAAGATCAATTTTGTAAGCATGATGTGCTCCCTTTTGTTGTGTTACAAAAACCGACTTGCGAGAATGTTGAGGCTGTAACCCTATTTATTCATTCCACTAATCACATTAATCGCCATAGTCTTTGTAAAAAAAAAAAAAAGCAAAATCTTTAGTTTTTCAAAAAATATCTCTGAAAATAGTTTTCTAACTAGAAAAAATATTTCCCACTGTTTGGATTCTACAAAAAGTTTTTTTTATTTTTTTTTCAGATTTTATAAAAAAAGTAATTTTATAATTTTAATTTTTTATTCAAAAAATAAAAACTGCAGAAAAAAGTGTTTTCCATGAAAACCTCCAATGCAGAATCTATATATTTTTCTTGGAACATTTTTGCTCTACTTTCAGAGCAGCAACTTAACGGTGATTGGCGCAAATGAATTTGTAAGTCCAACTTGCGATCTATGATGGTGAATCTTCATCACCACTTAGCAAAGCTTCTGCTCAAACTTAACAAGCATTAAGAAGATTGATAAAAATGAGAATCATCATTCATACAACCTCCAAAAAGGGGGGAAAAAAAGAAGAAAAAGAAGAGTCCTTGCATGATATTAAAGATGCAGTAATAGGATATCCTTTTTCAACTTTTCTGCAGCAGAGTTATCTGATGGCTGTGCTTAATGATATTTTTGCTCCAGCTTGTCCTCTATTCCGAAGAGGTTTCCTACAAGAGAGCTTGTGTAAGCAATTGTATAAAATGATACTATACAAACTACATATAGGAGGGCGAAGAAAATTCAAAATTTGAAGGACTTAGGGTAAGTATCACTGGAAGATAATTTGCTGAAGAATGAGCCAACCACGAATATGTGACAAGAAAATGCAAATAATATTTGGATTATATCGGTTAATTCGTGACTAACAATCCCCTCTTGCTTGGACTATTTACGGATATTTTCGAAAACAGATTAAATTATCATGATATGCGGTCGACACTGAGAGCTCTCAACCATGATTATGATGACAAAATTTGGTCTCTCATAGTTGTTGAACAAACCTGCCCGAGACATCGCCGCAAAGTTGGCTCAACTTTGTCGTGATCTGCTTGATCAAGATTCTGTCGACTGGATCGACGAATCCCTTTGTCGTCACTTCATGTATTGCTGACAGGAACTCCATTTGTGCTCTTGGCGACAGAAAAATGTGTCTCGGTTCATGATTGGTGCATAAATCCACCACCTAGAACACAACAATGAACAGAATATATTTGGCAATTAAGATTACAAATCTATAATATATACACCTTGCATATGTAAACTTACAAAACTTAATCACTTACGTATATAGCTTTGTACCTACAAAATGTCTATCTTTGGAAAAACAATTTTTTTCTTTCACGAAACAAACTTTGCCCCTGAATCGGGTGGCTCCCTAACTTAAGAAAAGGGCACTAAGTGAAAAATGCACTCCTGAGGGGTGTGTATGGAAAACTATCTATATATTTGTGCAGTAATGGAAGATGGTTTAACTCACCTGTTGCAACCAATGTAATCGAGAATCAACAAGCCTTTGATCCAGAAAATGCGTAGCAAGAACTCTCAGAACTTCGTTGGTTGTTTCAGGAGTCAATCTTTCAAGAACCGGCCCAGTTCTATCCATTAGCTCGATAACACAACGATCAGCACCAGAATGAATCGCCTCCGTGTATGCAGATTCCACATCCCCAGTGCTAAGGAGCTCCTTAATCTGCCTCCAAATGCCTGTCATTGATTCCAATTTCATTTGTCTAGGGCTTTCATTACTAGCTGAACAGTAAGTCCTTTCATGGTTTTTCCGCTGACGTCCGTGACGTCCGTCTATTGAATTCTTAGTTATATTGAGAGTAGGATCCCTCCATAGGTCAACTCCCACTTTGACTGAGGTAGCTGTTCTGCTTTTAGGAGAAGCATTATCCCTGCATAGGTCTCCATTATTTGTAGATAGAAGCGGCTGTTTGTAGTTGACTTCCAAAGAGGACCTAGGTGTGGAAGTAGAGAGTCTAGGGGATGGAGAAGCACTTTGGTTCTTCAAAAGTTTTGAGACGGCGACGGTCGAACGGCTTTCGTTTGGAGTAACACAGTGTACTATCTTTTGTACAGCATGCTCCAGGTTATGTACCTTTGATTGTAGCGTCGAAAGGTTATCCACTGAGTTTCCCATAAACACCTGAAAGAATGTGAATGCAATTTTAATCACAGAGAGAGAGAGAGAGAGAGAGAAGTGAAATGGCTTTACAGTTTAAGGCTCAAGTTGAAGAGAGGAAATGTTAGTCCCAGTGTATCACCACAATGATAAGCGAAAATTCAACAAACATATCATGGCTAAAAAGAATCCAACAGATAATACCAGCAACTCGTAAACAATTTTGTACATGCATCGACACTACTTAATGTCTCTATTATTTTCTTGAAAACGGATACTTGGAGAACACGATAAAACGAAAGGAGAATAGTCATAATTATCGGCAGAAAGAAACCAACAACCACACTGTGACTAAAATATGCAAGCGACCAAACCATAATATGCAATATAAAATCCTGTATAAGAACTTAACAATCAAAACAGCCAGCATCATCCTTAGTTACCTTATCAAATACAAGTAGACAATTTTCAAGTCTGACTAAAGATTTGCAATAGACAGCAAAATGATTTGAGTACCTGTAAGAGGTTAAGCAAGTTTGCTTGCTTGGTTTCGATCTCTACAAGTTGCTTTTTGATGAAGGTCAGTTCATTTGCCGCATGAAGACAACAACCATGCATACCTTGCGAACCCAAATCAGTAACAGTTGAGTCCAAACTCTTACGCTCCCGACTTCTAAAGCATCCGGGTTCAATCTCCTGACGGGCATACTTGTCATTTATCCCTATTAAGTTTTCTGAATCACAATCCTCAATGCACTCCTGTGTAACTGTTATATGCTTTGTCTCATAGCTCCTGCTAGCTAAATCCGAAACTGAGGAGCTCTCTGGCTTATAATCTGCAGCATCATATTCATATTTGATTTCTTGTTCTAAAATTGCATTTGCTTCCCTTCTTTCAATATCCTTTGGATTATGACTCTTTGGGAGTGATATCTCAATGTGCCAATCGTTTGCTTTTTCTTCTTGGTGATTAGGCACGCTGTTCAATGTTGTTCTCTTCACGGATAATGGAGCTCTTTTCTTTATTGAACTGATAGAATTACCACTTAGAACAGAAACAGGGGTGGCCTTCCGAAAAGAGGAATCTCTCCATCCACCATCACTAACGCTAGTGACGTCATGGTAATCTCCACCAAAATTTTCTGTAATAAGAAGAATTAAAGGCAAAATAAATATATGCACCTAAACACTATAACAAAGAAGTGATAAATAAGTAAACCTGGGGAACATGAATGATATCTAATATACATAAAAAGAAATCCGGAAAAACATTAAAGATAGATATCTTCACAGGTACAAGCATCTCTAGTTTAGTTATAGTCAAGAGATTGTTAGCCTAAACAGAAAGCAATATAAAAAAGGCCTAAACAAATCCTATATAATTGTATGTACGTTTACATGGATGACCAGTTAACAACATACAAAAACATTGTCGCATAAGCAAGCACATAAGGGATGGAACTTGTAAACATGACAGGCGAACATGACTCGTACCCAATATGAAGTTACTTTTCGTTTTTCTTAGTTGGTTCTTGTCAAAATAGTACAGATGTATTATAAAACAACAGGCATCATATCAATGGTTGTCTTGTCAATCCAAAATCTCTATTGCAATGGAATGAATTAGTACGTTAAGTGCATCACATTGACTTTAATTCATCTAAGTTGTGTTATGGGGATCATGCTATGTTATATACATAACTAACTGGCTTTCTTTAGTTTTGTGTTTTTTGAGAGAATTCATTACCCATGTAATGCCTGCTTCGAACAAAATAGTGTTATATCCCGGTTTTGACAGAACAATAACCACAAAGTGCAACATAAATATTCACGTAGGCAGCATATTATTAACCGTCATCAAAATTACCTAAATATGCTACAACGGAACAGTGCGGACAAAGTAACACTTGTTCATAAAGGAAAGACCTTAAGTGGTTTCTAGTAATAAAAAAAGATGCTAAAAATATATAGTGTGCTTGTCAAACCCTTTGTTGAAGATCCAACTTCAGAAGGTTCGGGAGAACCAGGCCCTGGAAGAGCTTTCCAACACTGAATGGCATGCAAGATTGCATCACGCACTGGTTTGACCTACATAATAGAAGCCATCAAATCAATTGAAAAGAAAAAATTAAAAATAAGTGAAATGCAATCCAATTATTGGTTCAAACTGACCTTGTCGAACCGACAACATTCGAGGGAGCGAAGGCAAGAAGCTTTAAAAGAGCCCAACAAATATCCAGCACCGATAGCTATACTTGCCAAAGCCACAGAAGCAGCTTTTCGTGTTGTCCAGTCGTTACTTTTAAGGGCTTCTGTAATGCTATTTATAGCAGTAGATAAAGCTTGCTGAGAAGAAGCACCTCCAGCCTGAAAATTTCAGATGCAGTATCATGAAAAGGAGAAATAAGAATTACAAAAATCAAAGAAAAGAAGTCTCAATGAAAAAGGAGAGTAGCAAGCTAGATTTTACTATGTATTACATCTTGAAAGCAAACCTAGTAAGGCGATTTCTAAACGCCATGCATTAATTAGTGCAGTCCTCTTACAGATTAACACGAAATGCACTAGAATAAAGAGAAATCCCAGTTCTACTTTAGCTATTATCCCTTATAAAAAGCAACCATTTTATGTCGACGTAAAGAGTTCCAAGAATAGTAATCAGAAAAAAATGGATGCAGAGAAATAAAGATGTGGTTCTGCTGAAACTTTCGACTTCTAGCTATGAATGTTGCGCTTCTAACTTTCGACTTCCATTGGCAGATATTGATATACATTCATTATAGACATCCGGATACATGGCATTTGTTGTATATACATGTCAGTTAAGTCTCACAATTACTCAACATACATGATCGAAAAGAAAAAGAAAAAGAACAATCTACTTCAACAGCTTGGTCATGAATGCGACGCAAAAAGAGAAACCTCTTTTCACCACAAGGGCAACAAGTAATTACCTGAATAATGCTTCTGATCAACTCAACTATCGCTGGTTTTGCCATGAAGTGCGGATTCTTTAGCAACTTAACAACACGAGCCAGCATTTGAGGCAAAATCGACAAAGAAAGATCGCCGCTCTCATCAATAACTTTAGCCAAACACAGAGCGGAACCGGCCTGTACATATCTATTCTGCTCGGCCAAAGCTTCGAAAAGAGGCCTAACCAATATAATGAACCCTCCGCTACCGCCTTCACCATTAGCGCCATTATAGCTTCTTACGCTCATAGCTAAAACACCGCAAGTTTCCACGCAAGCATCCCTAACAACTGAATCCGAATCCTTCAAACGCTTAACTACACTCGCCACCATTTTCGGCAGGTGAGGAGCCAAAAGGCTCCCATGATACCTTGCTAGGGTTCCCATAACCTTCACACACTCCTTCCTAACCGCGCTCTTTTGTTCCGAATCCGTATCGGTAATGCAAGAAACGAAGGGGCCGATCAATTCAGGCGATAAACCCTCGGCGGCCTTTTGAAGCTCCTCCACTCCGATTTGGTGGGTGTCTCTATCCGCAAGCTTATTAAGCGAAAGGACCAACTTGTGCTTCATTTCGAAGATCACCTGCTGTGTCGTAACCATCCTTCCACCGGATTTGCCCTTCGGATTCATCGTATTGGACTTCATTGCTACCCCCACTCCAAAAAAAGAAAAGAAAAGGATTTTTTGATACTAAAAAGAAAGATTCATTGATCCAGTTACAAAATCTCTAGCTTCAAACCCTAAATGGAGCTCAAGGGGAGCAATTTGCTCTCAGAATCCACTACATGAGTGGTAATTTATACTTCTCTCTCTCCAAATAAAGGGATAGTAAACCATGTAGATCAAATTGCTCAGAATCCACGCATCCATTGTTGCTCTGATACAGATTACAAGTAAATACACACTAAATCAGTGAAAAAGTAACCAAATCACATGGATTGAAAACTAGGGCGAGTGTAAAAACAAAGGAAAACGCGATAGATGTATCAATCTAACCCCAACTAGAGAGAGAGAGAGATCACCTCCACCTCCACGAGAGAAAAGGAATGGGGAAAGAGAACGATGAGAGCTTTGGACACTTTGAATTCGAATTTGTGCTGAGAAAGCAAAAGCTCGGAGCCCGATACTAGAGAGAGAGAGAGAGAGAGATATAGAGAGAGAGAGAGAAGCGCTTTTCTCTAACGCAATAGCTTTTGCTTCTGCTTCTGCGAGATCGAGGTAGAGAGAGAGAGAGAGAGAGAGAGAGTATTGGGATGCGGTTTCTTTCGCGCTTTTGAGAAGGGGATTCGAAATTCCGAAACAGGGAAAGCATGGACGGTTGGATTTGGATTTAGATTTGGAGTCCACTAAAGGAACCGTTGGATGTGCGACACGTGTGAAGCAGATGAAATCATCCTAGACCGGTTCACCACGTCATCCGTAAACCGTCCATCGCTGCTTGTTTTGTTAGAAGAGGAGAGGTAAAGGAGTAGCTCACTAGCTCCGGCGCTCCGCTCGGGTGGTTCGCTGTTGACGTGGTGCACCGAAACCACCTAAATATATGTCACAGGGGATGATGGAGCACGCGGGCGCATGTGTGCCGACGATCCATCGTCGAAGGACGATACAGTAAATCTTGACCGTCCATGCGTTCGACGGTAGAGATTGAATTTCGTCTGATGTACGGTGGATCGGACGCGACCGCATGCGCCCGTTCCCGGAGGATAAACCCTGAGAATCCAATTTGAAATCGGGGAGTAAAAGACAAAAACAGCACACACTGATCGCGACCCTATATATATATATATATTTTTTTTTATTTTTTTTTTGAAATTTACAATGCTCAACACAGATCTAAATTAATTTTTTAAAAACTATAATTAAAATTTAATCAAACAATTTAAAAACAGAATAAAATCGCAACGAAACTTTTGTTTCGATTTGGATTCTTATTTCGTTTCTCAGTTTGCACACTGGAATTGTTAAAGATGGTTCGGTAGTTCACTTAATTGATTATCAAGTAAACTTTTTAAACTAAATGTATTTTTTTTTTTTGATTCTTCAGGTTGGATTAATTTTTCTAACTTTTAAATCCAAAGCGGAGGTTGGAAATTTTTTTACATCAAAATCAAACTGCTTTAACAAAAAACTGAACTAAAACAAACTTAGAAAAATTTATTTTCTCTAATTTGGATAGAAACTCGAGTGGAAAAAATAAGAAAAAAGGCGAAAGAGGCTAAGAAAATAAGCTTTAATAGAAATTAGAAAAACTAGATTTTTAATTCTTTAAAATTTGAGAAATTAGAGTAGCCAACGAGGATGTTACTTTTTTTTTCCTCTTGGCTTTTTTTTTTTTTTTTTTTTGAGAAAGAGGTAGCAAGCTATCTGCTTCATTCATTAAGTAATGTGAATTAAGCATACAGGATGAAAGTAACTAAGGCCTCCGAGGCAGGGCAAAAAAAAAAAAAAAAAAAAACGGAACAGACAAAACGGTAAAAAAAAGAAGAGGAGAAGACGGAACGTTGAAGAGTTCGAGGGCCTGGGTGAGGCTCAGGTCATGTCGGTCCAAGAGTTTAGCAGTATTCTGATACGTTCGAGAGCCCAGAGTGTGTTTGGGGGTTCGTTCGAAAGATAATGTTGTTTCGCTCCGTCCAAACCACCCACCAAGTTGCGACTAATTGGGTAAGGCTTTTTTTTTTTTTTGGTTTTCACAGTTTCATAGTTTTATAATTTTGTGTTCGGATCCAATTAATGTCAATAGGAGCTTTCGCACGACCCGAATCCTTAACGGATCAAATCTTATTAATTTTACTCCGACCCGATAAAAGGTCGATCGACATTCGACATTTCGACCCCTCGCGAAAACTCTTGCGTTCCCCCTCCTCTTCTTCCTCCTCAAACTCCCTCAGCACGCGCGAGAGAGAGAGAGAGAGAGCCATGGCGACGCCGAGATCCCTCCTCGGTCGCGTGGCGCCGCTCCTCCGCCGCCGCATAGAGCTTAACCATAGGCTCCTCACCTCCTCCTCCGCCGCGGCGGCGGAGCCTCTCCCCAGCGGCGGCGCCGCCGCCGCTGAGGCCGAAGCCGTGCACATGACGGAGAACTGCGTCCGCGTAAGCTTCTTCCCTCGCCGATCCTTTCGCCGCAACTTTTCCTCCCCTCATTTTGATTAATTTTTCATTAAAAGTTGTTAATTTTCCTCTTTCGATTTCGTTTCATGCACTGTAGCCACCCAAACCCCACTTTTTGATGCTCATTTTCGGTTTTTAATGTGTGTTTTTGTGTTGAGATCTTGTTTACTCGCGATTCTACTAAGGGGAAGGGGTAGGAAACATAGTGGAAATATCTAATTTGGAAGCAACATAGATTCCTGATTCGAATTCTATGTAATTGAATCTGGAAAAAACCCTAGAAGAACGGAGGAGTAATTTGAATCATCTGATGGAGTTAATGAATTGCATCCAATTCAAAAGTCATCATCTTTATTGCTCTATTTAGTATTTAATTTGGTAGATTATTAGAACAGCAATTCGAAATGAGCCTCTAAATTATTGTTCTTCGATTGGCACCCTGTAACTTTTGATTTTGTTTTATTTAAGTTATTTTTAAAAATTAAATTGTAGATTTAGATTCAATGTTGATACCACAAAAGCTAACTTTTTTTATTCAAACAGCTGATTGTTTTGATTACTTTTTCCTTCCTCCACCGCACACTTAAAGGATTTTTCATTGCCCCAAAAAAATGAAATCACTAATCTCATTGTCTGAAACTTTTGTTAGGTACTTCTCACTAATTTCTTCATTATAATACACATTCATTTGTAACAATTTTTGGGTATGTGGTATATTCTTCATATGTAGAGACTGAAGGAGTTGTGTTCTAAAGATTTATCCGTTGACGAGAAGATGCTTCGATTGAGCGTAGAGACCGGTGGGTGTTCCGGATTTCAATATGTCTTTTTACTAGATGGGAAGAAAAATGAAGATGATAGGTCGGTTTCTATCTCCGCAAATATGATTTATTCTCCCTTCTCTTGTCATTATTTTGGCTCTTATTCGTATTTGAAACTTGCAGGGTTTTTGAGAAGGACGGTGTCAAGCTAGTTGTCGACAACATCTCCTACGATTTCGTTAAAGGTGCCACTGTAGATTATGTTGAAGAGTTGATCCGGTCCGCTTTCCTGGTGAGTTTATTATATTCCACTCTTTATATGAGCCTAAAACTTGTTTACGCTAAAGGAACATTATTTCGGCATGTTGATGTACAGCTGTTACTTGTTGTTAGCATGATGTTGTGGCCGTTGCTTTGTCAGATAAGAACTGTGTTAAAGAGAACACCATATATCTTAAGGAAAGGGATGTAGAACTGGTTAGGATGGCCCGTTGTTTCTATGTATCGTGGTGATGTAAAATCTTACTGCGGTGGACTCTTGGATGATGTTGGATTGATTCTTAGTGAATTATCTTCATACAGTTAATGCAGGATGTAGGTCTACTTGAATCGGAAAACTCTGGAATCTAGTTTAGCATAGAAGCTAAAAGTTTGTGTTTCTAACACAAAACTTTGAGAGAAGTAACTTTTCAACCTACAAGAGAATTACTGTTACATGGTTCAGACTGTTGCGGGGAACATAATAATACGGCAAGTACTTAGCAGGATACATATTTGATAAGTGATGTATCAATAAAGAATCTGCGAGTCCACAACAAAAAAGAGAGCGTTTTGCTGAATTGTGACGAAATTTTGCGTAAATGAAAAGCCAGTGGAGTTGGACTCTGTAGCCCTTTTCTTGGCTATTATAGCTCCTTTTATTTCTTGGTACTACTCATATTAGCAAATATGTTTCTAAACTATGCGAGTCTGAGGCATTCAGATATTCATAAGAGGGGAAAAAAAGATATATATATTTATCCTTTGAATTTACTTGCTTTTGCACAAGCTCTATGAAGAGGCGTCCATTGAGCCTTAGGAAAAGATTATGAAAATATCGACTGCTTGAAAATCATATTATTACAAGTGATAAACAGAACGGTAGTAGTGGAGAGTAAACATTATCCTCAACTCGCAACATATCCATTAGCTGAAGCATGACGCAATTCTGCAAAACGGCGATTTTACAGTACAAAGTCAGTGTAAATTTGATCTACTTTTTTCTTTGAGGATCGTCAGCCTCTTGCAACTTCTCGTCTGCTGACTTAAAACTTGCTATTTTAGTCTCGTTCTTTGTTGCCTGATAATATGCTTTTACTTCCCTCGTCGACGCCATTAAAGTACAATCGTCGAAATTTTCTTCTGTAAACATTCTTCAAACTCTTTTCTCCCTCTTCGTCAGAGTAATTATAGCTTATAACAACAATTGATTTAATTGTGCAGGTGGTAACAAACCCAAGTGCAGTTGGGGGATGCAGCTGTAAAAGCTCCTTCATGGTCAAATAATACCTTCGCACCGCCAACTTGCTATTACCTACTACTACCTTTGACATACAGATCATGTTCCTCTGTTTGTGAGGACCATATTGTAATTCTATGCCTCGTAATAAGTGTTGTACATCAAAGAGTAATCACTAATCAGTGTGTACCTATCCATTCTTGTGAAAGTTCCAATTTGTTAACAACAGAATCATAATAATGCAGTTAATGCTATAGTTCTTATATGATTTAATTACGCATGATTTATGGTCATAGAACTTGGTGGTGGCATTTTGTGGCTGCGATGTTGCTCGCGTACAGTGGCAGCAGCGATCGATGTTGTTAATACTGCTATGGTAGTTTTAGCCGTGGCGGTAGTTGCGGCAGCAGCGACGACGCTGGTGGTGGTATAAAGTACTGATACAAACTACTGATACATGAGTTCTGAAAGAGTTAGAGAAAGGATGGTAATGAAGATGCTAAAAGCAACTTTAGTTTGAACTTTTGTGAGTGTTATGCCTTAGATGGCTTTTTTAGTTTTTGATCAATTTTGTGGCTTGAGGGAATCTAGTTGCTCTTGAGTTCAAATAATGGAAAAGTATGCAATTGCTTGATTTGGGGCTACTAAAGAGGCTACTCATACATTCCAAATCAAAAAAGTAAATTATTTTCTCACACATTCCAAAAAATGCTACTCATACATTCCAAAAAAAAAAAAAAGTAAATTATTTTCTCTAAAGACCGTTTGGTTAGATGTAATTACAAATACAATGTAGTTAGATATGTATGCAGTTGAAAATACAGCAGTTGTAATTACATGCATCCTGTTTGGTTGGATGCAGTAAAAAGTACTGCAACTACAAATAATTTATTTGGTTGCATGTAGTTGAGAAATAATTTTTAAAATTTTATCATCTTATGTATATGATGGTGAGATTATTTCCAATGTAATATATATATATATATATATATATATATATATATATATATATATATATATATATTTTGTTTAAAAAATAATATAGGAGGTAAGCTTACCTTTTGTTTAAAGTTATTCTCTCAAACTGCTGTAGTTGAAACTGCGGCCAATTTGGGATAGTTTTAACTGCTGTAGTTGGGCCTCCTTCTGCAGTTCCTACTGCAGCAGTTGGAGTTAAATACATTAAACCAAGCACCGAATTTATATTTACATGCAGATACAACTATAGTGTAGTTGCAACTACATGCAACCAAACGGCCTCTAAGTACAGTTCTCACTGCAAATCCAACTGTAATATACAGATACAACTACACCAAATCAAATAAAATTTTAGGTTTGTGTGCAGATGCACTTACAATACAACTTGAAACGCAAGTAACCAAGTAGTTCCACAAGTGGATTTACCATAGACCATAGTGGAGCTTTGGAGACTCCGGTCTATAGAGCGGGTTCATGCAACAATTTCTCGTGAACCACCACCATCCCCACTACACGTGTAGTCACATCACATCACTCTCCAAAGCTCCCTCACCATTTTTGCACCACACCAAACACTACAATAAATTAAAAAACGAACCCCACAAATTTTTTTAAAAAAAAAGCTCATAGAGATACAAGAAGAAGAGAGATTCATCAACTCATTCTCAACAGGTTAAGCCCCTTACTATTCTCATTTTTTTTTAAAAAAAATCTTAATTTTTTTTCAATCACTATCTAGAAAGAAAAAAAAAAATGCAGTAATTAATTAATTAATTAATTAATTTTTAAAATTTTTCTTCTTCTTCTTCGCTTAGCAAAGCTATGCAGCAACACCAACAACAAAGCGATCCATTATGTGTAGTCCAAGCCCTAGAAGCCACCACGAAGAAGACGACGACGACGACGACGACGAAGACGAAGGGGGAAACCCTAGCGTCCCCCTCCCATGGACCGGGGGGGAGTAGCTCCCGCTGCACCCGCTCCCAAGCCGCCCCCAACTGGACCACCCACGAAACCCTAGTCCTCGTCAACGAGGTCGCCGCGCTCGACGAGGCGTGGTCCAAATCCCTCTCCTCATACCAGAAATGGAAGATCGTCTCCGACAACTGCGCCGAATCCGGCGTCGCTAGGGCTTCGAACCAGTGTAAGAGGCGGTGGGAGTCGATCCTCGGCGAGTATCGGAGGATTCGGCGGTGGGAGTGTAGGAATGGGGTGGGTTCTTATTGGGGGTTGGATGGTGGGAGGAGGAAGGGGCTAGGGTTGCCGATTTCGTTCGATCGCGAGGTGTTCGATTCGATGGACGCCGTTATTAAGGTCGACGAGGCGCATCCGGGGGCGGGGAACAGCGATTCGGAGGAGCTCATTGGCAATGCCGGGGGATCGGAGGCTCCGGTGGCTGCGTCCGATGCGGTGGATGCGGAAATGGCCGACGCGGACGCCAATGCCGATGAGGATTTGGGTATGATTGCTATTTCACTTTGAATTCAATTGTTTGATGTTGCATGATGTTAGATTCATGGTGCTGTAACTAGTTTCCGCATTGTTAATTATTTCGCAGCTCACTTTTATAATTGGAAATTTTTAGATTTGCATATGTAGAGAATCCAAATCATATCCATCTCAGCTACCTTTAGGTAATATGATGGATGCTTTTGTGTTATATCTGTGTAGACATAGCAAGTGTAAGTGTATATATATATATACACACACATTTGCATTGACACGTGCGTCATTCGTATAAGCGGAACACGTTGCATGTTGCATGTATGCACACATATATGCACGCGGCACACGTACATTTCGTTTGCTATTGATACATTCGTTTGTATGTAGGAAGGCGCGTGGAACGGTGGGCATGCACGCGTTCATGTGTTGTCCAAATGTTTTGGAAAATTCTTGCTGTCGTTGAACCATTTCTATCTATATATTTAGATTGAGCTCTTTACCCTCTATGATCCGTTTGACAGGTTGTTCATATATTGGAAAAGAAAAGTAGAAGAAGAAGGCACAATCCTAAGAGCACTTAAGAGGTCATAACAAAAATAGCGGAAGTGAGATTATTTACCCTATGCCTGCGAATAGAATCATCGTAATCTAGCATCATGTATGAATGTATGGGTGTGCAACTTGCTGTTGTTGATCTTGCAGGGTGCTTAAAAGTAATACGATATTTAGCCGTACTTGTTTCAGCTCGATTTAACTTGATCATTATGTAGTTCAGAATACAACACTTAGTTGTTCGGAACTTAATTGTTCGTAGTGGTTTCCTTTTAGGATTTGTGGTTTAAGTGCCATTAAGATGAAACTCGCAATAATCATGTGGCTTGTTAAAAGTTAGTGTAAATAAGGGTAGTAGTTATCAATCCCCTATTACGTACGTTTAATGGTTGTCACGTGCTCAATGTTAATGGCAATTTAGCGGCAAGTCCTAATGATCAACCGAGCAGTAACCTCTTGACAATAAAGTGTATTGTATTCTCTCTGATTTCTTCTTGGATGGTGAGATCATAAGAAAGTCTTTCTTTGCACGTTTAAATAAGTGAACGTAATTATCTTTTCTTACTAATGGATCTTTCTCTTAGCATTATATATTTGGTTTCTCTTGTAAAACTTTTGACCGTAGTTCGCGCTTATTGATGTTTCCTCCCAGATTCTGACGATGAAACAAATGCCGAGCCTCAGAGTAACCCAGAGAAGGCGCAAGAACTAGCCATTATGCTGCAGGAAAGTGCTCAGCACATACACTCTATATTAAAAAGAGAGCTCGCCGAATATCCTAGTCCGGACCGCTCCCGTGCAGATTTGCCGGGGCCCAATTCTACAGAGGTCGAGTTCGTGAGGAGACAAGCCGATGAGCTGATCAAAACCTTCGGGGGACTTGTCAACAATCTGAATCAATTCTGCGACCTGATTAAGGACGACGGATACGATGGAATCATATCTATGAACTAAATATGATTGTGTTTTAGCTCATTAACTAGTTTTAAGTATTTCCATTCCCAGCTTTTCGACTATTAGTATGAAGCAGCTTAGTGATGTTTTGGTCCTGTATAGAATGTTGCAGTGGAGATTCTCTCTCCTCATGAATTGTGTGTGAGATCAAAATGGTGTAAATTTCCATTTTGTGCTCCTCACTAGGTTTCCATTATGGTCTTTTCTTAATCCAAACAATATGAGAGAAAATTAATTTCTTTTTTCTTTCTTTTCTTTTTGTCGAAACAAAGCATTAGAGGTTGTAATGTGGGCCATGGCTACTGTACTTTTCCATTTCATTAATTTTTTATTCTAATCTTATTTGTTTAAATTTTTATTGTTTATTCATAAAAGTAAATTTCAGGTAACATTGGGTAGGTAATTATTCAATATTTAAATAGCTTATAATAATATTATCATATAAAAAACAAAAAACGCCAATACTGGGCTAGGCCGTGTTAACCAACAACTAAAGGGCCTTACTTACCACACGTGATGATGCAGTGTTATTTGG
Source organism: Puya raimondii (assembly GCA_016920855.1). NCBI lineage: Eukaryota > Viridiplantae > Streptophyta > Magnoliopsida > Poales > Bromeliaceae > Puya > Puya raimondii. Next base: position 216,957,373 of record JABWPP010000050.1, read on the forward strand.
GCCGAGCTCAACGAGTAATGGGCCTTGGAGTTAAAAGATGGACAAAACTTTTATGGGGATGGTCCCAATAGTGAGACCATTTCATCTATCGTCCATCATGTGAATGAGAACGGATCTCAAAGCACGATGGACGGTGGATGGAACCTCTCATTATGGGGATTGTCCCCACAAAATTTCGTTCCCCTCGTGAGGTTCTCTGTGTGTCTGTCTCTGTGTGTGTGTGTGTGTGTGTGTGTGTGTGTGTGTGTGTGTGTGTGTGTGTGGGTGTGTGCGGTTTGTTTGGGTTTTTGTGGGAACTCGAACTCGCTTTAGTTCGATTGCTGCATTAAAGTTTGGATTTTGATGAGATATGTAGAAATTTTTGCTTGTTCTAGGTTGTCTCCGAATGAGGTTAGAATTGAACCCTTCCAATGGGCTCGCTTTACTTCGATTGCTACATAAAAATCTAGTGTTCGTTGAGTTTTTAGGAATTTTTGCTAGAAATATGAGAAAAAAGAAGGTTGAGTTTTAGGGTTTCTGATAAATTTGGTCATCAGTGGGATTTAGTGGCTCTTCGTCTTTCTGGTTGTAGGTAATGTTGAAAGAATTTGAATCTGTTGGATTAATGCCATGATTGGTTTAAATTGTAACTTAATCTCTTGATGTTTAGATTTGCACTTGAAAGTTTTATAAACTTATCATGTATGCTTCCCCACTGAGATATTATCCTATATTTAATTAAAGCCCAAAAATGTAACATGGCATATGTTGTTCCTTGCATATTCTCGACTTGAAGGTGTTTTGCAGTTTGAATGTGTCGTAATAATATACATACTAATTCAAACAATTATATATCGTTTTGTACTTAAAAGTGTACTTTTTTTGTCATTAAATTTTATAATTAAACTTACTTTGTTCCCTAATCCACAGAACTTCGAGTCTCTGGAATCTACTGAAAATAATCAGGGTTGTGACGAGAAAGCATCGGTAATTTCTAATGGCAAGGGTGGGAGGTGGGAAAGAGTGACGTTTAAGATTGTTGTTTCGTACCACGGTGGGTCTTTTGATGGGTGGCAGAAGCAGCCCGGCCTCAACACTGTTCAGGGGTGAGATAAGTATGATAATAAATAATTTGCTGGCTTAGATTAATATCTGAAGGTAATTCTGATTTTCTTCTTTCTATTTGTGAAGATTGGTGGAAAAATCTCTTGGAAAGTTTGTCGATGAGAGGAAAGCTAAACAACTTAAGGAAAGATCTCTGCCAGTGGAAGGTTGTGCTGACGTGGCTGGGCGCACGGACAAAGGGGTGACTGCTCTTCAGCAAGTTTGTTCATTTTGTCAGTTGAAAGATATTATATTTCCATTTTGGTGTTTTGTTTATCCATTCCACCTATGCCTTATCCTACATTTTTTTTTTATATATATATATTTAGCATTAGGATTATGATATTTGATGGGATGATGAATTATCTTGATGGTCTCTTTGATCATGTAAGTGGATTGGGAATAAAGCATGTGGTCTAAGAGCTTGTTTGGATGCATGATTATCTTATTCAACATGTCTTTCTGGTTTACTAAAGATGCATGTTCTAATTGGTTAATTAGGAGTTTGAAAATATGTCTGCAACACTAGCATATACAACATATTACATCATTTTTCTCATAATATGGTAGATTACCCCAGGAACCCACTATCCTGAGATGTTGGAATTATCTTAGATTTCACGATAGCTAAAATTTAAACTCGTAGTTTGTAATTGCAAAGGAGAAATCCCATGCCTACAAGTTATCATTGGATAACTGTCCTCACATCCAAACAGGCCCTATATGCTGCAAGGATATGCAAGTTGTCATTGAGCTAAGCCTAGTAGTCACTTCCAACATTTTCTTCTTAATGCGCACATAAATATATATGGAGAAGAAACTTCTTGCTGATTTAAATAGCCTAGGGCATGGATGTAGTCATTTTAGAGAAGTCAATGGGCTGAGCTCGGCTCAGGCCTGATTCTGGCCTTGTCCAACCACTTGTCCTACTTCGTGATTTCAGATACATGGAGAAAGGATGTAGAAAGTAGAGACATAATGGATGCTGTAAACGAAGCTGCTCCAGAAAAGCTCAGAACTTTACTTGTTTCAAAGGTAGTGCTTTACTTGACTAACGCTCTTTCTTCTAAATTTTCAGGCGTTGATCACCTCATGCACTTTCGCTAGTTTTGAGAAATTTTGATAGTTTAATTTGTGCCAACTCTTTCCATCATGTTAAGGTTGACCTTCTTTATGTAGTAATATCTGTTCTTTGACTTGTCCAATTGAATTATGTTGGGTGCCACTGCAGGTTTCACGGGAATTTCATCCTAACTTTTCAGCCAAATGGAGGAGATATTTTTATATCTTTCCGCTCGATGGAGAAGAACCCCAAATTGACAGTAGCGGAAGGGAGTTTTCAAAGAGTGCCGATTGTTCGGATAATGATGAATTGGATGGACGACCTAGATTAGAACAAGAAGAACAGTCTGTTACTTCATTGAATGGGAATGGAGACGATTCTGAGGATAACACCAGTACGAAACCCAAAAGCTTCTGTGTAAGCAAAGTTAACCGACTTATTCAGCGGCTTGAAGGGAAGTCCTTGTCCTATAAGATGTTTGCACGTGATACACAAGCTGCAAGAAGCACGTAAGGGCTATGATCCTTTATCTGTCTTAATGGAAAATGTTTTGAAACCAGTTTATCAACATCAGGAATCAAAACAGTATAATTTATCTCTCATGACCCTTTTGCAGCGGACCACCCACGGAGTGCTTCATGTTTCATTCTCGAGCTGTGGAAACCAAGCTACCTTGTGTCAATGAGGTTATGCTTATATCCTGATTGATCCGAGGGAGGGAGGGAGAATTTTTTTTGATTATCTGCATATATAAGAGGACAACCTGGATATTTTAGGGGCTGATATTTATATAGAAGAAGCACATAGAGGCTTATTGTATGCGGAACACGTTACGGAAAGTACCACTTAAATACTAAATTGATCTCTGTTTGTAGGATGACGGAGGTGCCATGAGAGTGATGTGTGTTGAATTGGTTGCGAACCGGTTCTTACGCAAGGTAATAAAATATTGACATGATTAATCTGTATCTTTGATTTGTCTGGAAGATATTAAAAGCTGAAATTTTAAGCTTTTCGTCCACTGTAACCGGTTTGGTGTACTTTAATGACAAGCCGTTAGTGCTTCTCCAAACAGCTTTACTCTAACAGCATGTCTTCAAAAGCTGTAGCCTGGCCAAATATTCCCTGAATCCTACAGTCAGTTCAGATTCTTAAGAATATTTGAGCTTAGTAATAAGTCTTATAAGGTCTTTTCATGCGGTGTCCTTGTAGATGGTCAGAGTGTTGGTTGCGACCGCCATAAGAGAGGCTGCTGCAGGTGCAGATGATGATGCTTTGCTGAACCTGATGGATGCTACATGTAGACGCGCTACGGCTCCTCCTGCTCCCCCTGAGGGCCTTTGTCTTGTTGATGTTGGCTATGGAGAATTCAAGCAAGAAAACTGTTTGATTATTGATTAGGTAAAACTCTCTCTTTCAGTTGAAGTTTTCGAAGAAGTTCATTAGTCAAACAAGCTCTTCATTAATCCTGATAAGCAATTCTAAGTTACAATGCTGAAAGATGTTTGTCTCAAATTACCTGCACATCTTTAAACTTTCTTCAAATACTCTTCTTACAGGTAAATTGTGCGCGCGATCCTTATTCTTTTACCGCAGCTTCAGTTTGGTTCTTAACCTCTAAATTGTTACAATTGGGTCCCTAACCTCTGTAGGTCGCTTTCGCAGGCAATTACGCGGATATCTCTGTCCTCTTGTGGCCCTAGCCGAGAAATTTAATAAAAAAAACAAAGATTGGAAAGGTCGGGTACCTAGTTGTAACAATTTTTTAGTTCAGAAACAAATTGAAACCACTTAGCAGGCAATGCTAACCTCCATTTTGTTGTATTCAGGTACATGAGTTTCAGAATACCGTGTTCGTCCCTCACGAGCTCGTCCATCTTCGATTGATTGTTCTCATCTCGTCCGTCGATCTAGAAAGTGATTAAATTCTTTGTTATACGGAACCCACCATTTAATGATGATTAGGTGTAGTGATTGTTATATTTATGATGCAAATGCAGAGCCTCTTTCGTTTTCGGCATATCTTTGTAATAAAACTAAAGATGCTAAAGAAAATACAATTTGTTATGTACTGTGTTGAAGCTGTAATGCATCTTCTTTTGTGGTTGATTTTTTTCGCTTGTCGGTGCACCATCCCACCTCTTTTATGTATTGAATAAAAGAAAAAGTTGGATGACAATGTCAATGAAGGATTTGCTAATTTGTTTTTCTTTATTTGTATCCGTGTTAATGTTGCTAAAAAGCACATTCAGCATTTTCATTTGGTATTATGAGGGTACAGGTTTTAATCATTAGAATAGTTATATGCCTGATAATGATTTGGCTTTCTGAGAATGCAACCTTCTTATAAAAAAGGTTAGGTTATTACTGCAGTGGAATGTTGAAATAAGCTTATGCAGTAGTAAGCAGCTTTTGAAAGAATTTAACCAAAAAAAATGTTGCTTTTTTGAACTCAAAATACTATTTCCACTCATTACCATCATTGACATTATCATGCTTAATTATCATGTAAGTTATAATTATTTATTATTATATCACCCTCGGATGCTCCTCGTGCAGCGTATTGCCCAAAGCATGGGAAATGTGGACACCACAAAACATAGCTAAAACTAGTCTTCTAAACAAAATAGTAATTTGTTGCGTGAACCAAAATCTAAATAAAAAAAGAAAAAAGAAGAAGAAACAAATACATGAGACACGCACGTCTCAACAAACTCCCGAGAACGAGTCTTACAAAATTACATGGCATTTTTACTATGTCTTGTTCTTAGAAAGATACTCTTTATATGCGGGTATTGTACGCGATGAGCAATAAACTAACCATTTAAATCGTCTTAATAAACTCTTCTTCATTGTGAGACGGACTAATTAACCATTCAAACTACTTTATTAATACTACTTTAATCGCATGCGAATCCAAATACAATGTCTGGATCAGTGCATTCGAATCCAACTATTGCAACTAAAACTCTACGAGGAGGTTGAATTGCAGGAGTTTGTAGTTCAAACTGTTACTATTGACGAAAAATCGAATCACAAAACATATAAAGACTTATTTAAGAAACCACACAAACTACAATCAAATTTGAATATTAAGTATAAATATGACGAACGATAGATTAAATAACGTGCGTGGCAAGGGACTTACCTAAAATATTTAAGTTATGAAAGGTTTTTTTTTATTTGTGGGCCGGCCTTAGATATCTCTGTGTACAGCTCAAATATTGCAGGAAAAATACGACGTGGACGCGCCAAAGTGGACTCCGCCAACTCCCTCAGCCCCATTCGCCCCCATAATCCCCTCCCCAACGTTACCCCCCCCAACCCCGGGAAAAAAAAATATATATATATATATGCGGGGCAATCTCACACCCTACGTTCCGCCCAGGGAACACGTGGCGAGCATCGAGAGTAGCGTCCGCATAAGATTTTATATGCGGACTCGCTCCTTCCCCCCCTCGAAACGTACGCACACTCTATTCTTAGACCTTCACGTCGTCGTCGCTCTCTCTCTCTTTCCCTTCGCCATGTCCTCATCAAAACCCACCTCCTCCTCCTCCTCCCACCTCCCCCAACCCTAACCCTAACCCTAACCCTAACCCTAGCTCCCCCTCCTCTCCTCTCCGCCATGGCCGTCCCCGGCGCGCCGTGGCTCCTCCTCCTCCTCCTTGCCCCGTCCCTCGCCGCCGCGGCGCTCTCGGAGGCCGACGCTCTCATCGCCTTCAAATCCACCCTCTCCGGCAACGGCGCCTCCGCCGCGCTCGCCAGCTGGGTGGGGGGCCCGAGCCCTTGCAGCGGCAACAGAACCCTGTGGAGGGGGGTCCTCTGCGACGACGGGGGCCACGTCCAGGGGCTCCAGCTCGAGAACATGGCCCTCTCGGGAGCGCTCACCCTCGACCCCCTCGTCGACCTCCCCGCGCTCCGCACCCTGAGCTTCAAGAACAACAGCTTCGGGGGCCCGATCCCCGACCTGGCCAAACTGGGGGCCCTCAAGATGATCTACCTCTCGCGGAACCGCTTCTCGGGGCCGATCGCCGACGAGTTGTTCGACAAAATGCGGAGCCTGAGGAAGGTGCACCTCTCGCACAACGCCTTCTCAGGGAGCATCCCCACGTCCGTGGCGGGGCTCTCGAAGCTTCTGGAGCTAGGGTTGGACGATAACGCTTTCGAGGGGACGATCCCGGATTTGGAGCAAAAGGGGCTCACGTTCGTGAATTTGTCGCATAATCAATTGGAGGGGCCGATTCCGAAGGGACTCGGTAGGTTTAATGCAAGCATGTTTGAAGGTATATATACATAAGCCCTACCTCTTCTCTCCTCTGTTCAATTCCGCAGCTCGAAATTTGGAAATAAATTCAATTATGCAAAATAATTAGTTTGTTCGAGGAAATATGTTATCAGAGTTAAATTTCGCGGAATATATTTTAGATGTGAGAGTTGCGTGCTGACGACAGTTAATTGATTGAGATGTATTGATTATTTGGTATCTGGTGAAATTCAGGTGGACCCAAGTTTTGTTGCTTAAGAGAAAAACATCTTTGTAAAGGGAAAGGGAAAGGGAAAAACAAATCATATGAAAGAGAGAAATTTTTGTTTAAGTCATTGGCGAAATATTAACATATTACTTGAATATTCTATACATTTAAGATGAGTAGTAGTATTTAGCTCTGAAGGCACTCATAGAAATTTAATACGATATAATTGGTGATTGCCGTATGAAGGAACCAATTGTGGATTTTTAAGATAAATTAACTATGTGAACATAGGAAAAGAATATATATATAAAGAGAAAAATATAAATAGGAGAATTGCATCAAATTTTTTTTTTTTAAAAAAGGTAGAACTGATTATGTAGCTTTCTGAACCATAGAATGCGAATTACAAGTGGTGATCTTTTATTTCCTATGAAGTAGATAGTTTAGCTAAATGACGTTAAAAACCTCAAATCCAATACTTTAGGGCTTAGTACTTGAAATTTTGAGCCTAAATGTCTCGATTGATTTGTTTGTTAAATTTTATATCTAAATCTCTCTCTCTCTCTCTCTCTCTCTCTCTCTCTCAACTTTGTAGGGAACAAAAATCTTTGTGGCCCGCCGCTCGATGTAGCCTGCGATATTACGCAATCACAATCGCCACGGTCACCAGCGAAGAAGAAGATATCGCCCACCTTGCTAGTGGTAATCATTGTAATAGGCGTCTTGGCACTACTATCAATTGTAGGCTTATTCGTGTTCATACTCGGCAGTCGCCGCCGCCGCCAACTCGACGAAGCCAATTTGGTCCACCTCCAATCCACCAAAACCAAAAAGTTCGATGCCCCAGAGGCCGATCGGGGGGCAGCAGAGCACCGCGGGGGTGCCGCAAAGAAGGCCCATAAGGAAGATCATGGAAAGTTGGCGTTTGTCAGGGACGGGAGCCAGAGGTTTGAGATTGAGGATTTGCTTAGGGCTTCAGCTGAAGTTCTCGGGAGTGGAAATTTCGGATCTTCCTACAAGGCCACCTTGTTCGATGGGCCGTCGGTAGTCGTGAAGAGGTTTAAGGAGATGAATGGGGTTGGTAGAGAGGATTTCCAAGAACATATGCGGAGGCTCGGGAGATTGTCTCACCCTAATTTGCTGCCTTTAGTGGCCTACTTGTATAGAAAGGAGGAGAAGCTTTTGGTTACTGATTATATTCCGAACGGGAGCTTGGCGCATATGCTACATGGTAAGTTTCTACAACCTGAAATGCTTTTCCTCTCTCTATAATTTTTTATGTTGGTGATAGTTTATGAGCATATTCATGCATGAAAAAGTGGTTTATATCTAGGCTAATTGCTTGCATGTATTAATAGTAAAATTTTTGAAACATTTAGCTTTTCAATCTCCTTGTTATTTTGAAATATGTGAGGTAGTCGATCCAGATCCGTGCATTGCTATATTTTGTTGACAAGTTTGTTAGGCGCTGTTGCATCGTATAATACTCCTCTCCCTTCATCGAATGTTGTTGTTTTAGTCATGATTTGGTGAACCTAGTTAAATGGTTAAACTCGAACAAGAGATCGAAGCTAGTAAAAGAAAGTTTTGTGTATTCGTTATGCTGTCCACAATATACATTGCATATAAGTTTTACATTGGCACTAACATGTAAAATGCCGTAGGCAATCGTGGCTCGAACCTCCCACCGCTCGATTGGCCGGCGCGGCTTAAAGTGGTCAAAGGCGTGGCAAGAGGCCTCGCGTACCTCTACGAGGAACTCCCAATGCTAACCGTGCCACACGGCCACCTCAAGTCCTCGAACGTCCTTCTCGACGATTCCTTCGAGCCCATTTTAACAGACTACGCCCTTTTGCCGGTCATGAACCGATCCCACGCTTCCCAAGTCATGGTGGCGTTCAAATCCCCAGAATGCGCCCACCATGGAAAACCATCCAAAAAGAGCGATATATGGAGCTTCGGCATTCTCATACTTGAGATATTAACTGGCAAGTTCCCCGCCAATTATTTGAGACAAGGAAATGCAGGTACCGATCTCGCGAGCTGGGTTAACTCGGTCGTAAGAGAGGAGTGGACTGGTGAAGTGTTTGATACTGCGATGAAGGGGACTAAGAATGGCGAGGGGGAGATGCTAAAGCTTTTGCAGATCGGGCTCGGTTGTTGCGAGGTGGATGTCGAGAGGAGGTGGGAGTTGGGTGTCGTGCTTAGCAAGATCGAACAGTTGCGAGAAAGGGAGAGTGATGGTGAGAATTCGTCGTTCGACGGAGAGGGAGGGTATTCGTCGAAAGGAATGACCGAAGATGACTTCTCTTTCTCGACAAATAATTGAGGAAATTTCCTCGAGATTCAGGTTCGGAGGATAAATGGTGGGATGATTTTTCATCTATATTGATTGGGGCATGTAAAGTGATAGATTTGTTGAAGGGAAAAACAAAAACAAAAGAAAAAGAAAAAAAAAAGAAAAGAAAATTTGGGGGTTGAAATAGGATGTAAAACTAAATTCTCTCTTTTTTGCAAGCATATTCTGCTTCTACTTCATTTTGTTGTTAGAATAAAGAGATAAATGAGTGTAGGGGGACCAAAATGAACCCAAATAGCTGTAATAATGCCGAAGATATATGTATGTGCTAGCTCAATAATTCTTATATGATGATTTATTTATTAAAAAGAAAATATGGCTTCTGCAGTTCTGCTTTCCTGCATCATCATATGTTATCTTTGTTTGTTGCTTAAAAAAAAAAAAAATCAAACTACTAGCTGTTCTGGCCCCGCGCGCTCACTCCAACGAGGAAGCCTATATTGTTACGGTTGCACCACGTTATTAATAACAAGTCAATCATATTCTTTTAAAAATATATATATATAATAAAAATATTTTTTATATAATCATGATAATATATATATATATATATATATATATATATATATATATATATATATATATATATATATATATATATATATATATATATATATATATATATATATATATATCATGTCACCAATATACTTGTTGTATTTTAAAATATTTTCACCATAACCCGGAATAAAATAAAATAAAATAAAATAGATACATCTACCGGATCCACTAAATAAAATAAAATAGCTAGATCTGACCGATCCACTATAAAACGGGCGAGAGTTGCTTTTGATCATCTCCCAAATCCTTGTGGCGCGCGCCTTGGTGTGAAATTGAGTGAGAGAGGGCACCTCTCCAATTTGGCGTTAGAGTAACGACCGACCATGGGTTCAGAAAAAGAGAGGAAGAGAGGGGGCGGAGGAGGAGGAGAAGGAGGAAGGTGGAGGCAAATATTTATTTATTTTTGCTGTAATGTTTTTTATTTTTCTTTTTCTTTTTCTTCCCCTTATTTTCTGTTTTGTTCAGCAGGGAAATGATTAACGAACTAATTGTTCTTCGAGCTGATAAGAGCGAGACGGCCGCTGGGTCGTCTCCCACCATTTCCTGATCCGGTGCAATTTCTTCAAATTAACCTTCAGAGACCGAAGGTCTAGCTGTTAGTTTCTTCTTAATTTTCTACCTGCAGTTCTTGCAATTCTTTGGAAATTTCTATCTTTCTGAACATCTCCTTTTTTTTCTTTTTTTTTTATATATTATCTGCATGTGTTCTTTTCTTTCTTTCTTTGTTCTTTCCTTCTCCTTTTCGGCAAAATTAATAGAGCTCGAGAACACGTTCTCGTGGGCGAGAGACGGCGAAATGCCGAGTTCCTGTCATTCCATTGCAGTGGTAAACTCAGAGGAACTCCACGGGGAACAGTGGATTTCTCCGCCACTGGACTGTTCCTCCTTCTCCCCCCAGGTCCAACACCAGGTGTTGCTATATGGTATGTCCATATTGACGGGTTAAGATTTAACCCGATCCACATGGAAAGTCGATACGTTGGCTATTCAGTTGGTATGTTTTCGCTGCCCATTAATTCCAACATCAGGAATCACAAGATGGTACGCGCGCGCTTGTGTGTGTGTCTAACATATATATATATATATATATATATACAATTTGTCCAAAATGATCTTGAGAGGAGTACAAAGGTCTATTTATTGTACATATTATTCTAGCAATCTTTGCACATTTCTATTTATTTATGTGAAGATCTCTCTCTCTCTCTCTCTTTCTTTCCTAATCCTTGTGGACAAAATTAATAGAGCTCGAGAACACGTACGATCTCATGGGCGATAGGCGAAGAAGTGCCGAGTTCCTCTCACTCCATTGCAGTGGTGGACTCAGATCGAGGTTGGCCGTGAGGAAGGGCTTATTTCTTCGTCGCAGCTCCAGATATTCCAAGAATCAGAAGATGCATGGTACGTGCGCGTGTGTGTATATACATAGAGTACAGTGATTTTTCTGTGTCATAGTACTGCTTAATTACTTACTTTCATTCGTTGTTTATATACATACATATATATATATTCAGATCTAAACGTAATCTTCCCGGACGTATCACCTTGGAGGCCTCCAACAGTTGGCGGTGAACAAAAGATTAATGAGTACAAGAATGAGGAGTTAAATAGTTCGTACGTGCATGCAAACTGTGCAACGTTCAAACAAGTTGGAATGGTGAAGCATGCATCTTTAATTAAGCTTCACAATGGACGAAAATGTGATCAGTGAAAAAAACAAATAAATAAATTTGCATGGTATGAAGAAGTATCGCTCGTTGCAAAGGAATGATCGATGTCGCAATTTTGTTTTTAACTTTTCTGTTTTTGGAGGTGATTTGATTTTTCCTAATATATACATCTTCCAGTTAGAATACGTACCCCATTTCGTCCAGTTGGAAAACATGAGAGAAGCTGCAGGAACTTCTCATGCTGAAATCTGAATCAACTTCTTTTTAACTCTTCCTCATCAGCTTGAAAAGGAATTAAAGTTCTTTCAGATTCTAAAGCATGCAGATGTACGTCAAAACATATATCCAGTCATGGAGAAATTAATATATCATATGCTTAAGTGTACATCCCAGAGAGATTCCAAACATGCACGTCCCCTTTTGGGCTTTGGCATTAATTATCAAACGAAAAAAAAAAACAAAAACAAAAAGAAAAATATAGTTGATAAGGCCCTCCTCATATACGAATGAACAAGTTATATATATATATATATATATATATACGGTTACACTCCTTTTGGTCGTTAAGCGAGCAATATTGGTCATTATATATTGTTCTTCAGAAAATCGATCTCGTAGAAAGTATATAATGCAAAGAATATATATAAACACCCCTACTCATGTATATATATAATGGATATAAAAGGTACGTGAAATTTATAAATAAGGTAAGGTGACAGCTAGATAAGGATTTAGCCTATTATTATATAATATATATGAAAATTTAACCCATTCTGATCTGCTTCTACGCACGAGCGAACAGCTGCAGCCCCGTTGCGACAAGAATGGTGTTTGGGCTGTGTGCGGTGATGGAATCTAGCTAGCAGTTTGCATTTTCAGAATCCATTGCATGCCTTCCTCCTCGCGTGCCTCAATCCCCATTGATCATACTTCACCGGTAATGAACCCTTATAACTATTTCATGTATAACCGATCGACTCTCCCTAGCGTAAGTGGCAAAGAATTTGATGGTTGTTATACGAGATCCCAAGTTCGAATCCTAGTTGATTCATATTCTAGCTGAGTTTATTTCTAAAACAAAATAAACGAAGCGGATAGCATGTTAATTACCTTTCTCTCTCTCTCGGAAAAAAAAAACAAAAAAAAAAAACACTATTTCATTTATATGTCCTTCACATTTGTGATGCATTTTTTTGTAGTCATCCTTATTCTTTTGCAAAATGTGTCATGTTTTTGATGTCGTTAGCATGCCGATTGGTGCCGGATCGAGCCATCGACCATGGTGTAGCTTTAAATTAATTTGCTTGTTGTATGTGTGTGATTTGAACCTTGTCATTGAATTTTGCGAGCCAAAAATCCCCAAAAATATATCGCCTTAAATTTAAATTAAATTTATGATTAAAATTTAAGACAAACAGTTAAATTTGCAACAGGAAGATTAATTTAGAATTTTAAAATAGAAGTTAAATTTAAATAAATATTTAAATTTTAGTCTTAAATTTCAATACAAATTTGTAAATTTAAAATTTTCTGTTGGATTTAAATTTATAAATAAAATTCAAGATATGATATTAGATTCCTGATTTCAATTCAAATTTTAGTTAAAATTCAACTCTAAAAACACATTAAAAAATTAAATTTAGGAGCAAATACAGCCTTTTAGATCTCCTAACGGTAGGCGACTTCAAAATAGGCTGGAATAAAAAAAGTGAGATTTAATAATAAGTTATTAATTGTTTAGCCAATTTTTGTAATTAAAATGACTTCATATTTATAACTTTTAGTTCTTCACTTTTATCCAACCAAACATGTCCTAAAACAGATTCATCTGAATTGGCCGATTTGGCTGCTCCGTTAAACCGACTGGTTTAGCATGATTTTTTGTTCTATTTTTGCAGGTAAAAGTAAAATAGTTTTTACAGAAACTAAAGTACTGAACCGGCCATTAATTGCACTGGGTCGTTGCAAACCCGGCCAATTAATTAATGTGTAATTAACAAAATTATTCTTATAATAATTACGTTTTTTAAGAGAGAGAATTTTAAAAAAACATTAAAAATGAGATATAGTAAACCTAAATTCGAGCAGGTATCCTAGTAAGATTACGAATGACAAGTAATCCAACTTCACTAGGATTAGAATTGGAGTACGTACTTGCTGTAAGTAAATATCAGCGGTGATGATCTCTCCTATTCTTTATATATATATATATATATATATATATATATATATATATATGAGTTAGGCTAGAATACTTGTGGAAGTACCGGGGCTCCGGTACTTCCACGTCGTTTTCGATGTTGGGACTTCCGAATCGACGATCGGCTCCGTTAAACTTGATCTAGAGTATTTGAAGTATCTAGAAAATAAATTTCGTGATTTTTCGATATCATTTGCCTGGTGATCGAAAGGGCTCAAAATCAGCAATTTCAATGGTCGTGGTGAGCCGTTTGCAAGTTTAACGGTGTAGAAATATCCAAATCACGTAAAATTTTGATAGAAAATTTTTTATACTATATAAAACAAGATCAATATCTTTGATCTAAAATTTTAGAGTCATATTATCACATTTTGTGAGATTTTTATTTTCAGCCATTGATTTTGAGCCCTTTCGATCACTAGGTAAATGATATCGAAAAATCGCAAAATTTATTTTCTAGATACTTCAAATACTCTAGATCAAATTTAACGGAGCCGATCGTCGATTCGGAAGTCCCAACATCGAAAACGACGTGGAAGTACCGGAGCCCCGGTACTTCCACAAGTATTCTAGCCTAACTCTATATATATATATATATCTATTTGTTAGATTATACTATTCAACCAACAATCTACTCAATTTTAGAGAATCATTATCATCCTAACCGCACATTCCTTTATCAATAGTATAGTAGCCTAATTATATATATATATATATATATATATATATATATATATATATATATATATATATATATATATATATATATATGTTTTTCTCGTGGCAGAAGTTCTTCTTGTTCCTTGGAGACATGCCGGAGACGTACTCCTACAAGGTGCTTGCAGACGACGAGGCAGCTGCTCACTTGGAAGAGCCGGCAATTCCCTCATGGTCTTCTCTGTCCTTCGGCATCACGTTACACGTTCGCAACGTCATGAAGAATATCGACGAACGCGGGGTAAGACCCATCGTCTACGTCGACCCTCCTTTCGAACGGAATCTGAAGTTTCAGTGTGCGCGCCTGTGTCGCGACCGCGAAAGTTTCCGCGACGACGCGGTTTCCAGGGAGGCGTCTAAAATCATCACTTCCATATTGGATACGCTGACGGGGGATGTAGTGCCGCCGGCCACGCGGGAGGCCATCGCGGGTGCCTTCGGCCGGCTCGCCTGTCGGATGTTACGCGACGGGCGCTACGTGCGGTGCAGAAAGCCTCCGACGACCGTGGCGATCGTCGTCTTCTCTACCTCTCCGATGATTTCGCGCCTGCTGTCGAGGTCGGCGGAGCCTGCATCCGAATCGACGATCAGGTCGCTGGAGCGCTGCCAGCTGATCCCTTCAGGAATGCCGGAGGAGGAGACGTGCCTGATCTGCCTCGCAGAGATCCCTGCCCGGTCGGCCGTCGCTCGCTTGCCCTGCTGCCATTTTTTCCATGACGAGTGCATCGTTCCGTGGCTGCGCATCAACCGCATCTGCCCTCGCTGCCGTTTCGTCTTGCCCAACTGATCTCAAATTAAGCGGCGCACCCGCCGCCAGCATTGCTGGCTGTCAGCAACATCTTAACTGGTATCTTTTTGGTCCATCTTTCTGAATAGGGCGTGTTGTATAGGGTATCATGAGGAATTTATTTTAATTTTGTTAGGATTTTTGTGTTGATTGATCTTATTATAGAGGGAAAAGGATTAATTTATTTTTGTGTTGTTAAGGATGAAAATCAAATTGTGAAGAAAAAATAAATGTCTGTGATGGATAGTGGAGGGCTTGCGTCGTTAGGCCTGAGCCCGTAGCCCACTAGTGACATTTGCCGGGGAGTGCGGGGAGCAGAACCCCCACGCTACGGATCAGATTAGAAACCCGTTAAGGATTTTTTTTTCCGTTTCGTTTTACTCTAGAGGCGACAGATGATGATTGTGTTATGAACATTGTATTCCTTTTTTTTTTCGTTCGACAGTGAAGCTCTCTCCTTCTTCGCCCATGATTTTTTTCTGTAAACAAATTTTTACGTAGATCTGTGTGTTATTTATTTTTCTATTCATGGTTTGTCTATTTCAAGTTCGCTATTTTCATTTTTGTTTGTGCACTCATCGTAAAAATAAGCTGAAGATTTTGAAGTTTTGGATTAATCTCAGCTCTTTTAATATGTTGTCGTAGCAGGATTTATGCTTCTCTTTTCACTTAGTCATGTCACATTCTGATCTCAATCGGTTCTCAGTTGTTTTAGCCAATCCGATTTTGTTGACAAAACGCAATAAATAAATTTCATGAGATTGTCGAGAATCTTACCACTACATTAAAAGATAATCCTAAGTTTTTGGATTCGTCCGAGCAGTAGGCATCAAAATTAATCGCAAATTAATCCTTTTCACTCTATAATAAGATCAATCAACACAAAGATCCTAACAAAATTAAAATAAATTCCTCATGATACCCTATACAACAAGGTCATCCAAACCCTCTTACATATCTTACTATTTTTTGTACCGTTGCAATCTTTTATACTTTAACAATTTTAGAACCACCGACCGTCCTTAGCGCAAGTGGCAAAGGGCTTGATGGTTGGTACCCGACGTTTCGAGTTCGAATCCTAGTTGATTCACATTTTCAGTCAAATTTATTTCTATACGAAATAAACGAAGCGGGTGACGTGCTATCTTTCTCTCAAAAAAAAATAATTTTAGAATAAAAAAAAAAAGAAGCATCAACATATGCATGGAATAAGTGTTGGATTACTTTTAGTTGAAAGGAGAAAAAGTTTTGAGATTGTACTCTGAAATTGGTTCATATCACATGACATGACAATCATGAAATAGGGTTTTTTTTTTTTTTTTTTTTCAGTTAACAGATTAAAGTGTTCATGTGGCCCCTCCTGTGTAGTTTCCTTTCACAGGGTGGTGGAGACTCTACATTGCCCTTTTTTGAGTAGAGAGAGAGAGAGAGAGAGGACATTGTGGGGGCATTTTGGTCTTTTGCTTCTTTGGATCTGGTTTGTGCTTTTTCGAACAGCTTACGCTTTTGCAGCGGTGTTGTTACAACGCAGCTGCTTCGAATTTGGTTTCGATCTCAAATAGTTTCTCTAATGCTTGAAAAGTAGTAGTTAGCATTTAGCGAAAAAAAAGTTTTAAAACTTTTATTGTGGCATAAAGTTAAAACAAGTTTTTAGAGTCTGGCGAAACTTTTGGGATTCTGAAGGCATTGGGAGAGGTTGAGTGAGAGTACGAGTTCGACTCCCCGTCGGAGGCGGAAAACACTAGGCACAGGTTTAGGAACCAAACTTTTGGTTCCAAAAACGCTAATTCAAAAAAAAAAAATTACTGCATTGCATCCGTTTGGTTAGATGTAATTACAAATACAGTGTAGTTAGAGATGCATGCAGTTGAAAATGCAGCAGTTGTAACTATATGCATTCTGTTTGGTTGGATGTAGTAGAAAGCGCTATAACTACAAATAATTTATTTGGTTGCATGCAGTTGAGAAATAATTTTTAAAATTTTATCATTTTACGTATAGATGGTGAGATTACCTCCAATATAAAAAAGAAAAAAAAATTTGTTTAAAAAATAATTAAGGAAGTAAGTTTATCTTTTGTTTAAAGTTACTCTTTCCAACTGCTGCAGTTGGAACTGCGGCCAATTTGTGCGTAGTTCCAACTGCTGCAGTTGAAATTGCGATCAATTTGGACGTAGTTCCAACTGCTGCAGTTGGGCCTCCTTCTGTAGTTTCTACTGCAGTAGTTGAAGTTAAATATATCAAACCAAACACCAAATTTATATTTGCATGTAGTTACAACTGCAATGCAGTTACAACTATATACAACCAGACGACCCCAAAATGGTGTTGCGAATTTTTCCTTAGTAGTTCCTGACAAAAATCAGAAGCAAAATGAACCCAAATAGCTGTAATAATGCCAAAGATATATGTACTAGCTCAATAATTCTTATATGATGATTTATTTATTAAAAAGAAAATATGGCTTCTATTTCTCCTTGCATCATCATTTGTTATCTTTGTTTGTTGCCAAAAAAGAAATTTTATCAAAAGCATGAACTTTTAACAATGACTATTGGAGACATTAGAATTTGTCAAAAGCAAAATGTGAAGAAGCACTTCATAATTAATTGACATAGTTTTATGACTTCTAGTTGTGATATATATATATATATATATATATATATGGAGTTTAATGTAAATGAAACTATACTTTGAGGAGAAGTGTTACTAATAAAGTTATTTTTACTAAGGCAAATTAAATTCATCTAATTTGGTTATATTATAGTGAATAGTGACCAGATTTAATAAAACTAGTTCTACTAACACCAACGTCCTTTTCTGATGGTTTGCTATTGCAAGTATAATGACTTTTGATGATCTCAAGGTTGAGAGGGAAACAAAATCTCATTTTTTAGGTTATTGGTTATTATAATATATTAATTGTTTTACCTCGACTACTCGTATGCCTGCTTTTTGAAATAGTTTCTTTTTTCAAAAAATAGTAGTTTAATGTTTAGCGAAGTAGAAGTTTCGATTTAAGGCTAAAATCCAAACCACTCCGAAAGCAAAAGGTCTAATTTAGATTTCTCTGATCTTGGTCATATCAAGAAGTTGTTAGCGGATTCTAAAATAGAATTCGTATTGGCTTTTTTGAAACTATGATACTAAAATAGTACTTCTGCAGATACTCCCGCTAACAAAGTGACCCATTACTATTATGTTTTTGTTTTTATTTTTCTATCAAATGTTTTGTGACCTAACCTACTTTTAAGTTTAAAATACAATAATTTCTAAGATAACCAACACCTCTGTTTTCTTTTTACTATTTTAGGAGGTATAGAAGGAAAGAAAAAAAAAAAAAAAAAAAAAAAAAAAGGGGACAAATCCCAATAAATTTGATTTCCTTATGGAGCCACTGAATTCGGCGATGAGGCAGGTTTCACTGCAGACTTTTCACTTGTAGTATTCGGCGTAGAGACAAGTGCAACTGCCGACTCTGGCGTTAGGTAACAATGCGTCACTAATTTAAGTATTGTTATAATTCGGTAGAAACAAGGCACCGGCTACAATAATTTAATTCTTAATTTAATAAGAAATTCTTTTAAATTATGAGCCGATGCTTTTGAAGTTTTAGATTAATCTCAGCCTTTTAATATGTTATCGTGGCAGGATCTATACTTCTCTTTTTACTCGGTCAGGTCGCATACTCGCATGTTGATTTCAATCGATTCTCAGTTGTTTTAGACAATCCGATTTTCTTTGTTTCTTATATAATCACACTCGATTCCTATCACGTGTTAACAGACCCCACCACATTAAACGATAATCCTAAGTTTGTAGATTAGTCCGTGCCATGGGCATCAAAATTAATCGCAAATTAATCCTTTGCCCTCTATAATAAGATCAATCAACACAAAACTCCTAACAAAACCTTATACAACAAAACCATCCAAATCCTCTTACATATATATATCTTACTACTTTTTGTACCATTGCAACCATTTATACTTTAACAATTTTAGAACCCAAAAAAAAAAAAAAAAAAAAAGCCTCAACATATGCATGGAATAAGTGTTGGATTACTTTTAGTTGAAAAGAGAAAAAGTTTTGAGATTGTACTCTGAATTTGGTTCATATCACATGCCATGGCAATCATGAAATAGGGCTTTTCTTTTTCTAGTTAAGAGATTAAAGTGTTCATGTGGCCCCTCTTATGTAGTTTCCTTTCAGGGTGGTGGACACTCCCTACATTGCCCTTTTTTGTGAGAGAGAGAGGACATTGTTGGGGGCATTTTGGTCTTTTGGTTCTTTGGATCTGGCTTGTGCTTTTTCGAACAGCTTACGCTTTTGCAGTGGTGTTGTCATAATGTATCTGCTTCGAATTTGGTTTGGTGCTCAAACAGTTTCTCTATAGCTTGAAAAGCGGTAGCTAGTATTTAGCAAAAAAAAAATTTAAATTTTTTTTTGCGACATAAAGTTAAAACAAGCTTTTAGAGCCTAGGCGAATTTTTTGGAATTCTGAAGGCACTGGGAGAGATTGTGTAACACTCCAATAGTTTCACATCGAATGAGAATATGATTCTGATTAGAATATATGAGGCTCGCGCGCTAGTAATAAAAACTGGGCTTAAGCATTTTGGGTCGGTGGTTTAGGCCCAACGAGTTATTATTGCTAGCGGGTCGGGTCGTTACAATTGGTATCAGAGCCGAATACCAGCCGAAAGTGTGAGCTAAGTGCTATGCGGGGCAAAGTGCTACACCAACGAATTTGGTGAGAGCCACATCTTGAACCCATAGGAGCCACCTCTAGAATCTCACATCGCCTAGTAATTCTGGTCTATATATCTGTGATCTGGTTTGGACTTGACGATGACGTCAGGATCTAAAGAGAGAGAGTCTGTAACACCCCAATAGTCCCACATCGAATGGAAAAATAATTCTGATTGGATTATAAGAAACCTCCACCCTAATAATAAAAATTGGGCTTAAGTATTTTGGGCCAGTGGTTTGGGCCCAACGAGTTATTACTGTTAGCGGATCGACTGTGAGAGCTAAATGCTATGTGGGGTAAAGTGCTACACCGACTGGTTTGGTGAGAGCCACCTCTTGAACCCGTAGGAGCCACTTCTAGAATCTCACATCGCTTGATAATTCTGATCTATATGTCTGTAGTCTGGGTTTGAACAGTCTGTACGGTGATTTAGGCCCAAAGAGTTATTATTGCTAGCGGATCGGATCGTTACAGGTTGAGCGAGAGTACGAGTTCAACTCCCGTCGGAGGTGGAAAACTCTAGGTGCAGGTTTAGGGGCTTTCGACTTTCGAGGATTTCAAAAGCCTGTTACAACTCCATGATCAGCTGATCACATGTCTGAATATTTCAGTTGTAAAATTTTTGATTTCAGCTTCTCAAATAAGAAATAATTAAACTGCTACTAAAACTATCGAGAACTATGCTAATTAGACATTTTAAAAAGAATCATAGAGGCCAAAGGAGACATATTATGCATATTGGTCCACACTTATTTAATTTTCAAATAATTGATCAAAGATAATAAAAAAATATCCATGTGGGGTTTGATCTCAAACAATGCCCATATGTTGTTGCTCCTTCTAAGGAAGCAACTTTGCTTTTTCTACTCCACTTAGATGATTCCTTGACCCTTCTTTGAGACCTCTTGCTCAATAAAAGTGACAAGGAAAGATTAAAAATAAAAAAATAAAACTTTATGAAACCTATGAGATAATGAGAGAGAAAGCAAAATATGGCTTCACATGACCACACTCAATTGGGCACTTTATGCCTAGTTAATTAATTAACAAGTAAAAGAAAAAAAATAAAAATATATGATTGTGCTCCACTTTTTAATTCACCAATGGCCATTAAGTTTTAATTTAAATTTTTTATATCTTATTAAAACAATTTAATTCTGTATAGATAATTGTGACAAGATAATTTGAACAACAAATTGCTTCCACCTTTTAATACCAAAAAAAATATATTTTTTCTTGTGCCATGAACCATATGGGAATATTTTATTTCCATGTTGTATTCTCCCCCCCGTTAACCTCAGTTTAAAATATTTATTTTTATTTTTATTTTGTACATAATAAAAAGAATGAAATAATAGTTTATATTCAAAAGTTAAGCTCATAGATAATAATATTTTTATATTTATATTTAATACAATCCTCACATGGAGACACGAAAACGATTTGATTGACCCTACAAATTAGTGGATTTGAATTAAATGGCAAAAATTATTAAAAATTAATAATCTGGTGTGATTCGAACTCACGAACTTTTCTTCTGTTAACATTTTAAATTACTGTTTATCTTTAAAATTTTTAATTTTTAGAGACAAAATTTGGTTAAGAAAAAAAGGAATAACTAAAAGCATGAATGTAGAACTTTATTTGAGAACTTTAAATGGAAAACAACACACAAATTAGTAAATTGGAAAAATAATAAGAATATATGCGACCTCAACTATAGTAAGCTACCCCAATTTATTATGGGTGGATCAAATTTATTTCATTTGGTTAAATCCAAGCAAATGAATAATAATTAAAATCTAATATTTTGGTCAATAGAAAAAAAAATGTCCTGTTTATAATATGACCCATACATTTTTCCAACAGGTGCTACTAGTAATAATAAAGTTGTTTTAAAATTTGGTCTAAAAATGGACAAATAAATTTATTAAATTTAATTATCATTCACCATCTAAATTTGACTAGATTCATTGTATCTAAAGAAATAGCTAAGTTATTATCACTTCTTTTACCCCAAAGATTAACACATGTAATATACATCGGAGAAATAAAATTTATTAATAATTAACAGAAGTTCGGCTACTATACTATCGATAGTACCAAGCGCTTTGTGCTATCGAGTTTTTCGCCGTTAGATCTACCTCTTTGATAATTTCTATCTGTTAGATCATACTATTCAATCAACAATCTACTCAACCCTAGGAGATCACTATCATCCTAACCGGGGATTACTATCATCCTAACCACACATCCCTCCATCTAAGGGTTGAAAATCTAATAGCACCAAATGCTTGGTACTATTAATAGTATAGTAGCCTAATTCCAATGCTTATATTACTATTAATAAATATATATTGAACTTTATCACAAATATTTACGATTTTAAAGACGATTTTAGATAGAGTTAAAACTGACACGTATCAGTGACTCAAAAGCTCCTCGACAAGACATCGTTGAAAAGCTCTCAACTAAAATTTATTTTGATAGAGATGGATAAAATTTTAGTAGACCTTCGATCTGCTGCCACGTATTAATTTTTTCTCCATCCAATAATCGTTGAATATTTTTTAATACTAAAATTCAAAACAAATAAAATATTTTAAAACATAATTATGATATTCGAATAAAAATAAAAATAAGGGTTCTTTTTGCATTTAGCCTCCTTAGAATTTTTTTTCCACAAATAGTCCCATAAAATTTATATTTGCAAGATTGACCCTATCCCCGCCACGCAAGCGCCACGCGAGCGCCACGTGGAGGTGGTGATCTAGGTTAAGTTGAACACGGTAAACCATTCACCGTATTTGAATACTGTGAATGGTTCACCGTATTCTTCCTAAACTCTAAACCTCAAATATCATCCTAAACCCCAAAATTACGTAATACCGTGGTAAAAAAATAATGGAATACGGTACGGTGAATGGTTCACCGTGTTCAACTTAATCTACGCCGCCATCCACGCTCGCATGGCGCTCGCGTGGTGGAAATATAATTAATCTTGCAAATATAAATTTTATAAGATTATTTATAAAAAAAAATTGAGAGAACAAAATGTAATTTTTTTTTAAAGAAAATAACATATAGTAGTAGTAAATTAGGATTTTCAAACAAAACCTCCTTGAGAAGCTCCCACTAGACTGTCCCTAAAGCAAGTGGCAAAGAACTTAGTGGTTGGTACCCGAGGTCCCGAATTCGAATCCTAGTTGATTCACATTTCTAACTAAATTTATTTCTATAAGAAATAAAACGAATTGATGCTAATAATGGAGACAATTTGTTGGGGACGTGCCAACTCAGCAACCGCTACTGACACAGCCACAGTACAACGGAAAACACCTCCCCAACCCCCCCTCCCCAAAACACACGCTCTTCTCGACTCTCTCTCTCTCTCTCTCTCTCTCTCTAACTTTTTCTCTCTCTAATTTCTCTCTCTCTCTCTATCTCTACAATTTCTCTCTCTAAAAAAAATGCACGAATCCCGACACGGCCCGACGTCGCGGCTCGCGTGACGGGGGGCAGTTGGGGCGAGTCGCGACAAGAAGCGTTACGCCCCACGGCGCCGAAATTACGAAAACACCCCCCGCATTTACCCGTATTTACGAATCAGGACCGAGGATAATAATAATTCTTTTTTAAAATTTATTAAATTTAATCTATGCGTTTTGCACAGAGTGATTTATATTGATATAAACCAATATATATATATATATATATAAATATATAAATAATTCCCTCGGATGATATATGCTTTACATTATATATGATTTATGTGTACTAAAATATTAGCATTTCGTGTATACGGATAAAATTGTAGCAGAGTCGTTCGTATAAGATATTCGTATTTAGCTTATTACATGTGCTAATTTATGGGATCCCAGATAGTTCTATATATAAAATATAATAGAGCTAAACTCTCAATCCGGCTTAAGCAATTTGGACGGTGGCTAAGCCCAAGAGATTGAGAGAGTTAAGCGTGTTAGGACAGGAGTAGTCCTAGGATAGATGACCCCTTGAAAAGTTAGGGCGTCAAAATTGGTATCAGAACCAATTACCAGCTAGAAGTGTGAGATGAGTCTCGGCTGAGCCAGAATTATATAGCGGGGAGAGCGAGGCTCTTATACTGTTGACTGTTGTGGGTGGAGCGTGGCTCACCACAAGGTCGGTTTAGGCTAGCGCGAGACGAGTCTCACATCGCCTGATACTTGTGAGTCTGAATCTGACGAGAACGTCATGACTTAAAAGGGAGAGATTGTGAGACCCCAGATAGTTCTATATATAAGATATAATAGGGCTAAACTCTCAACCCGGCTTAAGTATTTTGGGCGGTGGCTAAGCCCAAGAGGTTGAGGGAGTTAAGCGTGTTAGGACGGAAATAGTCCTAGGATGGATGAACCCTTGAAAAATTGGGGCGTCACATAATTTATAATTTAATCTGTTGCTTTAATTGTTAAAGAATACTGAGATCATATTTATATCATTTCATATCAGATTATATATAAGTTAATTTGTTCATAACAAAATATGAGATTAAACCTTAATTCTCATCGAAAAATGAAAAATAAGTTTGTAGACCCTTGAGAAAGAAGTTCTAAGCTTTCGGAGTGATTAATCTTAAAAAAATCATTAGCATTTTTTTAAACAGCTTTAGTTAAATAGTACTTCTGTGTAATTAATTTACTAATCTCAATTATAAGTTCATAAAATTAGATCAATATGATAAGATTTATATTTGCCATTTGAGATGAGAGCATCCTAGTTTACGACTAGAGGAGACCTTGGTTGCGCCAATTATTAATTTCCTTGGAAGATTGCGTCAATATTCGGACGAATAATATATATATATAAAAGAATATATATATATATATATATATATATATATATATATATATATATATATATATATATATATATATTCTTTTATCTCCATTGTTTTCATGAGGAGCACAATGGAATACAATAATTGATTAAGCGTTACATCACGAAAAAGATCGAAAAAATAGAAAAAAAAACAAATTACAGTACATGGTTTTCTCTTCCTCACCCTTTTCACTTTTCATAAAGCTAATTCATGAGGAATGCGTGAGGAGGGAGACTATATGATTTAATAATTAAAATACAATGCTAATTTTTTTTATAATAATATTAACGCCGATAATTTTATTGGTCAAAATTATCTGGTGAATAATAATCAGATTCAATATATAATAAATTCTTGTATAATTTGAGTCTTTTTTTTAATAGATAATACACTTTTGCGTTGTAATTAAATATCAATGTCATGTTTTTAATTATTTTAAAAATTAGGGAATACACTTCGAAATGAAAATATAGCATCCCATGAAGTTTTTTTTGAATTAATTGTGTGTGTAATTTTACTTATCAATTGAAACCATAACATATATAGCAGATAATTATTTAAGTACATTGATTAAATTTACAATTATTGAGATTCTAGTTGTTTGGGCCATAATTGCAATATGACTTTTTTGTTCCCTGTGTGTCTCTGAATAAAAGAGAGAAACACATAAATACTACAATAATTTTATAAGATTCTTTCCTTTTGATCAGTGCAATGTGGTGACAAAAATCACTATAAGCATTTATTGTTATAGCAACAACACAAAACATTCCCTTTTTTTAAGTTTACTCATAGCATTATTGTCATATTAAATAAAAATTCTTTTAAAATTTAGCGTTAAGCATCTAAATATAATGCCAAGAGACTTTGTGGCAGCCAGTTGTTAAACTAAGCTTTTAGCCTACAGAAACAGAACATTTTAACTGCGATATGAAAAAAAAATAGTCGTTGTTGTTTTAAACAGCTCTATTTGAACAACACTTTTGTAGATGCTCCAACACGAATTATTTTGGCTCTAATTGAATTGAACTCTTTTCAAGGTGTCTACGTTCTTTGGCAAAAGGATTTTACTTCATAAATGGAACAATTAACTCCTCATAATATAGTTTCAATTTTGGGAGATAACAAACTAATTAATGCATAGTTATTTTATTTTACTACATACAATTTTCACAATATTAGAAATTAAAACAATGTTGCATGTATGAACATATATAGAAGGGCAGTGTATTTATTATCTTTACAATTGAGGAGTAGAACAAATTCAAAAAAATATGTACTTCACATTGGTACTACAAAAGTTGGTCTTGTGTTTAATTAAGATTTGGCTCCAAAGAATAATTTTGAAAGTGTAACTTTTTTACTTTTGGACTTGATTATCTACTTTAAAAATAAAGATAAAATTAGTTCTTATATAAAGTGACTATTATTTTGGTTTTTTTTTCTCTCTATTTTTTTAACAAATGAGAATACTAGTTTGAGCTACACATAGGATTACTCTTTTTTAAAAAAATTTTGGTCAAGAATTATACCATAACAACTTAGAATACTACGACTGTCCCTAGCATAAATGGTCAGTAGTTTGAAGCCTAATTACTTTACAATTTCAGTTTAATTTATTTCTAAAAAATTAAATAAATAAAACGATAGCATTTTGCCATTCTCTCTCTCAAAGAAAAAACAAAAAAGCAAGCTAGAATACTAGAAAATTTTAATACAATGATTTATATCACATTGCAGGAGAAATTAATAGCTCTTGGATATTCTTATGGATTTATTCATTTAACTGCGTGGGAATTATTTTAAAAAACACTAAAAATATTATGAGAAGTTAAGCAAGATACTTATGTCAAATTTTTACTTTAAGCCAACATTCTTACAAAATATTATCTCTATAATTAATAAGAAAACACATATTTGTGATAAAGATTATTTTACTCATAATAGTGATTTACGCAGCTGAAAAGAAATTAGATCACGATAAAGAGTAATTACGCAGCTGTCTTAATTCCGACATTACGTCTAACGGTATTATTACGTGCTACCGCCATGCGCATCTTATCAGAAGATTTTCTTCCGTGATTTCAGCGATCAGATAGATATACTGCACGTAAACGACAAATACAAATTTATGCAGTGAATCTTCACTGTATATATATATATATATATATATATATATATATATATATATATAACCGAAAAATTGTATTTTAGCGTATCATTTACGAGAAGAGAGGCATGAATAATTTAACTAAAAAAAAATGGCATTCAAGTTATCCAAAATACAAAATTGTAATCTACTTTACTAGTTTTAAACAAATTCTAATTATGTATTTATTTTAATAAAAAATAAAGCATTGGATCAACCAATGAGAGGACAAATTGGTGTTAATCATTACAAGAATAAAATGCACTTTATAGAAATTGAAACATATCCAATAATATATTTCAAGGCACATGCATAAACCCAATACAATAATATAGTAATATTGTATACACAAGTATACAAATTCTTAGTATAAAATCTCTGCACCATTTGCCCATCCCAATAATTACATAGTATATTCTCCTGACACATTTTAAAAAAACAACAAAAATAAAATAAAAAAGCCACCTATGCACCCCCCCAATTTTTTAATTATTTAAGTAAAATAAGAATACCCCATTTTCCCATTTCCATTTGTGCTTTATATTCTCTCTCATCTCAACCTTTTAAAGTGGGATAGAGAGAGAGTGTGTGTGTGTGAAGAGCGAGGAGAGAGAGAGAGAGGAGAGAGGAGAGAGGAGAGAGAGAGGTGTCTCTTCCTATTCCCCCCACTCTCTCTACTTTCTCTCTCATCTCTCTCTCATCCCCTCTCTCTCTCTACAACACCTTCCATAAATTGTGAAGGGGGATTGTGTATATATATATAAGAGAGAGTGAGAAATAGGCTCATACTCTCTCTCTACTCTCTCTCTCTCTCTCTCTAGAGTGAGGATGGTGGAGAAGATGCTGCGATATCTCGAAGCGAGTAACCCTAAGATCGCGGGGGCGACGCGCGATGACGCGGCGGGGGCGACCTCCTCCTTACTGAGGCTCTCAATCCTCGTCGGCTTCGGCTCCGGCGAAGCGGCGGTGGCGGCGCCGGCGCCGGCGCGATCGCCGAGGAGCTTCGATGCTGGGGCCGTGGGGCTCGGGATCGTCGCCGCGATGAGCTACGGCGGAGGCGGAGGGGGAGGGGGAGGAGCGGTGGTGACGAAGCCCGGGGCGGCGACGGCGACGGCGACGGCTGCGGCGGCGGCGGCGATGGCGGCGGCGATGGCGAGGGCGGAGCCGATCCCGATCGGCCCCGCCGCGGCGGCGGCGGGGGCGGGGGCGGCGAAGAGGGCGAGGACGAGGGAGGAGATGGAGCTCTCGGAGAGCTACACGTGCGTGATCTCGCACGTGGGCGGGAACAAGGTGCGGAAGAGGGTCTACTTCGGGGACGGCTACGTCGGCGCCTTCTACGACGACGTCGACGGCCACCTCGCCGGCGGCGCCACCTCCGGCGACGGCGAAGCTCCGCCGCCGCCGCCTCCCGGCGATTTCCTGAGCAAGTGCTACCTCTGCAACCAGAAGCTCGATGGGCTCGATGTTTACATGTACAGGTATACCAAAAATTAAAAATAGTTTTATTTAAATTTAAAAAGTATTTTACTTTACTTTTTTAAATTTTCGTCCTTCTATTTTGGCTCATTATTATGATTAACGAGTCCTTTGATCTTCTCTTTTAATTATTTTAACTTCAATTTCAATTTTTAAATTTAAATATATTATAAGCTTCGTTTCTCTGTATCTACTGTTACTAAGCGTTTCAGGGCATGTATGTGCGTCCACATACAAACATGTTATGTATGTATGTATGTATGTGTACATGCATGGACATGCATGCATGCATATGGATTAGGCAGATGCATCATCCATGCATTTGTTCCAGGCATATATGTTGCATGTGAGTACCATCACTTGTGTACATACATACTTGTACTTGTGCATATGTACATTTGTTTGCATGCTTGTGTTTGTGTATGTTACCATATTTTTTTTTTGGTTTCTATATTAGTGCATGCATGTACTTGTAACTGTTTGTCTATGTATTTTTTTCTCCTTTTACTCTGTTTAAATTGTTCACTTTAATTAGTAATTTTGATTAGGATAGTTATTTAAATTATAATTCTGTTGATACATATTTTGACAACAAAATATTATTGGTATTTGTTTTTTAAAAAAATAGATTTTGGATGTGCTCAATCTAGTTCTTTAATGGGCTAGATTTTGACATTTTGTACCTAATTTGGACTCTTTAGTTGCGATATAGCACCATCAATTGACAAATAATTAATAATTTATCATAATCTTTCGGAGTTTTTCTTGCGATTCTCGTAATTTCTCATAGTTTCATTTCCGACATATTAAAGACATCAATTAAATTTTTAAACTTTCCATAAAAGCAGAGTAATTCACAGAGAGTTCTTTGATTGACCAATGTCTTCTACTTTAAAAACTTTTCTATTTTCTAAAACGTTTAATTTCATTTCATCGAATTACTCCTCAAAACACGTTTAAATGACTCAGAAATGAGTCACCTTTCACAGCTTAATTATTCGAAATTTAATCAAACTAAGTCGACTTGTTCTTTCAATACGAAAACCACGTTTATTTTGTCACTTCTAGAATTTTTTTCTTTTCCATTTAAACTTGCCTGTGTTTTGTAAATAAAGTGCACAACTAGCTTTCTAATCTGCCCAGTCGCCCTAAGATCTTTGGACTAATCAGTAATTACTCATGGAAAGGGATTTACTTTACCAATGTCTCTGCTGTTGAATTTTTCCCAAACTAAAGGAGCTTGATTTCATAAATCATCTCACTCTCTTTCCTTAAAGAGGTTGAGCTCATATCCTTTATTTATAATTTATATACTTTGGTTCTTTTCAATTCGAATATAACATTATGTTTTTCGGTTTATCCAGGGAAATCCGCCAACTTTTTTATAATTTACGAAAAAGATCTTCAATATATATCAATCAAATATTAACTATGTCTTGAAGTCCCCATATAGCTTTGTTGAACTAGTACTATTTGCACTTGCTTGGGCTCATCAAATTGTTCAATTAAGATGCTGGTGTCACTTTCATGCTTTTATATTTAAATTTTTAGTTCTCATTTTGGTAGCAATTTGTTCGTCGGGTGGTTTTTTCTTGGTTTAGCTGTATCGAGTAGTAGCTAAATCAGGACTCACCACAGAAAATAAATATTTTAGACTCTTCGTATAATTAGCTGGAGCAAATTGAGAAAATGCTGTTTCTCAATTGTCTCTATGTTTGTGTTTAGATTGCTTTAGTTTGCGCGCCTTAAAGACTAAATTTAGTAAACCTTCTATTTCTTAAGTAAGTGTTCAGCTTCTATGTGTCTTTACTGGAGTATATAATTAAGAACTTCTTGTCTCAGCACCTCAGGCATTATCTTGTAATCTTTATCTATTTACTATAAACAACATTGAGCACATATCTCATACTTCGTACATTAAAATCGTTCCCTTTGCGAGTCAAACCGTAGCTGGACTGAGTCGTAGTTACGGGGATATTTCCTTTCCATGCTTTTAAGTCCTGTTGGCCCAAATATCCTTTTATGGTTCTTTCGATTAATCTGTGGATGCTATCTAAACCTTTGCTGTTGTTGTTGTTGTTGTTGTTGTTTTGTTCCCACAGAGGCGAGAAAGCCTTCTGTAGCGCGGAATGCCGATGCCAACAGATGCTGACGGACGAATGCTGGGAGAACTGCGGATCGATGGCGATGAAGTCGTATGAAAACTCACCCTGCTCTGCTCCTATGAAGCTGTTTTCTTCTGGTGTTGCAGTTGCTTAATCATATAGAAATAAGCAAATTTTCGTAGAGGAAATTTACAAAAAATAATAATAATAATAATAAGAGATAAAAAAGGGTACCAGAGGAAAATAAATTGGTATCGGCGGCATCATAAGAGTCTATATATATATATATACAGAGAGAGAGAGAGAAATGAAGAGGGTCTGAGCCTATTATTTGAATCCATATCATTTTGAAAGGTGAAAGCCCTTGAGAGAAAATGTAAGAAATGGTGACTTTTTAAAACTTGCATAAAGCAGAAAAAACATTAATAAGTCTTTTGACTTTATCTATTCTGCAACTTCTTAGCACATTATTATTGCTGCCTCTGTTGCTGCATTTTGTGTTTGTTATGCATTGCGGCATGTTATTTCAATTCGCAATTTAGGGCTTGTTTGGCTTAACTAGAGCTTCTACAGTATAATTTGTTATAATAACAAATTAATTGTTTGAATAAGTGGAAACAGCTCTTTTCCTCCGTCCACTGGCTTTGTACTGCAGCTAGAAGCAGAAGCTGTCTTAGTAAAATGAAGTTAGAAAAAAGCATGTATAAAGATATACTTTTGCATTTTTTGATGGAACCGCAAAAAATATATCATAATTGACTCATCACGATATGCGAAACGTAAGTAAATGAGATATTCTTCTATCGTATTTCTCCGCAATTCTAAACAAAGGCTTAGTGATGAATAAATGAATTGTTGCATTTACCATATGGTAGTTAGAGATACGATATAACATTGCACGAATGTGCTCTCGTTATGGTAGTACATTCGAATATTGTAGTACAAAGTGCAAGCACCAAGACCCTTTGGTACTTCTCCAGAGCATTATTGCGTAACCGAGTTACGTACATAGGCCCTGTTTGGCCTAGCTTTCGAGTGCACCAGCGGTGCACGTGGCCAACCGCCGCGGAAACGAAGCCTATTCTCGGCTTCATTTCGCCGTGCGGTGGTGCCACACACCACAGCAGAATACTATAGCCTGCAATAGCTCCTCTGGAATTGGAGCTTTCGCAGGATGCAGTGCAGTGCATTCGCAAATTGGGGCGTACAGTATATGTGACGCCCCACTTCTCGGGGGATCACTCATTGTAGAACTATTCTAACTTTAGCACACTTAACTCTCTTAACCTCTTAAATCTATCCACCGTCCAAAATACTGTAGTCAGGTTAAAAAATTTACCCCTATCATATCTTATATAAAAGATTATTTCAAATCCTAGAATGTCATAGCACAGCTGGGCCAAACAGACTCGTGGTGCATAGGTCGGACTTACTTGGTACCCGTGTTGGGGGTATTCGTGAAATCGATGCCTTGAATTAGGCCGAATCGAATCCAATTCGACCCGAACTTTGTTGTGGTCATTAGTAGGGCCACTAGGCCCATGTACTAGCCATGCGATTGGGCTTGGGTTTGTGAGCCCAGCCTTTTTTGATGGGCCCCAGAAGCCTATGTGCTTTTTTGGTATGGCCACAATAACTCCTCTGTTCCCTCCGATATATATATATATATAGAGCTAGTCTCCTATACTATATATAGTACCGGGGCTCCGGTACTATAGTCGCTTTTTCGATCTTAGGGTGTTTAAATCAACGATCCACACCGTTGAAACTGATCTAGGGTATGTGAAGTTCTTAGGAATAAAATTTTAGTTTTTTTCAATATCGTTTACTTAGTAAATAAATCATGTCAAAATGAACGGTAGAAATTGAATAATCCTTAAAATTTGAGTATAGGAGTTTCGAATTCAAGATCAAGGATGTTGACCTTCATCTATGTAGTTTAAAATATTTTCTATCAAAATTTGAATAAATTTAGATTCTTCTCCACCGTTAAACTACAAACTCGCCATAATAACCATTGAAATTTGACAATTTTGAAACGGTTTGATCACAAAGTAAACTACGTCGAAAAATTATAAAATTTTATTCCTAAGAACTTCAAATATCCTAGATCAGTTTCAACGGTGTGGATCGTTGATTTAAACACCCTAAGATCGAAAAAGCGACTATAGTACCGGAGCCCCGGTACTATAGATAGTATAGGAGACTAGCTCTATATATATATATATATAATCCAGTTACTATCCTTTTAGGAGGGTGGGAGTTTTCGTCCTCCTAAATTTTTTACCGTTCGGATGAAAAGATGTGCGGCTAGGATGAAAGTGGTTACGGTTAGGTTGATAGTGGGCCCCCTAGGGTTGAGTGGGTGGTTGGTTGAATAGTATAATCTAACGGTTGAAAATGATTAAAAGTTAGATCTAACGGTCAAAAATTTGATATATATATATATATATATAAAATTAAAAATATTAATATTATTAATAATATTTATTAAATATTTTAATTCAAATACACCTTTTAATACATTCTCTATGTACCGCATAGGCACGGACTCAACTTCACATAGAATTTCGAGCTATAAACGAGCCGGCTCGGAATCGAACAATTCCGAGCCAAATTCGAACATGGCTTGAAATTAGTTCAAAAAAAAAAAAAACAAAACTATTTCGAGCCGCTCGAATTCGGCTCGATTTAAATTTCGAGTCGAATTCGAACGGGCCTTATTCTGGCTCGAAATTAATTCGAGCCAGCTCGAATTCGGCTCGAATCTAATATGAGCCGAATTCGAGCAAGGCCGCGCTCGCTCGTGTTCGGCTCGTTTGCACCCCTAGTACATACCCGTATCTCATTTTTATTAAATGTTATATATTGTGGTAAAACTTTGACTTGAATTTTGACTAACGTAGACAATCGAGTATATAATTTTTCGACTATCACTGTTTTAGTACAATTTGTAGATATTTCAATCACTAAGAGGTCGGAGATTTGGACTTATTCAAAATCAATATAATTTTTCATAAATAATGCAGGTGCTTTTACATTGCATTTTCATGCCATTTTACAGCTATATTAGATTTTTTTTAAAAAAAAAAAGAAAAGAAATTTTGTGGCGTTGTAAGAAGCTTTTTTTTTCTTTTTTCTTTTTTCTACTATCTTATTATAATCCGAAAAATAAAAAACGCGTAGGCAGAGGTACAGTTGCTGAGTTGGCTGCATTCTATTGGTCAGAGAGATCCCAACTAACACAAATAGGAGAAAGAGAGAGTATGATACAACCCAAAGAAAAGTCAACTATTGTCTCAACGTTGACCACAACTCGACGTTGACCAGATGGTACGGATGTTCCCAACAAACAGCTAATTGTGTTCCCACCCCATTGCCAAAATAATTAAATCTTTTACAAATTAGACCAAAAAATATTTAAAAAAAAAATTGAACGAGGAGCATCTTATTCTTATTTATTGAGCTCTCTTTAAATCTATCATTCGATATAATACTGAGATTTTGTAAAAACTTTTAAATCTGAAGAGATTTTAAAAAACGTCATACAATTCATCAAACAGTTTTATTTTTAGTGGGAGTTGGTCATAGAGGTGTGTGACATTTTGGTTCTAAAACAATAATTTACTATAATTTTTTTCTCAAACTTTTGAATTATTATAATCACATCCCTATAATTTAAATGACTGAGTGATAGTGATTATCGCTGGTGTAACAATAATATTAGAATATTATATTTAACAACATTGACTAAAATATCATATTATCAGCATATCAGTACACTTTGTCATCCGATCAACAAAATTAAAATGTGAAAT
The DNA here is from genome assembly GCA_016920855.1 of Puya raimondii. NCBI lineage: Eukaryota > Viridiplantae > Streptophyta > Magnoliopsida > Poales > Bromeliaceae > Puya > Puya raimondii. The sequence goes on from JABWPP010000050.1 coordinate 216,991,450, forward strand.
TTTCATATAACAATCTATAAAGTTTCAGTCATAAATAAAAATAAATTAAACTTTACAACCTAGAATGTAATTTAGCATGAATAAACTATTCACGCATCATTTATGATTTTTTTATTAGCTCTAAAACTAAATAAATTTATTGAATCAAATCAAACTATATCAGATTTGATTGGAGTGGAATTTATGAAAAAAATAAAATAAGAAATCCCAAATAAAAGATAAAAGATCCCACGTGCGTTTTCACTTTTGAGAATGGTCAAATTATAATTTAGGCACGTGCGCACCCACCAACTCCCACTTCCCCCTCTTAATTTAGCATTAATTACATTTTAGCCGACGCCTGATACTTTTTGGGAAACCCCTATTAGCAATTATAATTACCAATTAGTCCCCACCCATTTGACAGAAAATGTCATTCCTTGGACCCGGCCCACCAAGTCACTGGTGAACCATAATTTTTTTTCCTTTTTTCAACAAGTTATAGGCTACTTTGTTGAGGAGCTTTTTAAGGAGATATCATCAAGACAGTTTGGTGAGCTGTACAGAAAATTTACTTATTTTCGAAATTTTAACCGTCTATCTTAATCTAAAAAATTATGGCTGAATCTTAATACTGTATTGAACGACAGATCTAGAAAGAATCAAATTTTCTATATTCAGTTATTTTTCCTGCGTGCAAAGTCGACGACGCGTACACACTTTCGAGTTTGAAATCTGACTTGAACTGTTACTCATTCCTTCTAAAAAAAAAGGGTGTAATGAACTACAAAATTAAACTGTACTAATGCACATCCTTTCAGAGTTACTCCACAAATTTTCCAGCATTATGCGAAAATAATATATAAAAAATATATAGTTTTTCTTTTAAGTGTTTGTATATAGTGGTCCATTTCACTGATGAGACAATAGAGACCATATCCAAGCAACAATTTCTCCATTTGAATGCTCCCAATTTTTTAGATTCCAACTAAGTAGATTCCACACACAAATTCTACAAAACCCTACTTAGTCCATTAACATTAATAAAAGCCCTACATACACATTTAAGTGATTATATATAGGTAACTAAACTAGTAAATTAATTAAGTAGGATCCTTTTGATTAAAGTAGTATGAAAAGTTGACCAAGCAAAATGATTAACTAAAATATTGGATCAATTAAACCATCCAATTGTAGACACACTCACCAACCATGCATCCATGTGAACCAAAATTGGCCTAGTATATCCTAGTTTAGTTACATCCCCACCAACCCTTGTACATGTCCATGTCAAACCCAAGTTCTTTGACTTGTCTTTGGTAGTGCCCAAGTCAAATTAGTACCCCTTACTAGATTCATACAACATCTCTCTCTCTCTCTCTCTAGATTCATGCAATCTCTCTCTCTATATATATCACCCATGCACTACCTCAAAACCATAGCACTATATACCTCTCTCTCTCTCTCTCTATACTATAACACTATCTACTTATCTCTCTCTCTCTCTCTCTCTCAATACAACACTAACACAATCCAAAAAATGACCATACCTCTCAAGAAACTCTCTCTCTCCATTCTCCTCCCCCTAACCCTAATCTCTTTCTCCATATTTTCTATTTCTCTCTCCACTCCTCTCCTCCTCCTCCTCTTTCTCCTCACCCTCTCCATTATCTTCTTCTGCAAATCCAACTACTCCTCCACCACCCCTCCTGGCCCCCTCTCTCTTCCCGTATTCGGCAACTGGCTCCAAGTCGGCAACGACCTCAACCACCGCTTCCTCGCCGACCTCTCCCGCAAATACGGCCCCGTCTTCCTCCTCAAACTCGGCTTGCGAAACCTCGTAGTCGTCTCGGACCCGACCCTCGCCAAAGAAGTCCTCCACACCCAAGGGGTCGAGTTCGGCTCCCGCCCTCGAAACGTCGTGTTCGACATCTTCACGGGCAACGGCCAAGACATGGTGTTCACCGTCTACGGCGATCACTGGCGCAAGATGCGCCGCGTGATGACCCTACCATTCTTCACAAACAAAGTGGTGCAACAATACAAGGAGACATGGGAGGAGGAGATGGAGCTCGTTGCGAGCGACTTGCGATCGGATCGGACGGCTAAAATCGAAGGGGTGGTGATAAGGAAGAGGTTGCAATTGATGCTTTACAATGTCATGTATAGGATGATGTTTGACATGAAGTTTGAGTCCATGGAGGATCCTTTCTTCGTCGAGGCGACGAAGTTCAATTCGGAGCGGAGCCGATTAGCGCAAAGCTTTGAGTATAACTATGGGGATTTTATTCCTATACTTAGACCATTTTTGAGGGGGTATTTGAATAAGTGCAAGGATTTGCAAAGTAAGAGGTTGGCATTCTTCAACAACTACTATGTGGAGAAAAGAAGGTAATTAAACTAATCTCCTTATTAAATAATTAGCATTTTGACTTAATTTTGACATATGAATATTATTTTTTAAATCTGGTCAAATTCAGTCAGTGAATAATGATCAAATTTAATAAAATTGTCTTCTTTAATTGTACTCGTTAAACATTACCGGCCCATGCAAGGGAGAAGCACAATGTTAAATTATATCTAAAAGTTAAAACTTTTGTTTTTGGGCCTCACAATTATATTTCTACTTTCTTCGAAAGCAGAAGCTCTTGACATTTTTTTATTACCAAATAATTTTTTTCAAATAACTGCAACTGAAAGTAGAAGCAAAATTTGAAATTTACAAACCTTTTCAAAATTTAATTTTTACTAAATCTTTTTCTTACTTCTCTCTTACTAGAAACATCATGGCGGCAAACGGAGACAAGCACAGACCACAGTGCGCAATCGACCACATCCTAGAAGCCGAGAAGAACGGAGAGATCACCGCCGACAATGTAACTTACATCGTAGAAAACATCAACGTCGCAGGTACGCAAATATGAGTATTATACAAATTTAGTTTCTAAATTTTGATTCTGATTTCAATTTCGTCCTTTTCAAAGTTTTTTCTATCATGTATAACAATTAAGTCCTTTTTTAAAAAAATTCGCGCAGCGATAGAGACCACATTGTGGTCCATGGAGTGGGCCATCGCGGAGTTGGTGAACCACCCCGCGGTCCAAACCAAGATCCGGCTCGAGCTCGACGAAGCCCTCGGCGGCGAGCCGGTGTCGGAGTCGAACCTCCACAAGCTTCCTTACCTACAAGCAGTTATCAAAGAAACTCTTCGGCTTCACACCCCTATTCCACTTCTAGTCCCCCACATGAACCTCGAGGAGGCGAAGCTCGGCGGTTATACTATTCCCGCGGGCTCCAAGGTGATGTGAAAAGCATAATTTTTCTTCAAATATAAGCTTAAATTATTAGAGAACGATGATTTAATATTTTATACCTAAATAATGCTGAAGACTCTGAACTCGGAGCACGAATACGTGCTCTGAATTTGGAGTGCCCTAATGATTCTCTAGAAGCCCTAAATAGTAATTAGGGCACTTCGAATCCGAAGTACCTATTCGGTGCTCCAAATTTGGAGAAAACGACATCTTAGCTCCCTGATACGATGGTTGAGTTTTTGGGTATATAAACTTCAAATTTCTCTTATGTGGTTTAGCTTATTTTTGTTTCGTCGTTCTGTGATTTAAAAAGTTTCATTTTAATCCAATGTGGTTTAATTTTTATTTTCCAAAAAATTCTATACGAAAAAAACTAAGACAAAATAATTTTTTTTAAAAAAACCACAAGTTGGCAAAATGAAAATGAGCTAAACAACAGAAGAGCAAAATAAAATTTTTTAAACTACAGAGTGGCCAAGTAAAAATGAGATAAACCACAGAGGAGCAATTTGAAGTTTACTCTTGATTTTTTACTTTTCCTAGAAAACTAAAACTTATATAGAGAACTGTGTTTTAATATTTTTATATCTAGCAGGTAGTGGTGAACGCGTGGTGGCTAGCGAACAATCCGGAGTGGTGGCAATCGCCGGAGGAGTTCCGGCCGGAGCGGTTCCTCCACGAGGAGGGGGCGGTGGACGCGGCGGTGGGCGGCGGGAAGGTGGACTTTAGGTTCCTGCCGTTCGGAATGGGGCGGCGGAGCTGCCCGGGGATCGTGCTGGCGCTGCCGATTCTGGGGATCGTGATCGGGCGGCTCGTGGCCGGGTTCGAGATGCGGCCGCCGCCGGGGATGGAGAAGGTCGACGTGGCGGAGAAGGGCGGGCAATTCAGCTTGCACATTGCCAAGCATTCCGTTGTGGCATTCCAACAAATTCAAAAATGAATTCGCGGTGAATGAGGATGTGCATCTTTTGTTGGATTTTTTTTTTTAAACAATTTTTTTGATATGTTCTTTGATGGTAAAAGCTTAATATATAGTCTATATACATCATCAAATGAAAAAAAAAAGATAGTCAAAGTATGTGATTAAGATGATAGGTTTGTTGAAAATGATTGATTCCAAATGTAATGACTTGGCATTTAATAAAGGCCCACTTTTTTATTTATATTTTTCATTTTTTTCCCCTTAAAGTATGAGATTTAAATTAAGAATTTAGAAAATTATTTTTAACTAAAATATCCCAATAACTTCTTCTTGTTATTGGAAATAAAAGCTTCAAATTTAATAATTTAATTTTTGAGGCGTGGAGTGATCATATTTAATTTCCACTCGATTCGGTACAAATTAGAGATTGAATGCTCGATCTCAAATTGTCTAAAATTCATTGCATTTTCCTTGTGATTTTTATGAATTGAAATCCATTCCACAATTTATATTATTAACATTCAAATGAAATTAAGCTTTTATTTTAGTTTTTTTAATTAAATATTGGTGCGTCTTTTATGTGAACCAAAATCAAGAAATATGCAAAGCGCAATGAAACTACATATGAGTAGCACATCAAACTCAATTACTTAGCCCATTTAAGACCCATATTGTCGGATCGGATCTCCATCGAGGCCCGTATCTACGGTCGACAAATCAAGCCCGATGCCCGATATCCCTCGGGTGAGGGTTTCCATTTTAGCGGATCGAATCCGACCATCCGAAACCGGGTATCAAAATTTAAGGCTCGAGAAAATCTGGAACGGATCCAATAGTTCAATTAGATCGTTTGTGGCTAGAATCAGATACGTATTTGGTCTGTGCAAAACAAAATTAACACGACTCGAAATCAGGACGGGCTAGAACCCGGTTAGGGCGAGGTTTTGCTCGGGTCTATGACACTCCAACACGCAGTTGAAGTGTGAACCACACTTACGGGTCGAAATCCGGCTACACTGAAAACAAATCTAATCAAATCAGACCCGAGTCGGACTAGAATACGCCAATAGGTTCGGTCTCTATCGAGCCAGGTTGTGCTCAAACCCCACTATGTTGTTCAATCGAAACCTCAACTTATATCTAAATTTTAAATAACATTAAAGTTTTATACATCTTTTTGCATATTAAAATGAGAACTGATATTTTTAAAACTCGTTTTGATATTAACAGAAGATATAAATAAATAAATAAATAAATAATTCTTTAGTTTCTAGTTTGGGCAATTGCCCTTTTGGGAAATGTTAGAGTCGACTCCGTTCATTTGTTCATAAAAAATAAAATAAAATACTTTAGTACGTGGAGATCCATATATTTCAACGTCCCCGTGGGCCACTGAATCTAGGTTTGGCTCTATTTGAATTTTAATAATAAAAAGTCAACTAGTTTCTTCTTTTTTTTTCTTTTTTTTTTTAAAAATAATAAAAATGTCAACTATGGCAATGAATGTGACTGAATACATTTTTTATTTCTTTATTTATGTGCTGGAAAACGTTGTCTTTTTTTTATTTTTTTGGCCCTTTCGAGTAAAGAGAAAATGTTGGTTTTGTCCTTGGAAGAGTTAGTAATTGGAACTTTGAACTAATTAAGAGCCATTATACAAATCAAATAAACAATAGTGATAGTTGATTAATCCATGGATAGTTTTTTACCAAGGCGACATGATTCTTTCCTATTAGTTCTTATTCTGACCGTAAATTAGATCTTTGTCCGCGTAAATTGAAACTGTCACTCAATTAAAATGCTTCGTGTCAATGTATAATTAAAATGGTGTAAAAATATAAGTATAATATTACTCTTCTTTTATTGGGTGTAGGGCTGACAATCCAGCTCTTTACCAGCTCGTTGTTTGCTAGGCAGTTCGAGATCGATCGCTCATTTAATAAACGCGTCAAATACGAGCTGAGTTTTTCAGCTCAAAATCTTAACGAGCCAAATACGAGTTGGGGTCGGCTCGCTCGTGTTTGGCCCCATATAACTCAAATATATAGCCAATCCAAATGTAAAGAAACTTATATTTTACGAATTTCAATTATTAGATTAATATATTAATTTTTCTAATTTTCTTTCAACTTTTCACTCAGTAGTAGCGTTGACAATCTAACTTGCTATTCGCAAGTCAACTCGTGTTCGGCTCGTTAATAAACAAGCCGAACACATGCTAGATTTTTCAGCTCGATATTTTAATGAGCCAACTTGTGTTCGGCTTGGTGACAGCCCTTAATTGGATGTAGTTTATTATCTATCACTTCATATATATAGTCGAAAACCGAAGAAAATAACTGTATTTAAATTTATTTTTATAAATTACTGATGTGATGATACGCCGATATAATATTATTAAAGTGTGTGCGTGGAACAAATCAATAAATAAAACTATTCTCATCACATGTACTCACACATATTTTAGAAGAGCAATAATGATGCTTCTAAAAAGAATTGTATTATTACTAGCAAGGATAAATCTATTAAATTTGATAACTATTTATTAATAAATATTTATAAAATTCAATTTGTATTGTACATAGTAAAAACTAAACTCACTTAATAACAAAACCTATTTAATTAGATTATTAATAGCATTAATAAATACAGACCAGTAGATTCAGCAAACTGCATTTCATAATTAATTTTGTTAAAAAAAAATAAAAAAAATCATATTATATAATATCTTTTGAAATCTCGTAAATTCTGACCAGATTTACTGTATCTACTGCTATGCAGTAACTTAACCAAATCCTAATTAAAATCCCAATAACTCCGCGGCGGTGGCAGTGCATTTGGGCTTTCCATAAAATTCAATTTTTAATGTCAATAGTAAATCCTAAGTTCAATTAATAGCACCATCTAATTAATAAGATCACTATTGTCATAATTAAATTTATCTAAATTCAATAGATCAAAAAAAATTATAATTATTTAATATTAATTTTTTAAATTAATTTTTTTTATATTATATGATCAGATTCATTGTATCTGTAACTGTGTAGTAACTGAACCTAATCCTAATAACTACGCGGAAAGGGAAGGTACATTTGGGCGTTACAATCGAAGCGTCCTTTATTTTACCTTGTCCAAATTTTCGCTTTTTCCAAAAAAGAAAATAAATAAAAATTCCTTAAAACGAACCAACCCCAGTACCCACCGGTGCGGCGGGATCCCGTCCAGGTTCATTGAACCTGGGGGCAAAATCTCACGCGTATCGCGTTGTACCTGTCCCCTTCCTCCTTCTATATAAACCCTAGTCGTGGTCGGAGTCGTTGCCCCCACGACGATTCCGAGCCTTTCAAATTCCTAATCCAAAACCCCTCCCCACCAAATTCGTGGATTAGGGTTTCCGCGACTCCATTTTCCCCCAATTTTTTTCCCCCCAGTTTTTCCCCATTTTTCCCCCATTTGTTCCCCTAATTTATCTTCATTTTTCGCGATTTCAATTTCCCATTCGAGGATTTTTTGGCCCGTTTCTGCAGATCGTTGATCGCTGATTTCGGTTTTCAGGTTTAATTTCTCTTTCTCTCAGCTTTTTTTTTTAATTATCTGGCGAATTAATCTGATTTTTTTGGCTATTAAGATTTAGTGTTAATCCCCAAGCTTTGAGCAAAGGAATTTGCTTTCTTGAATAGTTAATGTGAGATTCATGCGATTTTTTAGCTTATTATGATTGTAAACTCTTATCGATTTATACTCCTGGGGATGAGATTGAAGTTTTAGTAATTAAAAAGAAATCAAGCCATGATTTTGATGAATCTAAGAATGTAATTTGGGTTCGAATTCTTGGATTTTATCATGGATTTATTCGCTTTGGGAAGGGAAATTTTAGTTATTAAAAGAAATTATGGCACCGTTTTGATGATTCTAACAATGTAATTTGGACTCTATTTTTTAAATGCAGGGGAAAAAGAAAAAAAAGGACCAGGATGGTGCTTTGGGTTTTTTCGTATGGATCATTGATATGGAATCCAGGGTTTGACTTTGATGAGAGGATAGTGGGGTACATCAAGGGCTATCGACGTGTTTTCGATCTCGGTACGGTGTTTCTTGTAAAGAAATTTTATGTTGATTTTGGGCAATTACAAAGATTTATAGCATGCAGATGATAACATATTGTTGTTTTTATTTTCTCTTTTTCAGCTTGCATCGATCACCGTGGGACGCCGGAGAACCCGGCTCGGACCTGCACAGTGGAGGCCAAGGAAGGAACAGTTTGTGTAAGCAAAATTTTACCTTTACTGTAGAGAGTGCATACAAGCTGTTTGTGTTTATGTCTCACATAAATAAGTAAAATCCACCAAAAAGGAGTGTTTTTGCTTTTTTGTAGAAAACAGGGTTTTATCCCGTTTATAGAAAGATGAATGTCTAAATTAGTTTTTAAACAAGTTTGTATAGCGTAATCCGACTTGAATTGTTTCTCTTGTATAAATTGAACTTCATTAACCAAACATCAATGGATGTTATAAAACATTTGTGAAATTTGGATGGTTATTAGCTTTTCTCTTTTTTCTTTTTTTGTAACAATTTTAATTAAAAGTGACTTGTTTTTCAGTGGGGTGCTGCATATTGCGTTCGAGGTAGCGAGGAAAGAGAGAAAGCAGCAATGCAGGTATTTAACTATCTCGCAAATGATGGAACTTCACTTGTAGAGGAAGCAAATTTATGACCACTGAGAATTAACTCTCTGTCGCTTTTGCAGTATTTGGAGAGAAGAGAGTGCGAATACGATCAGAAAACCATTGTAGACTTCTACAAGGTTTGTGGGTTCCTGATTCCTTGTAGCTTTCGTTCAAGTTTTACTTAAGATTATACCGCATTTTGATCCTTATCCATTTCTCCTTACTCTCTTCTATGGCTTGCTTTATTCAGGAAGGAGATACACTTCAACCAGCTGTTACAGGAGTTTTAGTGTAAGATCTCTAACTTGCACAAATGCAACTTACGGAACTTTTACATAAATATGTTTGCTTTGCGACTAACATAGTGTTAATCACTTGTATAGGTTTACGTCTACGCCAGATAAAGAATCCAATAAATACTATCTTGGTCCTGCTTCCTTGGAGGATATGGCAATGTATTGCCTTTTCTTCTCACAAATTTTAAACATTTTTTTTTTCTATGCCCTTTTCATTTGCCTAACTCTTCTTTGACTAACTCATCTTTTGTATTACAGGCAAATTGCTACTGCAAAAGGCCCTTGCGGAAACAACCGCGACTATCTATTTCTGTTAGAGAAGGCATTGCGCAATATAGGTAGCCATGCGTATATTGGAGCTTTCGCTACATTATTTACAATTTCTCAACTCATATAGTTGATTCAAAATTAGTTTGTTTAATTTTGAAAAAGATAAGACTAAGATGAAGATTGGTTAAGAAAGGAGCTACCATCATATCTGCTCTTGTGACCACAACCATACTTATTTAAATAAAATGCAGGCCACGAAGACGATTACGTGACGGAGCTCGCAGATGAGGTGAGGAAGGTTCTCGAGAGTCTGGAGGAAAAGCCCGGCGCAATGTTTATTTCTCCGAGCTCGCCATCGAAGCCCTTCGCTCATCTTTTACCTCTTCAAGAAACCGCAGTTGCTGTCGACTAATGACGATCTGGAATATCAATCTATATTCACTCTGCTGATGATACATTTCCCCCAATTTGATCAACATTGATTGATTCATAGTATCATCTTTGGGAGTGCCTTTTAGGTGATCCTTGATGGTGATTTACTCTCACATTTGTTTAGCTTATTTTTGAGTTATCTAACCTGCGAGTGTGCGCGAGAGGCTAATGTATAATTCACGGATCATGCAACTTGCCATGAAAGAGCCATTGTTTTCTCATTGCCGCATTGAATTGCAAAGTTTTGAAGATCTTCCATGCATTTCTCTATTACTTGTTGCGATTTTGGATCATGAGAGTTAATTTAAAATCAAATATGTGATCTCTTTTAATAGCAAAATAACTTTGACAAGAGAAATCATATCCAAGGCACTAGTCTACGGAATAAATCTCTTCTAAAATGTTGTTTTACCATGCATGGTTCAACACAACAATACCTTTTCTACTGCTTAAAGCACTATCTAGTTTTTTCGATATTAAACGTGTATACATCAATTTGAAACTGATCTATATAAAAGATCCAATATAACAAGGATATAATTCTTAGCTATGTAAATCCAAATCAAAGTCCATCTTAATCAAGGCTTAGATCAGCCCAAGATTAAATTGATTTAATAACCAAATTGTTCATCATATGTTTCAAAAAATAACATTCAATCTTAAGAGTCAAACTTTTAGAATCCCAATAGTAAGGCTCCTGTGTAGGCGGGGTGCCGTGGGTCAGGAGTTTGAGTCCTCGGTGGAAAACTTTTGGTATGATAGGATTATAAGGAGTCAAGCTCCCAATTATCAAAAAATTTAAAAAATATGGCCCAAATTATTTCAAGTCGTGACAAGGCCAAAGCTTCGGCAGATCCAAACTAGGTCTAATTTGAATGGTTTTATATAATATTCTACAGCACACGCATATCTAAACATAATTTTTTTCAAAGATATTTGTATGCTGCACGCACACCTTTTTCAATATATATAGCGGAATTCAAATTCAAAACCTAGTGCGTGAAGATCAAGATACCAACTAATTTTAAAAGTTCTAAATTGATTTTGTGAATGGTGTATTTGGTCTGGTTTGTGCGGCCACAACCCGAACCCAGTTCCCTACTTGGCTACTTCCATACTATTTAGCTCCATGTTAATCGCTTTTCTTCTTTACCTTACTTGATTCTAAATATATGTATAAATGATAAAAATGTTTAGAAATAGCTTATTTTGGAGTAGACTCCTGAGTTATATATCTATATCTATATCTAAATCTATGTATATATAGAGAGAGAGTACGTTTTCTGTGTTTTAGAAAGCACATAGATTTTCGTGTTTTCAAGTTATTTTTTAAAATGGAACATTCGATTCAACGATTTATTTTGTTAGATATGATATACACTACTAGAGCTATTTAGAAGCCAAATTTTATTATTTTTTTGACATTATTTGTCAAGTGATTAAAGAGTCTAAAAAATGCTTATTTTAATCACCGATGTGGCACGTTTGTAAATTCAGTGGCATAGAACAATTCAAGTAAGGTAAAAAAAAAATTAAAAAAATTACTTATCATCTATAGAGTAAGGTTAATACTTCCAATTTGAAAATTAAGCCATTTATTACTGTTTTTTTATAAATTTTTATTTTTAACCGTTCATTTTGAGGCTACTCGTTTACTAGGCAAATGAAGTTAAAAAATTATAAAATTTAATTTTTAGATAGTTCCAATAGTTTAGATTATATCTAACGGAGCCGATTATCGAATCGGATGTCCCATCATCGAAAATAATTTGAAAGAATGGTAACCTAGGGCTCTCTCTCTCTCTATATATAGGTAGATCCACTGCCTTTATTTATTTTTTTTTATTTTGAGGCCCATAAGTTTATTGGAGCGAATGGGTTCTTTATGGGCCGAGACCCAACCAAAGCTACTTACTTGCGAAAGGGGTCGACAAATCTCGACAATATATAAAGTCCCCAACCAAAAGTGTAAAAAAAAAAAAACCACGACATTTCCTCTCTCTAGGGTTCTTCTTCCTCTTGCTCTCCGCTCCACTCCCAAACCCTCGTCGCCATGGATCCCGATCTCAAAGCACCCATCTCCACGGGCACCACCATCATTGGCGTCACCTACAACGGCGGCGTCGTCCTCGGGGCCGACTCCCGAACCAGCACAGGTCTCTCTCTTTCTCGCTTTCTCATCATCATCACCATCTTCATCATCTTCATCTAGATCTAAGATCAGATCCCTAGATACTACTATAAGATCCCTCTCGTTCGATGCCATTTCGTTGTTGTAATCGATTTGTGAATTTTGTGTAGGGATGTATGTCGCTAATAGGGCTTCGGATAAGATCACGCAGCTCACTGATAATGTCTACGTTTGCCGCTCTGGATCGGTAATTACTCTCTGTGATTATGCTATGAGGTGGATTAGTTTGATGATTTGAGTTGAAAACCCTGGCTCAGAATGATTAGTACATGTATTCTTCTAAATCTGTTGAAATCTTAGTTCAGAACTGTTTGTTTTCATAGCAGCTAGATTTAAGTCTTGACTTGCTTTTAAGTTTGAGATTTTGTTGTTAACGTAAAAAAGTTATGGAATTCAATCTAGCAGCTGTGGGGAAAGCTCTTTTGGAGGTGTTTTAGTGGGTTGTAAAGCATTTTGTCGTGTGTTTTACTAGTTTTGAAGTATAATGTCCTAATTCTTGGTGGGCCGCGTGAGTTGCGAGTTCGCTGTAAATATGGACAGAGAACAAATTGGTGGAATTTAGGTGGGCCTTCTGTGAGTTTTGAAGGCTCATAAAGGACCATCATACACTGTAACAATGGGATAAGTAGAATAGTGTGTTGATATCTTAGTTCAGAGTTGTTTGTTTTCATAGCAGCTAGATTTAAGTTTTGACTTGCTTTTAAGTTTGAGATTTAATTCACTCTAGCAGCTGTGGGGAAAGCTCTTTTGGAGGTGTTTTAGTGGGTTGTAAAGCATTTTGTCGTGTGTTCTACTAGTTTTGAAGTATAATGTCCTAATTCTTGGTGGTCTGTATGAGTTGCGTGTTCGCTGTAAACATGGACAGAGAACAAATTGGTGGAATTTAGGTGGGCCTTCTGTGAGTTTTGAAGGCTCATAAAGGACCATCATACACGGTAACAGTGGGATAAGTAGAATAGTGCGTTGATATCTTAGTTCAGAATTGTTTGTTTTCATAGCAGCTAGATTTAAGTTTTGACTTGCTTTTAAGTTCGAGATTTTGTTGTTAATGTAAAAAAGTTATGGAATTCACTCTAGCAGCTGTGGGGAAAGCTCTTTTGGAGGCGTTTTAGTGGGTTGTAAAGCATTTTATCGTGTGTTTTCTGTTTTGAAGTATAATGTCCTAATTCTTGGTGGGCCGCATGAGTTGCGTGTTCGCTGTAAATATGGACACAGAACAAATTGGTGGAATTTAGGTGGGCCTTCTGTGAGTTTTGAAGGCTCATAAAGGACCATCATACACTGTAACAATGGGATAAGTAGAATAGTGCGTTGATATCTTAGTTCAGAATTGTTTGTTTTCATAGCAGCTAGATTTAAGTTTTGACTTGCTTTTAAGTTCGAGATTTTGTTGTTAATGTAAAAAAGTTATGGAATTCACTCTAGCAGCTGTGGGGAAAGCTCTTTTGGAGGCGTTTTAGTGGGTTGTAAAGCATTTTATCGTGTGTTTTCTGTTTTGAAGTATAATGTCCTAATTCTTGGTGGGCCGCATGAGTTGCGTGTTCGCTGTAAATATGGACAGAGAACAAATTGGTGGAATTTAGGTGGGCCTTCTGTGAGTTTTGAAGGCTCATAAAGGACATCATACACTGTAACAGTGGGATAAGTAGAATAGTGCGCTTGTAGGCTATTTTTGTGGTTCACACTGAGTTGATGAATTTCTTTGGTCAAATGACTTTAGTTTGGAGCACCTTTGTATTAATAACTTTTGATTTCGTAACAGGCTGCTGACTCCCAAGTTGTTTCGGATTACGTTCGTTACTTCCTTAACCAACATACGTAAGCCAATTTTCTCATCTTGCTTTCCATTTTGAGGAATCTTTTGAGTTTCTTCTTTCTTCTTGTCTGAGCTCTGCCGAATACTAAGTACATCAGTATGAATCGTGCGTGAAATTTGATTGTTTAACTGATGATGGGCTTTAGCAATGTATAGTAATTGAAGCTTTATTTGCTGGAAGAGGCAACTTATGCCTCTTATTATAGTACAGTATTCTTGCTCATGGAACTTTGTGTTTAAAGCTGAATGCCATTGCCTAGAATGTGCGATAGTTGCATATAAGTTGTGTGCAATACAATTTTTTTTTATAAAGGTGTCGTCTGTTGGGCGATTGGTGTATGCAATTTTATCTTGATGATTTGATGGAAAATAATTTCATATTTGGAGAGTTTTGAGTCTATTTGAGTGTTTATGAGTTGATCTTATGTCCCATTGTTATATTTGTATTCTGTTTTTTTTTTTTTGTGTGTGTGTGTGGGTGGAATCAAGTTCTAATAATTCCGGATGCATCACCATGACTAGGCCAGGGTTGACTGCAGAATATTTAAAAGTTGAAGTTGCCACAATTACAAGATCGTTGCTAATCTGCCTCTTTCTTGTATTTCAGATATTACTTATTTTGATTCATGTGATCGATATGTTCTGATGTAAAACAGTATGATATGTAATAGTTGGAGTCTTGATTCTTACTTATTTCTTACCATGTCATCTGCTGTAATTGATTGCAGAATTCAACTAGAGCAACCCGCCACTGTCAAAGTTGCAGCCAACTTAATTAGGTTGCTATCTTACCAAAACAAGGTAATTTTGTTTTTTTTATTTTTTTCCGATTCTATCTGACATTTAGTATCGTGGTTTGTGAATTTGAAATTCTTAAAGTGTGTTTGCCATTTTTCCTGGCACTAAATGAACTCCATCTTGAAATTAATGCCAAATTGGTATTTGACTATCGGCCTGTCCAAAGTTATTATCAAGGGAACCAAATGGCCCTTAGTCAGAGAAACCCCTTCATATGTCTTGGCAAAACTAGTTAGACAGACTTCCAGAACTTATGCTGTCAATTGAACAATTTAGTAATTAATTTACAAAATGAGTATACAACAACTCCAGCGGGCATTCCTCAAGTCACTAGTCAGAAACCAACAAAAAGATAGCCAATGACAAAAGCAAGCTATAGAATATAAATTGTATGTTGCATTAGAAAGCCTAATCTTGTTCAATATTATACGAAGGGACCATCTCATCCTTATCCTGTTTTTCTTGACTTCATTTTCCTGGTTTCATTACTAGGACCTAATATCTTGTACAGATAATGCTTAGAACAAGTGTAAAACAACTCGCTTACCCTTGGTGTCTTTCCCACTGTTGTGATTATGTTCCTTTTTCTACTTGATGCTGTGTAAATTTTTATTGTGAACTTTTCAGAATATGCTCGAAACTGGCCTGATTGTTGGTGGATGGGACAAGTATGAAGGAGGTCAAATATACTCCGTGCCCCTTGGTGGAACAATTGTGAGGCAGCCTTTTGCCATTGGAGGTGCATGATATGGCACTTTTTCCCCGTTTTTATAGTATACACTTGTTATTTGCTGACATCCGTGTTAGTTCTCTTTAAATCTGATGACTGGAGGAGTACAATTCAGCTTAAGAATGACTTTTAAACAAGGGAACTCTTTTATATGCAATCTAATGATGATTTTATCTTTTATTATTTGGCTCCACGTGTTAATTGAGATCATTTGTCTGGTTTGAACTGTGAACTTCATGTTCATATTGTAATTCACAGGATCTGGTTCCAGCTACTTGTATGGTTTCTTTGATCAAGCATGGAAGGAAGGGATGAGTAAAGATGAAGCTGAGGTACATCAGTATAGCTCTCTAGCTTTTTTTTTTTCTTTTTTTTTCGACGAGTGTCATGTGACGCATAATTCTAGATTACTTAACCTGGATGTAGTTCCTTATAAGTTAGCTACTATGACGAGAATGCTGATGTTTATTTTCTGGCACAGTATTATTGTCGTTCATCTTTCGAGAGAATGATTATTAATTTTGTTTCTCCGAATAACTCTGATTCCTTAGAACACCGTCATGACGAATCTTTGACCAACATACATCCATAAAACTATTCTTTTCATTCCCATTAAACATTTTTGAACAAAAGTACAAAACAACCTTCAGTAGTTTAGTCTAATTGACTTTTGAAGGTTAACTATAGATGCTACTGGTCCAGCTCTTTTTGGTAAGTTTGTGGAGGGAAGAGGCTCAACAGAGGATTAAACAAATAAAATAAAACCACAAGAACTTTTCATGCCACTATGAAGGGAGATTATTATTAATATTAAGAAACAAGACTTTTGTAAAGTCTACATGCTTTTCTGAGATTAGATTGGCTTGAGCCAAATGTTTCAATTTTAAAAGGGACTATTAGGAAAAAAAGTTTAAATAGTATGGCATTATTCAGCTGGGTATTTTTCTAACTGTTGCCTTTTGGGTTGGTCATTCTGCAGGAGTTAGTGGTGAAAGCAGTCTCTCTCGCCATAGCTCGTGATGGTGCTAGCGGAGGTGTTGTCCGTACAGTTATTGTGAGTACCTTACTTATTTTTGTATTGATAGTGCTTTTTATTTCCAATGAAAAATCTTTATAAAGAATGCCTCCGATATAATCATGAATCATTAAGTGCCGTAGTTTGCAATATAGAGCATCTGCATCTCATACCTAATGATTTTGTTCAGGGTCAAGAAATCATTCTAATTTACTCCGTATTATTTTATCCAAGTGCTTATCAATTTTTTAATAATTTTGTGCAGATTAACGAATCTGGCGTTACGAGGAACTGCTACACGGGCGATTCATTGCCGCTTTGGCACGAAGAGCTCGAGCCGCACAACTCATTACTCGATTTACTTTCTTCAAGCAGTCCCGAGCCAATGAGCTCATAAGAGCTGCAAACGTTATCTTTCGTCGAAACACACACACTGTTTCTTTTTCGTTGCTTGTGAAATTTGTGGAACAAAAGCCTTTTTATTTGATGATGATATGCAGTGATACTTGTAAACAAGTGATGAAGTGTATTTGGTTTCTTTATCTATGTAATGCATGTTTAGCTGAAATGCCTTTCCTTGTGGGGCATCCTATTGCGGTGCCGTGTGCGCCGTAGAGTGAAGGGAAGTGTGAAAAGTTTCCAATGGCCTGAAGAGCTGAAAGAGGTTCTAAACCCTAAGATATCGGGTCGCAAAATGAGATGTGTCGCGATTGTGACACATGATGGTTGCATTGATGTGTCTTTTGATTACCGATATGTTACGTGGCCTCTAGTTGGTTGGTGGTTGTGGTTAAAGCCCTTGCAAACCCGAAATAAAAGGTTTATAGTTTAGAATACTCTAGTATATTAGTGGCTCAACTTTGGAAATTAAGATCTATTTTAGTTATAACACGGTGTGTGTCCTCTCTATCTAGCTCGAGGAAATACTTTGTATTCTGTTTTGGAATGATTTTATATTGAAGAAAAAAAAAACAGTTAATATCTTTTTCAAATATATATATATATATATATATATATATATATATATGTATGGTATTAATTGTATTGATTTTAATATTAATAGATACAATGTTCAAATTTTTGATCATTATTTGAGATTTTAGAGAGCATAAATAAGTGTGGGCCCACATGTTTTTTCTCCCACACCACACATGGCTTTGTGGTTGCGGGAGAAATGAGGTGTCCTCGATCTGTGATCCAACATCGGAATGTGAATACAAATATCTTCGGTATTATTAATGAACCCAACTCGCCATAGGCCCGTAGCTCCCTTCCTATATTTATTCACAAATCCCCCAATCCAAACAAGCCACGTGTATACTTCTAGAATCAGGAGATCTCCAGAATATAATAACGTAAGCTCTTAGTTCACCCTGCATTCAGGCCGTCCGATCATCATCCGACGGATCGGAAGTATTTAATCCGAGGACGTGGGCTGTCGTGTGGTCCACTATAACGTGGACGGGGAAATTATTGGATGAACCGTGGTCTATAGACCCTGTAGATGTATAGTATATTTTCAAAAAGAAAAACTTCAAATACCACCCTATGGTTTTGTACTTTCTCATTTTAATACTCTGTGATTTAAAGTGTATCATTTTAGTACCCCATGGTTTCGTTTTTCTCTTTTCGTTGTTTCTTTTGTTAATTTTTTTATTAAATCAGTGAGAAAATTAAAACTACAGGGTACTAAAATAAATATTCGATAAACCAGATGTGTGTTATCTAAAAAATTTTCTATATGATTTAACGAAAAAATTAATGAAAGAAACAAGAAAAAGAGAAAAATAAAACCACATGATACTAAAGTGATACACTTTAAACCACATGGTACTAAAGTGAGAAAGTGCAAAACCACGAGTGGTATTTAAAGTTTTTTCTATTTTGAAGTTTTTTCTATTTAAAATGATTGACGTGGGATAATACGCAAGCATTGAATATATATATTAACGAGATTTTACCGTGTTAAAAAAATCATGTAAAAGAAATGTCAAAATTAATAATTTTAAGCACGCGAATTATAGACCTTCTAAATATTATATAACGCACGTAATTGTTGCCTTTTTTTATATTTTTTGTAATTGAGTGTCGGGACATATGACAAATTATTTGTACAATTTTTTATCTTCCATATTTCGAGAAAATATTTATGGACATGTGGTTTGATTAGTTGCAAGCAAGTCAATAATAATATAAAAAAAAATCTAGCCACAACCACTGCCGACCTAAAATGGTGCGAGTTTTTGTGAATCCGGTCTACAGGACCCGGTCCACGCAAATATTTCCTGGACGTTCCACACTGGGGGACCCACCGTCCACGAGACCACGACGGCCGCGTTTTCTCTTCCTTGGTGGGGGCCACAGAGGAGGACGAAGGGGCGGAGGCGATCCCACGCCTCCTCTGTGACAAAGCGAAGGGAGAGGGAGAGAGAGAGAGAGAGAGAGAGATCTCGCTATTAAAACGAACCCAAAAACACATTTTGATCCGAGATCTCGATCTACTCTCGGTACGTTACGAATACCCATCCCTCATTTCCTCAAATTTTGTTTTTTTTTTTTTTTTCTGTTTTTGTTTTTTTTCCCTATCATTCCCTATTTCGTTTTGTTATGAATGGTTCGTAATATGATCATTTCCTAATTATTGCCTTATTTTCCGCTTAAATTATGATTCGCATGGCATGTTTTGTCTCATATTATCATGGATTGGGGTTCCCAGATGCTTAATTTTGTTGCAAAATTCCAAGATCTAGCTTTTAATGTGGAAATGGGCTCTGATTTTGGTTGTATTAAGCTCTCATAAATTTTAAAAGCGTTTTTTTTTTACAGTTTAGTTCAATAAAAATGCCATTTTGATGATGTATGACATTTCCCCTATGTTTTTTTTCATTAAAACTGCTCACTAAAGTATAAAATAGGGGTTTTGTGATTAATTTTTCTGTTACCCATGTTCAAATCTCAGAGTTTAATTTGTGAATCATGTATCGGGTTTTCGCAGATTCGAGTATCGAAACCTTGTTCCCTTATTAAATACAATGATTTCTATGGAGTTTGAGACCAACAATTGGATTTGGGAGGGAGTAAACTCTCCCCAATTGTTCGGCCTCGGAGGTATTATGATCCTCGCCGCCGTTCTCGGCTTATCCACAAGCTATTTCGGCGGGATCCCGATTCCGTTCCTGCCATTCTATTGGCCGGATTTGGGGATTTTGCACAAGAAGAAGCGCGGGAAGAGGCCGGTGAGGGTGTACATGGACGGGTGCTTCGATCTCATGCATTATGGCCACGCGAATGCGTTGCGGCAGGCGAAGTCGTTGGGCGATGTATTGGTGGTCGGCGTCGTCAGCGACGAGGAGATCGTAGCAAATAAGGGCCCTCCTGTTCTATCCATGGAGGAGAGGTATTTTTAAGTAAAAGATCGAATCTTTACTTAAAAAGTTTCCACATAACTTTGCACCAATTTAGTTGTCTTATAGTTCCAATTTAATCAGTTTGAGTGTGAAATTCATACTCCAAGCAAAGATCAAAGCAATGAATTTTGTGTACTTTATAAATCTAATGTGAAGCTATTGCTAGGTTGATCCTTGTTAGCGGGCTCAAGTGGGTGGACGAGGTTATTACGAACGCTCCGTACGAAATCACAGAAGAGTTCATGAACACGCTCTTCAATAAGTACAATATCGACTATATCATACACGGAGACGATCCGTGCCTATTACCTGACGGAACCGATGCATATGGTCTGGCGAAGAAGGCGGGGCGTTACAAGCAAATCAAGCGCACCGAAGGTGTCTCGAGCACGAATATAGTTGGTAGGCTACTATGGCCCTGTCAGATCGAAAATTAGCAATCGTGAATATTAATGATTTGTATTGTTCTTTTGGCGGTTGTTTTCTTGAGCTATAACTTGGGTAAATTGCTCCGAGGGTCCTCGATCAACCTTGGATGGGAATATCCACATGATTCAATGTGGTGATCACATGAACATTTCCATCCAATTCAACACAGAAATTCAGTAGAAGTGTAAGATTGCAAAAGAACAACTGAGATGTTAAGGAACCAAATTGGAAACTCCTAATACATTGGGGGAACTATGCTGCTGAGACCGTCGGAAGCAATATCTAAGTTGATTCTTTAATTTTTGTTTGCATATTATGTCTTATAGCGTAATGTTGTTTTATCTAGCCAGAATATTATCTTCACTGAGGCATATGGATGGCGATAAGACCAGTTTAAATTCTTCTGGCTGCGAGCAACGCGATGCTGACGAGAAGACTCGAGCTGAAGCTAATGATTCTCCAAAATCTCAATTATCTCATTTTCTTCCTACATCTCGCCGTATCGTGCAATTTTCCAATGGGAAGGTATGACCCTTCATGATTCAATTCACGACTTTCCAGTTTGAATTTATTTTCAATGGTGTAGATTATGTTTAACTCCAATAAAAGCGTATATGCTTTCGCTTCAAGTATAGGAACTACTAGCGCCTCAAGGCCAAGTGGTATTGTAAACTTTGTATGATACTTCAATGAACACCTCTTTTACTGCATGCTGCAGGGGCCTTCACCAGGTGCTCGTGTGGTGTACATAGATGGTGCTTTTGACCTTTTCCATGCCGGTCATGTTGAGGTATATACACGGAGTTGTCATTTTGATCCTCGTTTGCAGCTACTACCTCAGCTAATAACTGATTCGCTTCTTTTATTCTGCTTCTAGTGGTTTCATTTCGTTTTCTTCTCCCAATTGTATGGCCTTGAAGCATATCATGAATATAATTCTCGTTCTCGATAATCTTAGAAAAAAAGAGAGAGGAGGGAATATTCTATGTGCATGTGCACTTTTCTGAGTTTTCATTTGCAGTAGGCACTGTGTGCGACTCATGTTTCCAACACTTCTGATTAGATTACGCTGTCGTTAACTACATGCCAACTCTTCTTTCCTTATTTCATGGCTCTGTATCTTATTTCCATATATGCAGATCCTAAGAAGTGCTAGACAACTTGGAGACTTCCTACTTGTAGGTATTCATAATGACCAAACTATCAGGTACTTTCTCTTACCTATTTAATCTTATATATCCCTCAAAGATCTTACTTATCAAATTGGTATTTGTATCTTAGTATGTTATATTTTACGCAGTCAAAGGAGAGGGTGTCATCCTATTATGCATCTCCACGAGCGCAGCCTCAGTGTACTTGCGTGCCGATACGTTGACGAGGTCATAATTGGCGCACCTTGGGAAGTTTCAAGAGACATGGTCAGTATCTGTTAACACCGCATAACTGATAATTGATACTCTCTCTTCAATTTAATCATTCTTTATTGCTTAGTTCTTTTACACCTGAAAATTCACAAATTTTATGAAGATTATAATTACTTGGATCTTGTAAAATCTTTGTGGTTTTTCTTTTCTGAAACAAAAATTTGCAGATTGCTACGTTCAACATATCGGTGGTTGTGCATGGAACAGTCGCGGAGAGCAATTCTAAAGTAAGCCTCTTGCTTCTCTAGTTTGATGGTAGTAGCAAGGGCTCGAGATTTTTTATCTTTCTCAGAAATCGCTTTTGTGTTTCTCCATATTTTATCTTAAAGTATTTTAAAATAACAGTGTCTCTCTGTCTCAGAGTGATATCGACCCTTATGCCACGCCCAAGAGTATGGGAATTTTCCGAACAATCGAGAGCCCGAGAAATACAACTTCGATATCGGTAGCGAGAAGAATTATCGACAACTACGAAACTTACGAGGTGCTGCGCCCGTTATTCTGTTCTTTCGACACGCATAATTTTCCATGTTACTTACATTGACCTATATTCTTATACTATAATTTATGCAGAAAAGAAACTTGAAGAAGAATGCAAGCGAAGAAAGATATTACGCAGAAAAGAAGTTCGTTTCGGGAGATTGATGCTGCTACGATGCGTTTGTCTAGTAGCTGATAATTACAATAGCCAAAGTTCACATTAGTGAGGGGATTAAGTTCTAACTTCACAAATATGCATAGGGAAGAATACTAGTTGAGAGTTTGAATTCGATGCAGTTTTCCCCCTTCATTTTCGGAGTACGACGACTCAGTCTCGTAACGAAGGAACTCGTTTTCGCCCTGTATACAGTGATAGTTATACTAAAGGTTTTTCAGAGGTTTGATCATGTAAAGGAGGAAGTCATTTATTTGTTGTTCTTAAAACCTTTGAGCAGCTTCTCGGACCGGAAATCTCATTCGCCAGTTATATACAAGTGTTTTTGTCCGTTTTTTTAAATTTTTTGTGTTGGTGTTTTCATAATCTTCGGCGGTATAAAGATACTCTCCTCCAATATATGATGAGTTTAATATTGAGTCTCATTTCCATGTGAAAAATAGGATGTATAAAACATTAAATACATGGAATATGTCATCCCCCTTTTAATTTCACAGTAACCATTATTGAAACCACAGTAAATTCAATACATTCTTGAATTGTTTGGACAGTTGATAAATTATATATGTAATTTATTAGATATTTTTTGTCAATATTTACTGAGGAAGCAATTAGTTGGCCATGAATTTTTTGGAAAAAGCTGAATATATATTATGATTATTCTCATAAGTACTAGTTAATTGAAACAGAAACAAATTTATATTAAGTCTCAGTATCTAATTGAGCCTAGAGATATTACAAGTTCTGAAAACAATATTAGATACTAAAATTTCATTACTAGCATGTGTTACAAGCACTGAAATTAATATTAAAGATGCTTCTTACAATCTTAGAACTGACACTGAGATACTGCATACTAAAACTACTAAATTATACAAATTTTGCAACAAAAATCACACATTATTTTCATGCTATATTAAACATACAATCCTACTTAGTTAATCATCTTCCCTTCTATGTAATAGGCATCCTCCCAATCAAATAAGATTCTCCTCCCTCAGAAAAAACCTGTTCAAATTTATCACAATAAAAGTCATCAAAGCTTTAACATGGTTAATGAATTCAAAAGAAAAGAAAAGATGTTTCTTCTTTATGTATGACCTGTCCAAAATATAGGAGCCTGTGGTATATTGTGGTGTTCCTCGAATTCCTCGCGCTCGTCTTCGATCTCCATTGATGCAGCTTCTGCTGCTTCTGCCATAAAGTAGGGGACCTCGGAGAAGTGCATATTTTCTGCGTCGTCGATCTCCTCTTCCTCGACTACTACTAGGTTGAAAAATAAGCACAACAGTGCCAAAATAGTTAGCGATGTTTGAATTCACAAACTACGCATTTATAATCGCCATTCGGTTTTTCAATTGAATCTAAATCACTGGTGTACAATTTAATACTCCAAACTAGGCTTCTTGTGCTGCTGCTGTGAAGATTATATACATTTTTATTAAAAAAAAAGAAAAAGAAAAAGAAAAATTGGGAATATAAGATTTATTTTATACATTTCTGCATGGAGAGGTCACTATTAACTACCTAACAAATGATATGCATGTTACAGTTATTTTCAATATGCTTACAAAAAGAGGGAACATATACTAATTTTTTTTATAAAAATTTAGTCCTTTTTTTTTTTTCCCCCCTTTGCAATATGCATTAAAATTGGAAAAAAAAAGAGGGCAATAACATACTCTTGATATCAGGAACCTGATCTGATTGCATGTTAGCTTCGATATTCTCTTCGCTCAAACCATAATCAAGCAAAGTTTCCGCAAAAGGCGACAAATTCATGGCATCCTTAAAAAGATAAAGCAGTTAATATATAATCCATAATTACTAGAAAAGAGCAATTTTTGAATGCAAAAGAAGAGCTTTTTTTTTGTTTATTGTAGCTCACATGAGTAGAGTATATCAATATTTTTTTTTTTTTTTTCTAGTTTTATCTCACTAAAGAGTAAAAAAATACATGAACTGTTCCTCAATTAAGTATATGAATTCAAAGTACATAAAACTCAACCAAGAATTGGAACCACGAAAAGTAGAAAAACAACTTTGACAAAACAATTAAGTAACAAAAAAAATAGAAGAGTATGTGCAATACCAATGTTTTGAGCTTTTTGGGCACATGAAGGAGAGAGAAACTAAAGAGCTCCCCATGAACCACTTCCACTCTCCTCTTCATGCTAATTGCTAGAACTTGTGCCATCTCAAAATGAAACCCTAATTCTAACTCTTAAGATGCTCAAAAGTACTCCTTGTATAAATACTCCAAATTTATCTTCAATGGCTTAGCAAAAGAGAAGTCAATGGGGGATATAGTGAAATAAAAGTAAATGGATGGAAAAGTTCCTGCATGTTCTTGGAAAGTCAACCAAATCACAAAATATTTACTTAGCACAAGGAAACAACTAGGATTTGTAGTCTAGTCCACTTAAATTGGAATATATTTCTTTTATTTCAACATGTATTAAGGTATTATTGATGGACCTATTTTTGCTTGGCCAATTAAAATACAACATACACTGCTGACCCTCCTCTTAACATACAAGGAACACTCTCTACGGTGATATGAGTATCACCATTATTTCTATACTTTAAGATTTGAGCTGGTGGACTGATCGACGGTGGTGATCCATGTGTCACTGTAGAAAATCTTTTCATAAAATTTTTCTTAAAGAGAGGTTCCCATTGTGGGATTGGAATCATTACCAGTTTGTTAGGCCATAGATCAAGGCGATATAGCTTCTAAATATGATTTTAGCACTTTTAAGCTAATGAAAGAAAATTAGAGGAAAATTCCCTTAAAATATTAGCTAAATTTAGTGCTAAATTGATATTTCCTTACTAAATTTGGACATGCGATATATTCATTATTCTTTTATAGTGTATGTAACAAGGGTATAGTCAAATATTTAGGCTAAATTGCACTTTGGTCTTCAAACTATGAGACGCGTGGCATTTTGGTCCTCGAACTTTAATTTGCTATAATTTTTTTTGCTTGAACTTTCTAGATTGTTGCAATCAGGTCCCACAGTGGAAATTAGTTAACACTTCCACTCTCCTCTTTAAGCTAATTCCTAGAACTTGTGCCATCTCAAAATGAAACCCTAATTCTAACTCTTAAGATGCTCAAAACTCCTTGTATAATTACTTCAAAATTATCTTCAATGGCTTAGCAAAAGAGAAAGTCAATGGGGGATATAGTGAAATGAAGTAAATAGATGGAGAAGTTGCGGCATGTTCTTAGAAAGTCAACCAAGTCACAAAATATTTAGTTAGCACAAGGAAACAACTTGGATTTGTAGTTTACTCCACTTAAATGAAAAAATATTATTTTTCATTCAACCTCAAGTAAGATACTATCGGTCGATCTATTCTGTTTAGTCAATTAAAATGCAACACATATTCCTGACCATCGTATTAACCTACAAGAAGACCCTCCACGGTGAGATAGGCATCATTATTATTTTTATGCTTTAAGATTCGAGTTGATGGGCTGATCGACAGTGGTGATCCCTGTCTCACTGTAGGGAGTCTCTCCACATAATATTTCCTATAGGGAGGCTTCCACAGTGAGACTGGAATCACTACCGATTTGTTAGATCATAGATCAAGGTGATACAGCTTTTCTATATATGATTTTAGCATTTTTAAGCTAATGTACGGAAATTAGAGGGAAGTTCCATTAAAGTATAGCTAAATTTTGTACTAAATTGATGTTTCCTTACTAAGTTTGAACATGATATGTCCATTATTCATTTATGGTGTATATAACAAGGATATAGTCAAATATATACGACAGGAAATAATTGACAAGTAAATTAGGATTTAAGTGTGCATAGTTAAGCTATTATTTGGTTATTGATTATTTCCATTACTTTATACACAACGATATTTGGATATAGTAGATTTAAACACATCCAATGTGTAAAACTATTTAAATATGTAGCATATCCAAAACGTAATTGTACATAAAATATTTGTTATGACCATTCCTCCATTGTATTATGTCACATCGATTTTTTTCAATATAGTATCAAAATTCCAAGCCCACTTAATTCTATTTAATAATACACCTGACATAGTTTATCTGATCTCGATTATATATGCGAAGAGGATTGTTAAAAAAATTCTATTTATTTTCTAAAAATAATAATGCATATCGCAGATCATACTAGTTCAATTAAGATATAATTTTTACAGTTCCATCAGAAAATAAACTAAGTATATTTTTACCTGTTTCCATGTCAATTATTTTTTGTTTTCCACGCCAATTTTGTTAGGGAACCCTCAATATCAAATGGGCCCTCATAAAGACCAAGTCCTTGTAATAAAAATTGCTCTTAATTAGATAATTAATTAGCACCCATTATAATTGGGCTCTCAAATACATTAGAAACATTTGACCCAGATCAATTTGAGTATAAAATACTTTTCCCCCAAAAAAACAACAAATTGGGGAAAAAAAATATTTGAACAAAAGAAAATAAATAACGAAAAGGCTTAAATAAGTTGGATTATATTCAGCAAAAAATTTGAGAGGCATATTATCATGTAATCCACGATACATTTTAGTATGTTGCAATTTTAATTGGCCCCCCACAAATGAAATGAAAAAGTCCCTCTAAAATAAGAAAATTTAAATTTGGGAGCATTTGTTGTGAAATTAAGACGAAATTTCGAGGCAAAATTCGACCATTGAGTTGAACTTATTTAAAATTTTGTACACGTTTGACTCGAACCCAAATAGATTAACCGGCTAATCGAAACCCGTCGACTGTTGACTTGGACCAATTATGTATATAACATTAACAGGACATGTTTAATTGGACATATTTAAAAGAAAAGGGATTAATTGGATTAATGTAATTAGACTCACATAGTTATTCATTAAATCATAATATTTTCTCTCTATCCTACTATTTTCGCATGTTTCTCATAAATAACACGCAAAACTTTTCCTCATGTTAATGTATAAATCCAACTAAATTTAAAGTTTTATATATTAAAATTGCAAAATTTTAATTTAACGTGATGGACCGGAACCGAAGCAAAATTTATTGTGGGTTTGAATTTAAGATCTCAGGTTTTTTAGGCCGCAAATTCACAATTTAGGCTTTTTTGGTAGGGCAATTTAGGCCTTAAACTACTTTGTGAATATATTATTGCGCTTAGCCCATTACTAAATCTATTTCAATTAGTAGCAGGCTCAGTACCCAACAATCTCCTGTGGTCTCGATTGTGACTTGGGCCTCTGCAACTTCTGCCACATAGACAAAATGCTGGTCTATCCGCTAACAATATCCTAAAAAATTAAATCAGTGACCTGCTCAGATACCACTTATTGGTTGTTGGTGCTAAGTATAATTTCAAAAACTCGAATTGGTAAACATGAGGCAACTACTTCGTTTAAAACGTACAAATACAGTGTTTACGGATCTCGATTATGACTTTGCATGCCCAGTCTCCGCCACATAGACAGAATGCTTACTTACGTTATGTTTCAACATTTATTTGGTCATCTAAGATCGTCGTCTTTTATTAACCCTGTGAAAATTTAGATGTGCAACAATTCTAAAATAAACTCATTATTTGATCAAAAGGTCCCATGCAAAGCTGAGATAGCATATATAGCTCTTAAGGGCTCACAAGCACCCAAAATAAAATAAAATAAAATAAAATCAAACAAAATCAAACAAGAGGACACCTTATCTTCACAAAAGATCACCAAGTAAATTAAAAAAGAAAAAAAGGAGAAAAAAAAAATTCAAAAAACTTTCAGTGGTTTATTGCGTTTGCCGTTTATGATCCTGCAGCTTAAAATGCCGCATTTTATTCGGCGAAAATAAAAATGTTGTCATATAACAGCACAACAAAATTCTGTTCTTATAAAAAATAAGAAAATTGATACTGTTAAAGCAATATCTACTATTATTAGAGTACATACGTTATATTTAATCATATTCTGAATTTTTTGCGTCGGCAGTATTATTCTCCAAAATTAAAGATAAAAAAATTACATAAGACATCAAAATAATGCAGTAACTGCAAAAGCGTTACACCACAGAATAAATTTCTGAAGCTAGAAAAAAGAAAAGAAAAACAATGGAAACATAAACCTTGGGTGGGGGGAGATACATACACTCATCCCTCTCCAACCCCTCTCTCTTTCTCTCTCTTATTACTTGTTATTATTATTATTATTATTATTACTTTACCTACACATTGGGTTATTAGGAGAGAAGTGGTTCTGAGCAAACTCAGCCTGAGAGGAGCAGTACCAGTACCCATCCTTGCTCTTCTCCACCACACTGAGTATGCTCTCAAACACCCCCACCTCGCAGGGGATCCTCAGCACCCCTTCTTGCTGGAACCCAAACTCCTCTTCTGCTTCCCGGAGAAGCGCCTCGAAAGCCCTGTGGCCCAAGTACTCGGTTGGGATCACGTACCTCTGCAGCTCCTCCCCAACGCACACCGCAAGGTAACCCTTCGGCACTTCTGCAGATGCTACACCAGAAGCAGTGTTGGTGTCTGTGAATGAGAGGGTTCTTTTCAGGAACTTGATGCCTCTGCTGCTGCTGCTGCTGCTGCTGCTGCTGCTGCTGCTGCTGTTGGGTTTTGGAGATACAGAGAGCTTCTTCCACTTCTTCAGCATTTGCTGGAGCCTCACTATCTCTGTTATCTTGTTGGGCCTTTTGGAGTCCATGGGGAGGGGGATTTGGAGGGGGTGAGAGAGAGAAAAAGTGCTTTTGGGGGAAGCAGAGAGGAGGGCTTGTTGGGAGGAGGAGGAGGAGGAGGAGAGGGGGGTTTGCAGGGGATTTAAAGAGGTGGGTGTGATTTGTTTATTAGTATTTTCTTTTGGGGGGAGGGGGGTTATTTTATATTATGTTGGTTGTAATTGTTTATGTTGTTATTATATGTACAAAAAAAATTTCTATTTTTTATATTACTAAGTTATTTGGGCTTGTGCTATGATCTTCTTGTTTTCAGTGTATTATATTGGGAAAAGTAAAATTGCATCATGAAGAATGGCAGTTCATTTATTTTTTTAAATAAATTTAACTAAAAGCATGAAATAATTAGATTTTAAATTTAAAATTTGAAATCTCGAGTAGCAATCAGTAAGTTCTTTGTAGCTTATGTTAAGGATTATCAAATCTTTTGTCATTTGCTTTAAGGAAGTTAGAGTTGTCCTTCTTATTATTTTGAGGAAGAGTTAGAATTTCCTAGGTTATGCAACATGCGTGCTATTTCATAAGATTATGACTTATTTATCTTTATCATTGGGTGTAATTAATACTGTTTGATAAAATATTATTAAATAGTATTATTAGAATTTTATATATTTGGCAATATATAAATATATTTTTAATATTTCGTAGCGTTAGCCAAATTAGAAGCAATGAATTGGAGTTTCTGTGTTTGCATTCCAAGAAAAAAAAAAAGTTTGAACCTCCACATTGTAGATCGAGAACACATAATATATTGAAGAGAAAATTTAATTTTACAATAAACTTTAGATTACACAACTCAGAAAAAATGATAGATATAAATTATAGAAATAAGTAAAGTATGAAAACATTATTGATAATAATAAATAATTTTTTTTAAAAAAAATGCTTTGGTACTCTCTACTCCCACCGATAAGTCAATCATGTAATGTCACACGAGTCAATCTGTGTGTTACACATCAATATGTCAGCACATCTATAGCTCATAATGATTTATTTTGATATGTAATGATAGTTGAAATAACTTAAGATCATATGTGGAACAACAAAATCTAAAAGGTGGATTGAAACAATAATAAAAATGTTATCCCAATTATATAATCCAATTTAACTATACAAGCCATTTTCAGGTTCTTTTACTAAGACTAATCAAATAAGAGAAGCAACTTGATTTATTCCTTTCTATAAAACCAACCACATTGTGCTATGCATGTTTAGAGGCACAAAAAGGATAAGTGGGATAAATTTTAACCCTAAAAAAAAACAAAGGAGAGATGGATTTGATGCTTGAGAGAACGTGGCAGGTGATAGGGAGCAAGTTTTGCATGTGAAGCACCCATAATATACAAAATTTTAAATATATTATATTTTGCTCCACAATTATTAAGCTTTTTTTTAAAAAAGGTTCACTATTATTATTACTGCAATAGCCCATTAGTTTGTTCTAACTTCTAATCATTTGGTAGTTTGAGCATAATTGACTTTAATATTTTATATGCTGTATAATTATTAAGATTTGGGAATCATTAGCATATCATCTTTTCATGTGTTTCCATTACATCAATCATTTTAATTCGTACAGTACTTACCAGAGGAAATGTAGTTGTTAAGCTGTTTTTTCAATTTTTTTAGGTATTATTATTATTATTATATTTTGAGCTTCAAGGAACACATTGCTTTCTCATGTACAATGATTCTTTACCTCTCAAAATTTATGTTAAAAAAGTTTTGCTTATAATTGGAAGTATTTGAATGGTGAAGTTTTTGTATAGAAATCTTTTAGTCATGTTCGGCTTGTTTCTTATATAGTTTTCAGCTGCAGTTATTTGTAATATATTTAACAATTAATGAAACTTAGAACTTTTCATTTTGAGATCCGAAATCAGAAGCTCCACTTTTAAATTTTGAATTTTGTTACAAAGAGAAAGTGTTAAAAGGACCTTAATCTTATGCTTTTCCAAACAGCACTTCTGATCCAACAGCATTTTATCAAACAGCACTACAATTAATCTAAAATAGAGCCAAATAATCTCTTTCGAAAATTTTATGTTAAAATTGAAATACAAACTTTTTACTTGAATGAAGTGAGTCAAATTAGTATTTCTTTACTCTGGAAGGTTCATACAAAATAAGCATAAAATCTTAGATCAGAGCTGCTTATTTAGCCCTAATCACATGTTTCTCTGTTTATATTGTCCCCAAAAAACTTAAATTATACCCTGTACTTTGGTCAGAGTCTGAATTAATGATCAGTGAGCTGCTATTGTACTCTAAACACTTGGATTTTGACCTTTAGTTTGACCAAATCTATGTGCTATTAATCTTGTTATTTATAATAACTCTATCCTTTTTAATTATCTTTTCTAGGAAATCCCAAAAATTTTGTTACTAATTGAGGTAAATGTAGTTGCTAATTAAGCATGAAAATGCCTTTTTATTATCTTTTATAACTCAAGGGACTAACTCAATATCCATACGTATTATCAGCTAAAATCTAAATTCTTGAAGCTCCTGTAAAATTAATTCTAATGGATATATATCATATCGTTGATTTATACGAGACTCTAATCATCTCTCCAACATTGTCTACATTAATCCTCTACGATAATGCTAATGCATTTTGTGTCACCTCCTCAAAAAAAATTCCACGCTTACTATCCAATTCAGGTATTGCATTAAAATAGTTACTCATCAGCAACAATCTCGCTAGGATATTCATTTCTCTCAAATCTACTCTAGTGATAAAAGAAACAACTTATGATACACGAATCAACTCGAACGAGGCGAACGGTTTAAGTTCTTAGCTATGACCCGAAACTTAGGTCAAAACGCTAAATTTGTGGTGGTGCATCGTATAAGGTAACTTAGGGCTTAAAAAATAAGCTGCATATGGGATTAGCAATATAATTATCTCAACTTATCATTTGCACATTACTTAACAATAAGAGCTTTTTGTTTAAGCACTTCCTAAGTGGGACATGTTGTAAGGAAATTTTTGTTTAAGAGAACCCTAGTGGGAATTTCTGCAAAGTCATGTGATGTGCCTTGAACATTATGAGGCTTTGGTAGTGAGCTTATGATTGAGATTCTCTTCTATTATTTGTTTCTTTTATTTTATTTTATTTTATTTTTTTGTTCAGTGAGTTTTGATTATTTGTTTGCCTCTTGGTACAAATGCAATCTTTGGGCATCAGGTGAGGCAGAAACACTCACCACCAAATTAATTTTTTAGCAACTAACTTATGTACTCTTTGGTGGTGTTATTAATATAAAATTATCTTGTTCATGATAAAAGAATTATTTTTAAAAAAATGACCTCTTACATGTTAACAACTTGTTAGTAATTTTTAACTCCTACTTACTATTCATTGATTGGACCGATCGACTCGACTCGCTCTCCAAGCTCAGATAAATAAATATAAAATTTTCTAAATTATAGATTAATTTTTTAATATAAATTGGTTTTATTATACTTTCTCGATTCAAGATTAACTTGTGAACTAAGGAAAATAAAATTACCAACCTGATCTGAATCTGACCCACCAACGATTAACGTGTACTCAGTTTATATGCTTAGCAAATCAGTTTGAAGAAATTGGGTTCAATCGATCGAGTCGGGTTGAGTCGACTAGTTTGAATCAAACATCTTCATATGAACTCTAGTTTGAAAATATAAATTCCTTAATTGAAGGGTCATTGGATGCTAATCTATAGCTTCTTCAACTTCCCTTTTTATAATAAAGGGTAACATAAATTTAATTGCATTTTTTAATGCTTAGTGAATTAAATTATGTTTTTTTAACCTCTGCAACAATGTGATGTGAAAACTTTGGACAGTGGGCCATTGACAGTTATTTTAGTTAGTAACAGTTAGTCAAAGCCTAAGTTCCTCTTCTCATCTTTCAAAAATTCCTGTAATCTTTTATTATTTTTCATTTTCCTTTTTTTTTAATGGGTAGTTTGGATCTAAAGCAATGCACATGACTTTGCTTAGCTATTTGTTATATTTTATGTGTTTTTTTTTAAAAAAAAGTTTGAGTGGTTCTCATGCTTCAGCTTGATTGCATGTGATTTTTAGAAGATGACCATTTTAGTCAAAGATGCACCACATCTTTCTCCAAGCACCTTAAATTTTGCTCAGTATACGTAGCCTCGAAAATAGAATAAAAAATATAAAAATTAAATGAGTTCTTTGTGTTTTAGTGTAAAAAAGAAAAAAAGGGAATTCAAATGGCTTTCTTATCCTTTAAGGCGCATTTATATTTCGCTACTCAATAATTCTGTTGACGCACTGTAAGAGCATGTGTAAATTTCAACTAACTGAAAATACATATGAGCAAAAAAATAGAGTCGTAACCTTCACATACCATTGTCTTGAAAAATATTTTGATAGGATGGTACACCAAATCCAGCAATTTGAAAGTTTGCGAGGCCCGCGAGTACAAATCAAATCGTACTAATTTTCTACTTGTACTAATCTTGCAATATAGAGCTTCTGACAACATGGCAAAATAGTTACGGCAGAATAATTGAATACAATAAATAAATAAATAAAACTACAAGATAGTAAAGTATATATATGCGGTCATTGGATGGGCCATAGGAGTTAGTTTAGGATTCGTAATTGACATGGTATGTTGTGCCTTTTTAAAATTTTTTGCTTTGTGCATCAACAAAAAAAAAGAAAAAAAAGAAGAAGAAGAAAAGACCCCCGCGGACCTGTGGGCTCGCAGGCCACGCCCGGCCTGCACTCGCAGATCTGGCCCGCGCCCCGCCCTGCAATGGGAGGGCGGGCCCGGCCTGTCCGCAGCGGGAGAGCTGGCCCGGCCTTCCCTGCGCCGGGCTTGTAAGCCCGGCCCGGCCGCAATCGGTCGTGCGTGCACGGCCCGCCCTACACCGTGTGGCGGGGCCCGGCCCGTCCGCGGGGGAGATCGTGGGCCCCAAGCGAGGATCGTGGGCCCGGCCCGTCCTGTGCGGGCCTGCCGGCCCGCCCCGCCTCTCACCGGGCGCGGGTCCCGGCCTGTCCGAAGGGGAGATCGGGCCTAGCCTGCCCCGCACCTGGCGAGAGGGCCCGGCCGGCCCGGTCCGGCCTGCGCGGGGCCCCTCTTCCTCTTTTTCTTTTCTTTTTCTTGGTTTGTTTATTTATATATATATATATATATAGAATTCAGCTACTATCCTTTTAGGAGGATGGGAGCCTTCGTCCTCCTAAATTTTCTACCATTCGGATGAAAAGATGTGCGGCAAAGATGAGAGTGATTACGGTTAGGTTGATAGTGGGCCCCCTAGGGTTGAGTGGGTGGTTGGTTGAATAGTATAATCTAACAGTTAAAAATGATTAAAAATTAGATCTAACGGCCAAAAATTTGATAGGACAAAGGCTTCTATCCTCTTAAGAGGATAGTAGCCGGACTCTATATATATATATATATATATATATATATATATATATATATATATATATATATATATATATATATATATAAGTTATTCATGTGTGGTAATTCTTTTGTGGAGAACACAAAAAAGAAATTTTTTTTAATGGAATACACAACAACACAAAAAAAAAAAAAATTCTTTTTTTATGTTTCTGTATGGTACATTTTTTTATGCTTGTGTAGCGTGCGTGTATTATTTATTTTATTTATGCTATGTGTGTGCAAATGTTAATACTTGTGTAGTATATTATAATTGCATGATTGTGTGATATTTTTTTTAGGCAAATAAATACTTGTGTTTTTTCAGTTTTTTTCAACGAAATTTAATTTTGAAAAAATAGGTTCGACGTGTGCAGAATTTCGGTAGAACATTTCTTTTCAGATGTACATCTTTATAGTGATTAGTAGGTTTTATTCTGTAAGAGTGATGTAATAATTTGATTTCTTAATATAGCACTCCTGCATTGTGTTTCTTTCATCAGGTCGCACGCTCCATTATCCGTACGAAAAGTAGAATGTATGAGAGAGAATTGGTGAATGTGGCCAAGTAGGAGATTGTTGCCATGTGGTGTGAAATATATCTCCCGACGGATATCTTAATAGATATCCTAATTCTAATTTCTATGTCAGAATCATGATATTTAAGGGATACTAATTCTAATCTTTCCTTCTTCTTCTTTCTACGTTCTCTCTGGGATTTCCATCAACATTTCCGATGTTTTGGAGTGTGGATATAGAGAGAACTCTAGTAGCCCTCTTCGCATCCGACGACCCGCAATGCGTGGGAGAATGCGAGATACGTGGAAGGTTCAGAAGTATCGAGACAAGATTGATCTAAGAAGGCTAGTAAAACAAACAATTAAATCTGTTTTTGGTTCCTGCATACGTTGGCTATCCAGTTTGTAAATTTTCGTTGCACTCGTTTTCCAACAAATTGGACTACCGATTGATGGCACACTTTGTGACTTCTACAAATTTTCAAATAAAATATCAGTGAATAATAATAACTAGTTAAAGACCTGCGCTTCGCTGCGGAAAAAAATTTACAGTAAATATACAGAAATAATTAATAAATAAAAAAATTATTAAAAAATAAAAATTATTTATATATTGGAGGTTTACTCAAAATTAAGCCACAACAAATAGAATAACTTCCTTTTCTCTTAAAAAAATAATTTTTTAGCGAAAAATGTATCAAAAACACTTTTTTAACAAATCTAATAAGATAATCAGGAAAAAAAAAAGACGCAGAAGAATAAGCATGAGGAGAAGCGGATATCATGGGTTGTCCGAGACCCTACACGACTCATCTCTTCAGCACCGCAGAGGCCATCATCTCTGCCTTTTCCTCCTCCTCTATCACCACCCCATGAGGAGTTGTGTTCCTCACCGAGAAGCGTAGCCGCCCCTCCCCTCTCTCCCTCCTCCCCTGCAAAGCCCCTAACCCTAGCTCGCGATCCTTCGATCTCGCCCTCGCCCTCGCCCTCTGCCTCCGATCCCTCCTCCCCGTGCCCCTCGCCCCGCTCCCCTCTCCTGGCTCGCCCGTGCCGCCGACCTCCTCGCCTCCACCCTCGCTGATGCCGCCCCGCTCCTTTCCCGCTCCTCCTCCGACCCTGCCGCCCTCGCCGCCCACCTCCGTTCCAGCCTCTCCTTCCTCGACGCCACCAACTCCTCCTCCGTCGCCCTTCACCTCCTCCTCCGCCACCGCTTCCTCCTCCGCCTCCTCTCCTCCCCCGACTCCCTCCTCCCCTGCGCCCGCTGCGCCATCGCCGAGTGGGATCGAGCACCTCCGATTACCATCCCCCACCCCGCCGTCGCCGTGCCCGAGCCCCCCCGCGCCGCCGCCGCCGATGTCGTCGCCGCCCTCGTTCTCGGCACCATCGCACCAGCACCGGCGCGAAGTCAGGCCTCGGCGAAGAAGGGAGAGAGAGGTAGGGAGAGCCAGCACGGGGAGAGAGGCATCGGAAGAGGCGAGATAGAAAGAAGGGGAAGAGGGGGGGAGAAGATTTGGTACTTTTCCAAGAATGAGGGGGAAGATTTGGTATTTTTCCAAAAGGGGGGAGATTTCAAAAATTTGGTAGATTTCCAAGGAGGGAAGATTTGGTAGATTTCCAAGAAGGAGGAAAAATTTGAAGAAATTTTGTACGTTTCTAAGAGAGGGGAAAATTACTTTCTCAGGAAGGAGGAGGGGAGGACTGTAATTTATTGAGAGGTTGACACGTATGCCATCCAGAACTGTCAAATTATTATAGTTTGTATAGATAACATGGAGAGGTTCTCTACAATGAGGTGAGAATCACAACCGTTGATCAGTCTAGAAATAGGAAAAAGATTTAGTATCCTCATCTTCCAGCAAAAAAATAGGAAAAGATGGGGATATAAATTAAAGTAGAGAAATAGTAGATATGATTTATTAAAAAAATTTGATGTGGACCCCTAATTAATTTGCCCTTATATCAGTACCTAACCCATGCACTCATCCTATGAAAATTGTATAGAAAACATGAGAGGAAATTTCCAATTTAGCCTTCACTGAATTTAGGTATGGGCTATGTGCCTATATCATAGGACCTTATTCAGATAACCTAAATCGCGTTTAAAAACTAGCCTTTTTTAAAAACCAATAAGTTAAAGGCACCTTTAAACACAAGAGGAAGAGGTTTGGCTACCAAAAAAAAAAAGAGAAGAAGAAAGAAAGTAATTAGCATTTTAGGGCATGTTTGGTTCACCTATTTTAGATCATGAAATCGGAATGAGATTCATTGATTCCAATAGTTGTTGTTTGTTTTAAAGGAATCGGATTCCGACTCTCATTTTACTATGAAATGGGAATGGCTAATTCCATATATGGCCCAATCCGGCCTTGAATATCGGATTGGCCCATTCCAAAGTAAATTACTCAAAAGTTTTTTTTACCAACACCTCCCCTCCTCTCCCATCATCACTTTTCTCTCTCTTAATCAAAACATTCTATTCAAAATTCTAGATTTTCATTCCATTACCCATTTCAATAATGAACCAAACGTCTTTGGATGATTCATCATTCTATTTTTCATTCCAAAGCAATCCAATTCTATTTCCCATTTCAATTCCAATCGCGAACCAAACATGCCCTTAGAGTAAATAATGAACCTTATCACCCACCCACCAACTTGGGCTTTTGCTATTTTCTATCGTTCCTTTTCCTGTATTATCTCTTCAATGTGGCTAAATACAATTAATTCTCCATATATGGTACCCTTCTTTATATGGACTTAAGTATATATAGTTAGTTATGACACTTTGTGTAAGAACATCAAAATTACTAATAATTATAATAATCATTATGTTACTTTGATCACATCATCAGGCATTTCTACTTGTTGCTAATTATTTATTATGTGGTCTATTAGTTATGTAGTCATTTTGACATATTAGTGATGATTACTTTAGATAACTCTCTTTTTTTTCCCCCTTTCAACAAGATAATATAAGATATGCATTTGACCATCCACAAAGAATTATACTATTATTTTAACTATGCTTGTTATTAAGATTATTCTTCAATTATTTTCATATCCATTATCTTCCTTTTTGCTATCATTTTCATTAGATCGATGGCTAGCTTATTCTTTTGGTCATCAAACTACAAGCAAAGTGACATTTTAGCCTTCAAATTTTAATTTATTATAATTTTTGGCTTGAATTTTTTAGGTTCTTGCAACTAAATCCCACGGCGTAATCTAGTGGACTATATGCTGATGTCTAGCTAATGTGACGGTAATGTACGTAGCAGAGTTATGAGTAATGGCGCATCATAATTAAGATGTCACATATTATCACATCAATGATACATTAATATCTGGTCAATTAAATTAGGTTGGAAGATTTGATTATAACAATTTTTAAAATTCAAGTAAGAAATTACAATAACTCAAAATTTGGCGACCGAAATATCATATGCTTCATAGTTTGAGGAACAACTTACTCTAGGTCGATCTTGGGTAAACTCAATTTGAGGCCTCAATCCAAGTTAATGTGCAGCAAGGAAAAAAGAAATTAAT
Organism: Puya raimondii; assembly: GCA_016920855.1. Lineage (NCBI taxonomy): Eukaryota > Viridiplantae > Streptophyta > Magnoliopsida > Poales > Bromeliaceae > Puya > Puya raimondii. Next base: position 217,029,998 of record JABWPP010000050.1, read on the forward strand.
ATTTGGCCTCAATTTGGAAATTGTATCAGATGTCACTCTCACTGATCAAAGCACTAAGTACAAGTGCTTCACCCACTTACATCAAGCACTAAAGAGGAGATAATTTAGAGGTTAAGTTGGCATGCATTTGGTGGTACATTATAAAAGCTGCAAACAAAAAACAGTTCTAGTGGCCAGTAGCCACCAAAACACTTAAATAGTGAGGAAAATCTTAGTCACTTGAACTAGAATTTCTGGTAAATGTTGTTGGCTTAAATGGACCAGCATCCTGTCCTGTGGCGAGAGGTCATGTTAGGCCGAGTCATGTTCGAAATGACGTGAGGCTGGGTGGGCCGAGTCATATTCAAAGTAGCGTGAGGCTGGTGGGGCCGAGTCACAATCGAGACCCGTGGGCGCTGTATCTGTACGTTTTAAGTGAATTAGTTGTGTATTTCTAACAGCTCGAGCTTTTGGGATTAATGGTTAGCGCCAACGATCCGACAAATGTGAGATCAAGGGTAATAATTAATGATGAACAAAGGATGAGAGGCCCTTGATCCAACGGTTCCCTAAATTCAAAATATCTGTTTGGATACTACGAATTCGAAGGATTTGTACTTACTCTTCTGAAATTTTTTCATAACATACTTTTACTGTAGACTTTTCCTTGCATTTAATAAATTGTTTCAATAGGCATGTAACATATCTGTTTCTACGAGAATCGCTTTACAAAAGTTGATACCTAATATCTTTTTTTTCCTACTAAATAGGTTAGTTAGTCATTTTCAGAGAAAATAAAGAGAAGGATATTTGAGTGAAAATATGAAAGAAATTTGGAGAACAATAGGGGCATATATATGAGATATATATAAGTAACTAGGAATATAACATAGGGAGGGGAAGCTACTGCTATGATCTATCAGGCTTGTTATCACTGATTTTGAAGCACGCATAAATCAGAATAAAATTGGCAAAAAGAATTAGGGTTAATTGCATACATGTCCGCACAAACATGGTGAATTACAGATATATTCCTGCAAAGTCCAACTTGCATTAGTTATCCCTGCAAAAGTTCTAATGTATGCAGATATGTCCCTCTGGTTTGCTGCTGTTTGAGATCTGTTTGTTTTTTAACAGTAGGGCGGCGGGGACGAGGGCGGCGGGGAGAGGAGAAGTAGAGGAAGAGGGCGGCGGGGAGGCGGAGGGGGCGAACGAGGGTGGCGGGGAGGAGGCGAGGAGGCGGAGTGGGCGAACGAGGGCGGGGGGGGAGGAGGCGGCGGCGGCTGAGGAGGGGCCGGGGGGGGGGGGGCGGATGAGGAAGATGGAGAGGGTGAGGAAGATGGCGGCGGCGGCGGCGGCTGGCGGCGGGCGAGGGCGGCGGGGAGGCGGCGGCGGGGGGGCCGGGGTGGGGGGGGAGGGCGGCGGGGACGAGGGCGGCGGGGAGAGGGTGAGGAAGATGGGTGAGGAAGATGGAGAGCGGCAAAAATGTCATTTCAACTTATTAATTAACCATGGTTAAGCATTTTAACTGTGGTTAACTAAAATTCTCTAACGGTGACTGACGGTAGGGACATATTTGAATACATTAGGACTTTTGCAGGGATAACTAATGCAAGTTGGACTTTGCAGGAATATATCCGTAATTCACCATGTTTGTGGGGACCTGTATGAAATTAACCCAAAGAATTAAGTACCTGTTTCTTTCTTGCTTTTTCTTACTTGAGGAGTAGAATAAAGTCCTAAAATTGACAAGGAGAATAAGTTTTGTTATTTTTGTATGATCAATAAGCCTTCTTTTGATCATGTGATGCATGCTTTGTACAATTTCTCAATCACATTTTGAAACAGTCACATGATTCCCTTTGATTGGATTCTAACACTGTCACATTATTGCTTTGAGTAGTTCTTCTACATAGGAGTTTATAAGATGATTGGTTAATCCAGCATCATGGTCTTCTATAATTTCACAGCAAAAGTGATGCCCTGTTAATTAGGAAGCAAGCTGAGACAACAGTAAGAAACAGCGGAAAAAAAAAGGGCAAACCAAATCATTTTGATTGATTTTGATTTGATTTGATTTTTTTTTTTTTTGGTCGGTTTGGTTTCAAATTCTCCAGTACGTCAAACCATTCAGGTATTTTATACAATAACTAAACTAGACAGAACTATGCACAACTGTATCTCATATTTGGAAAAGTGCCTTAATTAGTTCCATGTAAAGGATCCTAATGATTTGTTTTTTTTTTTTTTGATACATTGACAAATCCACGTCGCACCTTAAACTGAGTTGCTAAACCAATAATTAAAATTTTCCAAATTGTGTGTGCCAATATATTAATAAGAAACACATACAAAGCCTAAAATGCGTTACAGAGTCAAAATTGCATAGATACATAGATTTGTGCTATTTTAAAAAGTCAAAATTAGCTCAAAGAGTCAAGCAACTAATTATATTCAATTACAAATCAAAGTTATTAAACTTAATTTGAAGTCCAAAGTGTGAAAGCAATTTTAGGTCCCCATAAAAGGTAAAAAGTTGTTGCCCACAAGACCACAACCCAAACCATTTTCGGGGTCCTTAGATTTGTGGTCCACTGCAGGCACCTGCAATATATATGACAAGAATTTCAAAAAGAAAAAAGAAAAAGAGTAACAAAGTAAAAAAATTTCACTTAAAGATTATTATAAAATCTTTATTTTACTAAACTAAAGAATGAGAGAGAGAGAGAGAGAGAGAGAGAGAGAGAGAGAGAGGGACACTATAACTCCAAAGTGTCTCCTTTTAAAGCTATCATATATAATATAAATAGCCCAATAAAGAAATGGCCTCCTTGATTGTCTGCCCTATTGTTAAATATTGCAAAACAATTATTTTCTCTCACTATTTAGTACTTGATTGTGGGTTCGAAATTTTTCGATAGGCTGATGATGTGGATTTGAATTAAATAAAAAAAAATTAATTATGTTAGGAGTCTGGCGCGACTCGAATTCAGAACTTTCTACTTTGATATCATGTTAAATTATATGAAATAATCGTTGTACTCTAAAAACTTAAGCTGTGAAAAATAATATTTTAATATTCTTATATTTGACACCTATGAGCAATAAAGTGGTTGTTTGCTTTTTATTTGTGTGTGTGTGTTGTAGGACTAGTGTCTCTTTTTTAGTTTGTTTAGATAGCTGCTAAATTGTGTTTTCTTTCTTTTACATTAGGTTAATTTAGATTGACCTCTAACTTTTTCAATAGTAATTGTGTGGATATAACCCTCTCCCCTCTATCCAAATTTTTAAAAAAAGAAAAAGAAAAACTCAACTTACTACTCACACCTCTCCCTATATATAACATAGTTCCTCTTAAATTTCCACCCATCCTATACCCCAAATATTTCTATATCTACATCCACTATACACTCTCCCTACTACTCGATCCACCTTCACAATACTAAACATGGAAACCTCTCCTCCCCACAAAAGATCACCACTTCATCTTCGCACTCCATTGCACCTCCTTAGCTCTCTCTACCGATTCGCGCTCCATCGCGTGCACCCATTTTGTATCCAACTCTTCTACTTCATCTTCGTCTCCTGCGGCGGCTTCATCCTTCTAAGATCACTCCCTATGAGGAGAAGAGCATTGGCGGTTGATAGGCCCGCGGACTTGGACCTCTTCTTCATGACACTCTCCGCGACTTCGCTCTCGAGCATGGATGTCGTTGAGATGGAGAGCTTCTCCAACTCCCAACTCTTAGTATTCACCATTTTGATGCTACTTGGTGGAGAGGTCTTTGTTTCCATGCTTGGTCTCCACTTCATGAAGATAAAATTACCCAAAAAGAAAACATCACACAATAGTACTGCAACTATAGAACTCACCTCCAATGACCAAGTTGAGCTTGGATCAATAAAGCCCAATGTCACTACTCCCTCAGTACCTTTGGATCACTTAAGGTACAATTCTATAAGATACCTAGGGTTTATAGCATTGGGTTATCTCATGCTAGTCCATTTCATAGGCTACACACTCATATTATGGTACATAACTCTAAACCCTAGTGCGCGAGAAGTGCTTTCGCGCAAAGCGATAAGCCGACACACCTTCTCCCTCTTCACCACCGTCTCGTCCTTCGCGAACTGCGGCTTCCTCCCGACGAACGAGAACATGATCGTGTTCAAGAAAAATCCAGGGCTTCTGCTGCTGGTCACGCTACAAATCCTCGCGGGGAACACGTTGTACCCCGCGTTCTTGCGATCGGCGGTGTGGGTACTGAAAAGGTGCACTAAGAAAGAAGAGTTTGGATACATACTGCGGAAACATGGAGAGATTGGATATGATCACTTGTTTCCGAGGCTTCATACCTCGCTTTTGGGTTTCACTGTGGTGGGGCTTATCGTGGTGCAATTACTAGCTTTTTGCTTCTCGGAGTGGAGAGTTGAGGGGTTGGAGGGGATGAGTTCTTATGAGAAGCTCGTCGGCGCACTTTTCATGTCGGTGAACTCGCGCCACTCGGGGGAGATGATTTTGGATCTCTCTACACTCTCCTCGGCTATATTGGTGCTATATGTGGTGATGATGTATAAACCTACTCTACCATATATACTCTCCTTATTAGTTATTATTAGTATTACTAACAATTGAAGCAACAATAAACCAGTTATGTTACTTGTTTAGGTTTTTACTAGTTGAATTAGTGGACAATTAATTGGTTTCGTTAGCGGATGCTGATGTGAGTCTAAATCTAGATATATAGCCCGTTGAGCCTAATTTATTCAGTGGTTTGGTCTATCTGCAAACTAGAAGTACTGTTTGGTCTAACTAGAGCTTCTGTATATGTACTGCTTGAGAAGAGTTAACAGATCTAATTCGGTAATGCAACCGATGTCTTTAAAGTAGACGATTTGATGCTTTAGAGCTCCAAAGAGCTAGCATCAACAAGCACTTTCAAATTTCACTCCTCTAGTGCTGAAATGATGATGAAATTATTAAACTTATACCACATAAATGTTTTTTGGGTAGCAACAAGTAGACGCAATTAAACGAAGCTTCTGCTTTTGAACTTCAAACTCACTGGGCTCTCAATTTATCAAATACCTTTTTTTTTTTTAAATTTCGCGACTTTCATAAGTCAGGTCAAACATGCACCTTGGCCGAGTTATAGCTATTCAAAGAGTGCTAATAGTAAGCTCTTTTTTCTTTTGTTTTTTCTTTCTCAGGTATCTACCGCCGTACACTTATTTCCTTCCGATGGACGATGATGATCATAATAAGCATTCGAGAGATCAAAACAACAAGAAGAGGAAACGCATTTTGCAAAGGCTAATGTTTTCGCAGGTCTCGTACTTAGCCATTTTTGTCATTATCATTTGCATCACCGAGAAAAGAGGGCTCTCCCAAGATCCCCTTAACTACAATGTGTTAAACATTGTTGTGGAGGTAGTAAGGTACATATTTATTTTAGTCCCAAGTACTATTGCTTCAGAAGTATACTGATTGACTTTAAACTTTGATTTGTTACATTTAATTAAGTGCGTAAACTATTATATAATTTCAATTTTAGTCTCAGAACTCTAATTTCTAAACTTTGAACTTGCATTTTAAGGGGGTTTTTTTCTAAGATTTTTTTTTTTTTAACTCATCCATAATTTGATGATTCGAGACCGGTAACTTGATTGGTCAATAGATATCTTTTCTTTTAGAGAAGTTATTATTTCAAAAGACAGGCCAAACAAGCACTTTTTTGCGACACCACTTATTATTGTTATTACGCCCTAATTTAGAGCTATAAATTGATCATGGTAGTGCATATGGGAATGTGGGCTTCTCGACCGGCTACAGCTGCAAGCGGCAGCTGAAGCCCGACGGGCTTTGTAGAGACGAATGGATCGGCTTCTCGGGGAAGTGGAGCAGCAAAGGTAAGCTAACTCTCATGGCGGTCATGCTCTTCGGAAGGCTCAAGAAGTTCAGCATGTCGGGGGGCTCGGGTTGGAAGCTAAACTGATCTCGACCGATCAGAATTAAACTAAACCCGGGTTATTCGATTCCGTGGAGTCTTTTTCTTTTTTTGTTAATAGATTAGGATAGAATCAGATGAGAAATGAATGCTCGTGTAGCGGAAGCACCATCGGGGGCGTGTAGTTAGTTTACTTGTGGATATTGTAACTTATCTGGGACGGGAAGGATATGCTTGTTTCGATGACGAAAGTGCATGTAATGTTTATATTTTCCAGTTGTTTTTCTTCATGCCTTTTCTTCTTTTTAATGAATATGCATAAGAAATCACCCTACATATGAATTTCTTTTTTTTTTGAGAGAAAGGTAGTATGCTACCAGCTTCGTTTATTTTTTTTAAAAATAAACTTAGCTGGAAATGTGAATCAATTAGGATTCGAGCTTGGGACCTCGGGTACCAACTACCAAACCCTTTGCCACTTGCGCTAGGGACGGTCGGTCCCTACATATGAATTTCATTAGCTATTAATGATTGATTATGTATCCAATCATTTCTACGCAAAGTCGAAGCTCAAGCCCGGTCCAATAATATTTGCGCTTTTTCAAGATCACTAAGCGGATTGCTTCGGCCCTGCTAAGATTCTTTAGGAGCGCTTTTGATGATTCAAAAGCTTATTTCAGCTTTTCATCGTAATAAGTCCAATTCTAGTATGAAACAGTTGAGAAATAAACATAACATTTTAGCTCAAATGCATGGCGAGATCAGGTAAATCATGTAGAATGTAAATATTAGTCATTAAGCCGTGGGCACGAAGAATTGAAACTAATTAAACATCGCAGAACTGTTTGAGTTTAGGACTGACTCTGATTCCACGTTACTGGAAAATTATATGGGAGTAGTTTTTCACACATTGCTTAAGAAGCTGCTGAAGGGAACTTCTCCAATGGTCTTCAAATCGGAACCAAATCACATTCTTTTTTAGATTCTGGTCTATGGAATAAGTTTTCTTTTCGATACCAGCATCTCTCTGTTTCGATGAAGAGACTCACATATCCTGCATGAGATGCAACATATCAATGCTGAGACTTTTAGGATGACATTACAAGAGGTGGCATCTTTCTATTTATGTGTTATTTATGAAACCATAAATACGAAACCAGATATGGATGAATATAAAGGTCTAAGTATCTATGATACTCAATACAAAATATAACAAAAAAAAAAAAAAAAAAAGACGCCGTGCACTAACAGCTTAAGCTTTTAGAAATGAAACAGCTGTTTGTTAACCATGTCCGACACGCAATCAGGAAACAAGAACAAATCACCAAGTTGAAGCAACATATCTCAACGGCATGATTTCGTTTGAAAGTAAAATCGTACTTCGAATGATCAGGAAAATTGGTAGATTACTAATGCAATGTAATCAATGTTAGGAAATTGCGTACGGTAAAAACGCAGCGGAACAAAATCAAACAAATTTAATTTTTAAAAACTTTCGAGATCCAATCTCTAAATCACGCAATTAGGATCCCTCATGTTATTCAAGATTAAAACGAAATAGGAAGATCTAATCTTCACCTTTGTGCGGGTTGTTCTTCACCGCAATTCGATGATCGTGAAATTAGGTTCTCTTGAAGCCGCACACGCGTCCGGCCTCTATAGGTATCCACACGAGGTTGACGATCCAATCAATGTCCTCACCGGGGTGCTAGCTCCCTTGCAAAGAACGTCTTTCTTGCTAGAGAAAGAAGAGAGAAATTAAGAGAGATGACGGCTAGGGTTTTCTAAAAACTCCCGTATATTATATAGAGGGATATAATTCTCTTTTAATAATATAATAATAATTAAGGATAAGAATAAATCTAGATTTAAATTTATCATTTCCTTAATTGGTTAGATCAATCAAATCCTAATTTGATTCGACTTAAACTTTATCCTAATTTGATCATATTAAATTAATAATGCAACATTTACACATAAGCCCTCTCATAAATTACTAACTATTAGTAAGTCCTCTTTTGTAACATTTATACTTTAATACCACTAATTTATAATAATTACAAATTAGTCCAATTATCAACATATTGACAATTAAGTCCTCCGGCGATTCAAAAATCGCAATCTAGCTATCCGATTAGTCACAACCTCTTATGTGTGTGACCCCATAGTAACTATTCTATCTGGTAGTGAGATATATTCTGATCACTATCAATAATATCACTGAAACTTCTTTCAGTGGGTCGGAACAATTCCAACTCAGCCCAATGAGAATTATCGATCATCCAGATAATTCTCATGAGTCTCACAATTCACCAGTGACGCCTAGCAGCATGTAGTGGCATTCCAGTAGAATGGAATACTGAACCTTTTGGTGCAGTTACCGTGTGATACAGTCCTTCTATCATGAGTCTCGACTAGACGGAGATCATGGAACAACTCGTTAAACCCCATCATTTGTCATATGTCAAATTTATTCTACTCGAGTTTCTAATATCGAAAACTCTTTCCGCTATTTATCCTGCCTTGGCCAAGTTCTTCTAAACTCGGTTTGATAAATCACATAGGACTAACGCCCCTATCTACCAAAGGAGATAGATTCCATATAGGTGCACACCCTATTCCTACAACGAACCTACTGCAGCCAACATGCACCGCAATGACCCGAATGGTTAGGGACCAAGTGTATGTACAATCAAACTACAGTAACCTCATTGTGAATAGCCGAGGCACCGCAGGTCAAAGGACCAGTCACACTACTGTAACATTGAGTAAGTCACTGACGAGTGAGTAGACATCCAAGTGACTTCTCGCGTTGGTCACGCTCGGTACCCTTATTCTCTAACAACCACCTGCACATTCGCTCCAGTGTCTCCACACTGTTGACTCGAAACTCATCTACCCAAAAGGGAAGCGACCTGTGCACTAATCTCATCGGATCAATCACCGTCCCCGCGATGATCCATCGATCGGGAGCATTTAGGAATTAAACATCAATGACACATGTCTCAAATTCTCAACCCTTGAGAATACATGTCATCATCTTATTAATTCCTTAGACGATTTATGGACACATACACAACATGAATGAAAATAAGAACCCATATTTATTCATAATATTTAAAGTCAAATACAAATTTATGTTCTAAAATAAATACATATGTCAGCCTGATTGGCTTCTAGGGCATACATCTAACAATCAAGACGCGACAGCGAATCGTATCAAATCCTACCACTTTCGAGCAAAAAGATTAAAGAAGAGAATGCGAAATCAACAGTGGCTTGACGCCGCTATCTAACACTGAAGAATAGTCATCAGAAAGCGGTTCATGTTCTCAGACGACGAAATATGACTCTAAATTTTTGCCTCACAATAGCTTTTCATTTGCGTGTAGTATTTTCGCAGAACATTACTGTAAAGGACCACCTTAGTGGCACCATTTGTAGTTTCACCTGAAGAGAACTAATTCTTGTCTCAATAATTTCGCATTATTCGCCACTACTAACAATAGTGACCATCACTAATCAATTATACATCACTTTCTCCATCCTTTTCATATTCCATACTTTTATGCAGATCCTGCAACAATTCCCCACAGGGAACAAAGTTAGAGATCAACAAAACTATTTTGAGTAGGGCAAATGTATACTATAAAATGTCATTTAAGCAAGTTGCAAGTTAAACTCTGCAAAACCATTTTCGGCAAGCAAGATGCATACTCTTACCGCATTTGTTGAAAAGTTTCAATATCCGCATTCGTACATAGCAACGAAACTATTTTTTTCTACCATACTTGCTCGAGATCGTGCGAAGTGCTCCCACCGATTCTTGCAACATAATCTCTTCCTACTCCAGTTTCTTTACTTCATCTCAATCTCATTTGGTGGCTTTCTAGCTCTGAAGATTCTAAAGCCGAGTAATGAACCCAATAGTCCGAATGGCTTAGATTTATTCTTTACCGCCGTCTCCGCTTTGACTGTTTCGAGCATGGGGACGGTCGAAATGGAGGATTTTTCAAACTCTCAGCTTTGGGTCTTAATCATTTTAATGCTGATCGGCGGCGAGGTCTTCACTTCGATGATCGGCCTACAATTCACGAAGTTAAGGCTCGCAAAAGAGAAACCGATCAATAAAAGATCCAAACCGCTTTGCGCCGATATCGAATCCGCTGATTCCGCGAATTTCGATCATCTGAAGCACGAGGCTGTCACATATTTGGGCTACGTCGTACTCGGCTATCTCACACTAGTAAATGTGAGTGGCTCTCTGCTTATCTCGCTGTATCTCATCCTCGTACCGAATGCGGGCGACGTACTGAGAAGCAAAGGCATCGAGATCTCCACGTTCTCCATTTTCACGGCCGTTTCCTCGTTCGGAAACTGCGGCTTCACTCCCGTGAACGAGAACATGATGCCGTTTAAGAACAACTCCGCGCTTCTGTTGCTGATCATTCCTCAAATCCTAGCAGGGAACACTCTATTTCCGCCGTTCTTGAGACTCGCCGTATGGGTCATGAAGAAGTTCACAGGGAGAGAAGGATACAGCTACATTCTCGAGCATCCGAGCGCGACGAGATACAAACATTTGCTCCCTCATCGGCAATCCGCGTACTTGGCTTCGACAGTTTTGGGCTTCATTTCGGTGCAGAGCTTATTCTTTTGCATGTTGGAGTGGAATTCTGACGGACTGGCAGGAATGAGCTCTTGTCAGAAAATAGCGGCAGCGCTTTTTCAGTCGGTGAATTCGCGACATGCCGGCGAATCCGTCGTCGATTTATCGACCCTTTCTTCCGCAGTCTTGGTGTTGTATGTGGCCATGATGTAAGTTCTCTCGAACTGTACCGAATTTGATGCGAATTTCGAGTGTAACATCTCTAAGATCAACTATTTCGCAGGTACCTTCCTCCGTATACTTCGTTTCTCCCCGTGAGCGACGACGAACAGGGTTCGGAAGATGAAAAAGAGGAGAACAGCAAAAGCAACAGAACAGTGGACAACTTGGTTTTCTCTCAGATCTCTTATTTGGTAATCTTTGTTGTTCTAATTTGCATTACCGAAAAGCGCGCGATGTCCGCGGACCCGTTGAACTTCAATGTCTTCAACATAGTCTTTGAAGTGATCAGGCAAGTTGCATGTATTCAATGTGAGATCTTAGTTTAACATATCCTATCTAATGTTTTTCAGAAAATTCAAATTTTGGCAGGGATTATTAAAATAGATAACTTGTGGTACCACATTATCATAAATTACTAAGTTTTATACAATTTGGAAACTACCAATAACATATCAGGAATAAGTAATGATCAACAACATGAGAAACTGTTTAAGAGTCATAAAAGTTTTTTTTTTTTTTTTTCTGATCAACAATAATGTTGCAGTGCGTACGGAAATGTCGGATACTCGTTCGGCTACAGCTGCAAAAGATTACTGAAGCAAGATACATACTGCAGAGATTTTTCGTACAGTTTCGTCGGAAAATGGAGTGCGAAAGGAAAATTGATCCTCATTTTGGTTATGTTTTTCGGAAGGCTTAAGAAATTTAACATGGAAGGAGGAAAAGCTTGGAGGCTTTGCTAGTACATAATTTTAGCATCTTAAACTCCTATCCCCATATACTTGTCCCACATTACTTTTAAGTATGAAACATTTTTAATGAACAAAAAAAATGAGTACAATTTTTCATAAGTGATCAAATTTTTCAACAAGTTTTAGAACTCGACTCTGTTTCATTTTCAATTTTTGTCACACTTGTTTAGATCTATAATCTCAGCAAATTAATCAGATTATTTATTTATTATTAATTTTGGACTTAAGTTCAAGTTTAGTTCACATAGATCTAAATTGCAATCAAAGAGAAGAATCAAAGAAGGGTTATTAACTGGACTAAAAATATGAAGAGATATTCATAAATCATAATTACATAACTAAGTTTAGGTACAAATTAAACCATGAATCATTACTACAAAAAATTGCTAATATTTATTGTTTACGAGAGAGTTTTAGATCCTGTTTAGCCCACATAATTTTGGTAAAAAGCATATGTCGATGCTACAGTAAACCACTCCGCCAAACAAAGAATAAGATCCAATTTATAAATGAGGATCATCTAACATTATTGGGTTATAAAAAAGAAAAATAGAATAAAACCATAAAGAGATGCAGTTCTTTTTCAGTAAAATGATAAGGGAATATTTTTTAACTAAATAAGTATACTAAAAAATTAATAAACTCACCCAAAAGCATTTCTATTATATGCATGGTTCTCATGCAGTTGTAACCAATACCAATAATTTTCTGTTAAAAAATTATCACACGTGACAATTTATTATATTTAATAAAAGAGGAGTAAATTATAGTTTTGGTCATCAAATTATGGGCTGTGTTACTTTAGTCCTTAAATTTTAATTCGTTATAATTTTTTACTTAATTTTTTTGAATTTTCACTATTAAATTTCAAAACAAATTTTTTTGGTTAAATGTTGATAAATTACTAATTTAAAAATGATATAATAATATCACAATGAATAATATAATAATAATTACATCACTCCTACATTAAAATTATAACATTTAATTATAATAATAATAAAAATTTGTGGACCAAAGCGTAATTTATACTTAAAAAAAGGAATAACTTCAAATATCACCCATATGGTTTCGTACTTTCTCACTTTAGTACCCTGTGGTTTAAAACGTATCACTTTAGTACCCTGTGGTTTGGTTATTCTCTTTTTTGTTATCTTTTCGTTAAATTTTTCGTTAAATTATACAGAAAAAACTTCAAATATCCCACCTATGATTTATCGAATATTCACTTTACTATTCTGTAGTTTTAACTTTCTCATTAATTTAACGAAAATATTAACGAAAAGATAAAAGAAAGAGAATAACCAAACTACAGGATACTAAAATGATACGTTTTAAATCACAGGGTACTAAAATGAGAAAGCACGAAACCACAGAAATAATATTTAAAGTTATCCCTAAAAAAAAAGGCACGCCGCGTATTTCACGCGGACATACTTATAATAATAATAATAATTTTATAATTGTTACACGCTCAATAATAGAGAAAGAGAAATGTTAGAGCCAGTGACGTCACCTGAGCATTCCCTTCATCACCTGTTTCCACTCCTACACAAACTCATACATTCTCATACGAGTTGTCGCCACTCCGTTGGTCCAATCCCAAGAAGGCCGACATCTGACCAATGATATTACAACACGTGGCGTAGTTTGAAAAGTTGTGTTTCGTACCGAGCAGCGGATCCGCGGACAGGGTGACGTGGAGGGGATGGAAAATTAAAAAAAAAAAGAAAAAAGAAAGAAAGGGGGCGCGGCGCTTTCGTACGTGGCGTTCATATGACACCAGCTTTACATGGCCGGTGCGGATCCAAATCAACCTCCATTACCCCGCCCAGTGAATTCCCCAAATTACCCCTCCCACCTCCCCATATTTACCACCAAACCCACACCCTTTTTATAACAATTTTTTTTTTACCAATTAAACTTTGTTGGCTTGCAGTATATATATATATTTATTTATTTATTTTACATTTTACATTTTAATTTAAGATAAGCAAGTGCTAATTTTGTAAAAACTCAGAGAACTTTAAATTTTTAATTACATTTGAAAAATATGTAAAAATAAAATATAATTTTAATACTTTTATGTGTTGTTTGAGTGCGTACATACGAATAAACTAATTACAGCGGTCTTTTATCAACAAGTATTTTTAAAAAAAATTTCTAAAATACACTACATTATGAACAGTCTACATGAAACTCATTTTAAATAAATAATGAGATTACTCTATACGTAAAATTTTTCTGTACACAGAATTGTACGCAATGTGCAAATCTCACGAACCATATCTTATATCTTATATTTAAAAAAATTTACACAAAATTAGGAATCAATAAAAGCCTTTCAAATTATATATATATATATACACCAAAAATATTAAATTGAGAATATAATTAAATTAATGGTCTATAGTATTACATGAGTCCGGCTACTATATTATTGATAGTACCAACCTCTTGGTACTATCGAGTTTTCTGCTGTTAGATCTATTCTTTGATCATTTCCATCCGTTGAATTATATTATTCAATCAACCACCCACTCAACCCTAGGGGACCACTATCATCCTAACCGCACATCCTTTCATCCAACGGTCGAAAACTCGATAGCACCAAGTGCTTGGCACTATCGATAGTATAGTAGCATAATTCGTATTACATAATAATAAAATATAAAACTCTCAAAGAAAATGGTTTCGCTGCAATAACAGGAAATGGTGGTTGGTACCCGAGATCCCAAGTTCGAAGCCTAGTTACTTCACATTTCCAGCTAAATTTATTTCTAAAAAAATAAACGAAGCGGGTAGTATACTATCTTTCTCTCGTATAAAAAAAAAAGGAAAAAAAAAGAGAATGGCATTTCCGTAATTATAAGAAACTACAACGGCAAATGGCACGCGCTCGTCTCTTTCGCGGCCGACTTTTGCTTCTTTTCCTCTTTTTTTCCACTCGCCGACGTCGTCTTTTTGCATCCCCCCGAACACTCCCGAACACCGCAAACCCCGAAACCCTAGTCTACTAATGGAGAAGGCGACGCCGAATCCCTCCGCGGGGAGAGGAGGAGGAGTCGGCGACGAGATCGGCGCGGGGATGAAGAAGTCGTCGTCGGAGCTGGTCCTCGAGGCGCTGCTGCTGCCGCAGGAGGGCGGGGAGGAGCTCCTCCTCCGCCCCTCGTCGGAGAACAAGCCCTGCGGCGGCGGCGGCGGCGGCGGAGCCGTACCCTTCGCCGACGTTTGCGGCGGCGGCGGCGGCGATCTAGGGTTCGGGTTCGGCGCCGATCGGGTAAGCTCGCGATCGAACTCCTTAACTGTGTGGATTTTACGGAATTGCGGCTTTTAGGGTTTTTGTTTGATCGGTAGTAACTGAGTGATATAGTTCGGAACTGTAGTTTCAAATTTGATGTGATTGATTGCTCATTTGGTTGGCCTGTGTGAATCAGTGAAGCGAGAAGTGTTTGATTTGAGATATTTAGGCATAATTTGCTATTGTCGATGTTGTATTTATTTTTAATTTAATGTATTATGCAATTACATGTGATGGATTTTTTTCCTTTTTTATGTAGGTGGTTAGCTAATTAGCTTACATGATAAAAAGTTATGTTGTCAAATTTTTATTTGTTTTTAATAAATTATTAGAGATGTAGATTGCTAGTATTTTGTCATCCGCATGAATAATCCATCACGTAAATTTGTTATCTAAAGATGTAAATATGTAGCAGCTATATTAAACAAAATTTAGAGATCAATTATTTTGTATTACTTTGAAACTATATTTTATCACTACCATTTATTACACAATGCAAGGACATTCAATTGTCCCTTCTATTTACAAACTATATATTGGTAAGGAGAATTAATAGCTGGACACTTGCCCTTGGTACGGTCACCACAGGTTCCGATCATGGCCGTTCAATTTATGGACGGTCGTGATTAACTGAGAATGCGTCTGACGGCCCAAACCAACTGCCGGATATTGAGCTGGTTTTCTGATCCTTTTACTCTCCAGCTAATGTATCTGTAAATTTAAGTTTTTCATGATGTAGATAAAGTTTTAATTTTTGCATTTAGCTAACTTGAGAAACATAAATAATCATTTTCATTTTATATTGGTAAAATGTACAAACCTTACTCTATAGCGCATTTTGAAACCAGCACAAAGGGTGCACGGAAATAAATTGTAGATCAGACACCGACGTCAAAAATTTTCCTTTTTGTGTGTGTGTGTGTGTGTGTAGGGTGGGGATCGGTAGCAAAATCTCTATCTTATCTCTATCTTGGTTTTCACTCTACGTAGTTTGGGAACTTTTTACTATTATCTCGCACTTGAGTGTCTTCTGCGGTATACTCTTCATTTAGTGTAGCTTATGTGCTTTGTGTATTCTTCAAATTTATAATCAAGCTTTTTATGAATGGATATTTCCTGTGGGTTTTTGCTGTACATGGGGAAAAAAAAGAAAAAATTGCTTGTTATGTCCGAAAAAAGGAATAAATTGATCATCATATTATAAGAAGAGGTAATTCTGAGTTAGCTGTAGTATAATCACAGTGATAAACCTTATTCCTAATTTTTCGTGAACTTGTTGCAGCTGGCATAGACAAATAATTTTTTTATTCTTTGGTTTTTTTGTTTGATGATATTCAAACTTTGAGCAGGATACGATAAGCGGGAGCATCAACAACCAACTTTGGTCTCATAACCTTAACCCGCGGCATTCGAGTGTTTCTGCAACTATCGAATCCCCATCCTCTATCTGTGGTAGATGAATTTATAACTAATTTCTTAATTCTTCTTCTGGTAACTAGTGCTATGTTTGCTGGATTGGACGTTATAATTATATGTTGCGGCATCTCAAGTACGGTTTTGATCTAGCATAATTCATTTTAATTAAATAGCAAACTCGCACATTTTTTTTCTTGGTGGTTTTGTACTTAAAACTTTCATCGTGCCAAGTAAATTTCTAAAACATTAGCGTAATCGTCCGAGTCCTTCCCATTGACTTTGATGGAAGCAAAGTAGTCAAAGGCGCACCCAGGTGCAAGGCGCCGCAGATGAGGCACACATTTGCACAGATTATCAGAAACATAAAAATACTCTTTGAGATGACCTGTATAAAGATATCACAAGAAAGATTCAAAAGTATAACATAAGTCTAAACTGAATTATCACAACCAGAAAATCACTTAAATGATACAAATTGGGTATGAAGAGTGCTAAAAACCCAAAAATTATCTAAAGCCCGCATCTTAGCTGTTTGTATAAGCATCAGAAAGCCACTTCTGTAAACCTCTTGACTTAGACATCCAAATCTTAGCTTTTAGAACCTATGTCTGCATCTTAGCTTGGCATACTCTGATTTGCATCTTCCACCTATGCCAAGGCAGAGTCTTTGCTTTTAGGCTCCAAGGTACGTGCCTGAGGCACACCTTTTCAAAGTATGAAAGTCATTTTTCTCTGATTTCTAACTCTCTCATTTTTTCTAAATCTTTGATAGCACCGAGTCCAACTTCACCTCACAAACCCAGTGGGAAAGAGAATCAAGCTCTGGGAGGAACGAGTGGTTCTGAGCAGTCGGATGACGAATCACTGGAAGAACTTGGGGCATGCGAACAGAGTGGGAACGTTGTTGATATAAAGCGCATGAGAAGGTACAGCCATGGTTTTAGTTGGCTTTTTCCAGGAAAGCATTAAGAGAAGATGTCTTAACTAATAATGTTCTTTCTGGATCCTTCCGTCCAACCTAAGAATATTACTAATTTTGTGTTTCCGTACAAAACAAAATTACATACTTCAAATGCTTGTTAACTTTTGGAAGTATGCCCTACAAACTATATAGTATTTATATATATATATATTTTGTGGTACCTCTGCAACTCAACGCGTCAAGTAACTATTGAGTTTTCCGATATTGAGGGTTAACGAACAAATCCGTATGTTAAAACACTCTATCCCACTCCCTATTGTTTATTTTCAAGGATGGTGTCCAATCGGGAGTCTGCGAGACGTTCAAGAAAGAGAAAGCAAGCCCATTTGGCCGATCTCGAGACGCAGGTACGATCTTTCGGTCAGTGTAAGTTTATAAAATGTTTCCAATTTCACGCCCAATTTATGATTATCTTCTTTATACGTTTGTGAACAAAGTTATGCGCTTCAGAATGACATTAATTTTTATGCGGCTATCCGAATAAAGCGAGCCAAACATGTCATCTTTTCCCCGCTTATCATGGCATGCCTAAAGAGTTATTTGGCTGTTGCTCTTCATTTGAATGAGCCTAACTAAACTGCATTCAAGATGGTAGATTATGTATTTACATGCCTCGATTAGCTTTATAGCTGTCGTCGTTCTGTTCGCTCTCCCGCACCAACTTCTGGAAAGATGATTTTAGGTTGAAGGCTGATCGACGGAAGTCTATCAATATACATGGAAACTGACATTATGTTCCCTCTCTCACACCAGTTGCTCTCTTTTACTCTGTCGTATCTATCTGTGTTCTCTGATAAATCCGCAGTTATGTCAAAACTCGAGAAATTTAAAGTTCCATTGCATATGTGGATTCACCTTAGTCTATTTTACCAGGTCGACCAGCTTAGAGGAGATAACGCATCTCTGTATAAAGAGTTGACGGATGCCAACCATCAATTCACTGATTCTGTCACGGAGAATCGAATTCTCAAGTCAGACGTGGAAGCTTTGAGAGTAAAGGTACCTATTTCTAAGTCGTTCTCGTGACTGGGATTTAATAAATCGGCAAGTTAATTTTTTCTAACCGTCAATACAAATTTTGACGAAAGAGTGGATGCATAAATTTTCCGAATATTCTGCAGGTAAAGATGGCAGAAGATATGGTTACTAGAGGTGCTTTAACATGTAGCTTAGATCATCTCCTCCAAAGCCATATAGGATCCCCGCAGATTCTAAATACTCGACACCCGTGTCGAGCTTCCTCAGAAGTGATTCCGAACTTGGATTTTCAAGCAGATGACACGTGTTATATCGGTATGACGAACGCCGGACAAGTAGACAACACGCGGATGGACAACAACATCGAGGAAATGAGGTCGAGACTGAACCAAAACTCGCCGATCCAAAGCATCACAAGCTTGGAGAGCTTGGAGAACAGGATTGCTAGCGAAGTTACGAGCTGCGGAGCCGACATTTGGCAGTGGGAAGCTCGCTCGAGTACGATGTAGAGGCAGCTCCAAATTTCGATCTGGTATTATGTAGGGAGTTTAAAATTTGAACTGCTATCGCCGCACTTGGACAATGATGGTCTCTGTATTTTACTTTCATTGTCTAGAGGATTCTCTGTGCTTGTCCAGCTGTAAGAATTTAGAAAGACTATAAGGGCTTGTTTGCTTAGCTGGAGTGTAAGCTTATTTGAGTAGAGCTCTTTGAATTCATTAGGAAACTCTTAGCTTTATTTCACAAGCAAGATGGAGTTTATATATGGCAGAACATCTATCATTTGCTTCTCGAATCGAGAAGTTGTTGCAAAGCAAAAGCGTTAGTTGAATTAGATCACTGCAATTGGGTGGTTGCCTCTGTGCCCATTTTTGTTGAGAACTTTAATTATCTTTACTGAAGTGGTGAGCAAACTGAAAAATGTTTTAAGTTTTTAATGTTGCCAAAAATTGACAGAAAAATATATTTCCCCACGAAAGTTCTACGTTGAAGAGATTTTTTTTTTTTTTTTTTTTTGCCCTAACAGTGTTAATGAAAACATCTTTTTTTTTGGAGAAAAAGGTAGCATGCTACCTGCTTCATTCAATAAGAAGATGAATTTAGCTACAAAATACGGAGGCAGCTAAGGCCTCAATAAGACAAAAAAAGACACACACACACACACACACACACACACACACACACACACACACACACACACACACACAATAGCTTGACACCTCCCTACAGTTAAGGTCTGCCTTTGCTCCTCTTCTCCCAGTCCGTCAAAAGATTTACGATCTCCTCGAGAACACGATAAAAATTTCTCATTTTTCCCTGAAAAATAATACAATTCCTTTCTAGCCATATTACCCACCACGAGGCCGTTAGCTTACAGAGTTCTTGCTTTCTTCTTTGATTGTTTGACACATTCATGAATGTCTCCCATAAGTCCATTGCCGAAGTTGACATTGGAGCGCATTCTGAATTAGAGATCATCCTAGACAGAATATTTTTAGTATAAGTACAGGTCGAAAATAGGTGTTCGTTAGTTTCCACTTCGACTTCACATAAAACGCATCGTTGGTCCCCATTCCACCCCCTTTTCAATAGATTGTCTACTGTAAGAACTCTCTTTCTTAGGAGTAACCAAACAAAAATCTTTATTTTAACAGGAATTTTTAGTTTCCAGATCTGTGGAGCAACACAGTCCCTAATACCCCCGTCGATCAAGAATTTGTACATCGAGCGAACGGAGAAAGTTTGGGATTTAGACAACCGCCAGTTAATGAAAACATCATTGAAAAGCAGTGAGGGGTGCATCCATGTGCAGAGCCGATAGTACAAAGCTCTTGGTATTATAAAATTTTTTGTCGTTAGATCTATCATTTGATTATTTTTATCCGTTAGATTATACTCTTCAACCAACCACCTACTCAACCCTAGAAGACTATTATCATCCTAATCGCACATTTTTTCATCCAACTGTCGAAAATTCGATAGCACCAAGCGCTTGGTATTATCGATAGTAAAAAAGTTAAAATACTATCAATAGTATTCCACCCAATTCTATATATATATATATATATATATATATATATACTTTTTGTGATAAACATTTACAAATCAAATTTTGAACCCGTTGGAACATGTAATCAGAATAAAACCCATCATAAAAAGATTCTAAACTAAATTTACGTCTCCGGAGTTTGCCCCTCCTCCTCCACCCTTTCGTTCTCCTCCTCCTCCTCCTGGAGCGCCCTCACCAAATCCTCGAAACCCTCCGCCGCCGCCCCCGCGAGCTCCGCCGCCGCACCCACGGCCTCCGCCGCCCCCGCCGCCACCGCCCTCTCCCCTTCCCCCTCCACCATCCCCATCTCCTCCCCCCTCCGCCGCCTCCTCCCCTCCGCCGCCACCGCCGCCGCCGCCGCCGCGAAGGACTCGATCGCCGCCGCCGCCGCCTCCTCCCTCACCCCGTCGACCACCCGCGCCCACGCCACGCACACCCCGTACACCGGCGGCGGCGGCGCCGCGCCGGGGAGCGGCGGCGGCGCGCATCGGGAGATCCACCCGGCGAGGGCGGCGGCGTAGGCGCGCTGGGCGCCGACCCAGGACGCGAGGGAGCCGCGCAGCAGGCGGAGCTCCGCCGCGAGCACGGCGGCGGCGCGGTGGGTTCGCGCCGGCGCCGGCGCCGCCTCTCTCCCCGCGGCGGCGGCGGAGGAGGAGAGGAGGAGGAGCTTGGCCTCGTCTAACGTGCGCCTCTGGATCCGGTGCGACTCCGCCATGGCTCGCCACATCCGCGCTAACCTGCGCCGGCCCCAACTAAATTGTACGTGCAACAAACTAATTTTTTTTTCCCCCCATTTTTTAGGAGGATAAATCGCACCACTAGTCCCCAAACTTTAACGCCGTCTCCTTTTGGTCCTCGACTTTCAAGTTTGTGTATTTACAGTTCAGAGAATTGAACTGTTGCCTACACCCAACACATCTGTGTACGTATATACCAATGTATTTACTCTAAAAATGAAGACTAAGATGAAATTTTGTGAAAAGTTCCGGGATTAAATTGAAAATTTAATAAAAAAGTTCAAGAGTTTAAGGCCTTTAATATCCAAACCAAAGATTTAAATGCCGTGACAACAGAATCATGCCCTAAACTTGTCGGTACGGTACGGCACGGTGCGTGCCGGACGGTGCCGCTGCTTGCCAATCACAAAAAATATATGTGTGCCGAGTGCCGACACATAATGGATGGAATATTTTTTTTAGCAACAACATACTCTAGTTGTTTATTATGTATCTTTATTAAATCTTTTGAATTTTATTGAAAAAATTACTGGCTAATTTAAAGAATATAAAGTTTTAAGTTGTGCCATCTGCACGGAAACTGTATCGTGCCGATATCTTGTTGGCACGATACGACACGATGGATACGGTCCGTGTCGATGAGCACTTAAATCCTTGATCCAAAGTTTGGGGACCAAAAGGAAACTCCACTCAAAGTTCTGGGGACTGCTAATGCAATCTACAAAAGAAATAAAAATGAAAAAGCAGTTCTCAACTCTCAACTATTATTTACTACACAAACAGCTCTGTCTCTTTAAACACCCAATACTTCACCAACAACATTTCATGTTTGTTTGTTTGTTCAAATGTAAACTAGGTGTGTTAAAAATCTAATAAAACTAGAAAAAGAAGTTAAACAACATAAAAGAATTTTTTTTTTTTTTTTCAAATTAGTAAGTAGAGAGCCATTTAGAAAGTACCCTTTTATCAGCTCCACAAGTTGCGGGTGCAGCTCCTCGTCTCGCAGATTTTCGATTCGTTCTGATATGTATTCGATCGCGCTTATCGAAACTCTCAGCTTAGTTTGTAGATCTCTTATCGCCGCCCTCGTCTTGTCGACAGCAGAAGGTTCCGCTCCGTTCTCGTCCTGCTTCTTCAACTGCATGCATTTCTTCTCGTATGCGTATCGTATTTGTTCCTCTAACTGCATTCAGAAGATTGATTTTTTTTTTTTTTTCTTTAGTACTTTGTGCTCTAAGATCTAGAAAATAAGCGCAAAATATCTCATCTTATTTGAGATAGTTTCTTGTTCAAATACTGAAGTGAAATACCTTCACTTCCTCATACAACTTCTTCTCCCACATGTACAATCTATCCAATGTTGATTTGTGGCTCTTGAATATCTCCAAAGATTCGTCTGTGTTATCGCTACCGCTCTCGTTGCCGTCGTTGTTTGCAGAAGTAGAAGCTTGAATGAACAGGGATAGTGATTAGTAGAACAAAATCACTGAGTTTGAAACTCTAGAAAAGAACAACTATATTCTAGGTAGAATTCATGAAATGATATGAAACATTAAGCTGTTATTTGCCGATAGAGTTTCGCCAATGCAAACATATACAGAACCTCCTTTCGGAAAAAAGGAAAAAAAATGACGAAATATATACTAGTTTTAAACCGAAACATAGGTAAGCATGATGAGCATACCTCTAGGTAAGTTTGGGTGTCGTTCCGTTGTTCTCGTCTCTAGCAGTACAGAGACCTCACTAGAAGAGTCACAAATTTTCGCGAATTGGTTCTCGAGATCCTTCGTGACCTCCGCCATGCTCGTCGGTCTACTATTAACATATACTACGAATCCACGAGTTTCTTCTTCGCCGACTTGTGCACTTCCAACGATCCTCCTCCGCTCGTTATTTACCTCCACCGTTCTTCGTTCCTCTGAAGCGTCCGATCTGTTTATCGGATGTGTATTCAATTCCTGTCCTTCATTCGTATCCTCCGTTTTGTTTTCCGTTTCAGAGGGCTCTCCATTATCAATAGCTTTGTTGTTGCTCCTCGAGTAAACCGGAGAGCTCTCGATCTTCTCATTATCTTTCTCTACCTCTTCTTCCAGATCAGGGACTCCCTCGTCTTCCTGAGCCTGCCTTAGCCCTTCATCGGTAATCAAACGGTCGGGAGTACTCTGAAAGGTATATCCATATCCATCCATCGATGAAAAAGGGTTCCAAAAGTCCCACTGATGTGGTTCTTGTAAGTAGTTTTTCGTTCTCATATCCTCGGTGACGAATAAACCTTCAGTTTCTCGATGATCAATAGGGTAATAAGATTCGAGTCTAATGGTTTCCGGAGATTGAGGCCACCATTGCTCCATAGGGATTAATGGATTTCCTACTGATCTCAAGCAATTCACAGTGAGAGAGATCCCCTCAGATTGTTTAAGCATCATTTTTTCAGGGATCAAAATTTCAGCAGGTTTAGACGAGATGCTCGTATCGAAATTTAGGAAATGACGGCGCTCATCTCCTTCGAAGAAATAACTAAGAGCAAAGGAGACCCGAAGAAGAGAATGAATATACGCGACGTGGGAAGAAGCGAATCGGTTTCTTTGCTCGACGGCTTGTTTGATGAAATTCCTCCTATCCCTGCAAATTTGGACCGCGTCGTCGTCGTCGTTATCATTTACCTTCGACGAAGAACAACCCATATGTTTGAAATCTATCTAGGAGCTCTTTGGGTTTGAATTGGTGGGATGGTGCTTTACAAAACCCAGGAGAATTTTGCAGTACCATGTTGTGGTACATGATGCATTTGAATAGGGATAGGTGTTCACTAGTATTACAAGGAAAGCACATTTCTAAGGAGAAGTAAGAGAAAAACGTAGGGAAGAGAAAAAACAGTTGAGAGGATTCTATGCTTCTTTATCAAGTTATTATTGTTGGCACAAAGCTTTGCTAGAGAGGAGACATACTGAGAGAAGAAATTTTGGTGATCTTCTTTGCACTACGAATATGCTTATTCTTGGTTTTTTTTTGTTTTGTTTTTTTAACAGAGAAATAGAAGGGAAAGAAGAGAAACAGAGAGAATGAGCACAATAGGAATGTTATGTAGGGAAAATGAAGCTGATGATAAATGGGAGATTTTTCTTTAAGTGAATGAAGCTATTTGAGGACGCTTTCAATTATTTTGTTTTAAACATCATTAATAATCTGGATTTAAAAATCTACACTGTTTTATCTGCTTTGTCACTCTCTTAATAACAAAGAAAATGAATGTTTTAGCTCTATTGTATGATTAATTATGTTTTTTTTTTTTTGAAAAAAAAAGATAGTATGCTACCCGCTTCATTCAATAAGAATATAAACTAGACTACATTAGTGAGGCAACAGGACCTCGGAAAGATAGACAAAAGAGAGCGAGAGAGAGAGAGAGAGAGAGAGAGAAACAACAAACAGCGGACAAAAAAAAACTAAAAATTCCAAAAACAAAAATAAAACCTACAGTTTGAGAATTGTAATATATAAACTACCTTCAACTATAGTGATCTTTCCAAAGCTGCCTTAATTTACGGATTTTGCTTAGAGTGTAGTCTATATTATTTTTCAAATTCTGAAATATTCTGTAATTTCTCTCCAGCCATACGAGCCACCAGATCACGTTAATTATGTTATTTTTAGTCCTCGAAGAAGGATAAAGAAGTGTAGATTGTTTGAATTCCAATGCACAAGAAATTCCTACCTATAATAATAATAAAAAAAAAGGAGTCGAGCAATTAAAATCTGTATTGTATTTTTATGGACGGTGAGATTAGTAAGTGCGTAGAAATTTCGTACAAATCGGAACCGCAAGAAATGTAATAGTTTTTGCTACCATGCTTAAAACACAAACCCTAATTAGCTGAAGTTTGAGGAGCACAATGATGTAAACAAAGCATCCGTTCACTCCCAGTAATTTTTTGTGCTTTTTTTTCCTTTCATAAAAGCTAAGGATCTAAAAGTGGCCCAAAAAGTGTCAAAAAGAGAGATTCGGCTCAAACACTCCGCTGTCGCCTTGGTATTGTTTGACTTTCCAAGATTTAGTCGCAGATAAACATTGTTTGATTTCCCCAAAAAGTATGTTATTATTAATATGTTATTATGCTTATATATGGTAATTTAGTATACAAAAATTTTCAATAGTATTTATCGAGTATGACTTCACTTAGGGATGTCAATGGTTATGGTACCCGAAATATTACCCGAATTCGAATTCGAACGGAACGAATTTATCCAAACTAAATGGATATGGATTCGGGTATGAGTATAGAAAATAAAAATCCGACGGGTATGGATACGGATATGAATTTTGTATGTACCCGACCCGAACCCGAACCCGAACCGAATAAATTATATATATATTATTTATTTACTTATATAATATATAAAATATTTAATAATATTTTAACCATTAGATCTTCATCCAACGGTCAAATTATATATATATTATTTATTTACTTATATTTGATTGTGTTTTGAAAAGTTTTGATTTTACTATAATATATTTTGAAATATGATAAAGAAAAATCATTACTTCGGGGTTTGGGTTTTCGGGTTCGGGTTCGGATTTAGGTTTCGGGTTTTTGGTCGGATCGGGTATGGATATGGATTTTTAAAATCCGCGGGTTCGGGTTCGGGTTCGGATTTCAATTTTATTGTCGGGTTCGGGTTCGGATTTTTGAAAACCCGACCCATTGACATCCCTAACTTCACTGGAGAGCGTTTTGACGAAAACTCAAATGAGACATTTTGATGAACCATGTAATTTACTCCACAGCCGGATCTTAAATATCTGTTCCCATTTAAAAGTTTTTCATCTAAATCTCAATAGTGTATTGGATGGTGAATTTAGAGAGGATAGAGGAAAATGGGACGCTCTCCCTCCGCTCAAATTTTTTCTTTGTTTGCCCCAAACAAATCTGCGACCTTAAACCATTCATGATCTGGAACTCGATAACTAGGATTCCTTATTAGATCAAATCCATCTATAATCCAAATAACTAGGATTCCCTTTTTGGGAAATTGAGCCATATCAGATCCAAAAACCCATAGTAAAAATGTGAAACATGAGATATTGAATTTGATTCGTAGATAGTATTTGAATTTGATTTGTAGATTGTATTTGGGTTGGGAAAAGCTATCCTAGGATATTTGAATCTACACCCACTTTTTCCTTTTTTTGGTTTCAAATTTGCACCCGCTTACAAAAATCCGCAAAGTTATTCCACATTCATCTTGGATCTGCTATGCCCATAGAAATGGGCTAGTAGGACAAGCTACCTTTTTGACCTCCCTTTTAGGAACGATAGAAAGAAGGATTTTTTTTTTTTTTTTTCCGCTCTAACGAGATGATTTTATTATTATTCTTTTTAAAGAAAAAAATAGCACGCTACTTGCTTCATTCATTGAAATGATAAATTAAGCTACATAGGTGAGACAACTAGAACCTCGAAGGCACCCAAAAAAAAAAAAATTTTTAAAAAAAAAACTAGGTCAGCTTAGACAATAGAAGGGAATTCCAATCTTTCAGTAACAGTTTAAACTTGCGGACTTCAAGCACGGGGTCCGGGGTGCTCTTTCTAAAGATTGCGTCGTTCTTAGCCTGCCAAGTGATCCACCAGCTAGCTACTAGTTCGGATAAACTATTGTCCGAGGTCGGCAAACTTTTTCTATCCTTCCATCTATCCCAGGTGGAGTTCACGTCGTCTTCCAGGTCCCTGGCCAGCACACCCTCCACGCCCATCACTACTAAGAATTTGTAGAATACACACCTTGCGAACAAGTGATCCACTGTTTCCTCGTATGCCCCACAAAGCACGCAGGCTGTATTTCCGACCCAACCTCTCTTCACGAGGTTATCAGCTGTAAGAGGCCTTTTCTTAAAGAAGGCTCCTGAAACCCAGTTCTTATAAGTCCATGGTAATAAGGACCAAACGGCCCATTATCATGAAAGCTAAATATTGGGTATTATCAAACATTTGGGCCGCACATTGAAGCTAGACGATATCTAAATCAAGCCTGAGCTTTAAGAAGGCCTGTTAAAGGCACGAGACGAAATTGGCATACAAACATATTAGATCATTGGTATGAGTACCCAAAAACTACCCCAGGTCTCCCCATGTTCAATTTTTTTTTTTTTTTTGAGAGAAAGATAGCACGCTACCCACTTCGTTTTATTTCGTTTAGAAATAAACTTAGCTGGAAATGTGAATCAACTAGGATTCGAACTCAAAACCTCGAATACCAACCATCAAGCCCTTTGCCACTTGCGCTAGAGACGGCCGGTCCCCATGTTCAAATTTTGAAGAAGTCCAAGGCCATGTTTGGCCGTGCTTTGATTTGGAGCTTTTCTCAAAACGTTATTTCTTACTGTTGCGCGTAGGTTTCCGTGCGAAATTGTAAGTGCCAAATGCTGCTCAAGTGGGCCGCACCGTAAATGCGACTCGCACCGTGTGGCCCGATCGCAAAGACAATTTCACTAATTTATGAAAATAAGGTCGTTCTGGTGTTATGACTTAAAATACAGTTACAAGAGAATACCGAACAAATTCATATATGTAGGCTCCATATTGCAGAAATATCTACTGAACTCAAGCCCCCTAATTTAAAAATGCACAAAGAGTCTATAGGCTCTATACTGCAGAAACATTTACTGAAGACAATTTCACTAATTTATGAAAATAAGGTCGTTTTGGTGTTATGACTTAAAATATAGCTACAAGAGAATACCGAACAAATTCATATATGTACGCTCCATATTGCAGAAATATTCACTGAACTCAAGCCCCCTAATTTAAAAATGCACAAAGAGTTTGTAGGCTTTATACTGCAGAAACATCTACTAAGAACTCAAGCCCCCAAATTTAGACATGCATAAAGACTCGAACATCCGACTTTAAAATAGACTCCCAAACATCTTAACACTGGACTACCAGTGATTTAGTGTACAAAGAATTTTGGGTAGCATTACTTTTATAAATCGATGGCCATCCTCTGAATATCGAGTTGGCTTGTAACCTAATCCCTCATCGAGGAGACGATTTTTTTTTTCCCGGTGCAATATATAGCAAATTTCTATATTTCTGATGTGATAACATTCTAAAGAATTTATAGAAGGTAGCAGACCAAAAATGGTCCCTCATTGCACCAAATATATTCTTTTTGTCAAATTAGACTTTCTATTTGGGAGCCTTAAAATTTTGCTTCTATTTTCATTGCAACGATAACATTCTTTTTGTCAAATTTTATAAAAATAATTATTGCATAGTGCTTCTTCGCATTGAGCTTTCTCTAGCCTCACGGGAGTGTGTTGTGCTTTAATTCTTTATAAATTAATAAATTAATAGATAACTTCAAATACCACTCCTGTGGTTTCGTACTTTCTCACTTTAGTGTCATGTGATTTAAAATATATCATTTTAGTACCATATGGTTTGATTATTCTCTTTTTGTTATTTTTTCGTTAATTTTTTCGTTAAATTAATAAAAAAGTTAAAACTACATGATAGTAAAGTAAATATTCGATCAACCATAGATGGGATATTTGAAATTTTTTCTGTATAATTTAATAAAAAAAATTAACAAAAAATAACAAAAAAAAAATAATCAAACCACATGGTACTAAAGTGATACATTTTAAACCACAGGGTACTAAAATAAAAAAGCACGAAACCACATGAGTAGTATTTAAAATTATCCCGTAAATTAATATCCATTTAGAGGTTTTTTTTCTCTTAAGAAAGGAAAAAGAGGGGAAGCTAAAAGTGTTGTGCTTTAATTCTTGTAACTATTTCTAATCTGTCAATTCTCAACGTCTTTGCTAAAATTGTGGTATGTAAGAACCTTCGCCTCTCAATACAGCCCGAGCCAAAACCCAGCTTGTTTTGGATCCCAAATAGCATCTAAATCAACCGCCTATCCAACCTGGAAAGTAAAATTTTTGAGTTGAAAATCCGAAATGCATTCCCTACTATTCTAAATATTCTGCCCAGTTACTAATTGACCGTCATAATCGCACTTGTTGTTAGGAATCCAAATAGATCTGAGTTGATAGAGCTCCTATCTCAACCTGTCCTGAATGAAAAGGTAAATAGAAGCTAAATTTGCTAAGGAAATGGAGCGGGAGAAGAAAGACTCTTCTCTATCTTTGATCCATTTCGATCCGTAAAAAATTCACCGAATGTCCGCTCCCGTGTCGATCCGTTCCAAATAAAATGGCAAATAAAAATAAAAAATATGATAAAAATTAACTAGTTCTGAATCTCTTTCAGTACGTCAGAAGGATGGAATAAGATGGTCCTAGTTTGCATCCCTACTTGTAGTGGCCAACAAAATGTGAAATAGTACGATACACAAAGGTAGCGTTTGGATCGGGGATAAGGGGGGATAACCCCTTATCCCCCCCTCTCCCTCTTATATCTAAACATAAATTTTTTATCCGAGAATAATAATTCTTGGATACCTAGAATAAGCTGGTATAACTATTCCCACATATACCTCTATTTTTTATATATAACTACTCACTATTTTTCTTATTTTATATTATCTATTCAAACGTTATTTTTTTTATTCCGAAAACAATTCAATTTCATCCAAACGCTATTTTTTTTTTTCCCACACTTGTACCTATTCTTAAAATAACTAATTCTTGCTTATACCCGAACCAAACGAAGCCAGCTCTTCTTAAAAATTACTGATATTTTTCTACTACAAACCATTATTTACGGGAACACCGATGCAAAATCCACCACGCACGCTTAAACGATGCTAATGGCATAACTTGTGCGATCCAAGATGCCACATTGATACTAGGGATACTACTCAATCGGCATGTGAGATATTGCTCAAAAGCCACTACCTATCAAGTACAAGTTGAAAAACACAACTCAATAAACTACATAAGTATAAGAATAAAATTTGTGGAAAGCTTCTCAACTACGTCATATTTGGGAGCTCCCGATTTGTCGCCACGTGTTAATTTTACTTTTATCTAATAATCATTAGATATTTTAGAAAAAAAGATTATAATTCTTAAATAAAAATAAAAGTAACATCCGCCGCTAAATATTATTTTTATTTCTATTTAAGAATTATAATCTTTTCCGGGCAACACCCCCCCCCCCATGCTACCCGGTCACTGATTAGCGTTAAACTATTAACGACCGCGTGGACCGAACTACTATGATCTGTTTTTAACTTCCTGCATCTTACTTTTCTCTCTTTTTTTCTACTTCTCTCTCCCCCTTCCTTTCTCCTCCCCTTTCTTCTTTTTCGCTTCTTTTACTATTTTTTTACTTGTTTTCGGAGGCCTTAGCTGCTTCCATTCGGTATGCTTAGTTCGTTATACTTAATGAATGAAGCAGGTAGCGAGCTACCTATTTCTTAAAAATAACATTTAGCAGCAAATTGGAGCTCTTTTCGCTCAAGTTTTTTGCAAAGTATAATTACACATTGGCGTCTTACTTTATAGATAAACACAGCATGGATCTTTCATTTCATGTGAGTAAATCTCCAAGAAATTCCATACCGTAATGGAGGTCAAAGGGACACGTATCAAAATGACACTGGGGGGAGCACACAATGCTTTTAATTTGGAATCCAATTCTCTCACCCAAAAACAAAAAGAGCCGTAAAATTCTAAGCCCACTAATCCCAATTTGCTGCTTATAGAGTCACCAATATTATTATTATTATTATTATTATCTTTATAAGTACCCAACCAAAAAAGTACGAAATGTCCTTTGCTAGGAAAATGTTTTAAATTTATTCATCGAGATGGCCTTTTGTCAAATTTCCACTAGAATTTTTCTTTAAAAACAAAAAAGTCCACGAGAATAATTTGATGCCCTTCACACTACCAAGCCCATAGGGCCCAAATTACTTAGTTGCGGCCGGTTAATGACCGCTTGCTTGGTGGTTGATACCCGAGGTCCCGAGTTGCTACCGACCGTTCCTAGCGCAAGTGACAAAGGACTTGATGATTGGTACCCGAGGTTCCGAGTTCGAATTCTAGTTAATTTATATTTCCAGCTAAATTTATTTCTAAAAAAAATAAACGAAGCGGATAGCGTGCTACCTTTCTCTTAAAAAAAAAAAAATTAATGACCGCTCGCTGATAAATAAAAGAGAAAACAGCGAGAGAAATGCTTGTGGAAAAAGCAAGTTTACGAAATAATAATAATAATAATAATAATATAGAAGATTATGCATAAGACACGTTGATATGCCAACTTAGTAAAAGTTGTGACAAAGTGAATAATCAGGGTTATATTCCTTCGATAAAATAATAAATAAAAATGAGCAGATATTCAATGATGTATGTAACAGCATTGTCTCAAAATTAAAGATTTAAGTGCTCATCTGTACGGACTGTATCATAAATATCGACACGATACATATCTTATGTCGATGACACAGCTCAAAACCTCTATTCTTTAAATTAGTAAGTAATTTTCTTAATAAATTTTAATAAAGATACATAATAAACAGTTATAATATATTGTTACTAAAAAAAAAAATATTTCACGCTATTATGTGTCGACACACATATATTTTTTGTGACTGGCACGCATCGGTACAGTCTAACACACACAATATCGTACCGTGCCGGTAAATTTCCGACACGATCTCATGCCACGGCATTTAAATCCATGCTCAAAACACATGTGGCATATTAGCAATTGTACAGATTTGTTTTTCTTTAAAAAAATGTTTTGAAAGATCTAGAACCGAAAAGAGCCTGGAACTATCATAGAACCGAAAAGAATTGGAAATTATGGGGATGATCAAGCTTTTTTGGGTGGATTTCTTAATGCAGCATGGAGACTTGCAAATTAAACCAAAATCAGCATAAAATAAGTGAAGAATAATAAAAATTGGCTAAATGACCTAATGATAGCTCTGACCCATAAAAAAAGAGAAAGTTTTTTTTTTTTTTGAGAGAGAAAGGTAGCACGGTACCCGCTTCGTTTATTTTTTTTAGAAATAAACTTAGCTTAAAATGTGAATCAACTAGGATTCGAACTCGGGACCTCGGGTATCAACCACCAAGCCCTTTGCTGATTCACATTTCTAGCTAAATTTATTACTATAAAAAATAAACGAAGCGGGTAGCGTGCTACCTTTCTCTCAAAAAAAAGAGAAAGGTTATTGGTCCACAAAACACTACCTAAATAAGTTTGAATCCACACAAGGTATGAAAGGAAAAACAACTGACACTTTGGCTGGGTAAAAAAGTAAACCAAAATGAACAGCTATAAAAGGCGAAGTCCTACTATTCTAATTGCAGATTCTCATTTTAAATTGCTTAATTTAAATCATAAACCACAAAAGCAACCTCTACTACCCCATTTCCTTTCCCACAACAAAACTAACAAAAATTTCAAAATATGGCAACTTACTCTAAGAGGTGGCCACCTCCATTCTCTACACCTCCACTATAACACCTCAGAAAAAGGAAATAGGGGCCAAATTATTTTGTTTTTTTCGCCCTCATCATGTCCATCCCAAATAGGAAAAGTTTGAATTGGCACCACATCCCATTTTTTAATCCTACCTTGTGGAATTCCTACATAGAATAATAAAAAGAGATCTCCTTATTATTCCCTTTACCATCCATGGCCAACCAAAAACAGTCACATAGACAAGCCAAACCATTATTATAGTCTACTCCTACCTATATATAGAGAGAGTGAGAGATATACCAACATCAATGAATGAATGATGCAGCAGAAGATTGAAGAGAGTCTTACCTCACCGAAGTTGTTCATCGACGGCCGTGCGTGAAGGGTCAGAGAGTGGAATGCAGCCAAGGATGACTTGCCGGCATTGGCCTAAGAGGAACAAATACATACCGACACACGCACAGACATGCGTACGTACGTATGTATAGACATATGTATTGTATAACTCCATTGCATTTGACGGCGAGTTTGTCCTTGGCTACGTATCGCTCTCTTCTCCTCACGTAAGGCTTTTGCGTGATTTGGACCGTTTCTGCTCCTTCTGCCAAAGTATTAGTATTACATTAGTTGCATGATACTGGTATGTACCAAAAGCTAATTACTGTGCATCTCTTTTGTGTTTGTTTGCATTGGAGAGAATGTAGAGTAGAGAAGAGAGGATAGGGGAGAGAAGAGAAGATAAATGAAAACGAAGGTAAATGATTTTCTCATCAATTGTTCAGATATATTGAAGAGAAAAAGAAGAAAATAAACTCTTGATTGGTTTATTCTCTTTCCACTTTCTCGTTTACATTCTCATAATTTGATTGTATATAGTTTCATATATTAAAGAAAACACGCCAGCATATAGGAAACTTAGCATTCCAGTTGTGAGGAAGTAAAAATTACTGATAGTAATTTTCATTAGTAACTTATGATTTCCTGTCTCATGGGGGGCGCAGTTGACACATTATTGAAGTCTATTTGGGAGTCTAATTCAACAGTTTTATCTATGTCTTTAAAGCAAAGACCTCAACTGGGCCTGCATGAGCATTGGACAGATGTAGCAAGAGAGATGGCAGTAACACTACATACTGTTTTTCTTGGTCTGTCCGGCCTGACCGCAATTGTCGATCTTTCGGCAGAAGATCAATGTTGGCATCTGATCTCACCTGCAGGGTAAAGGATGATATTACATACTGGAAATATCATTTAAAGGGAAAAAAAAAGATCCAAAAACCATACAATATGAACGCAGGTCTAAGATATCTGCCAACTAGTAAGAGGTACTGCACTATTATGAGGTACAGAGAAAGAGACAGAGCAAGGCATGTTCATGTGATTGTTGATTTTCAAATTGTACAAATAAATAGAATTTTCCAATGGCAGGCACTGTAATAAGTGTGAGAACAGAAAGTATTTTTAATTCCTAATAGCTTGCTACTTTCAGGAAATTTCCCACCATCCCATGGCAGGCATGCCGCCAGGCATATCATTTGCAAAATAAGGGACTTTACTCTCAACCACGGGAAAATTATAGCTTCTTTTTCCTAGGTTGTGCATTGAGTTGTCCAGCGCATGCATGCATGCAAACATCAAATGCACACATTACATTTATATCATATAATTTTAAGAAACTGATGATCATGATTACAACAAAAGGATAGATAACTCATGATACAGCAGGAGCATCATCGTAAACCAAAAGTGTTCTTCTTCTATTATTACCTCAACACTTATATCGTTAAAGATAATCATAAAAATAGTCAAGATTCTGGTTCGCAAGAGAAACACCTAACATCATCCCATATTTCTTTGAGATGGCAATTTTAGTTTTCAACCTTTCTTCATCTTCATATAGAGCACAAAAAGCCACCAAATTCTAATCAGAACAGGCAAATGTTTTAAGTTTTACTTATTTCTGCTCACTCTGCAGCACTGAAATGAAGATCTTATCATAGAATTTTTGAAACATGATGGAAAGTATGCTGTAATTTAAATTAACAACTTTCTGTATGAGGTCATGAAATAATTCGAGAATTATAATTCTCAGTTTCGGATTAAGGGCACTAATCAAATCAAAATTACAAGGTGATATTTGAAATAAATATAATTACACTTCCCATCCACAAAAATTATCTGTAGATGACATATTATACAGACCACAAGAATGCAATTACTGCAAAGTCGTGTATGCTTGTCATCTTATAGCTAATAAATGCAGATAACTCCCCAAAATACATCACATTTGTACTTTACCTCCTTGGTAATAAAATCTACAGATACATATAAGAAAATTTATTTTATTTGATCCAGTCCATAAAATCAGATCATGCTAGAAATTTCTAATTAAATACATAAGATTAGAGACGTGCAACTTTAGAAGTTTTCACTATTGAATGGACAACAGAATATCCAAATTATGAAATTGACAGAAAGTGTAGTTTAAAGTCAATGTTCCTGCACTAAGAGTTAGTAATTTATATTTAGTCGCAGTAAAAAAAAGAATTTAAAGCACATGCTTTAGGACTTCTTATAAACAAGTGCTTTAAATTTTTTAGGTATTCCAACAGCATAATTGAGCATTTAATAATCCAAAGTAAACCAACTTTTCCACATTTGATATTCCATTTATTTGTCCTGCACGTATTGCTGTCTTTACCTAGCATTAAGGCACTTAAATACAGTTCTAGGAATCCTCAAACAAAATTTTGACATTTGGTCTGAAGCATCCATTGAACATTTTACGTTTCCATGCTAACAAATTTTGTCAAAAATCAATTAGGTAATGTGCTCCCAAAAAGAGCCATGTTCCTCCACTCAGCGTGTCAACATTCTGCAATAACAAAGCATCTCATCATTTTAATCCTCACTCATAAAATAGTTTAATTATGTATGAAGTAAACTAATTAAGACATCAAGATTTAGTCTGCAAGGGGAAAATGTGTGTTCAATTTTTGTTTGTATGATTCCAGTGAGCTATTTTTTAAACATTCCAATATGTTAATGTTGTACCTGATTTGGCCTACTTTTGCTCAAAATTCATATTAGAATACAAGTAATTATTTAATAACCGCACATGCCAAATCCATTTAATTCAGTGAACTTACACGCCTTAGCCTATGTAACTTTATCAAAAAGAAAACAAAAGAAAGGAAAACACGGTGAATCTACAGAAATCCTAGAATCGCCAATTGATCATTACCACAAAGAGTGGAATTTGGCTTGTGCGGGTAAAATCTTGGAGACTTTCTGTAACTATGAATAAGATGAATGCTGGTTAGCTTAACATCCAATAACAGATAATAAGCTTAGCCTTGCAAATGACCATAGTGACTCCAATAGTCTAAGGATTCACCAAATTGGAATTTCAGAAGAATATGCATTCCAAACTGTACTGTAAATTCATTACGCACAATGTTGTCTGCTCAGTATCCTTCAGTCAGTATATTACCTATCTTGAAAAGGAGGGGGAAAAAAAAAAAAAGTCTGTCTGCACTTCTGTACCAACTTCTCAGATTCAATACTTCACAACACCCAAAATGAATGTGCTTCACTCCTTTAAAGGCCCTTCTTCTGAGAAAAGTTATGTATTTATTTTAGTTACACCATATTCTCCATTATACTTTAGTTTGTTCGCGTTGCTTTTTGCTTATCTGATTTTATTCCTTACAAATACAATAGCAAAACAGTTAATAAATTTAGTACCAAGCAATATAATTCACATTTCCCGCACAATCCCATGATTTGTGACTTTGAATATTTAGATTCAAGTTCAATTAGTTGTTCAATCCTCTGAGACTCTAAAAGTGTCTCGAAATGCCATGAGCAAATATCCATATGCTAAATCACTAATTCAATAGCCTATGAACATAAAAATCAACGTAAATTAGCAAAGAAAAAGTATTTTGTATTGCTGTAATCTGCATCCAGTTGCCTAGAATCAGTGAGCCATCTAAAGAAGCTATTTAAGACGATAGAGCTAGTAGGATTTGGATGCTCCGAATCCCGCTTAAAGTAAAAGTTTTTTGCTGGCTCGTCCTTAAGAAGAGGCTTCTCACAACGGATAATCTTCTAAAAAGAGGCTGGACTGGTAATACGGAGTGCGTTCTGTGTGGAGTTGAAGCGGAAACCGTCGATCATCTCTTCACACGTTGTGTTTTCACTAAATTCCTACTCGCGATGACCTTGGAGAAAGTCCAACTTACTGATCTGGAGGACGAGGTGACCTTTATTTGGGATAGACGGAAGGACCACTCGGAATCACGGATAGTGAACAACTGGATAACTGGACTTGCCGCGTGCTGGTGGGTAATTTGGGAGGCTAGGAATGGGGCCATTTTTCGAAAGATACAGCCTGATCCTCTCCTTACGGTCTTTAAGTGTAAACAGTTGTTGAATCTCTGGAAGCTGACTCTTTCTTCGGCTGGGCTTTAATATATATATATATATTTATACCTATATAGATATATGTATAATTTTTATTTTTATTTTTATTTTTATTTTTATTTTTATTTTTTTCGTCCCCTCCGAGGCCTTTGTTGCCTCACTCCTGTAGCTTAGTTCATATTTGCAATGAATGAAGCGGGTAGCATGCTACCTTTTTCTCAAAAAAAAAAAAAAAAACTATCTATCAGCGACCATCAAAAGCAGAAGAAAGACCAAAGTCCAAACAGACCAAATCATAAAACAATTTGAAATGAATTCACCAATGAAATGTTTATCAATCCAAATCCAGCATAATTCCTTGCGACACGAAAAGGGATTAGATCAGTACGCTATTTATTAATTAAGAGGAAATGGAAAGAAACTAGGAAAAAGCCTGAACAAACATGTAGTAAAATTGAAGAGAAGTCGTGATAGCCAACAAAATAGCATGAGAAGATTGACCCAATTCAATCAAATGAACGAGAAGCTAAAGGAATATCAACCTCACTTTTCACAGAATAAATGCCTTTGACAAATACAAAAAACTCTTGTAGGTTCTATTTACCACATAATGTGCTAAGAACGGACCCTCCCGCATCTCATTCTCCACTCTACGATTCTCTTTGTGCAACTATACAATAAAACTTTATGCTACTTATTCTTCAAAATATATATATATATATATATATATATAGAGCTAGTCTCCTATACTATCTATAGTACCGGGGCTCCGGTACTATAGTCGCTTTTTCGATCTTAGGGTGTTCAAATCAACGATCCACACCGTTAAAACCGATCTAGGATATTTGAAGTTCTTAGGAATAAAATTTTATAATTTTTCGACGTAGTTTACTTTGTGATCAAACCGTTTCAAAATTGTCAAATTTCAATGGTTATTATGGCGAGTTTGTAGTTTAACGGTGGAGAAGAATCTAAATCAATTCAAATTTTGATAGAAAATACTTTAAACTACATAGATGAAGATCAACATCCTTGATCTTGAATTCGAAACTCCTATACTCAAATTTTAAGAATTATTCAATTTTCACCGTTCATTTTGACATGATTTATTTACTAAGTAAACGATATCGAAAAAAATTAAAATTTTATTCCTAAGAACTTCACATACCCTAGATCAGTTTCAACAGTGTGGATCGTTGATTTGAACACCCTAAGATCGAAAAAACAACTATAGTACCGGAGCCCCGGTACTATAGATAGTATAGTAGCCTCATTCTATATATATATATATATATATATGCCTCAAACCTTTTCTCGATGTTATCGGCCCCCTTTTCAAAGAACATCGCCCATAGATCTACTTTTCAGAATGACAGATCTTTCCATAAGAAGAAATATTGCGGGCGGTATGGTCAGAGTTGCAGATTGGGAATCAGTAAATAGCACATCCCTTTTCGAATTTTGTCGAGCATGAATATTTGTACATCGGCTGATGCGCTCTGGAAATTAGCCAGCGTTAAGTGGGGTGTAGTGGGGAGAAGGGAGTCAACGATCGTTGTTGCTACTTGGTGGGCTATTTGGCTGGAGCGGAATAGAAGAATTTTTAAGAATAGAAAGCTCACGTTAAGGCAGGTGTTGGCGGACTTACGTTCGTATAAAGACATGTGGGAGAGTTTTTGTCTTTAGTTATAGTTATAGTTATAGTTATAGTTATAGTTATAGTTTTCTTCTTTTTTTTTCCTTTTTTTGTGGAAGCCTGGTTGTTTCCCTCTGTTGCTAAATTCACCTACTTAATGAATGAAGCGGTAGCATGCTACCTTTTCTCAAAAAAAAAAGAAAAAAAGAGAATCCAGAGATTTCTGTTGCTTTTTGTGATACTGGTGTCTTTGAAAAAGAACATGGCAAGCAACTTATTGACAAAATAATCATACATAGAGGGACATTGTTATTCAAGAGTTGAAGGCAAGAGATAATAAAGGAGAGTTAGAGATTTCTATGATCATTCAGTCAATAACACGAGAATGAGATTTTTGTTATGGCCGCCTTACGTGAAGGAGCAGAGAATGGAATTCAGCCAAGGATGACTTGCCGGCATAATTTCTAGCAAGATTTTCAATCTGCCTGCAGGTTGTCCTTAGCTAAATTTGACTCATGCAAGTCCCAGGCTGTTAGTTGGTGAAAACTCTGTTCAAACTAAGGAGATAAAATAGCTGCTGTTTGCTGGCAATAGCAGCAATGAGTCATGATGCGAGGTATAGTACTTTCTCAATTTTACGTACATCTATAGATATCTAAGAGCATACATATATATGAGCATTACATTCATAAACTTCAGGGATGTCTCAACTTTGCCTAAATAATGCCTCCCAATTCCTAAAGAAAGTAGCCAGATACTAATCCAGTAACCTACGAAAATCAAAATCAATTTGAACTCTTTCACTTCTATAAAAGTAAAAAAACTTTGTATTCCTATAACACCTTCGTTCATTTGAGTACTTACTGCCATTTGAATTGGCGATTCATTTAACTTAAACACCTCTGTTGCTATCAAGCGTTTAACCGTTAATGGAATCAGCATGTACATCAGCTAAAAAAGCAGGTAAAACCATTATTAATCACCATTAATTTTCACAATATTCCTAATTCATTTGATTGGGGTGACTTAAATCAAAGCAATCTAAAGTTGAATGGATCTTCGTACATTTCGATCTACCAGTATCCGATCATCAAATTGCTCCAGTAGTGAGATCTATAGCTTAAGATTGCATCAATAATCCGTGAGACCATGCTTTGAATGATCTCATGATCTATAATCCAATAGTAATCCATCCATAGAGGTATTCAAACATAGAAAAAGAGGAGATAGTGATGGATTTGAGAGGTGCGCTGGAGAGATTTCGAAACCTTCGGGGTGAGGGCGATCGAAGCGAAACCCTGGCGCCTTCTCTCATTCGCCTTCGTCGTCGTGAATCGGAAGAGGCAACGATGATCGAGATTGAGATCGAAAGAGAGAGGGAGAGAGAGAGAGAGAGAGAGGGAGATGAATAGTTTCCGGGGACGAAGAGGGGTTCTCTCTTTCAAAATTCAAAATGGGGGCGTTTCGATCTTTTAAAAAGCGTTTTAATTTCGCGCCATTTGCTGTAGGGAGCGAACACCCGCGTGAGGGTAGAATGGTCATTTTGTCACTAACGATAAATTAATGCGGAGTTTTTAGGCTATTAAGCCTACAAAAATTTTTAAATATAAAAATAGACTTCTAAAATTTTTATTTGTAAAATTAGACCTCTAAAAACGGTGAATGATTCACCGCTTTTAAATGCGATGAATCATTCACCGTCTTTATCCTAATTTATATCTTTTCACTATTCAAACTTTAAAAGATATATGGTATTAGATAATAGATACTAAAAATAGTTATTATTCTTTAAAGAAAGTGGTGAATAATTTACTGCATTTAAAAAGCGGTAATTCATTCACCGCATATATCTAGTTTTATAAATAATTTTTTTAGAAGACTATTTTTGTAATTATAATATTTCTTAAGTTTATTAATATAAAAAATTCAATTAATGCCGTATCTGGCAATAATTAGGGTGTCTGGGACTCTGGGGCGTTTGGTTTTCTGAAAAATATTCTGAAAATTAGGTCTTTTGATCACAAAAAAAAAATTGTTCTTTTAGGTTTTCAAAAATAAAGTTTCAAATTAATGAAAATACAGTGTTTTCGATCTTTAGATTTGTTATTTAGAAAAAAAATTTGTGAAAAAGATATTTTTTATAAAAAAAAATTTCTGATTTTTTTTTTTTTGCGATAAACCAAAGCTATCTTTTAAAGCAGCTAAATTAAGCTTAAACTGAGTATCAAGTATAATACTCGTATATTATACACAATGACAAAGTATATTTTAAAGTGCAATTGGTAATGTTTTTTATTCTGAATTGTTGCATACGTGGTCCTTCTTGTTTTAAATTTTTTAAAAAAAATCCTTAACTTGCGCTACAATTAAAAACAGGAATAATGTTTTAAATTTCAAAGATAGAAATTTCAATAAATTTTCTGCTTCTAATGCAACAAGTAAGATTGAAAAAATTATTATGTTATACTCTTTTTTTTTCTAATTACACTATTTAAATATTACTTTTGTTAAATATTCTCAAAGCTTTTATACATATAAGTATAAATTCAAAGTTATGAGTAATATACGCACATGTCTATTTTTGGTATGAGAATTGATATTCTCAGAACTAATTATAATACCCCTATAGTTAAAAAAATCTAAATTATGACTAAACATAATGTAACTGTTCTGATAATATTAAATTTAACTATTAAAATATAAATATAAATTTTTGAATTCAAAACCAGCTTACGCGTTGAGCAGGTGTATAAAACAACCTAACCAGCCCAGTGGCTCAGCACGATTATCCTTTTTCCTTCCTCTTCTCTTTTTTTTTTTTAATCTCTTAAATATAATTTAAACTAAATAACTATCGAGATTCGTGCTGCGCTTGCTCACGTTGCATCATCACGGTCCACCGCTGGATCTACCCGGTGGATTATTCTCAACCTTTCCTTACAGTGAATCAACGGTTAGATCTTAGCCACGACCAAACGTCAGCACATCCTCGTGTTACGGTCTACACACGTGGCCTAATCGTATCATGTCCCACATCCGACACGTGTCATCGCGAACATTCTTCTCTCCGAAACGTGTCGACTCTTTTTACACTTTTTCTTTTTAAAACAAATATATATAAATAAATAAAACCCTCCCCCTCACTTCTCCCGCGTTCTCCTCTACTCTCTCTCTCTCTCTCTCTCTCTCTCTCTCCCTCCTCTCGTAGAGCGAAAACTAGAAGAGCTTCCCCTTCGAAAATGGCGGATTCGAAGCTTCTTGTGGTTCCGATCGTAATCTTCGTATTACTCTTTTGTAACCGATCCGATGCGATGATAGGCGACGTGATCGATACAGAGGCCTTGGATTTGAAGCCAAATCAGGAAATCGAGAAGCTTAAATCGAAGATCGAAACCCTAGGTGAGCTCAAATTTCTCGCCTTGTTTTATTTTTAAATACGACGTGTTAATTTCAACATTTTCGTGTTTCATCTCTTTAATTCGAATTTTAGCAACTTTTTAGGTTTTAAATACGAGATAGGGGACGCGATCGATTCGGAAGCCTTGGATTTGAAGCCAAAGCAGGAAATCGAGAAGCTTAAATCGAAGATTGAAACTCTAGGTGAGCTCAATTTTCTCGCATTGTTTTATTTTTAAATACGAGATCTCAATCTCGACTTTACCAACTTTTTAGGTATTAAATACGAGATAGGCGACGCGATCGATTCAGAGGCCTTGGATTTGAAGCCAAAACAGGAAATCGAGAAGCTTAAATCGAAGATCGAACCCCTAGGCGAGTGCAAATTTCTCGCCTTGTTTTATCTTTTAGTACGAGATCTTAATCTCAACTTCTTCGTGTTTCATCCCTTTAATCCGAAATTTAGCAATATTTTAGGTACTACCAGTGTGTGAAATTTGTTAATTTGGATTATAATAATATATTCTACTATTTATTCATGTAAGAGTTCACTGCTTCTCTAAAAATTGATGTGATTGGAGGTGTTTGTATATGCTTCATAAGCAACTGTGATTTATTAGTTAATTTGTGGTTCCATACTTGATGTGCGAGCTTAATCTCTCTCGATTGATGTTTTATCTCTTTAATTTGGATTTTAGCAACATTTAGGTATTAAAAGAATGCGAACATTTGTTACTTGGGTTACAACAATGAGTTCTACTATT
The DNA here is from genome assembly GCA_016920855.1 of Puya raimondii. NCBI lineage: Eukaryota > Viridiplantae > Streptophyta > Magnoliopsida > Poales > Bromeliaceae > Puya > Puya raimondii. The sequence continues at coordinate 217,072,610 of JABWPP010000050.1, forward strand.
CCTATATGTAGAATCCATTGCTTTGGAAAGAATAAATGAGCTCAAGAGAAAGAATGATCAAATCACACATTTGGAAGATGCAATTAAGGAGAAATCAGCTTACATTGGTTCGTTAAGCAGTGAGATAGTGTTGCTTCAGGTGAAAATGCTGTGCCTATACTTTCAATTCATCTGAGATTAAGCGATGTATTTGATCTATGAACTTTGGTATTCTTTGGTAGGAGAAGCGAGTTATGGAAGACGAGGAAGTGGTGCGAAAGGTGCACGCACACAATGAAGAACTTCAGAATCAGGTAAGGGAGAAAGTGCGATTTGTTTTGTAATGAATGATTGTGGTTGTGATCGTTAATTTGTTACTAGATTGCGAAGCTTCAGAGCGAATTAGAGATTCAAAGAAAGAGAAGAGAAACTTTTGAGGTTCGGGTTAGTGAAGCAGAGAAGGAAGTAAATAAACTGATCAGAAAATTAGAAAAGGTAAGTACATATATAAGTTTTTTCTCCCCCTTCATGTTAAGTACATATATGAATTGTGAATTGTTGTTTGTAGAATTTTTGGCTTGTCTACTTGATCTCCCAACTATAAATTGTTAGGAAAGATGCTTGTCTAGAAATAATTCAATTTTTTTGCAGTTATAGTATTGCTTATGGTAATATCTTCTTTACTTGTGATTTGGTTCTTTTTCTAGGTTGAAAAGGCAAATGGTGAACAGAGGGCCAAAATTCATGATATTGAACATGCTCTCCAAGTAGCAGAGGTCTGTGGGTCGGTAAAAAGGATCTCCCCTTTTTCCTTACAAGCAATTTAGTGCCACTCTTACTCTTTTGCAGAAGGGTTTAATGGGAGCACGACGAGAAGCTAGAACGAAAGCAAAGGAATTGATGGAGGTAAAATATGAGCGTTATATCTGGCTATTTGATTTTAGATTTAGTTGCATTCAGTGGAAAAATAATTGCATTTAGTTTTCAGCTCTGATCAATGGCTGTGAGTAGAACTGGACAGATCACTAACTCTTCGAACTGTCCTTTCAAAAAGCATGCTGCCCTAAACAATTTGTTTGCGAGAAAGAACTAATATTTAGTAAGCTTGCCCAAGTGAACATAATACAGATATCTTCTTTAACCTTCATCAAATAATTTCCATGAGCTTTGCTAAGGTAAGATTGTTTTCACACGAACTAGAATGTCACCTGGTTAGACACAATTGTATTCTCCAGTATATAGATCGTTGTAATGTGATATCTAGGTTGGTTCTCAAATATCCATAGAATAACTCACTTTAGGGAGTTCACTACATGATCCTTGTGTTTGGTTCTTTCTATTTATTTGGGAACAGATATGATGTAGGAAAGTCGTTGGTGATGTATTGTTTTCCTGAAGTTTATCTTTTGCACTGAAAGAAGTAAATTTATTTGCACCATGGAAATTGGATCTCAAGACCAGTAAGAAAAGAAAATAGAAACAATGGAATACCACACACTCCTTTCAAAAAAAATGGAATACCACACACATGCCAATAACAGTGAGTTTACTTTCGGTTGATGTCCTAAGAAATTTTATTTTCCTCTTCTTCTAGAAGGCGTACATCCATCTGTGATGCATCTCTCCTTTAGTATATCTCTTTTCTTCTCTTCTTCTATTATCTTGCTTATTGTTTGAACTTTTGTTTTTCATATCTAGTTGTTTTCTGGTGTTTGTAACCTTAATAAGGGTACGAGAAGTCTTTGATTTGGTACCCTCATTGCCCACTAAGGCTGGGGATAGATGTCTCATATAATCACCAGGGTTGAATGCTATTATGTGCTTTCTGCATGTTTGTTTCTTTACCATTATTCTTTTGTTGTTTATTTGGTTTAAACTTTTTTTATTAACTCGTGTTTAGCTTGCTTAGTTAGGAAGACTTTCATTGTTCTTTTTCAGTTTTATAGGGCGTGGTTACCACATTGGCTGGTGATGCATGTAGTGTATTTTCAGGTACATTTGAAACTCTTTTCATTAAAAGAACTTAAACATGTGCTTGCTTTCATCTATTTATAAATTCCTGCCTCTTGCAGGATCTTGCATCAACTAGATGGGATAGACATGGAAGACCTGCTCTTGATTTTTGCCTGCAAAAGGTGCATCTTGTGCAGATTTAGATAACATAATTTACCATCATATAGGATTGAAAGGTTGTAATTTGAATAGATGCTTGAAACATCATATCTTCGTGATATCTTTATTTAGTGCAAATTTGGATCTCAAACCTATGTCAGGTTGCTGAGAAGGCAGCCCAGTCAAGGAAATGGGTCGAACCACATTTTAAAGCAGCTAAAACTGTAAGCTTTTCCTCTTAGTTACTCCATATCCATATTAGTGCAGTATGTTTTGACGATAATGTGCAATATATAGTTGTTATTCTTCCTTCTCAATTCTGGACATTCTTTTGTAATGCATGGATCTCATGGTTTTGTACCTTAAGTCTTGGCCTATTTTGAAGGTATGGATCCCTACAATCAGAGAGCACTGCATGACCACAGCAAATTTTGCTGAGCACTATGTTCGAATGACATCTGGTAAAACAGTTGGGGCATACGCAGCCTGCAGAAGTACCATTAACCCACATATTATCAAATTAAAAGAAAAGATAGATCCATTTGTGCAGGTATCTTAGCGGTAATAAAGGTTTGCTTTATTATGCAATTACTTAGCTGCATCTCTCAACCGCTTTTAGTTTTGCACTAGTTAATTGTTTATATACTTCTTCGAACTTTCCTTTGTAGGAAGCTAAGAAATTATCTGAGCCTCACATCAACAAAATTTCCACAATCGCTGGCCCTCATGTTGCACAAGTCCAACTCGCCTTTGAGCCCTACAAGAAGCATGTAGTTTTGTCTTTCCGGAAGTTTTTAGAAACAGCAAGTTCATATCATCACCAGGTATCCGATTTTTATATATCTTCTTGATCTTTCATCTTCAAATGTGTGATGCCAGATCTCAAGTATTGAGCAAAGATGGAAAAATATAACGTATCTGTTATACACGTGTATTTTTTTTTTTCCCTGAATGTCTAAGATGTAATATTCTTATGGTTTTTCGCAAAAGTTCAATTTGTAATCATCTGGAGTCTTTTTTAAAAAAAATTCATACTTTTGGCCCAAATGGCGCAAAACAAGCTCAGAAAGCATAAATTACATGGCATATATCCTTCTCCTAGAAAAGAGGAGTTTCAATCTATCTACAAAATTTGGGCAGAACTAGTCAAAGTCGGAAGTTGTTGGCTTGGTTTTGTCCAAATTGACCAATTGCGGTTGGAAAAGGTCGGGGTTAGTGGCAAAGTTAATATCTTTCTGTAGACTATCTCTGCATGCTGACAAATTAAACATCTGAAATGTTTATTTTTCATTTTATAGGTTCACAAAGCCGTCCAGGAGAATCTGAAGAAGCATGAATTGACAAAACCTCTTGCAACTGAAATGCTGGGGCGGTGCATGGTATAATTTATGATTTATTCATTTTTTCTGTTTCTTCTTTTCTATTCTAGATTTCACAATTAATATCATGTCTTATTTCGATCTAAGGCTTTCTTTATCATATCATTGCAGGACATTGCTTTGTCTGCCTCAACTCTTTTATGTCTATACAAAATATTTTCTGTTATTTGCCGGTTGATCTGCATTTCCTTTGCTTTTCTTATTTAATCTTTCCCTCCCTTTCCAAGAATGAAAATGTCATAATTGGTTATACTTACATATTGCAGCAAAAGAATAAGGAGAACTGGAAAAATGAGCAGTCCGAACCATGCATCACGCAGGCACAAGCGCAGGCATGTTGATCAGAAGAATGTTTATGTGGAGGTATGATTGCTGTACAACTAGTCATTGAACATCCTTTTGTCTGGCAATTATGATTCTGTTTTTTTCTCGACTACTTATGATGGCCAACTAGTTGTCTTCTAAAGGTACATAAAAATGAGTTGAAAATCTATTTACTTGCCATATAAAAAAGGAAAATAGAATTTAAATCCTTGTTTGGTATCTGTTACGGTGATTCTTTTGTTTTTTTCAAACTCAAATTATGGGCAATTGAATATTTGAATGCATTGTCAAATGGCGAATTATGTGCAATCTACACACTGGTAGCAAATTTCCTTGCTTTGTTTTCTTAAAGAAATAGTTTGTAAACCAACCAGCAATAACAAGAGCAGAGAATCCATCCGACGAACTGGAATGTTATGTTTGGAACAAACAAACAAACATAAGCGATAGCAAACGAAGCCTACACTTGCATTTTAAGTGAAATTTCCCTCTCCTCACTAATGAATCAAGTTGTCTGATTTGAGTTTTACATTATGTCCAAAGCTGATTCTACATTATGTCGCCTTGATTTTTTTTTTTTTTTTTTTCAGGTTTTTGACAAACTTTTTCACCGTAGTTTCTGATTGTTCCATATGCTGTCCTTGATTTGAATGTCTGCAGAATACAATTTACACAGTAAACCAACTCGAATTGATTTCGAGTTTGCAGGCTTACATTAAGAAACTCGCATTAAGTTAATCTAATCTTAACCTGTGTCAATATTTAACGTTTTGAACGGCCATCCACGTATGTTGCTTTCATTTGACATGAACAGTTCGCGGTTGAAGACTATGTTTTCTGTGATTTGAAAGTTATCTTGGTATATCCTTAGATAAACAATGACAGAATTTTTCTTTTTCAGGGCATGTAATCGATTCGAAGCTACAGTACGATGTATACATATGAACGCATGCGGAGCTTTGAATGAGCCTTTCAGAGAATATAACAACACATGTACGGTGAATAGATGCCTCCATAAACTTACACGCCTTTGAAGTTAGAGATGCACACTGGTTGTGCCTCTCTATGTTTTCTACTTTGTCGGCTTTGTTGGTTACTGTTTCACGGATGGGTTAGAACTGCATGTATTTTATGTTTCTTTAGTGAGTTTTACTTAAATTACTCAAATTGGTGGTGGGTTGACGTGTCTGTATCTTAGTTTGGTAGTGTGATAGCTATGAGTACATTGGGTCTAAAAATTTTAAGGCGTTCATGTGTTTTTCTTGTCGTTATAGTTTTATGTATGAAAAAACAAAAAATGTGGAAGAGGTTTAGTGTGCCTGATCCGATCAGTACGGCTGTTTGCTGATCAAGCTGTGGCAGATGATTCGTGCTTCACGATGGATTGTAGCCGAATCACGTTTATTGAGATTTTCTTTTTCTATTTTTTTTTGTTGATTTTTTAATATGTGAGGTTTACGGGTTCACGGTTGGATGTGTTTCCATCGTTAGCGGCAAGACTACGCAGATCACCGATTACACGTGGCAGTAAATGATTCGAAGCCGACATATTCTTGCACTGGCTCTTCACGTTGTTCTGTTTGCTGTATGAATGCTTGCACATGATCTGAATCACCGATCAGAGAGGGAGTCCCCTCATTGTGTTTTGTTACCAGAAACCCCCTCAACTGTGTACAATTTCGTACAGGTCCTTAACTTCAATTTTTAATTTTCTTTTTAATTTAAATAAACCAAGAGTAAACTAAAAATTTCTTAAATAAATAATTTTATCAGCATTGATCGTTTATTAACAGAAGTAAATAGACATTAAATATTAAAAGTTATAATTAGATTAAAAATAATTAAGATTTTAACAATTAAAAGTTGAAATATATAAATAAAAAAAAACAAAGGAAATTTGCATGAATTATGACATATTCTGGTCTGACTCATACTAGTTTTTGACGGGTTTCATTTTGGAATCTAAATTTTAAGATACTTGATTTAAACTATTTGATGATTATCTGGTATAAAATTTGGATACATTACTATTTTTATAAAAATATAGTAATGTAGAATATATATATTTAATCGAAGCTATTAAAACAAATGACATATACATTGTATAATCTAAACAAATCTATTAAAATAAATTATATACGCAATCTTTAAAGTGAAAAGCTATTAAATGACCCAAATCATATGAATTAAAATGTTTTGATAATAAAGTTAAATTTTTTAAAAAAATTATATAGTTGGATCAAAATATTTTTTTTCCGATTTGGGCATGCTTAATTGGTGCTCCTTATTAGATGACGGGAGGCCCACGCAACAAACGGTGCTCTCTCTCCTATCATAGCTATCACCAATTGGGCGAGCCTATTCGGCTCACTGAATCGATGTATATAACATGATTCGATTAAAATAGTTTATAATTAAACCAGATATCAAAATTGAGCTATAATATTTTTTATTATCTTAGTATTCATGTGCGTCCATCCTTTGTAGCTTGCTTGTAGGTTAGTAAGGATATAGGTGAAAATAGTAATAAACTAGTATTTGACCCGTGCGATGCACGGCTAATGTAATAATATAAGGTAACAAAAGTTATTATGTAATGATAAAAAAAAAATTATTCAAACTAATATTATATTTTTTAACAAATAAATAAATATACTATCAATATTAATTATAGTACATACTGAATTATAAAAACTGGATAAACAAAATTATGGACCAAATAAGAGCAAAATTCAACCATGCACATTTAATCAACTGAAGTTCACATTTGCAATATGCAAGTTTCAATTCCAGAATATTCATACATAAATACTAAAAATTAATTATCTTCAAGTCAGTGTAAGCAACTAAAAATCACAATTGACAACAAAGAAAAATAAATAAGTACAATTATAGAAAAAGACTCAAATCTTAAAAGTTTATAGACACTTATATCCCGCTAAATGTCACCACTTTTGGATATTTCACTCGGTGTAGCCAAAAACCAATAAAACCTAAAAGACAATTTAGAGCTAGAGTTTCTCTTCTCTGGGATTACCAAATTTACTAAAAGCATCCAACTTGCAAGCTTTGTTGCATGAAGATGGAAAGTACATGCTTCAATAGCAATGTAGATAATTTGTTAGATAAGTTAAATGAAAAATATCTTAATATTAGTGGAATTTTTCAAGAAAAAAATCTAAATATTAAAAATATAAAATGACAGAGTTGAATTCGTGAAAAATTAGAAATTTTGAAATAACATGAAGAAAAATAAACCGCTTACCTATTTTAAGTTCTGAAATACTTCTTTAAAAACCACATTGCTTGTGGTTTTGGATAACAAACCATCTTTATCACAAATTAGAATTTTCAATCCATTCTTGCTTCGAACTCTAGATATTGCAACGTATAATTGACCATGGCTAAAAATCGGTCTAGGTAGATACAATCCAACATGTGATAACGATTGACCTTGACTTTTGTTTATTGTCATAGCAAAACAAACGGCCAATGGGAATTGCCTTCGTTGCATTTTAAAAGGTAACTTGGAGTCTGATGGAGTAATCGCCATACGGGGTATAAACACCTTCTCCCCAATATTGCTCCCAGAGATCACTTTTGCTTCTAGTATGTGTTTTCCCAACTGAGTGATCACTAATCTGGTTCCATTGCATAAACCTGAAGACTTGTCTATGTTTCTCGATAACATCACAGGAGCATCCTCAAGTAGAATTGTTATTTTTTTTGTTTCTTTACCGTCCTTGCAGCTTTCTTTCATTTTACTAATTCCAGAAAGCTTTCCAATGACATCTAATAAATTAGAAAAATAAAATGTAATAATCAATATAGTAGGTACACATATCAAAAATTAAATTTTAAAAATCAATTATTTGATACATGTAACAACTCTTACCTACTAAATATTTGTCATCAGCGACCTTAGCAAGTATTTCATCAAAATGGGTAAATATAAATTCATACTTTGATATTGTCAAAACATCTTCCATCTCACGAACAACCGTAGAATATTGAAAATTGATTTTGTAAGGATATTTAGTTGTCATGTAGGAGCCACTGCTTTGCCCCACTCCAAACTGGTTGATCACATAAACTTTTCCTTCCGTAAATATGCCTTTAAATTTGTTCAAAAAAGTTTTTCTTACCGTTGCATGTATCCTATCTCCCTGAAATAGAAAATAAACTTATTATGTAGTATCTTGTAGTAAAAACGAAGCTAGTAATATTTCAGCAAATAAAAATTGTAAGATCCTAAAAGTAGCTTTGCACTCTCAAGTCAACATCACCCATTTGACGTGCATCATGAAACACAGAATATAAATATGCCTTCAATATAAATATTGGATTTCACCAAATATCATAGCACAGCAAGTTTACATGCATGCAGGGACTCATGTTACATATAATTTGAAAATGACAGTCATGATATCTTACATTTTGATCAGAAAGAACCAACTCTAGACTATTCACCACCTCTGGACGCTGAAATTCAGGCATAGTATACAGACAAATCACTCTGACTTTGATCTTCCATTTATCTCCAAGAGGAGTGATGTCACTTATAGAATCAAACCTAGGTATCATATCCTGAGAACAATAAGACATCAAGAAAAAAAGTTAGTACTTGCTTCGTATTTAAGTAATAAAATGAAAACAATATGTTATATTATAATTTATCAACATCTAAAAATTAAGAAAAATTGCTCAATAGATACTTAACTGAAATGTGCTGAATAATGTTAAAACGAAGTGAAAATTATAGGAGTGATAGTAGGGAACGAAGTGAAAATTATAGAAAGAGTGATAATAGGGAAGTGGCATGCAATATTTATAGTAATAATTAGCTTTATCTGAAAATCTGAAAAATGAATAAAATTTGGAACCATAAAATAAAAGATATAATTTGGTAAATTATAATATAATAAAGTCTTCCATTCACGTCATTTAATTTGATTTTATTGAATAACAAATTGAATGGAATAAAATGACATGAATGGTAACCTTCAGAATATAGAATAATATTTGAAAAATGGTAACCTTTAGTATACAATAAATTGAATAGAATAAAATGACATGAATGGTAACCTTTAGAATAATATTTGAAAAATGGTAACCTTTAGTATACAATAAATTGAATAGAATAAAATGACATAAATGGTAACCTTTAGAAAAATGGGCAAAATATGTAATTGGCAAAATATTTAATGACACGTGGCAAGCATATAGGAAAACACGTGTCAGTTTTACACAAAGGGTTCTACTTTAGTATATAGTAAATGATGCCCCACTCCAAACTGGTTGATCACATAAACTTTTCCTTCCGTAAATATGCCTTTAAATTTGTTCAAAAAAGCTTTTCTTACCGTTGCATGTATCCTATCTCCTTGAAATAGAAAATAAACTTATTATGTAGTATCTTGTAGTAAAAACGAAGCTAGTAATATTTCAGCAAATAAAAATTGTAAGATCCTAAAAGTAGCTTTGCACTCTCAAGTCAACATCACCCATTTGACGTGCATCATGAAACACAGAATATAAATATGCCTTCAATATAAATATTGGATTTCACCAAATATCATAGCACAGCAAGTTTACATGCATGCAGGGACTCATATTACATATAATTTGAAAATGACAGTCATGATATCTTACATTTTGATCAGAAAGAACCAACTCTAGACTATTCACCACCTCTGGACGCTGAAATTCAGGCATAGTATACAGACAAATCACTCTGACTTTGATCTTCCATTTATCTCCAAGAGGAGTGATGTCACTTATAGAATCAAACCTAGGTATCATATCCTGAGAACAATAAGACATCAAGAAAAAAAGTTAGTACTTGCTTCGTATTAAGTAATAAAATGAAAACAATATGTTATATTATAATTTATCAACATCTAAAAATTAAGAAAAATTGCTCAATAGATACTTAACTGAAATGTGCTGAATAATGTTAAAACGAAGTGAAAATTATAGGAGTGATAGTAGGGAACGAAGTGAAAATTATAGAAAGAGTGATAATAGGGAAGTGGCATGCAATATTTATAGTAATAATTAGCTTTATCTGAAAAATGAATAAAATTTGGAACCATAAAATAAAAGATATAATTTGGTAAATTATAATATAATAAAGTCTTCCATTCACGTCATTTAATTTGATTTTATTGAATAACAAATTGAATGGAATAAAATGACATGAATGGTAACCTTCAGAATATAGAATAATATTTGAAAAATGGTAACCTTTAGTATACAATAAATTGAATAGAATAAAATGACATGAATGGTAACTTTTAGAATAATATTTGAAAAATGGTAACCTTTAGTATACAATAAATTGAATAGAATAAAATGACATAAATGGTAACCTTTAGAAAAATGGGCAAAATATGTAATTGGCAAAATATTTAATGACACGTGGCAAGCATATAGGAAAACACGTGTCAGTTTTACACAAAGGGTTCTACTTTAGTATATAGTAAATGATGCCCCACTCCAAACTGGTTGATCACATAAACTTTTCCTTCCGTAAATATGCCTTTAAATTTGTTCAAAAAAGCTTTTCTTACCGTTGCATGTATCCTATCTCCTTGAAATAGAAAATAAACTTATTATGTAGTATCTTGTAGTAAAAACGAAGCTAGTAATATTTCAGCAAATAAAAATTGTAAGATCCTAAAAGTAGCTTTGCACTCTCAAGTCAACATCACCCATTTGACGTGCATCATGAAACACAGAATATAAATATGCCTTCAATATAAATATTGGATTTCACCAAATATCATAGCACAGCAAGTTTACATGCATGCAGGGACTCATGTTACATATAATTTGAAAATGACAGTCATGATATCTTACATTTTGATCAGAAAGAACCAACTCTAGACTATTCACCACCTCTGGACGCTGAAATTCAGGCATAGTATACAGACAAATCACTCTGACTTTGATCTTCCATTTATCTCCAAGAGGAGTGATGTCACTTATAGAATCAAACCTAGGTATCATATCCTGAGAACAATAAGACATCAAGAAAAAAAGTTAGTACTTGCTTCGTATTTAAGTAATAAAATGAAAACAATATGTTATATTATAATTTATCAACATCTAAAAATTAAGAAAAATTGCTCAATAGATACTTAACTGAAATGTGCTGAATAATGTTAAAACGAAGTGAAAATTATAGGAGTGATAGTAGGGAACGAAGTGAAAATTATAGAAAGAGTGATAATAGGGAAGTGGCATGCAATATTTATAGTAATAATTAGCTTTATCTGAAAAATGAATAAAATTTGGAACCATAAAATAAAAGATATAATTTGGTAAATTATAATATAATAAAGTCTTCCATTCACGTCATTTAATTTGATTTTATTGAATAACAAATTGAATGGAATAAAATGACATGAATGGTAACCTTCAGAATATAGAATAATATTTGAAAAATGGTAACCTTTAGTATACAATAAATTGAATAGAATAAAATGACATGAATGGTAACCTTTAGAATAATATTTGAAAAATGGTAACCTTTAGTATACAATAAATTGAATAGAATAAAATGACATAAATGGTAACCTTTAGAAAAATGGGCAAAATATGTAATTGGCAAAATATTTAATGACACGTGGCAAGCATATAGGAAAACACGTGTTAGTTTTACACAAAGGGTTATACTTTAGTATATAGTAAATGATACAATAAATTGAATAGAATAAAATGACATAAATGGTAACCTTTAGAAAAATGGGCAAAATATGTAATTGGCAAAATATTTAATGACACGTGGCAAGCATATAGAAAAATACGTGTCAATTTTACACAAAGGGTTCTACTTTAGTATATAGTAAATGATTCAAGAGTGAAAAAATTAAAAAATATGTAAGTAATAATTTTATAAGTATTCTAACTAAACTAGAGATATCAAACAATTTTACCTTGGAGGGACCAATTTCGCAATTTCCTATAGTTGAGGGGGATATTCATACATTGTATTTTTTTAATTATTATTATTTAATTATTTATTTTTATCTGATGCGATCGCTCTCTAACATAGCGTTATTTCCGTGTACCACAGCTCTCTCCCTCATTCGTGGCACCCTCCTCATCTCTCCATTTTTGGTCTCCTCCCCCCACCCCCCCTCTCTCTCCCCTCTTCTGGATCTCGTCCTCTTCCTCTATCTCTACCCCCAAAACCCTCGTCCCTGATCCCCTCTCCTCCGATCCGATCTCCGATTCGGAACCTAGGGTTCCGATCTCACCCTTCCTCTCCGCGATCCTCCGATCCCCATCGGCCATGGCGTACGGCGATCGCCTCACGACCTTCGAGGACTCGGAGAAGGAGAGCGAGTACGGATACGTCCGTAAGGTATCGCTCTCGAGCTATCCCTATCTCAACTTCTGTATCCCGATGATGCTTATTCGCTTCCATTCGATCGATGATTGTGTTGTTTCCGATGTGAGATTTGAGATTAAGATGAGACTATTGGGGATCCACCTTTATTTATTAGCTGTTTTAGGTTTGATTGATCGTGTTCTGGTTGAGAGAGCTCTACATTTGGATTTTGAGTACGCTGGAAACCTTAGGCGCTATCTACACTAAGATATGACTAACTAAATTTTGTATTTTTGGAAAAAGGAAGCAATGAGTCGGTTTTATTCTTCTTCTGATCGGTGGAGAGGGTTTTGCTAAAGTGATTAGAGTTGACTTTACGCTGATTGTATAAGACAATTCACTACAATGGATTTCCACTACATTGGATTTGAGTTTTTTTTTTTTTTTTTTGGTTGGGGGGTGGGGTTCTAATGCTCTATGCTTGATTGTGAAACTTAAATTGTGTTACCTTCTTAGATATGATCTACTAGTGGAAATATTCTCACACCGTTGCGATTCAATATATCAATTAGAGGACTTTGAGTTATATGTTGTGATATACCAGTTTGTACTGTAATCATTTGCCAAGACAATCCATTGTGATAGATCTAAGGTTTTTCGAACTTGTGGTCAGGCTCATTTGTTTTATTATTAGCTGGAATATGGATCATCCTAAGGTTCATTGTGGAACATTTTCAATAGAAGCAAGTGGGAAGCAGATGTGCTTGTCCTACTCAAAGATGTGGACATGGCTCTAGAGAGCAGAGCAGGTCTCCCAAAATTTTGGATTCTCTAACTTAAAGTTAACTCAGTTTTTAGCGCATAGTGAACCTAATGCACTTTTCCGTTATAAGCTGCGAAGTGTTATACCGTGGGGCTTGATTCAGTTGCATATTTTGTTTGCTTACTGCCATTGTCCTTGTACAGCACCACTTTTGTATAATTGCCATCTTCATCCTTTCTTGTCTTTTTACTTTCTACTTTTTTAGCAGCAACTTAGATGTGATTATGTTCTGCGACAAATACATCTTTGACTCCTGAATTGGGGCTTTAACTAGATATGTGATTTTCTTCATTTTCTAATTGCAACTTGTTATTCTTCGATAACTGTGCTGGAATAAATTAGTTGTTTGACCTTTTTCTTTCCTGGAAACTTTCAGGTTTCTGGGCCAGTCGTCGTGGCAGATGGAATGGGAGGTGCTGCCATGTATGAACTTGTTCGTGTTGGTCATGATAATCTTATTGGAGAGATTATTCGTCTTGAGGGAGATTCAGCTACTATTCAGGGTAAACAATGAGAAAGTTATTTATCATACCCTGAAAGATTACTCAAGTCCATGCCATTATTCAACACTTTTTGCTGCTTGTTTCCTTCTGGCTTAGTACAAAAGAATTTGGAATTCATGGTACATATCGTTGCTCTTGAATTTCAGTGTATGAAGAAACTGCTGGCTTGACGGTTAATGATCCTGTTTTAAGAACTCGAAAGGTATATCATAAAGTTTTGTTTTTAAGTACATGAAACATTGGATACCAATTATGTAGGTTCCCTTTACACAATGGTTTTTCCCTCTGCAGCCTCTGTCAGTGGAGTTGGGACCTGGAATTTTGGGCAACATTTTTGATGGGATTCAGGTTTGCTAATATTTTGTGTAATGCTTACAAAAGCTTGTTTTCTTCATTATATATTGTTGTAATTATTTTTCACTTTGCTTCAGGGACAATTTCATGTATTAAACTTTGTATAATTGCGCTTTCTTTATTTTGATGGTTCATCTACTCAACCTTTTGGAATTTTGAGACCATATTATTCTGACCAGCATGTTTCTTTGATCTTTCCAATGCAGCGCCCATTGAAAACTATTGCTTTGAAGTCTGGTGATGTCTACATCCCTCGTGGAGTTTCAGTGCCTGCCCTTGACAAAGATTTTTTGTGGGAATTTGAGCCAAAGAAGCTAGGTAAGGAAATCAAATAATGTGAACACAAATGATTCAAAATTCCTGATTTTATTCTTTCAATCTGATTTCTTAAATTTGAAACTTTGATTGAATCTGCTTTCTTAAGTTTGAGACTTTGATTTATGGTTATTTCAGGTGTTGGAGACCTTCTCACCGGTGGAGATTTATATGCGGTAAGTTATATTGCTACATTCTACTGTTGTATAATGGCTGATGAATGTTGTTGCAAAATATTGTAGAGAATCTCCTAAAATTATATCTCATCTTTAGAGAGCTGACTGTATTCATTCATTATGTTAACAGACTGTCTATGAGAATACGTTGATGAAACACTATGTTGCACTTCCTCCGGGATCGATGGGGAAAATAACTTATGTTGCACCAGCTGGTCAATACAGCCTCAAGGTCAGAAAGGACTTATAATTTGAACTTAAGTTCTCTTCACTTTATATGGTTTGAACTTCTTCCTCTTATTCGAATTCTATATCCTTTCTGTTGCCTTATGTGCAGGATACTGTACTTGAATTGGAATTTCAAGGTGTCAAAAAACAGTTTACTATGCTTCAGGTTTATAACGAGCTGTATTCTCTTCTCTTAAATGCAAATTTCTTTTGATGCATAGTTCTGAAATTGCCTTGCTTCTTTTGCAGACATGGCCTGTACGTACACCAAGGCCTGTAGCTGCAAAGCTTGCTGCCGATACACCCCTTTTAACAGGACAGGTAATAATTAATAAAGAAATATTGGAATAGAATATCCTTTTCTTTTCTTCTACTCGGTCCATTATGGTTTCAATACTCAAGTGTTCAAACTATTTTTCAGCGGGTTCTTGATGCCCTCTTCCCGTCTGTTCTGGGAGGAACTTGTGCTATTCCTGGAGCTTTTGGTTGTGGGAAGACTGTCATTAGTCAGGCGCTTTCAAAGGTAACCATTTTACCGACCAACAAATTGTCCTCTTCTTTTCATGTTGTCTTCTGGCTGCTGCTGTTGCCTTTTATCTTCTACTTATGCGTATCGCCTTCTACAGTATTCTAACTCAGACACTGTTGTTTACGTGGGCTGTGGAGAGAGAGGAAATGAGATGGCTGAGGTTAGCTTCAGTTTTCTGTTTGCTTATTCTTTATCTTTTTTATATGTAATAATCTGCATCAAACTTTGTCCAGGTCCTCATGGACTTCCCCCAATTGACAATGACTTTGCCTGATGGGCGTGAGGAGTCTGTCATGAAGCGAACTACACTGGTGGCTAACACTTCCAACATGCCTGTGGCTGCTCGTGAGGCCTCTATATATACAGGTACAAATTATTGTCACCCTTTTGGAAAAGTGCCAGTTTTAAATTGAACTCCATTTCTTTAATTAGTTATTTAAATATTTTCAGGCATTACACTTGCTGAATACTTCCGTGATATGGGCTACAATGTTAGTATGATGGCTGACTCCACCTCTCGTTGGGCTGAAGCTTTGCGTGAAATTTCAGGACGACTGGTATCTACTCTTTCCAGTCTTCTGTTTCCTAAGTAACATTTACAACTTCCAATGCTTTTCTTCTCCATATTATTCGAATTACTTTATAATGTCGTCTCAGACCATCATATTCTTGTCTCACTTTGAATATACTGTTATAACTTCATTGATCTATACATGCAGTTTAGATGAGCACCAAGCCCCAGAAATTGCTGAACACATCATCAAGATAGAAAATACGATTAAATACTTAATGAAGGAAAGTATGATAGGTCATTAGGATATCACATAGTGGAAGTTTATTGCATAGACAAATTAGTCTTATGAATATTTAGCAAATCCATGCACTAGGTGTTTTTGAAAGGCTATCAATTAAAAGAAATCAACTTAATTCAAGGTGATAATTACTAGGCTCACTCACTGAGAGACATTTATAATTAAACAAATTTTCTGGTCTTATCCCATTCCATTTTCAACTTTATAATCTTGAAATAAAGTAGTCATCATCATCATCATCCATGCCTTGGCCAAAAAGATGGCACTCTCTCCAGAAAATTTTGTGAAACATAGAAATTGTCTAATTTCTAAATGGTTGCAATATGAAATTTAATGATAAAAATTTGATCTCTTCAGGCTGAAATGCCAGCAGATAGCGGTTATCCTGCATATTTGGCTGCCCGTTTAGCGTCCTTCTATGAACGTGCTGGCAAAGTGAAGTGTCTTGGCGGTCCGGACAGAACTGGCAGTGTGACCATTGTCGGTGCTGTTTCCCCTCCTGGAGGTGATTTTTCAGATCCTGTTACTTCTGCAACTCTTAGTATAGTGCAGGTAAAGGAACCTTCATGATAATTTCTGTTACTAATACTAGTATCCTTTATTGATAACAAACTGCTGGATGAACCCTTGCCCTATTAACTTGTCTGCAGGTCTTCTGGGGGCTGGATAAGAAACTCGCTCAGAGGAAACATTTCCCCTCAGTGAATTGGCTTATTTCTTACTCAAAATACTCAAAGGTTTCCTTTTATGCTTTTCTTTTCATCTCCAATTCAATATGGAAATAGTTTATTACTTCTGGTATGTTTTCATATCATATGGTAGGTCGGACCATTAAATGGCACTTGGAAACCAGTTTTATCTTGTTGATCTGGTGTTGTGTATTGAGGCTATTGCTATGTTGAGCTTTCTTTACTCTCCATGTTTGAGAATTTTGATCAGTTTGATTTGTGGGAAGAACAATTGCTAACATAGACACCGCATTATTGCTGGTTTTATTTTATTTTTTTATAACTGATATGATGCCTAAGATTTATGTTATATGTACTTTTTTTTTTGGTATATTACTGGCAAAAAAATTTCCTGTGGAATTCACTCAAATAACTCGATGATTTACTGCTCTGTAGGCCCTGGAATCTTTCTATGAGAAATTTGATCCAGATTTTATTGAAATTAGAACGAAAGCTCGTGAAGTGCTACAAAGAGAAGATGATCTAAATGAAATTGTCCAGGTAATTTTCTTGGCCTTGTACTTTATTTGTTCTCTCCAAAATACTTTAAATTTCGATCCTCTTTTTATTAACATTTAGTTTTTAAGTTTATAAATGAAAAGTTCATATTTTCCAATGATTGAACGGAAAGTTCATATTTTTCAAATGACCTATCATGTTGGGCAGCACTCTTTATCATATCTTTTGCCAGTGTTTGGAATCTACTGTCTTTTTCCACTTACTGAACTCATTGCGGACCTTTGATCTGTTTTTTCCTTTCCTAATTTTATCTTCACATGGTACCGTCAATATGTTTTGATTAATGTAGTGTAATTAAGTTATAGTTGTGCAGATTTAAACCTTAATATGGTTTGTTATCTTTTAGTTTGTATAATGCATACTCGGTGGGGTTTTTGATCTGTTATTTTGATCTCAGCTTGTCGGTAAAGATGCATTGGCAGAAACTGATAAAGTTACCCTGGAGACTGCAAAGCTTCTTAGAGAGGATTTCTTGGCACAGAATGCTTTTACTCCGTGAGTGTTACTCATCATAACTAATTTCCTTGCTGTTATTTGTGGAGCTTCTGTGAATTTTCACTTAAAACCTTCAACAATTGTGACAGATATGATAAATTTTGCCCATTCTACAAATCAGTATGGATGATGCGCAACATTATCCATTTCCACACTCTGGCAAATCAGGTAAAGTCTTGGATTATGGTTTTCTTATTTGGATACCTGTTTCACATAATAACAACTCTGATTTTTTTCCCCCTATTTTTTATTCATTTGTAGGCGGTGGAGCGGGCAGCAGGTCCTGATGGCCAGAAAATAACGTACAGTGTCATCAAACACCGGATGGGTGACCTTTTCTACCGTCTAGTGTAAGTCAACAATGGCCCATATTCATGTCTGATTTATCCCTAAGTAGAACTTTAAACCTTATTATTCTGGGATCCGCCTACATTTTGAGGAAATAGTTTCGTATAATCTTTCTTAGTCAATGAAACTTAAGATAGTTGAATTTGGTCGCAGAGGGTAAAAATTGAGTCTAATGATTGGCCCAAAATGCTCACTTGCTCTTTTATTCTTGGTTTTGCATATGGTATGAAATCAATTTATTGAAACTTGAGTGCATGTTCTTTACCTTTACAGGTCCCAGAAATTCGAAGACCCTGCAGAAGGCGAGGAGGCTCTGGTCGCGAAGTTCAAGAAACTATACGACGACCTCACCGTCGGATTCCGCAACCTCGAGGATGAAGCGCGGTGAATCGGCAGTACACCTACCAGGTGAAAACACAAATGCCCATTTTTGGTGTGTTCCAAATCTCATCATGCCCGTGTGTTTTACACCGCGGCGCGGTCCGTGTGTTTTTAGAAGTTTTGAATGCCTATGAACATTCGGTTGTTTGATATATCGGCCTCCGTGTTTTTCGTGTAGTATTTCGGATGACTAGGTTGTGATTTATATATTCCATCTTGTAATAAGAGGTGGACACGCATTGTTAATTAATCGAACACCGCGGTCCATACCTTTGTACCGGCAACTCTTTTGCTATATCAGAGACCAACAATTGTTTGTTTATTCTCCTGCTTCTGTTTAAGATCCGTTCTATTTAATTTGTGATCTATGTACTGCGTTTGCACAGTTGGTTCTTAAAATAACGCAGCGTAAATAAATTCATATTTATATTTGACAAAATTGCACTGCTGAACTATGAACCGTTTTGCTTCATTTTCAAACTTTCGAATTCGATATTCATATTTTACCTGCGCCGGGTGTATCATTAAGTTGTCTATTTATCGCTTATCTCATCTCATATTTCAATCTCTATGTTGTTGAGTTGCCATATTTTCTCGATTTAAAAACTAGATCACCAAGTAAAAGATCGGGTCAATCGATTTATGTTGCACTTATGTACGTATGCACCTTTTTTTTTCGTTTTTTCTAAATAGGTGATAAGGATTAAAGCGACGAACGAGACGCTTGGAAAATTAAATATCTAGCTTCAAAATTTGGAGAACTACACCTAACTAATATGGTGCAATTCAATTTTTTTTTTTTTTTTTTTTAAAGCTTTGTGTCATTATCTTGAAAGGTTAGAGCGACAAGTAGTAATGGGCTATTGGGTTTTGTCTCTTTTAACCTTTTCTACGAGTGAAAGAGAACGCCACTGTCTACAAGTTCCTCCTACAAGAAGAGCTTTTTACGTGTTACTTGAGAGTAATTATAGGATGTTTTCTTTTGTCTCCTTGTGCTCTCCTTTTTTGTCCTTTTTATGCTCTTTTCTGATCGATAAACTCAAAAGCGCATAAAAAAAAATATTTGTCTAATTAGAAAATGGAGATATCATTACATAATCGTACGGCCGAGATTAAAAGCGCAGAAAATAGAAGGCCCTTAGATTCGGAATCTTTGGCTCCATATCATCCTGTGAATGGGATGAACTTCATTGATGCTTTTCTGTAAAATTCATTAAATACAAACAATTTTTTTATA
Organism: Puya raimondii; assembly: GCA_016920855.1. Lineage (NCBI taxonomy): Eukaryota > Viridiplantae > Streptophyta > Magnoliopsida > Poales > Bromeliaceae > Puya > Puya raimondii. The sequence goes on from JABWPP010000050.1 coordinate 217,092,190, forward strand.
TATAGTAAAGTGATTTTAGTCCGAAATTCCAAAAATCTTATTGAATTTATTAGTAATCTTATGAAATTTAATAACTTGAATTATCTTCTAGTAATAAAATTAGGTCAACTAATTTTTAATAACTAATTTAGTCATTAAAACTTTTAATTTAATTAAGTACAAAAAACTCAAATAATTATTTTTTCTCTGCATTTACTTTTTTTTGTTAGCTGAGAGTGTAGGGATGCAAATGGATCCGGGTTGGTGGAGCTCCCCACCCAATCCTTAACAAATGGGCGGTAAAGATGAAAGATAAAGAAAATAATAATCTATTCCGAATCCGTCCCGATTCATTAAAACTCCTTCCTTCTATTAATCCATAAAAAATTTGCCAAAATCTAGCTCTCATCCGGACCAGTCCATCCCGAATAGAATGGTAAGTCAAAAAAAAAAAATATATATATATATATATATAATAAAAATTAATCCGAATAGGCTCCGACCCGCTAAAGAAATGTGAGATCCGCCCCAATTGTATTCCTATGAGAGTGTTACAAAATGTTTGCCAAGGACATTTCTGGAAAGACACGTGCCACAAATCTTGAAGGTTCTTTCTCTCTCTCTCAACATTAGAGGTATGGGCTAATAGCAATTTAATTAAAGAGATAACTTCAAATATCATCCCTGTGATTTTGTACTTTCTCACTTTAGTACCATGTGATTTAAAACGTATCACTTTAGTATCCTGTGGTTTGGTTATTCTTTTTTTGTTATTTTTTCGTTAATTTTTTCGTGAAATTAATGAGAAAATTAAAACTATAGGATAGTAAAGTGAATATTCGATAAACCATAGATATGATATTTAAATTTTTTTTTGTATAATTTAATGAAAAAATTAACAAAAAAATAACAAAAAAAAGAATAACCAAACCACAGGGTACTAAAGTGATACGTTTTAAACCACAGGGCACTAAAGTGAGAAAGCACGAAACCACAGAGGTGATATTTGAAGTTATCCCTTAATTAAATTTAAGGCTGAGAATACTTTTAAAATAGGCGGCTAATACGGCTATTTTTAAACATTAATAGCAACTCAGATTTGCCTGTTGAGTCGCATCTAACGCTTGCAGTAAAATGGAGTTGCGGCAAAAGTATATAGATAAATATATATATATATATATATATATATATATATATATATATATATATATATATATATATATATATATATATATATATATATATATATATATATATAGAGAGAGTCCGGCTACTATCCTCTTAAGAGGATAGAAGCCTTTGTCCTATCAAATTTTTGACCGTTAGATCTAATTTTTAATCATTTCCATTCGTTAGATTATACTATTCAACCAACCACCCACTCAACCCTAGGGGGCCCACTATCAACCTAACCGTAACCAATCTCATCCTAGCCGCACATCTTTTCATCCGAACGGTAGAAAATTTAGAAGGACGAAGGCTCCCATCCTCCTAAAAGGATAGTAGCTGAATTATATATATATATATATATATATATATATTCTCCGATAAAATAGTAAAAAATATATTATAACTGATAACTGATTCATTATGAGACATTTCTCTCTCTCTCTCCCCAAAAAAAAAAAACACTAAGATGCTTCCTATCCGTTATGGCTAAATATAATGACTAAATTATATATAAAAAAAAACAATTTTCCATGCACCGTGTTTACTACACCAGGCGAATAGGAGCTTTACCAACGGAAGGATATCCCTGGTATCACGCTCTTTGACACTGCATTATGATGACGTGGCACACCTGGTCCACCCGATAATTCCTATACGAGCATTGTAGAGGGAAACGAAAGAAACGGAGGGAGCGCGCAAAAAATACCTAGCATTAATACGCCCTAAAGGCTAAAGAGTGTGCGCACACCCTGTACAATAATAATATTGCAATTGAATCCTATACTTTTCACCAAAACAGTCCCTCAACTTATATATATCGCATTTCAGTCCCCAACTTGAACTACCTTAAAAAGATTATAATTTTTATTGTAAAATCACTTCTTTATGCTACTCGAACTACACTATAAAGGGATAATAAGTGAGTCATTTTATGAATAAATAAATAAACTAGTTAAACTTCTTTTGACATACATAACAACTAAAAGACAAAAATATATATATATATATAGGTACTCAATCATAACGATGGTAGTGTACAGGGACTATCCATACATTTTACTTTGTCCTTTTTTTCCCTTATATTTCTCTCTCTACAGCATAACCTCTTCCAATTCCCCTTCTCTCTCTCTCTACTTTTTTACACATAAATCCCATCCATTTGTACATATTTTATTATCGTCTCCCCTTTCCCTCCTACCCTAACGGATCTCACTCAATCCTCTCTCTCTTTCTCTCTCTCTCTCTCTCTCTCTCTTCGTCTTCGTCGCAGATCCCCGATCTTCGAGCTACTCTACGGCTCACTTCGTACAGGTAATCGATCGATCGATCTCCTTTTAGTTCGCATTTGATTCCTATTTTGATGCGATTAAGTGCGTATCTGATCTGTTTAGAGTACAATTTATATAGTTTTTGGTGATTACTTTTTTTTCTCCTAATTTTTCCTCCTTCGAAAACTCAGGAATCGTTGATGCTTGTTGTTTTGTTTGTGTTGGTGATTAAATCTTCTATTCTTATGGGGTTTGATGTGTAATTTGAGGTTTCTGTAGCTAAAAATCTCGCAAATGGAGTTGAGTTGCTAATTGGAGAAAGTTTGTATGGCTTTTGTGGATTTCGAAGAAGAAAATCCATTAGGGATAGCTAGTTATTTGAAAGAAAATGTCGATCCGTTGTATTCCAAAATGAATTGTTTTCGCTTGTTGGTAGGAAAATATAATGATTTGTCTACGGGCTTAGCCTTGTTCTCACAATAATGTTTTTTTTTCAATTTTTGAAGTACAATATAGTATTACTTGTTATTGTGGTTTATTCTTTCTGTTTGGTTTTTTCTTTTCCATCCTAGCTCAGGAAAAAGACAAATTTTGGTTTTTTGGTACGTAACTGTGGGATCATATATTGTTTTTTTTTTTCTTCTGTTGCAGCGAAATCGCACTCAGAGCATAGCATTTTCACTCTTTGGGATGTTCATTCTTGTCAAACCTCATCGCGGATGATCGTTAAAGCTGATAGTAAAGAGAGAGTAATGGTGGCTGATGGTGGTGAGGTTTTTGCAAAGAAAAGTACGAGATGAAAATAGCGTAAACATGGGAACTCGCCATTAGGGACATGACGATCATGCCGGCTCCCCGCCACAGGGCTGCTTCTAGACGACCCACGTGGATAATCGTCTTAATTTCTTTGGTCTGCGTAACATTGATCGGGGCTTACGTGTACCCACCTCGGCGTTACTCTGCTTGCTACTTCTTCGCTTCAAGTGTTTGCACTCCTTTCAAGGATTGGCTTCCTGCTAAGCCTTTGAGGGTACTAACCGATGGCGAGATTGCTTCTCGCGTTGTCTTTAGAGACCTTATTGCTATGCCTTCGGTTCAGTCGAAGAATCCTAAAATTGCTTTCATGTTCTTGACTCCTGGTACATTGCCGTTTGAGAGATTGTGGGAGAAATTTTTTCAGGTAAGGTTCAAATTTGAACTTGTTACTTGTTTGTCAATGTATGAATGTTGGCTTAGATGATAGAAATTTTTTTTTTAGGCATTTAAGTATTGCCTAGAACCCTGCAACAACTTGTAGACTTCCCAGGAGTCTCTTTCAGGACAGTGTTACCCATATTCGGAGAAGAAATAGAGAGACTTTTGTTGCAGTTTCCATGTAACGACCCTGTTTGTTATTGCCTCCATTTTGCACATTCTTTAGAAAGTACATGATCTTTGCTTCAAAAGGCCACGTATCTTCAGTTGTTGAGGACCAAAACAACTTGTTCCATTAAGGAAAAGATGGTGAACATTGAATAGTACCAAAGTGGGTCAACAGTGATATTATGTTTCAGACGATGGCATATAAAGTGGATATATAGTGGCTTAGTTGTTGGTAAAAGTGAGCTAAGAGTGAAAATATGTCATCTTTATTTATTTAGTCAAACTTTATTGTAGACCTTTATTATGCTTACAAATTAACCCTTTCACAAACAAAAATAATCATAAAAAAATAATGTTAAAAAGGAAATTTATTTAACGAAAAACTTGAGCACTTTTGACAACAATGCAACTATATTTTGTGGGAAGGTGGGTAAATGGGTACTACCAATGTTTTACTACAGCCTTTTCTTGTGAGGTAAAACTTCTGTATGTTGACATGTTTACTACTTGTATTTATAGGGACATGAGAGAAGATTCTCCATTTATATTCATGCGTCAAGGGAAAATCCTGTACATGTTAGTCCTCTATTTAGTGATCGAGAAATTCGCAGTGAGAAGGTACTGTCTCTCTTAGATATCTCACTATCTTTTTTTCCTGCAAATGTGAATGAAGGATCGACTTTTTTACCAACATAATATATGAAGGAGATGAACATGGAAATGTGTTACTTATCATAACCACTAATTGGATTGATTTAAGTCATTATCGATATTCACAAAGTATTTTTTTAATTGTGTTATATAATAGGGAAAGTTAGTGATATGATGAGTGGGCGTAACAACTTATGTGATGATGTTTGACTCTGCAATTTTTTTTTTTTAGATCGACTTGATATCCATTTTGTACGTTCTTTTAACTGTTGTTGTATGTCAGTCCATATACTGATTGTGGTATCTAAGCCTGTACTATAAATGATTATAGTTGAAAAAATTATGTTGAAGAACAGCAACGTATTTTCGAGGGGCTTCAGGAATGAACCCTGTCAAAACTATCGTAACATCAGAGGCCCTTTAGGAGTGACCTTTCTTTTATCCTTATTGATTTTTATCTAATTTCGCATTTTTCTATATGCCCAGAGGTTTCCCTTGTTTCTATTTGTGCATAAGAGGTACTGCTAGATAGAATAACCTATTCTTATGTATGGATAGACATGAAATGTGCTAGTCAATCTGTGTAAGTTAGTCCCCTAGCAAATTTACTACCTGTTATTCTCAATAATTTTTATACCGCTCGATTAGTTTCATCAACTTTGTAAGCCTGAGTTGGTACTTCTTCAAAACTATATTTGGAACTCAAAAGTTTATTTATACAGGTGGTATGGGGGAAGATATCGATGGTTGATGCGGAAAAGAGACTCCTGGCGAATGCGCTCCAAGACAGTGATAACCAGCATTTTGTGTTGCTTTCTGACAGGTACTGAGCAACTCTGCTATATTGTGAAATTTCTTTTGATTCTTTGCATTAGTATACTAAATACCAATGTGTTTGTATGGCAGCTGTGTTCCGCTTCATAATTTCGATTATGTATATAATTATCTGATGGGAACCAATGTCAGCTTTATTGACTGGTAAGACACTATACTGCCGAATCTATTTTTTGTTTCACGTAAGGTACAATCTTTGGCATCGTTTATCAAACCAAAAACACCCATGTGAAGCCATGATGACATTCTCAGGAGAATCTTCTTGGTGTAACAGATTGCTACCTGTTGCTGTCTATCTGATAACAAGAATTTCACTGATTGTTTAAGAAAATTTCCTTGTTTCATCTTGTTAATGTTATCTGCCTTCATTGTCAGTTTTCAGGATCCTGGCCCACACGGCAATGGCAGGTATTCTAAGCACATGCTACCTGAGATTGAGGAGGACGACTTTAGAAAGGGAGCACAGGTAATTTTTTTCTTACAAAATGCATAAAATGACTGAAGTGTTTTTATGAGAAAGGCAAAAAGTGTTAGCTTCTGTTCATAAGCTAGTGACTAATTATAATTGGTGAAGTTTTTGGCTTATGTTAACAATGAGAAAAAGTTATGCCTTTTCCAATACCTTGCATCATTTTGTTGTCGGCTCATGTTAACAATAAGGCCATAGTAAATATGGTAACAGCAAGGCCATGCTAAGGAGGCCATAAACAGGCACTTTGGTTATGTCAACAATTAGTCCATACTAAATGTTCAAGGCTTTACTTTTCGAAAGAGATTAAGTGTCATTTTGCTTAAGTAGGAGCCTTCATAGTTTGATAGACTCTTGTTTTTGCAATTTGAGAAAAGATAGTATCAAACATTTTTGAGTCTGTATATTGCAGTGGTTCTCAATCAAGCGGCAACATGCTTTGATGATTCTGGCGGACAGTCTTTACTACACAAAATTCAAGCTTTATTGCAAGGTAATTATACTGCTGTATATTTTTCAATTCCTTTGCACAATCTTAAAGAACTTCACTTATATACCAAAGGTAGTGTAAAAGCGACGAGCTTAAATATGTTGATTAACTGTATAAGAATGATTGCTGGACCGTAATGTTGTTTTTGCCAGACAAAAGTAGAACAACTCACTTTATTTTTTTCGCTAGAAGAAGCTGAACTGTTTTGAAATCATCAATGGAGGTTGCTATTACAAAAACATGTAGTGATATTGCTTTGCTTCTGTTTATTCACAGCCAGGAATGGAGGGACGACGCAATTGCTATGCTGATGAGCATTATTTGCCAACCCTATTTTATGTAAGCAAATTAGAACCTTTCAGACACTTTTAGATGCTATTTCTTTCTTCAATTCGCTTGCTAATTTAATGAACTTAAACATGTAGATGATAGATCCAACTGGAATTGCCAATTGGTCGGTGACACATGTTGATTGGTCAGAAGGAAAGTGGCATCCAAAGGCATATCGGGCTAAGGATGTTACTTTTGAGCTCCTGAAGAATATAACAGTATGTTTACCTCTCCGCTACTCTCTATATTTGTTGTATTCTCCAGTATATGTGGTTTTAACTTGGGAGTTTCTGATTTTGTGTTGCGGCAGTCTATTGATCAGAGTTTTCATGTTACAAGTGATGAAAAGGTAAGCATTGCAATTCCTTTCTGCTCGTACTGATCTCTATGCTCTTACTTAAGTAATGGTTATGTTTCTCATTGCCATAAAGGCCTCGTTTATTTGAAGTGGTGCAATCACAAAAATATCCGCACATTGCACAAGTTATTATTACAGGATAACTTGTTTCAACATCCAAACTGATCCTTAATGTTCACATACCATGATATATCAAGTGGAACAGTTTCTTCTACCCTTTTTGTTGGATGCGGTGATCGAACCATCTACTAGTTTACGGATCTAATAAGATAATTGGGTATGAAACATCAATGCCTCTTCACACAAATCAGTACAAAGCCTAGAAATAGGACGTTACATAAACATGGTCCAAAAATTATCAAATTTGCTGCTGCTTCTGAGAATTTTCCTCAACCAGACCAGCAGTGATAATTGTGTTACCATTTATGCTATGTTCAGTTGGTATCATGCATTATATTTATAATGTTTTGGTTGTGACCATGAAATACTTTTAATTTATATTGAAGAATTGCCCCCTTTTTTTCTGGTTTTTGTTGCAGAAAATGGTGATGCGGAAACCCTGCTTGTGGAATGGGATGAAGAGACCATGTTATCTATTTGCGCGGAAATTCTATCCGGAATCTCTGGACAACTTGATGAACTTATTCTCCAACTACACAGCTATTTGAATTATTCCACGCGATTCTTTCGTCGAGTGCCTGCCCTTCGTAATCATTTTTTCTTTGTAATTTTCATAAATCATCAGGCGTGAACCGGCGAATCTGGCTCTAGAAACAGGAGAAGGGTTGCTGCGGCAATTTGGAAGGCTCAGAATTCTGAGCCCCCATTTAGGGCAGAGGTGGCTGTCTATTTTAATGGCACACTACATGCCCTCTCAACATGATTTATTCCTGTATTATCTAGACTTTCTTTTCTTTTCTTTTTTTGGTTCTTTAGTGTTCTAGTGCTGCTCTAGTGAACAGCAATTTTTGTTAGTCTATTAACCTAATATAATCTAATCCAATTTTCCTTTCTTAACATTGTGAAATGATGAACAATTACAATTTTCTTTTTTCTTCTTGTCATCTGTATAGATTCACCTCTTTTATAGTTGGGTATATCACAATATTTTGAGATAGCCTTTCAATGATACCTTATTTGGATTTATTTTGCCCGATCCGTCGCGAATGGGGCAGTAAGTGGGGGTCAAAATTTAGAAAGAAAAAGTTTTAAATCTGTCCCGATTCGCTAAAAAGATGGAGTGAGGTGCGGACATCTTTTTTTCTTGTTCCTCTCTGATCTGTCATAAAAAATTTACTCCTATTGCAATCAGTTCGGAATCGGGCAATAAGTGAAAATAAAAAATAAAATAAAAATCAATCCACCTCAAATTGGTCCCTTCAGAATCCTTGCTACTAGGGATGTCGACAAGTCGGATTCGGGAGTGATTTTAAAAAAATCAAATCCGAAATCCGAACTTAGAACCTGATCCCGAATTTGGCGAATTTTGAAAATTCATATCCAAATTGCATCCTCGACCAAAAACTCGAAATCCGAATCCTCTTTGATTTCCATGATAAATTCGTGTAAAATATATGGGGTATAATTTATTTTTGTTGTTATGTAGCTCATCTTCAATTATCCACCTAATGATCCTTTTTAAAGCAATATATTACCTAAAACAATATGGAAATAAAAAAAAATCTAGTAGCACGTGGTATGCGCCCTTGGGATCTTCTAGAAGATGGGCCCAGCCCAGAGAAAACTCGGCCCAAATTCTGGGTGGGCCATGAAATGAAATGATAATTAAATCCATGGGCTTTTATGGCCTTAATTTGGTTTATGGTTAGAGGATTACTTGGGCCTGATACTGGTTGGGCAATTTTGGGCCAAATAGAATGGGTGTTTATTATTGCGCCATTCATTTCATCTCTCCAGTTTTTTAAGAACTTGCTTTGACAATAAAAAGGAAGAGATTTTATTATATTTCTATTTATTTCATGATTTGATCCTCCTACATTATCAAGTTCTTTATTGAATTAGTTTTTCAGTTCTATTTATTTCATGTTTTTATGTATGTTCTGAGAACTTTAAAGCAACTAGTAAAAGTAGACGAAAATTTAAGATCTCATATACACTCGATCGTCATAAAAACATGTCTGGATCATGCAACTCACTTAAACACATGAAATATATGAGAAAGTTGATACATATTGCATATAAATTCAATTAAAATCAACAAGGGAAGTGTACATGGTAAGTGTGAGAAACAACAATCATTCAAAAAGGGAGAAGTGGTATTCTTTTACGAAAAACGTAACACACATTAACATTACACTGTAGCTAAAAACAATTCATCTGAGTGCTTAGATTTCGCCATCCCAGAGCTCCTCGATACTTTTGTAAATGCTCTGAGGGTGGATAAACCAATCTCCCCGAACTAGCTTAACCTGCAGATCACAGTCAAATGAAGTTATGCAAAACATCCAAAACCGAAGTTTGCTGTAATTAAAAAGTTTGATTTCATGACACAGCTACATTAATGTACTAATATTTGATAATGCAAATGTCGTAATACCCCCGACTCCCATTTTCTATCTGTTTAAGTCGTAGTGCATAAAAAAGTACTTTGGCAAGTGGATGAGAAACCAATACTACATGGTATAAGAACAATATACGACTAAAACGTAATTGAAAATAACCACAAAACATAGGATGTTACTTCCACTGCGTTCCTATATCGCGATAAAGTTTCAAAACTCATGATAAAAGGTCTCCACTACTGTATTTTTCATTCATTCCAAAAAGGTCTATAATGGACTCTTCATACTTCTGTTCATGCTAAAAAACGAACAAGTATAGAAATGCACAATTGCAGTTACCTATATTTGTTGGTTGAAAACTTAAGATCACTCATCCTAGCTTAAAAAATAAATATTCAGATCATTCAGATCAAGCCATGTTGCGCTAAAAGCAATGGTGCGACTTGCCTGTTCGATTTCACTGATCTCGGCAAGCAAGTCGTCAGGAATCGACCAATCAAATAGATCCAAATTCTCCTTCATCCGCGATTCGTTCGTGCTCTTGGGAAGCACACTTTGACCCATCTGAAGGCCCCAGCGAAGAGCTATTTGCGCAGGAGTTTTGCCCAGACTCTCCGCTGCTGTTTGTAGAATGGGGTTCGTTAAGATTTTGGTTTTGATCTGCGTCGACCCTGGTTGACCCAACGGTCTATATGCCTGTAGGAATGGCCGTCGGAAAATAAATTGACAATCAAGAACAAAAGAGAAAATCTGCTAACTTTGAACTATAAATTGCCCTTCCAGTATAGGACTACCGAGCACAATTTCGAATGATCGACGCACGGTTAGGAACTAAAGTAGAATACCTTTGAACAATGCATCTATCACTCATGTTTATGAGTCGACCGCTCAAAACTTATGCATTCGCAGTCTCATAGTGGTCGGTTGCTTAATACTACAAAATCTGGGCTAAAGTAGATATCCACCAATTTTTTTTTTAAAAGAATCACTGGAATAGTCAAATGAGTATATGAAAACACTCACAGAGATATGAACACCCTTCGATCGGCAAAATGATCTGAGCTTAGCTTGTTGCCAGTAAGGGTGGCACTCCACTTGATTCACGGCGGGAGGCACGCGTGCTGTAGAAAGCAAATCCCCCAACTTCTTGGAAGAAAAATTGCTCACTCCGATCGCATGAGCTTTGCCAGAATCGTATAGTTCTTCCATTGCCGTCCATGTCGCGCGCATATCGAGCTCGACAAAGTTTTCAGGGATAAAATCACTAGTCCCCTTCTTCATCCGAAAAGGCCAATGGATCTTCGACACATAACAGAATGGTTAGTAAGAACGAAACTACGAGGACATCGCAGCAATCTCTCTAAAATAGCAGAGAAAATGTTGATGCGTACATCTCGAGAGAAGAATGTTTTTTAAGCGCTAATTAGAGCCGTGTAGAATTTTAGATCATATATACACATCTTTTTCCAGCATAAACCTCCTTGAGAAAGTTATTAGTTCTAAATTCCATTATTCTGAAAACCTTAATATTAAAACTCCTTACACATTACAATTGTCACGGTTATTCATTCACATTTCGTCGACCCTCTTTTAAAATTTAAAATGAACAAGAAGAAAAGGGGATCACCTGGTGGTGTCTTAAGCGTCTTAAGCTTTTAGCCAAATAAGTAATATTGCAAGTAACCATGGATACAAACTTACAAGATAAAGATCTATATAGGCTAGCTGTAAATCAGCTAAAGTTGCATCCAATGCATCTGGTACATCTTCTGGGGCAAGATCACTGCACCTGCAAAATAAAGATGTTCATTCTTTTAAGAAAATGTTTAGTGAACGGAAAAGTTAGTTTTTCTTAAACATGAATGAAAATGCTATACTATTTAGTCTATTATTAAACCATGCAAAGAAACCCACCAAAGTTTCGAGGTGATAAACAGATCTTCGCGCTTGATTACTCCATCATCAAACAGGCTCTTTAGAGCGTCGCCAATCTATGAACACGGAAAGTTCATTACAGCAGCGGAGATTTTAGTCGTATCGCGGTTAGTGAAACTAGTTCATAGTAAGATTTAAGAACTGGAACTACAATAAAAAGCTGGGTACACTTAAGAAAAACAAGCTGATACTTGAAATGAATCCCCATTGCATAAACATGTGTATTGTTGGCTATCTGATATCTCCGATTGTTTTAAACGCGAACTCTCTTAACTTATATGCGGAAGCAAAAGATGCAGCTTTAAGATCAGAAGTGGCAGAGATAAATATCCTTAAATATTGATATTTATCAAACTTAGACCTGTTTTAGATGCCAAATATGCTGAAAGTAACAAAGATCGCGCAGATTTTTCTTTAAATTCCTGAATCCTGGTTCTTGAAATTTTCCAAATTCCATAATCATATCTAACATACAAATATACAATAGTATATCGGCAGTGTACTGCAATAAATGGTGTTACAATCCAAAGGAAAGAGCATCAGTATCAACGAAAGCGCGATAACCACAATTACCTCTTTCTCATTCTTGTATAGTCGGGCACAATCTATATGTCGGTAACCGGCCTGCATTGATAGAAAGATAAATAAGAATTTCGGCCCCACAAAGAAAATCCAAGCAACAAGATTTTATTGTGAGACAATAGCATTGATATATTGTATCCTTATTATGTGATAAGAAGAGCTGAATCAAAAGTTTCAAGCTATTACTTTGAGGCCTAAAATTTTATTTCTATTTCTTAATACAGACTCCTGGGAATGTTGTGCTAAAAGTGACTGCTCAAGTGGACCAGTCCAAGCAAGTACGTACTTGTGTATAATATTGTTTGATAATGTGTCCTTAATGTACTGCTATTTGAAGAAGCATTTTATTAAATTCCCCGCAATAACTTCTCTCTCTAGGAGAATCTCAACATGTAAATCGAAGCTTCTGCTTTCAGGCTCGAAATCTCAATCCTATTTCCCACAGCTCACGAGTTTTTATTGTTGAAATTTTGTTTAATGAATAGAAAAATAAACTTAAGGCACTGAGACGTGCATTCATATTTATTTGATATTTGCAATAGATTGCAGAATCAAAATTTTAACAGTTCCAAATAAGATAATCAAAAGAATAGAGAACGTACAAAAGTAGAATCTCGAACGTTCGCTTAAAAAAAGAAAAAGAAGAAGAGAATTGAAACAAATAATGCCCACCGTTAGTGCGTGTTCTATTTGTTGGCATTTATTTTAAAAGTGTGAGTTAAAACTTTATTTTGACCCATAGGCCTTTTGGGTGGACCAGCATAAACAAAACTTTATCTGGGAGTCCGTGCATAACTTACTATATGTGAGTTTAATTCCAAATGAAAATTTCAAGAAATAATAATGTCTTATATACTCCGTCGTATTCAAGCTAGTTGGTTGGGTGATAATAACACCCATTAAACGTACGCACGTACACACGGCACGAGCCGAGCAGAGTGGGGCGGGCAGGCGGCGACGCGCTGTCTTGACTACCTGGTTTGATTCACCTTCACTTAAGCTTCTCCGCTACCTTGGAGATGGGCTAGCGAGATATCTCATCGTCGTTGTATCACCAGAAGTGATTGCCAGAGCCTCGCGCGTGAAGGAACAATCTTACTTTTAAGACGGTACATATCATGTCTCGATCCACATACCTCATCTAAACTTTCTATCTTTGATGTTGATATTTGCATGCGTTTTTATATAAAAGAGTTATTTAAAGATCTCAAATCAAAATATTTACAAGATTTACTTCTACTATAAGAATAGCGAGATTTTTCCAACACTATATATTGATCTGTGGATTTAAATTAGTTTCTTCAAAAATTAAAGCACACATGCAAACGAATCAGGCGAAACGTATGAAATCGATCGAAGCCTCGGAGAATCGAATCGAGAATTCATAGAGATAGAGATAAAAAAAGGACAAGTTTTTAAAAAAATATAAAAAGAAATAAAAATTAATTAGAAGAACCTTAACGGCGGCGATAACGGCGTCTCCGACGACATTGGGGGCGGCGCTGTAGGTGCCCAGGCCAATGGAAGGGATCTTCGCCCCGGTGTTTAGCGTGAAGTACTTCGCCATCTCTCTCTTTTTTTTTTCTTTTTTCTTTTTTTTTCTCCACTTTTAGCTCACAAAGAGAGAGAGAGAGGAGAAGTGGAGGAAATGAGTGGTGATTGATTATATAGCAGTGGTGATGCTGTTACTACAAGACACGTTCCACGGTGTCCATCACGACATCTAACAAATGTCGTCTCAACCGCGTAGTAAGGAGGAGAACACCGGGTTCACCGGGTTCACCTTTGCTCTGCGCACAATATCTACTTCCACTTAAAAAGTTTTTTTTATTAGTGAGAGGAAGGTGACGGGTTACCTATCATATTTATTATTTTTTAAATAAATTCCGCTAGTAGTATAAAGCGATTATGGTTCGTGTTTTGAAATTTTCAATACTAACTATTAAGAAGCTTTTTTTGTATTTATCTGTTACGCCCCAATTTTTCAGGATGTTATTCATCCTAAAACTATTTCCGTCCTAGCACGTTTAATTTTTTTAATCTCTTAGACCTAGCCACCATCCAAAATGCTTAACCTCTTGGACCTAGCCACCACCCAAAATGCTTAAGCCGGGTTAAGAGTTTAGTATTATTATATCTTATATATAGGACTATCTGGGGTCTCACAATCTCCCTCCTTTAAGTCCTGACGTCCTCGTCAGACTCAGACTCACAAGTACCAGGCGATGTGAGACTCGTCTCGCTAGCCTAAACCGACCTTATAGTGAGTCGCGCTCCACCCACAACAGTCAACAGCATGAGAGGAGCCTTACTCTCCCCACTGTATAATCCTGGCTCAACCGAGACTCATCTGCCGAGACTCATCTCACATTTTCGGCTGGTAATTGTATTACGCCCCAACTTTTCAGGGGGTCACCCATCCTAGGACTACTCCCGTCCTAGCACGCTTAACTCTCTTAACCTCTTGGGCCTAGCTACCACCCAAAATACTTAAGCCGGGTTAAAAGTTTAGTCATATTATATCTTATATATAGGACTACATGGGCTCTCACATTATCTCCCTCAAAAAAATTTACAAATAATCCTACCAAATTTATATTTGCATATATGGTCCTCTCGCCACAAGAATATTGATATTTTTTAAGTTGAATACGGTCATTCAGTGACCGTCTTTAAATACGATAATTGAATTATCGTATTCATATCCACACTCTAGTTTCTCCTTTTTTAACTTACGAGCGATAAAAAATACAAAATAAAATTTAGTGATCCAATCACCGTATTTAAACATCGTAATTTAATTACTGTGTTCAACTTAAAAATACTACTTAGACGTTTGCGTGACAAAAGAATGACTATTTATATAAATATAAATTTGTTATGATCATTTATCAAAAAAAAAAATTGTGAGAGAGCTAAATGCAAAAAAAAAAAATGTTATATTTAACGAAACAAGTTGTGTACGGTCGTGTATCCAATTGAAAAATTGTAATTTGTTTGTCCTACTTGGGCTGTCCCATCATATTTTAATTTGGACTAGGAGAAGTGATGTTTGTATATCTAAAAAAGTGAGTATTTAAATACTCTCATTCTAGAATATAAATATTATATTTAAATTTTTAGTTAAAAAATATGATAAGATTAATATAAAAAATAATTTTTAAATAAAAAGGTGTAAAATTTACATTCAATTTTTAGTTGTAGGATTATAGATGGACTGCAATCTATGTGCAGAAAAGTTCGATTCGATTTAGGGTCCGTTTGGATTGACGAATTTTTAAATCCAACGTAACTCGAGTGCAGAGGTGTTTGAATTTTTCTTAAGTGTGATTATTTTTTTATTGTTTGTTTTGACGTAACTTGTATAGTCTGGAAGTTAAATTCAGTCACTTCTTCTGTTTGTTTTGGGTAACTTGATACGGGTGAAATTAATTTTTTGAGTTCTATTGTTTGTTTTGATGTAAGCAAGTGGATCTCGTTATCTCCTGAATATAGTAGTAAACTTATTCTATAAAATTCAACCTATTAAATAATTAATTTTTATTTATTTTTTAAAGATAATGCTAATTTATTATAAATAAGATAATTTTAACTCATTGTAAAGGAAGTAGGATTTATGTTATACTATTTAATAAATTTTTTAGAGAAGGTTGAGTGTGGTGGAAGTCGAGTTCGGCATTCTAGAAGAAAAAATCGAGAGTAGGTGAAGTGGAGGTCTAACGTAACTTGAGTCACACTATTTTTTTGACTTACATCAAAATAAATATAAAAAATAATGGAACTTGAGTTCCACTCTCTTAGTTACACCAATTCAAACAGGGCCTTATATCGTACTCAACTTGCTCTTGCATATGCCTAAATGGATGGGTTCCAAATGGGACCAAAACTCTTTTAAGTCGTGACGAATCTATTTATCTAATAAGTGTTGGCGAAAGGTTTCCGTCAAACGCCTTTGACACGGAGCTTTATAAAGTGGAAGGCTCTTTGTCGCCAGGCGCGCTGAGAAGATACTCGTGATAAGGACGTGTTTGATTCGTGATTAAAATAGAAATAAAAAGATTAAATTATATTGTCTCAGAATAAAAAATAGAATGATGAATAGTTTAAAAATATTTGGGTCATTATTGAAATGCAAAATCGAAATGAACATCTAGTGTTTTGAGAGAGGGGGAGCGTTGAAGGGAGAGGAGGGAAAGGTATTTGTGAGATAAAGTTTTGAGTGGTTTACTTTGAAATGGATTAATTCGAAATTCAAAGCTGGATTGAGTCATATTTGATTATTTTCGTTCTAGAGTGGAATGAAAATCGAAATTGGATTTCTATAAAATAAACAACAACTATCGAAGCCCGTGCGCGTTGTGTCTGTACGTTTTGAATGAATTGGTTGCGTATTTCTAACAGCTCGAGCTTTTAGAGTTAATAGTTGGCGCCAACGATCCGACATATTTAACTGTTCACAACTATCTACGACTGTGTTGATCTGGAGGGATTTAGTTGGAGGTTTAGTCAGATTACCAAAGTGGATGGAGCTTATGACAGTCAAAAGAGCTAATGGTAAACTGACTATTTCTATAAGACAGACAATAATGTAGCTTTATCAGAAACTTACAAGGTATAAATCTAAATAGTCAAGCTGCAAGTCATTCAAAGTTTGATCCATTGCCACAGGCACATCTTCTGGTGAGCGGTCACTGCACCTGAAAAAATTATCCTCCTTGTATTAATTAGAAGAAGAAGAAAAAGAGAGTTGCAACCACCTGAAAAAATTATCCTCCTTGTAAATCACTTTTGTTTTTTTAGACAAAAAAAAAGAAAGAAAAAGTGACTGAATAGAAGGTAGAGATAACCGCCATTGCCTCCAATCCACAGATTAAACAACCCAATTGTATATCAGTGCTAGGTTATCTGGCTGGAACGTAAAAAAAAAAATTTCGAGAAAAAGAAACACACCTCGGGACAATTGATGGCGGAGTCATGCAATTTCAGAGTCCAGTGAAATCTTCACTGTGGCTTGTAGCAAAGTTTGATGATCATCATTTTTTTTTAGATTGGGCTGTCTCAATTTATATCTTAGTTCATATTCTAAATAAATGAAGTGGCAACATGCTAACTTTTTCTCGAAAAAAAAAATCTAATTACATATCAGTGCTGCTCTACTAATGTTAGATTAAGCAAGAGCCACTAAGTTAAAATTTAGGAGTGTGGGACTGTTTTAATTCATCTTCCGCTAACTACCATGCCAAGTTATGCCATTTTTTCTAATTATTATCTGGGGCATATAAATTCATTGGGTGTTTCAAATACTTATATCTCTTTACCATATTTCAAAATATTATATTAAAATATAAATTTTAAAAACAAATTAAAATACAAATTTAACTATAACATCAAATATTCATGTATTTTATATAATGTAAAACCAATTTAGGTTCGATCCAGGTTCAGATCTGTTACGGACAAAATTCATATCTAAATTTAAATTCGTCGAACTTTTACTTTTTATACCTATATTCAAAATCATATTTATTTAGCATTAGTTAAAATCGTCCCGCTCGAATTTAAATTTGGATAAAATTTAGGTTGTCCCATCCATTCGTATCCCTACCCGCTACTACTTCACCGGTTCATTAATTAAAAAAAAAAAATCAAAACCCTCGCTCTCTCTCTCTCTCTCTCTCTCTCTCTCTCTCACATGGAGCTCTACTGTTGCTACTACCGTAACACCCATCTCTCTCCTCCGAAGAACAGCACGAATCTCAAAGCAAATCCTCCCCCAGGTAATCTCCACCCTATTTCCCCTCCGTATGTATTTCTTCTTCGCATTAAACCCTAAAACCCCTTTTTTTTTTCAAAATATTTTTATATTTTTATATTTTATTTTTCAGCTACTAGGAGATCCAAATACTCGGGACAATCCATCGTAAGACCCCCAAATTCCTCTTTTCTTTTTAATCTCTCCACGGCATAATTATTACGCTAAAAACTCCTCAATCTCTCTAGGGGTTTCAAGTAATTTTGGGTCCAATTTCGAGGACCAAAAATAAATGTTCTCTATATATTAAGCACGAATTTTGAAAACGCTGGGTTTAGCAAAATATTAATCTGTTATTTATGTAACATAATAAAGTAATAATACATCGAATAAGCTACTCTACTTTGTAAAAATGGTCTAATTTTATACCCATGTTTTTTTTTAGAGAGCAATACCTATACGTATATTAACCACTGGGAAAAAGAGGTCTCAAGGGATCCAACTTATTGTTGAAGAGTACAAGGAGAAGCTCAAGTACTACTGTGGCGTTGAGGATGTTCTTATTAAATCTAATCCGAAAACCACAAGGTATATACATATTATTATTTTGTAATCTAAATTACCAAATTTGGACAATTTTATTCTCTTCTTATTTAAATTGTTTTAGAGTTTAATTTTACAATTTTTATATATGGCTGAGATGTGAATGTTGAGATGGATCAAATTTTGGGTAAACAACCCTATGGTTTAGCGCTTTTTCACTTTGCTACTATGCGGTTCAAAGTGAAATATTTTTTGGAAACCATAGGTAGTATCCTATTTAACGATAGATCGTTACAATGAAACAAAAATAGAATTACGGGATAGTTAAGTGTAATTTTTTGAATTACAGGATAGTTAAATGCAACTTTTGAACCACAGAATGACAAAGTGTAAATGCGCTTAATGATTGTATTGTAAATTGAACTTTACCCTAAATTTTAGTCTAAATTTTGATGATGTGAGAACATTTTTGAGATTATTCTTACAAACCATGTCAAGAGCGAATGCGTAGAAACCTTGGTTCTAGTAATTACTTGATACTGTCCCTGTACTCGATTTTCGTTTGCTCCTTTTTCTTTTTTCTTTGACGTAATTGTTGCCGAGTATTCTAACGGTTGCATCGAACGGCACGTAAATAGCCTTTTTCTTGTAGAAAGTCGATCTCTGCTCGAAATTCCTAGTTGATGCTTTCATATATTGAGCAGCGACGTGAAGGCCCAGATTGAAGCGGAGGACGCGGCTATGATTCAACACATCAAACCTGAAGATTGGGTATGGTATTACGAGAACTTTTCATTTCAGAGGTTGCATCGCCTCCTTTTCTCCTTTTTCCACTTTTCTCGTCTTTAGTTTGCGAAGATGCTTATGTCGATCAGCGAACTATGATGCTCTAGTATTCAGTATATTCGCATTCTTTCTTCATTTTATCGTAAATTTTGTAAAAACCAAATATCAACTAAAATGTTGCTGTAAATATTGCGAAGTATGCACTTACAATAATTCAAAATATATGTTAAGTTTCTCAGCTTCCAAATTTTGTTGTGCTAAACACATTGCTCGCTAATTCCGTGATCTCGGCTGCTTATTATCTCCTTCCCTTTTTGTTCTGGCTTTTAGGTCGTCATGTTAGACGAGAACGGAAGAGATATTGATTCTGAGCAAATGGCTGATTTGTTAGGAGATGCGGGAAAAACGGTATGTGCGGGACCTGCCATTTATTCAGTGCTTATAAGATTTGATTATTTTTGAAAACATTAGCCGTTGCCACGTTCACGTTCTCCTCATAGCTTTGCCTCGACGTGAATTCGATACTTATTTGCCATATTAGAAAGGTAAGCTAGTTTAATGGCTTATAAGCTCTGAAAAGATGCATGACTAATATCGAATTTGCTATTGCTTTTCTTTTCTTGTCGTTTCCGTGCAAATTATAATGAGGAAGCATCATCTTTTAGGGATCGTCACGCCTCACATTTTGCATCGGTGGCCCATACGGTCATGGGCCGGTAGTGCGCGAGCGTGCTGATGCGGCAATTAGATTGTCCTCACTGGTTTTGAATCACCAAGTTGCATTAGTTGTCCTGGTGGAGCAACTTTACAGGTAAAGGGCTTTCCTTTATTAAGCTTATTTTTGCTTACAAATTATGTGATCTCGCATTCAGAATCAATAATACAAACATTTTATCGCATGTTTCTACAGGGCGTGGACTATTATTAAAGGGCAAAAATACCACCACTAATTCATCTTATTTTAGCTATTTAGAAGCTTCTCAATCAGAGAAAAAAGCCCGTTGCGGCATATCTCTTCTTGACGGCGTTCCAGGTACCGTATTTTTTCATCGACACTTAAAGCACTGCTTGCGCCTTAGAATTAGTTCCTCTACTCATCAATTTTTTGTTTCTTTGAGAGCAGTTATCAGATTTGTTTATTTGCTGGGAGTAAAGCTACTTCTGTCAGAATTTTTCTTCTGTCGCAAGTCGATGCCTTTTTGCTAATTTTTAAAGCATTGATTTTCAAAATTCCATGCAGGATGCGCACGATGTGACAGTATACAAATCTGAAGGATTTCGAGAGTAGCAAGCGCAGAAGAAGCAATCAATAATCAATAGGGCGAGAAAAGCAGGGGGGAAGTTGAAACTCAGCTTGAAATCTTATAGATGGATCTTTGACTGAGAAACTTATGGATAGATCATCCCAGGAAAAATGTGAAGAACCTCTAAATTACAGTATCTGTATTAGAAAATCAGAAGAGTTTGTTCAAATTTAATCTGTTACATATTCCTTTTTTAATTTGGAACTGGGGAGGGCCTGTTGGTTGGATCCGAATGGACTCGATAATTGCTAGTTATTATTCGATTTGATTTTGGGTGCCAGTGTTTTTTTTTTTTTTTTGTTGTTGTTGTTGCTATTCTCATCTATTTCAGTAGGCTTCCCCCCCTCTTTTAGAGGAAGTCTACTGTGTCACGCTTGCACCACGTCATCAATAACAAGTCAATTACATCTCTCCTTTTCAAAAAAAATATAATAAAAATATTTTTTTATAATTATGATGGGACATATATACCTAAAAGAAAAAAATTGATTGGTTTGGGACGCCACGTCAGCATATGCACTCATTGCATTTTAGAATTTTTCCCTCTTTTAACGGAGTACGGTTGCCTAAGAAATTCATGAAAAATGATATTTATCTATGTAAGTAATGTTACACAATGTTAAATATAAAAATATTTAAACACCGTTCTTTACGAGCTTAATCTTTTAGATTACAACGGTTGTTTTGTATTATTTAATATGGTATCAAAGCAGGAAGTTCTGAGTTTGAGTCACGTCAGACTCTCAGTATTATTAATTTTCTTCTATTTAATTCAAGTCCACGTCATGGGCCTTGTGAAAAATCTCGAGCCCAGACGTGAGAGGCAGTATTAAATATAAAAATATTTAAACACCGTTTTCTACGAGTTTAAATTTTTAGATTACAACGGTTATTTTGTATTATTTAACATACAATATGCTCAAAATGATATATATGTTCATGTTGGATTGGGATCCAAATAGATTTTTATTTAAATGAAACCAGACCTGTTTACTCCTAGAGTCTGAAAATGAAATTTGAAACTACTGGTCTTTAAGTCACAACCCCAAAAAGTGTGCAATATAAAATATCATAATTTTTTGGAAATTTATTTATTGTGTACCAAGCATTAATACTTTTTAAGACAATCATTTTTAAGATAACTCTGATGCTTTAGATGATAAATTTTCAAAACTGTTCCATAATTTATATTTAGATTTTAAAAGCCTCTTAGCTGTGGGCTCACGCGGTGAACCAGGTCCAGGACACCGGTTCGCCATCAGCCACTCACAGATCGACACGTAGCATTACTGCGCGAGTTGCACGGGTGTTTCGTGTTCATTGCTCATCAGCGGATCACACATTCAAATTCGTGGTTCTCATTCGCCCACGGATCCCATAAATTCTCCCATTGGTCACTTTAACGCCACGTGTTCAATCTACGTCGTGTTACACGTGGCACTCTCCCCCTCGCTTCCCTCCTCTCCTCCCGTTCAAAAAAAAAAAAAAAAAAAAAAAAAACTCCTCTAACTCCCTCGAGCTCTAATCCAAATGCTTCACCTCCTCTCCCCTCCCCACTCCACCCCCCTCAAATCCCTAATTTTCTCCCCAATTCCTACCCCAATTCGCTTCCTCTTCCGCCCCAATCTCACCATGAGCCTCTCTTCGTCCCCAGTTCCCCTCTCCAACGATCGCCTCCGCCCTGTTCGATGCTATACGGTGCCTGGATTGAGCTCCGAGGAGGCGGAAATGGCCTCCGATGAAGCGTTTAGGAGGTACTCCTCTCCCAATCTGAAGAGGACGGGGAAAGGGGTGGCGATCGTGTGGTTCCGGAACGATCTTAGGGTTCTCGACAACGAAGCGTTGGTTCGGGCGTGGGCGACGTCGGAATCGGTACTCCCTGTGTATTGCGTGGATCCTCGCAACTTTGGGACTACTTATTACTTCGGTTTCCCCAAAACCGGAGGTATGGAGATCGATTTTGATGTGTTGTTCATTATCTTTTTAATGCCGATGGATTAGATCGTAGTGTTCTCCTTAGAATTGCGCAGCAAAATTTGTGATTATTTGTTCTCCAAATTATTGTAGATTTCATGGAAATGCTAATTAATGTGCTTATTGTAGCTTGTTAAGATTAGATTACTGGGAAGAGAGTAAATGGTTAAACTGTTCTGGTAATGTGTGGATTTAATTTGTTTATACTTAGTTCCCTTTTTATGGTGCTAATTATAATGTTGAACAACATTTGTGGCACTTTGGAGAGAGGAGAAGGGGGGAAAAAAAAATGTAGTGTCATATGCCAAATCATGTTATGCTATGTTTTATGATTTGTCTGAGTATGGTGGTTAATTCCCCCTTTATTCGCTAATTAATTGTTTATTTTATTTTAACAGCTCTCAGGGCACAATTTTTGATAGAGAGTCTTGCCGATCTTAAAAAGAATTTGATCAAAAAAGGGCTAAATTTGCTGGTGAAACATGGGAAGCCCGAAGATATCCTTCCTTCGGTCGTAAAAGCTTTTGGTGCCCACACAGTGAGTCTCTCTCTCTCTGTGTCGCACATGCACATGCACACACATGCGCCAAACGTACAAACATCCAAACACACACACGCGCGCGCATGAAAAGTTACAACATTTGACACTGATGAGCTCATTATTTCTCCCATAGTTTTTTCTTCAGTATTATGTTTCAATATTTGCATTCCCATGCCTCTTGTGCCTTCACTGTGTAATGTTGAGTCTTGGCTACCAGAGCAAATGGCTTAATTAAAGACCATCATAAAATCTTCCGAGGAAAACATGATTATTATTATTATTATTATTTTTGGAAGCTGCATAGTCCTTTATGCCACTGGTAGTGTGTTTCTTAGTTAATTTTTTAGTGATCTGTTTCTATTTGGTTTAGGTCTATGCTCATAAGGAAACATGCAGTGAGGAACTTCTCGTCGAACGTCGTGTTCTCAAAAGATTGCAACAAGTAGTGCTACCTCAATCACCTAATCAGAAACCTGTAAATCCCAAATTGCAACTTATTTGGGGAACAACTATGTATCACATTGATGACCTTCCATTCAGCATAAGGGACTTACCAGATGTTTATACACAATTTCGCAAGGTATAGTCTGAGAGTCCAAGTGTTCTTTTTCTTTTATTTCATTTGTTGGCAACAGAGACATTTATTTGTAGTTGCATATATGCAGGCTGCCGAGTCTAAGTGCTCAACTAGGAGCTGCTGCAAGTTGCCATTGTCACTTGGGCCACCTCCGAGCGCTAGTTTAGATGAGATTGGTGGGTGGGGAGCCATTCCTACGCTCGAACAATTGGCACTCGAAGAAAAAAAGGCAGGTTATTGAATCTTTCTTGCTGTTTTGACACTTCGTATATCTTCTTCTTTGTGCATCTCTAGATTGATAAAGCTGCCAAATATGTTCGAAAAACTCTCTTCATATGATTTGCACTTTCATTGCTATACCTTTTTTTTTTTTTTTTTCTGATTCACTAAATACATAACACCATCGGACTGTAAGCCGTAGCTCTTTTAAGAGACTAGTAGTACCTAAGAATAAGAGTGGCTTCTGAATGATAAACATTATTTATTCTCTATTGATTATTTTGTGTGTGTGCGTGTGTGTTCGTCCGCATGTGTTTAACTCTTGATATTCATTTGCTAAATGCAGTGTGACAAAGGAATGCGTTTTGTTGGAGGTGAAAATGCAGCTATAGGGAGAGTTACTGAGTACTTCTGGAAGAAGGTAGCTTTTCAAGACAGCTGTTTTTTTTTTTAAAACCCTCACTATGTAGATTATAATCCTCAGCCGCGTAGCTTACCATTAAGTTCTTTGCCATGTATTTTTGTCTGTGATTATCATCATTGTACAGTAGTAAAGTATGACATTTTTGATACATGTGTTAGCACTTGGTAAAGGGAAAGAGTGGGTGTCACAAGGGGGAAAGTGCAAATCAAATTTGGGCCCTTAATGGATTCTATACTTACTATCTTGTACAGTATTGAGTAGTTGTTACGACCTAAGAAAAGATCGTTTACATGCAGGATAAATTAAGGGTCTATAAGGAAACAAGGAATGGCATGTTAGGACCAGATTATTCAACGAAATTCTCACCGTGGCTTGCTTCTGGCAGTCTCTCTCCACGTTATATTTATGAAGAGGTTTCATGTTAAATCGATATTAACAACAGCTGAATTTGATACTGCAAACCACAAAAATATTTTCTTATGCACCCTTGTGATTTAATAGGTTAAGAGATATGAGAAGCAGAGGATAGCAAATGATTCGACATACTGGTAATTCATCTTATACCCATGTACCTATATCACTTGAGATACAAGATTTCTCGAGTTTACTGGCTCGTTTGCTTCCGCATTGCACTGAATCATATCTTGAAGTTTCTTTTCTTTGAAATTTTCCTTTTTCAGGGTTTTGTTTGAGCTCATATGGAGGGACTACTTCAGATTTCTTTCAATAAAATACGGAAATTCCATCTTTCATCTAGGTTAGTACTTGTCTCATGTCTTTTTTCTTTACTGCTGTAGCTTACATTTACTTTCTCGACATCTTGGCTAATAAGTTTGCCCTCTCCAATAATAAACATCTTAAACTGTGTTTCCTACATTCGTTCCTTTCTGTTAACAACTTTACTTTAGTTTCAACCGCATCATGGCGATTCAACCTTTGAGTTCTCCAAACAGATATAATACAACATTGCTATTGTAAAGTTTTAAACCATTTAGATGGAGCCATTTAGTATGAAATAGAATGACCAGTTCGATGTCCGAAGTGGATAATCTTTTTCCTTTTTATTGTAGGCGGACCTCGGAAAATAGTGACCAACTGGAGCCAGGATCGGGCACTCTTTGAGGCCTGGAGAGATGGCCGTACTGGGTATGTTCTATTACTTTTCCATCTATTTTTTTAGTTTCGCAAAAACCAAATATGCTGTATCAGAGTTTAACGAAATATATAGCCTCGTAATATGCTTTGCATTTTTCGGTCAATGTTAGTTACCCTCTCATCGACGCGAACATGAAAGAGCTGTCGACCACTGGATTCATGTCGAAC
This sequence comes from Puya raimondii, assembly GCA_016920855.1. Classification (NCBI taxonomy): domain Eukaryota; kingdom Viridiplantae; phylum Streptophyta; class Magnoliopsida; order Poales; family Bromeliaceae; genus Puya; species Puya raimondii. Next base: position 217,117,583 of record JABWPP010000050.1, read on the forward strand.
CGAGGACGGCAGGTAATGTTGGACTTCTTAATAATAATAACTCACTGTTGCAGTTCAAGAGAAGCAAACAATGCCCCGGCACAAAGCAAAATAGAATTTGAACTCAGTTGTTTAGGAAAATCAGCAACAATCCAATTCCAATTTGATTTGTTTCTGCAGATTGTGTGCTCGTTTCTGGTTCGAGATATGGGCATCGACTGGCGAATGGGAGCGGAATGGTTTGAAACGTGTCTCTTAGATTATGATCCAGCTTCCAATTATGGTAACTGGACTTATGGAGCAGGTTAGCTCCCCCCCCCCCCCCCCCCCCCCCCCCCTCCTTTTTGTTCTGTAAAAAGCGACAACTACACCGGAATTAAAGAAAAAAAAACACAAGAACAAATAGTTTTCTTTATAGTTAGCACATCAGATCAAGCTCTGTAAAGTCACCTAGCAAGAGTTTCTATAATTAGCATTGCAAAGCTAAATGTATATGTTTTGCTGTATAGGAGTCGGCAACGATCCGAGAGAAGATCGCTACTTCAGCATCCCCAAGCAAGTAAGTATGATCTCATTACAATCATATTCTGATAAAGTTACAAACATAACATTTTAACAACACTAACTAGATGAAAAATAGAAACCCTGAACTGAATATTAGAGAAGCTTCCTATACTGAATAGCATACTTAATGCAAATTTTAGAGATTAGTAGATAAATAAAATATAATGATCTACTCCCTTCATTGTAGGCAAAAACCTATGATCCCGAAGGTGAATATGTTGTGTATTGGTTGCCGGAGCTCCGCTCACTTCCAAAGGAGAGAAGGAACTTTCCAGGAAATTCATACACTAAGCAAATCGTACCGCTAAAATTTGATGCTTCATATCAGAAGAAAGATTATAGCAAAAGAGAAAGAGTGAATAAAATGTATGTTAGATGATGAGTATCAGTAGAAGTAGATTGATAGCTTCACAATGTCATATGTGTTTTGGATTTTGTTTTTTGTTTTTTTTTGTTTTTGTTACCGAAATATACAAAGATGGGTACTACCAAAGCTATCAATGTAGCTCTTAAAACCCTGTGAAGGTATAATAAACTCATGAAAGTGACTCTGGAGACATTTATTCACGAAAACCAACTCGCAGTTTGTCTTTAAAAACTTGCCGTGAAGGTATGTACATGATGCGAAGACGATTAAAAGCAACAAAAACCAAGCTAAAGAGCTCTCAAGAACAGATAAACTACGCAACAACTAGCCGACAGAATCAGAAAAATGAAAGTGATTATGTCGGAACAAAAGGACACTCCTGAAGTCATCAAAATTGATAGAGTTGGGTAGCAAGAGATGATACTTGTAAGGCCTTTTACACCATTTGCTCTCTGAAAAGTGAATCGCGAATAAGAGGATTGCTTTCGCGAATCGGTGGGGATCCAGCAATGTATGGTGGTGAAGCCTGTAGCATATAACATTCTGATTTTAGGGTTCATTAAGTGAAGAGGAGAAAGTCTGGTAAGCTAAAATGCTAAAAGAAGCATAAAGAACAGAAAAGTGCTCGGAAAATTAAGAATAGCTAGAAAAATTGAAAATAGTGTGCTTGAAACCATTTGAATTTAAATAGTGATCAGTATAGTAACAAACCTTGCTTGCAATGCTGTCGGAAAGATCTGTTATAACCTTTAATTCATTATGCTCTCTATGCGACCTGGATTTCGCAAAATATAAAGGAGTTCACGAGTATGAAAAAAAACCTAACAAGTTCGAGTGCGATAAAAAGTAAGTGAAATTGCAGTGCATTTTACCTCAATACTACATGTAAGCTACAAGAATATGTTGGTAATCAACTTACTACAGGGCCCAAATCTTTTGGGACTAAATAATGTCTAATCCTTAATCAGAAAATCAAATAAAGATATGGAAATCCACTGATCCAGAAGAAATAAATGAAACCAATCATCAAGTATTGTTCTACTGCAACTTGCTAATTCGATTCACAATCAAAAACATCAAATTTTAATCAGAATAACTTATAATAAAAGAGAGAAACCTTGTAAATTTCCTTGGTATAGGACACATGATCACTTCATTCTCAATTTGGCATTTCGCCATCATCAAATCCGTCCTTAATTTTCCGAATTCTTCCATTTCTTCGACTAATTTGTTTCGATACACCGCGGACCCTGTCTTCAAAACATGTATAAATATCTACATATCCAGTTTAAATGAAGGTAAAATATTTAACTAATTTATTTGGTGGAATGCCAAAATAGTTTAAAACAGAGAATGAATAGAACCTGGTAGAAGATCCATCACACTCATCAAATGGTCCATTTCCATATTCAATGGCAAAGAGGTAAATATTGCTCTCAAACAAGTTTACTGCACCAAATCAGTTCAATTGAAACAGTAACAAATTGTCCTATTAAATAATAAAAAAGAAAAATAAAAGCATTATTCACATTTGCATAAAAAAAACAAGTAAAAACAACATCATATAAGATTATAAAATAGTAAACAACAAAAAAGAACAACCTTGCACTAAAGAAATAATAACAACAATGCTCTCATCACTAAATTTCCACTAAGAAAACTATAAACAAAAATTAAATAGAAAAAGGCCAATATTTGCGAATTGGTTTCAGCAATTAGATATTCCTAAAAATGCATTTATAATTTTTTAAAAAAAACCCAGAAGCATAATTAAAGTGAAATTTTTCCATCCAACTATCAACAAGTGGTAAAAAGAAAATGTGAAAAATATTAAGAAAAAAACAGAGAGAAAACCTTTTGATATTAGATTCTATTATAGCAGTTGAAAAAAAAAAAAAACCAAGAGGAACAAAAAAAATTTAAAAATAAATAAAAAAACTTGCCTTATATGATCTCGTTAGGGAGACAATATATTGATAGGAATTTTTTTTTTTTTTTTAATATCCTCCTCGCTCTCACTCTCCCAGAGAGAGAGGAGTGGGCGAAATAGGGATAGGATTGGATTTGGGGCGAATGGGTGTGTGTGTATATATATTATGTATATATATTATATGGTAAATATATGCTATTTATTAAATGACTGAAATGCCCTCATGCGGAAACGTGGAAGAGTGAAGGGAAAGAACGAGCATAACGAGTAGCGATATAAATGGGTCGGATCCGGGGCAGACCCCAACCTCCGCCCCGGTCTCTTATCAAACCAAAACGAATTAATTTTTATTCTAGTTTTAGCTCTCAATTATCACTTCATTCAAAACAGGTCGGAACAGAAGCGGGTTTTTGCAGGTGGATTGAAACGGAAGCTAATTTTTGACGAATTTTTACGAACAGTGGTGGATTAAAGGAAGAAAGGGCTCTCCCGCTTCTTGCTTAGAAAGGGCTCTCCCGCTTCTCGCTTTATTTTCTTAGCTAATCAGGACGGATTCTAGACCAGCTATATTTTTCTATATTTTTTATTCTTTCTTATCGTCCCATTCGGGCAGGATCAGAACAGGAACTCTACTAACCTGAATCCCTTTGCATCCCTAATAATGAGATGGTGCAAAAAGGACTTAAAAAATAAAAATAAAAATTGCAGAACTAATGTGAACTATAAATCATTTTAAATATACTATCTAATATTTTAAAATTTTAATTTTATTACTTTATTTTTAAATTTATTTAATTTAAACACTTTAATTTTAAAATTTATATAATTTTTTTTTTAATAAATTTATAATTGTAAGAATTATATAAAGTATATAGACGTGGATTATTGCGCTTATACCATAAGTATAAATGTATAATATATTTTCAAAACCAACAATGAAAAAGGACAATAGCTTTGGTAAGTGGTAACCCAAAGCATCTCACTATGAGATATTTAATGCTCGGTGGACATTCCATTTGTCTACGTTGCTGATGTGGCATTTTGTTATTTTATGCCAAGTGGAATATGCTGATGGATCCTAGAGGATAATATTAATATTAATAATAGTAATAATTAGATATGTTTCTTCATCTCATATATCGTATTCTTTACTTACTTGATATTAATATTTTAGTTTCAAAATCTAAATTTTATAAAATATGATATATAACATTTTTAAAATTATTGATATTAAGCGGTTTGAAAATTCAATAACAAATGCATAATAAATGGTAGTTTTTTTACATACCATTGAATCCATCTAACTAATTAGATTCTAATTAATATTTTCTTATGACATATAATTTTAAAAGTACAGTGTATGAGATCCAAGGCTATTACTATTTCATCCGACTGAGTATCCATAGAATATATTATTATTATTATTATTATTAAGAATCTCCTCCCATACTAGCCATTTGGCCTTTGTTTTTTATTTCCTCGCATTAGAATAAAATAAGCAACAACTACGTTAATATTCGAAATGTCAAGTTCAAAATTTAATTATTTCATATTTTTAGCTAAATTTATTTTTATAAAAAAAATAAAGTAGACAGCATAATTTTTTTAAAAAAATTAAAAATTTAAAAGATAAAATCGGTTGTACTCAGCAAAATTCAAACTAGAATTTGATAATAGATACATGAGGTTCAATTTCTTAAAATAAAAAAAAATAGCCATATAAAAAGAAAAAGAAAAAAAGGAAAAAGGAAAAAGGAAATTCACATATTTAACCCCTCAACACCTCCGCTCCTTTTCTCTCTCTCTCTCCCCCTTCTCCTTTCCCAATTCAAATCCCCTCGTATTACATTTTTCTCCTCTCCATTTCCCCCCAAATTCGATCTCCCCAAATCCGTTCTTGATGTTGTGATCTGGAATTGGTGGGGAGGAGAGGGAGAGGGAGAGGGAGAGAGAGAGAGAGGGAGAAATGGCGATTTCCTCATCCGGGGAGCGATTTCCGAGGCAGAGGTTCGGGAGCCTTCGAGGGGTTCGGTGGAGAATCGATCTCGGGATCCTGCCAAGCTCCGCCGCCTCGATCGAGGAGATCCGAAGAGTCGCCGCGGATTCTCGGAGGAGGTCGAATCTACGAATCTTTTTCCTTTTTCTGTTCCCGCTTAATTCTTTTCTAGTTTTGTTAGATCGAATATTTGAGAAAAACCCTTATCTCGAATCGGTTCTGGTATTTGAGTTTATAATTTTGATTCAATTAAAGTAGGGTTTCTTGCGATCGAGAATGCTGCAATTAACTATGTGCATTGGTGTCGCTTGTTGATCTATGGATAAGGAAACGATATAGGTTTTGTGAGTCTCATTTTGTTTAAAAAGTTTGTGATTGATAATTTTTGAACCCTAATTATTATTCCAATGTAGAAAACTGGGTGTTTATGCAGGTTCTTGGAGATTGTGGATTGGTTTATTTTTAATTCCTTTATCCTTGTGCTTTTATGTTTCAACCAAGAACAAAATCCGGCCACATTTGATTAGTAGGGTTTGATAATAAACTGCAGATGTCGGTGGTTTTATTGCGAACAAGCAATTAAATCATGATTAGCATTTTAAACTCCCACAGTAATCTTTTTCTGCGGATTCTTCCATTTATTTGTTTAGAAGATACAAATGTTACCTGCGCTATATAGCGTATGTTGAAATGGTTGATTGAAATTTGGAAATTTTTGATTTTACTACCTTTTGTTGGTCATGTTACAAAATATCCCGTCAAAAAATTTAGAAGTAGCATTTAGTTCAGAGAGTGAGGTTGCTAAATCAAATATGTGTAAGTTTGTGTAATAAAATAAAATAATTTTTTTTTTTTACAGTTTCAGGTATTTATTTCAAAATGCACTATAATTTAGATTAGGTGTAATACGTTTTTAACATTTGTTTAATTGAAATTCTTTAATTCCCTTTTTGTCTCATTTTGGATTCACGCTTTCGTGATTGACCATTTTTCTTTGCTTCTCTCTATCATAAAAAGGTTATCTAAGTTGTGATCGATTTGTTTTTTGTTAAAGAGTTTGCTTGAGGTACAAAGATGAAGTGTTCACTTTGATGACTAATTTGGAGATTTTGGCAAATCATACTTCCCTGATATAGTCATAGATTCTTCTATATTCTCAGATTGCGATAACTGAAGAGATAAATATTTTTATTATTTTCTTCTCTATCCTGTTTCTATTGATAGATATGCTAGTTTGAGGCGTCAACTTCTCATTGATCCACATCTCTTGAAGGATGAAAGCAAACCTCCTGATCCCATTGTGGAAAATCCGTTGTCGCAAAATCCAGGTTTAGTTTCTCTGTTTTGCTCCTGGAGAATATAAACTTTTCTCGGATGGAAGTTCTGAAGGATATAATATAGGTTGAGAATTGTTTGAATCCACATTCTAGTGTTTCTTTCGAGCAGACGATCTAAGTAATTATAAACTTGTGCGGCTCTCTACTCTTTTTTGAATTTGAAGTTTTCTTGGTTGGGATTGCTAATATGACTAATTAAAGGTCGGGGTTATTATGATCACCTGATTTATGATTTCGACCCACATTGTAAGTTAATTTGCAGTTTGATAGTTAAAGCATTTTATCCAATATTACTCAGCATTTTGACGAATACTTTCCATCCTGGATGCTGGAAGATTTTTAAGATGCAAATTCGTCTTCTTATAGATGCACATCTTTTCATTACATGTAGCCGCACTTTCGTTTCCTAACATCCCTATTATGAGTGAAAAGGGCCAGATCAACTACTACTCTCTTAAGGCCAAAAGTTCATGATTCCTATTTAAGTTTGCATTTTCTTCCTTGTGTTCTATTGCATATTTTGCCTCAAACTACCTCTGTAGAGAGCATGTGGGGCCGCTTTTTCCAGAATGCTGAACTAGAGAGAACGCTCAATCAAGATCTATCGCGGCTCTATCCTGAACCAGGGAGCTACTTCCAAACAGCGGCGTGCCAATCCATACTAGGTCGCATACTATTGGTGTGGTGTCTTAAGCACCCAGAGTACGGATACAGGCAAGGCAAGTGCTTTTCTTATTTTTTACGAAAGAAAATTCATCTTCACTGATATTATGCACTGCCTTATTTTTTTTTATTAAATCTTCTTTGGTTGTCAAACTTCTTCAAGTAATCAGGCTAGCAATAAAATTTCTCTATTTTATGCATTTGACATTTGTTATCATGTGCATATTTTTACTTTCTTACAGGAATGCATGAACTTTTAGCTCCTCTGCTATATGTACTTCATGTTGATGTGCAGCACTTCTCTCAAGCACGCGGCCTCGAAGAAGACCGCCTTATTGGCGATTATAACAGTTCAGCTTATCCAGAAAGAGATATAATTTCTGACTACAATTCAGAAGAGCCAAGGAATATAAGGACAAATGAGAATGGCTCTTCTCGGCAAAATGCTTCCAAAATAAGCAGTTTGGATGAGCTCGATCCCGATACAAGGGAGCTATTTTTGATGAACGATGCTTATGGAGCAGAAGGCGAGTTGGGTATTGTTGTATCCGAGAAATTCCTCGAACATGATGCCTATTGCATGTTCGATGGTTTAATGAACGGTGCAAATGGTATAATTGCTATAGCTGATTTTTTCTCTCTATCTCTTCCTAAGGAATCCAATACAGGACTAGCACCAGTGCTCGAAGCGTCAAGGGCAATATATCATTTGCTCTCAAGCATTGATTTATCTCTTTACAGCCACCTCACTGAATTGGGGGTAGAACCTCAATACTTTTCTCTACGGTGGCTTCGAGTTTTATTTGGGCGTGAATTTTCACTTGAAAATCTCTTGGCTGTTTGGGATGAGATCTTCTATTATCCGAATAGTACATTCAACACGGATAAAGAGAACAGAGGGGATTATAAGGTATTATCCTCTCCTCGCGGAGCATTCATTATATCAATGGCTATTTCAATGCTGCTTCACCTAAGATCATCATTACTGGCTAGTGAGCATGCGACTACCTGTCTTCAGAGATTGGTGAACTTCCCGGAAGATATAAATGTGAGGAAATTGATCGGGAAGGCAAAATCACTGCAAAGTCTTGCTCTTGATATAAATTTTTCTTCTTGCCAACAAAGAACCTTCAGGAATTATGTAAAAGGTGATGGGATTATTCCCTTGGATCATCCCAAGAATTCATCAGACTACTGGGAAGAGAAGTGGAAGGTGATTTATGATACAGAAGTTCTATCTCAGATAACTCGTGGTGGTTCCATTATTAGTAAGACGAGAAAAGGTCTGTTCAACAAGAAATTACTCTCGCCTCAAGCAGAATCTGATGCTGATAAAACAGTTGCGAGCAAGAAAAAGGATCATTGGTCTACTCTTAGACGCATAATTTTGGATGGTACAAATCGCGCTGATGAAAACTCTGATATGCCGAGAGCAAGTGGTTTTACTCCCTCAGGCTCAGAAGAAGGTATCAATTGTGCTGATGAAGAAGAGATTAATCATGACGTTGTAAGTTGTAGACAAAGTGATGCTTCACCATTTATTGCTAATTATATTGATGAATTTCGTCATGTGGAGGAGTTGGGAAGCAGTAGTATGGATGCCGAAATACGTAAAGGGTTTAATAAAGGAAAGGGTTTTAAGTCCCAAAATTCATCTGGGAGCGAAGTGATTTGTCAGGATATATTGAGTATTTTGGCTTCTTGTGAGCATTGTCATTCTTGCGGAGTTAGCTTGAATCCAGAAGCGGGAGATGGAGAGGTGATGAACACCTTTAGGTATCTTGGCCATTCAATTCTTGCTAATATCCAGGTACAATTACTTCATACGAGACACTCGTACATTCAGTTCTAAACTTCTAATATGAGGCTTTTTTAAAGATCCTATCTGGCATTGCTCAAACATAATTGTCATCTCTGAATTGTATGTCAGTCTGTATTAATATATCTGCATGCATATGTACGCATAGTTCCTTCAAGGATGTCATCAGGATATCGATAGAGCTCTAAGGTTAGAACATACTAACCTTCTCTATAACCTTTCTTGCCTTTAGATTTTGTTTATATCCTTTGTCTTCCTAAGCAAATTCACAGGACTGTGGAATGCACCTTGCTAGCAGCTATAATCATTATTACCATCAAACAAACACTACTGCAAACACTACTAAACAATTAGCGAGAAGGCCTTGTGCCTAACACATATTCTACTATTTTTTAACCTTACTAACAAGGAAAGGTCAAACAATAGTTAAGATGCAAGCGCATATTTTATTGTTTGGTCTCTTATCTTTTATCTTTCTAATGCAACTTTGTAATAATCTAACGGTTGTACTTGTAGGTGATCGAGTCGGTTTTTGAGCAAGACTTGGGCCTGGATTTGGTGGATAACCTAACAAACGCGGCGAGCAACAAAGGCAAGGAGCAAGAAGCTATAGCTGCTCTAAAAGAACTTCGAAAAATTGGTAACTTATTTTCTGGATCCTGAGATTTTCACTGTACATTCCCTTGTTCAAGTGCTTGGTAAGTAATTCATATTCTAACATATTAATCCTGTGAGTAAAAATATATATTCAATCCTGTGTAAGTAATCAAAACAGTTTTTGCTGTAAACGAATGTAGACAGTTTGTCGAATCAAATTCTTTACTTTTTGGAGTATTTACAGATCACAAAGTTTCAGAGTTTAGTTCGCAAATAAGGTACATACAAATACGACGTAGTCGGTTTCCTAATAATTGTATCATATATGTATTCTTCTACTTCAAACTTTGTAAATTGCTTGTCATTGTGAGCAAATTATTGCAGATACTATCGTAAGGGTATTCAGATGATATCGCATGATGCAATGAAACGCAAATGCAGCTTTTCTGAACCTAAGTTTACTCGAAGGTTTAAAGTATCACCCGTGCCGGTTGGCACAAGGCGATACGTACCGTACCACCAATTAAGAGGGGTCTTTCTTGGACCCCCGGTGCCGTGATATCTAAAGGGTTTCATGCAAGACATTGCGATACTCGAAGGGTTTCACGGCACAGCGTGTTCTAAGTTTTAATCCTTTTTTTTCTCTTTGGGCCTACTTTTAATTTATTTATTTATTTTTTGTTTGCCCCACACACATCCCTCTCTCTTATTTTCTTTTATATTTTTTTCTTCTCATCTCGCTCTTTCCATCTTTTCTTTTTTTCTAACTATCTCTTCCTCTCTTTTTTCTTTTTTTTCCTTCCTATTTTTTTCTTCTTTTTCTTATTATAATTTTTTCTCTAATTTTTTTCTTTCAATTTCTTCTATTTCTATTTTTTTTTTTTTTGCTTTGATCACTTCTATCTAGGGATGTCAATGGGTATGGATATCCGAAATTTTATCCGAATCCGAACAGAATGAATTTACTCGATGCTAAACGATATGGTTTCGGATATAGATATCAAAAACAAAAACCTGACGGATATAAATTCGGGTATGGATTTTAACTTTACCCGACCTAAACCCGAATTTATTTTATATTATATATAATATCTATATTAATATTTGATGTTATATTTAAATTTGTATTTTAAAAATTTAGATTTAATGAAATATATTTTGAAATATTAAAAAAAAAAATAATTGTTTCAGGTTCGAATTTTTTGATCGGGTTCGGATTTGGATATGAATTTTTAAAATCCGTCGGATTCGAATTCGGATTTCGGGTCTGGAGTCGGGTTCAGATTTTTTTTAATCCGCCCCGAATCCAACCTGTTGACATCCTACTTCTATCTTAAGAGAAAAGATTAAAAAATAGCAAATCAAAGATGTACTTATTTGGTAGGTAAAAAAAATTATAATTTTATTTTTTTCGTATATTTTGAATATTTCTTACTTGTAAAGTTTTTGTTTTAAAGAAATATAAAATTATGCCATGTTCTATTTATAGTTTATAAAAATTAAAAAATAGATCTACTTCATAAAGTCATTGTGTAATTTGATTTTTAATTATTTTAAATAAATCTAGTAATGATATGAAATTAGCCAATTTGCATAAAAAATCTGCTGGCTTTGATATTTTGCAAGCGGACCAACTGTTTTATTTTTACAGATTCGGTCCTAATTTTTAACAAACTGACTAAAATATCTTTATTTATTTTTCTTTTTTTTTTTCGATTCTTATCGCTTCACCATCGACATCTGCGGGCATACACCTCCGCTGCACGCTCACCTTCGCGATTTATATCATATTTAAGTCGGCGTTGGCGGAAGGGTGGATGAGGTAAGAAAGTAGAGCGCGATTTATATCATATTTAAGTCGGCGTTGGCGGAAGGGTGGATGAGGTAAGAAAGTAGAGCGCGGCGTTGATGTAGAGAGCAGTGGAGGAGGAGAATGGAGAGAAAGCAGAATAAAAAAGGAAAGGAAGAAACGAAAGAAGACGAACCAGAAGCGGAGAAAAACTAACAAAAAAAAAGAGAGAAAAAGGAAAAAAAAATATTTTGATCACTTCACTAAAATTCGAGTCGAATCTATAAAAACGAAAAAGATAGCCTACTGTAAAATCTCTAAACCAATGAAATTTTTATTAAAATTTACAACAAAATTTTTTTAACTTTAAAAATTCTATTTTTAAATTTAAAAAATAAAAAATACCAATGAAATAAAAATTAAATTAAAACAACTGATATTTAAATTTGTTTAATTATTCGTCATATAATTTATTATTAAATTTTTTGAATAGATCTTAATTGTTTTAACAAAATTTTAATAAAAGATATTTTTTTCTAATTTTCAATAAATATTTTTAAAAAATAAAAAGCAAAAAAAATTATTAGAGCAATTATAACACCTTTCTAGTTAATCTAGTCATCATGCAGTTTTAAAAAATATTAATGATACACCCAAAAGGGATGTACATTTCACAACCAATTTATCCTTGGATAAAAATTACACCATACCCAAGGATAGATGGGGTTGTAATATATACACCCCTTTTGAAATGTACCACTAGCATTGCTTTGCAGTTTCTCGTCGAATCAATATAGATAAATCTTACAAATTCCATAAAAAAAAAAATTTAAAATAAATTTCTTTAATTTTGTATTTATATATTTTTTAATTTCTTAAAAAAGATAAAATCGAAAGAATTTTTAATTTAACCGATTTGCAATTTTCATTTTCAATGAACTAAATTCATATTTTACTTTATATATATAAAAACAATTTACCACTATATTAATTGCTAAGTGTAATAAGCATACACAGTCAATATTTATAATTATTTTTTAGATTTTTTAAAATAGCATTATAAAAAAAATTTAGAAACAAAAAAAATTAAAAAACTCGAATCAATGCTTGACACTAAATGATCATGTGTATTTATCAGCACGCTCGGCACGAGGGGTGCCAGTGCCCTATCATGCCAGCCAACAACCAGCACTTCCCTCTGCCATGGTTGTCTCCCCTCCGCCATGGTACTCTAGTACTTGGTTTACTCCTATCACATTTGAATGTTACAACAGTGAGATGAAAAGAAACATGTAACGAAGCAAAAGGCCAAAAAAAAAACCCAAAAAAAAAGAAAAAGAACTGCCGAGAAACTGTGTGCGCCAAGTAAAGAAATAGCCAAATAGATACATATTCAATAACCCTCTCTTCTCTTTTATACAATCCTCTAAATAATAATCCCTAAAAAGAAACCGGTAGAGACAACAATAGACGTACCAAGTATTCAGATCACATACGCCAAGTCGAGAACCATTATAGAGATCGCCATTGCTGTATCTCCAACGAAGCAATAATTGATTTCATTCCTCCGCCCAAATCATCACTTTCTCGGAAAGCAGTGGGCTAGAAAGAATGCGAAGGAATTGAGATTAAATACTTCAAAAATGTTTTTATTAAATACTTCAAAAATGTTGCGTGTCCACCTGACGAAGAATCTCCTTCCAACGTGCTGGCAAACTCATACAGCAATTTAGATTTGCATACACAGACTAATGAATAGTCGTCGTATCATTATGTCCGCCGACCCATCAACAAACACTCATTATAGACGACTCGCTGCAATACTACTAATATTTTAGACTTATCAGGGGAAAAATTTTGGTTCCACGTCTTCAACAATTTTATAATCCATACATCCCAGTGGCCTCCGATAAAATAGCATCACAGATTACCTCCTTCCTACAATCAAGAATCTTTCTATCCTTTACAAGCGTAACTAAAGTGGGGCATCAAATATTATATTACTAACAAGAACGAAAAAAAAGAAAATGACAAGTGAAAAAAGAAGAAGAAAAGGAATTGCTTGAGGGATGCTTATTCCGATAAAATGGACTTAAAAAACTTAAACTTTGCATTCCAAATGACTTTCCTTGGAGAAACAGAAAAGTTGGAAAGATCTATGTCTATGGAATTCACATTGTTGGTTTACCTACGAAAATAGAGTAAAGAATATGCCGCTTTATGCATTTCTAAAGTATCGTTCATGCGGAGTAACAGAAGATCTTATTCACTGCAGACCACTAAACATGATATGCACCCAAGACCCGAATACAACATCAAACTCTATACTAAACAAATGCAGGATAATCAGCAGATAAGGAAAATAAATAACAATCCACGAAAGAACTGCAACTCCAAATTAGATTGAATTTAACAATACCCAGAAAAGGAGAGGGGTTGCCGCTGTAGGGCATAAATAACTGGCCATATTTTCATCTGGCGATTCATACTATTCACCCAAAGCATCAGCTGATGCTGAAGAACACTAGTGATAACCTAGTGGCGTAACCGGCTGTGATCTATGAACATATGTAAGATCTGATGGATGGTCGTATCGACAGCTACAGTAGAGTAAATAGGAACGTGTTGCACGACAACATGTAAATTGTAACTAATTTGCATGTACTCAATTCAACCACCCAAGATTTCATGAGGCCACTATTTTCTACTTCTAAATCAATTATATATTTCCCTAATCTTGATTATAACAAAGACTATTTTCTAAATTAGGCAGATAATGATGGAGAATCTTCTTTAAACTTATTCACATCAATTAAGACACCCTCACCCATTCCAAGAATCCTATGCTAGAATCATGATCGGTTATTTCTAAGGACGCAAGATTAAAACCCTAACCACACAAGATCAAAACGATAAATATTAATTACGAGCTAAAGTAAAACAAAAGTATAACTACAAAGAAACTACGAAAGTGCAACCAGCGATAGCATGATGCCATGACAATTCTAACAAATTGTAACAAATCCACATGTATTACTCAAAACCACCCACCAAAGATTTGATTGGGCCATTGTTGTCCACCGCTACATCAATTTGTATTTCCCTAATCTTGCTTAGGGGGTTAAATAAAAAAGAGGCTATTATCTAAACATCAATTGAAACGCCCATCCATACCAAGAATTCGAACAAACAAAACGAACACAAATCAATCAAACTTAACACGAACCCTAACTGGGCGCTAGAAACAATCAGGATCCCCTACTTTCAACCACACAAGATCAAAACCCTAACTACACAAGATCAAAACCCTGACCACGCAAGATCAAAACCCTAACTGACCTGATCGCCTCAGGCGACGGCGATTGGCTGAGGATTCGTCTTCTTCTGGGGCTTCTCCGCGAAGTCCCCGGGGTTGTAGACGACGGTGATGAAGAGGGAGCAAGAGGGGCACCGGGCGATCTCCTCCCCGGCGCGGAGGTCGTCCATGGTGATATGGAAGAGGTCACCGCATGGGCAGGGGTAGGTGTACGCCTTGAGCTCCTCGCTCCACTCCATGTCCTCGATCTCCACCTCGTCGTACGACATCTCAAACCCTAGATCGAGCTCCGATGCGACACGAGAACGACGAGAGAACGGGAGAAGAGGAGCGGGGAAACGGAGAGAGCGGGGTTCGAGGGTATTTATAGAGGGGAAAGAAAAGGCGGTGTAGATAACTATCGGGTCGGGTTGGATCCGGTACCCGTTAAGGGTCATTAGGTGCAAATTTGGACTCATAATGTTATATATATAAGAGAATTTTGTTTTTATCATTAACTCCAATATTAGTTGTTCTTTTTTTGTTCTCTCCTCCACATTTTTAAAGTTTTAACCAAGTATATAAACACTTTTTATAAATTTTATTTTAGATGAAACAAAATTTTTCCAATTATCAAACAAGGCTAGCTATTGTATCAGTAGCTTTAGTTTGTTGATTTATACAAAGGGAAAGAAATTGTTCTATCCCATCATTCCAATTCCTGCAAATTTTGCTTACTTAGCAAACTACAAAACAGTTAAAGTACATGAACATACTCTTATTATGTTGTACATCTGTAAGATGTAATGGTATTTTTTTGTAGGCTTCAATCCTTTTAGTCAAATTACAAAAATATGGTAGAACTTTAACAAAACCAAATTAGTTTCTAGCAAAGTTGGACTAAGAACATAAGAGCAAAATGTTAAACAAAAATAGAGCTAAACAGGAGAAACACACAAGAAAAGAAATTCAAGGTAAACAACAGGAAAAAGTATGCAGTGCACACTGAAAAATTCACATTCATTCTCATCACCAAATCAGAATAACTAGGATTGTTACGCACATCAGAAACCCGAAACATTGATTCGCTCTCTCCTTCCGAATCTTAAATCCCAAGTACATGGTGGTATTATTATCCCACTCTGATTTTATACGAGGAACCGAAAAATTTACACAAGCAGCCCCTCCTTGGCTCTAATCACACTTGCCATATGTAGCAGTCGATCTTTAACTCACCACATCTTGTCGGGTTTTACTGTAATAAGCTTAATGGCTCAAGGAGGGATTTACTGTGGATTACTGCTGATTCTGCTGCCTCTGTTGTGGGAAATTGGGGTTTTGTGTCGGGTTTGGAAGGTTTACCATACCAGGTTGGAGATTTTGAACATTCGTCGGCATGTTTCCAAATACGCTTTGTTGCTGTTGTTGCATTCCCACCATGCTGGAAGGGTTTGAGGCTCCCATACCGAACACTAGTTTGGGAGGGGGGACAAAAAAACAAGAGAGCTATTTTAGTCGCAACATCGATGACTAGTACGAACAAATGAACGCAGCAAAATCTAAGACAGATTCGAGTAGCATAATTATGATTGCACAGTAACAACATCTTCAGTATCAATACAGATTGTCAGAATGTAACTACAGCGGTAACGAAATTTATAGTTTCTCATAACTTCTCTTATTACAGAGAAAAGGAATAAAAACATACAACAATATTCCAACTTGTCCTCACATCATAAAATCATACAACTGCAAATACTATTCTCAGTCACATAATCCAATTCCAATATTACTAGTTTATAGTTTAGAGAAGGAAAAAGGTCGTATCACATACTCTGATCATTTAGCATTTGGGAAGCGTGACTCCTTTGAGGATGTCCAGCAGTTAACCCAAACTGATCCAAAAGAAGAAAAAGTAAGTCATACACAACACCTAAAAAAAAAAGCCCATGAAATTAGGTAACATACTAACTCGAAGTCAGAAATCAGCACACAAAAAACAAGAGGAACAAACATTGTCTTGCTAACACCTAATACTTCTCAATCAGCGATTTTTTGAATGTTTTGAGGGGGGGGGGGGGAAGGGAACTCTTTGCCAAACACTGACCTGCATTCGTGGCAAAAATGATTGTGATTGCATTGCGGTTGAGATGTTTGTAATCTGAAATAGAGAAAGAACATAAGAACATACATATTCTTACCAAGTTCTGCATTACTTTGTCTGCTATGTACATCAGAATATCCATAGCCTTCAAACTAGTAAGTGGTTTGCTTTTCTTGAAGGTAAAGCAGGACTACTAACAAAAGTCAAAAGTCACTATTATAAATATCAACAAAGTGAGTTTCAGCATTTAACCACATAGAAGGCGACTGGAGATACTTATAGTAGAGATTATGGTGACACAATAACTTTTTTATCTGCTGCAAGAAGTCCAAAAAATAAACTCGAATAGATTGAAAGAAAAATTGCAGCTAATTTAGGCTGCAATAATCCAATCAGGAAAGAAACAAACTTACCATTTGAGAGTTAGGTGATGCCTGGGCGGCATTTAACAAAGCATTGTTACCAGCTCCAGTGAACTGGCTCAAATGGCTCCTTAGTTGGCTTCCTTGGTTGAGTTGGTTCTGTGCCATGCTCTGCTGCATAGATTGCATCTGTCTATTCTGGAAATGTTGTGACAGTGACTGGGAGTATTGCATCTGGTGCTGTCCAGGGACCTGCAGAGAAATATCAGTCTTTTATTGAGGACAAAAATGCACTCAAATCAAGAGCACTGACAAGGGGAAACAATTGGGTTTGCATAATTGCCTGCTGCAACTTTTGTTGAGCCTGACCCTGTAGATCATGCAGCTGAGACATTGTACTCTGCAAGGAAGATATGAATCATACAACACCAAACTATTGCTATGGATACTGGTGGAGGGATATTAAAGATATTACAGACAACTAATCTCCAAAGAAATGGTACAAACTACAAATAATACAATCAACAGTTGCAAGAGTAGATAACAGAATGATTTTATAAGTATTTCCATCTAAACAACAGAAAATTAGATAGAATTTCAAAATTTGGGAACTAAAAACTGTAGAAATTAAAAAGATAAATGCTATTGACGAGACGGTCTAAGCCACTCTTCTCAGTCAGAATTAGAGCTGCATTTTCAATGGTTTCCTCTTCATTAATGTAAAGAAAGAAGAGCAAAGTATCTTAAAAGATCACAGAGAATTATGAATCTACCCTCCAGATGATACGCATGATCACTTGATGTCTGCTAAACAATTTCCCCTCCCTTCCTGCTATGGTCTTTAATAATGTGTTAAATCTTTTGATCATCAAATACTGATATTCCGATGCTATATAAGAGCAAAGAGAATATTAAGATAAGTCATAAAAATTTTGGTATACCCTCCAGCTGTGCAAGTATGTAATATTTTAATATCACGAACTTTTCAACTCCCTTTCAGTAGACGCAGTTACTTTGGCATGATGCATCTAGCACTAGCCTTTTGCCATCTCTATAGCTTTGAAAAGTGAAAACTGATTTAGAAAGTGAACAAGTTTTCGCAATCTACACTATTCATCAGAACTGAATCTTGAAGTAGCAAGAAAAGTATACAGCTGTTCCTGATGCGCAACATAAATATTCACAACGTTTAAATTAAACACATAGTTGTCTCCAAATATGCAAGATCCAATCAAGAAGGGAAAAAAAACATGTAAACTAATGGCCTAAAGGGCCATATACATAGATATATTTGGGCAAAATCAACCAGTACATATATATCCTTAAAAGTCAGATATTTATATACAACCCTCGAGTTCAGTTTCTTACTAAAACATCCATTTATCAAGTGGAGATGGAGATGGAGAGTTGGTTTCATATTAGGAAATTTCACGAAGATGGGCATTTTTGTAAGAACAAAAGTTTGTATGTAAGAAATTTACCAATTAAGGGTCCATATGAAAATTTGAATTTTGAATGTGTATACATATGTAAATAGATCATTTGGCAGAGACAACTATCTCAAATTAATAGTCTTACCTGTCCCAAAACCCCAGGAGTTGAAGATGGCCTCAACTGCTGTTGCGAATGAAGTTGCTGCTGGTGCTGAGAAGGCACTTGCATCATTTTCTGCCTCTGCTGTTGCTGCTGTTGGAGCTGGTGTTGGAGCTGCTGCTGTGGTGACGGGGTGTTCATCATATTCGTGCTAGATCGAGGGGAATTAGCATATGCCATTGGAGGTGTAGATGCATTATCAAAATTACCAGTTCCTGACACACCCGAAGGTGATGGAGCTGATCTCCCAATTTGTTGTGCTCCAGGAGCCTACACGTAGAATCAAGTAACAACGTAATACACTGTTAGCCTAAACTCTTCCTAATGTTTACTGGGAATAAAGAAAAGACCATATTTATCTACAAAAGACAATGTTGAGAAAGGTATAAGCTCTATTGTAGAATAGAATGAGTGTTGAATAGTCAGTTGGTAGCGTCAAATGTAACTCATTCTTTTAGCTACATTTAGCCAATAAATTCCTTGAGACTGTCATACATAATTAACTAATAGTTCTGCAGTAATTAACTAATAGTTCTGCAGGTGTGAATACCATCTTACAGGCTGAAAAATAAATTTCCTAACAAACATCAAACATCTGTTCTCTTGTATTTCCAAACAAAAAGCTAGATACGTGGTAAAATAAAACCTGAATTGGAGTTCCCTGGGTGTTCACAGCATTAGATGTAAATGCAGGAGTATTTTTTGAGTACACACCTGAACAGAAGAACTATTAGTTCAAACAAAACTGAATTAAGCAAAATAGGTTCATCAAATATCTTAAATAATTTCATACAAGATATAACCAAGAAAAGGAATAGATCAGTGCATAACTAGCATATGCAATTTACCAGAATTATCCCCAAAATTTTGCGTATTATCTCCAAAGGAGAGCACATCCACTAAATGACTAGGAAGAGAAGATGGCAGCTGCCTTTGATCTCCAGGTATCCGTAATCCTGGAAATCAAATCTTTCTTAATCAATTAAGAACCAATAAGTCATTCGGTACTGCATAAAATACAGGCATATTATATATTCTTTAAAAACAAACAATAAAGGGTTTTTACATAACTACATAAGTATCCTCGAAAAATCATCTATTACACATATACCCATGTAAATTTGAATGTTTATATATTGCCACTTATCTCAAGTTAGGTAGTCATCCAATTTATATGTAGAAGTTAATTTTTATACCTAAATAAGTTATCTGAAGAAGGTATTTTTGTAGAACAAGAATATAAATGTATGAAGTTTAGTTTTTGAAGGGCGCATAAGAAAATTTTGCTTTCGGTGGGATATGTACACGAATAGATATTTCTGTATGAATATCTCTAAAAAAATTTCATAGCAATTCCAGACAATTTTGAGAGAAAGATATATAAAAAGCAACAACACCTTCGCCAAAATTTACTGCAGCTCGAAGTAGGTTCTCTTGTTCTTGAATTTTTGCAGCTTGCACCTTATCAAGGGTTGGCACAAGGGATGGTCCTTGACGTGAACCTAATCCGTAAGCTTTGCGACAATCAGCAATGACTTTCTCAGCAGCTTCACAGGCTGATCCGATCATATCAATTCTAGCCTGAGAAACTCCAAATGTTTTTATCATACTTTTGAAGATAAACAAATGAACATCTTATTGAACATATCTCATTTGTTCACTCAAGGGGCATGTGGGAATTGGTTGATAAGGAGTATGAAAAGTCGTCTACAACTGTATATTATAAACAATTTCTAATTCATTTTTCTCAAAATATGATTACTCACCTCGTACGTAGAATTAATTATCCTGAGTTCATCATTATAAGAACCTTGCAATGAACTAAAATCAAATTCCTAGGTTGCAATCACAAAAATGAAAACTTCATGCCATACAAGTTATCGCCAAATACCTCCAAGCAGGCCCTAGAAGTAAATTACCTTTAACTTCTCAATTTGTGTATGTACAGGGAGATTTGTTATTCCGTATAGCAATTGCTCCCTCTTCGTATTATCCTCTGCTTCCATCTCCGGCAACAACTTTGATGACAACATTACAGGCAGTACTGCAATGATTGAACCCATAAATCAGAAAATGTTGGATAAGAAAAATCAAAAGTTAGGCATTGGAAATGCAAAATGTATGCAGCCCAACTCGGTTCAGGTTTCATATCACACCAAGTGGGTTAAACAAATGAATCCTCAAAAGCAAGTATATGGGATTAGTCGTATGAATCCTCCTTCGCCACACGCTCCTACAATGAGCCGTGACCTTCCATAAACTGATAAACATACATGCATTACACTTTTGGCACCAAAATATTGAGAACCGTTTTGTGAGCAAAATTATTTACATAAATCTACAGAAGCACTAAAGAATATACATTTGCATACAAAGAAGAAATAAATTTGCTCCAGTTTATAACATAGAGAACAGAGATTGGTATAACAGCATACTTGCGGCATTTTCCGCACTAACATTTCTCGGATACACGGCGAACGCCTTGGAAACTTTCTTGATGTCTTCCACGATGTTGAAGAGCTCCATGCTTACCATGGAAAACTGTCCGATTACGTCTTGCCTGCAATAAAAAGCCCCAAAATATCATTGACAGGCAAGGGAAAATCATCTTTAGATCCTTGCACAGCAGTGAAATTGCAGATTTATCCCCTAAAAATTTACCGAAAATGTTCATAATCAGTAAGTATAAGCCATTCTTTCGACATACTTTTACCGTTTTTTTTTTCATTTCTAATATCTCTATTTCATCCCCTGTATCATTCTACATGAATGCTAAATCCGAGTGCCTAGAAAAATCTTAAAAAATAGTTTTTTTTTTTTTTTTCAAGCTACGAAATTAGGAGTTCAACTAGCCCAGACAATTCGACAGCACTCTGAGACTTCGAAGGGATACATTCGACAACTAAACAAATCTTTTGCAGGATAAATCCACGATTAGCAAATTTTTGCAGGGAGAGACAAGCTAGGACTAGAAAATGCCCAAAAAGTTTCTTTTTTATCCGATCACCCTTAGCAAAAAGTTCCAACATCTACGAAAACAAAGAAGAAAATCTAGGGCTGAGGAACCAAATTTAGGGTTTTGTGGGGTGGGGGCGGGGGGTGTTCTGGAGAGGGTGGTACCATTTGGGAGAGGAGTTGGCGCGGGCGTAGGCGTCGAAGTCCTCGAGGATGCGGGAGATGGCCTTGTAGAGGCCGAGGGCGCGCGTCTTCACCGACTCCAGGTTCAGCTGCTGCACCACCGCCGCGTTCAGCCGCTCCGCCGCAGGCCGCGGCGCCGCCGCCGCCTCCGCCGCCGCTCCGGGCGGCGGCGGCTGCTGCTGCCCCTGGGGCGGCGCCGCCCCTCCTCCCATCTCCATCGCCTCACGCCTCGGTTTTAGAGAGAGAGCGAGAGAGGGGGGAATGTGTTGGCTCGGCCTCGTCCCAGGTGGAGAGAGTCGGGGAAGAAGAAGAGAGGTGGGATTGGATCGGGCTTGAAGTGGATCGGGTCGGAAAAAACTCGAGTCCAACTAGATTGAAATTTTTTTTACAGCGTTTAGACTTTAGAGTGTTTTTTTTGGGACTTTTTTATAAAATAACCCTTTAAAATTTTATAATTTACAAAATAATTCTGCCAAATTTGTATTTGGCAAACTAACATCCTAAAGGCGGTGAATCGTTCACCGCATTCAGAATATCTTGTAGGACTATTAAAGACGGTGAATGATTCACCGTTTTCTATATTTATTCATTCGCCAACTACTTTCATTTTTCTTCCCCTCCTCTATGAGCTCCTTCTAAAAGCGGTGAACCATTCACCGTCTTTAGAAGACTTAAATTTTTTTTTGAATGCGGTAAACGATTCACCGCGTTTAGAGAATTAGTTTGCCAAATATAAATTTGTCAGGATTATTTTACAAATTGTAAAATTTTAGAGAATTATTTTATAAAAGAGTCCTTAAAAAAAAAATTTACATTGTCTCTATTTTGTTGTCGAATAAGTTATACAATAAATAGTATAAAAATTCTATTTTGTGATTGAAAATAAAATGTTTGATTTTCTTTAGAAAACAGTTCTTAGCATTTTAGATTCAGTAGAATAATATACTTCACTTAGAAAATTATTCACCTTATTTTCTAAAAATTGACTTAAAAATCTAATATGATATTTCATTCTAAACTTTTGATTACATTATTAATTTATCAAATACTATAAATTTTTAAATAAATTAAAAGAATTTATTGAACATACATCCAAATAAGATCTTTGTAGCGTTATTTTATATTTTCGTATAAAAGTATGTAAACTCCCACAAGTATACTTTTTTAATTTTTAAAATTTTAATTAAAGCAAAAACTTTTATTAAATTTGATAATTATGTTAATAACATAATAATTTTTTTAATTTACTTAACTAAACCATACAATAAAACAAAAAACATAAAAGATAAATAAAAAAAAGTATCAACAATAAAAGACTTTTAGAAAGGCCTGTAGTCAAGAGTCCCATTCTCATAAATCTTTACTAATTTGCTTTTGAATAATGGACCAACAATTCACACCATCATCACAGGAAAAAAAATTAAAATCAGAAGCAGCTTAGGGTATGTTTGGATTGGTGTAAGTGGGAGAGTGGAACTCAAGTTCCGTCACTTTCGATGTTTGTTTTGATGTAAGTCAAAAAAATAGTGTAACTCAAGTTACGTTAGACCTCAACTTCACCTACTCTCGACTTCCCTCTCTAGAATACCGAACTCCACTTCCACCACACTCAACCTTCTCTAAAAAATTTATTAAATAGTATAACCTAAACTCTACTTCCTTTACAATGAGTTAAAATTACCTTATTTATAATAATTAGCATTATCTTTAAAAATAATAAATTTTTTAATTATTTAATAGGTTGAATTTTATACAATAAGTTTATCACTATATTCAGGAGATAACGTGATCCACTTACTTACATCAAAATAAATAATTGAACTGAAAAAATTAATTTCACGAGCATCAAGTTACACCAAAACAAACAGAAGAAGTGATTGAATTTAACTTCCACGCTATACAAGTTACGTCAAAACAAACAACAGAAAAATATTCACACTTCAGGGAAACTGAAACACCTTTGCACTCGAGTTACGTTGGATCTAGAAATACGTCAATCCAAACGGGCCCTTAGTGTTTTCGGCTCTTCATACAACATAGCCTCTCAACACGAAAAGCAAAAGTCATGTATGTAAGCGAAAGCTGCTGCGTTCACAAACTATTACAAACTTTGTGCATAATCATAGGTTTCGACGAACCGATAAAATGTAACCCCTTCTGAAAAATTATGTTTGTAACTTAAACATTACCGTCATTAAGTCCCTCCTGAGACGATTATAACAACTTCGTTATTTTATAAATTTTCAGTGTTATTACAACGGATGATACATTGCAGCATTTGATCTTAATAGCAAAGTTAAGCTACATCAACCTTCTTCTTATGTACAAACTGCACCCGCCGGACAGCGTAAGCATTCCGATCCATGTGCGAAAGAGCCTGCACATTGAAGAGTTTCAGCTTAGTTCGACATATTTTAAGATGTCCACAAAGCATAGATTAAATCTGGAATAATTTAATAAGGAAACGGATAAGCGAAAAAGGAGGCTGTTCGGATGCTCGATCATGCTATCTTTAAATAACTTGTCCATTCCTAGTGCTGGTTCGACTCGGCTTCTTGACCAGCTTCTCTACCCGAGAAGTAGAAGCCTAGCGCCCATTTGGGGAAGCACGAAGTTAGGAGTTAGATAAGCTTACGGGTTCTAAAAGCAAAAGCTCCAATTCGAAGCTCCGTGCTTGTAGCTACAATAGGGAGCTTGTGAGGTATTTCAAGTATACAAATGAAAAAGAAAAAAAATTGTTAATACTTCTTTGAAAGCATTTTTTTTGCAGAAGCCCCTGGCCAAGCCAAATATGATATTACAATGCAGCAAGTAGATAAAAGTTCGTCATACAGAAGGGGTCGGAAATAACTCACTCCATGTTCTGCTGGAAAAGCACTCAACTTTCTTCATCATCGCTTAGAATTGTGACAACTTCTGGCCTGCTCTTCACTGTATGTGGAGACACACCTGTTAATCAATGAAGTGAAGTTTACCTATCAAATGAAAATATATCAGAGAGGAAACGTATTCCTCAAAACTAGATTCTCCATACTTTTTACAAGATGAAGGTCAAACACACAAGCTGAGACGAGCAACACCGAGCCAAGAAAAGGAGAGGCGACTGGGGATTAGATATACATCCTTGGAGTATAATAGTGTACATGAAGATTGGAGAACAAGGAAGCCAAATGCGAGGAGAGGGATCCAAGTTGGGTACTCTAAAGCCCTCGGGAGAAAGAAATATGTACATTTAAACTCTAATTTAGGAAAGGTGAAGAAAAAGAGTGGCAAGAGTTTGATCCAACCTGAGGTTATCTAAGATCTTATGTTGTTTTGTCTTATTTGGCTTTCTGACTTCTTTTCTCCGAGAAAATAAAATCTCCATCAAATCTATTATCTTCCTCCTAATCTCCTCCCATATGGAGAAAGCTTCAACGGAGGCAAAGCCCAGATCTACAAGGAAGACAACTCTAACACATCTATCCTACTACACGAATCATGTATTTGTTGAAGTTTTAGCACTACGTTTTAGAGGATTAATATCGAGATAACAACCAACCAAAACAATTTGACATTTACTCACTGAAATACGTACAATTTGAATACATATGTACATACAACAAATTGCACACGTATACATGAATACAAACATAGATCGTTGCCAGAATCCCTAGTTTCACGGAAGGTAGAGTCCTTATAAATGAGGTTTCAACCGAAACAATAGTAACTATCTAACCTCAGATGAATAAAATCTAAGAATTTTGTGTGTACACAATATATGCAATAAACCACGTTAGATCAAGTAATCATCAGCTAATCCATATGTGAATGACCCCTGATCACACAAATAACATACATATCAAATATTTTCAACATATACTGATCAGCTAATTTGCCTGCATCTGAGGAGATTTTATTTGCTTTCAAATTGACAAAGTTGCATTCACATCTTAAAAATAAGCTTAAAACATTAACTTAAAAGCCCAAAAAATCAACTAAAAATTCAATTTTCTACAATATGACTAAATCAAAAGTCCAGGATTTCAAAAATACAAGCTTGATTAGTAACTTATTCCCCTTTTTACAGATAAAAAATAAGAATCTAAGAAAGAGCCATAGGCCTATGATAGATCAGGAAATCTAAGTAAATAACATTATGTTCAAAGCTTAATTAATTAAGAAAATGACAATTGCAAGTATCCCCGAATTACAGATCATCAGGGTAACATTGACCAAAAACCACCGGAGATCTTAAAGGTCGTCGCTTTTTAGCACAAACAAATCACGAATCAACTAAATTCTATCAATTCCGAGCTATCTACCACAGATCAAAGCCACAAGTACGCGAAATCACAAACCCTAACCGAGATCTCGGATCTCACCTTCCACGAAGTACTCGGACGAGGGCCACCCCCGCGCGGTGGTGAAGGAGAGCTCCTCCTCCTCCGTCATGGAGCTAAATACGTGGCCACCGACGATCTCGACGAGGCCGAGGGCCCGGCCCCGCCTCCGCCGCCCCCGCCCGAGCGGCCGCGGCGGCGGGACCCAGTAGGAGGCGCCGGGGACGAAGGGGAGCCACTCGGGGGCGGATCGCCGCGCGAGGACGCGGTGGATCGCCTCCTCGAGGCGCCGCGCGCCGAGGAGCTCCGTCTCCGGCGACTCAGCCTCGAGCTCCACCTCGACGAGCTCCACTTTCTCGGGGCGGCTCGAGCGGCCGCGGCGGCCGCCGACGAGGACGGAGGCGGCGGAGGGGAGGCGGGCGAGGGCGTGGACGGGGTCGCGGATTAGGGTTTGCGAGAGGAGGCGAGCCATGAGAGAGAGAGAGAGAGAGGAGATGGGAATGGTAATGGAGAGGTAATGCGCTGGATAACGAAAGCGGAGAGAGGTTGTATTAGGTGTACGGTGTAACGGTTTCATATCACGAATGAGTAACTGACATGTGGGGCCAGCGTATGGTGGGCTCCACGCGTCAGGCTTGAGAATGATGTAATTGGGCCGCGTGGGGGCGGGCATGGGGCCCACAGTTTGAGCACCTACGTTTCAAATCCTACCAAGGACTAAAATAAAATTAAGAAACAGTTGAGGGACTGGCTGTGCAATTTAGTCCTCTGTTTGTTTTACCGTCGTGAAGTTCCTATCAACATAAATTTTTAATTAAATTAAAATTTAGATAAAAAATATTTTTTTATTTACTGTTTATTTTTTATAATGTGATAAAATTGTGAAAGTAAGTTCTTCCAACTATGTTGTTTGTTTGACAGAAAGTTAACAATGTAAAAATTAAAGTTTTTCACTTTCTGTATTTGTTTCATTGAAGATTCTGTTTAAATGTATGAATATCTTATTTGATATATTTCTTGATTTACTTAAGAAATTTTTACGTTTGATAGATAAGGAGTATGACCAAATATTTAGAATAGAATAACATATTCAGCCTTTCTCATAATAAGAAAAATTATCTAGTAAGTAAAATATTATATTCTATCAAATCATAGACGACAAGACCTTTAAAGAAACAAAAATTAAACTTCTTAACTATAATCATACTAGAAAAGTTCATACGGAATAAATTTTTCTTAGATAACTTACTCCGACATCCAAACAGTGCCGAAAATTATTGAAACCCTGCAATGATAGCAAGTTTATCTCCTATACAGCTCTCTAGGCATATGACACTATTATAACTTGATAACTAGTAAATTATAATATAATAATAAATAAATAAATAATATAATTTTATCCAAAGGCCGAAGAAACCAGTTCTAACAAATTTCCGAACTCATCCATTTCCATCGAACTTCTCAATTTCAATTTTTGTGGCCATCCTTCAATATTTACTTTAATATTAGCCCAAAGTTGTGATAATAAAATTATATTTATATTTTTATGCAAAACATAAAATATTTAATCATAATTATTTTTGTAATTTTTATCTTAAAGGAAGATTCTCTTATCAACTAACCAAGCTTCATTAGTCACTATCAGTTGAGTCTTCCTTTGAATGCAAACTATGTATTCAAAGGGAAAACAACCACAAATTCTTTAGTCATTGACGAATTTTAATTTATTTATTTAGTCATTGTACCCGAATCCGAACCCGAATAAATTATATATATTTTATTTATTTATTTATTTAATATATAAAATACATAATGATTTTTATCCATTGGATTTTCATCCAATGGTATACTCAAAGGCTCAAAAGTTTTAATTTTACTACAATATATTTTCAAATATAGTACTTCGGGTTTGGGTTTCGGGTTCGGGTTCGGGTTCGGGTTTCGGGTATTTGGTCGGGTCGGGTATGGGTATGTATTTTCCGGATTCGGGTTCAAATTTGGGGGTCGGGTTTTTTAAAACCCGACCCATTGACATCCCTACACCTGAAGGGTGTAAAATTTCTGCAGTCTTATGCACAGAAATTTCATGCACATCGATAGCATGATAATTAATACGGTGGTAATCAACTCCACTGGATTCTACTTTTACGCCACCTTTAGAGCATCATCTGAATGGAAATAAGATCGACATTTCGTATGGGCACCTTAGTCGGCAAATGTGCAGAAAAATTCTGTGCAGTGAGCCACAAAAAATGCTTTTCTAACTCTTCATGAGGTTATCTACAGGTTTCAAGCCTCTGTTATTGGATACAATCAAGATCGTTTGTGTTACATCCATCTTAAAATTTACGATTCTTTCGATCGAAATGTCTAGCCCTCATTCCAAACTTCACTCAAGCTGCACCTGCTTTTGGTCAGGTCGAAAATTCAGAAACCAGAAGCTCAAAAAATCTGTCCAAAATCTTTATACATAACAATTAACCAATTTATTTTCAAAGAATCAACAATACAAAGAATGTGCCCGAAACAAATAGAGAACAATTCCCAGAAGAAAGAATCATTAACCCCGTTCGACACTTCAGTATAAATTACTCGACTATACAGCCCGCTGATCTAAACTTAAGAAACACCACCCTTCTATATGAATCATAAGTAATAATTTCTCGAAGAAGTACGAACAACTTACAAGTTATCGACAATTTTAAGTTTATTTCAAATTAAATGCGGATTGCCTTGTTGAGGACCACCCTGTGGCAACGCAGCAAATGGATCGCCGAAGGGGTTTGCATTAGCTGTCGGAGGATTAGAATATTGTTGTGGTTGGTAGGTGTGAGGAACCATCATCATCATATGCTGTTGTGAGTTATAATATTGTTGCTGCTGCTGTTGCTGCTGTTGCTGCTGCAGCTGCTGCTGTTGCTGCTGCAGCTGCTGCTGATAATAATACTGCTGCTGTTGTTGCTGCATTACCGCCAACTGAACACTGGACGGCGGTGCGAAGGTATTGGACATGGCGAATGGATCGTTGTTGGGTTCGAATGTATTTGCCGCAAGACTACCTGTGTAGGTACTTCCCACAATTTGCTGCCTCCTTGCCTCATCTTCATAGAGGCTGTCAAGAAGCAGCTTGTCGAACCCGCCGGCCTGTCGAGTTGATTCAGATTTCTAGAGTGAGAAACATGAAAACTTCTCTGTTTGCATTGTAAGGAATGGACAATTGTGCTTGTTTGCTTTTGCAGAAATGATATTTGATGGTTAGAGCTGGTCAAAGAAGCATTAAAGCTTTTTTCATTGAAATCTTCTTAATAGCTCCATGCTGCAGCAGAAAGCAGAAGCTTTCGATTGGGCTTTTCGTCACAGCACATGCTCCTGACCTTTTGTTTTGGAAACAACTTTTGCTCTTTCTAAGTGAAACTATTTGTGTGCCTTAACTCTCTAAAATAAGGAATATTAATTCAAACTATCAATTAGACAAATAAAATAATAAAGGATGGAATGTTACAAACCAGTTTGCTTTCAACCACATGGCTAGTATTGTTGCTTGGAGTAGTCACCAGTGCTAATTCCCACCCAGTAGTATTACCACCAAGCAAGTCAATAGTCGTCGAGGACTTTGTATCTTCACCTATAGATCAAAAAACAAGTATTAATTAGTGACAAAATTTGCAAATATTAACCACACAATATGAACAAGTAGAATCAAATCATATAATTTCCTAGTCAAGGTTACTTAAGGAGAGTAGTAGGCAAAGTAGTTTCTTTTTCTTTTTTTTCTAAAAAGAGTAAACAAAGTAGCACTCCAAAACTACCTGGTGCGACAATGGCTAGAGCCAACATGTTGCTCTGTTCAAGTTCAGCAGCAATAGGATTTATTTCATCCAAACCCTGCATGATGACACCAAAATATAGATACATTTCTTAATTTAGAAAATAAATTACCAAAAGAGCCGCAAAGATATTGTAAAGCAAAATCACCAATAAATCTCCTGTAGTCATAAGTTGAGGCTCAGGTTCAGCAGCCTCAGCTTCAGGCTCTGGCTGTTCTTCAGGTTCTGCGGGTTGTTCTTCTTTCTCTTCCTCAACAGGCTTTTCACTTTCAGGAGGAGCGTCCTCTTGAT
Organism: Puya raimondii; assembly: GCA_016920855.1. NCBI lineage: Eukaryota > Viridiplantae > Streptophyta > Magnoliopsida > Poales > Bromeliaceae > Puya > Puya raimondii. Next base: position 217,147,556 of record JABWPP010000050.1, read on the forward strand.
TATACGTTAGCAGATTTTTCTCTTGATATTCCTGATTCCGAAACAGTAAAAATCAAAATAAGTTCATTTTATAAAAGGTCTCTCAAAAGGGTAGCAAAGAGAAAAGCCAATTACATAATAAACATGTAAGTAAAGTAATTAATTTACTTCTCCTTCAATGAGGAATGCCAAATTCATATATCTATTAAGAAAGCAAAATGACACCACAATTATCACAAATGTCATCAAGTAGGAAGGTGTGCATAACAATTTGCCAAGAATGCAAGGAAGAAGACAAGAAATTAGAAAAATTGGATAGAGAAGAGAAAATATGTAGGCATGTCTTATCCATTTTTCTTACTCTTATTGTTTTCCCTTCTTTTTTTTCTTTTTTTTTTCCATTATCCGTATATTTCACCTTTCCAACTTATTCAATGTACTTCAAATGAAAGCCTTTTGATGTTGCATAATGTTTAATTTTAAATCTATTACAGTTTATATCGGAATATATTCAAATGCATATGTGGTGCATCAAAATTACTTGATAGTGAAACATGCTTACCAATGCCTTACTTGAAACTGAGCCAATCCGAGGTGCTTCTCTGATGTACTCTTCCATCGTTGCAAGAAATGAAGGTGGTGGCTGTAAAATGAAGATCTATATAATGACACTAAGCAGGGAAGATAATGTACCGAATCAGGTTTATATCTGTGTCCTTTCGAGGGAGAATTAAGTCTCCGTTAGCAGGAATAAGATACCAACCTAATGGTTGATGTTAATTCTTGTGTTCGATCTCAAACATTGATTTACATAGGCTTATTTGTTTAAATAAGATTGCGCACTGTTTGAACCTAGTAGAGATAAAAGATACCTGTCTCAGAGTAGGAAACTGAAAGTTCCTAGCCAGCTCAAGATGTTTGCAGAATTCATAAAAATCGGAAAGGTTTTCAGCCTGTGAAGAATAATGAAATGGATTGCGCAACCAAAGGGTTCAGCAAAATTATGTATACAAGATAATTTAAGATTAGAGAACTTAGTTCAGCAATATTACGACAATGCACAAAAGGAACTTCTTAAGAAGCGGGGAAAACCTGCTGGCCAGCTCGTTTATAGATTTCGAGGGCTTTGATGGCATCGTATTTTGGCATCTCGAAAAACTGAATTGAATATAAAAGAAGTGACTACTGGAAATATGAAATTGAAGTGCTTAATTTGTTTCATGAAGAGAAATTGAAGGATAAGTATGATTACCATATCCACCAGATTAATAATCCCGTCGTTAATTGAACAATAGATTTTGAAGCTCTCCTTCAAAACCTATAAAAGCACAGGAAATCGCCGTTAGTTTCGTGGATGCACCTGAAAAGGGACTGAAATTTGTTTCTGTAGCAAGAGAAAGTGAATAGATGGATACGGTTTGAAAAAACAAAAAAAAAGGTTAATGAGTGGAGAATACCAGAGCTAATGCATACTGTATAAGATAGTTTGAGCAAGCTCCACCTTCAGGCTACAATAACAAAATAACCTAGTAATGAAGCGAATTAAGGAGAAAAAAAAAGATAAAAGGTAGCGATAAATAATCAAAAGTATGCTATATTCATTTAATAAAAACAAAGTATTTAAAAGAAAAAAAAAAGAACCTGGCAGCCAAGTAGGCGAAAAAGCAGCTGTTGCAATGCAGGCAACTGATCTAAAAGATCTGCGCAAACTAGAGTTCTTGTTCTACTATGCCCCTGAATTTTGTAGGAGATTTTCTTAGTGGAAATAACAAACAAAAAAATTGGTTTTTGCATGAAGTTCAATTTTCAATTATACCCTCATACAATCTGAGTATCATGATGAGGGGTATTTTTCGAAGTACAAAGGTGTGTATATAAGAAACTAAGTTTTCAAAGGGCAAAAGACAGAAATTCAGATTTCACTGGCTTAAGAGAAAGGCAGCAAAGAATACCTTGCCAGAACTCTGTGGAGATCTTATTAACCGCTCGGCTTCAATATCGTACTTTAAAGTCCTAAAGCATTCGAGCCTTTCCTCGAGGAAGAGCGCATACGTTCGGACCCATGCAGAGCAATCCCAAGCTACAAAATGGGCACGGTAGAGAATTATATAATCGATCGTATTCTCAGTGCGAAATGGAGATAAATTCTATAAAAACAGTAAAATTACAAAAAACCAACCTAAAGGACTTGAGTCATCCTTAAAGTTGGATATCTGCAAAATATTTCCTCTGTAAGAATAGCTCAAAAATTCCTCCTTGAATGTTGGATCACCCTCCCGTAGTAATCGGTGAATAACTATCAATGTTTTCAACGCGACCTGTAATATTTGACCAAACCATCATTATTCATTAGCGAAAAATTTCCGACTATTGATCTATATAACTTCTTCGCCAAATCATCAAACCAAAATAGCTAGAGTATTGTATTGAAATAATTCCGAAAATAGCTCATATTTTTGCAATACATTGCGACTGGAAACACAAGAACAAAATAGAAATCTGGAGCATAATAGAACTAAACAAAGAGGCAGAGGAAACTACTTGATTACAATTGTCCCATTATATAGATATATATTAATACCAATTTTTTTTTAAAAAGATGACGTAATAAAGAACAATGGCAAGCTCAGATCTAAAGGTTCGACAGACAAAAGAAATTTAAATGAAAAATTAAGGAAATTATAGAAAAAAAAATCGTACCGTCCAATTACGCGTCTTGGAGAGCCTTCTCGCAAGCGCGTATATGCAATAAGCAACATCAGCTCTCGGGCGGACGACGGAGGTTGCCGCAAAAATTCCTGAATCCAACGCAAAATTAACCAAAAGAACATCATAAAAATACCTTTTTTTTTTAAAAAAAAAAGGCAAAGACTAAAATTAGATAGAATCGTAAATCAGACATTTTCAGCTTAAAAAGCATCTGATTCAAAACTCAGAAGCCTCAATTCCGAAAGAACAAAAATCTCGGTCCAAAATCACACTCACTTCGGACATGCCGCTCCTTGGGCGGGCACTCGACGTGGTTCGTGGCCTTCACGATCGCGATGTCCAGCTCCTACCATCAAATCAATCCCCAGAAAGAGAAGGATCAAAATCACCACAAATTGAATCGAATTCAAGCCACGATTCGCCGAAATCGGGATCGGATGCGAAGAGATCGAACCTTGAATTCGCTGTTGACCTTGGCGAGGCCGACCTTGGTGGAGTCCTTGAGTGCTCCGTAGGCCTTTCGCCACGTCTGGAGCGTCCCCATCTCCTCCCCCACCCCGTCCCTCCGAGCACCGCCCCTGCCGAGACCCCAACCCTAACCCTAACCCTAATTGCGATTTGCGAATCGAGGAGAAAGAAGAGAGAGAGATAGAGAGAGAGAGAGAGAGATAGAGAGAGAGAGAGAGAGGAGAGAGAGAGAGAGGGATCGAACGATGTGTGTCCGAGAATAGTAACCGTGAGTATTTATACCAACCGCCACCTTCGGAATGTCCCTGTGGTGTGGGGGACTGATATTTGCACCCCCTATTTTACTAACACCGCGCCCATTGTCTCTTTGGAAGAGGCTGAGATAGAGGATGAAAAGGGCGTGCACGTGTGTGATAAACGGGGTGGTGGTATCGAGAGAGTTTCGCGGCCGTTATGTTAGTTTTTTTTTTTCTTTTTTTTTTTCTTTTTTGTTCCCTCCCTTGAGGTTGATATTAGGACAATTTTAATGGTAAGAAATTAAGAAAAATTAAAAAATATGAATATAATCAAATATTGGGTCTTGTTTCGAGATTGTGTTTTTTAAATACAACTGATTTAATATTCTATGTTGTTCGGCTCAGAATTGGGCCACTCGTGTCCAAATTAAATGGGCCATTAACGGGCGGGCTCTAGCGGCCCAATTTTCACATAAAACTTTTTTTTAACTATTTGTTATTTATTATATTTACCTACTAGATTTACATGCATGCGATGCGTCAATAAGTAATCAAATAATCTTATGTAACATACAAAGTATTGAAAATAAAATAATATTTTAATTATGATGTATAATTTGCTAAAGATGATTGCTGAAGAAAGCAGTTCCTTTTTTATGATTTTTTTTTTTTTTTTTGTTGTTGTTGGGAGATCTGATCTAAATTGTTTGATACCAAAAAATTTGTCTTATTTAATTAAACCTGTACCAAATTTTAGAATATTTTTGTATTCATATTTACTCCACTTTAATTCTATCTAGAGTCAAAATAAGAGCAATTCAAAATCCAGCATTTTGTGGTTTAATTTAAATAAAACAATATGATATCACTATTTTATATATTTAGAACTCAGTAAGTTAGAATGCTAAGTTCTTTCTATCTTTTAAATTTAAAGTCGGACTGGTTACAAATTTTGAATTTTATAAAGGGATGTGCAAGTAAAAATGTACACAGACTCGTAATCGATCGTTAGCTCTTTCACAAATATGTGTCTGAGCTTTAAATTTTATTCAACACTATTTAATTGTTACTAATATTCTATATATTTTACCACTTTGTGTGAACTATAAATTATAAATTAAAAAGAAATTAAAAAATTACTTTTTGTAAGGGCAAAGTCTACTAACAAATACTCAAATTGTAAGAATAAATTTGGATATTTTCGAGCATTGGAAGGATATATTTAATAATTTAAACTTTATAGGGACCTATACGTAATTTTAAAACGTACAGGGATGAATATGAAATTATCCATTACTGTTGTTTTGTATTCTACTTGCACCTCTCATCGTCCGTCCCCCGTGGTATCAAATCTGGGTTAGGGTTTCCGTTCGTCGTCTCTAATCTCTGTCGAATTGAGAAGCTAGGGTTAGGGTTTCCGAGGGGGCGTTGCTCATCCATGGCGCTGCGCGCGTTCTACAACGAGATCAAGGGGATGAAGGTGAGGGAGCTCCCCGGGTACCTGAAGCCGCGGCTCACGTGGGATTACATCAAGAAGAGCACGGACCAGGCCGTGGACCGCTACATCGAGAAGTACATCGAGACGAGCTCCGTCGAGCCCCTCTTCCACGTCTGCATCGGCGGCATGATCTTCTCCTACCTCGTCGCCCTCCCCCACGAGCGCCGCCACCTCGAGCACCAGCAAGCCGCCGCCGCCGCCGGAGGAGGAGGCGGCGGCCACCACTGATCCCGCCGCCCCCAGGTCCCAAATCGAAACCCTAATTGCTCAATCTGTCGGACTATATTCATCTTGGAGAAGGATTGGAATCTAGGGTTTTGTTTAATTTTGGTTTCGTCAATTGGTGTCGGGTGTCGGATCAGTGAGTTTAGGTTGAGAAAAAAAAACAAAAATCGAATTTTGTTGGTAATATTATGCTAGAGTAGATCACTGAGAGTTAGAAACTCGGATGATACTATATATAATTGGTTGGTTCCATTCTTTTGGTGTTAGATTCTTCTCGGGTGGATGAGAATTTAGCGTTTTGGTTAATTTTGGTTTCTTCATTTTGTGGGATGCGTTGGATCAGGGAGTTTAGGTTAATAGGAAAAATCGATTTTTTTTATATTCATACCAGATCATGAAATGGAAACCTACGTAGTGACTACTTTCGTTCAGCAGAGGCGTGCTCGAGGTGTTTAATTCATCTCGGATGGGAGTAGGACTCTAGGGTTTTGTTTAGTTTCAGTTTCATTGTTCGGTAGCATGTGTTGGATCGGGGAGTTTAAGTTGGTGGAACAATTAGAATTTTTGTTGATTATAATAGATGTTAAAGTAGATCAACAAGGTTTAAACACTAATGCTATGATGTTTACACTCATTAGTGGCATTCTTATGGTGTTAAATTCATTTTGGATGGGAATAAGAATCTAGGATTTTGTTTAGTTTTGGTTTCTTTGATTGGCCATGTGTTGGATCTGGGAGTTTAGGTTAATACTCACACACACACACAAAAGGAGTTTTATCTATTTATAGATGGTAGATCAACCAAATTTAAACACTAATATGGTTTCTTCTGGTGTTGACTCGCCTTGAATAGGGATTGGAATGCAGGGTGATTTAGCTTCTTTTTTTTTTTTGGCAACTTGTATTTGGATCAGGGAGCTTATGCCAATGCAGAAATTGAATTTCCGGCGGTTAATTGTTGGCGAAGCAGTCAAGCAGATCAACCAGATCTGAATAGTAATACCAACTACTATCGTTCATTGATGACCTTGTGGTGTTGGATTCATCTTGTACAGGAGTAGGAATCTAGGGTTGTTTCTTTCTTCATCTGTTGACATGTGTCTGATCAGAGGCGTGTCTACTAGTACTACGAAATCCACTTAAAATATATGATGGTGGAAGCACTTGAATCGAGCATAATTCAAATTCATACATTGATGCATCACGTTTTTCATCTAAATTCTCTTGCCCTTGCAGTGTTTTTCCTCCCGTGTGATATGTTTGACAGTGTTATCCTGCTCTTCTTTTCTTAAATCAGTTAATCTTAGCCAGTCTTATTTATGGATTCTGTTTTGTCAAGAGCTTCTTCGAGGGCAATTCGTTCTTTTCATTTGTTAAGACAGATGGAAAACAATAAAGTGATTCTTAATGAAAGATGATTATAAAAGAGTCGATAAAGTGGCGAACATTTGTATTGTACTATAATAATGAAATTTTTAGCACGATTTTATTTGATACATATTGCCTTTCCGCAGGACTGAAGATCACTTTCTGGGTTGGTTGCGATGAAAGCTTGCTTCTCATTTCTTCGGCAGATATTTTACCTACACCAATGTTCTTCCATTGCTTTGTTTGCATGGAAGGTTGGAATAAACATTTAGTCTCTTGTTTCTGGGTTTTCCATCTTGACGATGTTTTATTGTCGTGAATAACTACATGCCGTAAATGCGACATTTTGTGCTCGAACAAATTGTATGGAAAATGCTTTCAGCTATTGTGAGTACACTTTGCTCTAGTTTCTAAATTGATTGATTACATTTGTAAGTCCGATTTACTATGTTCTTTTATTGGCAGTGGCCATTTATTTATCTTGCTTAAAATAAGCTTAAATTGAGTGAGTATTTGAGCCTCAAACTGATTCAGTATACGATGCTTATATTCTCCTGGAAATGAGTTTGGATCAACTTAGCCTTACAAATTACTGCTGAGCAGAATTCAGAAAACTAAGCATTTCCGAATTAGGCCTTGCTCAGCATTCAGAAAACTTAGCATTTCCGAATTAGGCCTCAGTAAGTTGGAACTATATTTTGGCCAACTTAAGGAAATGTGATTTTCCATACAAACTCGAAGAAGTACTTGATGCGAAAAACCAAAATGAAAGAAGAGAGAATGTGCTTGTCCTACTCTTTTTGATCAATCACATGTACCCCATCTTCAAAGAAGCTGGCGACGAAATGCGGTGAAGGGTAAGAAATCAACAAACCACTACCATCAAACCCAACTGGAAAAACAAAAGAGATAATACAATTCCAAATCTGGCACAACAAAAACGTTTTGGAAGTCGATCTGAATCAGAATTACTTTTGATGGACTTGATTGAAACATTTCTATTTTTACCCAAATAGAGAAACACAACAAAATTGGCCTCGAAATGCCGTCGTTGGCAGCGAATCGAACACACTCAATTATATCTAGATGATACAGCTCTCTACCTAATCCAGAATGAATTTGGTATCACAAACCTCATATTACACAAAATCTAAGAATTCAAATGCCAAAAAACCCTTGCATACTAAAATACAGAGAAATGTATGTATACTTGTTATCAGCCCCCTTTCATATTATACAGCTACAACTTCATTCAGGATCAAAATGGCCTTTCTTCACCTGTTTGTATGGATAAAGTGGTCATTAAGAATGGAAAACATACAGAAATTAATCAAAATTATGCTGCAGAGATATAACACCAACATACGTACATATGAATATGTACCAGATAACATAGTCTAGTGCCAGTTATAAGATTACGAAGATCATCAATAATGTAAAGGTTAAGATAAGAGCACCAATCTGTTAGATAAGAGACACTAAGCAGGGTAGATTGAGTGCATTAGCAAATCCATTTACATTAGCGTTCGACGACGAATCCAGTATTATGGAAGAGCGTTTTTATAGAATGAGAGAGTCAGAAGAAAATTTTGACATGGAAGATACATTGCATGCTATATCAATGAAAATCACATCGAGTATTTCAACTAGGTTCCAAAATTCTAACGAAGTTATGAAAATTTCGATGTGCAGCACAAAAATTGCAAAAATGGTGAAAATTAGATAGATAAATCTTACATACAGCTTATGAAATTCAGCAGGATCCATCTGAGAGGTTCAATCGTAAAAACTGTCGCTGCTGCAGAAATAATGATAATAGAGATGAAATTAAGGAACAAAACAAAATTCTGCTTTTTGCATATGATATTGAATATTTACAGGAGACCATTGCAAAAGAAATTTTGTCAGAAAAGAAGAATTATGTGTTTCATTTCCATGTAAATTACCAAACATAATTTTTTTTGAAAACAAAACTTGTTGCTCCTGATTGCAAAAAAACTTTGTCCAATTCCTAATTTATCCATAAATAAAATGAATTGCAAGAACATATAAGAGTAAAAAGAACATACTCTGACACTGGATCAGACCAGTCCGGAACGTCTGCTTGGAAATCTTCACCAATTGGAACCCCTGTTGTATACGGCTGGGTGTCTTTCAACATCAAAGTTATCCAATCCTGACGCAGACGAGGTGACCGACTCTTACTCTTCTTGGATGGTTCAGTTTTGTTCCTCGAGTATTCTGCGGACAAGGACATGCGTTTCGTTCTGAAGCAAGTCTGACAGTACCACTCGTCGACCGGTATTTTCTTTATCTTTGGTTTGCAGCAAGACAGATGAAATGCTTCTTCACAAGTATCACAAATTAACATCTCCAATAGATTTCCCAAAAGCCCACAAATTTTGCATGTTTCAGAACAGTTAGCATCTCGATCACAAGGGACCTCAATAGGATCATCTTCGTTACTAGTCCCTGCATCTCCAAGGAGTCCATACCTTTTCACCACAGAGATGCAGAGCTCCTTTACTGAAGCAAATTTGTTTAACTGTTCTACCACATCAGCATCCTTAGAAGAACACTGCTCGCCGCCCTTTTCTTCTTTCTTCATTAAAGATGGCACACAAGAGACCGACGAAGAACATCTATCATCTGTAATTGAGTTCAATGCAGGTCTACAAAGATCACGATTAGATGTTCTTATGGGCAATACAACTGATTGTTCGTCAGAACTTGCGCAGGAATATGGACAAGCAATTCTGCATGTTGTATTTTCTGAAATGAACGCAAGAGAGTTTCTATCAAACTTCCTCCTCTTAAACACCAATTTAAACCTCTTTGGTGAAGAGACTGGGAACATGCTTTTTGTAGCCGATAAATCAGAGGAATTTGAGAACGAAACTCCAACATTGGTTAAAGTTTCGCATGCGTCCTCACACTCAGATAAAATAGTTTTTCCATCCTTATAATATTCACTATTGCATTTTGCACTTTGGTTCAGACTTTCTGTTGCATTTTGTGAAAGGTATGTAATCGATTTCCTATCCGATTTCCGCCTCTTGTATACGAAGCCAACATTTTTCGCTGTTCTTTTAATTCTTGGTAAATTAAATGACCTCGTGAACGAAACCCCAATATTGTCTAAAGATTTGCATGACTCATCCAGAGACGAATTAGCTTTCCTGCAGTCATTCCGATTCCATTCATTACATTTCCGCCTTTTGTATACAAAGCCAACATTCTTTGCTGTTTCCGTCATAGTCGATAAAATAGTTTTCCCGCAGTCGCTCCAATTGCATTCATTACATTTCCGCCTTTTGTATACGAAGCCAACATTCTTTGCTGTTCTTTTTATAGTCGATAAATCAAACGAGCTTGTGAATGAAACCCTATTCATGTCTAAAGATTTGCATGCCTCATCCAGAGATAAAACAGTTCTCCTGCAGTCATTCTGACTGCATTCAGTAACTTTCCTCCTTTGGTATACGAAGGCGACATTCTTTGCTGTTTCGTTCATAGTCGAGAAATCAAATGAGCCAGTGAATGAAACACTATTGTCGTCTAAAAGTTTGCATTTCTCACCCAGAGATCGTTCCAATTGCATGCATTACATGTATCAATTAACTTTATGATTCATAAGTGACCAGCCAAATTGTAAGCTTATTCCTAGTGGTTTTCCATTGCAAGATTTACACATGCAGATAACACCATCTCTATAAGCAACTTACTGTACTTCCTAGAATAGTTTCCTGGAATGTAGTGAGCAAGAAAACAAGGATCACTGAAACAAGCAAAACAATCCCATAACTGAACCAAAATCTCACAAAACTAGTATTAGTGAAACAAGTGTCAACATTTCTTCTTCACAATTTTCTCCTCTGTTAGAGAATCCCTTCCTCATTCTCCCAGGGAATTGACATGTCCACAATTCTTCTTCATTCTTTTCTCGAGAAAAATTAGGGTGTTTGGTTCCTCAGAAAATCGTGAAAACTGTTTTCCAGGAAAAAAAATTTCATGGAAAACACCCTTTCCATAGATTTTGTTTTCTAGATTAAAAATCCAAAAATGAAAATAAGACTTTTCCATGGAGCTGGAAATAAAACTTTTAGGAAAGAGTGATTTTTTGGGAAACCAAACGGATCGAAAATCATTTTTCAGAACTTTTTCCTGAGAACCAAACATCCTACCTCGAATCAATCCTACCCACCAATGATGTATGATTCCTAACATCAATAAAGATCTTAAAATACAAATTATCAACCCCAATCCCCCACTTCCTCCTCTCAAACTACTTTCAATTTCTCAATTACCAGATTTCTCTAACAAAGCATAGCAAAATGTTGTTCTTCAATCAACTATATGATCCCCTTTTCCAAATTCCCAATTGGCAAGCAATTCTTGGGAATAACTACAAGCCCTAATGTAAATTGCTCTACTTCACAAAACCCTAATTCCCTAGAATCCAACATAGATGGGTGCATAGCAAAATGAATCACAAGAACAGAAGCAGCACTAACAGATCATGATAATTGCATTAAAATCACTGAAAAAAAACACATTAATGCAACAATAACAACACAATCAATACTAAACACGGCACATAGATCTGCATGAGAAAACCTATGAAGAATCTAATGACTTTCTATTGAGAAATTAAGCGTTTTTGGGTTTACCCAATTGCTATTTGGAGGATCCCCTGCACCCTTTGGAGGAACCCTAAAAGCTCTATTTGGAAACCATCCAAATCTCTTGTTGAATTCGACTCTTCAATAGTTAGGGATTTATAAGTTTCTGGAAAAAGAAAAAAAGGAGATCTTTTTGAATTCTTAGTACTCTTCCTCTCTCTTTTGTAGCCCTTAGATTAGATTGGGATCTTTTTTTTCTTTTTTTTTTCTCTAGCTATTTTATACTTTCATTGCTTGTTTGGTCTCACTTTTACCACATTTTTTAATTCGAAAAAAATAGAAATTTGGTTAGTAAAAAGTCGAGAAAATTCTAATTTGAAACTTCTGGTTATATTGTGGCACGAAGTAGTCGGGAAGATGTTTATGACAAAAGTTATTTCCCTTTTTTTCTGAGCGGTGCTTATTTAAACTGAACTTACGCAAAAAGCATAGTCGGGCCAAACAGGCTCTCAATAGAATTTAATTGACTGAAGTCCAAATAATTCATTTTACTTTAGTTATAACTATTTTAAAACTAAATTGGCATTGAATTAAATTTGATTTGGTAGTGAGATGGGAGGTCAATTTGATGTGTTTAAGAGAAATCCTATCTACTTTCGGATAAACAATTTCAAACAGCATATGTAGGCCTCGTTTTGTATCGTTGTCTTTTTTCTTTTTTTTCGTTGTTCTTTCGCACATTAATTTTACCAGATAGTATGTGCCGGTTCATAGAGTTCTCGCAAATAAATCCCATAGAAGTTCAAATTGAGGGCAAATTTGATGTTTAGAAAACATCAAAACAGCAAATGGTACCAAATTAAAGCCTTAATGTTAGGATGTTACTTAAAAGTAGTTGATCTAAATTTGTAGATCTAATTTATGCTGATGTGAGAATAGTGATGAGTAAAGAACTAAAGAGAACCAAGAATGATTTGATTTCAGATGATTAGGAAAAATTCGACAACTATGCATTAGAAGGAAACATTGCTGAAACGAAATAATCAAAGAAGGTTAAAGAAAATTAGCAGCGGAGTTTGCACAGATAAGATACAGTCGAGTTGCGAAATGTAGTTGAGGTTAATTTAAATTGTGAGAATTTCATATCTACGACGAATCTGTTTCACCAAAGAAGATTCATTTCATTCAGAAGAAGCATCACATTCGGTTTAGTACGCGTTTCGGTCGAGTCTACCTTAGATCAGACCAAGTTGAGTCTAGCTTAGTTTAGTTTTCGTTTTCTCATAAGGTCTTTCTATTAACCTGCTTCTTTTTTCTTTTTGTAATCAATTTTTGCTACTTCCTATTGATCTGAATCGCGGTCGGTTTAGTCCTACGCGTGACGCTAATCAAATAAGGGTTGGATCGATGTAACCAAACTCACAGTTCTTAAGTATATAGATTTGTATGTACCATGCCCTATTTGAATTGGAACTGGACTCAACTGAACTAGTCCAATTGAACTCCCTAATAGATAATCTGCTGTTCTTTTCTGCAGAAAAGGAGCAATCTGACGCAGATTCTTCGATCATTTTTCTTACTAGGACAATCAGAAATTCTTGCAGCAAACATAGAAAATGTTACTGTAATCTATCTCTCTGATTCTTTCTTATCATTTGATTTGAAAATCTTTTTGCTGCAGTTCTTGATAAAAGATAATCTTGTAGCCACTGAAGCTCTGAAACCGAAAAAGCACACTGGCTCTAAACAGTGATGACACTAATGTAAATGGAGAGTTCTACTAACATTGCTTCCTTATATTATCCTAATTCCGCGACTTGATCTGTGTACTTTTTTATTTTAACTATGTAACCCTTGAACATCAAATATATCACGAACTGTCGAAAAATGTTCTAACTTTTAATATAAAAAAAATCCTCAATTTTATTATATTTTATCTCACCATATATCTAAATCACCCAAATTTCAGAACAGTTATTAAGTTCTTATGATGAAAATTTTCTAGCATTATAATACTCACCCTAGGTCAGGGGTATTCTGGTAAGGGGCATTTTGGTCATTTCGGTAAAAAAAAAGTACATTAATATGGACATGAGAGGAAGGAAAGTTGAAAGGGTGTGCTTACACCTTCTTATTCTCTTCCCTTTATATTATTATTATTATTATTATTTTCGGATAATACATTTTTGGTATCCAAATTATATATTTTATCTTAATTTTTATTACTATAAAAAAATAGACATATATTGATTGGAATTCAAATAAGTGTATCATTTATTATATAATAACAGTACTATAGTTATTTTATTAAAAAAAAGTTAGATAGAGAGATACACAAGAATATGAAAAAAAATAAAATGTATAGAGGCAAGTTACAATACGAGGAATAGTACAGGGACTATCCATACATTTTACCTTCCCTTCCCCACTCAGTGTTCACTTTTTAAGTTTTAGGAGACACCGCACAATTGCACACCATATAGTAGAGGAAAAAAAAAAAAAAAAAAAAAAAAAAAAACTCTCTCGCTCCCTCTTTCTCTCTCTCTCTCTCTCTAGCTGAAGCCTATTTTCTCTGGTTCCAAAGGTATGAAGAGAGAGAAAGATCTCTCTCTCTCATTCTCAATTGTGACATGAACTTGTCCTTTGATTATGTACTTTTTTTTCTAAGTTTTTTTTGAGATCTAGAGTTGTTGGTTCTCTGATCTATGCATTGTTCTCTTTTTTGATGGTAATTTGGATATGGATTTGTCTCCAATTGCAGTTTTTTAGATCTAAGTAGGAAAAAAAAAGAAGCACTAATTTCTCCTTTTTTGGGGAGTTTTTTTGGGCAATTGGGTTGTTTGGGATTCTCTTAATTGGAGAAATTGGAATGTGGGTTTAGTTCAATTTCTCAATTGGGATTTGGGTTTTGGTTTTTGGAGCTCTAGGAGTGGAGAACATTAGGCACAATGTGTTTGCACATTTGATTAGATTTTGGGCTGAGATGGAGGAGTTGCTTGTTTGAGATTGTAGGTTTTAGAACTAATTTTGATAAGTAGTAGAAAGATCTTTCTTTAACAACTAATTTGTATGTTTTTAGCTCCTGTTCATCATTCAATTCCCGATACGACGAAGTTTCGCAAACCGTAATTTGAGAATTGTTGAGATCATGATGTCAGAAATTGCACAGCATTTCGGCTAAAGTCGAATAAACTTGGTCAGATCTGTTGTGCTGAGGTTTTCTAACTTTTATAATTACTGATTTCAAACCATGCCATCTTTTTAGAGTTAAGTTTTTATCTTTTCTGGAAATTCGTCAATTGCCGAATTCGATACTTGCTTCGTTCGAGAACTGCTGATTTCAGCTAAGGTTCCCTCAAAACCAAAATTCTATTTAAGGTTTTCCCTGTGTTCCAATCTGCGCAAATATGTCATGTAGCAAGGAGGGGATTTTGAGGAATTTATACAAACAGTTTTAATTTGTTGGTATCTTGAATATGTATGTCTTTGTAGTTTTTCTCCTTTCCGCATTCTTTGATTAATATATGTTCATAATGATCAAATTACCTATTTGGCTTTGACATCAACATCCATTTTTTTCTTTTTTTTTTTTTTTTTTTTCCCGTAAAGAGTTGACCTGAAAATTGTTTAGTTGAGCTGTATTCACAAGATGATCCTTTTCGATTTCAGGGTGTTGATTACAGTCGGCATTTTTTTCAACTGCCACAATCTGGTCGATTAAATCAACCAAGCTCGATGGGATCGAGGTTCCCGTCCCATCAGCTCAGCAATGGGCTGTACGTCTCGGGCCGGCTGGAGACGCCCAAGGAGAAGCCTCCGACAATGAGCTCCGCAGCCATGCCGTACACCGGCGGAGATATTAAGAGATCCGGAGAACTCGGAAAAATGTTCGACCTTCATGCGGAGAAATCAAGAAAATCCGGCCCTCTCGGCAGTGCTCCTTCAAGAACTGCATCATTCGGCGCTGCTAATTCCAATTCTGGTTCTCTTTCCAAACAGAAAACCAATTCTGGGCCATTAAACAAACATGGCGATCCGAGTAAAAGGTCGTCGGGCCCTCAATCCGCCGCAGTCCCTCCTGTGCTCCCTACAACAGGGCTCATTACGTCCGGCCCGCTTAATTCATCCGGAGCCCCAAGAAAAGTATCCGGCTCACTAGACTCGACTAATTCAGTGAAGCTCCATTCTACCACTTTGGCGCATAACCAGGCCGTTACCAAACTCATCCAGGATGATAGTTATTCCTTCAAAAGGAGCTTTCCAAAGCCGATACTGTGGTTGGTGGTTCTACTGTTTGTGATGGGACTCATCGCCGGAGGGTTCATTCTCGGTACGGTTCACAATGCGCTTCTTCTTATTGTGGTTGTGGTCTTATTTGGGGCAGTTTCTGCACTTTTTATTTGGAATAGTTGCTCTGGAAAGAAAGCGCCAATCAGGTTTATTAATCGCTATCCTGATGCTGAGCTTCGAACTGCAAAAGATGGCCAGTATGTAAAGGTTTCCGGGGTAAGTGTTGCATTTGGAATTGTTGCCGCTTTGTTGCTTAATGCCTCGCCATTGTCATTTGGATGACTTTCTCATTTAAATTCACTTGAAACAGGGTTAGAAATGCTATTTTTACATCGAAAGTCTATGGATGACGGTTTCCTTTTTCTTTTAGGTTTTGGAACTATATTTACTAGATTTTTTTTTTTTTTTCTTCTGACCTATGATATTAGGTGCCACTGTTAAGTTGGTGCTGACATAGTTAAGCTTCTCACAGGTTGTTACATGTGGAAATTTCCCCCTCGAGTCTTCGTATCAAAGGGTTCCGAGATGTGTTTATACTTCTACGAGCTTATATGAATACAGGGGTTGGAACTCAAAGGCTTCAAATCCCAAGCATCGTCGGTTTACATGGGGACTAAGAGCCATGGAGGTAAACATTGTCTTATTTCCTTAGTTTATTGAAAAAAAGAAGAAGAAGAAAACTTGTAACATTTTATTCAAGACTGAAGAAAATCACAAATTTAATTAAATTTCTATTATCATTGTATCAGTTCATTCATGTTATTGTTTGCTTGAATATTACATTACATTTATTCAAGGATAAAATGCACCATGGAGTTACAATGTTGTTGGGGGGTTTCCGTTGGTTCCCAGCAGAAAAAATTGTTATCATACCATTTTTCATTAATTCCTGGACTAAATTGGATGGAGATGAGCACATAATCACCCTATGAGAAGTCCAAAAGACACTTGTGCGATATTAGATGATGTTTATGTAAATATTTCTGTCCAATTTGCTGGAGGAACTGAAATGGATGGGTTGGGTTAGGTTAGGTCGGAACTCTCTAACAATAGTAACAATTAAAAACAAAAAAAAATGTTGGGGATCAGATTGCAATTTCCATTTATTTGCCATTATATTCTTGTTTGTGGTCATAACTCTTTTATGTTTATCTTGAACTTTGGCAGAGACATGTGGTTGACTTTTACATCTCCGACTTCCAATCTGGCTTAAGAGCTTTGGTAAAAACAGGTTATGGGGCTAAAGTCACTCCCTATGTCGATGAATCTATCGTTGTTGACATAAACCCGGAAAACAAAGACAAGTCTCCTGAATTCATGAGGTGGCTGCGGGAGAGGAATCTTCCTAGTGATGGTCGCTTGATGCGCCTGAGAGAAGGGTAAGAATTATATTCCTGTTTTCAGTGCCTATTAGGACTAGTTTCTAAAACTGCTTCTCTATGCAAACGAAAATGTTTGGATTTTTCGCTGTGGCAGGTTCCAGTTTTAAGATTCTGCTTCTGCTCTAGCAGGAAGCCAATATGATGATTTTGTTGGGAAAAGACCTTAGTACTTCTTTGAACTGCTCTACTTCGACAACACCTTTCCAAAAGCTGTAGCATCTGATATTATGAGCATCTCCACCTAATCTGAATATACAAGCTATACCATAATTGCTTTATTAAATTTCCTCCTTTAGTTGCCTTTTCTGCATGGAGAACACGGCAAGCACTAACACAACTTGAATTACATGATAAATTTTCAATTTCAAGCCAAAAAAAAGAAAAAAAAAATCAATTCATCTTAAAGAAGCCAACAACCATTTTATAATTAGGAGGCGGTCTCCTTGACTGTGTTACAATGTATATATATATATATTTTTTTTTTCCATTTTCAGGTACATTAAAGAGGGGAGCACAGTTAGTGTAATGGGGGTCGTGCGAAGGAACGAAAATGTGTTGATGATAGTTCCTCCACCTGAGCCTCTCTCCACAGGGTGCCAATGGGCTGAGTGTATCCTTCCCGCGAGCCTCGAAGGGATAATATTGAGATCTGAAGACACTTCGAAGATCGATGTCGTACCAGTATAAACATATACATGGCAATAGCAGTTGATGTTGAAAATGCTGGTTAAGCTTTCTCAAATATGGTTCTTGGTTCTTGGCATTAAAAATGTGTGGAATTATATGTGGTGATTATATACTGAGGTTTTGATTGTATAGTCCTATTTGTCTTTTTTTTCTTTTTCAATACTTTTGTTTATTAATATTCGATACTATTGTAACAAAGGATGTGTTTTAATCACTATAATAGAGGGGATGGTGTGTTACAAAGAAAAGTACATTGAGATTGTGAGTATGTATATGAAAATTGTTTTGAGTTATTTGGAGTTATTATTTTGAATAAATTTGCTTTAATTGGTTTGTTTAAGCATATATTAAGGGGACATTTTCGCAAAGCATGATATGATGTGATTAGGAAATTGCGAGAAGGTTAACTAAATGTATTGTTGGGTTCCAGGAAAAATAATTTCCTTTTCTCTTATTTGTAATCTTATTCCATTTTTTTATCTTTTTGCGACTTTTGGATCCAAATTTTTTTTATGGAGAAGAAAACTCTGCACCTCTTGCAATGAATTTATACACACACACACAAAAAAAACAAAAAAAAATCTAGTGACCCAAAGGTGTAAAAATGGAAAAAGAAAGAATATGGAAAACACAAATATAAATAAAAAAAAGGTTGATTTTCTATGCAAAATGGCCTTTTTATGATCTTGTGACACTTAACCCTTTTTTTTTTAATCATTCAACTCTGCACGTTGAATGAGAAATGATTCCATTCTAGAAGTTAGGTAAGGTCACGTTGCTAATCATTAATTTATTTCAAACAAATTAGTAAATGATTTGTTTATTTCTAACGGCTATCACGTTTAATAGAAAAAATATATATTTAAGAATTAAAAATAAGACTACAAATAACACAAATTATAACTACATCAAAATGTCGTAGTAGTTGTGTATCCTTTGTGGACAACAATGAATAGGTTGTTTTTTTTATCTTTTTTTTTTTAACTTAATGTTTGAGTCCTCACTCTTTCAGAGCTGTTCTTTTGAGCATAAAACAAATTTAGTGAGATACAAAAAAGAGGAATCATGAATTATGAAATCATTAAATCAATGCTTTTAAATTCTTTGGAGAAATAATAGAGTATAAATATATATAGGTTGGACTAATATACTAAATTACTAATTTTGCTAGCTAATAGGAAAATGGATCTCATTTTTTGTTATTATTTTACATCTATGTGTATTCAAATTTGATAGTTTATTTAAAATTTTATTGGAGCTATTATATTGAAACAGTATAAAGTGTGATAGTTCTTTAAAATTGAGAATTAAGAGGGGTTGTATCTACGATCCCTCATCCAATGGCCTTAGCGTTTACCAACTCTTTTTAAACTTTTAGTCATAATAATTAAAAAAGTTAACAAAATTTATAGAAAAAGAATGATCTTTGGATGACCAAAATTGTAAGGCTAAATTACATAAAATCCTCCCGATACCCGCTTTTTTATTTTTCCCCCTGTCATTCAAAACCTACATTTTGCCTCCTTAAAAAATGAAAAATATTCACAAGGGGGTACGGTGTGACAAAATGACCAAAATGCCCTCATCTTCTTCATCTCCTCCTCCCCAATCTTGCTCATCCCGCATCCCGCACCCTCGCCCGCGCCTCCCTTGATCCCAACTCCGACTTCTTGCAAGGGCGAGGCGGCGGCCGAGGGCATATGTGTGGGTATGAATGAGGGTTTCAGGAGTATTTTGGGTATAAAAATCAGATATAAACGGAACCCTAACGGAACACTGACGGCGGGGGGCGAAGTGAACATTTTTTATTTTTTAAGGGGGCAAAATGTAGATTTTTAAATGACAGGAAAAAAAAAGTGAAAAAACGGGTATTAATATGGGAGTTTTCTGTAATTTAGCCAAATTGTAAAATTATAATGTAATCCTAGGATTGCTCTAGAATATTCTTGTTGTTGGATGGTAGGTGCATGGGCGTGGCCCTCAACCTACCAGTTGGTATGGTAGGTGTGGTTTCCATGTCAACAGCCTAATTGGTTGACATAATTGCACAAGAAGCTACAAATTAGTTTGAGAGAGAGAGAGAGAGAGAGAGAGAGAGAGAGAGAGAGAGAGAGACTATTGGTGTAGGTACTACTATATGGAAACCATCTCTTTTTTCTCTATTTATTTAAGTAAATGATAGCAAAGTAAGGAGAAGGACATAGCAACATCAAATTGAAAAACAATTGTAGGGAAAATTTGATCTATTTTGGCACCAGCACGACTTTATTGAGGAGCTTCGCAATGAGTTGTTGTTGAAATAGTTTAGTCAGCGGTGTTATATATTCGTCCTGCATATGAGTATTAAAGTTCTATTTCGATCTAAACGTTTTTCTTCCGAATCTGTACAATGTATCAGACGAGCACAACTTTATTGAGGAGCTCCTCGACGAGTTCTTGTTGAGACAATGCTTACGAATATTAAAGAGCTATTCCAATCTAGAAGTTTTTTCATTCGAATCTAAACACCGTTATTGGACGAACACGGCTTTGTTGAGAAGCTCCTCAATGAGTTCTCATTGAGACAATTTGATGAGCTGTGTGATCAACCCTCATCTAGATTATTGGTCAAATAATTACAAGACATAAACATACTGATAAATATAAATATTAAAATATTATTATTTAACAGTTTAAGTTATTGGAGAATAACGGTTGCTTCATATTCTTTAACATAATATTCTCTTTGCTTCGTTTAATTTTTATCCCACTTAATTCAGCCCCACGCCTTGGGCAGCTTAAACTATTATAAAAATTGTTTCACTTAATTTAACACATATAATATATTCTATGAACCAATAATTTTGTCTTAAGGAACATATTATTTATAAAATTATTCTTACCTTTGGCATCCTATGGCATAACATTTTAAGAAAGCAATAATCTGTGAAACAATCGTTGTACTCTAAAAGCTTAAAGCTGATAGAAAACGGTGTTTAAATCCCCCTCACGGCTCGAGACTTTTTGTAGACCCATGACGTGGACTTGAATTAAATAAAAGAAAATTAATAATATTAGGAGTTTGACATTACTCGAACTCAGGACCTCCTACTTTGATACCATATGAAACAACTGTTGTACTGTAAAAACTTAAGCTGGTAGAAAATGATGTTTAAATATTTTTATATTTAACATATTCATGGTGCTAATGAAAGAAAAACATTGGCATCTTTTTTGTATTATATTTCCATGTTTCTTTAACATTTTTTGCTTTTCTCACTATGCATCTTTGACATTCCTAAACAGGTTACTGTGAACCTGCCAACCAATAGACAGAATTTTCATAATCATAATAATAATAATAATAATGAAAAAAAGCCAAAATGTCACAATAAATCCATCTGTATTAAAATTAAAACTTCAAAGAAACTTAGCAGCAATTCATGGGAATATAGAGACTGGGAAAGGTTTGTATATCTCCTTTCAATTTTTATATAATTATACCACTCTCTATACTATCTCACTGTCCCAAAATAAAAATCTTGGTATTGCAGTCCCTTCTCTTCAATTGGATCAATCTACCTTCTTTTATTTGTAATTTAATGTAGACGCGTCACCGATTACGTTATGTTATCCTTCTTTCAGACTCCAATTTGTCTGAATCTTTGACTCACATTCTTTTTTATTATACTTAATAATTAGCCAAGATTGATTACATTTTTTTATTTTTTTTTCAGGTCAAAGATGCTGCAACAGTTTCTGTTCAGAAACAAAGAACATTTCAGCAACTTCTGCAACTTCTGTTAGCTGTTTCTGAGATAAAATTCAAGCAGAAGATGAATCATAAGTTGTGCTCAAGATGCTCACCTTGGCCTGTAGTTGCTGTTTTCGCGGTGAGCGCGGTCGTGTTCAGCTCCTTCGCGGGTTCGTTTCTTTACCAGGGGATTTGCAGCAGCAGCAGCACCGAAGTGGAGTTCGAAGAAAGCGTCAGAGCGCCATTAACAGGACCCGAGTATCCCCCGATCTTCGCTTATTGGATTACTGGCACCCGAGGCGAGCACCGGAGAATTCTGCGGCTGCTGAAAGCAGTGTACCATCCCAGAAACCAGTACCTTCTGCAGCTAGATGCAGGATCGACGACTTACGAGAGGGTAAGGCTCGCGCATTTAGTAAGATCGGAGAGAGTGTTTCGAGCTTTCGGGAATGTTCATGTGATGGGCAGAGCTTATCCGATCGACAGAAGCGGTCCGTCGTCAGTTTCTGCAATGCTTCATGCAGCTGCTGTTCTGCTGAAGATTGGCGCCGCCTGGGACTGGTTCATAAGATTGAGTGCTTCGGATTATCCCCTCGTAACGCAGGATGGTTAATCACTTACTTTTTTCTCTGCTTCTTAACCACTCACTTTTTTTTTATACTAATGGAGTGTTTCTGGTGCAGATCTTTTACATGTATTCTCTTCTTTGCCGCGAGATTTGAACTTCATTGAACATGCAATGAGCCCTGAAAACAAAATGTAAGGAACAATTAGTGAATAGTGGTTCCTTAAACTTTGATCAAATTGTTTATTAAACACATAATTGTTTATGCAGGAACCAACAAAATATTCAGAATGTAATTGTAGACCCAAGTCTTTATGAGAACAAAAGATCTCAGCTCTTCTACTCCTCGGAGTCGCGAACAACACCTGATGCTTTCGAGATATTCACCGGTAAGGACATGCCATATCTTAGTTGAATTAATCATCATTTGCATGTGACGCCCCAACTTCCCAGGGGGTCACCCATCCTAGGACTACTCCCGTCCTAGCACGCTTAACTCTCTCAACCTCTTCGGCCTATCCACCACCGAAAATGCTTAAGCCGGGTTGAGAGTTTAGCCCTATTATATCTCATATATAGGACTAATCTGGGGTCTCACAATCTCCCCCCCTTTAAGCCCTGACGTCCTCGTCAGGTTCAGACTCACAAGTACCAGGCGATGTAAGACGTCTCGCTAGCCTGTCATTCAGACCCGGCTCAGCCGAGACCCATCTCACACTTCCGGCTGGTAATTGGCTCTGATACCAACTGTGACGCCCCAACTTCCCAGGGGGTCACCCATCCTAGGACTACTCCCGTCCTAGCACGCTTAACTCTCTCAACCTCTTCGGCCTATCCACCACCGAAAATGCTTAAGCCGGGTTGAGAGTTTAGCCCTATTATATCTCATATATAGGACTAATCTGGGGTCTCACATTGCATTCACTTTAGTTCTCAATCACTAAATTTAAGAATTTCGCGCACCGAAACTATTAGATCATGTTTCATTGCAGTCTCTGTCAAATCCAGTTTGTGGAAATAACTGAGATCTCAGACACTTAGTAGTCATGTCCATTTCTTCATAATGAGAAAAGGCGTCGGTATCACGCGAACATGTTCTTGATGGAAAGATTGAGGAGCAAAAAAATGCTTAACAATCAAAGATTGAGGGCTGAATAAAATTTGACAACGAGTTCACGACCAATTAACCGTCAAAGAGTCGACTTTTATCGACATACTTCGGATAGAATGTCAACATCTCCAGGAAAGCTAGATCCATCTCAATATACTAAGTTGACATGAATACATGTTCTGCATTTAGTAGTTTATCTATTTGTCAGAGAAGTAAAATAAAAGCCTCTAATTGCATGTAATTTGAAATTCCGCGAAATGCGACAGGATCCCCCTGGATGATACTAAGCAGATCATTGATGGAACATTGTGTGTTTTCATGGGATAACCTACCAAGGAAACTGCTCTTATACTTCACCAATGTGATTCATCCAATGGAATCCTACTTCCAAACAGTAGTACTCAACTCCCGGAGATTCCGAAACACCACAATCAACAACAATTTGTGGTACACTCTCGGGGAGCGGCCTTCGGTCGCAGAACCCATCAGTCTCAATCAATCACATTATGCAGCAATGATGAACAGTGGAGCAGCATTTGGTACTTGGTTCAGAGAAAATGATGCACTGCTTCAGAAGATCGACGATGACGTACTCGAAAGACCGTCGAGCGGAGTTGTTCCAGGAAAATGGTGCGCGGGTTTCGCAGATGATCAGAAGATAGAAGATTCGAATGATCGGTGCTCGAGTTGGAGCGATATTGATACGGTCGAACGAGGACCGTCGGGGCAAAAGTTGGAGAATTTCGTTTCGGAACTTGTCTCTGAAAACATACTGTAATCAAAATAGAGTAATTGAACCGTTTAAGGTTCCGAAAGCTTGTATGTAAATGTATAATCTAGCTTGTATGTAAATGTATAATCTCATTGGTTAGGTTAGATTGTAGGTATGTGTAATCAAGTGTAAAAGATTCGAGAAAAGTATTAATGGCTACAATAGGTTGATCAAAACAAGTTTACTTTCGTGCTGATGTGTGGACCGAAAGAAGTGTGAATAAAGCTCTGATACTACAGCAGTTAGAGGTATTTTATTATTTCTTCTTTAGTAGGGTTTTATCTCTTAAAGTCAAAAGTAAGGTACTTCTGTATTTATATTATCTACTTTAATACGTAATATTGTTCTTTAAGGTCCGGAATTCAAGCTTCTGTTAGTGCCGTAAAGTAGTAAAGGAGATTTGAGCTCAAAGTTATATAGTTGTGAGGTGGTAAACGATTCCACGGGCTTTAACAACTTGGGTCATATATGAGGGTGTGATATGGGCCGTGCCATGTCGAGCCACAGGCCGCCAAACCGTAGCCCAGCATCTCTCACGCCCACGGTGCATGTCGTGCTGTGCCGAACTGAAGGCTGGCTGAAGTGCAACCAAACATAACCGACAACGGTGATGGCTGGACCTGCCCCGGCCTGTTTTACATCCCTAGGCATATATCAACTTATTACAATACTTTCATTGTTATTGTATAATAAAAATATGAAATTGTCCTTTTTTCGGGGAGAAAATGTTGAGAGAAAGATAGCATGCTACCTGCTTCGTTTATTTTTTTAAAAAATAAACTTAGCTGAAAATGTGAAATAACTAGGCTTCGAATTTAGGACCTCATGTATCAACCATCAAGTCCTTTATTACTTGCGCTAGGGACGGTCAGTAAATGTTCCAAGTGTTGGATCCATAAACGTAACATGTCGGTCAAGTCAAATTTTGTACCCTCCTCCATTCTCTCAGGTTGAAGGAGTCAAAAGAATCCACTCATCCCACCCAAATTTTGACACGTAAGTAAAGTTTTGGACCCTTTTGCATTTTCTCTGGTTGTTAAACTAAGTCAAAGGATCCACTCACCCCACCCAAATTTTGCCACCTAAATATAGAGCCTTATGTGACTAAATGTGACCCACATCTTATGCACCACAACACTCCAAACAAGTGGTTGGACTAAAAACCCATTTGAAGTGAAATTGTCAAAGAATTTCCAACCTCCCTCTCTCTCTCTCTCTCTAAAGAGGCTCTCATATTGTTGATTATTGTGGGTGAAACACAGCTCACCACAAGATCAGTTTAGACTAGCGAGACGAGTCTCACATCGCCTGATACTTGCGATTCTGAGCCTGACGACGACGTCAGGACTTAAAGGAGGAGAGAATGTGAGACCCCAGATAATCCTATATATAAGATATAATAAGAGTAAAACTTTCAACCCGGCTTAAGCATTTTGGGCGGTGACTAGACCCAAGAGATTAAAAGAATTAAACGTGCTAGGACGGGAGTAGTACTGGGATGAGTGACCCCTGAGAATTTCTCTTTTTTATGTTTTGAACCCTCAAAGAACCACTAATTAAGAACCCTCCAACAACAAGTTGTTGGTACTTACTAGCAAAGCTTCAAATGTTTTAACCATCAAATGCGTGACCCAAATTTTCGTATTCTCTTTATACTATTACTATATCTTTTCATCAACTTATGCAAAATGACAAAATTACGCAAACAATAAAAGCGCATAGCGAATTATTGAAAATTCTCACATGTCATATATCCAAGCACCTTATAGTCTAAAAAATAAAGCATTTAATGGTACATAACATAAGTATAAACTACTCATCATCATGCAAACCATTTGGTGCACAAAAAAAGAAAAAAAGAAAAAAAGAAAAAAAGAAAAAAAGAAAACAAACAACTTGTACAATACAATCACTCACTCATATCAAAGTCCATATTTGATTCCTCAGTGTCCCACCTCATATAGAGTTTCATCATAGCTTGAACATTGAGACTCTAAAAAAAGAAAAAGAATAAAAAAACATTCTCTGCTAAAAGTTAGAGAAAGATAACCACCAAGAGAAAATGACTGAGAAACCCCCCAAACTCCAGGCCAGTTTGAAATAGGTCCTTAAACTTTAATATTATCCAATTGACACCTCTCATACCTTGCTAATTTTTTTTTCTTTTCATATCAGTAATTTTAGTTAGTTAAATTAAAGATATAATTAAATTTAACAGCTACAATAATCTTGTTTGCTAAAAGTTAACTAGAGTAGAGCTATTCATAAAATCCCTAATAAACTTACTTTACTACACTCGCTCGAATTAGAACTCTAAAAAAAAAAAAAATTACATTCTAGGGGTGTCAATAAAGTTGAGGGACCTATTTCAAAATGTACTATAGTTAAGGATGCCTCCGTACACTTCTCGATCCGGTCCGGTTCGATCCGGTTCGGCCCCTACGCGCACTCGGCCCATCCCTCCTTCTCGACCGGTCCGGTTCTCCTCCGCCGAGCGCGGCGGAGCGCGGCGGAGCTCCGCGGCGGCTCCGGCGCTCTCCGCGGCCGCACGCGGCGGCTCCGCGTCGCCGGCGCGATCCGGCGCCTCCGCCGCGGCGGAGGCGCGGCCGCGGACTCGGCGGCGGAGACGCAGGAGCTCTCGGCGGAGAGGGAGCGGGAGCAGCACGCGGCGGCGGAGGCGGCGGCGACGGCGGCGACGGCGGAGGGGCCGGAGACGAGGACGCCGGGGAGGAGGGAGGCGCAGGCGAAGCACGCGGCGCGGCGGAGGTGGCGCGCGGCGAGGAAGTTGGCGCCGTGCACGGCGGCGTCGCAGCCCCAGCAGAGGAACGCCGCGTCCGGGTCGCAGTACACCGCCGCGCTCCCCCCGCAGAGAGCGCACCGCTTCCCCATCCCCAACCTCCTACAAAACCCTAAAAGAGAGAAACCCTAAAAAGGAAACCCTAGAAACCGTACTACGATCTTAGATGGAAAGGACGGGGAGAGGGAGAGGGATAGGGTGATGAGAGATAACGGCCTAAAAATTCGACGAGAGATTAGCGGTTTTCAGAAAACCGCGAACGGTTTTTGAGAAAACCGGGAGCGGTTTTTTAGAAACCGTGGAAGGAGTAGCGAGAAGGGTGTTGGAAACGAAGACCCGTTCGATCCAAATAAGGGTATACATATATACCTATATATATAGAGTTTAATTTGAAGGTAAAATTGCACAAAGACCCTTTACCTATATATATTTTTGAAAACTCCCCCTAAACTTCTTTTTAAACTAAAGGATAAACTTCAAATACCACCCCTTTGGTTTAAAATGTATCACTTTAGTACTTGTGGTTTCATTTTCTCTTTCCGTCAGCACCTCTGTTAGCTCTCTGTTAAATCATATACAAAAAACTTCAAATACCCCATCTATGGTTTATTGAATATTTACTTTAGTATACTGTGGTTTACCGAATTTTTACTTTAGTACCCTGTGATTTTAACTTTGTCACTGATTTAACGAAAAAAATTAACGTAGAAAATAACGGAAAGAAAAAAAATAAAACTATAAGATACTAAAATGATACATTTTAAAACATAGGGTACTAAAATGAGAAAGCACGAAACCACAGGAATGGTATTTGAAGTTTTTTTTAAATTAAAATTCGCTTAGCTTCTGATTATTTTAGATTTATTTGATTTTGTCAGATAAATCAAAATTTTATCAATTTAGTATTAGCAAATAAATTTAGTATTAGCTACTAAATTTATTTGTCCAAATCTAAAAAAAATAAAATAGAAGTTAAAATGAGTAGAAAAATTTTGGGGATCAATCTCGAAAAGCTTATAGTTGATGTGGTGTCCATACATTTTTAATCTTTAATTTAATTATTATATTTAGGTGGTTATGAGAAAAGTATTAATTAATTAAAAAATAATAAAGAGTGGTGGGGGAGAGAGAGGATGTGGAAGGGCTCTCCCAAGTCTCCTTGTCCACAAAACCTCGTCCCACTCGAAATTGCTAATATTATTTTTATTTTTAAATCTCTTTTTCTAATTTTGAATTTTTATTGTTAGCTTAGGTCCTCTTATTTTGGTTTTGATTATTATTATTATTATTATGCATATATTTTATCATCTAAGTGTTGGTTCTCTTATTTTATTTTGGTATGAAAATATTTACTACACGAGAATTTTGAATCTACTCTCTCACAGAATGATAGAATTTTAAAATTTTAATTTTACGACCAAAATTTTTACTTTGTTTGCGTTTGAGCCGGTGAACGGTATTTTGACATCTAAGTTAAATTTAATAAATTACTTTGATAAATTTATAGTTGCGAGAATTGCATAAAGTAAACTAACTATATCTATATTCAAATTTTAAAGTAAAAATGCCGTTGGCTGATTCAAATCAAACAAATTGAAAGGTTGATTAGTAAAAAGAAGAAATTTCTAGTTTATTTTCAATTTTTTTTTGGTTGAATTTTTTTTCCTTGGAAAATGAGAATATTTACTATGCGGGGATTGAACCCACTGCCTTACAGAATGAAAGCATTTCAGAATAATTAAAATGTATAAAATTTATCTAAATTATGAATCATTTTGACTTAGTTATCCAACATTTCAAAATTTAAATTTTTTTAATCAAAATTTTCAATTTGTTTGCGTTTGAGTCAGTGAACAGCACTTTGACTTCAAAGTTAAAGTTAATAAACTAACTAAATTTGTGTTCAAATTTTTAAACTTAAAATATTATTGACTGACTCAAATCAAACAAATTGAAAAGTTGGATAGTATAATCAAAATTTTAAAAAATTGGACAACCAATTCAAACAGGTCCGCGGGTGAATTCTGTATGTTTTTACCTTTTAGAATTAACTCTAAAATCATATTTAATCAAAAAATTGATTTGTTAGGAAATAAATTCGGAAATATATATCCATAATATTATTTCTAATATAGGATGATGCGTTGATAAATGATTAATACGGTAGTCAAACCAGATTGGGTAAAGGTGACGTGACAATAAAATTAGCGGCATTAATTACGGAAGATAATACTTACGTTATCTGATTATATTATATATATAATTAAGCGGTGGGCACCTAAATCAACGAATATATTATTTTTTTATTATAAGAAAAATCATACATTATAAAACTTTATGTAAACTAAATATTAAATAATTCAATTGCAACTATGATATAATTAAAAATGACCAGTGTTGTATTTTAAATTTTTTTTTTAAAAAAAAGGGACCCACGTAATTAAAGGAGTTTAGAAGCGTTATTAGCCACAACATGAAGAGAAAATATCTCCACCGTACGCGTCACCACCGCACCGAACCTTAGAATGAGACCAACGCATAAACTATTAACACGTGGCGCGTCATTACGGCTCCTCGAGTGAAATGACCAAAATACCCGCGACACTAGCGGTTGGTTTTCGATCGAACGAGGGCAAAATAGTCACTTCATAAATACGCGATGAATAGTACCGGGGAATTGAAGCGAGTCGAGTCAACGGGGGCCACACGTTTTGGCGCGAACGAGGTGCGTGCGACGCGTACGCGCGCCCCACTCGTCCGACGCATTGGGGCCGCAGGATGGCGCCACGTGTACGAAAGAGAAGAAACTTAGGTGTTTGATATGCACGTGTGCCACGTGTACGGCTGTGGACGAGCCACGACGTCCCAAAGTAAACGGTATCCAATATGTTAATAAATGGTAAATTTTTAAAATTTAATTTGATAAATATAATTAATAATATTCGAGAATTTATGTGTAAAAAATTTTCTGTGTATTATGAAAAAAAATGGGTTTTGAAATTTATTATTATTTTGCCATGTAGAGTTTAAAATGCCATAAAATGTATCCATCGAAATATATTGCAAATTTTTGAGATATTCATAATAGAAATTTTAAAAATTTAGTGCATTCAATGTATTTATATGCTCAGCGCATGCAATAATTTTTTTTTTTTCCCCCCCTTTGTTTGGAGCAATGTCTCAAAGTTTTAATGAGTGGATCATAGATCACAAAATTTTTTATAGATGAATTCAAGAAAAAGAGAGGAAAAAACTATGCCTAAAAAAGAATATCACTTTTAAAACAAATAAATGAAATTAATTTATGCATTAGAGAAAAGATTTTTTTTTTTTTTGAAAGTGACTGCTTCTTCCTATTCCCAACACAAATTAGGAATCCATCTTAATTAGCTATAATTTGAATGAATAAAAAAAAAAGAAAAGACAAAATAAAGCTTAAAAATGTGGCAATGCTAATGCAACATATGTATGTACTAACCCTAATTAACAAGAGCCACAAAGTTGGGTCCAATAATTAAAATCTAGTGTTTAGCAGCAGTGGCATATTGGCCACATGGCGCACAAAAAAACACATATAAACACCATGTGAGTTTTGCTACAGTAGGACAAGGCACTTTTAGGCCACATATGTGATTGCTTGCTTGTTACACCCCATCATCACAATCATCATGATCATCATCATCCACATACTATTTTCTATGAGCTTGTCACATTATTCTTCTTTTTTTCCTTTTTTTTTCTTATGAGTAGGTAATATTAAGAGGCAAGCACAGCCATGAATTGTCCCTCATGAGATCTCATGGCTTTAGAGACATGAGCACATGATGACTCATTTTCCTTTGTTTCCTTTGTGTTAAATGATTGGAATTGATCTCTCTCTCTCTCTCTCTTTCTATCTCTCTCTAGATTAAATAGCACTGATAGGGAAAGTTATGTTATTACATGGTAGATATGTGAGACACTGATCATTCCCAGCGCAAGTGACAAAAATTTTGATGATTGATATTCGAGATCCTAAATTCGAGATATAGTTAGTACACAATTCAAATTAAGTTCATTTATAAAAAAAAATGAATGAAGTAAATATCATGCTACCTTTCTCTCAGCAAACACTATTATATGTGAGAGTAATCAAAATATGTGAATTCCTAGCAAAGTTGCCACCCTGCAGAGTCTTTACTGTTTGTGTGTGTGAGAGAGAGAGAGAGAGAGAGAGAGAGAGAGAGGAAAAAGGACAGACTGATCATGATCACCAACATGTCCATGTACCAAATAAGAACTAATAAAGGAATCAACACACGGACCGTCCCTAGTGCAAGTGACAAAAGGCTTGGTGGTTGGTACCCGAGGTCCCGAGTTCGAATCCTAGTTGATTCACATTTCTAGCTAAGTTTATTTTTTAAAAAAATAAATGAAGCGGGTAGCGTGCTACCTTTCTCTCTCAAAAAAGAAAAAAAGAAAAATAAAGGAATCAACACAAAGATGGCTGATGCCTTTGGACTCATTACAGGAACTATTGGGGCAAATTTCAAACATACACAGAGGCCTGTGATAATTGCTTCATCTTATGAAAGTGGTAGTTAGTAGCCTCACACCAGAAATTCCAGAGCAAGCATCTCAATCATGAAAGCCAAATGATACTTCAACAACACTCCAACCTATCATCAATAGAAACAAGGAATCAAAACTCAAATTTTCTTCTTATTTTCCTCATACTTTTTTTGAGGGGTAGAGAAGTGATTACCTCAAGAACCTTTGAAATCCAAACAAGTGGCTCACAACAAAACCATATACAGAAAGATGAACACAAGCACTTGGACAATAACAAATTACAGAATCTGAACCATCCTCCAACCAACGGCAACCACTCCGTCCCTTCCTCTTTGCTGGCAAATTAAGATGCACATAGATTAGTCGTTGTGGTCGATTTGAAACGACTATTTTTCTCATCAATAAGATCACATTAGCCTCAATCTATCCCTATGCAGTCGCACGTGCGTTGCTAGTATGATAACTCAAGGAGAATTAATTGGAATGAGAAGCAGCCTTCTTTCCAAGAATTTTCAATGCATAAAAGAAGACAGAAAGAGAGAGATCCAATTCAGACACATCTCACCCCTCTCACTCATCCTCTCTGTACAGTGCACACTAACCCAAATGATGATACAACATGTTATTACCATCCCCAATAGTCCACCGAATAAATTTGGTGCCTATAAAGCTCTAATCTAGCCTAAAATTTTAAACCACAAATGTTTCCTATAATCTCTTCAAGCTCTTCTTCCTCGCGTCCATCTTCTTCTTATCCATCTGGATTTTCGCAGCAGCTAACCCTTCCTTCTTTTGCACCGCTGATGCCCCACTAGCAGCCTCGGAAGAAGGAACAATAATGGCGTTTTCGTCCTGAGAGTTCATAACTGATCCTTTGGAGGCCGCTGGGGAAGTAATTGGGGTAGCAACCTGAGGCAATTTGCCGCTAAGAACCGTGTTCGTTTGGTCCACATTAAGCACTGTGGTGGACTCGGAAATTGCTCCAGTCTTCGGCTTTATGCGAGGTTTGAGAGCATGTATTCCAGTATACAACCTGCCATAATGAGTGACAAAATGAACCATGAAGTATAGGATTGAGAGATAACTTATGAAAGGCTTGCTACGTGGTACATGCAATAAGAAGGCAAACCAAATAAATATGCACTATCATCTCAGATTCTCAATCTTGGCTATAACCTAAAAACTACTATGGTCAAAATTAGTAGTACTACTAAATATTTTTGAAAGGTTAGATTTGTTAAGATTATTTCAGTGTTGTTTCTTATCATATCAAAAACTTTTATGCAGCACAGGATCAAAACTACTCCAAAATCCTCTCAGTTCTGTTAGTTTGTGGGTTGAACTCCCCGCTATGGATACTTAGTGGATTAACTTTCCTTCCATCATCTCTTCTATAATTGCGACATGCATGGACTGTCTTAATCCTGGCATGCACATTAGTGAAAGTGTTAAGATCATTCCTCGGTCATTTCTTGTCGGATGGACCTTTTAGATAACAAGATTAACAAAAGAACGACTCACATCAAGTGTTTATGTGTTTTTGTGTGAGGGCACGTGGTTTTTTTTGGCCGGGGGCGGGGAGGGGTTGGGGGGAGGGGTGTGGTTGGGGGTGGTGGGAGGAGAGAGAGAGAGAGAGGAGCTGACCTAGCATGCCTTGCATACTCCTCGTAGTTTTCGAGCAACATCTTACCAGCCTGCTCATTGAGCGCGGATTCTGGGAAAGGTTCGATCAGTAGGCATCTGATCACCTATCAGTCATGAGACCATTCTACATATTAGGTAAAGGTAAATATGCAGAAAAAGAGTTGGTCAAAACCATATAACAGTTAACTTCAACTTGATTGCACAGTCTATCACTTCAGCCAAAATAAAAATCTCCACATTTAATTGTTGAGCGCTGTATAAAAAAGTTCTTTAAAAAAAAAACACAATCAAAACTGACAACAAGGATATGGCATTCATGCCATCCTAAACTTACAAGCAAAACATGTCGCAGGCCATGACTTGGATTCCAGTCCTTTTTCAATGTGTTGACGCAGATCTCACCATTAGCCGCAATGTTTGGGTGGAATATTTTTGTCATAAAGTAACCTAGTCAACCATAGAAGAAAAGTGTTAATAAAAATTTAGTCTCTGAAGCTTGACCCAGATTTCAATTCATTCTTAGAGATTCAAATGTAAAATTTTAGTCATTTTGACCCCAATCTCAATTTTATCCCTAACAGTTTCATTAACAAAGCAAAGTCTAATCATGACGTGAACATGACAACCTTTTTAGATGATAAATAAAAGGAGTTCATTGTTATGCAAACAAATTCACAGATTAAATTGTTATATTTAAGAATTAAGACTACCAAGGACAAAATTGAAATAAATATGAAATTCCAAGAATCAAATTGTAATTAACTGTAAAAGGATAGACAACACTAAAAGGCAAGAAGATCTCGAGCAGCTCAATTTCCAGTGACAAGAGTTTTAAGATAAAACCTTTTGGAGGAGACTGGGGAAAATCACGAGACAACAACAGCTTCATGCGGAATATGCCATTCTCATAGGGAGTCCCAGCTGCATAGAAAGCAGTCCTTTTCTGAAGCAACTAACGGTACGGAAAAAAAATGATCTTATGACCGTTGTCTTACCAGGACCCTCAATATCAGCATAAATGGTAGAGAAGTCGTCACCATTAACGACCACTTTTATCCCTTCTGGAGGTGTCTCGTCGAGATTCTTAAGTTCCTTAGCGAGTTGTCTGATAACATTAGGCGGAAGATTCTCATTGGTCGCCTTCAGTAAGAGATAAATGCGTCAGCGAAAGAGTGATAAGCAACTCCATTCAATTGTACACTTAAGTTTGCTGAATGTACAGAAACTGAAATCTCTGTATAGATTACCATGGCAACGACAATGATCACTCGCTTATCGTGCCTCCTCTTGGTATTAAAAAAGCCCAGAAAAGCTCGATCTCTTTATCTTAATGATCGTTCAAGAGTAAATACAATTGTGAATCTCCACGCAAACCCGTGTAACCCTGCATATGTAATCCTTAACTTGTTATTTATAAGTCAAAATAAGAATCTATGCCGATATTGATGAGTGAAAATAATGACAGCAACAACCAACACAAAAAGCGTAAAGTTTTTCTTTTTTTCCTCCCCAAAAGTAACATGTTATTCGTAAAGAAAGAAAGATGAACCACTTTCACAAAGTATTTCCAATTCCCTCTCATAAAGAAAGGAAAATCCGTACATTTTACACTCTTCAACGTAGATTATGTAATGAAGATAATATAACATGCCAATTGCTCAAATTTTTTAATTAGACTCAAATTTTGATGCCCTAATATTTCAGAGAGGTAGCAACCCACACCAACATATCATGTACTTAACCTAATCAATCAAACCACTAGAGAAAACTACAAGTGCATGCAATACATTACAACCTAAGAATCCATTACCAATCCGTCACAAGCAAGAAACCCTAACCTATACCTTTCAAGTAAAGAACAAATCTTAGGTTACAAGCACAGCGAATGCAATGCACAGAGTCACACAATAAACCCTAAAATTGCGATCGCGCTCCGAATGATCGACAAAGAGATTGCTTGCGAAATATGAACAAATCAAAGTGGATTGCGTAGTAAAAGAACCCCAAAATTTCACCCGAATGATTTGCCCCAAACGGTTAAGAGACGAATCCTCCTCAAATTACACATTGAATTAGACGAGTCGAAGGAGAGAGAGAGAGACGGGGAATTCGATCGAAACAACGAATAGGAGAGAGGGGAGAGAGAAAGGGGGCGATTCCTCACCTGATATCTCGAGCTCGAGCTCCTTCGATCGTGTATAGAGAGAGAGAGAGAGAGAGAGAGAGCAATGATTGAAGTGGAGATTGGAGGGGATGAGAAGGGGGGAGAGAGAGAGAGAGAGAGAGAGTGAGATGACGTGGCACGCGAGGAGGCGCGACGTATTTGTAGCGGTGCGAGCCAAGTGAACACCGGATCTTGGAGCGACGTTTTGACTAAAATGCCCCTGCATTACTAAATTGTCCGAGTGCGTATCTGCATTGTGCTTATGAGATGTGTTACTGCAGATGGGCGGCAGGGTGGGTGGGGGTAGGATCGTAAAAATGGACGAATTGACGAAATTGCCCCTAGGATCGGACCGTTGACGGTCGGGATTTAGACGTGGTTCGGAGGCGGGACCCAGAACGACTGGGTATCTAAATTTAAAAGTTTAATATGGTTAGATTTTAAGTTATCTAAAAGTGCCACGCATAAAATGTAATGAGGTTTGAGAATTCATTATTAAAACATCAATATTAATTGCCAACTTTAGGAAAAAAAAAAAATTTTATTTGATTTATAGAAAATAGATCTCCAAAGTTACAGATATAATTTATGAGTAAAATGCCCCGATGTGTACGGTGTCAAAAGTACAGGAACAAAATTGCAATACCAGGCTAGTACAGGGCCCCACCCATACATTCTTTACCATGGAAGAGAAAATCATGACAAACAGAATTAGACCATGAAGTCCCAGTTTGTTAACACTTTCTTATTCTGTTCTCATTTCCTCCACTTGAAACTGTACAGGTTAGTATATATATACACTATACCGGTATACAGTTAGTAGAGATATCAACGGCGCAAAGATGTTCCTTATGTACACAGGTAAAGGAGAACAAATGAAGATGTAACAGATCTGTACAGTACTTCATGAGGATGCATGAATAGATGGCAAGAAGCGTCAATATTCGCTCTTCATTTAACTCCATTTTTATACGAGCAGGAGAGAAATACACTGCAGGAGAGAATGCTCTGCATCGAGTTGCTCGTCAGGCACAACTGGCCATCACTGGCCAGATAGTGTAAATGGAGACTTTGTTACCTCCCTATCGATCCATGAAATTGAAATCAGTGGCCAGATACGCATATGAAGGTAAGGTAGTAGTGCGGTTAACTTGCGGAATTGTTTGAGGAGCATTTCTCAGCGGGCGAGACTGCATTGCTGCAATTAAGAAACAAAATCCACTCTAACGTCCCAAAGGTTTCTCAAGAAGATAATTCTGATAATCCAAAGCAGAAAGGGAAAAAAAGGAAAAGAAGAAGATGAGATGAAAATACTTTGAATTTTCTTGAGGATGCTCATCCTGGCTTGCTTTATATAGCAGGCCTAATAAAACTTCCCGATGATCCTGCACCATATGATCTTTAATAGACGAACGAGTATCCAAGACCTTCGTGCAACCTTCCAAATTGCAACGATACGACAAAATATTGTCCCCGCTTCTTATTTCTTGGATATACTGATTGAGATCTACAGAAGCCGCTGCAGGGCCTCTTACTTCTTGGATGTGCTGATTGAGATTGCCAGAAGTCGCATCAGCATTAACTTCCACTTCTTCTGTTTTTACTTCACGATGGTCATTACTTTTCTGGAAAAATGCCAGATTTGTGCAGATTATGTAAGGGTGTGCAAAATAAAATGTTAGACTACGAAAGCAACATGAAAAACAGTTTACGCTTAATTTGCTTCCAGCCTTTTGCCACTCAATTCTTTTTTCCGTAAATGAGCAACAAATTGAATTCTCTCGATAACATTTTGGTTTCTAGCCAAGTGAATTGGTTCTAAACCATGCCAAAAATTTTATCCAATATAGAATTTCCTATATCTAATATGGTTTTGGTATTGAAAACATTGATCTGCTACTGAACCAAAGCAAAACTGTGCTGTGAACAAAAATGCCATCTGCCACTCTGACATTTGGACTTTCAATATACATATTGCAGTAATATGCCTTACGGATTTCTATAGTATATAATGAGAGATAACATATCAGCAGTGACCGAAACAATCCGAGTTAACTAACTTTGGGATCTGAGTTGTGCAAGTTTATTCTCCGATGGCATAATTGCAGTTAGACATTCTCAGAAACCAAGAATTCAGTTTCTATTCAAAAATCTCACTAAAAATTGAACCGAACCAAGAGTCGATACCCTAAATCTGTTTGCTTTAAGAGAAATGTTTACATGAGAAAATCATCATCGACTATAAGTTTAACATACCGGTGAAGGTTGCACATCATCATTGCGAAGACCAACAGGAGCATCTGGATCTCTGCAAAGAAGATATCGTAGTATTCACTTATATATATATATATATATATATATATAGAGAGAGAGAGAGAGAGAGAGAGAGAGAGAGAGAGAAGCTAGAATACTACAATAGTAAAAGAATTAGTGTTTACTACCCACTTTTTAGTCCTTGGATGCTTTGGGTTTAGTGGGGGTAGATGAAATAGTATTTGACCCAAGGGCTAAATGTTTAATAGTAAACACTATTCATCTACTATCAATAGTAGCATAGATGGACTCACAGACACACACACACACACACACACACACATATATATATATATATATATATATATATATATGTATGTATGTATTATGGAGCTAGAATACTTTTAGAAGTATATACTTCTAAGTTTTGGGCCCAAAAGTTAGTAGTAGACACTTCTAAAGTGTTATATATATGTATAGAGAGAGAGAGAGAGTAGGGCTTCTGTACTCATAAGTCGTTTTCGATGATAGAACTTTTGAATCGATGATCCACACTATTAATATGATCTAGAACATTTAAAACTACTAGAAGACAAATTTCGTAATTTTTTGAAATAATAATAGAATCCATCAAGCGGATATAAAATGATCGGTTAAAATTGAATAACCTCCTAAAAATAGAGGATCGGATTTTTTTCAATTTAAGGTCGTAGTTATTAATCTTTATCTAGATAGTGAATAGAATTTTCTATCATAAATTCAACTGATTCCGATTATTTTACGTCATTAAACTAGCAAGCATCTCATATCGGCCGTTAGGAATTGTCAATTTTGAAATCTTTGCTCGTAAGGTAAATAATATTGAAAAATTATAAAATTTGATTTCTAGAAGTTTCAAATGCTCTATCATATTTAACGATATGGATCGTTAATTCGGGAGCTCTATCATCAAAGACAACTTACGCTACGAAGGCGATCATACTCATAAGAGTATAGTAGCTGGAAAATATATCTCGTCTATCCTAAGTGTGGAAAGCAAAAAGAAAACAATGGTATCAAAGAAAACAAAAAGAAAACAATCGTATCAAAGAAAGCAAAAAGAAAACAATGGTATCCTAAGTCTGGAAAGCTAAAAGAAAACAATGGTATAAAAAAAAACAATGGTATCAAAGAAAACAATGGTATCAAAGAAAGCAAAAAGAAAACAATGGTATCCTAAGTCTGGAAAGCAAAAAGAAAACAATGGTATGAAAGAATATTACCTTACATAGTTTTCATAGTACAATTGACCTTCCAGTTGTTTTTTCAGCGATGTCACAAGTAGAAGGTGCCTAGTCCTAAGATGCTCACGGATGGATTCAACGCTGTTGAAAGGTCTCGAGCAAATATTAACTCCACAACCATATATTAAACCCATGCTCTTGTCCTCCACTTTCACAACATAACGATCGAGAGCCTTGTCAACGGCTGCCTCAATATCTTTAATTGCAGCCCTACGTTCCAAAGGATCTTCACCCTTCAATCTTAGCTGCCAAAACAAGCGGAGTTTCTCCTCCCAGCCGTCCTCCTCATAGCTGGGCTGACAATCTTCTGGCATACTGGTAAACGCAACATCTTCCTCAGATTCCCGCATGCCATAGTAAACTACACCATGTACACACCACAGATACGCTAACAGCTTATCAAAGAGCTTGGATCCTTCTAGTCTTTTCACAACTGGGTGAGTAACACTGTTCTTTGCCCACAGAATGTTGTTAACGATGCCTTTTTCAGTGTCAAGCTTAAGAGCAAGTGCCTGAGTTTGTGCTATGTCTAATAGGAGTCGTCGAGTTTCCAATGATGGTTCAGCACTGGATTCACCCTCCAGTGTCACTGACGATGAACCAATCCACTCTAAGGTTCTGCACCCGCATGTTAAATATTGAAAGAAATTAGGAGCTCAAATGTGAATTAAAGCCACTAAAACTTCAGTCTAATTGGATGTATCTTACCTTTCTGTTGCTGGTGTTGTGTTCTCCAATTCGAGAAAAAATTCTGTTGCTGAAGTCCTTGCACGCCGTTTCTTCCTGGAACGAGTTGATGCAATCCTTTAAGGTATGTCAATTGTTGCAGTTCAGTGCTTTCTGGATGTTGAGTATGCTCACCTTTCTATCAAGGCTATCAGATTAGAAGGATGATACTTGTTTCTCAGCCTATACCAAATTGCAGATTTATTAATTGCAAAGAAATAGGCATGCATATCATAGCAAATGTTACATATCGCATTCCTTTTTTTCCTAGTTTCTTTCAAAAGTAAATGAAAAATTCTAAAAAGATAAAAATCATATACCACTCCTCTGTCTTGTGGGCCTCAAAGTAAGCCTTTTTCTGAGATTCAATGTATAGCGAATACCTAGAAAACCAGAATAAAACTCAAATTAGCATTATAAAGCCAAGGGTTTATTTGATATTGTCGCTGTTTTTGTTTTTATAAACACACATTCTATGAAATGGAGTGTGGGGGTGGATTGTGGAGTGCTTGCAGTCTATACAGTTTGCAGATTTGTTTGGCAACAGAAAACAAAAACATAGTAGCGACTCTTGGCATTTGGCGAGGATGGATTGCACGTTAGCCAACAATGAAAAGAGTAGGGAAGTCCACCAGTTGGCACACTGAATCATATAAAATTTAGTTTATAGAAACAAAAAAATTGACAACAGTACCCAAACAGGGCCTAAGCTTGCCAGACACAATTCTATATGTAAGGAAACAGATCGTGAAAAAGTACCTCCTTATTGCATCATTTGGCAATATATCATCTTCAAGCTCTTGAACAAAATGCTTGAATGACTTCAACTCCTCCCTGAAATTTCATTCTAACATCATGCTAATCAAGAGATGAATATGAAAAGCGAACTGCAAAGAGTTGACTAGATAGCTAAAGTCAAACAAGCCATTATATAGTCTGCATCAGAGAATTCTATTAAGTCATGCACAACGGTGGCAGAAGAACTGAAAATGGAACCCGAGGCTTGCTGCTTGCAGCATGCTTCTTGGTTGTTTGTTTTATATCCGTAATTTGCTCTTTACATTGGTAATGTTCTTGAGGTAAAAAAATTTATACAAACATTTGACTTAGGGTGAAGTAAGCGGCTTTCAAGGTTCTATTGACGACCCATTAATCACTCAAAAAGCACGTATCCAAATTTTCATCAGAAACATAATCTATAAACAACAGACACTATTTTGTTCTTGGAGAAATAGAAATAAAGCATAGATAAATCTTCTTTTATTCTTGAATGGAACAAGATCTGAAATAGATTTAAATTACATATTAGCAGTTTTCATTGAATGAAAGATCTCAAAGAGCAAACCTGCGGGGGACCGGGCCATCAACACTATCTTCTCCGTCATCGTCGTCGTCATCATCTTCTTCTTTTTCTTTTTCTTCTTCTTCGTCTTCTTCTTCTTCTTCTTCTTCTTCTTCTTCTAAAAAGTCAGAATAACTAAACTGAAATCTCGTGTTGTAATCACAAAAGAAAATTTCCCATGCCTCCCATGCCGCACAACTTATCACCAAATAACTTGTTCGCCATCAAAACTGGCCTTTGGTGTCTTCTTGACAAAGATATTAAAAACGAAATAGAAAGTAACACAGGACCGTCTATTTAGCACACAGGTAAGTTACAAGAACTAAATTCATAGGTAACACCTGTATACATTCTAACTTGACAACTAGATCTTTTTGAACCAAATGGGACTACTAATAAGATTTCTTTCAAAGGACATTACAAAAAGAACTTTTTATACCAAATAATCTGAGTTGCCCCAATTTTCTTCAAAGCACTAACGATGAAGCACCTATTATCAATTTATAGAAACCAATAAATAGAAACCAACGAATCAGGGAAATCACATGTAAGAAAACGCACCAGAAGCATGAACGCCCTCTTGTAGGCGCATATAATAATCCTCAGTGCTGCAAGAAATCACCATTAAAGAAACCCTAGATCTTATACACAAATCGATCAGGGGAACAGGACCCTAATCCGTGGCAACAAGAGATCGCCGGCACAAACAAGATCGTTTTCCTTCGATAACCTGTCTAGACTTAGGCGTCGGCGTTTGGAGCCAGTGCGCGACTCCGATTGCTGCGCCGGATCTCCTTCGCCCGGTCGTTCTTGAGCTCCGCCGTGAGGATCTGATTGAGCCATTCAGATCGAAGGCGGGTGGAAACCCTAGAGATGGAGAGATGGATCGAGGTCGGAAACCCTAGAAATGGGGGAGAGGGGAGAAGGGTTTCAGAAACCCTAGAGTAGGGGATTTGGAAGCGATTGAGAGAGAGAGAGAGAGAGAGAGAGAGAGAGAGAGAGCGCGCCAAAGATTTGGGTTTCGTTTGGTTTATATAGGGAGGAAGAGATTGGAGTGACTAATAATAACAAGTAAGTTCAAGGACTAAGATGAAAAAATACATCGCGGGAAGACTATTTTACGTAAGCACCCCTTAACAAGATATTATTTACGGCATAATCCTCTGTGCATTTTTTTATTTGGGATTTTTTTAAAATTTTATTTAAAAAATTAACAAGCTCTCTAACATATTCGCAATTTGCTATTCCATAATTCAACCTTACTCTCCTATATTTTTTCTTGTTTAATTTTTAAATAAAATATAATGTATCTGCACTTTACTACATTATTGCTAAATTTATGAAATATAGCATGCACTTTATTATTCTTTTAACAAAAACTTTTTAAAAACACAAAATAATAATCATAAAGGATGTAGTATTAAATTTCAAAACTCATGGTAGTAAATAGTAATTCTATTTTGAACTATATAATAGCAAAGTAAGTTCAAATATATGACGCCTCGGATCTTAATTAATTAGTTATTAAAAATCAGTTTTTAATTAGTGATTGAGTTTTAGTTTGGTTTTTTAAATTTTGATTATTACATTAGAGACTCAAATTTTGAAAACATTTCGATCTTAATCCAACTATCTACTTCTATCGCCCTGTAATTGTTACTCATTATTTCTTAGTCCTTTTGTCACCTCATTTAATCATAATAACAACAATATTATTAAATTGATTAAGATTTATAAATATATTTTAAGATGCTATTTCTGTAAATTAATAAACCTTTGGGTACGTGGATATAATCTGTACGTTCAGAAATAGTGATTTAGCATGTCACATACGAACAAATTTATCTGAAATATGAAACACTTTGATTTAAAATTTTGAACGCATCGTTTATTTTTACAGATTTTATTAATATAATTCATATAATTTGTAATTATAAATTTTTATTAAAATAAATAATTTGCTAAAATTTGAAGTCAAAATATTGCTGGCTGACATAAATCAATCAAATTGAAAGATTGAATAGTAAAATCAAAATTTTGAAAGGTTATATAGCAGATACTAAATGATCCATAGTTCAATAGTGTCGTAATTTTAAATCATATTTTAATTAAATTTCTACGATCTACAAAATATAATATTATTCTCCTTATGAAAATAAGATAATATATTGTTTTCAAACGACGTCTTATTTTAAGAGCCGTTTGATTGGATGTAATTATAAATACAGTATAATTAAATGTACATGTAATTAAAGATGTAATATTTATAATTATATTTATTTTATTTAATTAAATATTGTAGAAAGAACCGTAGTTGTATGTCATTTGTTCAGTTGTATGCAATTAAAAAAAATATAGTTATAAAATTTTATCAATAAAATATTATCGTTTTATATATAGGACAATAAAATTACTTTTATGTAGTTGGAATTGCAGCCAATTTGAGTGCTATTCGAACTATTGCAGTTGAACTTTCTCATACAGTTTTTACTGCAAAAGTTTAATTTAAATACATCAAATCAAACAATAAATTTAAATCTATATGTAATTTTTTTTTGAGAAAAAAGGTAGCACGCTACCTGCTTCATTCATTCAGGCAATAAATTTAACTACATAGAGTGAGGCAGCAGGGACCTCAAAAGAAGAAAAAAATCAAAAGAAAAAAGATCTAAAAAGAAAAGTAAAAGAAGAGTAATAAAAGATTAAAAACGATTGCAGCATCAAAACAAATACTCAA
This sequence comes from Puya raimondii, assembly GCA_016920855.1. Taxonomy (NCBI): domain Eukaryota; kingdom Viridiplantae; phylum Streptophyta; class Magnoliopsida; order Poales; family Bromeliaceae; genus Puya; species Puya raimondii. The sequence goes on from JABWPP010000050.1 coordinate 217,190,698, forward strand.
AAGGATGGAGATATCACCCAGCTCGACATAGCTCAGCTCATTCCGTTGTCAGTTTCCCAACGCGTTGGGCAGTAAAAGTAGTGTCAGTAGATAGATTTCTAAAAATAACATTATTTCTTTCGCGCCAGATCGTCCAAATCTATATGTAATTACAACTAACTAAGTGAGATTACTTCTTATATAGTTGAAACTACAGTAAATTTGGGTGTAGTTTTAACTACTACAGCTAAGCTTTCTGGGACATCGACTGTAATAATTAAATTCAAATAAATCAAATTAGACATCAAATTTAAATTTATATATAATTATGACTGCAATATAGTTATAAGCTACATGCACCTAAACAGCTTCTAGAAAAAAAGGAGTAAAATTCATTGGATAATGAAATAATTTTATTACCCAAAATGTTAACTGTAGTAATAGTTGGTGGGGGTCCATCACCATAAATTGGACGTGTCCATGTGTAAGACTCACACACAGTGTGGGCCCCACAGCGATACCAAACAAATGCGGTTAAAGCAGTAAAAGCTTTTCTATATGTAACCCCCTCAGGAGTTGGGAGAATTTGGGTGGACCTGTGTACCACGTCAGCAGTAAACCACGCACGGATTTTAATTCCAAAATATATTATCACGCATTCTATTTGTATATTGTTCTTGTATATGTGGCGGGTCTGTTGGTACAATATTTTATTTGGTTATATTATTTAGGCTCCTGATTCATTATTTTTTTACGCTGTAGTAATATAAAAAAATAATAAAAAGTTGGATTAGCGGCTAGACAACAATGAAAAGACTCGCGTGTGCCGGAAAAAAATGTGATAGTTTTCACATTCATTTGGCGAATATGGTTAGATTGTTTTGTGAATGCTTGACGTGAAATATTGATACATCAGATACAATCTTTAAATTGGCTCGTGTTCGCAGATTAAAATACTGCGTGAATTTGCCAACAAAAAATCAACAGTCTATAGAAAACTTTTTTTTCTTCTTTTAATCCTTTCATGAATATTCATTTAAGTCATTATAATTCGTTAAAACTAAATCGATTGACATTAATTCTTATTTCAATTGAATCATTTCATTGGACTTCGTTCAATTTTCGTGACAAATAGTTTATTCAACTCTCGTATCATCTTTAAAAGATGACGAATTAATAATATAGCAACTATAATTCACCATTATATTATTTCTAAACTATTTAAGATTCAACTATCATACTATCTTTAGAAGATACGGTATCTGACTCGTTAGTATTATTTCATTGACGACACCCGTTCTTAAAGATATACGCAATTGCTAAATCGGCTACATACCATATTTTCAAATCTAAATAAAGTTTAAACAAAAAATCCAACTTAAATGAAACTTAAAAATTCACCACTCAATTACAAAATATTTCTGACCCTAGTACAGTAGTACCCTTCTATATAGTCCGGTCCATTAGACCGGTCCACCCAATTTTCACCCTACTCTCTATTTCTCTCTCTCTTACATATATATATATATGCACACATGATGTACACCAACATCCCTCCCCCACACTTGTAAACCTACACAAAGCCAAAAAAACCACCCCACTCCCTAAAAGAAAGAAATTTACAAACAAGGACACTCATGTGCTTCTTCTCCTCCTCCTCGCCCTTGTTCTTCTTGTGCTCTAAGGAGGAGAAGGTGCTGGGCACGGAGAAGGCGCCCGGGAGCTGCCCGTACTGCGGCGGTGCGGTGTCGGCCACCGACGTGGAGCGATCGTATCGCCTCTTCTGCCTCCCCCTCTGCGTCATCACGAAGCGCAAGTACGCGTGCGTCGCGTGCTCTCGGCGTTTGGTTACATATCCTTAGCTCTTCTTTTGAGTTGAGTGGTCTCCTCTTTGGTGCAATGGTTTCCTTTTTTCAGGGTGTAAAATGAAGGTGGTGTGATGCAAAACTTGGTGCTATGATATGGGGTTAAGGTGAAATGATCAAAAGATGGGGGGGTTAAGTGCTAATGGGATTGTGGTAAATAATGTGATAATTACTACTTTGTTAAGGTGTCCTAAATATGGTTTGAAATAACTAATGGTGCACATTCTCTAGAGCATTGTATGATTGAGTTCAGAAATAAAAATTAACCAAATCGTTTTATACTCTGAATTTTTCTGTGTACGGAGTTGTATCGATCCCTCTCGCATTATTATTAGCTTTGAGGTGATTTATGTGTAAAATGCGTCAAATCTTGAGGTTCTTTCTATCATTTTACAACTCATAAAATTTAGTTGAATATCTTTTTTTTTACCTTTTGTTTTTTGTTTTTTTTCTGTATAGGAAAATACTAAGACTATATATATATATTTTTTTTTTTTTGAGAGAGAGGTAGCACGCTACCCGCTTCGTTTATTTTTTTTAGAAATAAATTTAGCTGGAAATGTAAATCAACTAGGATTCGAACTCAGATCCTCGGATACCAACCACCAAGTCCTTTGCCACTTGTGCTAGGGACGATCGGTATACTGAGACTATATATGTTGTTATGGGTACTGACACATTTGGAGTTATCAGCAACAGAACATGGTGGGAGTGACAAAACTTGGAGCCAATAAAAGCATTCATTTTAGGAAACACTAAAATGCTTATTAAAAATAATTTATGAAATATTATTAAATATATTCATAAGTTTATATATTATTCTAAATTATATAATACGAATTGATAAAAAAATTTACATTAAAACAATAATAAGTAAAAGGTTAATTTAAGAATAGTTTTAGCATATAAAATTAATATATTGGTGTAAATTAAGGTGTATCATTCAACTTTCATTGGCTTCAATGTGGTAAATCAACTTGAGCAAAATTCCATAGTTAGAAAATTTTTTACAACATCATTCATTCAAAGTGTTCGAAATTTTCAATGGCAAAATCAAAATTGAAAACTACCATTGATTTACATGCATGACATGAAAATTTTGTTCAAACATTAATTAAATGTGGAATATATATATATAGTACACTTTGTCAAAATAAATGCCTAATAAAAAAAAATGTTGTAGTCTAAGAAACTAGGCTAGGTTACTCCACAAGTGTAAGCATTTAAAGCATGGATATTGACTTATCAAATAAGTAAGTGAAAATAGAAGTAACCTACATATATGGAAAAGAAATTTTAGGTAGAAAAAAGGTTGGGTCAATTTGTAGCACTTGAAAAGGAAACAAAGACCTTTTAACACAAATAAGTAAAAAAACCCTAACAATTGGTTTTTTTTTTTTTGGGCAATAGAGGAAAAAATTTAAAAAAGTGGATTGCGACACATCAGGAAATTATGCAACTAATTTTGATTTTTGCGAGCTTTTTCTGAGTTCGGATAAAGACCTCTCGATTCCTAACCTCTCTAAGAAGTCAGAAGTACGAGATCCTTTTGTGAAAGCGCAAGCAAGGATCAAATTCTCGACCTCAAACCCAGATAGCGACCTAACTTATTTTTAAATAATTTTTAATATCTTGCGGTAAGTAACTAACAAATATTCAATTATTAAATAAAAGGAGATATGCTGTACAAGTTATTCGAGCATCTCGACAAACGTTATTCGCGTGAAAATGATAAGTTGCTTTGTAGAAATCTGTTAAAGTCCCTTTCAGAAAAATTTTCTTTCTTTCACATTCTAATTTCTACTTTGACAATGGAAATTTTTTTTTTTTTTTTTTTTTTTTTTTTTTTTTTTTTTTTGCGTGGTTAAGAAACTTTTGGGGTTGCTGATGTAGCCCTGGTTGTCCAAGATATGAACAACCTTTACTTAAAGCTAAGGAAACAATTATAACATACCTCATTAATGTCTATGTTAAAATTGGATATGTTAATATCATTTATCTTATTAAGTACCCTCTTTTCTTGGTTATCCGAATAATAATTAGACATTTGGCAAACAAAACTCTTAAAAAAAAATTAAAAAATGTACTTTGAAACTTCTGCTTAATCGTAATTTGAAATTTTGAGAGCACTAATGCATAAGTTTCGAACCAATAGAATATTCCGTAGAATTTATTTACCAAATCCTATCACGAGAATTTGAATATTCTTGATTCACCAACCACCTCCTCTTGGTGATGAGTAGGGAGAAAATGTCCTAGAAAAGCTTCATAAAATCATAAATAATTTGGACTAACATAAGACAATGGGTCCATCTAACTGTTCATGGATATATATATATATATATATATATATATATATATATATACACACACACACAGGTTGACACAAAGAGTTGCTTGATGGGTCCATTATGCCTTAGAATATCCTTTTTTTTTAATTTCAATTCCACCGCTTTGAATGAATAAATCTAAATATCATTGTTATAGGTACCTCAACATGACGACCCTCAAGTGCAGTTGATGAGTCAATTTTAAACTAGTTGTTCATGTTTTCGAACCTTGATATATACCTACCTCGCAAGTTATATTTGGCTTCTAGAAAAAATAGTTTTTCTGAAAAATATTTTTCCCAAAATTCATTTAAATGTAGTACTTTTTGTTTTACAAATTTTTTATTTGAAAAAACAAAATTTGTAGAAAAAAATGTTTTCCAGAAAAACTTTTTTTTAGTAGAAATTTTTTTTTCACGCTGGAACCAAACACCTCTGCTAAGATTGCTAATAATAAGGCATAGAGTGGAAATGGATATACAGAGTAAAACAAAACTCCTAATTCAATAAAAATAATTATATATATATATATAGAGCAGGCCCTGTGCTCCTAAGTTCCTAACCACCCATCAAGTTTGATAGGTGATTAGGATGAGAGAGGGAAGAGATATTAAGGAGAAAACTAAGGAGAGGAGAAATTGAGAGTTTTCTCCTCAATATCTCTTTCCTCTCTCATCCTAACCACTCATCAAACTTAGGAGCACATGGACTGCTGTACTCTTAATAGCACAGTAGTCCTTATGAACTTAGGAGCATAAGGACTGCTGTGCTCTTAATAGCACAGTAGTTCTGCTCTCTCTCTCTCTCTCTATATATATATATAAAGGAAAATCTAACTCACACTTAAAAAATCCTTTTGTGGTATTTATGGCATTACTCTTCTATAAATCCAGTGTTTTATTCAGCTTAGTTATTAAAGAATTTGTGCTTTGAAATATCCAATAACCATTTAACTTTGCAAATAACTTGTTGAAAAGCATGCATATCCTTAGCCATCCTTAGCTAGCTTTGTTTGAGAGGGGCTTTTCATTCCATAAATAGGAATAAAAAACTCTTAAGAAGAACTCCAAATTCTAAATAATGGGGAGATTGCTAACAATTAAAGATTAACCTAAAGACAATAAGATTGTGTTTGATAACAGAATAACCAAGAGATAAAGTATTTTATTTCATGTGTTCTGCCAAACATAACTAAATTTTGGAATAAACCGTTAAGAGCTATTCCCCACACTAACCCACACTAAATTTTGGAATAAATCACCGACCGTCCCTAGCGCAAGTGGCAAAGGACTTGATGGTTGGTACCCGAGATTCTGAGTTCGAATCCTAATTGATTCACATTTTCAGCCAAGTTTATTTCTATACGAAATACGAAATACGAAAAAACGAAGCGAGAAGCGTGCTACCTTTCTCTCTCTCAAAAAAAAAGAAGAAGAATAAATCGTTAAAGAGTTATTCCCCACCACCCCCTAGAATAGAGCTATGGCAAAAAGTTCGACACTCCAAATGACAAAAAGTTTCTATCATCCATCCAAGTAGAACATGCGGGGCTTATTTGGTTCACCTGTTTTAGACTCTGAAATCGAAATAAGATTCACTGATTCCGAAAATTATTATTTGCTTTAGAGAAACCTGTTTTAGACTCTGAAATCGAAATAAGATTCACTGATTCCGAAAATTATTATTTGCTTTAGAGGAATCAGATTCCCCGTCCTCTCCTTTCATTACTCTTCTCTTTCTTATTATCAAAATCCTCTCTTGAAATCTTAAATGTCCCTAATTGTTCATTCTGATTTTCATTCTAATAATAAATCAAATATTTATGAATAATTCGTCAGTTCATTTTTCATTCCAATGCAATCTAATTCTATTTTTCATTATTCTTCCAATCATAAACCAAACATGCCCTCATACTAAACACATTATGGATGATTGGAAGCTATTAAGTGGATGTACAAAAAAAAAAAAAACTTCAAATACATACATAAGATGTTCACAAATCATCTAAACCAACCATAGTAACTTGTAAAAAGATATAATTAAGGCCAAATTGCAGAAAAAACCCTACCTATATTAGATTTTGCACTTGACTCCCCAGTCTCCCCTACATAAATAATCAAAGTAACCCACAATATCATTAATGAAATCACAAGTATTTTTCCATAACCCTTGTAACCATCCATTTCATCTTCAGAAAAAAAATCTCTCAGAAGTAAATAAAAATGTTAACAAGGATCCAAATGAAACAAGAGATACAGGAAAACAAAATCTGATTCCCACTAGTAAATGATTTTCAACACATTTTGCTCATTAAAGTTTCTTCGTGAACTCGATTATTCAATCCAAAGAAACCTTTCTACACAGCCACTGATTCTACTTCCACTTTGAGCCCACAATTTATGGTTGTTTTGGTTATACACATAATTTCCATGAATATGCCATCAAGTTTTCTTATAAACAAGCGAACATCGCCGATAAACTAATCTATAAGAGAAAAAATAAACATTAACTTGTTATCATTTAACTAACAATGAAGTAGGAAAACTAAAAAAGATAAAAACTTAAGAGACAATAAGAACATAGAGACAATAAACCTCTTAATTTGCAAAACAACTATTCCATAGCATCATGTCAAAAGGAGCTCTATCACCAAAATGGATACGGAAACAAAATTGGCAACTAAGACTTGTTCAACTCTTGATAAGAATAGTGAAATTGCAAAGCATTCGCGCTACACTTGATTCTTAACGCCAAAATTTCAGAGCATTCAAGGTTCTTCACTTGCTAAGAAAAAAAAAATCTTCCTACCTTAAGAACAGAGATTTAGTGACCATCAAAACTCTAGTTCATCCTTCTAATAAGCTCATTGATGTAATCCTCGCGGTTTCCGGCATCGCCGCCCTCGACGTAATGGTTCCTCTTCTTCTTCAAGCCACCCAACGGTGCTTTGAGTTTGAACGGCCACAGGAAGTTGTTTGCCTCTTTGAAGTGCGACCCAACAGTGATGATCTCGTGAACAAGATCCTCAATGCAAACAATACCACGGTTCCCCAGACCCTACAAATGAACGAAAAATGATCATATAAAACAACCCAATAAAAGTAACAATAAAATTTTTATCTTGATCCCAAAGATAAACCTGTTCGATGATTGAATTATCCGACAAAGGAACCCTCTGCTTGTTCAGCTTTCCGTAGCCCCTCTTGTAGATCAATTCCCTAACACTCTTCAGGTTGGGATACCTGAAACAAGCAATTCCCTAAATGATCGCGATCATAATAATAATATCAAATGAAAACAGCATTTATTAAGTACCCATAAGTCACATAAGGCTCGACCCGGCGCAACATGTTCATCGTAGCCTTGTTTACTTTAAGAAAAACACCATTAAATATCTGCCATGAGAAATGCAAATGCAATATCAGACATGAGCAAAAGAATACGCAGCACTCGCAGCGAAAGAAAAGCAAACTGGTGAAGCAATCCTAATTAAACCAATATACCTGTCTTAGCCGCAACAGCTGCAAGATCTTTCTGGTTTTCGGGTGCATGGCATTGATACTGCATCAAAATTTTGTTAAAAAAAGCCATTAGATGCGACGTTAACTAACACGGCTAATTCTCCTATCCAATTTAGGCCTAGTTCGGCAATGCAACATCAAAAGGCAACTGCTTCGATTCTCTCGAACTCCAAAAAAGCCCGAAAGTATGGAATTTTTTTTTAAAAAAAAGGAAAACCGATTAGATGCAACATAACTAACACGACTGATTCTCCTATCTGATTTAGTCCTAGTTTCGCAATGCAATATCAAAAAGCAACAGCTTTGATTCGCTCAACTCGGAAAAAGCCCGAGAGTACTTTAGAGCTACACGGAAATGGTGGTGGGAACCTCCACTGGAGACGCAATCGACGCAAATTTTATTAAAGCAGTAGCTTTTGGATAACGCATTCCAAAACTAGGCATTTATATAGTGCTTAACTAATATATCTATATCACCAACTTATAATTTTACATGCATTGCACACATAGGATTGAAGCTTCAAAAATCACAAATATATGCAAACAAACATAAGAATTTAAACAGATAATACTACACAAACAGAGAAAAAATTTTAAAAAAAATCAAAGTACTGTACCCTCTTATACGAATGATGAAGAGCAACTTCGCCTCAGGGCTAACATAGAATCCACCCTTCAACCTCGCCTCTCGCTTCAACCGGATCAACTCCTTCTCCTACAAAAACATAAACCATCATCAAATCAAATTCACATCAAAAACCCAATTTTTACACCAAATCACCAAAAAAAGAAGAAGATCTAAACGCTTCACGCTTCGCATCAATACCTGCGATTCGTACTCCTTAGCGTACTGTTGAGCTCGGTTAAAAATGAGCTTCCTCTTCTCCCGCTCCTTCGCCTTCTCCGCATCGTTCGCCTCCTTCTTCGCGAGCGCCCATTGCTCCTCTCGCTTCCTCTTCTTCAGCACCGACTCCGGGACCACCGCTTTCGCCTCCGCCGCCGCGGCCATGGCTCTCCCCTCCCTGAGATCGAATCGAGCACGCAAATCGCATCAAAGAGGGATAAAGCTTCGAATCTTTGGGCTCAGATTGGGATCTGTTGGGGCGATTGAAGTGTTAGGGTTAGGGTTTTGCACCTGGTAGAGATCAGAGTTCGGTGACTAGGGTTTGGATCGGGGAGGAAGGGGACGGCGAGCGACGGGGGTTTTAATGGGGTGTATAGAGGGAACGTAGATTGGAGAATCTAACGGTTGGGCATTTTTCTTTTTGTTCGAGACCTCTCAACTTCTGATTTTTTTTATTTATTTAAGTTTTTATTACTTTTAGGGTGTGTTTGGTTCGATGTAAAATTATGAAAAAAAATTTCGGTGGAAAAAAAATTTTCAGTGGAAAATAAATTTTACGCTCTCTAGCGTTTGGTTTGTAGGAAAGAAAAAAAGTTTTCCGTTACGGTTGTTTGATTGAAAGGAAAAAAAATATAAATAAAAAACTAATATATATATATTTTTATTATATATATTATATATTATTGGTATATAATTATTATCATATTACATATATTAGTATTATAGTTTATATTTATAAATAAAAATATATTTAAAAATATATTATACAATAATTAAATATGTAATAATATAATATATAATAGTATATATTTAATATTTAATAGTATAAAATAAATTATTAGATATTTATAAATAAAATATTATAAATAAGATATTTATATAAAAAATAAAAAAATAAAAAAATTTATATATATAATTATTGTATTATATATATATAAAAAAAAATTTATATATAAAAAAATTTATATATAATGAGTATATATGTACGTTGTTCCATCCATTTGCATTCCAGGAGAAAATTCTTCTGCTTGTTTATAATATTTTTCAGGTACTATAGCAGAATTTATTAAACTTGTGGTACATCCTGTATCTATTAAGGCAGTGGTATCTATGATATGAGTTCCTATTTTTAATTTACAAGTTACTAATATGCTTCTAAGGTGTTGTCCTTGGTTACATATATAACTTTGTTCTATGATTCTATATTTTTCATAGGTTTCTTTTATATTTCTTAATTCTTCTATATTTCCTAAAGTAGATTCTTCTTCTATAGCTATTCTTTTTCATTTATCTATATTATTTTGTTTTTCAATTAAACTAACTCTTGCTTCTAAGGCTATCATTCTTTTTTTCTAAAGTGATGATTTGGTCATCTGAAAATTTGGTTGTTACTATATTAAATGTTATCTTGAATTTTTGTTCTATACATAGCTTACATGCTTCTATGTTACAATGCTTACATTTACATCTCATGTTTCTTGCAGGGTATCCACTACAGTATATACACGGCCTATTATCGAATCCATGTCCTAATTCCCAGTTATGTTGGCATGTCATGGTCATCATTAAAAACAAAATTGTTAGTGTTTTCACAGCCTACTAACTTAAAATGCTAAGTATGACATTTTGTTCTTGTCTAATTGTATAAAATTATCTTTTTCCCTAAAAAATAATATTAAAAAGATATTAAAATATTGGGTAAACTTCAATTTGCTCCCTGACGTTTAACTTATTTTTATTTTGTCACTCTATAAGTCAAAAAATTATACTTAATTATTCTGTGGTCTTATCTCTTATTTACTTAAAAGTTTTACTATCGAATATAATAGCAAAATAAATTTTTTTGATAATCACAGAATAGTTAAGAGTAAATTTTTAAACCGCAGAGTGATATTTATAAGAAAGTGACCTGACATGTCAAGTCGAATTAGAGCGGCGAATCAAAGTTTATAAAGATTAAAGCAAAAAATCTTGCAAAAATTCTCTACAAATCAGGTACACAGAAAATGCCTACACACACAGCGTGTTCCAACTACGGACTCACCGCAAAACATGATGGTTTCGACCAATGGTTCAGATGCATCTAACATTTTAAATGAACGGTTCGATCGCCCATGCGCAGCGCAGGAGTTCCTACTCAGGGTCGACAGAGAATCTACGCCGATGTTCACAATGCAAACATGAATAAAACACTCAATAATACTTACAAGGGCATATGAGCCCATAAAACTAGCCCAATCCAGTAATCTACTAAGTTATGGGCCTCCATGAATCAAAGTTAGGGCCCAAGCTCTCAATTTCGGTCGCGTCAGGGCGTAAAGTCGTGTTCGCGAAACTCACAAACTCGGTACGCATCCTCACGAAAACAATTGATTTTTGTCACCAATGTACCTTAATTTTGCGTCACGTTCCTTCGTACCGTTTCATTAAAGAAGCAAAAAAAAAAAAAAAAAAACTTACGAATTCAAATTATTTAATGAATTCGAAATAATTAAAACTTAAAAAATAAGATACAAAATTGTTGCTATTTCTTATTTATTTTCTCGCCTTTTCTTTTTGGGACTAAAAGTTCTTTTATTATATCGGGCTTGAAATAAGCGCTTATAATCTCTCATTAGTTTCTATTTAGAATTGCGGTGCGATTTGCAGTAAGTGCATTGAAAAAGTAAAATAAAAAATTATTTATTTATTTTTATAAATAATATAATGTTGCGCATGTTGTGCAATGAGTCAGTAAAAATAGAATTCTTACGGACCTAGCAAAAAACAAACAAAATATATTTCTATATATTTTTACGTTGACTTATTTTCGTCTAATAACGTTAGACAGCCCTCAATACCAAATGAGCCGGACTCAGCGCAGGTCGAGCAAAAAAAACGAATATATCTATACAATTTTACATCGACTCATTTTTCTCGAGTAGCGTTGGACAGCCCTCAATACCAAACAAGCTCGACTCAGCTCGAGGCCGCAGGCCTTCTAAGGGCCATATTTTATATTGACTTATGTTGATCCATGAGCCCATTACTACTCTCACACACACTAACATGATTAAACTCAATCTCACATAGGTATCCAAACGGAGCGGATCCGAGGGCGATAGGGCTCTTCTACTTTCCGCGCTATTTCTTTGACGAGTCGGGATGGATTCAGTACAGATTGATTTTTATTCTATTTTTTGCCCCCACTTGCAATCCTATGCAGGGCAGTTCTGGATGGAAACGAGTTTTTCTCATCTCCCGTTTTTTCTTAGCTGTTCGGGACGAATTTAGGATGGATTATTATTATTTTTAAATTTTTGACCTCCATTTACTGCTCCACTTGGGACGAATCGGGGCAGAAGCTCCACCAATCCGGATCCATCTGCATCCTAATCTCACATATAATTACATATCCTAAGTTATAGTGGTCCAACAAATTTTGAAACTCTCTATACTCTTCTTTTTGGTCAACAAAGTTTGACCATGGTCCACAAAAAAGGGAAAAAAAACAAAAAAAAAAGAAAAGAAGAAGAAGAAGAAGAAGAAGAAGAAGAAGAATAAAGTGTATTAAAATAATAAATCAAAAGAAATAGAAAAGTGAAGCAAGAATAAGAATTTGGGAATAATGTTTATGCCACTTTTTGTCTTTATCCTATGCCATTGTGCTTTGCTTAAAGCTTTTAAGCAAAAATTGTGTGGAGACCCCCTCAACTATAGGATATTTTGAAATGGTTCACCCACTTTATTTATTTATTTTTTGGTCAATATCTTCTTAAATTTTGAATTATTAAAATTAAGCAAATTTAGTTAAATAAATTGTGAATTTTATCAAATTCACAGATAATTTCATCGTATTTGATAGCTTTAATCACTTTTTACCAAATAAAGTCAGAATACATTAACAGTTAATAGTCCATAGAGCCATTAAAAAAAAAAAGGTTATTTACCTAATTAGAATAACTCAAATAAAAAAAAAAAAGAAAAAAATATCGGACAAAAAAACTAGAAAAAACTTTAAATACCACCCATGTGGTTTCGCACTTTCTCACTTTAGTATCATGTGGTTTAAAGTGTATCACTTTAGTACCATATGGTTTAAAGTGTATCACTTTAGTACCATGTGATTTTATTTTTCTCATTTTCTTATTCTTTTTGTTAATTTTTTCGTTAAATCAGTGAGAAAGTTAAAAACATAGAGAACTAAAATGAATATTCGATAAATCAGAAGTGGATTATCTAAAGTTTTTTTTATATGATTTAATGAAAAAATTAATAAAAAGAACAAAAAAAAAGAGAAAAATGAAATCACATGATACTAAAGTGATACACTTTAAACCATAGAGCACTAAAGTCAGAAAGTGCGAAATCACATGGGTGGTATTTGAAGTTTTTCCAAAAACTAAGATCGAGGGGCCTATTTCAAAATGATCTACAATTGAGGGGGTTTGAATACATTTTTCAAATATCTTTATCCTTAACCAAATCTCTTTTATGCTCCCATTAAAGCTTGATTATATAATCTATCCATAAATGGCAAGGTGTGGTCAAAGTTGAATTTCTCCTTTCCAAAAAAGGAAACATCCCAAGATATATATAATATTATTTTGATATTATTTTTTAAGCCTGAAGATACTGTGTGTTCTTTTATTTTATTTTAGTTTTAGTATTAAAAAAATGGCCGAGTGGGGACACGTGTCGGCTCCTCAGAGAATCTGGAAGAAGATAACTTGAGAACAAGGATAAGGGTATATATATATATATTATATATGGCCCACATATGCCATGCCACGTGGAACCCAAAATTAAATTTTGATTTTCTTTTTTTAATAAAAAAAAACATTGGTGTAGCTCCATATTTCAGTTTTAGAGTGGTGGATCGAACTAAATAATTTTTTGATTTTACAGTTTTCTGAATCGAATTAATTCAACTATTATTCAAAATCGAAAAACCAACCAAACTAAAAAAAATTTGATTCGATTCGGGCAGTTAATTTGGTTGGTTTGAGCCATTCTAAGTTAGGCCTTGAATTTTTAAAAATAATAACAAATTTTTTTAACAGTTTTTATATAAAATTATAGGTTTATTATTTATAGTATAGCGATTGGAAATAAATAATGGTTGAGTTCTTCTTTTGAAAAAAATAAATAGTACAGTGTAAAAAGTAAAAAACCTTATAAAATACAATATAGTATATTATAATTAAGCCATTTTGGAATATAAAAAGTTATCAAGTTAATTAAATAATAATTGGCTTTGTTTCTTGAAGCAGCAAAATTTTTGGATTATATGACTCCTACATTTGTCACTTAGTAATGCACTTGGGCTTGGAATTTTGCTAACCAAGTTGATGGGCTTAACTTTATCCAATGCTCATAAATACACTTTGCCATTAAGATGAGCTTGAAAATTGAAGTTGAAGTTAATGCATGATATTGCTTAAAATTCTTTGTAAAGCTTAATATGAAATATGCAAAAGAATCTAAGGATCCGAAATAGAATGATGAAAAGATACAGATGCCTGAAAATACTCTTAACACTTTCACTCATATGAACGACAAAAAGCAGGAGAATCATGTTGAACCTAAATTGTCAGGATTCACTTGAAAAAGACTTTGTTTGGATCCACCAAATTATCAGTGCTAACAAACTGGATCATCATATTTTGTTTATAAAGTCAGTTTGTCAACTAGAAGTGTGAGATGGGTCTCACATCGTCTGACATATGGGTCTAAACAGTTCTGTTAGAATGACGTCTCTTGCTAGGGTTTAAACAGTTCACTAGAACTTAGGAAGTTTCAGGCTAGGTTGTTACATTTGGTATCTAAGTAAGTTAGACAGTCGGAAGTGTGAGATAGGGCTCATATCGTCTGATGTTTGGGTCTAAACAGTTCTCTTAGCATGACGTCTAAACGATTCTCTCTTGTTAGGGTTTAAATCAACAGTTCTATTAGAACTGAGGGAGTTTCAGACTATGTCATTATATTTGGTATCTAAGCAAGTTTGATAGTCTAAATAGTTCTCTTAGAATGACGTCTAAATTAATGGTTCTCTCTCGATCGTTAGGGTCTCAACACCTCTCTTGAAACCGAAGGAGTTTAGGAACAACTATAATTCCATGCTACCGATCGACCAAGTCGGTTAGATCTGATAAGAAACAACTCAAAAATAGTCTTGACATAATTATATCCCCCGCTAGGGGAGACATACCAATAATATGATTCGGTTTTCACATCAAACAAAGAATAACACACAAATCAGGCTAATTTTAGAATATTACAATGAAAGAAAAGTCCAATTTGTTATCCAAAAGATTGATCTGATAGAAACAACTAAATATACATATAGTTTTAAAAGGATTACATGCCACTAATTCCACATGCCACACTACACTTTACAACAGTACTACTATACCAGCTATATATGCATTGCCCCGTTCATCGATCACCAACACTTCAAAAAGTAAGCACGAGCTACAGCATGATGCCTCTAAAGCATATGCATGCATGGGTCTCAAATTGCCATAAAAATGCATGTGACTCAAACTAATTAAAAGCCCATGCTTTAGTACTGTAGCAACAAGCAACTAAACACGCAACATGGCCACTGCATGGTGGTGCAGGTTACGTTACGTACACTACATTATTCCTCATTCTCTCTTTAAAGCCTCCCCCTTTTTCTCCTCCAAACCGCGTGGGACATATATAACCCCTTTATGAAGGAAAAGAAAAGAAAATATATATAAAAAAAACCCCTATATTCCGGCTCATTTTAAGCAAAGGTAAATGCTTTGGGTCCCCCAGAATATATAGACGTAAAAGTTTAATCCTAGTCTTAAGCTTGAATTTGTTTGATTAAGCTTCTGGATTAGTCGTGTAGTCGTTTGAGATACCGTGATAATTACGTATGTATGTACGAACTAATCAAAAGTCTCCACATTATGCATGTATATATGCTGATAAATATATATATTAATGCGTTGAATGTCGAAACTCCATAAAAATCTCTTTAATTACGGAAAATGTTATAATCTTTCAACAAGTCCGTTCTTTCAGTTTCAGCCATCAGATTAATTTTTACATCGTAAGAAACTTAAGTTAGAAAAGTATATATAAATTGTTTGGTGGTTTGCATTAATTTCTAAATGGCATATAGTGAAAAATTAAGGGTCTCAAGAGTACGACATTTTTACCTAACATCTCCCTGTCTATGAGATTGCTTCTACCTTTGCCCTAATTAATGACTTGTTAATTAGCCTAAAAAGGACTTTTTTTCTCTCCTAATTAAGCATATATATTGTGCATGATGTGTGCCTTTCTTAAGCGGCAAGAGAAGTCGACATTTCTTTTAGAATTTTCTACTCAAAATGTGATGGAGAATATATCAAAAGACCTTTGTAGAAGAATCTAATGTTGTAGCTAGGTTGAGGTAGCTAGGTGCTTTTCCACAAAATTGCAAGGAAGTTGCCCATGGAGAATGTCGCTTCCAATATTAACCCGACTTATGGGTCATGGGTCGCCGCCTCGTTCAGCCATCAGCTGACCTATCAGAATATAATGCGAAAATTTAATTCGTTGAATGTCGAAGTTGATACGACGATTGTAGCTTAGAATTGAGTCTGGTATCACAGTATTTGGTAAAAAGTTGAGATAGGTGTTTTTATAAAACTGCAAGGAAGTTGCCCGTAGTGAATGTCACGGGTCGCCGCTTCGTCTGGCCATCAGCCGACCCGGCAGGATATAATGCAAAAATTTTATCCATTGAATGTCGAAGTTGATATAATGACTGTTGTTTAGAATTGATCTGATCTCATAGTATTTGGCAAATAAGTAAAGGTAGGTGTTTTTCACAAAATTGCAAGGAAGTTGCCCACGGTGAATGTGACTTCCAATATTAACCTAACTTATGGGTCACGGGTCGCCGCTTCATCCGGCCATCAGTTGATGCATCAGAATATAACGCGAAAGTTTGATTCGTTAAATGTCGAAGTTGATATAATGACCGCAGCTTAGAATTGAGTCTGATATCATGGTAAAGGTAGTTATTTTCACAAATTTGCACGGAAGTTGGCCATAGTGAATGTGACTTCCAATATTAACCCGACTTATGGGTCACGGATGGCCGCTTCGTTTAGCCATCAGCTGATCCATCAGAATATAATGCAGAAATTTAATCCGTTGAATGTCGAGGTTGATATAACGACTGCTGTTTAGAATTGAGTCTGATATCATAGTATATAGCAAATGAGTATAGATAGGTAGGTGTTTTCACAAAATTGCAAGGAAGTCGCCCAGGTGAATGTGACTTCCAATATTAGCCCGACTTATGCGTCACTGGTCGCCGCTTCGTTCGGCCATCAGCTGTGAATATAATGCAAAAATTTTATCCGTTGAATGTCGAAGTTGATATAACGACTGTAGCTTATTAGAATTGAGTCTGCTACGATGATATTTGGCAATATTAATCTTAAACGGCTTTGATATGTAGTAAAACCCTCTCCAGTAATCACACTCATTTACAAAAATGTCCTTGATCATAAATTGAGTATTGGTGGTCCATTCGGTCAAAATATTGTTCGTCACTTACAATTAAATGCTTTGTCCACTCCCGCTTACTTCGAAACGGACGAATGAACAAGAACTATTCAACGCGCATTTTCATTTTCTTGAGATGAATGGTTTAGATTGAGACCTCAAATGTGAATTCATTATCTACTGTTCTTAGCTCGAGATATTTAAAAAAAGAGAGAAGAGATTTTCTCTTATAGTCATAGTTCGTTATTTATTGATTTCACAAGATAAATAGACTCGCTGAATTAGCAAAAAATAATAAAAATAATTTCATTGTGACAAGCTAGGGTTGGAGGAACACATTCTCTCAGCTAAACAGCACTAACGCCTCCCTTTTTTCTTTTTTTTTTTTTTCTTTTTTTTTTTTTCCAACCGTTCACTTTGTTCGAGGCCTTATGCTGCCTCACCCATGTAGCTTAATTCATTTTTCCTATGAATGAAGCGGGTAGCATGCTACCTTTTTCTCAAAAAAAAAAAAAAAAAAAAAAAAAAAAAAACATCAATAAGGTGGTGGTCACACTCTCTATTGAACCGACCAAATTAATCACATCAAACCATCTCCATCCCTTTACACAGTTTCCCAGGGTTTCCTTTTACCTCATTTGACTAATTATACCATATAATTGGGCTACTAAAAATTAGATTAGATTAGCGCGTTTTTAAATTTTACTATCCTGTAATTTAAATATAATAAAATTTTATAAATTAAATAAAAATATATAAAATTTGTCTCAACTATTACCTATTTGGATTTGACTATCTAATTTTTTAAAAAAATTGATTTTAGCTACCACCTGACCTTTTAGTTTTTTTGATTTTATAACTAAGTATTGACTCTTTAACCTCAAAATATAAATGTGTCGTTTATCTTTAGGAATTTAGTTAGTACATTTTATACAGTTTACGTAACTATAAATTCATTAAAGTAATCAATTAGTTTAAATTTTATATTCGAAAAGCCATCAAATTACTTAAATCAAACAAATTAAAAGGTTGGACAGCAGAATCAAAATGGTCTATATATATTCAGGTAATTTTTTTTTTCATTTTTACCTATAAATTAGTCTAAAAATTTATTGTAAGTTGATTGATTGTTATTCGTAAGATCAACCAGATTTTTAGCGCATGGAATATGGTTGGTGAGGAGTTAAACTCGCAACCTCAGAAACTGAAAAAGGGTTTTAAAATGACTCGAATACCCGGTTAATTATCAAAAAAACCGATCTAACAAAAAATGGTGGAGAATTAGGTGTTAGTGATGATGAAATGAAGTGTGAACATAAATGTCACCAAAGAATCAATTAAAGAAATTTAGTGTGAAAGATTCGATATTTTCCAAAAGAAAAAGAAAAAGAAAAACTTTGGGATCATTAGTCAAAAGCTTGTTGCTACTTTATCCATTTGAAGTTGACTCTTTCAGAAACCATGTCCCTGCAGTAAGTTTAATTCCAGTGATAAATTAACGCAAAGTTTTATATTTTGAGAGAAAGATAGCAGACTGCCCGCTTTATTTATTTTTTTAAAATATACTCTGCTAGAAATGTGCAGCAATTAGATGTCGAACTTGAAAGATCACTATTAAATCCTTAGCCAACGGCGTAGATACAGTTAGTAATTATTACTGTAAAGCTTTTAACTTGAGAAAGTTATTTGTTGAATATAAAATATAATAATATTATTACAATATGTGCTAAAGTTTTAGTTGTATCACGCGACATCGTAATTAGAATAGAAGGTTTTGAGTCCTATCACGGTCTTAGTTTTTATTTAATATCGTCTCATTAAATTCAAATCCACATTTAGGATTTATTAAAAAGCCTGGAGCCAAGATGTGAATTAGATATAAAATGTTAAACTATGGTTACTTTATACCTGCTATATTGAATCAAAAGTCAGGAACACAAGTGCTAAATTAAGTGCGCGCGACACTTATATTATATTTGAATCAAAGGTCAGAGACACATGCCCCAAATTAAGTGCACGTGGCACTCAATCCCCAACCTCTTGGTCGGTTCTTGAGAACTTAGCCACCAAAGTATTTTTAGAAGTAACAACTAGCTATTCGAAAAGAAAAAAAATGTTAGAAATTAATTTTTACTATGGCAAGAAGCAAAAAATAAACGTTTGATACTCAGAAAAGCTTTTACTGCAGTAGTAATTAAACTACTGAAGTGATAGAACGGTTTTAAGAAAAGGCCAGTACGTCTGTTCTGACAACTCTACTCAAATTATTATTTCTAATCAACACTTTTGCAGAGCTCGAGTTAATCATGCCAAAACAATATGTATGCCGACAGAGACTATATAGACTATATAGGCTTACGTATTAAACACGTTAGTTGTTGAAAAAGTGACGAATTAAGGGTACTGTTATATTGTGCGTAAAGAAAAATATCAAAGCGTTTGATCCATTGATCTTGTTATAGAAGTGTTGTAGGTGAAGATTCAATTTGGAGATACATATACTTCGATCATTGTTTAAATATTTTAAGTGGGAGTGAAGTTCATCCGCGTCTCTAAACAAAGAAACTTAGCATTTGAAGCTTTTGCCATCAACAATTAGACTCCCACCATTATTTACTTAGCCCGTAGACTGTAACACTCACCGTGTATTCTTAAACAGAAACTAAACCAAACAGATTTAATAGCATTATGCCTGTGCATACGCGCTAGTTGTATGTTACGATCTATGTGCTCTAAAGAGAATTAATATCGATAGTCCTAATAATACCATAAAGTGTGATTTGGTTTGATTTTACAATAAATTAAATAACAATGGGATGAGATTAAACAAATTTCGCCTTTAACTTTTCCACTCTACTTTGTCCATATTATTATAACTAATAATACCCTAAATGGAGAAGGTATGATTCCCGCGCAAGCAATGCGGTGTGGAAACTTCTTTATTATTGACCAAAGTGGAAACTAAAAGGAAAAAAGGGGCTCTCATTCGAGCCAATATAAAAGCATGAGTAGATAGAGAGCAAACTGAGGACGTGTTTGTTTCATCAGATCTCTCGCAAACAAAATTTACATGCATTCTAACGATCTGCGAATACGTGCCCTGCATTTGGTAGCTTGCGGAGATCAGGAAAAGAGAGTATGAGAACAGACATACACAAGAATTTATAAATCTTTTTATTTGCTTTTACGACTCCGAAGAAACAAACAAACCTAAAAAGAGGTAACCACCAACAACCTTTTTTTATATATATTATATATATATTATATGTGAGAACTCTCTAGCAACATGCCCTACACAAATGATCCATGTGTCATCATGTGCTGCATCCATTTATTTATTTATTTATTTATTTATTTCGTAAAGCTATAACTAACTCATGTAATAACCATGACACGTGCCCGATCGGTTATGTGTCATTCTCTTATTGGCTGGTATAAGATATATAACCCTTATTATATGTCTTATTACAATAATACTATTTACATTATTATTAAAGGACCAAACATTCCTCCACGTCGTACGTCCTTTGTGGATTATTAATTAACTATATTATTATTACTAAGCTACTATCAAGGTAGTGTTTGGATAGGGAATACCCAAACACAAATTTCGTACCTGAGAATAGTAGTTCTCGGGTATCTGGAATAAGTTGGTATAATTATTCTCACATATACCTTTATTTTCTATATATAACTACACATTATTTTTCTTATTCCATATTATCTATTCAAACGCTATTTTTTTTATTCCCATGAATAATCCAATTTTCATCCAAACGTTATTTTTCTTATCCACACACGCACTTGTATCCTGAAATAGCTATTTCTTATTTATACCCGAACTAAACGAATGGAGAATTAGATTTGGACACTTTATTTCTCTGTGCAATTTATATATTAAAAATATTTTGGAAACTCTAGTAACTAACTTTCAACTGTGAGTGGAAAATTTTGTCACATACAAACTCCTTAAAAAGATAAAAAAAAATTGGTGAACTTATTACATCTTTTTTTCCATATGGTAAATTACACCAGTAGTTTCCAAACTTTTAGCCAAATTTCACTATAGTCCTCGAACATTTAAGTTTGGTATCCGTCGTCCTGTTTAAATATATATGGTTAATTAGGATAAAATTAAACGTGCGTTAGCTTTTTCTCTATTTAGACATACAAATGAATCAGATAATTAATTTTTCTTTGAGGCAATAACTAAAGTTAAAAATGTTTGAGTTTTAAATTCTCAAATTTAAAAATTTAAGAACCAAAATAAAATTTGACTAAAAGTTCATGTTTTAGTATGCATACACATATAAATGTACTAATTTGTCCTTTTCAATTGGAATTAGTACACACATATAAATGTACTAATTTAGTCCACTTTATTCCAACTCATGTTTTTTATTTAAAAAATGTTACAGTTAATCGATGACTTTAAATATTTTTTGAATTTTTCTACGCGTTATCGTGTTACGAACAAATAATTTAACTATTAATTAGTTGGCAATATAAATCATGCGAGCACGTACTTTCCAACTAAGTCCTTGAAATTCATAAATAAAAGAGGTGTGATTTTTTTTAAAAAAATATTTTCTACGTACAATTAATTAATTGTATAAATGACTTAAATAATGACAAGCCATATGCAAGAGCAAATTTATATATATGATATATAGTTAATATTTATGCATAAACATAGGAATTGGATTAATTCCTAAGGCAAGGTTTGAACTTGAGATAGAATTTTTCGTCATAATTATTTTAAAAAAATTCTTTTGAATCATGATTATACTATGCATAAAAATAGGAATTGGATTAATTCCTAAGTATATATTTCAGAAGAAAATTAAGTTTATGTTAGATTTAACACCAAATGTATAATTATAATAATTGAATAATGATCATATATACTGTGAGGAATAGTTTAATTTAATAGGGATTGGAATTGTTTTTAATTAGTGGGTTATTTCAGAATAATCCGGTTATATCAAAACAAAATATATATCACTCTTTTTTTTTTCTTTTGTGAAACATAATAATTAGAACAAGTTGAGCTATACTTCTTAGAATACAATTTCAATTATTGAAATTGAATGCTTTATTATTATTATCATTATTATTATTATTATTATTATTATTTTAAAGGTGCAACATACATGTTGATTGTATCATTTTGTTTGCTTGGGTTTACATCAAAGTATATTGGGAGCACGTTCAACATGCAAGCAACAATGATGGAATTGTGTGTTAGAAACAATACAAACAATGCATACACACTATTCCTTTTCTTTTCCCTTTCTTTCTTTTCTTTTTTCCTTTTTCTTTTTTTGGTTCTTGATATATAAAACACACAACAAATTTATGCTTAATTCAATTATGAGTAATCAATGGTGATGATAAATGTGGTTGTTAACTAACCACAAAGATTAAATTTAGAGGAAAAAGAAAATTATTTTGTTCATTATTTATTGATTAAATTTGACCGGGTTGGTAGATTATATTTGATTTTGAGTACAATAAATATAACTTTATTAATATACAGGTAAAAACGTGCAGAACTTGTGAGATCCCAGATAGTTCTATACAATAAGATATAATAGGGCTAAAATTTTTAACCTGGCTTAAATATTTTGGACGGTGGCTAGCCCAAGAGGTTAAGAGAGTTAAGCGTACTAGGACGGGAGTAGTTCTAGCTAGGATGAGTGACCCCTTGAAAAGTTGGGACGTCACAGTTGGTATCAGAGCCAATTACCAGCCGGAAGTGTGAGATGAGTCTCGGCTGAGCCAGAATTATACAGCGGGGAGAGCGAGGCTCTCATACTGTTGACTGTTGTGGGTGGAGTGTGGCTCACCACAAGGTCGGTTTAGGCCAGCGAGACGAGTCTCACATCGCCTGGTACTTGTGAGTCTGAGCCTGACGAGGATGTCAGGGCTTAAAAGGGGGGAGAATGTGAGACCTCAGATAGTCCTATATAATAAGATATAATAGGGCTAAAATTATTAACCCGGCTTAAGCATTTTGGGCAGTGCCTAGGCTCAAAAGATTAAGAGAGTTAAGCGTGCTAGGACGGGAGTAGTCCTAGGATGGGTGACCCCCTTGAAAGTTGGGGCGTCACAGAACTTATCTGTACTATGCATAATTTTGAATCGGCTACCCAAACTTTTAAAACTTTGATTTTACTATCCAATTTTTAAATTTGTTTGATTTGAGTCAGTAAACAATACTTTAACTTCAAAATTTATGCTAATTACTTTAGTGAATTTATAGTTGCGAGTTGCATAAAATGTACTAACTAAACCTGTAAAAATAAATAAAATATTCAAATTTTGAAGTCAAACTGTCATTGGCTGACTCAAAACAAACAAGTAGAAAGATTGAATAGTAAAATTAAAATTTTGAAAGGTTCGAAAGCCAAATCAAAATATTCCATAATTCAAATATATTTTGTACGTTTTTACCTAATATAACATTTGTAAAGATACTAAAAAACAATCCTAAACTCCACTAAAATTTCTCTGTGACCTCGGATTCAAGCATACATATAATTGGATGTACACCCATTTATAACCACTTATAACTACTTGTGTTATATAGGACAACAAACTTTATTAATTGTTATAAACGTTACTATTCGAGTGTCCAAAATGTACAAATTATAGTGTTACACTTGCGTGTACATCTATATAATTAGATATATATTTCGCAATGGCATCTTAGATCAATCAATCATAGTCCATCATTTAATTCTCACATGGATGTTATGTTGTCACCATATATAAGTTCATTACACCTACTATGTATAATTGCTACTCAATATTGACGCGTTACAATTCATTATGAATTGAGATTAACACTAAGGCCCCACACTAAGTTTATTATATTTATATAATATATAATAGTATTATAGTTTATGAGTCACATACTTGGGTAGTTTTCTTTTTACTCTAATAGCGTATAATACCGTAGAAGCAATAAAAAATAAGTTGTTCGTTTTAGAATTTTATTTCGGATTTATACTACAAAAAAGAATATTAAATTTTAGTTAGGTACATTTTAAGGGATCTTTAGCATTACCAGTTATTTTTTTTATGTAAAAAAAAAGCATTACTGTTCTTTTATCATTAGATAAAAAACTTCTTTGATAATTTAGATTTGGTGGTGTCACTTGTCAAAAAGAAAGTTTAAATTAATTTGGTGGAAAATAAATTCAAAGTGTACACGACAAATCCCCATTTTTGGTGTAATTACGTGTGTGGACACGTGTAATTAATCATTTAACTACGAAACTATTTTTAATTATTTTTTGGGTGATGATTTGTCGATTTATTTATTACATACATATTATTTTAGATATTTAATTGTGTGGTTGTTTACGTGCCCATGCATACGAATGGTAGGTTGGGTTAAAGGGAAAGCTCTTCACTTTATTCTTAGTTGAAATTTTAATCAACTTTTTTATTATAATATAAAAAGATATATTTAATAGTGATGTTTGATGAAGATCTGTTTGAGTAATATCTTTTTAAAAAACTCTTATATCAAAATTTTTTTTAATGTTTTTGTAAGCCCTCTTTAACACAAAATTAACTCATCTAAGTACGTATGTATATACTAAACCCGAAGCAAAAGACACGAACTCTAAATTTAAACACATAATGCAATTCAGAATCCTCGTCTTTAAGATTAGCATTTGATTAATAGTATTCTAACTTTTTTCAATAATATAATTTTGGAGTTTCTATTTCTTAGTCTCGCAATTTTATTTCTATTTTTGGCTATATATAAAAAAAGTTTTAAACATGCAAACTTATCATATAATTTACTATTTAGGTTTCATTTAAGATTACGGATAGATTAATACGTAAAGATATCACATTCTGTAAATTGCAATTTGATTAGGATATAATTTCTGTTGATCCAGTCTCAAACGATGAAATATATTTTTACATAATTTTGCCTCATTTCTTTTGGTCTAATAGCTTAAATAAGTCGCAATAAAGCCTAGTTGAAATTATGTGGTAGCTAAAAGCATCTATTTTGTACTTTAAAAAGCTAAAAAAAATATAAAGCATTTTCATTTTTTATGTTATAAAATTGTGACTTACATGATTTTCTAGCGTAAGTTGTCAATGTAATTATATAATTTATAAAAAATAAAAATATATTAAAATTATAAATATTTTAAAATATAAATAAATACTTTTAGGGGCTTTTTTTTTGCATTTAGTCCCCTCAAAATTTTTTTCTTACAAATAGCCATAATAAATTTATATTTGCATGAATAATCCTCTTCTTGCCGTGAGCGCGTAAATGTTATTTTTAAGTTGAACACGGTGATTAAATCACCGTATTTTTTTAATATTTTTTTTATCATCCCTAAGTTAAAAAAGAGAGACTAGAGTGTAAATATGAACACGATAATTCAATCATCATGTTTAACTTAAAAATACCGACGTGACGCTTGCGTGGCAAGAAGAGAACTACATATATAAATATAATTTGTTAGGGCCACTTATAATTTTTTTTTTTTTTTTTTTTGAAGAGGCTAAGTGTAAAAAAAAAGCTCTATTTTTAACTTTATATTGTGTGATTAGATTTAAAAATAACTGTAACGAAAAGCAAAAATAAAGACAAATACACATACTATGTCTTAGGGAATGTAACACATGATCACATAGCATGCATTTGTGTGCCCTCGACACGTGTCTAGTGCTTTTTTGCAACTAACTCCCACGCAACCCTTCTTTCGTTCACAGCACACCACGTGTCCCTCTAAAAAACCAACGGTCCTGATGATGCACACCTCTCCCCTTTTTTTTTTTTTTTTTTTTTTTTTTTTTTTTTTCTCGGTGCTTTTGTCGACATATAGCCGTTTATTTTGTCACGTCTCAATAATAATTTGAATATAATAAGTGCACCATTCAAAAAGTAGGAGAGTTTAAATTCGCATATATGCCGTACACTTCCGATCAACTATGTCTTTATTTTTAAATATATTTTTATTTTTATTTTTTAGTAACATCTGTTTCTAATGAAGTATCCAATAAATTTAAAAAATTTGAAAATATCCTGATAGTACAAAAAGAAGGAAAATATATATATATATATTTGTGTACACAAATTATATAAGACTAATCTTAAACTAAAATAGTTTGATACGCAGCAACTTCAATTTAGTTTGATATTTATTTTAATGTGCGCATTTAGTCACGCAATCAACAAATATAATTTTTGTTTTAAATAGATAAAACTATCGATGCTTAAACAACAATTTGGTAAAGTGTTACAATTCTTCGAAAATGTATTTTAAAGTATATAAACTTATGAAAAGTTTATCTCAACGGTCACAAATTTGATTATTTAGTCAAAAAAATTAAAAGATTAAAGATTAGATAGTCGAACCAAGATGGTCCATAGATCAGATAAGTTTATACAGTTTTACCGACAATTAGTACGGTTTGTACAAGACGAGAATCTCTCACACTATTTTTAGAAATAGGTAAATACATTAACTAATATCTTTTTCTTTTTTTCTTTTTTCTTTTTTCTTTTTTTTTTAAAAAAAATCAGTTACTGGGGAAAAACCAAATAAAAGAGAAACCGCTACGAAGCATCCTCTTGAGAACCCGTATCGCCGCAACCCCCAAATCGCCCGGTAACAAGCGCTAAACCCCGATATAGCAGTGTCGCTAATAACGAAGAAGAGGAAGAGCTTCACATACACATATATATATAGAGCTCTAAAGAGAGAGAGAGAGAGAGAGAGCATACGACGACGACGACGACGACGACGAAGCTACGAGAACCCTCTCGATCTCTCTCTTCGCTTCCCCCTCGATTGCCCTTCCTCTCGTAGGTAACCTCTCTCTCTGTCTCGGAGTGGTTTGTGGAGTGTTGGGGATCGACTGAGGGGGGATTGGGCGGGGTAGATCTGGTCGGCGGTGGGGTGTCATCTCTCCTGTGACAGCGCCGGGATGGACTCGCCGTACATCCGCCGCGTCGACGACGACGGCGACGAGTGCAACGGCGGCGGCGGCGGAAGCGGAGGTGGCGGAGGAAGCAGAGGAGGGAGAGGAGGAAGCGGCGAGATGCGGGGATCGGGCGACGCGTTCGACATACCGCCGAAGAACGCCCCGATAGAGCGGCTCAAGCGGTGGAGGGTGAGTTCGGTCGCCTGTTGCGCGTTGATTCGATCCGTTTCTAGATAATGTGTTTGGTGCTCTTGCTTTTTATTTAGGATGGATAAGATTTTCGATGATTTTTAGCATTGTTACAATGGGAATCAGTTGGATAATGATAGTGTAGTGTTTGAATTTGTGTTAGAAGAATTTTGGTTCTCTCCTATTAGGAGAGAAGCTTCGGTTTGGTGAAATATTTTTCTAATTGATTCTAGTTAATGGTAAGTAGCGAGTATTCGTGGGTTGGAAATGCGTAGTTGAAGTAGGAAAAGAGGAATTGATAACAAAGTTAGTCAACCACTTAATTTGGATGCAGTTAGAAAGAGGGTTTGCTGCATTGTTGTTCCGAATCGACTGCCGAAATAGCAGGTTTTTGCAATTTCTAATTGTTTTTGTTTAGCTTGGAGAAATTAGGAGTCTCGATCGATCGAACACTTCTCTGTAATGTCTACAGAAGTATGATTTCGAATATGTCCTTAGACACTGCTGGCCGATTAATATCTCCTGGGATCATAAATCCATAAAGAATCTGATCTTAAGGATTAGAGCAAGCGCTACATACATGTCTGAGATCTTCGTAGTTAATTACTGTTTGACTATCACGCGTTGTCAATTTTCATCCTCTAGTTTTTGCCATTTCATATTTTGTGGGTTCTAGAATTTTGAAGGATTAGCTTTGTATATAATCTTAATGGGCTTTAGTAGTTGTTCTTGCTGGTTGGTACACCAATTGAAACCATTTGTCTTGTTAAGCATTTTTATGATAATTATGTGTTATATGTGGCCCTTTGAGTCTATTATAACTAACGATCGTCTTCCTTTCTATGGTAGCAAGCGGCGCTTGTGCTGAATGCTTCTCGACGGTTTAGATATACCCTCGACTTGAAAAAGGAGGAAGAAAAGGAACAAATTAGGAGAAAGATTCGGGCACATGCTCAAGTCATACGGGTATCTGTTTCATTATAAACTCATTCTGTTCTTTTTTTTCTTCCCCCCCCCCCCCCCCCCCCCCCCCCCCCCCCCCCCCCTTAATATTTAGCTATGCTATCTTTTCCTTTCTTAGGCTGCATTTCTTTTCAAAGAGGCTGGGGAAAGACATGTTTCAGAAACACGGGAGCCACCAGGTACTAAAGTAAACAAGATAGCTATTAATTTTCATGCAATAGTTAAATATTGCATCTTCAACCATGTGTTGCTTGTGATAATCACGTTTATATCATTCATCACCCTTCCATCTTTTTCATTTTTTTCCGGATTAACTTCGTAGGGTGTTTTTTTTCCCCCTCCCCAATCTACTATTAGATTAATCTAGCTGATTCTGTATTTCAGAATATAGAGATTAATTTTGTGCTTACTAGTGCAATTTTTAAGGAATGAATTTATCTTTATGGTAATTTATCAACTCAAAATTAACCCCAGGGGCTGATGCTAATAGGGAAAATGTAAATCATACTATAGAGGGACTTCAATAAATCTGTTAGTTCACTTGACGTCTATAGTAATTTACTTTTCACTTACAATTTAGGCTCATGCAACCTAGGGTGAAATTTCCTCAAGAGATGGAAATAGTCTTAATGAGAGTACCATTTTATCACGATATATGTCTCTATATGGAGGGCAAGCTGCCTTTTGCTGTCTAACTTCTCTAGCATATCTGCTGACAATTAATGCCAAATGATGTTGAATGCAATAAACTTCTTTTTGATAAATGATACAATCTGTCTCCATATGCTTTGTAAGCTATTCTTACATTGCGAATTTAGCAAATTAGGTTTCTTTCTATAGTTATAGAATTTCAATCTGAAGTTTTCAGTATTTCCTGTTAGTTTTTGTTTTTTTTTTGGAGCCGGCCATGAGGTAATACCTTTCCTTTACTTGTGCAGTGGTTACACCTGGTTTTGGAATTGGACAAGAGCAGCTTACCGCAATGACTAGGGATCACAATTATTCTGCTCTACTAGAATATGGAGGGGCAAGTGCCTTCTATTACTGCGACTGTTAGATGAGTTTTAATGCTAACACTTGTTATTTATATGCATAATTTTCCTTGCAGGTGAAAGGGATAGCAAATTTGCTAAAGACCAATTTAGAAAAGGGTATTAGTGGGGATGATGAAGACTTATTGAGTAGACGGAATGCACTTGGGGCTAATAGATATCCTCGTAAGAAAGGACGAAGCTTTTTGGTTTGTTTCTCCCTCTTGCCTGACTGTGGTTATTGATCAGCTTGAAATTTTTTGCTCTTTCCTAACATTTGACTCTCTCTCTTTATACAACAGGTTTTCCTGTGGGAAGCTTGCCAAGATTTAACACTTATCATCCTTATTATAGCTGCGGTTATATCTCTAGTATTAGGCATTAAGACAGAGGTAATGTTCACTTGCTCATCTTTGTGTCGTAGTCTTACGCATTTCTACTATCTAAAATGTGTCTCTGTCCTCTTTTGTTTAGTTTCCAAGTTTGTCTACTGCAAAGACGTATTTGTATCTCTTTGATACTATTTTTCTGCGTTGTTGATTCTCAGCTGCTATCTATGTGATTACTAAATTGTAACACGTTGAAGAGTAAGTGCTCCGAAAGTAGGATTTGCTTATGAAATTATAAGGATGGTCTTTTTTATTTCTGTACTAAATTTCGTGCCCTAGTTTTTTCAGCATTTTCCTGTGCTTTCAATTTTCAAGATTAAATAAATGGATTTACACTATAATTTCTGTCCTTAGTGTACTGATCATGTGTGTTGTCTCTTACAACAGTCCATCAGCTTTACTGTTTATTGCTAGTTATATGTACAAGGACCTTTTTTTGTAACTGTTATACTGTTGTTAATCGTTCTGAGTTACCCAACATATTCTACCTTTCCAATGTAGGGTATTAAAGAAGGATGGTACGATGGTGGTAGCATTGCCTTTGCCGTTTTTCTTGTCATACTTGTTACTGGTATGCTATTGCTTATAAATAATTGTTACAATTTACAAACATGTCATCTAGATCTATTAAGTTATTGAGTTTTCTTTTTGTACAAGCTAACGATTTTACCCTTTGTACTTCGTAATATTTTAGCTGGATTATAGCATGGCATTAACTTAGGTCAGATAATTTAAACCCTGATATGTGCCTATTAAAATATGGTATAAATAAGTCGTCAGAAGAAAGTAATGTTTCTTTTGCTAAGTAAAACAGTTATTTCTGCTGCTGAAGATTGGTTATAAACAAGAATAAAAAAGAACACTAGAATTTACCAAGATTGTGGTTGAGTGGTGATTTCAATATGTATTGAGGTCTTCTGTTTGATAGAGAATAGTATGAGAATCTTGACCTTTGTCAAGAGCCAAAGTCTCTCAATGTTAGCTTTAGTTATATCATGTCATGAGCAGGATGTTAGCTTTAGTTGATGCTGATGTGTAGATTAGAAAATAACTTTTCAAGCAACTTAGTCACATAAAGTGTGCAATTTAGCTAAAATTGTAACAAAGTTTTAGTGATGAACTACGATGGAGTAAAACTTTTTCTGGGAAAAGTTTCACCAATTATCTCAATAAGAAGTTAAATGGACCCATTTCGTCTACATTATTTTTACTTTTTAAAAATATATTCTCGCTAAAATCTAAAAGAGCTTCCTTTTGTGTTCTTTTTATGATTTATTTTTCATTATTCACTGTAGCCTGTTTTTTTCTTCTTTTTTTTTTCCCCTGACAGCTATCAGTGACTATAAGCAATCGCTTCAGTTCCAAAGCCTTAATGAGGAAAAGGAAAACATACATATGGAGGTGTGTTTTATCATATCTGAAAATGTTTCCTAAATCAGTTTGTCCTTTTAGTTTTCCTCTGTGGTCTTAGAAATTTTGATATTCAGGTCATTAGAGGTGGTAGAAGAATCCTGGTCTCAATATTTGATATTGTTGTTGGCGATGTTGTTCCTCTCAAAATCGGCGACCAGGTGGGATTCAAGAAATAATTATATGTTCCTTTAAAATATCATTATGATAGGTTCCTTTGTTAATTTTTTGTATTGAAATGGCTCTGTAAACTGGCGTGTAGGTCCCTGCTGATGGCATCTTAATTAGCGGTCATTCTCTTGCAATTGATGAATCTAGTATGACCGGGGAAAGCAAGATAGTGAGTTTCCTCATTCTATACACCTCTGAGTGTGCACATGTTGATCTACAAATAATTGGTTGCCATGATTTTTTCCAGGTCCATAAGGATCAGAAGTCACCATTCATGATGGCTGGATGCAAAGTTGCTGATGGTTATGGTACCATGCTGGTGAGTTGCTGTCATCTCTCTTTGTGCTTTACCATACAACTTTTCTGGTTAGGTACTATTTGCGATTTGCCTTATGTAATTGTGCCAATAATCTTATTAGCGTTTTTTTAAAAAAAAATTTCTCCCTTTTAGTTGTACTTGTTTGTGTAGATAGAATATACAAATAATATTTGTAAAAATTTTGACATCTTTGTGTGACGGGCTTGTATCCTTTTTTGAATTGTTATTGCATGAAGTTGGCACGTGTGTGCATATAAGAGTTAATTAATTATGTCCAGGTTACTGCTGTTGGAATCAATACTGAATGGGGTTTATTAATGGCCAGTATATCGGAGGATAGCGGTGAAGAAACTCCTTTGCAAGTATGTGCTTCTTTCTGATTTAACCAGTGACTTATCATGCTTATATCCTTCTCTTATGACTTCATTTATTGTCTTTTTGTGGAAAAGGTGCGCTTAAATGGGGTCGCTACTTTCATTGGTATAGTTGGGCTTTCCGTAGCTGGTGCAGTTCTTGTAGTCCTTTTGGCTCGGTAATCATTTATCTTTGTGTGTTTGGCTGAAGGTTTGGTCGTTGTCTGCACATAACAAAATTTTTCTTATTCTTTCAGATACTTTACTGGCCACACGAAGAACCCTGATGGTACTGTTCAATATATAAAAGGACAAACAAATGTGAAGGGTACAATTAATGGAGCAGTAAAAATTTTGACAGTTGCGGTATGTATCCGTTTCTTGGGATTCTGCTTAGTAGATCTACAATTTCCAGTTGTGTAGTATGTTAATAGACAAAAAATTACCAGGTGACTATTGTTGTTGTTGCGGTGCCTGAAGGGCTACCACTGGCTGTCACCTTGACGTAAGTGCTTGTGGTTTCCTTTTCCTTAAAGATTTTGGCGTTCACCTTTTTTCTTTTTCTTTTCTTTTTTTCCCTTTTGAGGGGGACACTTACTATTTCTCTGTTCTTGCTTCAGCCTGGCTTACTCAATGCGAAAAATGATGGCTGACAAGGCTCTGGCACGTATATTTTTGTGACTTACATTGCAAATGTTGCTTGGCATATTTTGGTCACATGACTTTTAAGTGCTTCTGTCTCAGGTACGGCGGCTTTCGGCTTGTGAAACTATGGGGTCAGCTACAACTATTTGCAGTGATAAGACGGGTACTTTGACCTTAAATGAGGTTAGCTGATTTCAGTTAGGTTTTTTGTACTTGTATTGTAATCCTTGGGCATTAGAAATTATCTATTTTTGTTTTCTTTATTACATTTATGTATATTGTTTAATTTTATTGTGATCTTGCCATGTCTCAATTCAATATTTTAGATGACTGTTGTCGAGGCGTATGTTGGTGGGGTGAACATAGAACCTCCAGATAATGTTAAGTTGCTGTCTCCTACCATCTCAACTCTTATACTTGAGGGAATTGCACAAAATACATCGGGCAGCGTATATGAGCCAGAGGTGAGCTGAGGATATCTGTTTGGTTAATCTCTAAAAGGGTTTAGCCAAACTATTTGCTGCATTATAATAGTTAATGTGCTTGTGGCATCAGTTCTGAGATTTTTTTTGCTGTTATCTTGGCTGGAAGTTTTATAATAGCTGATAACCAATATTGGCAACGCATCATTCATCTGCAACTCACTGTTTCATTATCTTCAATTGAACTGTCAAATGCAAAATATTGCACTCAAGTCTTTTAACTCGTCAAATTCCCACAATATTTATTTTTCCCTCATCACTAGTTTGTAAGTATGACGACATGATCCTACTTTGAAAATATACTCAACAGGGTGGTGCTGTTGAAGTGACCGGATCTCCTACTGAAAAGGCCATCCTTTCTTGGGGGGTGAAGGTGCTTTTATTTGTTGACTTGCTGTTTTTATCTCTTTACCATCTATATTTATAATTTTTATGTTGCTCTAATTTCTGCTAATGTTTTGTAGCTTGGGATGAAATTTAACGAGATGAGATCAGAATCGTCAATCCTTCATGTCTTTCCTTTCAACTCAGAGAAAAAACGTGGTGGTGTTGCAGTACATGTGGTAATAGAACCCAAAAATTTCAGTGGCATTTTCTCTTGTGAACCAATGGATTAGTGTTCTTTTTTCAGTGCCATATTTCTATTTGTATACGTTCTTCTGTTTTTCAGATGCATTCTGTTTCTTCTCGAGTTGTTGTATTTAGTAGCAATTATAGCAGCTGCTAATCATCAAATAAGATATGAGATAACTTCCAACTAAATCACATTATGAGTATGACTCTCCAAGTATGCTTCGTTCTAGGTTTCTAGCCCTGCATTTTTTTTGTAGGTAAGATATACCTGTTAAACACCTGTACCTGTTACCTCTTTCTCTACTGCTTCACAGCTTGCCCTTTATTGTGCATCATGCAAGCTCCTCTTATTTATGTGTTGTCATTGTGAAAACCCAATACGACTTTTGTCTGCTACCAGTTTTGGCTAGTTCTGCATCAAAGAAGCCAATAAAAAGCTACTTTATAATCAATTTGAGTTAAGAGATAATCAGTATATTGCCTACGCATGTCCATATGCATGCGAATTGGCTTTTCCAGTCAATAAATAATTGAACAGCTTGCTGTACCTAGTTCACGCATTAGAGATACCGATTCACGCTATACCTGATTTAATTTTATTGCATGCGAGTTGGCCTCTTTTTAATGCATTTATGTGCTGGTATCTTTTTGTTCCTGCTTGTTCTTGCATAATGCTTCTTCATGTATGCTAAAATTTTTTAATGCTTCTTTTCTGCATTTTGTTACTTTTGTGCTTTATACTTCAGGGAGGTTCTGAAGTTCATGTGCATTGGAAAGGAGCTGCTGAAATTGTTCTAGCTGCATGCACAAGTTGGCTTGACGCAGATGGCCAGAAGCAGCCCATGACTTCTGATAAGGTTGGTTTTGAGATCACAACAATTTTTACCATCCTGATACTGAGACTTGGTCTGTAAACTTTTTATTTAAACACTTTAGTCCTGGAACTTCCTCATATTTTGCAATTCCATTGCTGGTGTTGAAAAGGTTCTGACCACACATGACTGTTGACTGTTTTTATACAATGACCTTTCTAATCCTACTTCAAGTCCATTAAATAAGGGACTCATTTTTCAAGAGGTATAAAATAGTAATTTATAGGCTAAGCTTAGATTTAAGTTGCAATGTCAGAGTAGTACAGGGACTATCCATACATTTTACCCTATATTCTTACCTTGAAAATATTTTCTCATACATTAAACTATTGCAGGCTGATGAATTCAAGAATGATATTGAAGATATGGCTGCACGGAGTCTTCGCTGTGTCGCTTTCGCATACAGACCTTTTGAATTGGAAAATGTTCCAAGCGAGGAACAGAGAGTAAACTGGGTGTTGCCTGAGGATGACTTGATCCTGCTTGCTATTGTGGGGATCAAGGTGCGTGCTGGAGAATCCATGGCAATATTCTATCGTTCTTCTGTTCTTTCTCATTTCTAAATTGCATCCAAGGAATTCAAAATACTACGATAAATTTGCAAGAAACTATGCGAAACGCTGTTATGGTAATGATTCTTGAAAATCTTCAACTATGTGCCATCTGGGGCAGTAGTGCAAATGGAACAACAAAAACATTGTACCATTTTGTATTGCCATTTATGTTATTGATATGCAATTCACAAAAGGCACCTTGTATATGTAGCTCAGACTTCAGATCCTAACACATTGTTTTCATACTTCTCATTTTGCTGTAATTCTCAGCAATTTATGATGGTTGGTGATTCTTATCATTACGCGTAACATCTGTTTGACTCGTAGGATCCTTGTCGTCCTGGAGTCCGAGATGCTGTTCTGCTATGTAGAAATTCTGGTGTCAAGGTACTTTTCGTAGCTTCTTATGCGGTTGTTGAATTTTTATTATCTTATGTTAGAGATCTGTAGGTTTTCTAGTTCATTTGTCGAAGTGGGATTACATATTTGATGTTAGAAATTCCTTGTAGGAAACATGTATTATTCACCTTTATTTACTAGCGAAGAAGTGAATTTTGTAGACAAGTTTGCTTGAATTTCACTTACCAAAGACAATGTTGTCATTCTTGATTAAACTCTGTTACTAGAATGGATACAAAATGCCCTGATTTATGTTACTTTGTTCTTTTAAATAAGTAGGTACGTATGGTTACTGGGGATAATCTTCAAACAGCCAAAGCCATTGCTTTGGAGTGTGGGATACTTACTGATCCCAACGCATCAGAGCCAGTGCTGATAGAGGGAAGAACATTTCGCGACCGTACTGATGCAGAAAGAGAGGCGATTGCTGATAAAATCTCTGTAAGATACAGTGCCCTCTTTTCTTGTGTAAATTGGATATATTTGAAAGCATTAGTAATATATTTAAATATACATATATATCTTTACTTTTTTCATTATATAACTGCAAGAGTGTTTGTTTTGGTATGATTAAGCTCCTTTTTAGTCCATTTGAGTGCCTTTTTCTTCTGTTTCACTAGTGTGCTTGTTTTGTTTTGTGATACTTAATGTTTAGCATGTCCATGAAATTTAACCATTTCCTTGACATTCTTGTCTGTTACTTCTGAAACAAGTTCCTGCTTGTAGAAGCCTTGAGGATTAATAACGTATGTAAAAATGTAAATAAATAAATGTGCTTTGGCATTATAGGTGATGGGAAGATCTTCCCCAAATGACAAGCTGCTTCTTGTAAGAGCTTTGAGAAGTAGAGGGCATGTGGTTGCTGTTACCGGAGATGGCACAAATGATGCTCCTGCATTACATGAGGTTTGACTTAAGAGGACATAAAATATATATGCCATTAAATGCTTCATTGTTTTATGATAAATTCTCAATTCACCCTCATGACTTTCAGGCTGATATTGGTCTTGCAATGGGCATTGCCGGAACAGAGGTAGCTAAAGAAAGTGCGGACATTATTATCCTTGATGACAATTTTGCATCTGTTGTGAAGGTTTGCTCTTTCTATTTTTAGCAATAAATGTAATTCAAGATTCAACCTGCTATATAAATAGGTCATCTTATACATGCATATTGTTTTAGGTCGTCCGGTGGGGTCGTTCTGTGTATGCAAACATCCAGAAGTTTATTCAGTTTCAGCTCACCGTCAACGTGGCTGCTCTTGTGATCAATGTGGTTGCTGCTGTTTCTTCTGGCAGCGTTCCTTTAAATGCTGTTCAGGTTTAATATGTTATACTTTTCCTACCTGCTAATCTAGTATGAAAATGACCAGCCAAAACCAAAAACCAAATCTGCTTGCTAAATGTTTTAAATTAGCATGATGCGCTTAGCTTGATGAGTGTCATCTGATGCTGTCTTTCTGTATCATCATGCTGGCTAGTAATAGTATAAGCATGTTTTGGTACTTGTGATGTTACTCTCTCTAATAGGACTTAACTAATTTCATGGACTACAGAATTTGGATTTGAATATTCTTATAACGTACATTTTTTTTCTTGTTGGAACAGCTGCTTTGGGTCAACCTTATCATGGACACACTTGGGGCTCTTGCATTGGCAACTGAACCCCCAACGGATGAACTTATGAAACGCCCACCTGTCGGCCGGAGGTTAGAATTTTCTTCCCGCCAATTGGATACTTCTTTATATTGGTGATTCTCACAAGCTAGTAAACTACTTTAGATTTGGCTTGCTCGTTTCTATTTAATATTATTCATTTGCGTTGAATAGCCATATCTGTTAGACAACAACAATCTCCCTACATGAAAAGACTAGGCAGATCATTAATAACATGACAAATTAATAAGTTTCTTTACCTTCAGTGACCTGATATTTGTCTGGAGAATTCCCCCTGAAGTGATTTTTTTTTTCATACCGTTAAATAATCGCTTTCATGCATTTGTTTTTGGAAGATAAACTGTCAAGAGTTGTCCTCAAAGGCTCCTATTTTGCTTTAAACTGATTATCAGAAAGCCTTTTTTCTATAATTCTCTTTCAATATGCTTTGCAATTGTTCTCGTAGCATCAATAGCATGAATGATCTAGCTAACGGCTATTTTTCTTACTCTGCAGAGAGCCTCTGATTACAAATATCATGTGGAGGAACTTGTTTATGCAGGTTCATGTTCTTCCAAAACTTGCTACTACTGAACTTTTTTTAGTTTATCACCTTCTCTAAGGTTAGAACTATCTGCTGTTGTTAATTGTTTCTTGCTGTGATTGCAGGCTGTGTTTCAAATCGCTGTCCTTCTTACACTGAACTTCAGAGGCAGGAGCATTCTGCATTTGAGCAATGACAGTCCCAGTCATGCTGAGAAAGTTAAAAATACCTTTATATTCAATACATTTGTTCTCTGTCAAGTAAGTTTATACCTCCTCTCTACGATTGAGTAAACATGAAACTGATTTACAAGTTTCCAGGGTTTACTGCATTTTGTTTAGCTCAATTGGTTATGGTTTTTCCAGATATATTACTCCAAAATATCTATTATTTATATACTCCTATAAAATCTGAATTTCATGTATACCACCTCAAAACTGCAGTTTCTTTAGGTAGTCGTCCCATTCGTAGGGGAAGTTGGTTGTCTGTTATAAAAGGTTTATTTGTAAAGAGAGATTTTTGCATGTATAATGGTTTATTTGTATGTAAGAAAGAAAGTTTTTGAAGTCATATATGAAAATTTCAAGTTCTTGTATTTTAGGGGGGAAAAAACTTCAGAGTTTACATAAATTTGTAAATAGATATCTGATATGTGTGGCTCTTTTCTTATTCGGGCTTCACAATTTTTAAATAAACAACGAGATAGTATCTAGATGCAACCTATCTTGGGAATTCTTGCCCCAGTCATTTTATTCAGACGAGATAAACTCAAAGGCTGTTCATTTACTTCCATATGTCTGGCTACAATTCAATACATGCTCTCAAATTTTATATGACTTCCTCTTCTTTTTTCTTTTTTTTTTTGCGCTCAGGTATTTAATGAGTTCAATTCACGGAAGCTAAATGAGCTGAATATATTCAGTGGAGTCACAAAGAACTACCTCTTTATGGGCATTGTAGGGATTACGGTTCTACTTCAGGTATTGAAATCATCAAAAGAGAATTAATACTTTTTGCCATATTGTTTTGAAGAAAAATAGTTGCTTAATTCTTTTGCTTCTTCATAATGTAGGTCATTATCATCGAGTTTCTTGGGAAGTTCGCATCGACTGTCAAACTAACTTGGAAGTTGTGGCTTGTTTCTATAGCTATTGGTTTTGTGAGGTGAGACCACTTTGTTCTGTTATTCGATTTTACTAGTTATTTTTCCAGGGCGAAGCAACTTTTTCCTTTTTAAAAAAAAATATATATGAACACAGAATACAACTTGAGATTCACTCGCTCTTTCTCCATTTCTCTTCTCTCAATTCTCTTCCCTTTCTGTCCAGTTGACTTAATGCAATTTGTCTAATTATGTTAGAGTTGCACATGAGCCTCATGGTTGATAACTTTACCTAGCGATCATTTACTTGAAGCTCTTGTATGCTTGATATTTGTTCTTCTGTTGCCAATTCTTACGAAGATAGCTTCATTGTGCAGCTGGCCCCTAGCAGCCATAGGAAAGCTCATACCAGTTCCCGAACGGCCATTCGCAGAGCTAATTTTGAGCCGCTGTTCCCGGCCAAAGGAAAAAGGTACCGTCCTTTTCACTTTACAAATCTACTTTGGCAAGTTGGTATTTTCATCTGCTGTTGTTGGAAGAAGCTTTAATCTTTCCGTTAAATTTTTTCGGTAAAAACAGATAGAACTTACATGAACTATGGACTATTTTGAGTCGGCTATCCAAACTTCCAAAATTTTGATTTTACTATCCAGTCTCTTAATTTGTTGGTTTGAGTTAGTCAATGATTTTAAAATTTTAATGTGTCGTTAATCTTTACAATACTTGATGCAATCCTCGCAACTATATATTTATTGAAGTAATTAGCTTATATTTTGAAGTTAAAGTACCGTTGATTGATTCAAATCAACCACATTGAAAGGTTGGGTAGTAAAATCAAAATTTCAAAAGGTTGGGTACCCGACTCAAAATGGTAGTTCAGGTAAATTCTGTATATTTTTACCGAATTTTTATAGTCAGAATCATAAGCTTCAAATGAACTTCTGCTTTTAGAGCATGCTTGGATACACGAGTACCTTGTTGAACATTGTAAGTGAACGTAATAATTCAAGATGCCTACAACTGTTCAGTATATACTACCTCATAATTACGACATTGACTGGCAACGAATAAAAGATCCAAGTTTTTGCTTAATATTACAAGAGAAAACTTGCACGCAACACAAGTTCATTACTAGATAACTTTTTCCAACATTTTGCTGTATGTTCATCTTCTGCTTCTCTAATAGAAAAGATGTTCTAGAAGCGAAGTCAAATTTATAACGAGCACATTATATTTTCTTTTTTCTGTCTTGGTTTGACACATTTATCTTGCAGATGATGGAGCATCCTCTCGAGGAGGAGTGTCATCCAATCATGCATCTAATCATGCTGTGTGAAGAGACTAATTAACCACTGAATTGCGTGTAAATGGTTACTACATGATCAAGACCACTAATATTACGACACACATCACTATCCTTCTAACCAAAACCCCTCCTTTTTTGTGCCTAACTTGAATGCTTCTGGGGTTGCCCTTTCTACCATGTTTGAAGATTGTAACTAATCTTACTATTTTAGCGTCGGAGCGGTGGTGCTAACTGCTGCTCTTCTACTAACTATAGTTGCAAATTTGGCTGCTGTTGTTTCTATTTGCTATTGCTATTGCGACGAGCCGAGTCGGAGTGATTAACTACCTTTGTATTTACGTGAAATCGAATCAGAAGCACTGGTTAATCGGAATTATGCATTTCCTGTATGCTGTTTCTTTTTCCGTATGCCATGAGTTCCTTGATAGTTGATACCCGCTTCTTGCTTCTTCAACTGTCTTTTTCTTGCCATGGTGCATTCACATATGATAAATAAATTAATTTTAAGGTTTTTTTTTGGTACAAACAAATCTATTTATTTACATCAAGTGAAAACTATGGCATGTCAAAGTTATTGCGTGGGAGTGTGTAGATTATATCTTTTAAGAATTAAAATTTTACTTTTTTAAGTTCTTCGTAACTTTGGTCATAATCTAAGCTAAAGAGTTTCTACTAACTACCAATAATTTAACTTTGCTTGGACCTTCCTAGTCTGCTAGAATTGAAAGCGATCAAAGAGGATTTTCAAAAGTGCAGATTTTTGTAACTGCTATCAGAAATAGTGGTTTTAATGGCCGTATATTTAGTGCCTTTTCTAATAGGGTTAATTATATATATGTCCCCGCAAACATAGTGAATAGCAGAAATATCCCAGCAAAGTCTAATTTTTATTAGTTATTTCTGCAAAAGTCGTAATGTATGCAGATATGTTCCGACCGTCAGTCACCGTTAGAGAATTTTAGTTAACCACAGTTAAAATGCTTAATCATGGTTAATTAATAAGTTGAAATTATATTTTTGTCCCTCTCCATCTTCCTCATCCATCTTCCTCACCCTCTCCATCTTCCTCATCCTCATCCGCCCCCCCGGCCCCTCCTCCGCCTCCTCCCCGCCGCCGCCCCCTCCGCCTCCCCGCCGCCCTCTTCCTCTACTTCTCCTCTCCCCGTCGCCCTCTCCGCCCCCCCGTCCCGCCCCCCCCCCCCCCCCCCCCCCCCCCCCCCCCCCTCGGCCCCTCCCCGCCGCCGCCGCCGCCTCCCCCCGCCGCCCTCGCCCCGTCCGCCCGCTCCGCCGTCCGCGGGGAAGCGGGAGCCCCGCCGCGCGCCGCCGCCGCCACCGCCGCCTCTTTCTTCTTCCTCGTATCCTTCTTTTGGAGGGACATATTTGTGAGGGCAAAATGGTCATTTCACATCCCTACTGTTAAAAAATAAATAGATTTCAAACGGCAACAAACCAGAGGGACATATCTGCATACATTACGACTTTTGCAGGAATAACTAATGAAAGTTGGACTTTGCAGGAATATTTCTGATATTCACTATGTTTGTGGGGACCTGTATGAAATTAACCCTTTCTAATAACTCCGGACCCACGAACCTTCTGTTGTAGGGCAGACAAAGTCGAATATATAAAAAATTATTAAATGTGAATTATAACTACTACAGATATTTTAGCTCAAGTCTAGTACAGGCGATCGTTGTAGGGGAGACAAAGTCGAATATATAAAAAATTATTAAATCTGAATTATAACTACTACAAATATTTTAGCTCAAGTCTAGTATAGGCGATCGTCTATTTTGATGTCGCATAATCGAAGTAGAATGGAAGCATGAAGGTTGTCATACTTCTAAATGTATTTTAGCTCAATTTAAGACTTTGTTAGTTAATTCGCGAATTATTAAAAGTCCGAATTAAACGGTTCGTTTACGATTTTTTTCAAAAAGAGAGAATTATTCGTGAATTTTTGGGCCAGTCGATTATTCGTGAATTATTCGTGAATTATTTTCGAATTATTAAAAATCTGAATAAAAAAACTTAAAATTTTTATGTTTAAATATAGATAATTTTATATTTTATATTTAAATTTGAGCTCTCTGTTCATTCACCCCAAAAAAAATATTTATATATTTTATAATTAATTATGTGCTATTTTAATCTATTTCTTACTTGATTGTTTATATACCATAGTGTATAATATAGTTCTCTATAGCTTTTTTATTTATTTAACCTACTTTATTTTGCAGTTTTTATTCTTAAGAATTATAACCGTTTACGATAGTAGTATAAAACTAGAAAAAAAATTTAAGTTTAATAGGCGAATTTTTTATCCCGAATTTTTAATTGATCA
The DNA here is from genome assembly GCA_016920855.1 of Puya raimondii. NCBI lineage: Eukaryota > Viridiplantae > Streptophyta > Magnoliopsida > Poales > Bromeliaceae > Puya > Puya raimondii. The sequence continues at coordinate 217,233,021 of JABWPP010000050.1, forward strand.
TAAACGTATAATTTTTGTATAAATCACGTATCCGAATAATTACCGAATCTGTTATTTAAGCCGAATTTTTCAACGAATTTAAAAATTAGGAAACAAATTTTATGCGTATTATATCCGTACCGAATTGTTGCCGAATCCGAATTAACTAACTATGATTTAAAAGAGACTCCTTTAATTAGTTTTCTTTCAGTTTTGGCTTCGTGCCCCGCTAATTAAACAGTAAAAGATTTGAATAACTTAATCCAATTGTAATTAAATCTTTTAAGTCTCTCTCTCTCTCTCTCTCTCTCTCTCTCTCTCTCTCTCTCTCTCTCTTTTTTTCTTTTTCTCTTTATGGCTAAAAGAAAAGGACAAAGACATCTTCTTCATTTGACTTTTTAATTTTTTTTTCCTTTTTTTTAAAAAAGAAGAAAACAATATATTGTTGAAGTTAATAAAGTTAATAATTATCTGTACGTTATGTTGAGATCTAGTTTTTTTAAATAAAAAAAAACACGTTTTTCGCGCAACGAGGATAGCCATAGTACCACATTTTTTTTTTGGGTACTATATCGTACGCATCCTTTTTATAAACATGTTTGAGTCAAATAGATATTATCCTCATATATTAATTATTAATGAGATAAGGAACTAGGACTCTCACAATATATAAATGAGGAGACATTGAGACATACGTACATAATTTAAAGCAAAAATGTCCTTTTAGAAGGAGATAGAGTGAAGGTTTCGTGTATCTTAAAATGGGAGTGATGTGAGGAGGAGAAAAAAATATGTAAAGCTTGTTTTGTCCTTGTTAGGGGGGAATTTTTGACCTAATTAACTTAGTCACCAAATTTAGAGCCGATATAATTTAGAGCCTGTTTAGACGTGCTATTAAATTATTAGGATAACTTCAAATATCATTCCTGTGGTTTCGTGCTTTCTCACTTTAGTGCCCTATGGTTTAAAACCTATCACTTTAGTACCCTGTGGTTTGGTTATTTTTTTTTTTATTATCTTTTCGTTAATTTTTTCGTTAAATTATACAGAAAAAACTTCAAATATCCCACCTATGGTTTATCGAATATTCACTTTACTATCCTATAGTTTTAACTTTCTCATTAATTCAACGAAAAAATTAACGAAAAGATAACAAAAAGAGAATAACCAAACCACAGGGTACTAAAGTGATACGTTTTAAACAACATGGTACTAAAGTGAGAAAGCACGAAACCACGGAGGTGGTATTTGAAGTTATCCCTAAATTATTAGATGATAATTTATAAGCAACAATATAATATTTTTTGCTTTAATTAATGTATTGCAAAGATCTAATAGTTGTGATATTTTTTAGATTGAGCATCAAAACCAAGAGGTGATTTATGGTGTTCCCCCAAAAGAGTAGAGGATAAGTATGTCTTCTTGTACTTTTCTTCGTAAACTAAGATTTCGTTTGGAATTACGGAGAGAAAATACGATAAAAAATATTGACTAACTTATAGAAAACTCTCATGTAAATATCTGTTTTTTTATTTTTTTTTCTGACTTTTAAAAATTTATAGCTTGCTCTCTTAAAATTTCAAAAATATTTCAATGAGGGTACGACGTTAATAGAGAGGGCAAAATGATCAAATTATCCTTACATCTTTTAGAAAAAATATTTTTTTAATATATTTCTGTCATTTTGAAGAGTATTTTCGATATAAGTTATAAGAAATGGACAGATGGAATCCTGACGGAGGGGGCTAAATGCAATAACTTGAAATATTGAGGGGATAAAATATAGATTTTTGAAAGAGAAAAGTAAAAAAGTGAGTATTTATAAGAGAATTTTCTGTAATTTACTCAAAAATTTATTTGTTTATTTTCATACTTAGACCCTAATTACTAGTTAATCACATACGTCCTAAATGGAAGAAAAAAGAATAGAATAAGTCGGATTTTTGTAACTAATATTAATGGAGAAAGTTATTAATTTTAGTCAAAGTCAATTAGTGAATACTATTATATATTCCATCAATCTAATTGAAAACAGCTCTTTTATTAATATTATATCTGTTACACCTGTGCTTTGCTCAGCCATCGAAAAATCTCATTTGCTTTTGATTCCTGATAATAATAATAAATAAAAAAACCATGTCACTAGTACAACAAAATATACAACAATTTTCTTAATTTATGTTTTGAACTTAAAAGACAATTTAGAAAAATCCAAAATATGGCCAACCTTATCTGAGAGAGAGAGAGAGATATATCAAAATGCCCTGCGTATACAATATCATCTTTTGCATATCGCAATAAATTCTGTGTATCGCAATGAGTACGTTATTATATATGTTCTACGATTCCACTAGAAAATAAAGAAGCGTATTTCTATATGCTTTTATTCCAACTCTGTTTTATATTATAACTTACATAACCTTCAATACTAGTTGGACTCTCAGAGAGTCGACCTCATTAGAATATTTAAAGAGTAGTGGTTAATTTTGTTAGATCTATATGGCATGTATAAGAATAGGGATAATTACCGATATACCCCTCAAAACTTAGGAAATATCTTATTTACTCTTCTTTTTTTTCTTTCCAATATACCCCTCATACGTTCCTCCGTTATTCAAAAATACCCCTGCAGTTACCACCCGTTAAGTTAACTTGGGTTAAACGTGAGTTAAATGTCTACCCGAGTTTAAAAAAAATTAAAATACCTCTTTTGTCCTTAACTTAAGGGTAAATAAGAAAAGTTAGTGATGGTAGAAGGGTATATTTGAAAAGATCAAAAATTAAAATAATTCTTTTGCCCCTGACCTGAGGGCAAATAAGAAAAGAATTTTGAGTGATCTGACTTATAGGGCGCCAAAAAGAAGAAATTATAATCAATTTGCAGAAGCGAGAAGCCCGACTGAAATATGAACATCACTAACCGAACTTTGAGTGATCTGACTTCTTCTCGTGTCTTAGTGACTCTTCTGGTCCAAATCAATTTTCCATCAAAACCTTATCAGAATTTTATCTAATTTAAATAGATAAAAAAATGAGTAAAATATATTAGATGTAGCAGTCCTATTTGTTCTAATATTGATCTTTATTTATAATAAATTTAGATTTGGATATGATTAATTGGACACCTATTATGAAAATCCTAACAATTTTATTTTTATTTTTTATTTTTCAAACGAACTCATCGCCCTCTACACAGTGGTTATTAAATATACATTTTTCAAGCTGTTTTGATTTGACCACATGGTCTCATTAAACAAATATCAATTTGTGAACAAATTTAAGGCTCCATTAATTATTTGCAACAACTCTAAAATTATTGGACCACAACATGATGGTTGAGTACTTAAAAAGCAAAACCAAATTTTCTTAATCTAAGAATCACATGGGAACAATAAATTAATGTTTCCCAACTTAAATATGAAACCAAAAAAAAAAAAAAAACTCTAAGAGCTGTGAGAATGTCAACTGTCCTTTTCCCGTACGAAAAGTCAATGGTGTGCAACAAGAAATGGAGTTCACTATTTTAATGGCACGGATTTTCTGAGACTCCGTTGATCGTATGATTCGTCTTAATAAAAAGATTGATTTTTAAATATTTATGTTGATTTAGTAGTCGTTTAAAAGGTAAGATTCGATAGTTTCAGACGATGATATTAAGTAATGTGCAGAAATTTTTTACATATTAAGGTTGTAGGTATTTCATTAGTAATATTCTGAACCGCGACGAATTTCAATTCGAAATTAAAATCCATCCAAATCCGACCTGATGCTTTAATTATTATTGAGTTAAAAATGATTTGGCAACGTTACGGCGATCATTATACCCTACGTTAAGAAAAAAAAAAATTACATCCAACTTAATACTCAATATTAAGAAGTAGGGCTTTTTCGCATTTAGCCTTATCAAAAAAAAAAATTTACAAATAGTCTCAAAAAATTTATATTTACAAGATTGGCTCTATTCCCGCCATGCAAGCGCCACGTGAGCGTGAGTCTGAACACGGTGAATCATTCACCGTGTTTGGATACGGTGAATGATTCACCGTAATCAATTTAATCTACACCGTCATCCACGATCGCGTGGCGCTTGCGTGGTTGGGATATGACCAATCTTGCAAATATAAATTTTGTAGAGCTATTTATAGAAAAAAAAATCTAAGGCGGCTAAATGAGTATTATTAAAAGAATTTTTTTTTAAAAAAAAATCAAATAGTGTTATAATGAATATATGATGCGCAAAACTACAAAAAGTAAATACAAAAATAGAGTAACGGGCCGTTCCGTTTAGGGAATCTTCTTTAGTTCATTTTAGAACGAAAATAAAATTTTAAAAAATAAAAAAAATGAATATAAAACTTAACCCGTTCCGTTATCCTCGACGACCGTTTCAGTAGCCGCCTTGATGTAACACTTTTGCTAATTCAGAGAGAGAGAGAGAGAGAGAGAGAGAGAGAGAGAAACCGTGACAGTTGACTTTTCTACAGCAGAGTAAGCACGTGCCAAACGGCCACACCACCGCACTCGCACGTGTCAGCCGCCAGGGTACATCCGTACCACGTACTACGCACTCCGAGGCCCAAGTGGGACCCACTCTCCTCGCCATTAGTAAAATATTTGTTACTTGCGTGGACCGGGTCCTGTAGACCGGGCTCTGTGATCCAAAAACTCAAACACTTAAAAAAGTCCTTAGAATCGAATAAAAATTTGACGGGGACTGTTGCGATATGAGATGCTTAGAAGTGCGTAGAAAAAAATGAGTGCAAAATATTTATTTTCTACATGATTGCTGACGATGGAGCAGCAGCCTCGTTAAATTGATCTAAGATTATTCGAACTTTTCAGTAGTCAAATTTCGTGGTTTTGTTAATATAATTTATCTAGTGGTCGGATAGTCTATAATTTTTATTTTATATTTATCGTTAAAAATTATTAATTTTCAGGCGGCAATATTAAAAAGTATGCGAGTACATCAGAGCGAATAATTCGTTTACTTACAGAAATATTCTAGGTTTATTTCAAAAAAACATTTTTATTTTTCTAAATACATCTATTATATACTTAGGGCTTATTCGACTATATTGTAGGATAAAGTGTAATTTTATTAACATTTTTGAGCTCTATCGTAAGAAAGAGAAATACACTATTTTTTAACAAATTTTCAGCTGCAAAATAAGGATCTTTAAATCAAAGTTTTCGCTATTAAATTTATAATATTATTTAGCTTTTTAACAAATACCTAAGACACTTATATTTGCCAAAAGTATTATTAAATATGATTATAATTAAACACAAAAGCAAAACCGATACTAGCTAACGAAGCAACTAATATTTTCTTTTTTTAAAGGACAATGCTTATAGACTTGTATATTTGACAATTCAAAGCTCCAAAGTTTATGCATACACGAGGTTTTAAACTTCCGAGTTCAAGATTAAATTATGAGATCAGACAGATAGATACTAATGTCATAAGGCCAAAAAAATATTTTCTAATACTACGGTCTATAGACCTGGTCCACCCAAAATTTTCTCCTCTCTCCTCAATAAAAACCCCTCTCCTCTCCCTCCTCTCCACAATTAGAGAATCTACTCATATTCCCTCCTCCTCACTATATAAACCCCACACTTTTCTCCCATTTTACCTAAATTTTTTTTCTTTTCCTTCTCTTTTCCCATTTTATTTCTGGGTTTTATCACCAATCCCTCATCACTTGAACCAGGTAAGTTTCATACCACAATATCCTATCTTTTTCCTTGTGGAATTTTTTTGTTTTATCATATGCCCAAAAAAAAACTAATTTTTTTTTGAATTTTATGGTGTCTTTTATCAAAAAATAAAATTTGGATTGGTAAATAGAGGAGGAGATGGGGATACAAGTGAAAAGTTGCTCAACAAAGGAGGAGTTAAAGAAGGAGATGGCTCATAATTTGGATCTCAGTGGGATGTCTCTGGATTCACTACCAAACCCTTCTATCAATCTCTCTATCATCACAAAACTTGATCTCTCCAACAATAATCTTGAGGTTTGCTTCTTCTTGCCTTATATATATATATATATATATATATATATATATATATATATATATATATATATATTCTTGTTATTTTGATTAAAAGAAGGTATTTTGGTTGTAGTTTTATAGGATAAGACTTTTCTTTTGAGAGAAAAAGGTAATATGCTACCGCTTTATTCATTTAGAAAGTGAACTCAGCAACAGAATGAGACAACCAGGCCTCAAAAGAAAGAAAAAAAAAAAAAAAAAAAAGAGAGCATTTTATAGGGTTAGATTATTTGCATGCATCTTATGAATTGTTTGTTATCTTTTGGGTTTTGTACTTAAATTGCGCATTTAATATCTCGAAGTTTTAGTTATGAGATGTATACCTCTTTGTTTTGACCAGTGAGTACCGTTAGTTGACTGTTAATTTTTCATCATTAGGATCGTTATTTCCTTTCAATATATATATATATATATATATATATATATATATATATCTTCTTCTAGATTTTTTGAATAGCTTAGGATGTAGGATTCATATTATGTAACATGAGAGATGAAATAAAAAAGTTTGAGATGAAATTTGACGGTAAAAGTATTTTTGAAATATTTTTATGGAGAATACAAGCTAGAAAAGTTTTTTTTTTCTTTTTTTTTGAGAAAAAGGTAGCAAGCTACCTGCTTGTTTCATTCATTAAGTAAAATGAATTAGGCGTACAGCGTGAAAGCAGCTAAGGCCTCCGAGATACAAGCTAGAAAAGTTGATAGTCAATTGATGGGGAGGGATAAATTTGCAAATTTTTGATATTTAAAGGGATATTTTTAATGATTAAATAGTTCAAAGAATAAATTTCTAATTTTCAAAAAAAAAATCCAAATGCAAATTGCTTTGTATGTAAAAAGTGTTGTAGATTTTTTTTTTTAGAGAAAGTATCATGCTACGCTCTTTGTTCATTTTTAAAAAAAATACATAAATTTAGCTGAAACTGTGAAGCAATTAGGTTTCAAACTTGAGATCTCATATATCAATTATCAAGCTCTTTATAGTACGCTAGGGATGGTCAATGTTTTTTTTTTTTTTTTTTTTTTTTTTTTTTTTTTTTTTTTTTTTTTTTTTTTTTTTGTTGCTTCCATAGATTAATACTCTTCTGGGAAAAAGAAAGGCAAAGTGGGTGTCCTTAATTTTGACTGTGGAAAAACATTTTTAAATTTAATTTGAACTACTTTTTATATATGCTTCTTAGAAGTGCAAGTGGGTCTTTTGTTATCATTAGTGCTTAGTTTAAACACATGCATGTCCACTTGTTAGTAGAATATAAATTGAAATGACTCAGATACTTATATGCCCCATTAATGCTCCTTTGGGGTTGGATAAACAATTATTATTTTCACTACCTAGAATATTTTAGAAATACTAAGTTGTTGATACAATACTAACTTGTTGGTATTTCACATCATCTTCGATACCGAGGTATATGAATCGACGACCAGCGCTATTAAATATATTCTATGGTATTTGAACTTTTTAATAACCAAATTATGTGAATTTTCAATATTATTTGTCTCTTTTTTTTTTTGAGAGAAATGTAGCACGCTACCCGTTTCGTTTATCTTTTTTAGAAATAAACTTAGCTGGAAATATGAATCAACTAGGATTCGAACTCGGGACCTCGGATACCAACCACCAAGCCCTTTGCCACTTGCGCTAGGGACGGTCGGTAATATTATTTGTCTATTGATCAATTGGTTGCAAACACACTTTATATTTGCTGCCAAAAAACTGTTAATTCTGATACAACTTAAATTAGGCAAATAATATTGAAAAATCACGAAATTTGAATTATAAGATGTTCATGAGCAGTACATTATGTTTAACTGCATCGATCTTTTATTCTGATGCTCCATCATCAAAAAATAATATGCAAATATTAAGAGCTCCGTACTTCTAAAAGCATTCTATCTGAGCTCTCCCTCGAGTTTCCATCATCAAATGCAATACTTTTATCTCAAGCACATAGACTAGGATTGCTGGAATTTCTATAAAAGATCATATTTTCTCATTTTGACAATTTTTCGCATGGCTTGTTTTTTTTTTTTTTTGTCTTGGTGAATACTTTGACATGCTTTTCTTTTGCTTTTTTTTTGAAAAAAAAGTTCATCTCATGTGTTTGTGTTGTTGTTGTTGCTTGCGAGAGCAGAGCATTCCGGAGTCGCTGACGGCGCGGCTGCTGAATGTGGCGGTACTCGACGTGCGCTCGAACCAGTTGAAGTCGTTGCCGAACTCGATCGGCTGCCTGTCGAAGCTCAAAGTCCTCAACGTTTCTGGCAACCTTCTTGAATCCCTCCCTAAAACCATCGAAGATTGTCGGTAATCATCATACCCCTCATTCTTAACATGGTATCAGAGCATAAAGTCCCAAGTTCAAGTCCCGCTGTATTTCTAGCGTTATTTAATTTTCTCTCATTTAATTTATGTTCACGTCTTGAGCCTATATATCAAAAAGTCTTGAATCCAAACGTGAAAAGAGAGTGTCGAATATAAATATTAAAAACTTTTTGGAAAATAACGATTGCTTCTTATAACTTAATATCATCACCCTCCATATATTTTGTAGTTACTAATGAAACGAAATTACCTTCGTTGGGCTTAAATAAATACTCAAAATACCCCCAAATATACTTATATATTAAAGAAAAAAAGGTAAAAACATATAAAATTTATCTGAATTATAGATCATTTTGATTTTACTATCCAAACTTTTAAAAAATTGTTTGATTTATGTCAGTCGACGGTATTTTGACTTCAAAATTTAAACTAATTACTTACTTTAATAAATTTATAGTTGCGAGAATTGCATGAAGTATACCAACTATAAATTTATTAAAATAAGTAATTAGTTTAAATTCTGAAGTCAAAATACCGTTAATCGACTCAAATCAAATAAATTGAAAGGTTAAGCAGTAAAATCAAAATTTTAAAAGTTTGGATGGCCAAATCAGAATGATCAATAGTTTAGATAAGTTTTGTACGTTTTTACCTTAAAAAAAAAAAAAAAAAAAAAAAAAAAAAAAAAAAAAAAAAAAACAAGACTCTGTAAAGAACTCAAGTAGAGGAGAATTTTTTGGCTTGCTCCTATTTGTATCTGAGGTTGTTTGCTCTTATTGTAAACTTTAGAACATTTTTTACATCTTCTATTTTTCGAATTGTTTGATTCTCTTCTTTGTTCGCATTATAACAAAATCAATTGTAAACTCTTCGAAAAATGAGTTACAATTTGGCAAAATTAATGCTACAAACATGTAACTCATTAGTACTATGTAGATATTCATGAATAAAATCGGTCCCTGTATATATATTTCTTCTATTGTTTCTTGTTTGTTCCTGATCATACATGTTACCCCTACGCCGCAATTCGCGATCAGGGCTCTCGAGGAACTGAACTTGAACTTCAACAAGCTAACGAAGCTCCCGGACACCATCGGCTTCGAGCTCATAAACCTAAGGAGGCTCTCCGTGAATTCGAACAAGCTCGCGTTCCTCCCTTACTCCACTTCGCACATGACGTCCCTTAAACACCTCGACGCCCGCCTCAACTGCCTCCGCTCGCTCCCCGACGGCCTCGAAAACCTCATCCGCCTCGAGACCTTGAACGTCAGCCAAAACTTCCAGTTCCTCTCCTCGATTCCGTACTCCATCGGCCTCCTCATCTCCCTAACCGAGCTCGACATCAGCTACAATAGAATCAGCGTCCTCCCCGAGTCCATCGGTTGCTTAACCAAGCTTCGCAAGTTCCAGGCCGAGGGGAATCCGCTTGTTAGTCCCCCGATGGAAGTCGTCGAAGAGGGAGCGGACGCCGTCCGAGAGTACCTTAGTGCGAAGATGACCACCGCGAATTCGATAGGAGCGAAGAAAAAGAAGACGTGGGTTGGGAAGCTGGCGAAGCTGGGGACGTTCACCAGCAGCAGGATGCATCCGAGGTCTATCAGAGAGAAAGACGAGCACGACGGGCTTCTGATGCCCGACTACCGTCCGATCGAGGGGCTCGTAACGCCTACTCGATACTTGGGGAAGTTGTTCTCGCCCCGACGGCTCTTCTCCCCCTCCCCGAGGCGAGCTTCGCCGAGGAAGTGAAGAATAAAGCTAGAGCATATTTCCTCGAAAAAAAAAAAAGGGTGTAAACCTCTTCTTGTTCATAAAAGCTTTCTCTATATCTTATCTTGTTAGTAGGATTGAGAGATAAAGTACATCAGGATATATGCTGCTGCTTATTGTGGAAGTGCTTCTACTAAAAGTGGCCACCAAGCATGTTAAGTGTATTATTAAATGTTTAGAACCATGGGTAAATAAGTTGTATTCTTGCTTTGTAGGTGGTGCATGCATGGTTGTGTTGCATGAATGTATGATATATGCTTTAAAAGTAGTGTATGTAAATCTTTGTTGTAAAATATGGCAAGGAACTTTGTGGTGGAGGAGTTTTATTGTAGAAACTTATGTATACCACAGCCTATTACAATTTCATACCTAAGTGGTTCTAGGAAATAATTTTCCGCATTTATGGTATCATTTCGGAATTCATTAAGGAGGCGTTTGGATGGATATAATTATAATTATAGTTTGGTTATAAATCTTTATTTATGGATAATAGATTCATTAGTTCTGTTGTTCAATGATACGACTGCATGCGACCAGTTTATCGAATCAACATTTTTTCTTGCGAATGTTGAAACGAAGCCGCAAGTCGCGGCAGATCTTCTCAACATCATCTTAATAAACAGCTGAACTGATGTTTCTAACTGTACTAAACTTGATTTACGGCCGAATCGCAACTGCGCCAATCCAAACCAAATGTCATAGCAAATATGAATAATGGGCCAAGATGGCCCAACTCGTTGTCGCGCGACAATTTGGGCTCTTTAATAAGTTTAGGCCCAATCAAATTGAGTTGTGCACTTTTTAGGTTTTGTTAATGATCAAGTGAAAGCAATAGGAGGCCCACAAAATATCTTCTTTTCTTGAGGAAAAAAACCACAAAAACTTATTTTCCCTTTTTTTTCTTTTTCTAGAACAATCTTGCAAAAACTTTTTTTTTTAAAAGGGAAACCCCCACACAAACTTTTTTAGTATTTAAAAAAAAAAAATCACAAGACATGAGGCTATTCTTGGCTTTTGGATGAGAGGGTGTAAGATATATAATCCCTGTTGGGGTGTACCAGTAGCAGAGCTCCAATCGTAAACACTGCTTAGTATGCATGTGAATAATATGAGGAAGCAGACTAAAGGGTATAAATGTCAAAGTTGAATCAGTTATTTACTCAAAATTTATTCTAAATATTATTAATAAGTCAGCACTGTAGCGTGCTAATTAGTAAATAGTTTAGCATTTCAAATTTCAAATATGAAATGCCATAGAATATCAACTTTTAAAAGGTAACAAATGATTATCCGTCACTAGGGATGCAAATGGATCTAGGTTGGTGGAGTTCCCACCCTGATCTGTCCCAAATAGGACGGTAAGTGAGAACTAAAAATATAGAAAAATATAACTCATCTCGTATCTACTCCGATCCGCCAAGCAAACGGAGTAGGCGGTGGGAGACACCTTTTTTTCCTTCTGTTTCAATCCATCAAAACTCCGCAAAAAATCTGCTCATGTCCCAATCCGCCCTGAATGGAGTGGTAAGTGAGACCAAAAATAGGATTAAAATTAATCCGCCTCGACCCGATAAAAAATGGAGCGGGAGGTGGGAAACTCCTCCCGCCCCCGGATCCGTCCTGTTTGCATCTCTATCCATCAAAAGTATACAGAGCGTTACTCTTTCTGGAGTATATTCTTTTAACTTTGAGTGTCCCTCAAGGCAAATTTTTTTTCTAAAGCTCAATGAGACAAATCACATCAAATCATTTTGCTTTGGTTTGAATATCTTGCAATGTGAAATTAAAAAATATATATATAAATAAATAAAATAAGTGCAACTAGGAGAAGGTCTTCTTCAATGGGCACCAACTAATGTTGATTTTAAGTAATTAGTCAAGTCATAGTACATAAAATATGTGCAACATGGAGGACTTTTTCTCCTAAGTTTCCTAAATTCTAATAATTTTCACACCTACACCCTTGGGAATCCCTTTTCCCCACACCCCTATTTCTCACTATTTAATTAGTAGTCCTTGGATGGTCCAATTAACAATAGTGTAATTGATGTTACATCAAACTTAATCACTATAGTTTTTAAGACTTAGATGGAGAAAAAGCCAAAATCCAAATCCAATAAAATCCAAACCCATGCATTATTAACACAAAAACAAAATTGGGAAGTCAATTTTGGACAACTCATGGGGGGCATTACTAAATTTGATAATGACCAATTTTTTATTTTAAAAAGTTTAGTGGATAAATATGGGGACATTAATTTATACTAGCATGTTGAAGTGTTGCACTGGATTTCTAATTGCATACATTGCTATTGACTTTTTCATGGGTGAGTTGACCTAATCACCAAATGTTCATGAATCTATGATCAATTATATTTTTTTAATGATGATTAAATATGAGTAATTATGTTGAGACTCTCTCTCTCTCTCTATCTCTCTAATTAAAATTTACTTAGATAAATGATGGATTAGATTAGCCGCCGCGGAGAAACAAATCAACTCATATTTGAGATTTGATTAGTATTAATTCAAATTACCAAATCCTCTTGAAAACCCAGTTTAATAGATTTGGTAATGAATAATTATATCACCACTTTTGTGTGTGTTGTGATTGAAAATTTTAAAAAAAAATTATTGGACTTTTACTCCATCAACTTTTGGAAAAAAAAATTCACTTTTTGACTTCTAAATTTGGGCACGTTGTTCTTTACGTTTACAATGATTTTCCTTTTTTATATATTATTAAAACAGGATGTTTTGAGTTTGAATTTTATTATTCTGTTCGTTGGTTTTATCGAGAAGAACGCTACGCCTAATTTGTACAAAAAATTTATATTTTTTTAGCCTATTAAAATTTTTAATTTATTGTTTTCTAGCAACTTATTAAAGAATGAATTTAAAAATACCTTGATTTACAAGTTTCAACAACCATTTCCTAATTACTATAAATATAAAAATTTCCCAACTCATAGACTAGATGTTGATTAATAAACTACAATTATTTATGTATTTGAAGTACTTAGGCAGTTCGAATCCAGCTTTACATAGAAATAGAGTGTGTGCATAGATAGGGGATGTCAACGAAGTCGAATTCGGAGCAAATTTTTAAAAATTCGAATTCGAATCCAAATTGTTCGGTTTTAAAAATCCATAACCAAAACTAAACCGTGCAAAAATACTGAAACCCAAAACTGAACTTCAAATTCCGAACCCAAAAGCAATCATTGCTCTATAACAAATTTCAAAATATATCATATTCTAGTCTGAATTTTCAAAATACAAATTCAAAATTTTATATATTATATAATAAAAAATCAGTTTGTGTTCGGGTTCAGTTTGGCTTCGGATTTGGGTTAGGATTGAATATAGATTAAATCTATACCAAAATTCGAATCCATCGGATTTTCTTATTTTACACTAATAGCCGAAACCATACCCGTTTAACATCAGATGAGACTTGTTCGGATTCGGAACAAATACCGGGTATCCATACCCATCGACAACCCCAGCATGGATTGGCCGCAAACAATATATAAATTTTTTTAAAAAAGATATAGATATGGTAATAATTAAAATCTCAATAGTCTCGTGATTAAAAAAAATTCTACACACGGAAAAATTCTGCAGCTTATTAACAGTGAGCAACAAGATCATTGTGCATAGAATTTTTCTATGCACGCGGTCGCACCCGAATAATCTAATTCAACTAATAAATGGCAAAATCGTGTGTCCACGAGTCCGCCACTAATAAACGGCAAGATCGCTGCGCATAGAGGTCGCACCAGAATAACCTGGTCCATCGATGACGTGGTAGACTCGGTCCATGGCCTAGTTCCTCGGAATCTCGCGAGCGGCATGTAGCATCTAACATCTTAGCTACGCGCCCAAGCGTGAATCACGAGGAAACAAACGGTCTACGCCAGTCAACGCGACGATTAGCAATTAAGTGGGACCCGCTGAAAACGTTTCCTTTGACCACCACCACACCCACTCAGTAGACCCCACAATCCAAAAAATCAAAAAAAATCAAAAAAAAAGAAGAAAAAGGAAAAAAGTCAATTGATCGCTCTAATTTACCTTCTTACCCCTCGAATCAATTTAATTACACCAAATTAGCACCAGAAAAGTAAAAAAAATTAGTTTTAAAATAGCAGTTACATCGTCATCGTCGTCGTCATCATCGCAGGCCGTCGATCACGAGAAGAACGGCCGAGGCTGCTCCGGCACAGCTCCATGAGAATCGTCGATCAGGGGATGGACGGCTGAGATTGCGCCGGCGCAGCGGGGTTGGGCGTGTGCCGGTGCTCCCACTCGTACGTGACGACGAGCATCGTCGGATCGTCCATCGCCCTCTCCACGTGCTTCCGCGCCGGGCACCCGCGCACGCTGCTGCACTTGTAGTAATTCCTGTACGCGCACACACACCAAAGAACGGCCGGTCAGAGGCGCGCCGCGTGGCGAAATCGGAGGGCGGTTGATTTAGTTAGTGGGGGCGGAGGAGAGTTATACGTACCGGGGGTGAGGGGATCCCTTGATCGGCTTTTGACCGTACTTGCGCCACGAGTACTCGTCGGGGGGTATATCCGAGATTTTGGAGCTCATCACGGGGACGCGTATCGTCCTCTTCACCCGATTTTTCCTGCGCATCGTAACGGGACGCGCACGTTAGCGGAGGGGAGGTTCGTGCGGCTATCGTGCGCCGCTAGGGTTTCGATGTTGGGGCATTTTTGTGGGGAGAGAGGTGGGGGGAGGGGGGTACCTTTTATTGGAGCAGTGGCATCGGGATGCGGAGGCGGAGGGCTTCGTCGCCCCGTCGGCGGCGGCGGCGGAGTGGTCGGGGCACTTCCTTTTGAACGGCGGCGGCGGAGGCGGTTTCCCGGCGCCGGCGGCGCCGGCGAGGAGGGGGTTCCCGTTCCCTTTGGTGACGCTGGGGTCGCCGGCGCTGAGCGAGGAGAAGAACGAGGAGGTCGCCGACGAAATCGGCGCCGAGATGCTGAACCCCTCCTTCGCGTAGCCGCCCCTCGCCGCCGCGGGGCTCGGCTTCGTGAAATCTAGGGTTACGGTTTGCGGCGGCGGCGGCGGCGGCGGCGGCGGAGGCGGAGGGGGAGGAGCGATCGACGGGGGCGGAGCTAGGGTTAGGGTTTGTGGTTGGGATTGGGATTGGGATCGGGATCGGGATCGAGGTTCGCCCGGGGTTTGCTGCTGGACCGGGGCCGGTCCGCGGCGGAACCGGGCGTGGCCGGTCCGGTCCAGGATGGAGATCACCTTCCGGAACTTGGACACCGTCTGATCCGCGATCTCCTTGCAAACGAACGGCTCCGACGGCCCCCGCCGCGACAGCTGGTGCACCAGGTGCTCCAGGCTCCGTACACCCGCCGCCGCCGCCTCCTGGATCGCCATCTGCTCGTTCATCTTCGCGTACCCCATCAGATTGACGGCCATCGCCGCTCCACGTGTCCAATCACCCCCCTCCTCCTCCCCGGTATGTCTCCTCCCCTCTCTCTCTCTCCACACCGGTTGCGCTTTACATATATAGCCGAGGAGAGAAACGGCTAGGCGACGATCCAACGGCTAGGATTAGATCATGTGAAAATCACCATGGTCGACGCAATCTGTGCCGTCCGATGCTTGGACTTTTCAATGAAAATATTTTAAAAATTCGGAACGACGTGCGTTGCGGTTAATAGTCAACCTTCGAAATTTGCTTATAGCAATAATTAATTGCTATTTAAAAAAAAACATAAATTGCTTTTATTTAGGTAAATCTTTGGGATCGATTTTATATAATTACTATTTTTTGGTTTGATTGAGGAAGTTGACTTGGGAATGCGTCATAGCCGTTAGATTAAGTCAATGTGGATCGGACGGTTTGGGGAGAAAGGAGGGGTTGACTAAACCTGCTAGTGGACGACATAAGTTTGACACGTGGAAAGAATGAGAAGAGAGGTGGGTGAAATGTTTTGGATTTTTAATTCCCCCAAAAAAGGAAAAATTCAAAAGTCAAACAAGGAATAGTGTGATTGATTGGACCGTTGATTGGGACAATTGGCTTATTTCGAGCCGTAGGATCGGCCGGCTTACTTGTGATCACATTGCCCCAAAAACAAAAACAAAAAAAAAAAACCAAATTGATTTATAGAGATAATACAGTTGACCTAAATTGCAATAATTTTGTTTGGTTCGATTAATTTATTCAATTTGAACAAAAAGATGAATAATTATATAACTATTAGTGTGCATATTTTGTTCTGAATTGTAAAATAAAATCGAACAAAATTACTAATAAACTTGCTCAAATCAATTAAATTCCCACTTACTACCCCATTTGTCGCGGATCAGGGTCGGAGCTCCACCAATTCAGATCCGTTTGCATCCTTACCCGCGAGCGACATACAAAGTGGAAAAAATAGTTAACGGTCCTTGCGGCCCACGGGAGTTGGGCTCTAGTGGGCTGCAAGAGTATACTTCTCTCGGCCCAATGGGCCGAAGTTGGCCCTCGAACTCTCATACCATTACTAGATGCATGCAATGCAATGAGGTAATGAGAATGAAGTAGGGTTTATTAGCTTGTAATGAGTAATTATGCAATCGACTCGCGAACAAGAGATCAGTCACAAATTAGGTAAGGGTTTCGAATATTCTTTTTACGAGAAGAAATTCTATTCGCATCTACTCTTAGAAGCGGACACAGCATAACATTTACGCACTTTGAATTGTTAGTGCATTACCTTGGTCCCAATGTGACTTCCACATTGGTCCTAATCCACATAGATTTCAAAGTGATTTAACATTGATTAGTTATTATATAATATATTTGATGAATAATTAGGAATACAAGTCAAATAACCCTATCCAATCACAAAGTGTGTGTCAACTAGGGATTATGAAGAGTAATTAATACAATTTTATTCATTAGGTCTCGCGCCGTCGACATCGGCGTTTAATTATTTGATAATAACTTAGTTTAGGCCCCACTGTTCTTAGCATAAAACTATCCTTCCAAATGGTCCCCAAACATCGCGGATTCGTATTTTTCAATGATGAATTATTGTTTGGAGCTTCTGCATATGTACTATTTAAATGGAGTTGCTCGAATATTTTCTTTTTAAAATTAAAATCTTTTCAACAACTTTTGTCTATAATACTACAAGAGAAGCTTATTGGTTACTACTTTAAGCTTGATCATTTTAGAGTCAAATATTGTTTTCACAAATATATTCAACATGGATTCAGATTCTGCCAAAAAAGTTATAAATACTTTTCCTTATATGTGGTTCCTGACTTAGAAAAATCATCATACAGCCTAGAATGTATTCATAATATAGTTAATGAGTCAACTTGTGTAAGAGAGTATATATAATAGTGTTTAATTTACTCTTTACATCTTCTATAAGAGTACAAGAATAATTAAGTTTTTTTTTTTTGTGTGTTTTGCATCATTTCTCTTGAATTTAACATATCGCCCTTGATTACACCTTCACCATCTAACTTAGGTAGTTGTTCATTTTTTTTCATACTTGATCAGTCTCATGCATCTTATCTAAAATAAAATCTGACTCATCAACTGTATTAGAGGATCATATGCAGTGCGTTACTCTTATATAACTAATTATTAAGAGACTCAATCCTTTCATTTTCTTGCTTTGTGGATCTCTCTCTCTCTCTCTCTCTCTCGCTCTCTCATGTTCATGTAATATTGCAAGCATGTTACCCAAGCTATAAGTAGTGCACATGCCTTAGCTCAATTCATGATTTTCTTTTTGCATGTCACATCCTTTTTAGTACATAGCCACACTATTAAAAATTATGAGCTTTTTAAGTGGGAGTAGGAGTGCATGGTTTAATTAAGATGCAGTGTAAGTAGGTGAGATTTGGGTGAACAAATCAAATAAACTAATGCATGATTTAACAAATTTGTGTAATAAACAATGGTCTTGGGATCTTACACCATTGCATATGTGCTTCCTCGCATCAGGACATGCTTCAGTGCCAAAAAAGTACTACACTCACCATGCAACTTTACAATTAATAGTCATAAAAGAAAGAGCAATTCTGTGGTTTTATTTTTATGTCGCTCTAAAAGTTTTCACTAAACAGCGTAGTAAAGTGATATTGTTTAGAAATCACAGAGTAGTAAAATGTAGATTAGAGAATGTTTAAAACTATACTGTAATGTCTTATGGTTTGCAAAAAAATATTTCTTTGCTATTCTGTTTAACGGTAGCTTCTTACGGAGAAACAAAAATAAAATCACAAGATAACTAAGTTAAACTTTTTGAACCACATGATGGTAATGAGAAAATACGCTAAACCGCAACCGGGCGAAAAAACTAAGTTAATAATCATAAGATTGTTGTAATCCTAATGCTTACACTCCTCTTGTGCTCCTTTCTTCCTTTTCTTTTTTTCTTTTAAGACATAAAATTTAATTCGAAACATGAGGAAGTATCTGATTAGGAACATTAATTTGCTTAGCTTAAAAAAAATTGGATATTGTGTTTGAAAATTAAGTTATGTTTTGGTAACTTTGCAAAGGAGGAAATTTAAAGGAAACCTTGAAGGAAAAAAAAAAAGAAAAAAAAAGAGAGTTTAATTCCCAACATGATAGATGTGCACTTTAATTTGGAGGCAAAATCAGATATAAAAAAATAGTACTAATCACTGAGTTGCTTTTGCTTAATTCAAAAAGAACAAAGAAAAAATGGCTCAATAAAAGATGAAATTTGGTATTATTTCGGTTTTTTTTGTTTGTTATAAATGGATATTTAATACTGTAGGATGTGCCGATGGATGAACTTCTCTATGCTTGTTATTATTGGTTAGCTTGTAATGCATCTGGTTAAGTAAAAAAATACGTTTCTTTTTTACAAAATCAACTAAGTCAAAAAAAATATTTCTCTATTTCTTATTGTCAAATAAACTCTTAGATATATAGAGTGTAAGTACTCTAACATCTACTCACATATTCCATTGTTAAAAACAAAAAAAAAAAATGACAATAACAGTGAACAAGGTTTGGACAATAATAGTGAACAAGGTTTGAGCTTCTTAGAGATCTATATTCTATGGGACAGAGGAATTTGTGCTCAAACAATTTCATTTTGTCTCATTTGAAATATTTTTAAATAATAGTACCTCTTCTCAAATATTTCTAAGTTTTAATTTATGAATACTTAGGCCACAATAAATATCAAGTTGTATCATGTATAACCACCATAAGTATCACCATCAAAATAAGGCATCCAATGTAGAGATATATTCGAAATTGAGACCCATCTCATTCTACTTATTTTATACTATTCATGAGTTGGTAACAACATAAGCAAGAGGACAAAATCCTATATACATAATTAACCTAACTAGATTTGGAACTTTATGTGGATTTGGTGGCTTTTGTGCCTAAAATATTGATTCCATTTTTTTTATTTTTTTTCAAATTCTACTTAGCAATCAAATAAAAATGGGATTAGAGGTTAGGCTAGTAAATGGGACATATATAAGAAGAGAAAAGGGACAAAAGCAAAAGAATTTCATAGTACAAGACATTGGAAATGGGGAGTGAATTAAGGAAAGTAAAAAGAATCCTATGGGGAGGTAGTAATATATAAGAAGAGGCATTAATGCACCACAACATTTCAATTTGTGTAGTAAAAGTCAATAAAAAGTTTCGATCACTTCATCAAATTTAAAATAACATTTGATAAGATATGTATGTGGCATTCCCTTGCTTAATGATATTAATAAAGATATATGCTATCACTTACCCTTGCTTAAAATTTTGACTTAAAAATCAAGTTTAAAAAGCTAAACCACTAGCTAACTGTTATATTAAAAAACCAACTCATCAATATATAACAAGTCCGTGCTTTCGATCTTTTAACCATTATTTATAGATCTAGATCTATTAAACTTAAGAAAATAAAAAGTCCAACGTGGTTTCATTGCATCTTAAGCTACTAAGTATATATCATTAATTACTATTCTTTGTTACATATATATATATATATATATATATACAATTTACTCAAATTAAGTAAATGAGTAGTACATATTCTCCACATACATGAGACATGATACGTTGACACACTACCTAACTCTCCCTATTTTATACATTTTAAAGTCACCTCACTACTCACCCCCACTTCCTTTCACGTGCCTTGAGCTTATATTGTACATCAAAAATTATTTTTATATATCTCACACCATATATTCTCATAAACTAATTAATTAGGTATTACTCTCTTTCTCTCTGTAGATCTCTCTTCAGGAGCATAAGATGAGAATAAATGTCTTCTAATTGTATATAATAAAAGATTAAGAGTAGAGGAAGAGTGGCTTAATCCAAATTAACTAACTTAATTGAGCCAAGAGATCTAGTATAATGTACGTACTCTTCTTCTTTAATGCTTTTCTTTTTTACTCATTGAAACCATGTGCATCATGACTATGCATGCATGTGGAGGATGAGTTCACCCCGCTATACTCTTTTAAAAGTTATGTATTTTTTATATATGGTTTTAAGGGTCATTGATGTAACTACTGCTGGATAATTTGCTATGAAAACTTTGTTAGGTTTACGAAGTAACGACTTGTTTGGTCTAGCTTTTGCTTTTACATACTGCAATTTCGAGCCAAACAGACTACTTGGCCTAGTCGATCGTAAGTACTGAGTCGAATGCAACGTAGCCAAACAACTTATTATCTCTCTCTCTCTTTCGCGCTCTCTCGCTCCCATGCTCTGCGAAAACATATCTTAGTTTAATTACCACCTATTCACGAGTCATTTGTCTCGTCTCACACTTTTAATCGAACTATTTAAGTGTTGAATAGAAACAAGAAATGTAACTTACTAGATGGTAGGATCGAAGCAACACATAACATGGGGTGTCGGTGCATGAGCTAACGGTGCACCGGATGCAGGCAATAATATTTTTCTCTTCTCACTCTCTTTCTCGATCTCATTGGATCTTATGCTGTTGACCTTCCCTTGTTATCTTTGGATTCATTAAGCCCTAAAATATTTGGATTTATTAGCTACTTATCCCCATTCACTCAATTTCGTGCTTCTCTTTTTTCCAATGCCCAATGAGATTCTCTCTCTCTCTCTCTCTCTCCTCCATGTATCTGCTTCCTTTCTTGCACCACACTCCTCCCATGATTCCTCCACCTATGGCAACTGCTTTAACTTAACTTACCAAAATAACTTCAATAACTTTTTATCTCATGTGTAAGGATTGGTGTAACATTTTAATAGTCTCACTTCGGATAAAAGCAAATTTGTACATGAAAATATAAAGACTAAGGATTCTAGTAACGATAAGTAGACTTAATCATTTTGGGCTATTGGTTTGGCGCAACAAGTTAGTAGTGCTCGCAAGGTTGAGTTATTACATTTGGTATCGTAACCAGTTTATCAGCCAAAAGTGTGAGATGGGTCTCACCTCACCTAAAATCTTAAGCTAAGGAATTGGACCGGATGAATACGTCAAGGTTTAAGTGGGAATTAAGACTTTGTAACATCCCAGTAGTCCCACATTATCACGTGTTTAGTTATTGTGGGATGACCATATATATTAACGGATCAAATACTTGAATCTACTATTCGAAGACTAGCTATAATACTTTATTTTGTTACATTTACTAAGAATTGGTAGGTTCTACACTACTAAGGTTGATGAATAGTAAAAAATGTGTCTTCTCCCACACACCAACCCTAATCCCTATGTATTATCTCATCTCATCTCTGAAAATTCTCAAGTCAACCATATTGGAAAAAGCATATGCATGCATGCCAAAGTTGCCAACTAAAGACAACTCCATGAAACTCTTTATTGGGTGGCATTCCTTTTCAAACACTCTTACACATGGTCCATTATATATACCTTCCTTACTTCATACTCATACTAGTGATTCCACCTCATATAATTAATTACCATACAAATTATGTTCCCTAATAACCATTAAACTCTCACTAATTCTTGTATAGTTTTTAAATTGTTTTAACTCTTATATATATTCTCTGAAAACAAGGTGACCCATTAGGGGAACAGCATCTTTCACCTAATATATTGCAGCCCCACATGCACAAAGCCAACTATATATGTCTCTTATTAGGTAGGATGTAAATTCTCCTTTTACAATTTTACCTTATAAGCTAATAAGTGAGCCCTAATTAAAGCTTGAAAATTTTGGGGTAATTTTTCCTTCAAAAAGAAGAGGACAAAATGGGGGGAACTTAATTATTTTCCTTCCATGGATACTAATTAATGAGTGCCTTATCTATTATTGTAGGCATGTAAATGGCATTCAATGGAGAAGGATCATTGGGATCTAAGAGCAATAAGTAACCACCAACAAAATGATGCAAGAAAATCATGTAATTTATCACAAAATAACTTCTTTCTCAAATGTATACCCCTCTCTATACATAGTAGTTTCTTATTAAAATCTACACCCAATTCAATACATGTTCACTAAAATTAATTCTCTTTGGCATGGCATAGACCAATAAAGTAGTCCACTAATGCCTTCCTATATTGTGATTCGTTTCGACTACTGTATTAGCTGTGCTCCTACAAACTCTCTTCGATCTCCAGTAAGAAGGGCATGTTTGGCTCTGCTGTTGCTTTTCTTCTTTGTTAGAGCATTTGACAAATAAACAAGTCTGGAGCATCTGCTGTGGCGGCCAAAAGCAAAAGCTCTATTCCAAAGCTTTTGATTCTACTATAAATTGAGAGAAGTTATCGACAAATTTCAATATAGTGCTTCTTCTGACTGTACAAATGCTCACATTAACATCACTTCATGATCCAAAACTGGTACAGGAGTATATAAACTCCTCCAGTGAGTGTACCCAACCTTGAACAGCAATGTGATTGTACACTTAGAGATGAAGCTTCTGATCGAGCTACACCTTTTATTTAGTGGTCCTAGGATCTCCCAAAAAAACAATGTGCTCCCTTTATCACCATGTTGCTTTAATTAGGTTGTTGGTCTGGTGAATTTAGTTTCTCTGCGGCCATTTTATCACAGCAATGAAAGCATTTATTTACACATTAATCATCCATAAAAAGAAAAGAAAAAAAAAAGGAAAAAAATCAACAAGTTAGGGAAATATATATATAAGAAATTAATTAAGAAGACATCATTCTTTGTCAATTAAATCTTTCATAAATAGTAGTGGCCAACTATATATCAGAAATCAAAGTTATATTCACAAAAAATATAATATATATATATATATATATATATATATATATATGTATGATATTCTTATTGATTTGGAATTATATTAATCATATGACTATATATATATATATGCTAAGTTACTTTGCTTAATTAATCATATTTAAAGGGAAAGTTAAACCCTCCAAACCCAATAAATGCCATGTGATATCAACAGCTTTTGTCCATGGAGAGAAAAAGGGGGGGGGGAAGAGAGAATATGAGATCTAGCCTCTGGGTTATGAAACTTTTCACCATGTAGCAATATTGGGATGATGGCACTCTTGTAATTTCTCAAAAATTAAAGGGGGTTTTTTTAATTAATTTGCAGCTGAGTCCATTTTGGAGAGACATGCATTAAAGAATATTTTGTCCACTTATCTTCTTTGTTACATGAGTTTGAGTGGAATGGAATGAGGACCAAACATGAGCTTCCCACATTAAATGCCATAGTAGATCCACTTTTAATGCTTCTAGTGTTAAATATATTTGTAAATTCATTTTCCATCA
Organism: Puya raimondii; assembly: GCA_016920855.1. Taxonomy (NCBI): domain Eukaryota; kingdom Viridiplantae; phylum Streptophyta; class Magnoliopsida; order Poales; family Bromeliaceae; genus Puya; species Puya raimondii. The sequence continues at coordinate 217,256,884 of JABWPP010000050.1, forward strand.
GATCGATTTTGTAAATAATATATATGATGATATCAGAGCTAATTATAAACTTTTTTTGTTTCATTAGGTTGTCAGGTTAAATTTTCTATCTGTTAATTTCGCGTATCTTTATATCTATCATGTACGTAGGTAAACATGTTAAATATATTGTTGATCCCATTTTCCAACAAATATAATGTCTATATTGAATTACTTTCTTATTAAATGGCCAAGTTGGACCAAAGTGTGCCCAAATATTCAATAAATTCTATGGGAGAAAAAAAAGGCTCTAAAGAGCTTCTATACCATTCTTTTTTATCTCTTCAAAAGACAAGAGGCTTTTCATTTCATAGAGAGAAAATAATAATTAACCTTTTTTTTTTTTTTTTGGCTACAAGATAATGATAATATATGATAATAATTAGTAATAAGGGTCAATGAGTGGTGGAGATTGAATGATGGGTCTAGATGGGCCCCACATGGAAACATTGGGCCCACTCCACCCATTGTGTAGCCCACTATGCCTACAAGATATGTGGGGCCCATTCACTCCAATGTGGGCCCCATAGCATAGGTAGAGGGAGGAGTAGATAACACTCCATACATGTACATTGTGACACCACACACATGAAGCAACTAGGTCCATAGTTAAAGCTACCTAATTATAACTCCTATTTCCTTATCTCTTCTTCTTCTTCTTCTTCTTCTTCTTCTTCTTCTTACCTTTTTTCTTCCATGTACCCTCCACCTCCAAATTGTAAAAATGTGTGAAGAACCCTCTAAAATATAGGCCATTGTTGTTGATATATAGTCCCTTATTTTTTATTTCTTTTCCGGCATTATACTCAACTTTTATCTATTCTGATTTAACTTTTAGATAGAGCTGTTGAATCTTACGAAATTTACAAATTTCTCAGTTTAAATCCACAATAGATGAAATCCACAGTTATTTTGGCTGAAAAGTAGAAGTTAGACATAACAAAATTGTTTAAGTGTTTATTTCAAAATAAAAAGTACTATATACCTGTATGTCTTGTTATAAGGTGTACGCCTTACGCACTTACGCCAGAAAGAGTTGAGAGTATAAGTTTTAAACTTATATTACAGATATACAGGTCGCATTCCTTTTTGGAAATGGCCTACAAGTTGTGATGCTTATCTTCACATTTTTAACCTCTCTTCCAATTAAGCCCCTCCCCCTCCCTCTCTCTCTCTCTCCCTCTCTCTCCCCTTTACCTCTCATTCCTTACAATCATTTGCATTGTATCCCCTCCTCTCTCTCTCTCTCTCTCTCTCTCTCTCTCTCTCTCTCTCTCTAAAGAAGATCCTCCTTATAAATATATTTTACCTCCTCCCAAATTGCACTGCCTCTCCATATAATTCTGTTCCTCCTCTCTCTCTCTCTCTCTCTCTCTCTCTCTCTCTCTCTCTCTCACACACACACACACACAACTTATTCCTCTCCTCTTGCCTCAAAACTCCATCATCATCACCACCACCTCATGTGTCTCTCCACGCCTACTTAGCAGTCCCACACTCCTTTCTCTCTCTCTAATCCCCTCACAAATTAAAACACCCCTCCACCCTCCACCCTCTCTCTCTCTCTCTCTCTCTCTCTCTCTCTCTCTCTCTCTCTCTCTTTCTCTCTACTCCTGCACCTCTCTCTTTCTTCTTTCCAATGGGCTTAGAACTCGCCGTCTTCGGCGAATTCCCCTCCCTCCCGTCCATCAAGACGACGACGACAGCAGCAGCAGAAGCTGCAGCAGCAGCAGCAGGCCCTCATGTCGACGTGAAAGAAGGCGACGGCAGCATCGATGATCAGAGCTGCGTCACGCCGAAGTCGGCAGAGCACGTTCTCAAGCCGGCGTCCGCCTGCCCTCCCGCGCCAAGAAAAAGACGGCAGCCCCTCCCCCCCGCCAGACGGAAGCTCCGCCCCCCGCCCCCGCCCCCGCCCCCGCACCCGCAGGGCTTCTGCCCCGTCCCCCGCGATCTCGACGCGGTGTTCGTCGCCCTCCGGCGCCCCCCGCCCAGCAAGAGAATCCGTGTAGGTTGATTAATGATTTCAAATTCGAACAATTTGGAAACCACAGCTTCATTTGTAATATCCTCTCTTTTTTTCCTTTTTTTTCTTTTTTTTTCTTTTTCTTTTGGGTGGGGAGGTGTTTCACGACCAGCTTTGGATGATAAATATTTTTATTATCTCGATCGATGCATGCATGTTTCTTTTGTACTGCAAATAATGAATATTTAATACGAGTGGTTTGAGGTATATATATATATATATATATATTTATATATAATATGGGAATTGCTCAAATTTATAGTAACTAGCTAGTGTGTGTATATATATTTGTGTATGTATATAGTTAGAAATTAATTTAAATTGTCATTTTATTTTATTTTACGCGTAAATTTCTTTCGAATTGTGATCGCGCGAATTCTCAAATATGTTTGATCCTAAGAAGTATGAAATTAATTATGATCTTTTTAGTACTTGGTTTTCTTTCAAAAATATATAACCTTTTTTTTTTAAGTAGCTAGGCCCTCAAAAATATATATAAATATTTTTTAATTATTAACGATTTGTATTTGTTTTCATCTAAGTTAATTATTTACCTCAATTGAATGGGGGTCGAAATGATGGAACATGATACATGTCTCCCTTTAAAAAAAAGAAATGTGTGGGATTTATTTAAATTAATGACTTGGTACGTAGCTGTTAGTTATTATTATTATTAATCATTAATTGATGAAATTCAGAATTAATTATATCGTCTAAAAACAGTACTTAGAATAAGCAAAGTTTAACAGAATATTGTGGAAATTAAATTTCTTAATTAATTAACAAAAAACAACCTATATCAAAAGAAGCTCAGAGGTCTCACTACAATTTTTTTTTCCCCAGAAGAGAGAGAGAGAGAGAGAGAGTTTTTTTTTTTTTTTTTTTTTTTTTTTTTTTTGAGAGAGAGAGAGAGAGAGAGTTAAGAGAGTAGATCCCTGGAGAGGAGGCAAAGGCATGTGAGTTGAAACAAAGTGCAACAAAAGAAAAGAGCCTCACTTGATAGGTTAAATAGGGGGTTGTACAATTTCTAATTATTGCAAGGGGCCATACATCTTACTTAATCCTATTCATTAGCCACTTTAATTCAAATGCATTTTTCTTTTTTAAGCTTCTTAGTTGACTAATCCATGCCCCCCATTCCCCTCCATGTACTGTTAGGGCCCTCAAATGTGAACTTAAATGGTCGCAAAAGTAGAAGCTTAATTTCAATTTACGTTTTCACATACTGTGTGCTAAGAAGTATGAGCTCGGTATAGTTCTGCGCTCGATTAAGCTCTGTCTGTACGCTTCAAGTGAAACAATCAATCTTTCTCTTCAGTTCGGTTCTGCACTCGATTAGCTTGATTAACACTCCTGCAAGGGATATTAAGTCGAGCTCGATCACAAACCTATGCTCAAAATTAGTTTTTGAGTTATAGCTTGAACAATATCGGGCTCGATCGAGGTTTAACCTTATTGTGATCTACATTCCAAATTCTAATGTGGTTTAACTATGTTCCCACATGGTTAATTTGCATTGAAAAGTAGATGAGATATATAAAGTGTGAGTATAAGATGGAGTGGGGTACATGAATAAATTGGTGTCCCACATGTATCTACATCTCTACTCATTACAACTTGGCTTACAAGCAAAGGGAGAGACACAATCCCTTTAATTCTTGTGTCTTTGGATTCTCACACCTTTTGCAAAGTCCAGCAAATCTTTCTCTAGGTTATATGTAGAAAAAAAGTAAAGTTTGTTTATAGTATAAGATCCCTAATTAGAATTAGAACTTCGGATTCAAATTCAACCCTAGTGCTGGGCCTCGAAAGCAGAAGCTTACTACATCAAGTTATCGAAAAAAATTGGCGAAAAAGTTGTCAGTGACTTTTGTAACAGAATTATCACAATACTTCTATAGTAGTTTCAATTGAGCTAAAAAAATGCCCTAAATTATGTTCACAGTATAATTACAACTAGCATCCTTGTCGAATCGCACTAATAGGTTGAGACTAAGACCTAATCATGTGCCGGACGTAGTCCATCCGACCGGCCCGAGCTCGAAGCTTAGTACAAACAAGATGAGCTCGAGCTGGATCGTAAAGTACATATCTAGCTCTGCCTGGATTCTATACGATGTGCATGTGCACGACCACCGGGAGTCTGATTGGTTGGTAAGCATTGAGTTTTAGATTCAAGTCATTTCTCGAATGTATGCAATGAGTGGAAGAAAAATTAAAGAGTTAATAATCGAATTGGGCCAGGCCCAAAACTGTACAAACTGGGCCAAAAAATTGACTTGGGCCATTGGGCTCATTGTTCTTGGACTTGTGGATCGGGTTCTCACATCGATATCCAATATTAAAAGAGTGGCAAAATAATAATTGAGTCTCATTATGTAGCTAAGGAGGGTTGACAAATACGTGGAATCAGTATTTTGGTCAACCCAAAAGTTGTTACTATGTGTTATTGAATGAGCTCAAATTTGAGACTCATACATGTAGGATCTGGTTAGTTATTTGTAGTTATAGTTGTATTGTAATTATACAATACAACTATTGTATAATTCGATTTTTAGTTTATGCATTTGAATTTAACTATTGCAGTTGGAATTATAATCAAATTTGTCGCAATTTCAAATACAGTATTCGAAAAGAGTAAATTTAAATAAACGGTAAGCTATTTTCTTATCACTTTTTAAATTAAAAAAATATATTTCTCTATATTAAAAATAATTTTATCATCACATGTATAAAATGATAAAATTTTAAAAATATACTAGCGCACCAAATTATTTATACTAAAAATATTTTTTACTGCATCCAATCAAATAAAGATACATATAATTATAATTATTACATTTCAAATTGCATATATCTCTAATTACATCCAATTAAACGCGGCCCCATTTTTTTTTTTTTTTTTTTGTGTGTGTGTGGTAAGAGGACTATATAAACGGGCGAGCCAAAGGTCCAAAACCGGCCCAAAACGGGTCGGGTCGGGTTAAACCCAAAGGTGTCGGGTCAAACCTTCTAGGCTTATTCGACCCAGTCGCCCTTTTTATTTTATTATTTACCCCGCACGCTACCTCGTCCTCTTCCTTGTTCAAATCTCCCACCACCCTCTTCCTCTTCCTCTTCCTCTCCCTCTCCTCTACTCCGAAACCCTAACCCTAACCCTAGAAGCTCTCCGATCCCATGGCGTACGTCGACCACGCCTTCTCCATCTCCGAGGACGACGACATCCTCTTCGGCGGCGACGGCTCCGGCCCCCGCGCCGTCGACACCCGCCCCCCGGTGAAGGAGATCGCCTTCGCCGTCTCCCTCCTCGTCTTCGGCTCCCTCGGCGTACTCGCCGGCCTCCTCATGGCCTTCAATCGCGTCGGTGGCGATCGAGCCCACGGTAAGGAAATTTTTAGTGTTTTTTGTGGATTTCCTTCCCAATTCACTTCGAATAATTCTGAATTTGGGGTTGTGTTAGGGGTTTTCTTTGCGGTTTTGGGGGCGATCATGTTCATCCCGGGGTTCTACTACACGAGGATCGCGTATTATGCGTATAAAGGGTACAAAGGCTTCTCCTTTTCCAACATCCCCCCCGTATAAGGAAGCGACTTCGTGCTTGAGTACGGCTTCTTCAACATTTAGATCTTATGATACAATTTGTCTTGTTCCCTTTACATATTATATATATAAATAAATAAATATATATATAAATAAATATATATATATATATATATATATATATATATATATATATATATATATATATATATATATATATATATATATATATTTCGGTGTAAAGATCTTTGTACATATATGATGATGGAATTAGAAATGTGAAATTTTGTGGCATGGTCACTTCAAAATTCCTGGTGGTATCAACAATGATGCTTTAATTTTCGTGCTGCTGCTGCTTATGCTAAGATTTACTTTGTTAATTTGTGTCGCGTACTCGCGTGTGCCATCAAATTATCTTCTTGTTTGATTGGTATATGACTTGGACCTGTTTGTGTTGTTTTTATGCTTGTTTTATGGGTTAATAAAGCAATGTAGTAGTTGAAGCAGTTTGGGTGGGCAAAGAATCAGATACTTAGTCACCTACTTTAGAAAAAGATACTATGTCACCATTTGTTTATGAAGATATTTGTTAGCCCATAAAACAAGGTAATTAGTTACAAGGTACTAGTTCATTATCTTTTGATGACTCAATCTCAAGTTTCAACTGTCAAGTGCCGAGAGGAAGTAGAATAACAGGCTAATTTATTGGAGTTTATTGTCATAAAATATGATAAAAATTCAATGCGAAAGTTGGCCTCATCTCATGTTAGTTTGTTCATATGAAATAATATATGAAAGAGATGATGGGCGGTTGAATGCATCTGAAAAAGTTTGTATATTTCGAAACTTCTCACGTGGTTGGTAGAAGAAAACATAATGCTTTGCCACCGACATGCAGATGCAATGAGCTTACAAGTTCGCCGAGTTGTGTATTAACCTTCTCCGAATGTAACAGAGTACGCTGTCAAGAGGGCTTAGTTTTTCATATGACTATTTAATTATCTTGGAAGCAGCATAATTCGATTATTTTCGAATTGATCAGCTTATTACTGATTGGACTAAAGCATATTCTAGCTCTAGCATGATTTTTCTGATTTAATTGACTTTCGACAAGTTCAAGTTTGTTTAGATATAAGATATCACGAGAACCGACTTCTTTATAGAATAGTACTATTGATAAATTCATTCACTGATTTAGTGTCCCTAGGCTCCAATGCATTTACTCCATATTCAATGTAGCACTCTCTGATATCCATGTATTGGAATGGTCTGAATGAAACATGACTACGAACAACTGTAATCTGAAATTTATGATATTATGTTGTAAGCGATCATCGAAGCATGCATATTCAGGTGAAAAGGTAGTTAATTGATGTTTGATAATTCTGTTTGCTGAAGAGCTTTTCACTCCTTGTTCTTCTTGCATTATGTGTGAATAGCATGGATAATAGACAACTGGAAGTGAGCCTCATTTAACTTTCATGTATACATCTTAGGTTGCAACTTGCAAAGCTATTCTTTGTTATGTCGAAGAATCACTCGTCAAAGGTCTACTTCACCACTTGTGATGCTTCAGCTCTTTTCTGATTTCTCGTTTTCACGTTTCTCTCTACATGCATTTATGTCAACAAACTAGTTGGAGCCTCTTCGATCTCTCTACATGCATTTATGTCAACAAACTAGTTGGAGCCTCTTCGATCGCTAAAATATGTGGTTTTTAGATTTCCTTAGGGTTCTAGGTAGAGTTTCTTGGGCCATAGATCAACTTTCTTAGATGCATTTTCTTTGGTCTTGGTTTGTTCAAAATGAGCATACAACTTTGCATGTATCAAAATGTCAAACTTCATATCTGCTGTCTTAGCTCTCTCAAAAATCAGGGAAATGAAGCCACGACTTTTAATGGGATCTCCAGTTCAGCTAATGGAATTAATAAATAAGTGCTATATATTTGTGCTACACTTAAGATTACAAGGCTAAGTGTTTCCTTTCGCATTTTTAGGTACTAGTTTGTAAGTATATTCCCTTTTCTCTTGTATTCCATGTTGGAGTGTTTTATTGGACTTGGCTGTAAGTAAATTTGTGGAGATTTTTAAGCTGTTTCTTGTTATAAGTAGTTTGAAATTTGTTCTCTGCACTGGCCATATGATCTTTGTTGCAGAAAATGTGGTGTGTTCAAATTTGAACTGCTTTTTGCTGTTTTCTAAAGGAAGTTCAAATTTGAGTCTCTTCATAGGGTTAATGATATTATATGAAATTATATCTTAACCGGTTCATTGTAACATGCGTTTTATTGTGCATTTTTCTTATTGTATGCAGCACTTTCGTCTCCGCAATTTCAAACGGAGTCTATGAAGTTTGAAGCTCGGCACATTCCATCTTTTAGAATTTGTGTTAAAAATTCGATCGAAAATTTAAACGTAAAATGGGGACTTTGTTTCTCGATCCAACTATTCGAACTAAATTCCACTTGAACGATCCAATTTGCCCCAAAAATTGAAATACAGATTTGTAGGAAATGGTACATACTTCGAAATTTGTTCTGCCACGTCAGCTGGGGACTGCACAAATTTTTTTATTTATTTGCTAACTGCATAATTTATTTACCCTCCATTCGGGTCCATGCCTGACGTGGTGCACCAAGTCCACCCAAAATTTAGCTTTCACGGGCCATGGCCTTCTATCATGTGTGGACCGAGTGGAGTTTGGGTCCAATTGTATAGCTGGGCTTCTCTATGGGCCCGGCCCATTATATGCCCAACATCTAATGCAGTAGCCCCCTCGGTCACAGTGTACTGAAAAAAATAAATAAATAAATAAATTCGCCACATACTCTACTCCTCCCGGAACGGCGCGGGCTACGTGTCGCCGCTCCCTTTCTCTCCCACCGCTCGCCGCTTCTTTCTCTCTCTCTCTCTCTCTCTCTCTCTCTCTCCCTCTGTGTGTGTGTGTGTGTGTGTGTGATGAGATCGAACCCCTTCCCATGGCGAACGCGCTCCCGAGGCTCCTCCTCCGCCGCCACCGCCGCCGCATCCTCTCTCCTCCTCTCCCCCGATCCCATCTCCTCCCATCCGACCCCGCCCCGATCCAAGCCCTAATCACCAACCCCCTCCTTCGCCGGTGAGTTCACCCCCCTTCCCCCTCCTTCTCCATCGACGGGAACGGGATCGGGATCCGCTGATGCGACGATCTCTTTCTCCTCGGCCTCGTAGGTACTCGGCGGGGTTCACGAGCGTCCATGGCGAGAGGCCCTCGGCGGAGTACGCGAGGCTGCGCAAGGAGGCGCTGGAGAGCCAGTTCGGCCACATCCTCGGCGCGCGCTCGAAGACGATCTTCGCCTTCCACCGCTTCGGCCCCTTCCTCGCCCTCTACCGCGCCGCGATCATCTCCTTCCAGGTCGCCAAGCTGACCGCGTGGCACTTCCTCCTCCAGGACGTGCGCAAGCGCGCTGAGAAGGTATCGATTTCGCCTAATTAGCTCTTCTTAGGCATATATGAGATCTTATACAGCTTAGCTTGAGTATCATGTAATGCGTTATAACTATAAGAGAAGTGTTATGTTGGGTTTATGCAAATTTCGTTGATTTGCTTGTTGTTTCGCTTATTTCAGTTCCGGGAGACTTTGATACGCTTGGGCCCTTTTTATATCAAGGTAATTAAGTTAATATGATAAATAGCTTAGACAAAGGTTTATCATGTTAGTGATTTTGGTGTATTCATCATACAAGCGATAATTAGTACCATTTTCATCTGTGGTCTTTTTTAGCTTCTTTAATCATAAAGCTTTTAAAAATCATTTGCATAAGTTCTGAGTGTCAGTGTATGTATTTATTTTTATGTATCTTCTCATATTATTGACATTTTCTGTTTAGGTTTTATTTATCATAATGCACAACTAACTCGAGTTCGCTTTTGCAGCTCGGGCAGGCTCTAAGCACGCGTCCTGATATATTACCTAGTGCTTATTGTCAAGAGCTCTCCAAATTACAGGTACCTTATGTGTTCAATATGCAATGCAAATATCAAATTTAACATATCCGAGTAGAAAATTTACCGTCGTCGTTTGCTTGAGCTTCTGAGGATAAGCATATTGCCATCGAGACATGAGGGAAGCAAACTAATTGTGGTTATATGGATTATCTACTCATTGTTCAAATTGATGTGATGTTCTTATTTCACTTATGCTTGTCTCGTTGTGTTCGCTAACAAGTAAATTTCACTTAGGATCAAATACCGCCATTTTCTACCCGTGTTGCGATCAAGTCTATTGAGTCTCAATTGGGCTCTCCAATTTCTGAATTATTTGTGGATATTAGCAGAGAGCCCATTGCTGCAGCATCCTTGGGGCAAGTATACAAAGGTAAGATATGAGTAATTGTTATATTTTTCACCCTTTGCTTCTTTTTATAACATATAAATATATTGAACTCAGTTCTCCAAGTTAAAATGCATTGCTTTGATATTTCAAGTCATGCAGCTCATCTACACACTGGAGAGCTCGTCGCTGTGAAAGTGCAGAGGCCTGGCATGACAATCTCTCTGACCCTCGATGCGCTATTGTTTGATATGATTGGAGGGCAGCTGAAAAGGTTTGCTAAGGCTCGCAAAGATTTGTTGGGAGCCGTCAATGAGATGGTGCGCTTCTTATTATGCATTGCTGTTCTCATTTCCCTAGATTGCTTAATTTTTTGTCTTTTCCTAATCTCTCTTTTTAGCATCATCTATGTAAATCTATCTGTTTTTCGTAAATAAATAAAAAAGAAAAAAGAAATGTTCTTTGAAATTGAATTGTTCTTTTTCTTAGATTAGCCAATAAAGAATTTCGCCTCTTGTAACCCATGCCCATGTCCGTCAATTAGACTTAAGGCTGAAAATTGAGTTGGACACTGGCATTGTCAAGGGCGTTGAACCCTCGACTGGCCGGTCCGCGGCTACGTAGCTCGGCGTTGAACCCTCGACTGGCCGGTCCGCGGCTACGTAGCTCGTAGCCGTCGGCCGTCTTCTTCGGTGAGGTTATTCCCCTCGACCGGAGGCTTAACAGAAAGAGAGATAGATTAGAGATATAATTCTTGCTTAATTCATTGTTCAGCGATTACAAGTATATATGGCCAATGGCCCAACCTAAATGGAGAAGGTTCTCCTTGATTCTAGGGATTTCCAAAACAACCTACCTAAATGGAGAAGGCTCTCCTTGATTCTAGGAATTTCCAAAACAACTAACTAATTTCCAAAACAACTAACTAATTTCCAAAACAACTAACTAATCTAAGTTTACTAATCTAAGTTAGGCTAACCCATGCAGCGCCTGGCATATGTGCGTCCGCACATGACATCTCTCCCCGCCTCGAAGGCCAGCTCGTCCTCGAGCTGAAAGGAGGGGAACCGACCTCTGTTGTTGCGCCCAGGGCCGGCACGGAGGGGCTGGCCACGCCGGTCCAGGAGACGGAGCGCCCCCGGCGCTGGAAGGACATGCGCCGGCGGCCGGGGTCCCAAACAATGAGCCCCAACTCGCCGAGCCACCGGGTGCCGAGGACGACGTCGTACCCGGCCAGTGGCATGACGTAGAGGTCGGCCGGGAACGAATCGCCGTCGATGAGCAGGGGCGCGTCGCGGATGACGCCGGTGCAGGTGACCCGCTCGCCATTGGCGAGCAAGGCTGTGAGGCGGGGGCATTTGCGGAGGGGCAGACCGGAGCGCCGCGCCGCCTCCGCCGAGATGAAGCTGTGCGTGCTGCCGGAGTCGAGGAGGGCGACGAGGGACGCGGAGCCGAGTGCCACGGCGATCTGCATGGTGCCCGCCATGGGAAACCCCAGCCACGGCCTGCAGGGAAAAAACAGGGCGCCTCGGCGTCGTGCTCCGCGTCGCCCGCGGCGTCCATGGCGTCCCCGATCTCCACGCCTTCAAGGAAGAAGATGCGCCGGCAAAATCTGTTATGGCCACGGGTATATTTTTCATTGCAATTAAAACAGAGGCCCAGACGGCGCCGTTCCGCCATCTCGTCCGGGGTGAGGTGCCTCTGGTTGCCCTCGTCGCGACCCTGCTGGGCGGCCACCGGAGGAGCAGGGAGCGCCAGCGGCTGCTGTGGCACCGGAAGCGCTGGCCGGGGGGCGGGGGGCGGAAAGGAGGCCGCGCGGGGGCGCCCGAGGGGGAGGCTGCACCGGGCGGTCGATCGCCATCAACTCCACTTGTCGCGCCAGGCTCATGGCGGCTGCGAGTGTCTCCGGGTTGTGGATGCGGACGGCGTGGCTGAGCGGCGGCAGGAGTCCGCCGGTGAAGAGCTGGACGCGCTGAGCCTCATCAAGGCGGCCCGCGCCCCGCGCGAGGCAGGAGGGCCTGGAAGCGATCGGAGTACTCCTCCACGGTCCCTGTACGCCGGCACTCGGCGAGCTCGAACAGCGGAGCCGAGCGGAGGGGAGGCCCAAACCGCAAGGTCAGGAGCTCCGTGAATCGCCCCCACGATGGCGTGCCCTCGTCCTCCTGGAGTTGGATGTACCAGAGTTGCGCGACGTCCTCCAAATTGAACGAGGCCATCCACACGCGCTCCTCCGCCATGGTGCGCTGTTGGCGAAAATAGGATGCGCACTTGTTGATGAAGAGCATCGGATCGGTCTTGCCGTCGTAGCGGGGAAAATCCAGTTTGTGGAATTTTTGGGGGGCGATCAAGATCGCGCGGGCCCCTCCGAGCGGCCGCCGGCGCCGCTGTCCGACGACGAGGCCGACTTCTCCTTCATAGCCGTCATGTCGGCCTTCATGGATGTCATCTCCGTGGTGAGGGATTTCAACATCTCCATCACATCGGCGATGGTGGGATTGCTCATGGCTGGTGGCTGCGGAGCGGCAGTGGTGGAGGACTGCGGTGATGGTGGAGGGCTAGGCTGGTGGGCGGCGGATGTGGAAGAATGGGTGGAGCGGGGGTGGTAGAGGATCGACGTGGCTCTGATACCAGGTTGTCAAGGGCGTTGAACCCTCGACTGGCCGGTCCGCGGCTACGTAGCTCGTAGCCGTCGGCCGTCTTCTTCGGTGAGGTTATTCCCCTCGACCGGAGGCTTAACAGAAAGAGAGATAGATTAGAGATATAATTCTTGCTTAATTCATTGTTCAGCGATTACAAGTATATATGGCCAATGGCCCAACCTAAATGGAGAAGGTTCTCCTTGATTCTAGGGATTTCCAAAACAACCTACCTAAATGGAGAAGGCTCTCCTTGATTCTAGGAATTTCCAAAACAACTAACTAATTTCCAAAACAACTAACTAATTTCCAAAACAACTAACTAATCTAAGTTTACTAATCTAAGTTAGGCTAACCCATGCAGCGCCTGGCATATGTGCGTCCGCACATGACAGGCATATTGATATCTTGAAGAGGGGGGGCGGGGAAGGTTTTCTGCTTCTCCTTACCAATGGAAGATTAGCAGGATTTACCAATTGTGTTTGTACATATGCATTTATGTTTTTACTGCGGATGGGGATAAGAACTAGTATATGCAAGTTCCATGTTTGTGTTTATGGATATAAACTTAAATCTTATATCGTCCACACAGATACACCACATCATAAGGGAATATTTTGAACGAATAAATCAGCGATTCAAAGGGTAAAAAAATACTAGGGCTGCGTATTATCAAGGTGCTTATAACATTTTTTAGCATATTTGGCTAAACTTGGATTTCGAAGCCAAACGAATCCATAATACCCAGTGGCCTTCCACACCCCGATTATTGCATGAATGAAACACACTTTCAGCTACTGTGCGTCTGTTTATCATTAATTTGTGTCCCAACTGTGTTTTTGGTCTACCATCTTCAACACATGTCAAGTCAATTACCGGTCACAATAATCTATTCATGTATCATGATATGATTGTTGTTGAGATGTTGATCTTTAAGACAGTCACAACCCTTGAAATCAATATTTTAACACCATGGTAGCAAGGTTACTATCATCTTATCGTGATATATTCTATAAGTGTACTTTGTTCTTGTTGAGTTAATTTTTCCTGCTGCTTTTGTGCCTTGCTCTTATAGCTATATTGTTCGCAGGTTAGACACATGTTTGATGAGATTGACTATATCCTAGAAGCACAAAATGCAGAAAGATTCGCTACTCTCTATTCTAATTCTGCCAGTAAGTTTTCTTTACTTTTGTTATGTTTGAATTTTTTCTATGGTTTATACTATGTGCTTGTTTATTTGTGACATTGTCCAACTGCTGGTGGTTTTGTTTTAGAGCTATGCTTGTTAATGCAGCTTAAGTTTTATCTTTATATTAATATTATATGGTCCATCTGCCCAAAGGGCAGATATCCTTTCCAACTTTTAATATGACAGAATTCCTACTCTTTCAGTATATTGGATCTCCCCCTTTTTGTAGTTAAGAGTTTGAATTAGTCTTTTACATGCCATTTGGATGACTGTTATTAGGTTTATCTTAATAGGCGCCGGGGGCAAGTCTAGAAGAGGGACGTCCGTCAAAGTCCCAAAGATATATTGGAAGTTCACACGTAAAGCTGTGCTTACCATGGAATGGATAGATGGGATTAAATTAACCGACACAGATCGTATCAATGAAGTCTGTTTAGATCGGAAACGCTTAATTGACCAGGTATGTTTGAGTTGTTGCTCCTTTCTAGTTTGGAATTGACTTGTCTAAATGCTTTCTTTCATTATGCTGTCCTTCATATAATGAATGTTGCAGTATGATAAATTTATCAATCTTGAAGGTATATTTATTGTTAATTCTGTTTATTACAATAAGAGTTGAAATAATTGTCATTGTGAAATAAATTGGTATTGATTTAATGTTGACTGCTGGAGTGATAAGCTTTTTTTCTTCGCATACTCTTTCTATCTGTTTCCTTTATTGATTTGATGGATTTTGTGCCAGCTTCCTTTGTTGATCTTTCTGTCTTTCTTACTTGCCATATATTAGGGTCTCTAGGACAATTTGTACTTTGTAAGAGAGTCCCTTAGCCTATTTGAGGTTTTGCATACTTTAAACTCTTTCAGGGACTCTATTGCTCATTGAGGCAACTTCTTGAAGAGGGGTTCTTTCATGCTGACCCACATCCTGGAAATCTTGTTGTTACACTTGACGGATCTCTTGCATACTTTGACTTTGGTATGATGGGAGATATTCCCCGGCATTACCGTGTCGGACTTATCCAAGTGGTCAGCTTTCTTTTCACCATAACTTGCTGCTCTTTATGGTGCATAGCAATGCTGTTATGTCGTGTCTAAAGATATCCATGGTGTTAATGATTCTGTCTTGAGGAAATTGCTATAGTAGTCCAATAATCTGGAAAATGTCCTCCAAAAGATCCTAATCTTTTGTGGTATTTTTGTGCAACTTCGTTTGTATTTATGACAAGTGGTGCGTGGATCCTTTGTTGCTTAATTATATCATATTGCCCCAAAAGAGTGAAATAGATGCTCTCATATATGACTTAGTACTGTAATGAAGTCCCTTTCAAATTGCTCTTTAATATGGTGATTGTTAAATATGCTCCAATACTTTCAGGGTTTGAAGTGATAAATCTTTATTGTGATTAGATGTTTCAATTCTAGCTGTTGCATTGCAACTTCTTGGGAGGACAATTAAAGTATTTGAGCGCCAACTTTCCATATTTGAAAGGAACAAAATGAGGTTGCTATTCACTTGTGTTTTCATTATTTATGTTCTATGTGCCATCAAAACAAGTCTAGTTCAAACCTCTTGTCATAGTAAGCATTTAAAGAAGCCAAGGTTGGAAAGACTTGATTATTAGAGCAGTCAAAAGAGATGGTAGTAGACTATTTGTATCTGAATTATGAACAAAATTGTTTGGAAAAGGACAGTATTCTTTGATAGTTGTTGAAGTTTTTTATGAATGAACTAGCAAGTCATGAATAGAAATTCGTAGACCTAAAATGATTTAATTAGTAAATCAAAGATGTCTGAGCCAATCCAATATTCATCATAAATCAATAAAATTCCTTTCTGGTAGAAAATATTATCAGATTTAAAAATGTAGCAGAACTACTGTGATTCTATTTTATTCATGGATCATACGGTTGTGTTGGCTGTCATTTCTTAGTGAACTAACTTGCTGTCATATTTATTTCAGCTCGTACACTATGTTAATCGTGATGCATTGGGCTTAGCAAACGACTTCCATTCTTTGGGATTTATTCCTGATGGAACAGATTTACAGTCGGTGGCAGGTGCCTTAAGCACATCCTTTTCTGCTCGGAGCAGACAATCAAATGACTTTCAGGTTTGCTTATTATGTAATTTATTCGTATAATGTATACCTTTTGCTGATTGATCATTATATCAATGTTGAGTATGGTACTATTAAGTTAATTTTAGTAAGACTAGCCAATTCGGTGGTACTGTATCATCTGTTTAGTTGGTTTAGGCAGAGCTCAAATTCTGATTCATTTTGTTTCTAGTTAAAAAGGTTCTGGTTCTAGTCTAATGTTGATATATTCAGAAAGTCAATCCAGGAATTAGTAAAAGTAGTTATTTTTGCCATTTTGTACAGCTTTTCTAGTTACTGAACTCAATCATTATAGAAGGATAATTGTAACCTTCTTAATAGGTGTAAATTGCTTAAAAGACAAAAGCCTGTTAGGAAAAAGTAGCTTAGTTGGCAGCCTTCTGGGATTAACTTGAGCAACTTACTGTAGTACCCTAATTATACTTTTTTGCAACTTGGACTATGGATAATGAACGTTTGTCAGGTGCATGCGACAGTTGATTGATTCTATATGCCAATAAGCAGTTTCCTTTGCAATTATATTATATTTAAAACTAATACAATTTCCTATTATACCTATAAAGACTTGCTGCATTTTAATGCAGGGCATAATGAGGCAGTTTTACGATGTTATGTATGAATTTAACTTCTCCCTGCCTCCTGATTATGCGCTGGTGATAAGAGCACTGGGATCCTTAGAAGGAACTGCTAAAGCATTGGATCCTGATTTCAAGGTCATCGAGAGTGCATATCCTTTTGTCATTGGGAGGCTTCTTGCGGACCCTAACCCTGATATGAGGAAAATACTGCGTGAGCTTCTTATTCGTAATGATGGTTCCATCCGATGGAATCGCCTTGAGCGACTGGTGTGCAACTTCTTTCAATTTTGTTGGACCCTCACATTTCATCCTCTTTTTTTGTTATTAATTCTGATGGCCCTGCTTTTTGAAATAATAATAATAATAATAATAATAATAATTGAAAGCCACTTCCCCCCATGAACTTGGTTACTCGTCAGCTTAAAATAGGGTATTCTTTTTTGGTTTGGGGGGGCTGGGGCGAAAGGAATTGTATGTACATATATAACTGTATATGCAAAACTTTTATTTTACACGTATATATACCTATGTCCGTGATTGTGCAAGGATGTATATGTAACAGCCCAAAATAATATGGCTCCTAAATTTTTCGCCAACCCCTAATTTTAGCATCCCATCGTCTAGTTTTATATAATACATGCTTTAGTTATTTTTGGTTCTGGTGCTCTTCAATCCTTTCAGATCGCAGCTATTTCTGAGGAGTCCTCGGAATCAACGAATGAAACTGCTAGTGATCCCGGGGCGAAGTCTAGTGAGACACCCGGATGGAAATCCTTCGACATGCGTTCGGTTGTTGCTGCCACAGAGGATCTTCTTTGTTTCATTTTCTCGGATAAAGGCTGGAGGGTCCGGGTTTTTCTCATTCAGGACATCCTGAAGGCTTCAGATGCGTTCCAAGAAGAAGCCTTTCCATGCATATTCGAGGCACAAGAAACTATGGAGACGCCTGATCCTGAGGTATGCTTAAACCTTTTTCTTTCATTTTAGTTGCTTAGAATTTCAAAGTAGGCTAATGAGTAAACTTTGTAAGTTGTGTAAGTTATTAATAGGTAAAAATGTACAAAAACTTATCTGAATTATGAACTATTTTGAATTGGCTACCCAACCTTTCAAATTTTTGATTTTACTACCCAATCTTTGAATTTGTTTGATTTGAGTCGGTCAACGATACTTTGACTTCGAAATTTAAGCTAATTATTTTAATGAATTTATAGTTGCGAGAATTGCATGAAATATACTAAGTAAACCTCTAAAGATAAATAACGCATTTAAACTTTGAAGGCAAAATGCTGTTGACGGACTCAACTCAAACAAATTAAAAGGTTTGGTAGTAAAATCAAATGAGTAGCCAATCAAAATGATCCATTGTTCAGGTAAGTTTTACACGTTTTTACCTTTTTAATAACTTCTATTTCTCTAGTAGTTAATGGATGATATTGTTAACATGGATTATCTGTTGGACTTGTATTAATCAAATTAGAAGATTAAATGCAGCAGTAGTTGAATATACCAGATTTGTTCAAATCTTTATTTGAGATGTTTTCATTATATCCTTGCTAATGTTGAACTCTTTATATGTTCTTCAAATTATCCTTACATCCTTGTACTTAAAAAAGAAATGCTCCTCTGTATATTTTCTACGACGAACTCATAACTTTTCTTTTTTATTATTTTTCGTTCAAATTCTTTGCTGTGCCAGAGTGCGGTGATCGCGAGACTAGTGAATGGTTTCCACTCTCTACGGCAAGCCGTTAGGTCAGCTCCAGAAGTGTGGACCGCAATGCTGATACGGATGTTGCTGAGGCACGAGGTACATAAATTTCTCTTCGATGTTTTTACCGCATTCGCAATCCATTCCCGGAGTAAGGTACCGGAAAAAATTTGGTTTTGTTTGTCGAGGTTTCTCCACTATTTGGAGAAGCAACAAGAATTGCAAGATTCATCAAATATTTAGTAAGAATGGTTTTTCTTTTTTCGTTTGTTTGTTTGGGTTTCCTCCTTTTTGCCATAATCATTTGTTTTTGCACTAACGCCATTTAATGAATGAATGAATGAAGAGCCGGTTATAGAGTGGTTTTTTGGGGGAAATTTGGCAACTATTGAAAGAAATGATGAAAATATATGGAGAATCCCTCAACTAGAGGCCATTTCGAAATGGGCCCCCTCAACTTCATTTTGTTCCATCTTTTTCTGATTGAAGTTAATTTAATTAGGAATGCTATTGAGCTCAGCTGCAATTCAATCAAACGTAGTAGCTCTAATAAACTTTTTCTATATTTTTTGAAAAAGAGTCCATAGTAGGCCAGATTTCAGCATTAACATCACTGGTGGGGGACCGACTGTCTCTAGCGCAAGTGGCAAAGGACTTGATGGTTGGTTCCCGAGGTCCCGAGTTCGAATCCTAGTTGATTTACATTTCCAGCTAAATTTATTTTCATACGAAATAAACGAAACGGGTAGCGTGCTATCTTTCTCTCAAAAAAAAAAAACACCACTGGTGGGGGTAGGTAGTGGAAACTAAAATAGAGAGCGGACCTCGGAGAAGAGCACCGATTTACCCGATGACAAATGCGCAAAAGCCCGCTGCTTCTCGGTGACTCTTAGGACATGTTTGGTTCGCGATTGGAATATGAATGGGAAATGAAATTGGATTGCTTTGGAATGAAAAATGGAATGACGAATCATCCCAAGACATTTGGTTCATTAATGGAATGGGTATCGGAATGAAAATCTAGAATTTTTGAGAGGGTGTTTTGATTAAGAGAGAGGAAAGTGATGAAGGAAGAGGAGGGGAGGTGTTGGTGGAAGAGAATTTTTAGTAGTTTACTTGGGAATGGGCCAATCCGGTATTCAAGGTCAGATTGGACCATCAATACATTTAGTCATTCTCATTCCAAAGTGGAATGGGAGTTGGAATCCAATTCCTTTAAAACAAACAACAATCATTGGAATCAATGAATCCCATTCCGATTCCATAGTCTAAAATAGGTGAACCAAACATGCCCTTTCAGGAAGTCCTAGGCCATGGTTAGGAGTCTAAATAAGAGGTCGGCGAACTTGCTGAATATCATATCTGCATGTCCTGAAGATGCTTAACATGAAATTTGCACATCCTGAAAATGTTTAGCACGAAATCTGCACATATCCGAGGTTCATCTCATCTGTAGTGCCAAAATAAGTCTCCCGTCCAGGGAAGAAAAAAAGTTAAAAAAAGATTGATTGAGTGCTTCGTTTTGGGGTTACCTGGATCTAGGGGTGTAATGTGGGCTGTGCCGGGCCAGCACGGCCCACATTTTCCGGGCCGAAACGGGCTAGGGGCTGGCCCGGCCCGGCCCGGCTTCAATTTCGGGCCCCACGTCCGTGCCGGGCCCAAGCAGCCTAGCCTCCGGCCCGGCACGGCCCTTCGGCCCGGAAGGCACGGGCCGTGCCGGGCCGGGCCGTGCTTCGGGCCGGCCATTTAAGATATTTATTTTTATTTTTTAAAAAAAATATTATAAAATTTAAAAAGAGAAATAATAAATTATTTTTATTTAAACTTATATTTTGATCAAATAATTAAAAATTTATAAAAATAGTTATAATATAGTAAATATTTAATTTTAAAAAAAAATTGTATTATTTTAAAATAAAAAGAAAGAAAAGGGATGGGTTTTGGTCCAATGGACCAAAATGCTTTGGTCCATTGGACCAAAACCACTCCTCCCAAGGTCTGCCTAGCAGACCTTGGGAGGAGAGCTCCTGGGGAGCCCTCCTCCCCAGGAGCTGAGACCCCGAGGCCCAAGGCATCTTGCCTTGGGCAGTTGGGCCTCGGGGTGCGGGCCGTGCTGGACCGGCTGGCACGGCCCAACCGGGCCGGACCGTGCCGTGCCGGGCGGCCCGCCTCTTCGCGGCCCGGCACGGCCCAGGCGCGCCCCAGGGGCGCGGCCCAGCACGGCCCCGTAGCGCGGGCCGGCCCGGCCCGCAGCCGTGCCGTGGGCCGCCCGGCCCGTTTTACACCCCTACCTGGTTCCGCCACCTGACATCGTTTTGAGCGGACTTGAACTTTGAGATTGGAACTGATCTTTTGAGTTTCGTGATGGCAAGTTTCAGAGTCCGACTGGTTACAACATCTCTACCACTCAACGAGGTGCTCTTTATGAATTATCTTTAACATTTACGGTCCAACAGAAAATTCCTGGCATCGTCACAAGCACCAAAACATAGTAGATAGGTATTGATGTTACAAAAGAATAAGTTAACATGAATTATATTAGATTACAGTACATAATACTCGTGAAATATTAAAAGCAGCATATTCCTACGTATCATCGAATCCAAAAAAAAAAAAAAAAAAAAAACTCCACTTGTTCTGAATGCTTACTACTACAAGTCAAACGAGGCACATCAAATCTACTTCACCTTTGTTTCCACGAAATGGGTTTCGGCTGTAAAACAAGAGTGGCGTAGATCAACTCGTTCCACGAATCCGGAACCCCGGGGAGACACCAATGACTACAATCCTGCTTCCTTCTCGAGACCTTCTGGCCCCGCGTCGCGTTCTTTCCATAGACGGAAGGATGGCCGTCTTTGCGGAAGTTGGTCAGCTTCGTTACGTTCAGTAGAATAACCGGGAAGCGCATTTTGCTAATAACTTCCTCTACTATCCTCATTTTCAGAGGATAACTGTCGACAAGCGGTCCGCCGGTGAGAACTGGCTCGGTCTCACCGTTGCACGTTCCGCCGGAATCCCAATCTCCGCCCCTGATCAACGAGTTTGAGAAGCATGAAGTTTATTAACAACAAAATATTTTTATATATTTTTTAGCAACAAAATATTCTAACTGTTTATTATATATTTTTATCAAATCTTTTGAACTTTATTAAGAAAATTACTTACTAATTTAAAGAATAGAAGGTTTTGAGCTGTGCCATCGGCACGGGATGTGTATCGTGCCGATATCTTGTTGGCACGATACGGTACGATAGATACGGCCCGTACTGATGGGCACTTAAATCCTTATTTCTAACATTTTTGTATTACAATATACATTTAAACTCATGGAATTCTCAGATTCTTTGAAAGCTTGCATGATGAGCATTTACATATTTTGAACTATTCACCACCCAACTCTAGAAAAGATCGCGAATTATTAGTGATTTTTTTTGAAAATATGTAGGATGATTCACCGTGTTAGTGATAAACGGTATTAGTACCTGAAATGTGCGGTCGAATATCCGCGATAAAACACCAATTTCTTCCTGGGATCCATGTTTTTGTCCACCCACCTTCCCCAAGTTCTTATGGCTCTCCTATAAGCCTCAATTGCATCAAACCGAGGATAAAGTACACCACCTTCTTGATAATAGTTCTTCCTAACCATTAAAAGCCATCTATCAATTTATTATATACTATTTTCTTAAGGAGGCAAAACAATTAATGGAAAAGAAAAATGAAAACAAAAAGAGAGGGTGGAAGCAAATAATCACATTTACCCCCTCGCCGTCTTTCCATGAGTCCACCAATGGCCAGTGTTGAAGACAAGAATGTCGGCACCTTTCCACCGATTTGCAGACTTGTCGATACGATCGATCGAAAGAGTCGGGTTCGAGTTTCCCTGTCGGTTGACGCGTGTCCCTTCTCGAACGAGAAAATGGGAGCGAACAAACTCTACAGTACAGTCGTAATCCTGCCCAAATTCAGGAAAATAAGCCAATTATACACGGCCGATAATATATTCGATTAGAGATGTGCGTCGGATGATTATGTACTTCCTTTTCTCTGTAAACTCAGTTTGCAAGTCGCAAAGATGAACCAAACAGAACCGATTTTCTAATAAAACCGAACTGAATCAGCTGAAATGACTTAGAATTTGAACTTTATCCTCAAAGAAAAAGAAAGCAAGGAAATTTAAGTTGAAACTGAAGGTATCAAAAGCTCAGTAGATCACGATCTTAGTTCAGCATCACAAAGAAAGGAAGATACGGAAGTTAATCTTTTATCTCACCACAAACTTGAACACAAACTGGCCGCGTCCTTTCGTTATTTTATGCCCGCGGGTCTCGTACATTTTGGTCTTGTCGGGCAACGCTTCACGTAGGATGCACAGCATCGATTCGAACTGGTTCCTGTTCATTGAATCTCCGACGAGCATGAGTCTTTTACCTCTCAGTCGCTCCAAAAAATCTGTTGCATTGAACCTATGAATAATGTCAGAGTGGCAGCATAGGATTATAAATTCCTCAAGTAAACAAGTAAAATAAAAAGATACTCATCCATAAAAAGAATGAGCGAATAACAAAGAAATCAGTAATAAGAAGAAATCAAAGGGCCATTTATTAGCAGACATGGAAGGGTATATGGCTTAATCGATTCCTCCATTTGTAGAGATGTATACAAAGTTTAGTAGGAATAGGCTTACGCTTTTTTAGTAGTTATAGACAGAAAAACGACGAATACACCTACATATTCTCGTTCCATGTAGCATGCTAAATAAAGATACAATCTCACTATAGATGTTCATAAGCAACGAAAAGGGAATAAGCAAAAACAAAATACAGTTAGTTGCCTATGAAATGGTAGTCGTATGGCTAAACATAGAGTAGCTTTCATGTTATGGTATTTCTCCAGTTCACTTTTCGAGACAAATGCTGCGTGATCTCTCGCTACAGAATCTTCAATTTCAGGCCAAGAGCTCAACACAAAGTTCAGTAACAATTAGAGAGATTTGGCATCAAATGGTGTGCATTAAAACTATTTAGATATAATTTGCTTCAAGTTACCATCTTTTCTATCGGATAATCAGGTGTAGTTTTCCATCATGACCTTTGGCAACAGTACAATAAACAAGTAAGAAAAAGTATAACACACCTATGTTGGTGCAAACCTCATTTAATGATTAACACAGTAGTTTCTACAATGATGGAGCACACGGATGCTATACTTTTCAAATGTTGAAAAGAATTTTTAATATAGAAACCATAATAGATAGTGTGAAGTCGGTATGAAGGAAAATGAGAAATACACTTAATACAGTACATTTCTCTCTTAAAAAAAAAAAAACACTTAATACAGTATAGCGAAATGCCTAAATTTCGAAGAGTTTGAGAATAATATAATATGTTAATTTTCAAAATGGGGACCTTGGTAACATATCAAATGTTAGCGTAGAACGGGTTATAGCTTTGGAACGACATAGCAACTGAATCAACTACCATAATAGTATGTAGCAGGTATGCGGGAAAATAAGAAATACACTTAATACAGTACATTTCTGTCTGAAAAAAAAGAAAACACCTAATACAGTATAACGAAATGCCTAAATTTCGAAGAGTTTGAGAATAATAGAATATGTTAATTTTCAAAATGGAACCTTGGTAACATATCAAATGTTAGTGTAGAACGGGTTATAGCTTTGGAACGACATAGCAACTGAATCAACTACCATAATAGTATGTAGCAGGTATGCGGGAAAATGAGAAATTCACTTAATACAGTACATTTCTCTCAAAAATAAATAAATAAATAAAACACTTAATACAGTATAACGAAATGTCTAAATTTCGAATGGTTCGAGAATAATAGAATATCATAATTTCAAAAAGGGACCTTGGTAACATATCGAATGTTTATGTGCAAAAGGTTATGGCCTTTGGAGCAAAACAATGACATTTGTAGCACACATATGATTCATTGGCTTAAACTTCCAAAGCAAAACATAATAAAGCCAAGAATAGTTTAATATATTAAATAATGATCCATTTTTTTACTATAACCTGCATTTCTTCTTAGTAGTTTGTCACCCAATCCTTTATTTATTTAAGCAGTAATCTACAAAATACTCCTTGTTTACTTCCCAAAGTTTCAACCTTGGGAAACCTAGTCCTAGATTCTCTACCCCACTTTTTTAATTTAATCAACCATCCCAAAACAATCCAAACACCAAAAACCCCCACCTCAGAAACAGTTATTAGATCCTTGTATCACCAATCCCTAGCCCCCACCAAATTCACCTTTTCTATTACTTTAGGAAATCCACCTCAAAATTTAATCGTTACCACAAACCCTAAATATTTGCCCTAGACTTTAAACAAACGAAAGATCGGGAAATGGGAACGCGTTAGGGTTCGATCGACTACCTCGGGAGGCGACAACCGCGGGGCTCCCACCGCCAATGCAGGTACCCGCGATCGCTCCTCCCGTTCTCCCGGCACGCGAAGGCCTCGTCCACGTAGGGGCACGCGCCGGGCTCGTAGATCGGGCGCGTCGCGTCCCTCGCCCACCCCCCCTCATACAGATCGCACCCATGCTGCGGCTCCTCCTCCGCCACCGGAGGAGGAGGCGACGGCGCCGGAGGCGGTGGCGGAGGCGGAGGCGGAGGAGGAAGAGGAGGAGGTGTTGGTGGCGGTGGAGGAGGGGGGAGGGAGAGGGAGAAGAAGGGGTGGGGGAGGAGGGATCGGACGAGGAGGAGGAGGAAGAGGGAGAGGGCGAGGAAGGGGAGCGAAGCGAGGAGGAGGAGGAGGAGAGCACGGGCATGGCTGTGGCGGGAGAGGAGAGGCGCCATGGGAGGAGCTCGGAGGAGGACGACGACGAAGAGGGAGGAGGAGGAGGTGAGTGTGAAAAAGGGACGGTAAAAAACACTTTTACAGTTTTACCCCTCACCGTTAAAGAAATTACTTTTTGCAGTTTTGTCCCTTGGAAATCTCTTATTTATATTCTCCAGTCCTTCAAAAATCAAATTAGCAGGACCTGGCTGAAATTGGAAACAAACAAATTTTTTTAAAAAAAAACACGAAGAGTTTAGTGTTAAGCATACTTCTACATTATTTTCGATGTCTCGTGAATTTTTTTAAAACTAATTTTATGATTTGTTTTAAATATTTTTATTTATTATTTAATTGATCTCAAAATTAATAAATTTTGATAGTGCGCGTTTATTATTTTATTACTAGATAAATAATACTAATTTTTTTAAAATTTAATTTTTAAAATTTTAAATATTATAAGTCATATTTAATAGTACCGGTTATCAATTAAGATGTTCTATTATTGAAAAAGATACAGAAGAATTAAGAATCCGATACTTCTAAATGTATTCTATATATGAATACATAAAATATATTTTTATGTTGCTATATATCACGGAAATGTTTTTTTTTTCTGAAAAATTAAAATTCACTTCAGCTACTGTATATCTAAAAGTAATTTCCTTTTAAATTAATAATTTTATTCTTATTGTAGGATTTATAAGGACATGAATAATTAACCAATTCATTTCAAACTCGAAGTCGGTCAAGCTTAAAATTAGATTTGATCACACTAAACTCAACTCGAATGTTGTCACGCTAAGCTTGATTAGTGTTTCATACTTGAAATTAATTTCGAGCCAAACTTGGTTGGCGATCGACTTGATCAGGCTCTGTCGGATTGTTGGCGCTAACCATTAATCCCAAAAGTTCGAGCTGTTAGGAATATACAATCAATTTACTGAAAGCGTACTGACATAACGCCCGCGGGACTCGATTGTAACTCGGCCCAACCAGCCTCACGCTACTTCGAATATGACTCGGCCCAACCCAGCCTCACGCCATTTCGAATATGACTCGGCCCAATATGGCCTCTCGCTACAGGACAAGATGCTGGCCCATTTAAGCCAACAGGCTCTATTTATTTTTATCTCCTATTCAAAATTCAAATTCATATATATAGAGAGAGAGAGAAAGAGAGAGAGAGAGAGATATATATATATATAGAGTCTGACTACTATACTCTTATGAGTATGGACCTCTTTGGACTCATAAGTATTCGGCCGTTGGTTCTACCCCTTTGATCATTTTCACTCGTTAGATCATACTATTCAACCAACTATTTATTCAACCATAGAGGATTACTATCATCCTAACCGGATACCACTATCATTATAACCGCACATTCCGCCATTTTTCAGATTGAAATAAACTTTTGGATGAATCAGAGTTTAGATGAAAATTATTTTTCTTTCACTGTTTATTTGTATAGCTGTGGAGCTAAAGTTTTTCTAGTTTTATTATTTATTTGAAAGGAAGTAAATAATATAAAAACTGGAGGTGTTAGAGATGAGTTAATATTTTATCATTTTTTATATTTTTTTCCTCCTAATTGACTTCGGTTTGGAGCGAGTCAAAGTCAAAAACACTATTTTGAAGAATTTAAGTTTCGACCGAAGATAAAGTTATAATAAAATAAATAATAAAAATAAATATTTACAGTCGAAAATTATTTTATTCCTCTTAACTTTCAGTAAAATAAATATATTTTTATGTCATTTGTCACCTGCCCTGGGGAGGATCGTTCACACTAGTAGGTTTTTGTATGTGATAAATTTAGGATGCCATGTCTCTTCACATGCAGATTTTTATTTTATATTTAGACCTCATCTAATGGTATCATCTATTCACAAAGTAACCGCTCCCACGTCCACTTATTATAGTCGTGTCTACAACAACTCTGCATGATACAAAAATTGACAAGAAAAAAAAAAGTGTTGATCCTATCTTAATTAACAATGATCCCATACAAAATAATTATTATAAAAACAGAAAAAACATACTTAAAGCTCTATATTTTTAGTTAAAAGAAAGGTATTTATTGAAAAGCCATAATCAAATTAACTTAAGAACAAAACAAAATATTTAATCGCATATATTGTGACGCCCTAACTTTTCAGGGGACTACTCCCGTCCTAACACGCTTAACTTTCTTAACCTCTTGGACCTAGCTACCGCCCAAAATGCTTAAATCGGATTAAGAGTTTAGCCTATTATATCTTATATATAGGACTATCTGGGGTCTCACAATCTCTCCTCTTTAAGTCCTAACGTTCTCGTCAAGCTAAGACTCACAAGTATCAGACGATGTGAGACTTGTCTCGCTAGCCTAAACTGACCTTGTGGTGGGCCGCGCTCCACCCAAAACAGTTAACAGCATGAGAGTCTCGCTCTCCCCGCTGCACAATTCTGGCTCAGCCGAGACTCATCTCACACTTCTGGCTGGTAATTAGCTCTGATACCAACTGTGACGTCCCAATTTTCCAGGGAGTCATCCATCTTAGGACTACTCCCGTCCTAGCACGCTTAATTCTCTTAACCTCTTGGATCCAGTCACCGCCCAAAATACTCAAGTCGGGTTAAGAGTTTAGCCATGTTATATCTTATATATAGTTCTACCTAGGTCTCACATATATATAAGTAAAAAAAAAAAAAAAACTCATGTGAACAAAATATTTCTCTTTACTTTTTTTTTCCTTTTTTTTTTTCCACGAAGTATATAGCTAATAACACAATTCTTTTAGAAAGATGTCCAATCGAAAACTCCTTATGTACGTGTGAGAAAGTCTTTTTCTCTCTATATTGCTGTGCAAAATTATTGCGGTCAATTTAGTATTAGAGTTTTTGAAAAAGTGTGGCTCAATCAAGCTTAGTCGAAAAATTCGTTGAGTTCAATAGTTTTTACAATCGGCGTGGAAGATAATTTTTACAATCGGTATGAAAAATCTTTAGACGATCTTAATTTTTCGCTCAAATATCGAATTTAAGTGTGCAACCCCCCATTCAAAAAATACTTTTTGAAATCTACCCGTTAAACCACGAAGCCATTTAGGCTGAGTTTGAGATCTAAATACAATTATTTCGGCTGCTATTTTTGTATTTCTAGGTTATTTTGGAAAAAAAATTGTATTTTTTTATTTTGAATTCGATTATTTGGTTATTTTTTATCAGATTAAGTTAATTTAGAGATATATTAGAATTTATTATCTTCGTCTATAGTAAGATTCGAGTATCGACCGTATATAAACGCGACATTCGGTTAATGTAATTAGTTTTTTTTAGAGTTAATTAATAATATTTTCGTCTTTGTCGAGAATTAATTTTCAAAGAGTGCAAAGAAATAGTGCAACGAGGAGAAATGGTGCAACGGGGAAGAAGAAGAGAAAAGGAAATGGTGTAATTTTTATCCAAATAGTGTAATTTTAGTCTAAAAAGTATAATTTTCATCTCAAAGAGTGTAATTTCTGTCTCAAAGTTATTTAAAACAGTGTATTTTTTTTAAAACAGTGCAACATTATTTTAACAGTGCAATTTCATTTTTTTTTTCCTTCTTCTATGATTTTTTGGTCTTTTCTATAGGAAAAAATATTATTTTTTATTATTTCTTTTTTTTTCTCTTTACAAATTTTCTTTTGTCACGACCCACCGCCTTCGCCGGAGTGTAACTATTTTTTTTCCCCTCTCTCGCCGGCGTGCTTCTCGGCCGCAAGAAACACTTCTTCGTCGCCGGCGGCGGCGGGGACGGCGTGTGGATGAGGGTCGGAGAGGTTAAAAAAAAAAAAAAAGGAGTCGCGGCACGGCGCGGCCTCGTCGGGGTGGGAGGCGAGGAGGGCGAGGGTGCGCGTGCGAGGGCGTGAGGGGGCGTTTCCGCCTCCGCCTCCGCCTCCGCCTCCGCCGTCCGGAGAGAAAAAAAAAAGAGCGACAGAAAAAAAGAGGAGGGAGAAAAAAAGAGGAGAGAGAAAAAAAAAGGAGAGAGAAAAAGTAAGAAGGATATTTTGGTCAGTTTGCTGAAAATTCGGACCGAATCTGCAAAATCGAAAATAGCGATCCAATTTTGCAAAAGCCCAAAACTAGTGGATTTTTTATGCAAAAAGGTTTTTTTTTTTTTCTAATTATTGATTAGCATACTTGGTGGCCATTTGTGCTGATAATAATGTTTGCTAGAATTTGTCTAGAGAAGTACACACATTGTGTAGCTCATGCATCGTAATCCGTGCAAATCTTATTCTAAACAGATATATATATATAATTAATCACCTCAGCTAATTATGTATACCACAAATTACTTAATTATGGAACATGGCTACACATTTGGGATACGAAAAATAATGATATAAAAGTACAAATATCGACATTGTTAAAACTATCTGCGGATTGTTGCAGATCAATTCAACTTTTTGAATAACATAATATCATGCTAGAATTAGAGAGATTTTAGTCTAATTATAATTATTATATTATTTTTTTCTAATTTATTCAGTCTATGTGAATATAATATTAACACTCTAGCTCACGTGTATAATAAATATAAAAGACGCATGTAGAAGTAATAGGTAAAATAGGAGATAGAGATTTAATTCATTATATAATAGATGAATTTTATCCGTTATTAAAAATGGAAATTGAACCCACCGCTTCACAAAACGAACGGATTTAGAATTAACTCTGGTATCGTGTTACCCGAAAAATTGATTTGATAGCAATCATGTCTAAAAATATGTATTAGCAAACGCTTGTGTTTACGCGCATCTGCTCACATAAGAGATGAGATATCTGTGTAGCTAAATGGTTGATATTTTCTGCCCTAGTTAGAGGTTACGATTTCAATCCCGCATCGGGTGCGTGGAATAAAAATGAAAATTACCTTAATTTTTCTTCAAAAAAAAAATGCCAAAAGCACCTATGGCACACCGCGAGCCCTAAAAATGGCTGCTCAATTAGTAACGAAATTATTTGATAAAATTTAATATTGTGATTCTCCAAATTAGAAATTCATACGTCTATTTATAAAGGTACTAAAGTTTAAAATGTCCGTGAGTTTTATTTTCAATAAAAAATATAAACCATGTGCGAACACTAGAAAACCCCAAAAATTTCCTGTAGAGAGAAGGGATCAGTTTGTGGATCCCCCACTCCATGGAGATACCATTTCCAGGACCATCTCATTTCCTTAAAAATAAATTTTTTGTTTTATTAGATGTAATTTACAGTTGTAGGTCTTGTACTATGTATCACGGACACTTCTATAAACCTCGCGTGTCCGTGTCGGGCACTCGCGTGTCCTCGTCGGACACGTGTCCGTTGTGAACACTCCTTGGACGCGCGTTCAATACCCGCAAACAATTTAAAAAAATTATACATATTTTTATTTTATTTTTTTTATACATATATAATGTAAGATGATAAATATTTTAGTTTTTTGATAAATGCATATATATTTTTTTGACAATATGAATAAATTATGTATGGTGAAAAAATTTTCTTCTTAAAATATATGAACAATCAATGAAAATTTCAGTAACTTTCATTTGTATGAGAAATATAACAATATTTTATCAAAATTAATATTTTATATATAATAAATATATATTATTATATTAATAATATTATATTTTATTAGCGGTATCCATGTCGTGTCTGTGTCCTAATTTTTTGAAAGCTGCTGAGTCGCCGTGTCCGAGTCGTGTCGCGTCCCGTGTCCCGTGTCAGTGTCCGTGATACCTAGGTCTTGTGTGCTCTCAGGAGCTCCTGAGCCGTTTTCAATGATGGGACTCCCGAATCGACGATCAGCTTCGTTAGACTTGATCTAGCATATTTAAAATATGTAGAAAATAAATTTTGTAATTTTTTGATATCATTTACATAGCAATCTAAATGATTCAAAATCAACAATTTTTAATGGTTGATATCTGCCGTTTCAAGTTTAACGGTGTAGAAGTATTCAAATCATATGAAATTTTAAAAGAATTTTTTTTATACTATCTTCAGCAAGTTCAATATCTCTGATAAAAAATTTAAGTACTATATCACTAATTTTTATGAAATTTTTATTTTCAGCTGTTGATTTTGAACCTTTTCGATCACTAAGTAAACGATATCGAAAAATCGTAAAATTTATTTTCTAGATACTTCAAATATGTTAGATCAAGTCTAACGGAGCCGATCATCGATTCGGAAGTTCCATCTTCGAAAACGGCTCAGGAGCACGGAAGGCTCCGTGTCCGTGCTACTGAGAGCACAGCAGCCCCGCTCTAATTTACAGTACCTAAAATTATATACATGTTAAAAGTTATAATTATTGGTAATAATTTCTTTATGATATAATGTATAATGGTTGTTTTGATAATGCTATTAAATTTTTCTTTTTTACACTATTTTAAAAGTGAAGGTTACTTTTAAGGATGATTTTATTATTAATGGAGTTAATGTTAATATTAGCACACAAATTCATATAATTTAATTATTATTTACTAACTAAATTTGATCTGATTCAATACATATGTTATATTTCTACATACAAAGAATCAGTTATATTTTTACTCATCAGTTATTAAGAAAAGCATAAACATTAATTATTTTAAAATAAGAAATATAAAAAAAATAAAAAAAAATATAAAAATTTTCAGACCAAACATTTGACCTTTATTACTGTTCTTCTGTGTCATACCCATTTATATGACACGTGGACCAATGAGCGCGGGGATTTAGCGGCGCGAATTTTGATGCGCGTCGTTCGTCGTGCACCGGTGACAGGGTGTAGCCGTGATTGTGCCTTCGCCCGTACCTTTAATTCAACTCCACACGCGAAAAACGGACCCGATATTAGAACACCGAACGGGCCCCACGGCTGTTACCCAATAGTAATGAGTGGGACCCAGTTTGGTCCTTTATTGAGTCACAATTTGGGTCCGTTGTGTTTTGACCTTTTTCCCGCCACCTCAAAACCATTCGCTGGCCACGTGGCACGTGTTCACTCGCCTTCGTCGAATCGCATCGCTTACGGCGTGCCCACCACCACACTCCTTTAAGACTCGCGCGGGCCCACCATCCAACCAATCACAGCCTCACACGTCATCGCATAATGCTGTTTCGTGTTTGATATTAACACGGATTCTCTACGTTCCCAGGGTAATCCTCTCCCGGTTAATAATAATACCCATTAATTTAGCATTAATTAAAATAATAATTAATAAAATTTAATATTTAATATTTTTTTTTTTACGTGCCGGGAATTTCCAACCTGTTCCCGCCACACCTACCAGTTTCATCTTTCCAGCTGGTCACGTACCCATCGCATCGTACGACGCCAACCACCAACACCTAAACCGACCAATGATCTCCCGACACGTATGCAGTTGGACACGTGTCGCACAGATACACGTCTTCGGTTTCTGCAACGACAACTGTATTCTGAGCTGGCACCTTTCGGCGATCCAGCCGCACCCGCGACAGCGAAGCGTCTAAGCGCCGCGAACAACGAACACGAGTCCTCCTCGCTCCTCCATTCGCCACGTCACTGGATGTCGAAATTCGCGTGTATTCTGGACACGTGTCATTCTTACAGCGCAGAAGGACGAAGCACGGAATCCCTTCCCTCTCCGACCTGCCTTTTCGCGCTTTTTATCGTCACCGTGGACGGTGGCCGACTCTCCCCGCCCCCACTCACTCACCAAATTATCAACTTTTTTTTTTTGGTTAAAAATTAGTAATTTAAGTTAAATTCCAGGTAAAAATTTGAAAAATAAAAGCCAAATTAAGTTCAAATTTAAAAAGTTAATAGTTTTTTAAAATTTAAAAGTGCTTAAAATTAATTTTATTTTTTTTAGGCCATTACGGGGTCATCGTCTTCTTTTCCCGTTCCCGTTAGTGCCAAGCACGCCTCACTCTCATCATTCGGCCCTCACTTCTTTTATTTTTTATTTTTTATTTTTTATATTTATATTTTTATTTTTCTACTGAGCCCTTTTTCCCCGCCCCGACCTTTTCCTCTCTCTCTCTCTCTCTCTCTCTCTCGTTCGTGTTCGAGATCGATCGCGACAAGTGTTATCTAGGGTTTTTTTTGTACCCTCGGACAAATTCGTCCTCACCAACTCTTCGTCACCGACCCGCGGAGGTGAGGCCAACTCCGATTTTTTTTTTTAAAAAAAATTTGCCCCGCATTTTTTTGCGAATTGTTTAATGGTGCTTCGGTCGTCGTGGGCGTGGATTTGTTTATTTTGTTCGAAATGGTGAGAATTTGGGTGGGTTTAGTTATATGCTTGGTCGTCGCTGAGCTCGAGATTAGTGGAGGGGGCCGATCGATCTAGTGGTGGGAGTCGAGATGGGGAGCCCGGGAACTGTTGTTAAGGTATGGGAGCGGAATCGATCGTGGTTTCTTAATCGCGTTGTAGTGATCGGAGAAGTTGTTTTGGGACTGGGGGAGTTGGGAATTCGATTCGTTTTGAGGTTTGATGTGAATGGAATCGGTTTGATCGGTTCATGCAAGTGTTTTGAGCTGTTTGAGATGGGAATTTGACTCCATTTGCCATAAACTAAGCTGGTGGCTGTGTAAATGTGTCATCTTTGTGCAGTGGGATGTTGATTTTGATCCGAAGGAAGTATCTCTAATGTTAAATGCCTTTTTATATGCGGTAGGATCGAGTGATTTGTGGATCGATTTGGGATTGGTAAAATAGTTGTGTTTTTTATTTTAGGGAGAAAAGGTTGATTGGTAGAGTGTGGGAAATGTTCTTGTGATTCATTTAGTTACTAGTTTTATCAGAATTTTAATCTTTTTGGATTAAATGGAGAGTTTATGGAACTCAGAATTCTTGTACTAGTCGCAATTTTGCCACCGAGTGTGCTTTGGAGGATTATATTTTGAGCATTCCCTTGCCTGGCTTTTCTGATGAAAATACGTCAAAAAGTTGTCGGTGTGGCAAAATAAGTTTTTCAAATTGTTTTAATTGGACTGATCATTGTAGTGTATCTGCTGATGGTTGCTTTGGACTAATTATTGATTTATCCATGAATATCTTCCTGCAGCATACTTTTTCTTCTCTTTTGAAGCAAAAATCGCCCAAGAGTACTACTGCAAGGTCCAAGGGCATGGCTGTTTCTATGAGGGATTTGGACTCTGCGTTCCACGGGGCTGGACAAAAGGCGTATCCTTTTATTGATATTTTGCTATAACCAGCTTGATTTTTTTTTTTTTTTTTTTTTTCATGGTGAACTTGTTAGATCTTTCTTACTACCTTGAAACTATTTTTTTGGGAAATATAAAATATTTAGTTCGAAATATTTTGGCTAACTGTTTAATGGTAACATTTTTTTTACTTAGATCTGGATGAAAGATTCACAGGAACTAATTATAACTGATTTCTGATGTTTCTATGATGCCCATCGCCTCCTCCCTGCATTGCACTAATTATAATCCTTAACATCAGTCAGTGGGTTGGAGATATGGCGTATTGAAAATTTCCGTCCAGTCCCCGTGCCAAAGTCTTCTTATGGAAAATTCTTCACTGGAGACTCGTATATAATTTTGAAGGTAATTAACAAAATTAAACGTCAGACATACATGTTATATGTTTTCTGTCAGTTGATGGAATTATTCTTGTAGTGCTGCTTTAATGACTTTGAAAAGAATCGATTGAGGTGATCGGCGTTCTTTATCTAATTTAAAGTTGGAATTTTAACAATTTATGCTGAAGAATATCGTGACACTATGCCTGCATGTCTTCATACTTTTTTTTTTTTTTGGGGTGCAGACAACTGCCTTAAAAAATGGTTCGTTCAAGCAAGATATACACTATTGGCTTGGAAAGGATACCAGCCAGGTAAGCTATTAAACCCTTCATGAAATTTCTGCATGACAATCTTATAATAAAAAGTGCTTGTACTCTACTAATTACTCCTAAATTTGATTTATATAGGATGAAGCAGGGGCTGCTGCACTTAAAACTGTAGAACTCGATGCAGCCCTTGGAGGCCGTGCTGTTCAATATCGTGAAGTACAGGGCAATGAAACCGAGAAGTTCCTTTCTTATTTCAAACCATGCATTATACCACAGCAAGGCGGGGTGGCATCTGGTTTCAAGCATGCGGAAATAAATGAGCGTGAGCATGTTACGCGATTATTTGTCTGCAGAGGGAAGCATGTTGTCCACGTTAAAGAGGCAAGTATATTTTTTATATGATGTCTCCTTATGGGACAGTTTAGTTGGTGATAACTGATACATTAGACGTGGACCTCTTACACCTTGATTATCCTGCAGTCCTAGATAATTGAACGAACTCAATTTTATGTTTGGTTTGACATTTGATGGATTGTAGTAATTGCAGGTAGGATTGTAGTGATTACAGATAACTCTAGCTGATTAATGGGATTAGTGTGGGATAAGATAAAGCATATAAGTTACCTGTACTGCGGTACATTTTGAACTAGTACCTGAAACCTTACATCCCTTTAAATCTCAGACAATTCTGTTAGTCCTGTTAGAACTTAACAGCTTCCGTAAAAAATAATTATGGAACATTCGCCAAGTAACAGATTACTCCATTAGGTTACAAAATATTCCGTCAAACACAGTCACATTTTGCTGTGTTTGGCAGAATAACGGCGATAACTGGGCTTATCCTCTTGTTGTCCCTGAAACAAACAGTCTCATTGTATAGCTATAAATATTTCTTCAAATTTCCTGAGTTGATCTTTCTGTTTTATCAGGTTCCTTTTGCCAGATCATCCCTAAATCACGATGACATATTCATACTGGACACGAAGTCGAAGATTTTCCAGTTCAATGGCTCCAATTCTTCTATTCAGGAGAGGGCTAAAGCTCTTGAAGTGGTGCAATACATTAAAGACACTTACCATGAAGGGAAGTGTGAGGTGGCAGCTGTTGGTAAGTAGACTTTAATCCAAGGACCTTAATCAATTTTTTCATTTTAAAGTTTTCTGAATTCATGTGGAAGTGTTCCCAATAGATGACGGGAAGTTAATGGCTGATGCTGAGGCTGGTGAATTTTGGGGTTTCTTTGGTGGCGTCGCTCCTCTTCCGAGAAAGGCAACCTCTGAGGATAATGGAAAAGATGAGTCCTTTTCTACAAAATTGCTCTGGTAATTTACTGTAATTATGTAAATCATGTTTCTGTTCACCGAAATATTATGAGGAAAAAAATCCTATGTTATTTGTAATTCCTGATAAAAGCCATTTTGCCTTTCAGTGTTAATAAAGGACAAGCAGTGCCTGTTAATGCTGAATCTTTGACAAGAGAGTTGCTAGACACAAACAAGTGTTTCCTGTTAGAT
The DNA here is from genome assembly GCA_016920855.1 of Puya raimondii. Classification (NCBI taxonomy): domain Eukaryota; kingdom Viridiplantae; phylum Streptophyta; class Magnoliopsida; order Poales; family Bromeliaceae; genus Puya; species Puya raimondii. Next base: position 217,293,151 of record JABWPP010000050.1, read on the forward strand.
TGTCGGGCTGAAATTTATGTATGGATGGGTAGAAATACGTCATTGGAGGAGAGAAAAAGTGCTAGTGCTGCAGCAGAGGTAAACCTGTTACTTCTTGATTGATCTTTGATAGTGATGTGACACTAATATGGGTTGTTCTCCTATACAGGAATTACTTCAAGACCCTAGTCATCCAAAATCCCATGGTACTCGCATAATAGAAGGATACGAGACAGTAGTATTTAAATCAAAATTTGCTAAGTGGCCACAAACAACTGATGTGGCTGTATCCGAGGAGGGCAGAGGCAAAGTCGCTGGTTAGATATTTTTCATTAGTGTCTTTGTTAATTAATAAATGCAATTTGTAGAGTTTATAATGTGATCTTATTATTTTCTTTCTACAGCACTCCTTAAACGCCAAGGGCTGAATGTTAAAGGTCTTATGAAGGCTGCTCCTGTCAAAGAAGAGCCTCAACCATACATTGATTGCACAGGCAACTTGCAGGTGCTTTTACTATTCCGTGACGTGCTCTACTCATATCTGTGTTGTCATAATAGTGAGGACTAGTAGCTTAGCAGATTATCTAACTTTTTCCTGCGTATACACTCCTCTTAATGTTTTTAATTGGATGCTTACCCCTCGAAATGTTATTGACTGAAGGTATACTTCTCTTGAAGTCTTATATTTGCAGTTGCTTCCTTGCAAAATTTGAAGCTATCTTATATGTCTTTCTCAAAACTTTAAATTTCGAATAAAGCACATGAAGACCTTATATCTAAGGAAAAGAAAATTTTATTTTCTATGTGTAAATTACAGAACTGGTATAGATGCAAAATTTCCCTTTTCAAGTATAAAATTAATGTCCTAATATAGTGTGCATTTCAGTTATTTTATAAAAGACTAAATATCCTTTCTTCTAATATTATAGGTTTGGCGAGTGAATGGCAAGGAAAAGGCTCTTTTGTCATCATCTGATCAATCTAAGTTTTACAGTGGAGATTGCTATATCTTTCAATATGCATATCCTGGAGATGATGGAGAAGAATGTCTTATTGGCACTTGGTTTGGGAAGAAGAGTATTGAGGTAAACTTGAGCTCATATTTAGTAACTTTCTGATTCTTAAGACCTTGACAGAGTATTGTGTTTGATTCTCAAAAACCACCGGTGGATAGTAGTAACTAAGTAGTGTTAATGTTCTTTTAATTATTTTAAATAGAAACTGGATGAAGCATGATCTTAATAGTAGTAACTAAGTAGTGTTAATGTTCTTTTAATTATTTTAAATAGAAACTGGATGAAGCATGATCTTAAGCTTATCATTATGCTGATATTATCTTTACTTTGCACTTATCCGAGCTACATAAGAAAAACTCCAAACTCAGACCTGAGTCTCAGTGGACATGATGTATGGAAGAATGATGCATTGCAGACTATCGAAGTATATACATTCTTCTTGTTTAAATAGAAAACCAACTTTTTGCTATGCCCATATAGTTTAATTCCAAATAAAAACTAAAATTTTCTACTAATATCTCTACGCCTTAAATCAATTTTATGGTTTCTTTACTGAAGAGCTATATCCTTAGGTATGAATGTATGATCTATATCGTTTAGGTTAAGGAAACCTAATCATAGTGCTGGAGCATATCTAAGGGTCCAAAAATGAAGGGTGCAGATTGAAATTTTAAAAATACCAGTAAAAAATCTAGCATTTGAGAAATATTATATGATTCCTCAATTGAAAATCAATGCCCTGTAACAATGCCATTAATCTTGATTTAGACAATTGACAGTGCCCTGTAACATATAATGAGCTAATGTAGATTATTCTGTGCTTACCAATAAAACAAACTCCTTGCATCAGACAGTTGAATTATCAGAAAAAAATGTCTGTTTTTGGGACCACCTGATTTTAGGTGGAAGAGATTTACAAGCCATTCTTTGATCTCTAGATATCTCAAAGAAGGTAGATCATACCAACAAATAAAATCGCCAATACATCACAACACCGTGAGCATGCTCACTAGACACATTTTTATTCATGAAGATACTTCGATCCTTGAGAAATACAATGAAATATTAAGACTCAAAGCTAATGACGTGCCAACTGAATTTACTGTTTTAATGCGATGAATGAATGCAATATAGACCAAGAGGACATTATGTACTAAAGTGTCTCTATTGGTTACAGGAGGAGCGAACTGCAGCTCTCTCACTTGCTAACAAGATGAATGAATCCTTAAAGTTTCAAGCTGTTATGGTAATTATCAGTTCTATTTGTGAGTTGATTTTGACTAAACTTTGTCCTTTCAGTTTATTTAACATTTTTTTTATTGCTCACAGGCTCGCTTTTATGAAGGAAAGGAACCCATTCAGTTCTTCTCTATATTCCAGAGTTTTGTAGTATTTAAGGTTTCTGTTCTCAGAACCTCTCCATAGGACTTCACTATTTCTCCATTTGCTCAGTTTTGTGCTTTACTAGCTGTATTCTAGTTCTAGCACAAAATATAAGGATTTTTTTTTTTTTTGGATAATCACAGGGAGGTGTTAGCTCTGGTTATAAGAATTTTATTGCTGAAACTGGCATTGTTGATGAGACATATTCAGAAGATGGAGTTGCTCTTTTCCGGGTCCAAGGTTCTGGACCAGATAATATGCAAGCTATTCAAGTTGATCCAGTACGTCTTTTTTGAATTTATCTATAGTAGATAATTTATTATTTTTTACAAGTAACTTTGTGCACAGTTTTATGACTTTATCCAGCAAACTTTTTGCTTTATCTGAACAGTAGAATTCTTGATGTTACTTTAATCAGGTGGCTTCGTCTTTGAATTCATCTTACTGTTACATACTACATGATGGAAATTCTGTGTTTACATGGTCTGGAAGCCTTAGCACCACAGTGGAACAAGAGCTGGTTGAAAGACAGCTAGATGTGATTAAGGTGTGACAAAATCATCGAACACAATTCTATCGATATTTGTGGAGATTTATTTTCTAATTTAATTTTCTTTTTAGTTCAGAATTTTGTGCATGAGTGCACCATCTTTTAATACCTTTTTTCTCTATATTGATGTGATATTCTTCCTATATCTCTTTTCTGGGCCGTAGTTATTGGATGGTCGAGTTCTCTTTAGTTCTGTGAAAATACAAGTCTATGCATTGGCCTTTCACACAGTGTCTCAAGACTCTTTGTGAAGTAACTATACTATTCTGTTTGAAAACTTGAATACAAATAAGGTCGATAGTATGAAGAGGCATAAGATAAATGACAGCAAAGAATTATCTTTTCATAGTACCTTTTGAAGTCACATGTATTCGAACCAAGAATAGTACATCATTTTTACTAATGTTTTAGCTTAATTTAATTGTTATAGTTTTCTCAAATGGATCTGTGCTATGCTTACTTGCTCTCTTATCAATTTGCGCAGCCGAATCTACAGTCAAGAGCACAAAAGGAAGGAGGAGAAACAGAGCATTTTTGGAGTTTGCTTGGAGGGAAATCTGAATACCCAAGTCAGAAGATTGTGAGAGAACAAGAAAGTGATCCGCACCTTTTCTCCTGTACTTTCTCGAAAGGTAGATGGCGAGCATTATTCTCATCGGCTTTATTTTTATTATTCTGGTCTGTATTCAAACATCTGATTTCTTTTAACTTTCTATTTCACTGGACCATGCTCTGAAACACACGTGGTGGGGATCATGCAGGCAATTTAAAGGTGGGTAACTGGGAAACTGATAGATCTTTCCTATACTAATGAGCATATGAAGTATAAAGGTCCGATATTGACTATATAGTGTTTGCAGGTCACAGAAATATTCAATTTCACCCAAGATGATCTGATGACAGAAGATATATTTATTCTAGACAGTCATTCGGAAATTTTTGTATGGGTCGGACAGCAGCTGGATTCAAAAATTAGATCGCAAGCTTTGAGCATTGGAGAGGTATATGATATTTTTTACTCGGTGGAAGATATGTTCTTCAAAAAAGGCACTGGTTACTAAGTGTTTTGCTGTAAATAGTTCAATTGTAAATTTTACACATCTTCTGTTTCTCATACCTTCTCTTTATTTTATTTTTTGTTGGTTTCCTTTTCTTATACTGATCTGGACCAGAAATTCCTGGAACGTGATTTTCTTATGGAAAATTTATCTCGCGAAACTCCACTGTTCATTGTCATGGAAGGAAGTGAACCGACCTTCTTCACTCGGTTCTTCACCTGGGACTCTGCAAAATCAGCGGTAAACTTCTCTACTGTGAAATTGAACTTTTTGCTGCAACCTATTTTTTGATCATTATGTGTTCTAGAGGCATGATATATGCGATAGTACTTAGAGAAGAAATATCTGGGTTCGGTGATTGTTCTTTTAGAAGTCAAATTTATGTACCAAACATGTTATCTCAAATTTCTTTTTGGTTGCAGATGCATGGCAACTCATTCCAGAGGAAGCTAGCTATAGTGAAGAACGGAGTAACCCCTACATTAGATGTAAGATGCTATTTATACTACCTGTACTCCTAACCAAGTTTCTTCTCAAGTATATAGATATTATCTTGACAACATAATGGCAGCTGTTAAAATATATCTGGTATATGTTAATGCTAGAAACAGAAAAAGAAAAATGAGTACCCAACTCAAGGGAAAGAAAAAGTTGAGTACCCATGTTTAAATTTGTAAAGAATGATGTATAAGACTGTCACTCTATATTCTCTACTTTAGTTCCAAAATTTTCGTCATTGAAGAGTGAAACATTTGGATGGATAGACTCCTGAAATTCTTTGAGAAGCTTCCAGTGTAAAACATGTTGTCAGGGTTAAGGTTACATCCTTCCATTGATCACAAGTGCATAGCTAAGTTGTGTCTTACTGTTTTCTTGCCTTTCGGATTAAATACACTTTCTCCTCATGGGTTGACACCAATTTCAACAAATTAGTTCCTAAAGTTCGTCCCTGTGACAATAAAGTCCTGCTAGCTACCGTCTGAAGGAAAGACATCACATCAGCATCAGCATCAGCATCAGCATCAGAGTTTGTTGAACACTGTTATTTAGGTTTTAGTTTGAACAATGATGCTAAATGTCATTATTTCACACCACAGATCGATGGAAGGGCTTTACTGCCACTCAAAACAAAATTTGCCTAGATTAGAAAAATTCAAAGTACAGATGTAGCTCCAATTTGAGATCAAACTCAACGACTTCATTTGTAATTAAACCTTTTTTGTCATGTCTCTTAGTGAAGTTACTTCTCTGCTTATTACAAATCCTTCAAGGAAAAGCTTTGTTAAATATCACTTTGCAACTAAGTTTTTGCTATTATCTCAGAAACCCAAGAGACGAACACCGACATCATATGGAGGAAGATCCAGTGGACCAGACAAATCGCAGCGATCCCGAAGCATGTCCTTCAGCCCTGAACGGGTCCGTGTTAGAGGAAGATCCCCTGCCTTCAATGCCCTTGCCGCAACTTTTGAGAATCCGAATGCAAGAAATCTCTCTACTCCTCCCCCGGTAGCTAGAAAACTATACCCAAAATCCATTTCACCCGATTCAGCCAAGTTGGGCCCCAAGTCGTCTTCTATAGCAGCGATCTCTTCTTCTTTTGAGAAGCCGGTGCAAAATCTTATACCGAAATTGGTGAAAGGTGTGTCTGTGCTCGTCTCTGACTATTTACTATCAGCAGGAAAGAAAAAAAATTCTTTTTTTTTAACCGTAGCATAGAAAGTACATTTGGGGCTTTGCATTAGAACTTTCTTTTTGTTTTTTTCTTAAAGAGGAACACTTTTGTTAGTAGGAAGTCTTCGAACGGGATATAGGATACAAACATAGACATAATTTTGCAGGGTTATATATAAATATCTTAAGATATTTTATACTGAATTTGACTTATTGTCCATTGTTTTGTAGTGAGTCCGGAGGCAAACAAGCCAAAACCGGAGGCGAATTCCAAGGAGACGAACCATTTGATGAGCAGTAGGATCGAAGCTCTCACAATACAGGAAGATGTAAAGGAGGGCGAACCTGAAGACGACGAAGGGCTCCCTATCCATCCCTACGAACGCCTGAAGACGAACTCTCCTGACCCTGTCAAAGAAATAGATGTGACCAAGCGAGAGGTGAAACTCTTTTACCTTTTTATTCTTGCTTTTCTTTTGTAGAATTCATGTCTCTTAAGACCTGTATCTTTTTCTTCTATTGACCAAATGCAGATCTATTTATCTTCTGCCGACTTCAAAGAAAAGTTTGGCATGACAAAGGAGGCTTTCTTTAAGCTACCCAAATGGAAGCAGAATAGGCTTAAAATCGCCCTTCAGTTGTTCTGAAGTCCTCGAATACTCTGAGATTTCTCCATTTGGTCCATGAAAAAGGAAAAAAAAAAAAAAAAATCTCCTAGGAGTTTAAAAGGATATATTCTATGTGATTATTCGCCCCCAAAAAAATGTATTTACTGGGGGTCGGGAGACCCACCAAAAAGTATAGTTCGGACGGGGACAGCCGCCAGTGCTTTTTTAGCTGCTTCTGCTCCCAAAAAAAGATTCTTTATATTATCGTCGACGCCGAATTTACCGATTCTTTTCCCCTGTTGTTTTGAGTCATTCTATTAGCGGTCCGGTTATTCTTTTTTCTCTTCTATTTTCTCCTTTTTTCGGTCCTAAGGTCACAGGTTTGGTTGTGAGCTTGCATTTTTGTGTTTTTTTTTTCCCTTGTTTTCTTTTCCCTTTATGATTGTTTTGTGAAGATAAAAATGGTTTCTCCTAGAGGGTGAATGCTGTATGATGTAATTGAGGCAATGAGTTGTGTACAGGAGAGTGTAAGACATACCTGGAGGGTAATCTGCTTTGTCTACAACTATGGTTTTCTCAAGTTTCTTTCAGATTCTTTCTCTTTGCGTGTGTAAAAGCCTTTCATTTTCAGGTTTAAAAAAAAAAAATGAAAAAAACTGTATCAAAGTTGATTATATTCGCATTTTGCAATTGATTGTACTAGATGTGTTGCTGATTTTATTTGGTATTGGTTAAGATTATAACACCTAAACCATAACAAATGCTTCCCATTTCTTATTTGATAAAACATTGGATGTTGCTTCTCAAAGAAAGATTGGATTGCATCGTCCTGGGTGTACAAAAGTTGGTTCTATGGAAGATACAATAACCCAATGCTATCTGTATACTTCTAAACAAGGTGTAAGATTTACATTCTATTTATCCAAAATTCATATTCACTCTTTAGCCGTATCTTCTTTTTCTTTTTTTAACTAAAATTTGTAAGGATTTTTGTAAACTCTCGAATGTGAAGGGTGTGAGATTTACACAGATAGCTTTTCTTTTTTTTTTTTCTTTTTTTTTTCGTGAGAGAAAGTTAAAATAGCTTTACAATATTATGAAAAATAAATAACTAACTACCCTTGTTTGCACAACTTAAATTGCACCAAGAGAATCTCACCTTTGTGAGTTTCTTTTTTTTTTTTGCTCTTTTTTTTTTTTGCTTTTTTGAGTAAATGTCCAACAAACATTTAAACAAGCAGAATCTTCTGATAAGTTCCTTTCTAAACATGGCAAATTCCACGTAGGAACAAAGTTGTTCCCCATTGACCTGGTCTAACATTCGTTTAGAACATGGGTGGCTCCATTAAACTCTCAATAACCTACCCAACTTTTAACCATCCCAATTAAAACCACCCAATCTCCCAGTTTCCTTCTTTACATTTCAAAATGATCTCCAAAGAAGAGAATTTATTGCCTTTAAAGATGCCTCCATTTCCCAAAGAAGCTCTAAGTTAGAAAACAAGTTATATTGTTCTTCATACAAGGTACAATCATATTTCAGCAATTGCACTTTTATTTTTGTTTTGTTTTTTCTTCAATACCTACTCTTTCTTTGTCAAAACAAGGAATATTTTGGTTCTCCTAAAATAAAAAAAAGATTGAATGTTGTAGATTGGTTTTATTTCCTTTGTGCAAGAAAGAATATCTTTAGATTAATTTGTGTTATTTTTCTTTTTTTATCTTTTGGAAAGGGAAACTTCATGTAACATCTATCATAATTTTATAATGCGCAATAATTTTAACAAAGTTATGCCTACAATTAGAATTGGGCTGAGATGAAAAATTGTAGGATTAGAATGATAGTGATCCCCTAGAATTTAGTGATAATTTTCCTAGAGTTGAGTGGGTGGTTGGTTGAATAGTATAATCTAAAATTTGAAATTGATTAAAGTGTAGATCTAACGACTAAAAAATCGATAACAAAAGAGGCCAAATACTATTAATAGTATTACAGCTCAGCTCCCTATAATTATTCTTTTTTTATCGAAATCATTGGTGAAGACACATTTTGCTAGAATACATGTGTTAGTTTAGTTTTATTTCAGGATTGATGTTCCTTTCAACAAAGAACTTTTTGGATTAAATATCATGAAATATTTAGGCCCACATAAATTGGAATGGCCTGGTAGGTTTTTCTTTTTCAAGACCATTTTAATCAACAAAACCATATGCCATGAATGATTAAATGGTCTCAAATCTAATTTTTTTCCTCCATGATTCCAGTAATCTAGCTATACAACTTCATTATCCTAACCAATCACCAGGTGCAATTACAACATTAGATCATGGCTACAAAGGTGAAGGAAGATGCTCTCATCAAAGAGAAGAGCATCTCGGCCCCCTCGACGCCACGAAGAGGCGACATTCGACATTCGAAACGACCGACCAGCGAATCCCTGGTTCAAGACCCTTCGATGCAGGAGGAAAAGCCGATACCGAACTATCTCAAGCCGACGATAAGCTCATGCCATCACAATAGCTGCCACTACCCGAAGAAGAGTAACTCACAACCTTCAGAGGTTTCATTGACAGCCGGAAAATCCCTTCCTCCTCGGAAACCTAACGACGATAAGTCTCCTTCGCCATTGTCTACGGCTTTGCGAACCAGTTGTGGTGATCGAGCAAAAGTCTCATCCGACAACGGTTTTGAAAATAGTCCCAAGAAGACTCTCATGAGGGCGAGAAGTCTCCCGAGGTTTATAACAAAGAAAAGAGATATCAATGCCGATAATTCAGCTAAAAAGTCGAATAGTAGTGAGACACAAGATCATACGCCCAAAAAGGATGTTGAGTCGTCAAAGCAGAAGCTTCCAGAAATCAAGTCACCGCCGAGGTGGAAGGACAACAAAAACAACAAGCACTATGCGGGCTTCGGAGAAGAGCACAAGAATGAACATAGTGAGACTCCAAAGAATGCGAAGACCCACCGAGCAAAGGCGGTATCAAACAACGGCGATGGTGGGAAGTTGAAGGCGACGGTGGAAGGAGACAGAAAGTCAGAGCAAGAGAGAATGGCGATGCTCAAGAGACAGGACCTGGCAGGGAAAGAGACACTACCAATGTACAATGAAGTGATAGAGGAGACGGCCAGCAAGCTGGCGGCAAAGAGGAGCAAAGTGAAGGCACTCGTCGGTGCCTTCGAGACCGTCATCTCGTTGCAGGAGCCAGAGGGACAATTAGGTCAACCATACGACGATGATGAAATCCAAGCGCAGAAAGGAGAAAAGACTGAAAAGACGAGCAAGGACAGTCAACAACATCCAGCGGAGCTGAAAAACATCAAGAAGGACAAAGTCGATCAGAAAAGTCAACAAGAGCAAGAGAAAGAATCGAAAGATGGCCAACTTGATCAACATAAGCTAGAGGAGGAGAACACAAAAGGTTGCGAAATAGGCCAAAAGAGTCAACAAGAGGAACAAGAGGAGTCAAAGGTCAACCCACATGGTCAACTCATTGAACAACATGAGGTGAATGCAGCTGAATTTGGTCAAGAAAGTCAACAAGACATGCAAGTATCAAAGGGTGGTCCAAATGGTCAAAAAAGTGAACATGAGCAGGTAAAGGAGGTGAATGAGGAGGGAAAGGAAGGGGAGAACTATGAAGCGCAGAGAGAGGAAATCAAGGGGGTGAAAGAGTGTGATGAGTCAATTAAAAATGAGACAGAGTAGAGCGCTTAAGATTGATTATAATTATTATGTGAGCTCTTGGATTCATTAAGGTACTCCTTAGTGTTTTTATTGAGTGAAATTACCTAAGCTTTATAATACATAAGTTGAAATTCCTGCTCTGCAAGAAAGAGAGGTAAAAAAAAAGAAAAAAAGAAACACATCATAGTAAGCATTTCTGATGACTATTTATTTATTCATTATTTCGAATGGGGGAATTTATGCAATGACCACTAAGAATGGCTTAATTTGTGCTTTATCACTTATATTTTGAGAGGATTTTGCTACTTTAGTCCATTTCTAATATCCATTTGCACATTCATCTTCCATGAAAATAAGCATGTAAAATTAATATTTACAGCAGGTAACTTAACTTAATTGAGAGATCCATTCACCAAACTGTTCAGTGGCCATGAATTTGAACATCATTAGTTATACTCCTAAAACTGGAATTAGTGTAAAAATAACCGCTTTATCCACCAATCTCATAACGTCTTATAAGCTGTCGAAAATTTAATCAAAACTAATATCATACCACTGTTTTTTAAAAAATATTTTAAAATAAATTTGTTGTTGTAGCCTTGGATTGTATGCTGTTATTGAGGGAATGCCTTGTCTAGCCCTCCTTTGAAAAATTTCAATATAGCCTCTTTTAAAAAATATTTCTAACATAACCTTATTTTTTATATAAATTTATATGTTAATTAGGTACGCGATTATTTTTTTCTCTCGCCTCTTCCATTTCCCTAGACCTCTTCTCACTCTCTTTCTCTCTCTCCTCCCCAACCAAAGAGAGAGAAAGAGAGAGGGAGTAAAGAGAGAAAATGGGTGAGGAGAGAGAAAAAAAATAACCTCTCATCCAATTAACATATAAATCTATATAAAAATTATTAATTATTTTTTTTTCTAATCTATAAAAATGAGGGTAGATTAGAAATATTTTTTAAAAGAAAACTAGGTTGAATTTTTTTTTTCTTAAGGAAGCTAGATAAGGCATTAGACCGCTGTTATTCTCATATATTACAATTGAAGATTTTCTATTTGATTAGTTGATGCGCGCACTTCAAGAATGCGCATAGGATTGGGAGAACACATCAAATCGACAACCACAAAATATATAACTGTTCTTCTAATGGCAGTAATCACCACCGATCAGATTCGCAAAATTTTTAAGGCTTTTTTGGTGGTTTCAAATTTTTATCTTATCCCCGTGAATCAAACCTGCAAACCCAAAATACCGAAACCGATCAAACCATCTCTCTCAAAAGGGCACAAAAGAGCTTTTTTTTTTTAAAAAAAAACTAAAACTAAAACAAAATTCAAAAGAAGTAGAGGGATGGGGGTGAAAATGTGGCAACTTTAAATTTGAAGGGGGCTACAAAACGAGTATAAGCACACCCTCCAATCGTGTAGTAGCCTCACACCATTCCATTGGGCATGGATTCTCTGTATAGGCTCCATGCAAAAGGCATCTTGTTATCGTTTATTTATAATAATAAACAAACAAAGCGCCCGTTGTCTGAAGTAGAGCCATTTATTCTAATTCTATTCTATAGCTAAAAATAAATATAAACATAAATGCTTATATATATATATATAATAAAAAATATACTGTTCTTAATTTTTTTTTTAAAATGTAGCCAGGTATTGTGGCATTGGAATTATCGGAAACATATCCAAGCAATCTTCCGCTGGCTTTTTCAATTTGGGCTCCATGCGGCAGTCGGGTGTATTAATCGCCATCGATTAGGCGCCCGCTGTTTGACTCTTTTTTTTTTTAGAGCCTTCGTTTTTTCACAACAACAAATTTATTTTTTTTTCAAACTCCAAAAAGGAAAATCAAATAACAAAAAAAAATGAAAATAAATTAGAAGAAAAGGGGAAAAGAAAAGAAAAAAAAATCAGAATCGGATACTTACGATGGGAGCGGCGGAGAAAGGCTGAGAAGGGGGAGAGCGCTGCGAGTGAGGCTCATCACTTTTTAGGGTTTTCTCTCGTGGGAAGGGGGAGGGCTTTATAGAAGCGGAGCGAATGCGCTCGACCGATGCGGAGATGACACGTGTCCGTCACCAGTTGTCACGTGACACATAGAGCTTGCACGTGGGCCCAAAGAGCCGGGCCCCTTTAGAAATAGTCCATCCATTAGTTTTATAGAGGAAAAATAAGGAAACTTCAAATAGCACTCATGTAGTTTTGTACTTTTTTACTTTAGTATTTTGTGATTTAAAATATATCACTTTAGTACTCTGTGGTAGGGCTGCAAGTCTAGCTCACCGCTCACGAGCCAGCTCGTTTTCAATTCGAAATAGACTCGAAATTGGCTCGTTCGAAATTAATTTCAAATATAAAACGAGCTGAATTTTTTCGCTCGAAAATAATTTCAATCCGAGAACGAGCAGGCCTCTACTTGTTCGTGTTCGGCTCGAAATAGTTAGAATATATATATATATATATATATATATATATATATATATAAAATTAAAAATAAAAATATTAATATTATTAATAATATATATTTAATATTTTTTATTAAATATTTTAATTTAAATATATATCTTTTAATGCATTCTCTATGTACCGTATAGTCACGGATCCAACTCCATATAGAATTTCGAGCTATAAACGAGACGGCTCGAAATCGAACAATTCCGAGCCAAATTCGAACATGACTTGAAATTAGCTAAAAAAAAAAAAACTATTTCGAGCCGCTCGAATCGATTTAAATTTCGAGCCGAACTCGAACAGGCCTTATTCTGACTCGAAATTAATTCGAATCGGCTCGAATTCGGCTCGAATTCGGCTCGAATCTAATACGAGCCGAATTCGAGCAAGGCCGCGCTCGCTCGTGTTCGGCTCGTTTGCACCCCTACTCTGTGGTTTCGTTTTTCTTTTTTCGTTGTTTTTTTGTTAATTTTTTCGTTAAATCAGTGAGGAAGTTAAAACCACATAATATTAAAGTGAATATTTGATAAACCAGATATGAGTTATTTGAAAAAAAAATTATATGATTTAACGAAAGAAACAACGAAAAGAAAAAGACGAAACCACAGAATACTAAAGTGATACACTTTAAACCACAGAGTACTAAAGTGAAAAAGTGCGTGCAGGGATGGTATTTAAAATTTTTCCTAAAAAATACAATGAAATGTCTAGAATTACATACTAAATACAGCCTTTAAATTATTTCGATGGTAAAATATGCTATACTATTAAATCGTAAGAATCAAAATCCAATCAAAGAGAAAAAAAAAATTCAAACTCCCTCCTCGCGATCACACTAAAAAATTCTTGTACCGACTTTCAAATAGGACTTCATGAAAATATATAAAAAAATGAGGTGAAAAAATAGAGCTTCGTAAAAGTTGTTCCAACAATGCAAATTGCGCATAAACGATCATAAAAATTTAGCCACGTATTGATTAACTATCAATAAAGTAATACAAATATATTATCATCAAAATTTATCGTTGGATAAAATCTAAAAATTAACGGTTAGTGCTAACGATTTGACAAATGGTAACGAATTCAGAGGTCATGAATTCGATTTTAACATGCTGCGAATTTGTGCAGGTGTTGGAGGGATAGGATTGTTGGCTTAAATGAGCCAACATTCTTCCATGTGGCGGGAGGCCAGGTTGGGCTGAGTCATATTCGAAATAGCTTGAGACTGGTTGGACTGAGTCACAATCAAGACTAGTAGGTGCTGTGTCCGTATGCTTTAAATGAATTAGTCGCGTATTTCTAATAACTCGAGCTTTTGGAATTAATGGTTAGCGCCAATGATCTACAAAACACTCAGTTTAGAAGCCCAAAATCAAAGTTTGCAAGCATTACCACCATTTCTCATGCTGAATTTGACCTTCTACATTCGAGCAAAGAGCTTTATTCGACCTGCAAATGGTTTCAAAAGGAAACCCTGAGCCGGATCTATTGGTCGCCAATGCCACATTAACAAGCAGACATTTGGTTTTAAAAAAAAAAAAAGTTCAAAAGAAAATCACCAGAAACAACTCTACAAATGCAACAAAAACTGGATTATCTCTTGAATTAGCATTATGACTAGGAACTAAACAATGGTAAGTTAACACACAAAAGATCAGTGATGGACATATAATGGACGAATTCAAAAATGTCCGAATGTATTTGAAGTTGGTTGTATTACTAACCAAATAAAGTCAAATGATGTCTAAATGTATGTCTAGTTGTTAATCTCTAACGCCGACTATTTGAAATGCAATGGAACCTAGATTTCTAAGCAGCTAATAATTTGGAGGGAAAAAAAAAAACTTAATCAAATAAAACGATATATACCTGATTTAGTCTACAAGTCCTAAACTTAGTTCTCTCACCAGGATATATGATGTTACAATCTGAAAACCCTTCAGCAGTATTCCTGTCCAAGAAAGGCGACATTGTATTTAGTCGGCAACAATCAGTATTAGTTAATGTATAGAATCTCAAGCAAAACAACAATACCTCAGAAAGAGAAATGAAGAAGAATTGCATTATCAAAGAGGGATTTGATGAATAAATAACTGCGCGTCAAACGTAAATGGCGAATATGAACTTCCGATCGCTATGTGAGGATTGGAACAAGTGAATTCTCCTCCACATTCACGAATGAGGTACAGTCGATATCTTGAAGAGATATTCGGCCGAGGAGCAAATCGCTCGCATGCATCGAGCACAAGGGAAAGCACTTCTTATTCAGACTCTCGTGAATCGCACCCATCCCCGGCACCCACTTCTTCTCGTTCATGGGGTCCACATTCAATCTGTTCTGAAGTAGCCGCACTCGATAGAGCACGGTATCTCTTCTGGTACAGAAATGCGCCAAGCACGTGTGCTTAGGCTCGTCGACTGCGAGCCTGACCAGAATCATGGACAAAGCGCCATCAACAGGTTTTGGATCCGCAAGATTCTTATCGCCCATCATTTTGATCTCCCGCTCGGTCGGGAAGTGCACTTCTGCCTCTCCATTATCGTTAATTACTTTTAAATCCTTCGAATAATGGCTAATTGCTTGTCTTTTGGTCGACTCGTGCTTCTCTGCCAACGTTAAGAAGCAAGAGAACCTCAAGTGGTAACTAACGACGGTCTTAACCATTTTGAAGTTTTTACAACAGCAGAAGAAATCCAACCACCTCCTCCCCACTCCCGCATACCATTTGATGATGTCGGAATCATCCAAACATAGTAGTAGCTTGATGGGCCGAGGCCGACCCATCGAATTAGTGAACTTGGCCAATTTAACCGCCCTTCTCACAAGCTCAATAGGTGCATTCACCCTCATCTTTAACTCCGTCAAGTCCTCGACGGTCTTCTTAGCATATCTCCTCTCTTCTTCTTCCTCTGCTCGTCTCTCTTCTTCTTCCTCGAAAGCTCTACTAGCCCACGCAGGCATCAAATACTTATCGACCTTTTCTTGAAACTGGTCGTAGGATTCAACCAGCTCCGGTGGCAACTGATCCCTTATTCTCTTCAAAGACAAAAAATCACCTCTGGTGAGCATTCGGTGCCAATAAAAGCAATGCTCCTTCGACAAAAAGTACTCTTTCACCGCGTCCTCGGCCCAACCCCTAAAAATCTCTCTAACCTCACTTTCGATTCGGAAACCACATTCAACGACATGCCCGCGCTTCAGCTTCTTGAACAAGTGGTTTAGTATCTTCAACCCCAGTTTCTTCCTCCTGGTCTCGCGGGCATTTTTTAACTCTTGCGCCTTCGCCGCCTTCCTCTTTAAGTACTTCTTCCTAGCCCTAATGGCTTTTTCGGATAAGGGAGGGTTTAGAACCGAAGGAGGAACTGCTTGGAGCTCCATCCCCATGAACTCCATCTTCTCCGAAACCGCGCTGTGGATCGACGTCCCCAATTTGTCGACTTTAAGCTCCAATTCCCCTTCCAGAAGCTTCAAAATCCTATCTTTGATGTTCATGGTGAGAAGTTTCGATCCCGAGGTGACGACCAGTATCTCATCCAAGTACCTAACGGCATAAACCCTAATGGGTCGGTGGAAAACCCTAGAATCTTCCTCATTCGGCAGGGATCGGAGCCTAGGGTTTCTCTTGTGCACCTCCTCTCGAATCTTCTGGATCTCGCGATCGACGGCGTCGAAGTAGATGTTGAGGAGGATCGGGGCGAGGCCGCTCTCCTGGGGGAACCCTCGCCCAAACTGGACCCCGCCGAGCTCGATCGCGAGCGCCTCCGAGGTGAAGAGGCGCTCGATTAGGGCTAGGAGGTCGGGGTCGTCGACCTTCTCGGCAATGGCGGCGCAGAGGCGGCGCACGTGGCGGGGGCCAAAGGGCTCGCGGCGGAGGGCGACGCGGAACCACCAGGATGGGCTCTCCACGGCGGATTTGAGGTAGCGCGCGGCGGTGTGGCGGCCGATGGCGGGGCCGCGGCCGCCGTAGGCGAAGGTGGCGAGGCGGGGCTCGAAGACGGAGGCGAGGACCATGCGGAGGGCTTCAATGGCGACCTTGAGGGGGAGGGAGGGGAGGACCAAGGAGGCGCCCTTGGTGCGGGATGGGGAGAGGCGGAGGGAGAGGGAGGTGGAGGAAGGGTCGAGGGAGCCATGGCGGAGGGAGAGGGAGAGGGAGGGGAGAGAGAAGGGGAGCGGGGAGGGGAGAGGAGGGGGATCGGGGGAGGAGGAGGGGTGGGAGCGGAGGAGGAGGTGGGAGGCGGCGGCGAGGAGGACGGAGGGGAGGGAGACGACGGAGGAGAGGAGGCGGTGGAACTTGGGGGCGCGGTAATGGCGGAGGATTAGGGTTTCGAGCTCGGAGGGGGAGATCAGGGTAGGGTTAGGGTTAGGGTTAGGGTTAGGGTTTGGAGGGGCGAGGGAGGAGAAGGGTCGGGGGAGAGGGGATTTGAAGGGGCGGAGGAGCATCGGAGTGGGCAGAGGCGGTGGCGGGTCCACGTGCAGTAGGAGTGTTTATATATACACCATGGCTGACGTTTGGGCCCCACATGTCAGTGTAAGGGATCTCTTTAAGATTCGCGAAACGACTCCGTTCACTTCCTATGCGCCGCGGGAGATGTACTTTGAGATTCGTGGAGAGATCAATCGTTTGAAAAGAGCATGGGCTTAACACAGGTGGGCCCATGGCGAAGAGCCCATGGGCCAATCTATTTTCCTGGGCCCGTTTGTATCCTTCACCAACGAACTTAATTAACTTCACCTAGTTGATACTATTTTCACATGGATTGGGTGTGTGGATTATAAGCGCTAACCAACTCTTCCAAAAATATGTGCCGGTAGGAATGGCGCGTCCATCGCACCTAAAGGCTCAACCACAGCGCTCACGAGCTTCGACCTGACTCAACTCATCTGGACATTAGGTCTATTATTGGACCTCTTGCGGTTAGGTCTCTTGTGGATCGCAGTCCCACTCTACTTATTAGGTTCACCTAATTCATTTCAACTTATTAATTTTCTGAACCTATTGTCACGGCACAGGAAGTTGGACCTATTTTAGCCCAATAATAAAGAGCCAACATGGTAGAGCTCCGACCCTGATCCATTCTAAATGGGATGGTAAGTAGGGACGATAAACGGATTCATGACAGTAAATGGAAGTATTTCTATGACTTAAAAAGGATTCCAAATGGGAGATAGTGAGAAAAAAATAATCTACCCTAAATAAATATTTAAACTATAAAATAAAACAAAATTTAACTACTTTTTTAGAATATTATTTGAGTCTTAAATATATTACCTTTTTTTTGTGTGTAAAATAAGTGTGATTTAAGAGAGAGTTGCTTTTATGGTACTTTTATTTTTCTTAAATTTGGTTTTAATTAGAATAATAAAAATTTAACTGTATTTAAGTTTAATTTGAATAAAATAATTGGTTTGTTGGGCAGATTCACAGTGCAGACAGAAGGTGAATTTTTAGGCGGGGCAGGTTATGGGACATATATTTTACCGTGTCATGAAGATAAGATAGGAGGCGCAGTAGTAAATTTGGCGCTGGCGGTGTAGAACACCAAATGGGTCTCTCACCATAAGATCTATCCCGTTTGTATCTGTACACTTTGTTCGCAATATTTAAAATTTTTAAATTAAAGTAATATACAGAATAAGATATTCGCATTTACAGCCTAATCTGAAAGGAAAAACTTTAAAAAATATCTGCTATTCTGGTGGCTTTTGAGTACCCTAAACTCTAATAAATAGAATAGCATTTATGTGAGCCCAAAACATGTACACCTGCTTCTCAACTCAATAAGCACTTCTTAGGATGTCACGAGTGTCCTTCCTTTTCAGCAAATCTATGCCCAGTTGCTGCAGGTTTGCTTGATTCTGCTTCATCTTCTAGCAGCCACATTATTCTTAACACATGTCATTTTCAGCATAGAAAAATCTAGCACTTCTGATACTATGAGAAGCATAAATTAAATTGTGACTTTTGATGAGCTCCAAACACGAACTCAAGAACCTCCTGCTCTGACCTCATGTTAAATAGTATGAAACAAAGATTAATAACCTCCTGCTCTGACCTCATGTTAAATAGTATGAAACAAAGATTTATCTGTTAGGAGAAAGTGTTTTAATATTTTATATTCAGCGATAAAACATATTGTTTGGGGTATGTAAATATATTATTTTTAACTAACAACCGTATATATCCAAGTAACTCTTTATAAAGCCACTGCACTAGCCCACTAAGTGTGTTTTTTTTGGGCCATAACAAAACAGTGGAAACTTCATGAATGCACTCCAAAAAAAAAAAAAAAAAAAAAAAAAAAAAAAAAAAAACCTTAGTGATGCTTATCTCTAAGAGACTTTCTAGTGGAGGTTAACTAAAGGAGAAAATTAATATAAAAATAATAAAGAAAAAAAGAAAAGATGTAACATTCTAGAGAGAGAGAGAGAGAGAGAGAGAGAGAAAGAGAGAGGCCACTCACTTGGAATATCTTCATTGTTGGATGAATCTATCCTAATTTGGTTTAGTGGAGTAGAGTGGGAGATGCTTTAGTGTTAATTACCCTTTTCTCCTTTTCACTTGTGAGGTCTCTTTCATTAATTAAAGCATGTAACACTTCCTTATGTTTTGATAGCTGCTTATTTTCTTTTTTCTTTTCAAATAAAAGAACTTTAGCAATTTGTGTTTTAATTTTTTTTTTTTATAAAAATTTGGATGGATTCAGTGGATAGTTTTCATTGTTGAAAAGTGCTTTTGATAAAAAAAAGTATGACCTTGTTAGG
This sequence comes from Puya raimondii, assembly GCA_016920855.1. Taxonomy (NCBI): domain Eukaryota; kingdom Viridiplantae; phylum Streptophyta; class Magnoliopsida; order Poales; family Bromeliaceae; genus Puya; species Puya raimondii. Next base: position 217,312,331 of record JABWPP010000050.1, read on the forward strand.
CATTTTGGTTGCTCTCATCAAATAGCTTTTGTTTACAATTAAAAACAATTAAGATTAGTTTGATCAATCGATTAACCGTTCGTAATTATGTTAGAGTTTTTGGATTGTTTCGAGCCCTCTTTCATTTGTTAAAGTTTTTGTGACCTCTTTATGTTTTGATAGCCACTACTTACTCCCCCCCTTTTTTTCCAAATAAAAGAACATTAATTAGCTTTTCTATTTTCTTTATTAATTAGATTTGAATTACTATTATAGCACGATGACCAAGCTCTTTTTAAAATCTTCCTTATAGCTTCCAAAATATAAAATGTAAACCTCACAATAACGGCGTCTAACCTCGAGAATCTTTGATAAATCTGAAATATGAACTTATCAATGAATCACTGAATACTGTGAAAAGCTTTCAAGATTAGAACTTTATGAAAACTATCAGAGAAAAATATTTTAATATTTTACTCAAATCTAGTTATTAAAAAGTGATTTTTTTAAAAAAAAATCTTTAACTTATTAAGAGTCAAATCATGTAATCAAGATGCCCCAAAAAAAATTCTAAGCTACATTGTATCTTATTTGTTAGTGGGTCCAATGGTTTAGCCCCTTATAATTTATATACAATCCATGTTATAAAAATGTTCCTAGATCTATTGGTGGAGCCTTTATTTCTAACTTCTTGGTACAATGTCACATCATCAAATTAGAATAAAAATTAGACAAATTTAAACACTCTCTCTCTATATATAATCTTTTTATTATTTTCTAATTGAAGTTTATCATATTCAATAAATCTGATTTTTCTCAAGTAAAAGTGTGGTTGTTAATATTTAATATAGCCTTCCATCTCAAGTTATATATGCACCAGTTTTTTTTTAAAAAAAATTAATTTTCCATCTTGTAGAGTTAATTGTTGCACTTTTGCTCCATTTATTAATAATGTAGTTATTTCATTAAGAATATTAGTACGTAGGGCCCAAATTATATTCTCAAGAGGAGTCCCAAAACTTCTAGATGTTAATAAAAACAACTTTGCCGACATTCATATGGTAGTAATAAGTCAACTATTCACACTGTAAATAAAAATTAAAAAAAAGTTAAAAAAATAAAGACACGAATCTTCTTTTTTTTTTTCTATTTAGTGAGAGAGTAAAAAATAATAATAAAGTGTAAAGGACGAATACGCTTTTATAAAAGGAGATGGTGTTTTCGACTTCTATTATTTAAATAAAGTTTTAGACTTGTTCTCAAGCAAAAGAACTCAAACATTAATTTGGTGGGAAAATAAGATTTTACTTTTGTACCAACAATATAATTTCGCTGTAGATTAATATATTGATTCATGTTTTGTTATGATCATTACTATATCATTTTTTTCTGAATAAAGTAAATATAATATATTAATTTAAGAAATTATGACCGACAAAATTGTACAATGATGTAAAAACATAAAGCTTGGATGTTTAAATTCCAGAAAACAAAAATTTTAAAAATGCATAAATTATATTTACATAAATTGCTAGGATATTGAAATAAAGCGTTACATTCTATATAAGACACTCATAGTGCTAATATTTTTGATACAATCATTCGTATTATTTTGGCTTTGTGGGTAATATCGCTTTCGAACTTGTTGTCCATGTACAATGGGTTGTTATTGCATTCTCGTGACCAATAAGCGGCAAAATTATTTTAAAGAGCTTTCATTTTATTCCGCCACTAATAAATAAGATTTTTTGTAAATATACGACGGTAGAAAAATCACATCATTTGTGTATTTTTTTAATCATAAAAGGGTGACGGTGTAGGTACACGTGGCACTGCTCCACATCACCAACAACGCCCACAAATGACTCCTCACTAGGTATCCAAACGGGACGAATCCGAGGGCGGGAGGGGTTCCCTACTTTTTGCTTCGTTTTTTGTCGGATCGGAGCGGGTTAATTTTTATTTTATTTTTTATCCCTACTTACTGCTCCATTCCAGCAGATCAAGGCAGGAGCAGATTTTTTTTGCAAATTTTTTACGGATCAAAGAAGAAAGGGATCTCCCGACTTTATTTTCTTAGCGAATCGGAATATATTTTGAACAAATTATATGTTTTTATAATTTTGCATGATTCTCACTTACTGTCTCATTCGAGACGGATCGGGGCGGGACGTCCCACCAATTCAGATCCATTTGCAGCCCTACTCGACGCACGTGCCTCCGATCCACTCGGCCTCCGATTCTCCCACGTGTCCCAAACGGACGGCGGATCTCGTCGGGTCGGCAGTCAACGTCGTCGACAGGGATCTTTAGAGGAGGCGTAGCTTCGTTCGATTTTTTTTTTTTTTTTTTTTTTCCCCGCCAACGGTCTCCAACTACTACGGCGATTCCTCGGCGATTTTGACAAAGAGTCGCCGCGCGCGTATCTTCGCCCAAATCTTTGCTTTGGTTGAGTTGGATTTAGACTTCTTTTGTCGGCAACAGTCATTTAAGCACTTAACAAGTAAATCTCACCACCTTGCTATCATTTTCAAATCTTGTGTTGTTATCAAATAATACACCATTTTGTTACGACCATTATACCCTCGCAACATTTCTTAAAGGACCAATTATTTATATACCCCTGAAAATTTTCGACTTTCTGATTTATCCATCTTAGAAGGTTAATATTAAAAATACCTTTTTAGCGTTCCAAGTTATTTTAAATATACTTCTAGAGTTAAATTCTGTTAGTGAACTATTAACAACCGCCGTTATCTCTATAAAATTACTATTTTGCCCTTCAAATATACCCTTCTACCATCACCAATTTTTCTTATTTGTCCTTAAGTTAAGGGCAAAATGAATATTTTAATTTTTTTAACTCTGATAGAAATTTAATCCAGGTTTAACCCGAGATAACTTAACGGGTACTAACAGCGGGAGTATTTTTGAATAATGGAGAAATATATGAGGGGTATATTTGAAACAAAAAAAAGATAGGGGCATATTAGATATTTCCGAAGTTTTTAGGAATATATTAGATATTATCCCTTTCTTAAACAGTCGTTGATATGCTGACATGCACGCATAGCTCATGATGACTGATTCCCTCTTTACAGTCTGCGTATTAGCGGCTATAAAAGAGCCACATTTATAACTGTCCTAAAAGTCGATGTGTTATTTTCAAAGTTTGTTTTATTATGATTGCCGTAACCCCAAGGTCTTCTAAAAGTTGCTGATATATATGTTGGTTTGTATATATGACAATCATTGATTAATTCGCATGTTAAAGTTAAACGTATTAGTAACGCTATAAAGAAAAATGCCACATATATAAAGAAAACTAATATTAGCTGCGCAAAATTGCTCAAATTTTGGTATGATATATTGTAGTTGCCCTATCAATAGCAAATCAACTTTGTCATTATCAATTTCCAAGTCTAAGGAGTATCCTAAGTATTAGTTTTTTTTCCATTGATAGAGAGATTCATTGAAATTATAAGTATTTACTAACTAGATTTGATTGGATTTAATAAATTTAATTTGTTAGAGTAAAATTAACCCTACTAATACCATTTTCTATGATTTTACCACATTATTATTGCCAAATTATTTTTGTTTCTGATTTATCTCTTTCTAACTCTATCTAGGTTTAAAAGAGTAATCCTCAATACATCCCAGAAGGTCCCCTAGAATGTAGTGTTGATGAATTAACACCGCATGTGGTATTTTTCAGTTGAATATATTTAGCTTTTAAGAGTTGATGTCCGTTGAGTTAGTACGTGCCATGCCTGTAATTTTTTCAAAAAAACAAAAAACTAAATTACCTACTAACTATCGCCTATATAATCATGAGCAATGCTATTTATACATCCAAAAAAAAATTGTAAATCTTATAACCCTTCGATGGTCCATATTGGATTTTTATCTTGTCACTTTTTTATGTATACTAAAAATCTAAAAATTTTCTAACTCGTAGGTCGAGGGGGGTATAAAGTTGACACTTGGCTTCGTTTGGTTCGAGGATAAGTAAGAATTGTCTATTTCAGGAATAAGGTTAAGTGCAGGGATAAGTCGGGATTAGACGAATTTTACGTTTGGATGAAAATTGAGTTATTCCTGGGAATAAAAGAAAAAGCGTTTGGATAGATAAAATAAAATAAGAAGAATAGTGGGTAGTTATAAATAGAAAATAATGATATTGCTTTTTTATATTTGAATTTAAATTTTTAATTTTTATATTTTTAATTTTAAATTTAAATATATAATTCTTAAATTTTAAAAATACAAAATTTAAATTTAAATTTTTAAATTTTAAATTCGAAAATTAGAACTTCTAAATTTTAAATTTCAAATTTAGGATCAAATCTAAAAATTTAAAAATATAAAATTTTAAATTTTAAATTTTAAAAATTAAAAAATATTTAAAATTTAGAACTTTTTTAAATTACAATTTAAAATTTTAATTTTTAAATTTGAAATGACAAATTATATTTTAAAATTTAAAATTTAAAATTTAAATTTAAATTTAAAAATTTAAAAAGGGGTGGGGTTAATTAGCTAACCCCACCCCTTATTCCAAGTGTAGCATTTTTCTATAATCATAACTTCTAAACAATATTTAAGGGATCTTCTAGTATTCATGTAAGTGATATTTAGTTCGAAATAGTAAACCTGTACGTTTAACTTTAAGAACCACACGAGTACCTATCAAAATGTTTGTGAACATAGGATAGCATTGATTGATGCTACGGCAACTTTGATGCTATATAGCATTAAAAATCGATCTAACTAGTTGACTAAGTCCAACTTATGTGTATATTATGAATATTTTCTCAGAAAAATAATTGATTAGTGCTGTATATGGACATACCGCAAAAGTGCAGTTGATGAGTCTTTGTAGGCCAAAATTAATTTGAAACCATAGTTAGTTAATACGGATACGGTAAAAATTCGGTACAAATAAAATACGAATAAAATTTGTATGTTGATTTTTAAATTCGTTGAAAAATACGGTTTAAAAATCGGATTCGTCAATAATTCGTATACGCGATTTATACGAAAATTTTATATTTATAATTTAAAAATTCGGAATAAAAATTCGGTTATGAAATTAATTTTTTTTTAGATCTATGCTATTATTATAAATAATTATAATTTTTAGAAATATAAAAATAAAAAATATACATATATACACACACCCACGCACACAAAAACAAAAAGGGTAGGGAGCCACGGTGCAGCCTCGTGGACCGCATTGCTTTCCAACGCTATAGGCCGCGATTTTTTCTTCTTCTTCCTTGGTTCCTCCGCCCTCCTCTTTTCCTCTTTGCAATTGCTTCGTCTCTATGTTTTCTTCAAAATTGAATATGCAAGCTTGCTCGGTTGCTCACGAAAAGATGCACGGCTCTGCGGAGCGGTGGTCGACGACGCTGGTCCGAAAAATTTCACTTTTCGGTATCCATCCGGACCAATTTTTTAAGAAATTTCATCTTTTTTCACAATCGTTCAATCCGAATTTTCCGGGGTATAATTCGGGCGAAACCGATTTATTCGCGAATACTCTAATCAAGAGAAAAAATCGCGTTTTTTTTCAGTGGTTTGGAAAAAATTCGAAAACGGAGCGTTTTATACGGTTTTTTCATTATTCGGAAATAATTCGCGTACTATACGCGAATTAACTAACTAACTATGTTTGAAACAACTAAACTGTGACAAAATAATAAATAGAGGACAAAAATGGTGAGTTAAGGAAGTCGGTAAGGTACTGTTCAGTTGCGTGCAATAGTAATTGCAATATAGTTGTAACTATATTTAGATCCAAATTCGGTATTTGATTTGATTTATTTGAATCCAACTATTGTAGTTGGAATTTACTCAAATTGACAGCAATTTCAACTGCAGTAGTTTGAAATAATAACTTTAAACAAAATATGTTACGACCCTAATTATTCTTTTTTTTTTTTTTTTTTACATCGGAAGTTTTCTGACCACACACACACACACATATATATATATACATATATATATATATAGAGTCCGGCTGCTATGCTATCAGTAGCACGGAGGCCTTCATGCTACCAAGTTGTTTTCGATGATGCGGCTTCCAAATCGACGATCGGCTCCATTAGACTTGATCTACACTATTAAAAGTATTTAGAATCTAAATTTCATAATTTTTCGATATCATTTACCTATCAAACAAGTAGTCTAAAATTGAACGGCTGAAAATAAAAATCTCATAAAAAATGATGATAAAAGACTTAAATTTAATATCAGAAGTACTGATCTTACTTTTTTTTATTTTTTTTTTTTTTGTTTTTTTGTTTTTTTTTTTTTTGTTGTTTTTTTTTTTTTTTTTTTTTTATTTTTTTTTTTTTTTTATTTTTTTTTTTTTTTTTTTTTTTTATTTTATTTTATTTATTTTTTTTTTTTTTTTATTTTTTTTTTATTTTTTTTATTTATATATATTTTTTTTGTTTATTTTTTTTTTTTGTTTTGTTTTTATTGTGTTTTTTTTTTTTATATATATTTTTTGTATATTTTTATTTTATATGTTTTTATATATGTATATATTATTATATATATATATATATATATAGAGAGAGAGTTTTGCTAGAATACTATCGGTAGTTTTTTTTTTTTTTTTACTACCGATTTTTTTTCGATGCTGGAGCTTTCAAATCGACGATCGGCACCGTTGAATATGATCTAGACCATTCAAACTATCTGGAAATCAAATTTTTTTTTTTTTTGATATTGTTCTCTTATTTCAAGTTTTTTTTTTTATGAAAAAAAAAAATGAATATCCTATAAAAAAAGTGATGATAGAAGTCTTGTAATCAAGATCAAGAGTACAGATCTTATTTTTAAATAGTTATTTTTTTTTTTTTTTCTAACAAAAATTTAGTTGATTTGGATTCTTCTATACCGTTTAAACGAGCAAAACACACCATATCGGCCATTAAAATTACAGATTTTGTAACCCTTTTGATCGTTCGGTTAATAATATCAAAAAAGTATAAAATTTGATTTCTAGATAGTTTTTTAAATGGTCTAGATCATGTTCAATGGTGCCGATCGTCAATTTGGAAGCTCCAGCATCGAAAACAAATCGGTAGTACACGGGGCGTTTTTTACTACCGATAGTAGCCCAGTCAAGCTCTATATATATATATATATATATATATATATATATATATATATATATATATATATATATATATATATATATATATATATTAAAGTACAACATTATCTACACACACACACATACACACACACACATATAGAGTCCAGCTACTATATTATCAATAGTACCAAGCGCTTGGTGCTATCGAGTTTTTCGCCGTTAGATCTACCCATTTGACCATTTCCACCCGTTACATCATATTATTCAACCAACCACCCACTCAACCCTAGGAGACCACTACCATCCTAACCGGAAACCACTATCATTCTAATCGCACATCCCTTCATCCAAGTGCCGAAAACCTAATAGCATCAAGCGCTTTGTACTATTAATAATATAGTAACCTAATTCATATATATATATATGTATGTATGTATGTATATATGTATAGTTATAGATGTTTTATTTTTAATTATATGCATCTCTAATTGCAGTATATTTTTAATTATATCTAACAAGATGGCCCCTAAAACCGAGGAAGTCTACTGTGTCACACTTGCACCACATCATCAGTAACAAGCCAATCATATATCTCTATTTGAGATAAAAGTATAATAAAAATATTTTTCTATTAACCATGATGGGACATATCAATCCAAGGAAAATAATTATATTAATTGGGAACGCCATGTCAGCAGTATACCCGGTGCATTCTAAATTTTTTTCCCCCCTAAGACCATACCTAGATCTAGAAGGACTTTTTTCATCCAAGCTAGCATCGGATCGAGAAGTTTCCACTTTCTGATGTGACATATGAAACATACATTTTGCATTTAAAGCTTACTAATACTATGCTACATCGTACTCATTTCTTACGCTACTTTTTTTTTTTTTCGAAAAGCACCATTCAACTATTCTTTTTTTTATATATATAATTTCTACACTATAAACAGTAAATCTATAAATTTATATTAAAATCGTTAAAAAAATACTAGTTAAAAGTGAAGAGAATATATTCAACTCATTTTGATATGAAATTAATAAAATACATAAAAACTAATTAAAAAATAATTAAAAATAATTTGATAGAAACTTCTAATGGGTCTACCATGAAAATTTATTCTATATTTTCTACTACTAATTAATCAATGTCTTCTAATAAAAGCAACATGACCAATCCTTTCTCGTAACCAATCCTTTTATCGTAATCATTCATATTCTATAAATAGAAAATATTCAAAGGCTTCAAGGCAACATAACTAATCTTTCTACATCCTAATCTTTCATATTGATTCTTAAGAGAGAAGTTTTGAGAAAAAGTCTTTAAAAGTATTGTTTGCATTTTGCAGGCTTCGGTGGTATTATTGTATCCTGGAGGTGATTTGTTATTAATCCTTCAGCATACATTCGAGTGCAGATAAATATCAAACTTAAAGAAAGTGTTGACACACGACTCAAGACCTCAATTTATTTGATCTCTATTTATACTCTCCAACAATTGCCGCTTTTTATCCTCCCTTAAATATTTATTGCAAGCGTAGGCCCTCTCCTTTGGCAACTGATGTTATCCACAAATCGCAAACTTATATATTCAAAAGTTACAATTGTATTGATGACCACTTTTTAACTTTCCTTGATATATCACATCACGAACTCCGTTATCTTTACTCCGCGAATCACGTAAAAAACAACAACAGTATAAATCTGTCTTTTTTCGCAAAACAGTGTGACATAACACAGTCAGCTCGATCAGATGGCGCTAGACTTTCGATCACTTCTCTCACACTCAACGGCTCTCATGAGATCTACACGTAACTTCTAATTAGCTTGCATTCGGTCGCCTGATCGATCGACTATCACATCATCGAAGAATAAATCAAATTGCCAATGACAATAACAACGATGATCGCGACACTTCAGCTTAATAATCAAACTAAAACAAACTAATACGAACATTCCCATGGAATAATCCCCTTTATCCCTCCGCATGTATGAGTTTTAAGTTTCTCTCTTTTTTTTCCCCACTTAATAGAGTCAACAATGAAGCATCAATTTCCATAATCATGCATAGGTGGTTGAGTCAAACAACATGCGTTACAACCACACAATAGTGTGGAAATTATGGGGGAAGCGTTGGACTCGGATCGGGGGCTGGGGGAGAGGTCGAGGCGATTAATCGCCCGAGGAATTCGCGCGGAAAACGTGGGTCCCACTTGTGGGGTTGGGGGAGGGGGTGGTGGGTCTGAATCGTTTTGGCGGGGAGGGGAGTGGTGGGGCCCACTTCGGGTCACCCTCCCCGACCGAACACGAGAAAGATACGCGCGCATACCGAGGCGGCGAGCGCCACGTGTGCGACACGAGTCAAATAAAAAAAGCGGATCAGGGAGAGGCCGCCAATGGAATTGCGCCACGTGTCGAGTCGATAGCCTTGTCGGTCGCGTGATTGGTCGGCGGGCCTCGTACGGATCTCACGAGAAGAGGGGGAAGAGCGAGGCGGTGCGTGAGCCCGGTTCACGGACTACGCCATGGACCCTCTAGCTCATATTTCTTTTTTTTTAATTTCTTTATTTATTTATTTTATTTTGGATAATTGAGAGCTTAGCGCCCTAAAGCCTTAACCAAATTAAGTTCTCGCGCCGAGAGTGGAACTCAGAGAGTCGAACTCATGACTCCTCCGATCCCCAACCCAAATGTCTCGCTATTGAGATACTGACGGTCTAGCATCGATCTCATACCAATTCGCAACGAGAAGGATCGATTGTTCCCAGCGTAAGTGGCGAAGGACTTGATTGTTGGTATCTGAGATCGCAAGTTCGATATCTAGTTGCTTCGCACTTTCAGCTAAGTTCATTTCTGAAAAAAATGAACACATCGTATAGCATGCTACATTTTTCTCTTAAAAAAAAACTCAATCAAAAGGATCTATTTATCTGTAATTTAATCAAATTGAGAAGTATTTATAGACATATCGGTTAGATGGTTTAAATTGGAAATTTTCACGAGTGACCTGGTGGACTAATATAGTTTTGAAAAATACAGAAATAATTAAAATAAAATTGTATGGAGAGCCCTCAAATAGAAATGATACGTAAACTAAAAGTGCTTTCGTACAATACAGAAGTATGCCACGATGTCGTGGTCGGTGGAACTCTATGATAGACTAAGTCATCAGGTCACGGTCGATAGGACTCCATATGATTGGGTTGGTCATTGCATCACGAGGTATGATCGCATGTTTATTTCGATGTTGTTTTAGACAAATAGATGGAACATTTGATCTGGGAGATGATTTTTCGATTGTGCTAAAAAAATCACCGAGATTTCTCCGTCAGCACAGCACAACAGAGGCGATGAAGTTGGATCATCGCAATTCATAGAGATCCATGACCTCTTAGCAGATTTAAGACTATTAAATAAGAGCATTTGAGAATTAAGCTGAATTAATTTATTGTTATGTAGTATTCTGCAAGAAAATAAGGTTTTTATATCGTACAAAACTTATCAAGACTATGGCGCATTTTTTGAGATGGATATCTAAGTTCTCTAAATTTTTTAATTATACTGTCTAATCTTTTTAATTCCTTAATTAAGTGGTTAATTAAATTGTTTATTAGTTATATAATATTATTCAAAAAACAAAGGATACTGTTAAGATTTCATAAAAAAAAGTGCACAAAATAAATATATTATACATTTGAATAGTAAAATATATATAGCAATTTTTAGAATTGATGTCGCTATTTAGAAGTATTTATTAATGTGTTGATAGAAACAATGAGTAAAAATTTAATTAGTTCATCTACTTCCTAAAGAGAGTATTTTTTATATTTATCATTTCACATAGAATTCAGATACTGCCAATCAGAATTATAGAAATCTAAGCAAAAGTAATACGATAATATTATGGTACGAAATTTAAAAAAAAAAAATTACACGAGTATAATTTTATTTGGGACAACAAAATTTGATGAAATATCCAAAACATTTTCCTCAAATAAAATCTCCCATGTTAGAGGCCCCTGTTGATTTTTCGGCCCGAATAATGAAACCCACACGTGCCAAAATTACAAACCGGGCCCCACTCTCGTGGAGCGTGTCAAACCTCGATTAGAAGAAAAAAAAATAATAATAAAAACTGGTGGTGACCGTATCACATCACAACACCTGTGGAATCTACACCGATAAAAGGGCCACAAAGAGAGAGAAGAGAGAGAGAGAGAGAGAGAGAGAGAGAGAGCTCTTCTTAGATCTCCTAAGTACAAAGTGGTGGAGGAGAGATGGAAAAAATAATAATAATAGTAAGCAAAAAATAATCAAAAAATAAAAAAGAAATTATTGTGAGTGAGAGGGGTAAATTTGCGGTGAGGTTACCGAAGGATCAGTGGCGGCAGAGGCGGCGGCGGCGGCGGCAGAGGACGAGATTCGGAGGACCTGGCGGGGCGGCTGGGGGGCGTCGCGGTCGGGTGCGCCGCCCTACGGCGAAGGAGGATCGGGGCGCGGGTGATGGCGTGGTGGCACAACAGAGTCGTCTTCCCCGTCAAGCGCGCGTGGCTCGCCGTCGCCGCCCGGGTCAAGGCCCGAAAGGATGGTAACCTCACCTCCCCCATCTCACCACCACTTTTTTTTTTAATCAATAATTTTTTCATTTATTTCTCTAATTGGTACATATGTTTAATTCTTAGGATTTATTTATATCTTATTTTTTATATTAATTTATACTCCTTTTTTATGAAAGTTTAGGAGCTGAGTGAAATCCCAAAAGGCCAAAATTTACTAGGAATAAATTTAGATTTATTAAATTTTGCTAAAATCAGTTAATGAATAGTGATCTAATTAGATATATAATCCTATGAGTTAATAATTAATATCACTGGTTAATCAAATATGTATTAATAAGTCTCTCTGGTTATGAAATTATATTACTAACCTATTAATTAGGTTTTTTTTGCTCTCCTTTGTTAGTTTGAAAACCTACTTGCTTATAGGTTTTTAAATGATTTAAGATATATTAATATATCTTTTATTTTATAAAACATCATAATTATTATTATTATTATTGTTGTTGTTGTTGTTGTTTTTAACATTAAATTATTTTTAATTATTTTGAGGAGGATGGATAAATATGGTGTCTATGAATTGGTGAATGGTCCATACAATTAGATGGGTGTTGGACAAAGCATTTTCTCTTCTTTCTTTTGACATCCACCATCCATGTTTGGGTATCTCATTTATTTAGGACCACTTGATTAGTAATCCATGGTGATGGTGGGCCTTCTTTTTTTTGCCAAATGGAATAAATCTTTTATGTTTTTTTTTATTAATTTTCTTCTTTTTATTTTTATTATTTCCCTCCTCACATGTTTTTGACACACACAGATCAAATATTTAGGCAGAAATATCTTCAAACTATTTCCATAAATTATAATGTTTTCTCAATTCCCAAGTCAATCTATAAAGGATATGTACCTTTTAAGAATTTTATTCATTCAATGGAGAAATTTATATCAACTATAGATGGGAAATTTTAAGGGAAATAATGAGGTATTTTTAAAGAAAAAGAAAATATTTTTATGTTTATTAAAGCTCAATTTAAAAAAAAAAGCCAAAAAGCTGCAGTAGCAGTTAATTAAACAAATAAAGAGATATAGAGTTCCACAACATTTTCAAATTTTAATTTTTTTTATAAGAGATTTGAATTTAGATATTTAAATTTATCTAAATATTATTTATGAGTGTACCAGTTTGAATGTATGAAATTTCTGCTTCTTGGTTAATTTTCTCCATCTACTATAAATGGTTCAGTGTTCATTTGCTTTACTGTTATTACAATGCTTTAGTGGTTTTTCATCCCCAATATGATACTTGTATTTTTATCTTAAAGAGTTGATACCAAATAAATATCTCCTTAATTTCAAAGTGAAAATATTGCATCACAATGAATTTTTGGGGACCTTCCCAATCCTGAAACTTCACAAAACTTAAAAAAGAGAGAGAGAGAGAGAGAGAGAGAGAGAAAAAAAGGGTTCAATTTTTCCTGGTCACAACATTGCTCTTTTAGAATTATAATTGAAGAGCTATATATCAGATTATAAAAAATAAAAAGAATAGTTTGTGAAGCAATAAAAACCAAGTCCTATCAGTGTCACAACTTAATTAACACTTTGTGAAACATTATTATTTGAAATGGTACTGCACAAATTATAGTCAAGTAGATCATTGCAAGGGTACAATCCTTGTGCTCGATCCCTATTCTCAACTGTACTGGTTAATTTTTTAAACAAGTTTGTAATTTTTCGGGCAGGTAGCGGCATTCTTAAGCTTCACGACGACGTGCAAACTTGCGGGTATCAGGATGTGCAAGTGATGTGGGAGATACTGCGGTCGGAGATGGAGCTCCCGCGCAATCCGAAGCAGCGGAGGCGGTTGTTCCCGAGGCGGTCGACCTGGTCGAACCGATCTACGCCGAGCGCGGTCCAATAGAAAGTATTCGAGCTGAGCCAATCCCATCAATTTGATCCAGCTAGCTTGATGAGACTAGAACATATTTAAGCTTAGGTTTTGAACTCATCTCATCCCTCACCTCTCCCTCCCTATAATTAATAAGGTTGGTACTATGTTGAGATGTATGGTATGGGCATCCACATGTATACATGTACATAAGGGGGAAATTAACCATGCTTTCCCTCTCTTTGAATTTGTAAGGAGGGGTGTAGGGACTAAAAAGAAAATAAATAAAGTGACTTTGTTTTGAAAAGAGGGTTATTTGTTGTGAGCATGAAGGGCCCATTGTGGCTTTCAATTCCTACTATATATTTTTTTGTCAAAAGAATAAGTAAAAGATAAGAAGTTAATTTCCCTAAAATCACCACATGTTCTCATATTTGCAAAGCACATTAACTAGGTCAAATTCTCCTCACTTTTGATATATATATATCTTCTTAATTACTAATAGTCTTTGGATCAAACACTACACCACCTATCACCATCTACCACCATCATCCCAACCCTACATCACTCCATCCAAGGGCTATAAACCCAAAAGCACCAACCCCTTGGTGCTTTTGGGAGTATTCTAGCTCAACTATATATATATATATATATAAAGTGGTATCCAACCTAGGCTCTTACGTTTTCGAAAGTACGGAGATCTCCGTGCTTATAAATTGTTTTCAGTGATAGAACATTCAATTCGACGATCGGTTCGTTAGACATGATCAACGCTATTAGAACTATTTAAAAATCATATTTCATAATTTTTTGATTTCGTTTGCCTAGTGAACGAGTAGTCTCAAAATGAACGGCTGAAAATAAAAGTTTTATAAAAAACAGTGATAAAAGACTCAAATTTCAAATCTGAAGTATTGATCTTGCTATTGATGTTAAGTAGAATTGTTTATTTAATTTTTATGTAATTTGAATTGTTTTACACCGTTGAACTTACAAATGTGCCACATCGATCGTTAAAATAGTCATTTTTGTGACCTTTTGATTACTTGGTAAATAATGTCAGATAATTATGAAATTTGATTTCTAAATAGTTTCAGTAGCGTAGATTATGCCTAATAGAGCCGATCGTCGAATCAGATGCATGTCCTATCATCAAAAATAACTTATAAGCACGGAGGTCTCCGTACTTTCGAAAGCGTAGGAGACGTACTCGTGGTATTATCCTAACAAATCACCGGACAGAACGTTATTTGTGTAGAAGTTATCTAAAGGCGGTTATGAAAGAACTTTATTGATGAAAGAAAATGGGCAAAAGATTGTATCAAAATTGCAAGTAAATAAATCCCGAATCACTAAATGATAAGGTGACTTTGTGATGTGTTACAAATTATCTAGACACTGGTGTAATTTGTTGTTCTTAGATGGAGGAAAACTCTTTAACTAGATGTGGGATGTGACGGCTGCATTATAATTATATTATTATATTATAATAATGAATCATGAATTTGGATGCGGATTCCACTAATAATGCCGCTGGTGTTGTGGTTGCCAATTGTGACCGTAACAATGGGAGTCTTGTTCTGTCTGTGCACTTTGTTCGCCCAAAACAAGCAAAGAGAGCAATGAACCCAACAGGTCAAACCCTGCCGACTTCTATTTGTAGAAACAAAAAGGGAGAGATGTGCAAAAGCCACTTGCAGCTCTCTCTTACCAAAGTGGGTTCCAGTTCACAACCTCTCATAAGTGTTATTTGTACTGCTTTGCTTTAATTATACTCCGGATAATCACTTGGCTTACAAAATAATGTTAAATAAATACTTCATGAACTTTTATTAGGACAGATATATATTTATTATTCTGGTTAGATGTCTTGCTCGAACACTGAATTTCAAACTAGCATTGAAGCTTTTAGTTAGTACGTCATTTTAGTAGTTTTCGCACAAAATTGAAATTAGTTGAATAAATGATTAATTGTCACCTCATTTTGGGTAAAGGTTAATTTGCCTCCTCATAGTTTAATATTTTTTTACTTTGTCATCCTACAGTTCAAACAGCTATATTTAACTACAATGCTGCCGTCTCATTTTCATTTCTGATACTCTTTGACAATCACAGAACAATAACATTCAGATAACACGACGATAAAATATTACAAAATGTTATATTGTATTACCCTGTAGGTTATAAAATATATCACTTTACTATCCTAATTAATGACAAGTTTTACAATAAAATAAAACAAAACCACAGTCATTGAGTGCAAATTTTGAATTACGAGATAAAAAGGTAAAAATGCTCTAGACCTCTATTGGCAAATTGAACTTTACCTTTTCATCCTTGTATGTATATTTATAAAAGAACACGGTTACTAGTACCACAATGATGAGTTCACATTAGGGCCGTCAACGAGCCGAACTCGAGCGAGACAGAGCCAGCTCGAGATCGGCTCGAAGGTGCTCAAGGTCGGCTCGTGTTCGGCTCGAGCTCGTCACGAGCTCGAAAAGTTCAGCTCGAGCTCGGCTCGCAATTTATTCGAGCCTGCTCGTTTTCGGCTCGTTAGCTCGAAAAGCGCCGCTGCCGGAGTGCGAACGGTGAAGAGGGAAGACCTCTGCCGGAGAGCTGAGGGGTCTTCGGAATCAGGCGCAGAGAGAGAGAGAGAGAGAGAGAGAGAGAGAGAGATCGGCGGCTGTGTGCAAGGCTGCATGCCTGCGAGGAGATCGGCGGCGTCGCGGTGAGGAAATCGCAAAATGGGGCGGCCATGGAGTGTGGGCTGTGGGCAGAATGCTTGCCTGCTTGGGGGTCTCCGGAATCACGCGCAGAGAGAGAGAGAAAGAGAGAGGCGGGCTGCGGCCCTGCGGCTGCGAGCATCAGGATTCAGGGCATGTGAAAAAAAAAAAGAGGAAAAGAGGAAAAGAAGAGGCGGCTGTAGAGAGACCCAACTGAGAAGTGAGATGTGGGAAAAAAAAAAAAAAAAAAAAGAGGAAAAGAAAAATTAGGGTTAAAAAGAAAAGAAGTAAAAAAAATTGATCCAATATTATTCGTTAGATCTTGATCTAACGGCTGAAATTTTAAATAGAAGTAGGCCTCATTATCAATAAATTGGGCCGAGAATTTTAAAAATAATAATCTGTATGATTTATTTATATACAAATATAATTATATATTTATATATATAAATTTTATATATATAAAAATTATATTAATATAAAATAAATCTAATCGAGCTGTTATCGAGCCGAACACGAGCGAGCTGACCCCAGCTCGTGTTCGGCTCGTTTATTAAACGAGCTGAAAAATCCAGCTCGTGTTCGGCTCGTTTACTAAACGAACGAGCCGATCTCGAGCTCATTTCGAGCCGAACACGAGCTGACTCGCGAACGGCGAGCTGGATTGACAGCCCTAGTTCACATTGACCAAAAAAAAAAAAAAAAAAAAGAAGCAAAGAACTACAAGCCAAAAATTCCAACACCGGTCAAAAAGTTTTTACAGCAAAAAGGCATTAAAAGCACATATGAAATACATCCACAACGAAAATAAAAAGAAAAAAAAAATAGGGCGGGGGAGGGGGGCCAGAGCCAGTGCACTTTAACATGCCTCTTCTTTATCCTGGATGATTTTCAGATTAACAGGATGATGTGCATCGAAAAGAGCGTTAAATAGATGAACCAAACAACAGCTCTCTATTTTGTGCCCAGCGGGGCCGAGGTATTAAAAAAATCCCTCTCCATGAAAATTCTTTAGAACGCGGCATTTACTAATCCAGCTTTGAGGATCTGCTGTCCCGCAAAACACACTGAATGATGACGATGACAAGAAAGGAAGAGAAAAAAAGAAGTCGCGCAGCAAGAGCCCCTGTAATTCAACGAATTTATTAAACATAAAAAGCTATGAAATATCTGCAGATTGTCCACATAATTAACTTAACCTCTGGGGGCACTTATTCCTAAATTTCACGAACTTTTGCCAATAACCGAATTTATCCTAAATCATCGACTTGTTATGTTTGTAGTTATAATGCATTATAAGGTTGGAAAATTAACCTGAGCAAGATGTGAGTTACAATAAACCTTCGAGAACCTTTCGAGGATCCAACTGCCCACTGCAGTAACTGGAGGGAACGGCAGAGAGCTCCTGTCTCCCTCTCCATTCCTCACCAGGTTTCAATGTGGTCGACTTACTGACCGCCGCGGCCCCCACACATATCATATGCTTGTAGTCTTCATCCCCCAGGTCTGGTATCGCCTTGGCCTTCTTGTCCCATGGATTCCATACAACTGTAGAGAGAGAGAGAGAGAGAGAGAGAGAGAGAGAGAGAGAGAGATGGCACCACTAAGTCGCGTAAGATGAAGGTTAAACAGAAACTGCAAGACCAGACCTGAGCAAAGAGATCCGCACCGCCTTGCTCGGCTTTTTGAGCTGGGCCCAATCCAGTTCATTAGGCCAGATCAGGTTTGAAAAACAGAGGCTAGAGAAAATTTAGGTCATACTTGAGTTACAATGTCTTTGGTTGAGCCAGCCAGCCCAGTCACTTTTGGGTTGGCCCAGCGCAGCCAATTTTTAGTTCGCAATGCGGGTTGTATTTGGGCCAGCCAATTTTATCTTGATCCTTGACCCAACCCAGGCTGCACTCAGGTCTAGCATGACTACTGAGAACCATAAGAACCAAGAGAGAGAAAAAAAAGAGGAGGAAAGAGGAGGGGGAAGGGGGGAAGGCTCACTGGCATCTGGAAGCCCATCATCTTTCCGCAATACAAATGTCCTTTTCTTTTCATGGTCAATAATGGCGATCTTCGGCGGCGCGCCCAAATATATTTTGTCCACCTATGCCATCAATAGAGTAAGTATTGCATATCAACCATTTCAAACATATAGAATATCATGCTCAATTACTTACTTCAGATTCAAATATGATTGCATCTCCTTGTTCAGTGAAGCGCTGTTTTTCTCTCAAATTATCAAGGTAATCCAATGTCTCCAGTCCTTCAACACGTACTTCACTGAAACATCAACTAGTATTAAGGTCCTAAGTAAAGCAAGAATCGAAGGGAACATTCGAGGTCATGCTTAAAAATAGAAATAGGCTTACAACACAATATGTACTTAAACAAATGGCTAAGTATATTTCAAATCACATGGAAACTCTGGTTGGCTGAATTGTGATGAACGGAAACTTAGCACATCATGCAAGTGTGTCATTCCTGGACTTTTTAAGGATTCCAAATAATAATGTATGTGTGACAAATAAGGAACAAGCTTGTGCAAACCTGATATCTGATATAGAAAAGTATGTGTGATATGCGAATGTAAACTGAAATGGTTTTCCATCAGTACTTGTGTTTCTTATGCGGGACGTGAGCATCAGATCTCCTCCTGGTCCAAGGGCAACTCTCAAGCGAAATTCATAACTGCAATCACCAGGAATTGCCAACAGAGTTCAGTAAAGAAAGGAATAATTTAATATATACAAAATTACAAGAAAGTAAAGTGACTACCAGAAAAAATAAATAAATAAATAAATAAATTTCCCTACAGTTATGAACAAGATTAGCCCTAAATTCCATTTGAGAGAAAACAGACCTATGAGGCCAATTCTTCAAATCTTCTTCTGACGGCTTTAAAATCAGATCAACAAAAGCCTTGGTAGATGTATGCGCAGGAAAAGGTGGTGGGTTATCATCAATAGTCCAAAGATGATTCCTAGCAAATCCATGTTGTTCAAGAGTTCCATGGTTCCCAAGCTGCATTCGGGAGTAACTTTTTGGTATTCAAAATACACGACTGATGAATCATAAAGAAATGGTTGATCTAACAAAATGCAGCCTTACTTGAGGAAAGCATATTGGTATACCACCACGAATTGGTTTCGGAGGGCTGAAGTTAGCCTACAGGGGGGGAAAGAAAAAGCACGCAACATGGTTATGAATAACACTGATAAACAGAAAAGTTAACAGATGCATATAATAGAGCTTGCGTAGCACAGATGAAAAAGAAAGATGCACCTAAATACAATTAGGAATTCAGGATCCTGCAGTTTGGCAGTAAAAGGACTCATTACGGGCAAAGGTATAGTCAGTTCGATGGAAAGTGCTAGTAACAACGCGATGCTATATGATGATAACTCAGACTAGTTTTAGTGAGGTGGCAATTGGCTACATTCTGAAAGTGAAAGAGTTAGGGTGTCTGGCATTCCAAAAGTTCCTTGCGATTAGAGGCACCTAGGGATTGAACTTCTCAATTCTTGTTATTATTGGTTAGTTTGCAAAGTCATTTTTAAAGGGCGAAAAAACAAGGATACAAGCAAGTAAAGCCATAAATGCAGAATATAAAAACAATCCACAGTAGCAAATTAAGTTAAAGCCCTCCCAAGGAGCCTTCAAAAGCATATGAATTGAAGGGAAGAAAAAGATAAACAATACCAATGTGCATTAAGCTCTCTAATTTTTCTCTTCACTTCCAAGATAACTAATCTTTACTATTAAGAATATGATTTTGAGGACCTTTTAACGGACTAAAGTCGATCACCGGAAGAAACCCCAAAGACACAAATTATAATATAACATATTCGGCTCCAAACAGGCTCTGAAAGAAACTCAAGTTGCCAACACAGTGAACCACATAAAGCACCTATCCACCAAGAGCACATCTCCAGCTAATCGTCTAAACTTAATATATTCATGTAAACAGAACCAGTACTGCAAACAGAGATAGAGTACCAATGTAACTCTATTTACTCAAAAAAAAAAAAGAGAAATGACTTCAGAACATTTCTAAAATGTCATCTTTGCACAATACCCATGCACTGACATTGATATTCAGAACAAAGGAAATTTTTTGGTACCTTACTACTGACGAAAAGCAGCTCCTCCCCTTCATTTTTCCAAGATGTTACTTGACCTCCATACAAGTAAACCTGCGAGTAAACGAATAAGTGTAAATAGCAGAGGACAAAAGCTTAAAAAGTATTTAATATACAAACAGCAATTGTTCTTCCAGTTTCAAGTTTATAAGGATGGTGGGCAATTATATCTATTTCATGCAAACATGAAGCAAACCACCTTAGCTATCTATTAGATGAAGAATATGAATGGACACTTAAGAAAAAGGCCTTACGAGGAAATGAATAACAGCAAACAAGAGCAGATACAGCAATAACAAGAACAACAGCAGCTGCATAAAAAAAAACCAAGAACATGCAAGAGGCCAAAGTACTCTAAATGTTTCATCTTAGTATCAACTACAGTAATCATTAAGTAAATCACAGTGGAGATTATATAGCCAAATGGAATACGGAGATGCAAGAACATTGTTGTAAGAAAGAGATTATCCAAGTAAATGATAAATATGAAAAGAGATATAATAGTCCACACGTTGCACAAGATGATGTGATTAGAGAAGAATTGTGCACTGCAATTTAGGGGATCACATAGCTCCAACTAGGATTACATGGCATAAGAAGATTCATATGATGGATAAACCATAGTTTCATGCAGTCGACACCACCTAGTAATCAACAGATATGAAAACTGTGTACTTATTGAAGGTTTCTACCAAAAATTTTTGAGGCAGAACCTAAACATCCAAAGAAGATGTAAGAATAACCAATCATTACTAGGTAAGCTAAGGAAAATTTAAGAAAATGGAAAGTCACGTTAGAAATTATTTTACAGAAGAGAGCATCAGAAGACAAGGTTTATCTGTTGCTTAAAGCATGTTATGCCAGTCTCATGTCACTTGACTTTGCCAACATCAGATAACTCGATGAATTAGTTATATTTTACAGGAAAATCTCATCTCGGTGATGATAAGACCTGTATTCTTAAAAAATGATGAATATAGTAAGCAGCATCACCCATACTTATATTAAAAAAATGGTAGATTGGAAAGAAACAAATACTGTGAATAGAAAAAAGAACTATGTAGGCAGTTAAATTAGCACAAGGAGAAAGATAATGTTAATGTCAAACTTAAAGACAGATAAGACCAAGCAAAGCCAGCTCATTGAAGCCAAATAGGGAACCCACCTAAATTATTATTTTTCAAATACAGTTTTTTATAAAAACCTCTCCTCCCTCATGACAAATTAGTGGCCGAACAGCATGCTAAACATTTGACCAATCTAATGGTGGAATATCCAATAATGGAATACAATATAAATCCATACCTTAAGTTTCCACACACTAATATCCAATTCTCGATGTCCTTCTCATGGAAACGCATGCCACAAAGAATATAGATATATCTAAGTTGAGGAAACATGTTGAAACATAAAAAGAAAATTGAACTTTAAACTACTTTGCTCTCCTCCAGCGATTTCACCAGATGTGAAGTGTCCCAGACGGAGACTCGAACAAGGATTAATGACTCGGTCAAAGAACCCTAATTCTCAACACCAGGAAGATCCCAATTGCTAGAATCGAGCAGTCATTACTTTTTTTTTCTATGGAATATCCTTGAACTGATTAGATCAGATGAAAATGACTATGAGATCTATAACAAATCCAGTTACAATAGCACAATACTATGAGAAATTCAAACACATACGAGATGCGTAGATTAAGAGGGAAAATTGGATCACGAGAGAGAGAGAGAGAGAGAGAGAGAGAGAGAGAGAAAGAGAGAGAGAAACTGAGAGGGAGTAGGGAGAGGACCTCGGCGGAGCTTCCCCGGACCTCCCGAAGCACGATCTTCTCGAGGCCGTTGATGCCCTTGCACCGCTCCACATATGGCAGCGGCGCCGCCGCCGCCATCGCGGCGATCCCGAGACCGGCGAGCGTGGAGCTTGTGGAAACCCTAACCCTAATCCCACTCTCGCAGTCGATGGAGCTGCGAACGCAGTGAGGAAGACGACGACGAAGGAATCGATGTGCCAAAAAAAAAAATGGGGGAAAAAAAAGTAGGTAAAAAAAAATGGAAAAGGAAACTAAAAAGACATCGACCTTTCTCGGCCTATTTATAGAACTCGAAAATTGGGGAGAGGATAAATTTAATGCATGCACCCGGTACATATGTTTATATCATACACCGCACCCAGTATATGATAATGAATATGTTAAAAATATTTAATACATAATTTAGTGGTTGCGTAACATGTGGTTTTGAGAAATTGATATTTAAATATATGCTTTTTATATTCATTTTTTTTTCTAAACATATAATAAACTAAATGGTGCACCAGGTTCATGCACTTATTCCCCAGGGGAGGAAGAGAGAGACTCGGGATGAACCCTGCCGATTTATCTCGGCGAAAAGAGACTTTAATGCTATTTTCACATATTAGTCCCTTAAAATTTTCTAAATTGCATTTCTGGTCCTCAAATTATGGGCACAGTAACCTGAGTTATACAAACGAATGTCGTATTACTACTACATTAGTAAAATATCAATATCCAGTTAACTAAATTAGACATAAAACTTATTTATAATAATTTAAAAATATTAAATAAAAATTATAATAAATTAAGTTTAAACATTAAAATATCACGCGACTCAAAATTTGAGGAAGAAATGTGCAATTTACCCTAAAAAAATGTCTAAATTTTGGTCCAACAAGCCTGGGGTGCAATCCAATTTGGTTTGGGTTGGGTTGGGCTGGTTTGGCATCACATGAACACAAATTAATATCTGATTCGAGCTGGTGGTTCTCAAATCAAAATGGTGTTAGATTTATTTAAACCAACCAACACAGTAAGTTTCTAGCAAATTTTGATTGAAAGTGTAATTCATTAATGACACCATAGGTAATAAAATGGAATTTGATTCATTTAAACTCAAAATGAAACTACTTTAAAGTTTCCGAGCCACTGATCAACCCGAAAACGCGTCCGGTTCGAGCCCAACTGCATCGGGTTTGAGATGAATTCAACCTGATCTAACCAATTGCATCAGACTCAAGTTCAGTTTCTGTGCTTTGCAAGTTTAAATCTCTTATACAATACACAATCACTTTTCAGAATATCCATTTTTATAGATATCACTATCAGCAACATTATTCAAATGTCTGAAACTTAAATATCATCAATTTACCAATGCTCTCTTTTTGTGCATCAATTCAACCACATCCTTGTACCAAACATTAAAATCACCAACTCGGGGATAATTTGATCAAAGATCTCGAAAATGTCCTACATTTTTTTGAAACACATCAAATTGTTTAAAGTTACGAAGCATCAAATGCAAATAAGCCTGAAGCATAGTATATGCTGTATCTCTCGCTTTATGCAGTGCTCTCCAGTTGCACCAACCAAATGATCAAGTGGAATGCTATGTCCTTTATTCCTTCAATTTACACATGACGTCGCCATTTCCTCGTAATCAAATTTGCGTAAGGAGCGCACGTTCGATAACTCTTCTGGCCAATGGATTGACGCAGCCACCCCCTGCATGTAGCATCGTCGAGCCAGGAAATAGTTTACCTGGCGGCGAACTGGATGTTTCAGTTCGATATTACGCAAAAGGATGACACACGGTAGGCTTTGCACAAACAGCTTTAGACAAACAATACTTCTACAAGTTCCAGCTTCACCAAACAAGTCCGAAACACCAAATAAGACTTCGTGTATAAACTTACACAATCACCGCGGCTGTCATTTTACGAAAGGGATACCAGACGGCACTCTGCGTGCGTATTCCACATACTGGCGTCCGAAGAACTGCCTCAGGAAATACTCCTCATAACTGTTACTTAGTAAAGGATTAGCAAGCTCGAAGAACTGGACTATGAGGAAGGGAAACGGAAAATTAACTTTTGTTTCATCGTCAGGCAAAGAGCTTTAAATAGAATGAACCTCCTCATAGGATGAGGTAAATGACATCACAAAATCATAGTGTTAAGAGGATACGGTATCCGTTTAGAGAAGAATCTCCATAAGACTAAGATGAAGGCGATGAAGCAGACTGGGTTGCAGAGCATAACCTGGGTTCCAGTTGCCCAAATGAAGAAGCCGCAATAGCCAGGATGCCGCATGAATCTGCTTAATTAGAAAGCAAAGATTAGTATAGTTACTAGATTGGCCAAAATGTAGAAAATTTATGCATTGTACCCCGAGAAATACTAGAATTTACATAGGATTATAGGGTTTGATAAGTTTTCTTCCTCTAGATTCACCTAAAGAGCTAGCAAGTACATCAAAATGTGATATCATAGACCACAAGAAATGATAGAAATCAACAGCAAGGACATTCCAACACCAATATTCGTGACAACACCAATACCACAATAAATTAAAGAAATACCAGCAATTTGATTAAGATCTAGAATAAAACCCAGTCAGAATTGTCTCTAGTTAATCCAGATTTACGTAGGGTTTGATGAAAAAAGGGCATTTTAGAATAAAATGGCTATGATAGCTAGCAAAAGTATGCTGGGCGGGTTATGAAGAGTCGCAAGACACAAGAGAAAATGAGGAAACTTTCTATTAAGAATCAACTAAGGAGCTTTACTTCTTTTGATTGACACCTCCTCAACTTTTGGTCTTTCACTTTGAGTTCCTTATGTCAGTAAAATCGGAAATTATGTTTAATTCAGTGATGATTCGTTAAAAGCAACAACTCTAATCGCCATTAAACATATGAAACAGTAGGTTCCACGAAATATTACAAAATAATAGCTAATAAAGTCGTCAAACTTACCAGAATCGGCAATTCTACTGACTGAAATGACTCGAGTAGAAATAATAATAATAACAAAAAGTTTAGGGTTTGCCCTGCCCACACCCCCCCCCCCCTCGGGGGGCGGAAAGAAAAAAAGGTTAAAGGGTCTAAATTCTAAATTTAAAATTTCCTACAGTTCAGGGGGTCACAGTATTTTTACCAATTTGAATTGCCTAGATAAACAACTTTAGGTACATTAAATAACCAAGATGTTTTTGTTTTGGTATGTACTAAAGCTGCAGAACAAAGAGTCAAAAATTGCTATTTGCGAACTAAATGTTTAGCATTCTGTCCAATAAACTCTCAATTTTCCTTTAATCATTAGCTCAAAACTCAGCTTCAAAATGATCTAAATCATTAAGCAAATCGGGTGAATGATCATTACCTATAAATTCCATGAGTAATCAGCTCATGATGATCATCATAATAAATCCTGATGGTGTGTGTGAAGGCACGGCCGGCTGTTAGAACAGCAGTTTTACGGATGATCTCCCCGACGATAATCATCACGATGCCGAAATTGCTGACCCACCAATACTCCTTCAAGTAGGGAAAGAGAAGAATCTCTATCACATATTCGAGCACCGCACAACTCATTGCAGCAATATACTGTTTGCTGATCAGAAGTGCTGCCAAAGAAACATTAGTATTAAAATAGAACTTTTGACATAGATATTTACGACAGCGCATAGTAAATTAAAGGGTAAATTGCACCAGGGGTCTCCGATTTGGTCCCAACTACTAAATTTTTACATTTCGATCCTAAATACGGCATAAAATTAAGTTATCCATTGCTTAGGTTACCTAGATTTAGAAAATTAAATACATATTCTTGTACAATTTAAGCCTTTTCCCCAAAAATTCTAGCATCTGATGCAATATCCCTGAAAAAACCTTACCTTTTACAATAATTATCTGTAACTCGACAATATTCAATGATGAAAAGAACTCAAAAAGATAATAAAAATATTTGGTTTCATCAAAGAAACTGTGAAATGCTCCAATTCTCAAATTGCACAAATCTCACCGAATAATCACAAAAAATACTCAAATTTAATGCTCCCATTCACCCTTCAACATTTGAAACAGGATAGATCAAAACAAAAGATAAAGCTCAAATTTGAACACACTGCAATACGAAACAGTATCGAAATTAACCCCAAAAGGGGGGGGGGGGGGGGGGGGGAAGAGGGATTGGAGAGCTCACAAGTAGGGGAAACGTTGGAGCGGCCATGGAAGGTGACGGCGAGGGCGTACTCGGAGGAGTGGAAGTAGAGAACGGCGGCGAGGAACCGCGCGAGGTGACGGAGGGCGACGCGGCCGATCGGGATCTCCGCCGCCATGAGCGCCCCGAAGGTCGAGAGGAGGGCTCGGATCCCTCCCTCCTCCTCCACCGCCGCAGCCGAGCTCGGGAGCGCGATTAGGGTTTCGTTAGGGTTTCGGTGGAGAGGGTGAGGACGAGATCGATCGAGGGGATTATTATGCGAGCTCATGGAATGGTGCGGGGAGTGTGAGCGGGCGAGCTCCCGAAGCTTTTTGGTAAAAATGCACCTAGACCCCTCGATTATAGGCCAATTTCTTTTTGTCGCAATTTTTCACCCATTTAGCTTAAAAAGAAAAGAGTTAATTGCATACAGGTCCCCACAAACATAGTGAATTGTAAATATATCTCTGCAAAATTCAACTTTCATAAGTTATCCCTGCAAAAGTCCTAATGTTTTTAGATTTGTCCCTCTGATTTGTTACTATTAGAGAACCGTTAGAGAACTGTTTATATTTCCAATTTTGTCATCACAAATATGTCCATCCAAAAGCCATAACAATATAATATAAGAGAGGTAAAAATGTCAAAAATTAACCAGGATTAAGTATTTAACCTATGGTTAACTAAATTTCTCTAACGGATCCTAATGGCAAGAATAGATCTGAAAATATTAGGACTTTTTCGAGAATAACTTATGAAAGTTGAACTTTGTAGGGACATATTTGTAATTCACTATGTTTGCGGGGACATGTATGTAATTAACCCTAATAAAGTTAAGGAAAAGTCTACCTGTACACCCCTATTAGGGGTGTACATCTTACAACCCGTTGATCCAACGGGTGGGATTAAATGAGCATTAATGAGGGTTCTAACTTCACCCCCTCTTTCATTCCCTCTTTCTTTCTTTCTCTGTCTCTCTTACTTTCTATGTTTTTTCTCGCACTCGACTCTCTTGCACTCGACTCCATACGAGATCTCGCCTCTTTTTCCCTGAAGCACTCTCGGCTCTCTCTCACTATCGCCTCTCTCTCGTTGTCTTCTCTCTCCCTGTTGCCTCTCTCTCGTTCTCGCCTCTCTCCATCGGGCTGGAGAGAAAGAGGAAGCGAAGGATCTGGAGGAGAGAGGGAGAGAGAGAGAGAGGAAGCAAAGATGGAGGAAGAGAGAGGGAGCGTAGGGCCTAGAGGGAAAGAGGGAAATGATAGAAAATTTTAAATGGGTGTGATGTTATCAGTATTTTTTTATTTTTATAAATCGAATTATTCTGGGCCGTCGGATCAGTCGGGTGTAAGATATACACCCCCTGCAGAGTTGTACCCTAGCACCACTCGTTAAGTTAATTATATACAGCTTCCTATAAATATATCGAATAACAAATATATCCCTACAAAGTTCAACCTGACAATCTTTCATTTTTGTCCCTATAAAAGTCCAGTGATATCTATATTTGTCCCTCTGATTTGTTACCGTTAGAGCACTAATTTTTTTTAACAGCAGATAAGTGAAATGACATTTTTGACTTTACAAATATATCCCTCCAAAAGCTCCAATTGTTATAATTATGTAGAAGTGTCCTCCCAAAAAAATATTTTATTCAATAATATAAATAGGGTAAAAAGGTCAATTTAACTCATTAACTAATCAGGGTTAAGTATTTTACTCATGGATAGCTACATTTTTCTAAATCATAACAGTAGAGGGTATATTTGAAAACAGTAGGACTTTACAGGGATAAAAATAAAAAGTTGAACTTTGTAGAGATATATCTGCTATTCGATATGTTTACAGGGTGTATGCAATTAACCAGAAAAAATTAGTTTTTTTGCAAAAAAAAATTCAAATCTTATGAAAAACAAATTTTTTCGTCTTTCTAAAAGAAAAAAAATTAGAAAACAAAACCACCAGTTTTGCTCAAAATTTGACAAAACGCCTAAAGAAAAGCTAATTTTCTTCGGATCCGATCAGGCAGCAAATTTAAAAAGTGGTTATCTATGAAATATTTTTTTCTCGAAAATTTTTTTCTATACTTTTTCGAGAAACCAAATACCTGATAATGTGAAGCTCGACTTTAAACTTAAAATCTTGAACTCTTTGTTACTTACGTTAGGAACAGTCAATATAAAATGTATAGGTAGGCGTAAAAGTATAAATTTGTTGTAGGAAAAGTCCGTGAATGACGAATGAGAGCATGGATCATAGCCCGGCCCACGAGGCCCAAAATTTAGCCGTGGGCGTTGTTGGGCTCGGCTTTGGTTCGAGTTGGGCCAGATGGAGCTCGAAATTTACTTTTATCCTCGTCAAATTTTAGAGGACCATGCATGAAAGATTTTTTTTTTTTTTTTTTTTTTTTTTTTTTTTTTTTTTTTTTGAATAAGAACCATAAGAAGAGTACATGATAAGAAGAAGAAGAAGAAGAAGAAGAAGAAGAAAGAAAGAGAAAGGACATGATCAATCTCTGAGATATTCACCCTATTCGGCCGCGCGGTGCGGCCCATGCACGCGCCGCACCATACGATTTTTTGAGAAAGCTCCGCATGTCTATGTAGGCATGATCCTTCATTAAGTTCTAAGAGAAACTTCACCTCTCCATCCACTGCATATGCATGAGTTCAAAGCCTGTTCCATGCAGTTGCCTCAGAGACCATCTCTATTGGGTGTATATATATAGAGTTCAGCTACTATATTATCAATAACACCAAAAGTTTGGTGCTATCGAATTTTTCGTCGTTAGATCAACCCCCTTGACTATTTTCATCCGTTAGATTATACTATTTAATCAAACACCAACTCAACCCTAGAGGACCATTATCATGCTAACCGCATATCCCTTCATCCAAGGATCGAAAACCTAGTAGCACCAATAATTTGGTACTATTAATAGTATAGTAGTCTAGTTTTATATATATATATATATGTGTGTGTGTGTGTATATATATAGTATAGAGCTACTATGCTTTCGGAAGCATACAGAAGTTAGTGATTCCGACTTCTTGGCCCTTGGGTCAAGGACTGTAGGGTTGAGATGGTAGTGGTCCCCCTTAGAGTTGAGTAATCTCCCTAAAGTAATAATATTAATTCAAAGACTAAAAATGATCAAAGAGATTGATCCAAAGGTTAAAAATTTGAAAGCATCAACTCCTTTATACTTCCGCAAGCAATATAGTCGGACTCTCTCTCTCTATATATAGCCCAACTACAATGTTATCAATAACACCAAATACTTGGCGATATCAAGTTTTTCGTCGTTAGATTTATCTCTTTGACCATTTTTACCTGTTAGATCATATTATTCAACCAACTACCCACTCAATTCTATGGGACCACTATCATCTTAACCGCACATCTCTTCATCTAAGGGCCGAAAATCTAATTGCACCAATGACTTTGTGTTATTAACAGTATTCGAGCCTAATTCAATAAATATATGCAGTATTATAGAGTGTACTATAAAAGGGACATTGATAGAGAAAGAGCCACAGTGTGGGGCCTCACACCATAAAAACCAATTCACTATCTGGTGAGGAGGAAGTATCATAATACAGAATATTTATTTAGTGCAATATGGTACGAGATGTGGCGACAAATAAGCTAACATCTTAAAGCATTCTTTTCAAACACTGGTGTGGGGCAGAGTTAGTTTTTTCCTCGTGCGCGTAAGAGAGAGAGAGAGAGAGAGAGAGGGGATTTCAAAAATCTAAATAGAAAAAAAACTAAGTTCAAGATCCAAAAGAAGTCAAAATCCAACATCCCTCCATCCTTTCAGATTTTGATACAATAATAATAAAAAACAAATCGATAAGAGTAGTGGTTTGTCAACCAGTCGGATCCGGGGCGGATTTTTAAAATTCGAACCCGAACCCGACTCCAAACCCGAAACTTGAATCCGAACCCGAACCCGACGGATTTTAAAAATCCATATCCAAATCCGAACACAACCAAAAATTTGAAATAGCCGAACCCGAACCTGAAAATTCAAACCCGAAACAATTATTTCTCTTTTCAATATTTCAAAATATATTACATTAAATCTAAATTTTTAAAATACAAATTCAAATATAACATCAAACATTTATATACATATTATATATAATATAAAATAATTTCAGGTTCGGGTTGGGTTCGGGTTCGGATTGGTTACAATCAAAATTCATATCCGAATCTAAATCCGTTGGGTTTTTATTTTTGATATCCAATCGAAATTATATCTATTTAGTATCGAATAAATCCACTCTGTTCGAATTCGGGTTCAGATAAAATATTGGATATTCGTATCTATTGACATCCCTATATGAATCTTAGCTGTAGGATACCGATCCATTTTGGACTGTAAACCTAAAAGCACATTGTAGAATGGCATAATTAATCGTTTGTATTTTGCCTGTCTCAAATGTGCCAAAAAATTTTACATAATTAATAAATTTGGCTGTGAAAATTTTATAGAATTATTTAGAGCTAGGCTTTTATCTGCTTTTAGAAGTCTGGTGATCTCCGTGCTATCAAGTCGTTTTCGATACTAAGACTTTCGAATCGACAATTGGTTTCGTTAGACTTAGTTTAGAGTACTTAAATTATCTAGAAAATAAATTTCATAATTTTTTAATTTCATTTACTAATAATTGAAGGGGCCGAAAATCAATAATTTTAATGATCGTGGTGAACCATTTGCAAGTTTAATATGTAGAAATATGAAAATTACCTGAAATTTTAATAAATTTTTTTTATACTATATAAAATAAAATTAATACTTTTGATCTAAAATTTTTGTGTCATATCGTCACTTTTTGTAAGATTTTTTAATTTTTAACTATTGATTTTGAGCCCTTTCAATCGCTAGATAAATGATATCGAAAAATCACGAAATTTATTTTATAGATACTTTTAATAATCTAGATCAAGTCTAACGAAGCCGATCGTCGATTCAGAAATTCAAGCATTAAGAACGACTCGACAGCACGAATATTTCCGTACTTCTAAAAGTACACAAGCCGTACTCTATTAGTAATTAGTATTACCATAAAATTATTATGGAAGAACAGTAAATAAGAATAAAGCATGAGTACTGTTTAATGAATTGATGGATCTTTTGGGGGACACATCTGAACCAAAATTTCAGACTTTTTTTTAAGACAAACTGATGCAGTGTTTCCTGACAAACTGATCATGCACAATTTGGTCAGTGGAATCAGTTTCGTGGTCAAAGGAAAGTGTGTCAACAATTAATTTTAAGTTTTAATTATACTAGCCAAAAAGCTGAAAATTGTCGACAACTATTTATTGACTATTTATCATTAGTTAAAATAGGTTCAACTTTCTGTCTCGTGATAATAGATTCAGGTGATTAATAAGTTTAGTTTGGTCTGCAGTCCATAATAAACCTAATAGCAAGAGGTCCAACAATAGACCTAATATTCAGGTGAATTGAGTTTTATCGAAACTCATGAAGCGTTGTGGCTGAACCCTTAAGTACGATGAATGTATTTTTTTTATCAGCACGTATTTTTGTGATAGTTGGTTGGCGCTTATGACTCACATTATCGTGTGCTACAGTAATTCTTAATAATTCAAAAAAAAATTCTCGATTGCGGGAGTTCGAACCGCGACACCGTATATTTATGGGATTTGATCCTCCGGTCTTCTCTCATCCTAATAGTTGGTTAGTTTAGAATGGGATAGGGTTATGAAGCCTATGAACAATGATCCAAAAAAAATAAAAAAAGGAAAACTAAAAATTGGTTTCATGTGTCATGATCCATTCATGCCTAAGAGATTGTTGATCTCCAGTTTGAATCCCGCTTAAATAAATCAATATATATATATATATATATATAGAAAGAGATCATCTATAATATAGTTCGCTAGCTCAAATTTTAAAGCAACTAAAAGATGAATATGATTTAGACCGTTTAAACTATCTGAAAATCATGTTTTTGCTATTGTTCTATTGTTTATCAAGTGAACAAAAAATAAATTGTTGAAAATGAATATTTTTAAAAAAGTAATGATACAATTTTTGTATTCAAAATTTAGAGTCTATATCTTATTTTAAATAGTTGAAAATAATTTCTAACAAAAACTCAGCTGATTTGAATTTTTCTATATCGTTAAACGAGCAAACGCAACATATTGGCCATTAAAATTATAAATGTTGTGACCCTTTGATTGTTCAGTTAGTGATATCATAAATTTATATGCTCAAAAAAAAAAGTTACGAAAATTCATTTTCTATCTTGAATTGAGATATGAAGAGAGAATTAAAAGAAGACAAATTATCTCTTTATTTTCTACCCTTAATTGACAAACAAGAGAAAAAAAAATTTATTTTTTTAATTTTTTTCTCCCTTATTCTTTTTGTTTAAATGAAGTATTAATAGCTTAATTCTTTTCATCGATATTGATAAGACAAGTGTAAAATATAATTAGTAGTTAAATAAAGAAACATATATAAGATTCACATCTATTTTTTAATTGGACGTGTAATTTCAATTGCTCTAACGTGCATGTCTTAAATACCTAAGTCCCTTTTGTTTTTTTATTCCCTGCTTTGAAAAGTATCATTTATTTATTTTAAAAAAAAATAGAACTAAACAATTCACAGTAATAGAAAATTAATTTGAGATCATAAACTTCGAAAAGAGATTAGAGAATGTCTTAAACATACTCTGGTCAATTTAATGCTAGACCCCTCGATATATCAAACATTGTTTTTCTCCTTCAGAAAGAATTAATCATATACTTTGGAAAATAAAATATCCGGGAATTTTATATGTGAAGATCCTTAAATTGAGATTATAAATTTTAAAATTAAAGAAAAATTTTAAATTGGAGCTTTTACGAAAAAAAAGTAGAAAAAAAGAAAAAAGGAACCAAGAAATTAAAGGGTTTGATGAATTCGATATTACCTTACATGTATGATGTATCAATCTATACTTACTTTTTTTTCAAAAAAGAAAAACATATATATATAGAGAGAGAGAGAGAGAGCACGCGCGCGCTAGCCTTGTGTGCTTTTAGAAGTACGATGATTTCCGTACTACTAAGTCATTTTTTATGCTGGAACTTTCAAATCGGCGATCAGCTCCGTTAGACTTGATATAAAATATTTTAAGTATCTAAAAAATAAATTTCGTAATTTTTCGACATCATTTATTTAGTGAGCAAAAAGGTCCAAAATCAATAATTTTAATGATCGTGATGAGCTGTTCAATATAAAAATATCGAAATCACGTAAAATTTTGATAGAAAATTTTTTATACTATATGAAACAAGATCAATATTTTTGATCTAGAATTTAATATTATATTATTACTTTTTGTGAGATTTTTATTTTCAGCCGTTAATTTTGAGCCATTTCGATCTCTAGATAAATGATATCGAAAAATTATAAAATTTATTTTCTATATACTCCCAATACTCTAGATCAAATCTACCAGAACCGTGGTCGATTCGAAAGTTTCAATGTTAAAAATGATTTGGTTAAAATGTATGGAGGCGCCCTCAACTCTAGCACGCTTTAAAATGGACCCCTCAATTTTATTTTATTTTATTTCTTTGTTGATGCGCTCTTAACTTTTAATATCTGCAATTTGAGTAATTTTAGTCAAATAAATTAGCAAGTCTACTAAATTATACATCAATGAAAACTTTTATCACTTTTCAGTACTTAATTATATAGTAAATAAAGCCATCAAATTTAATAAAATTTGGGCAAACTTCAAATACCACCGTTGTGGTTTCGCACTTTTTCACTTTAGTACCCTGTGGTTTAAAGTGTATCACTTTAGTACCCTGTGGTTTCGTTTTTCTCTTTTTCTTGTTCCTTTTGTTAATTTTTTCGTTAAATCATATAAAAAAAAAATTAGATAACCACCTCTGGTTTATAGAATATTTATTTTAGTATCCTGCGGTTTAACTTTCTCACTGATTTAACGAAAAAATTAACAAAAGAAAAAAAATAAGAAAAAAAAATAAAATCATAGGGTGCTAAAGTGATACACTTTAAACCACAGGGGGGGGGGGGGGGTGATGGTGGGGGGGGGGGGGGGGGGGGGGGGGGGGGCCACCGGGGGGGGGGGGGGGGGGGGGGGGGGGGGGGAGGGGGGGGGGGGGGGGGGGGGGGGGGGGGGGGGGGGGGGGGGGGGGGGGGGGGGGGGGGGTGTTTCTTCTTCTTCTTCTTCTTCTTCTTCTTCTTCTTCTTCTTCTTCTTCGGAGACCTTCTCCTCTACAAATGAAGCATAGTGTAGCCCTTGGCTTTGTTGGTACATGAAATCAGAGTCCATGTTATTCCCTCCCTTACTCTCCATTGCTAGTACTCCAACTCCAACTCCAACTCCTCCAAGAGATAAAGCTGGTCCATTGCTGTAATGGGTCCCTTTGTTTTGGCCCTCCAAGCTCACACTTGCATTGGATATGGTTGTAGTTGACTTGGTGGTGATTGCTGTAGATGACATATATATAACACAAACTTTATAAGTCAAAAGTCCATGCTTCATGCCTAATGAAATTCTCTAACTCATCGCCTAGCAGTCTAAGCTTTTAGAGAAAAAGTATTTCGCGGAAAAAGAAGATAAAGTAAGATCAAGCTTACTACTAGTGTCTCTAGTGGGCTTTGTGCTTTGCTTGCTCTTCTGTGAGCTGCTGCAGTTGCTGTTCTTTTGGTTTGAGGAGTCTGTGGATTGAGTTGATCCTTGTGGCTTCCTCCTCCTGCGGTTGTGGTCAGCTAAGCGCTTCCTGCAGCTCCTTTTGGCTTCATCAAACTCAGAGAGCACATGGAACCTACATGCATGTACACCATTAATTAAAAGCAAAACTATATATGATTAATTCATTAGAACCTAAGCATAAAAAAAAAAAAAAAAAAAACAAACATATCTTTCTATATAGGACTGAGTAGGAAAAATGCACCCCACTTTCCATATGACTGTAAAAGAAGGGAAGTGGAAACTAGCTAGAGAGAGGAGAGATATTTAATTAGTTTGTAGCCATGTGTAAATATGTAATATATGTAGTGGGTTTATATATCTTTTATTTAACAGTGGAAGCTGCAGAGAATAGGAGCAGGTTACAGTCATAAAAGCCCAAAGGTTAGCAAGGAAGAAGTAAAGGGAGATAGATGCACATAGAAAAATTATTGGGCGCACCAATTGCATCATAGACCTCATGTACTTTTAACATTTATAGTGCTCTAATAAGAGTTATATCTAAAATATCTAACATCAAATAATCGTAGAAAGGAGTAACGTTCGATCTCATTATGATTTTTGATGTATTATGTCTTTTGATGTTATATATTAAGCATATGTAATAAAATTAAAAGTTGATTTTGGTGGTTTTTATAATCAACTTTAGGAGTGCAATAATATATTGCAATAATTTCTGTTGATTTATGTTCTATCACAAGGGAAAAGGAGGGTCTAGCATTGGGTTTTGTAGCTAGGGTGTGTGTGTGTGTGTCAGTGATATACTACTGGGTCTGGGTAATCTCCAATCACAAAGAGAGAGAGAGAGAGAGAGAGAGAGAGAGAGAGAGAGAGAGAGAGAGAGAGAGAGAGAGAGAGAGAGAGAGAGAGAGAGAGAGAGATAGAGAGAGAGAGAGAGAGGAAAACACAATAAAGATGTGATAGCCATAAGTAACAGATATGTTCACAAGTATGTGGGGCACAGGCTCTGATCTGCTGCTCTTTCTCCTACTACTGTTTCCAGAGAGACAGAAGCTTTTAATAACAAGGATGAGAACAAAAACAAACATACTAAGTTATCATTTAAGAGAGAAAGTGATTCGTACTTAAAATAACAAATAGTGTTCTCTCCACACACACACATATATATATATATATATATATATATATATATATATATATATATATATATATATATATATATAAAGTGTTCAGTAAAGCACAAAGCTGGGTGTGTGAATGGCCTGAGAAAGGAAGTGATCCAAGGGTCCCCAAACATAGTAAGGCCCTGCTTGTTTTTCGAGATATATAATAATAGCTATAACTATTAGAAATAATCATTTAATCACGGCCCAATTTTGTTCTCTCCTCAGCTGGAAACTTTTTTTAGCACAAAAACATAGATTTCGAATTAAACAAGTAGAGTTTTTCTTTTTTCTTTTTTCTTTTTTGGTGAACTCAAGAATCTCTTGTTTTGTTACTTTAATAATATTTATACTCCAAAACAACACTCATATATATAGCAAACTATCACATGGGGGTTCTCTCTCTAGAGAAACTCCACACTTTTGTCCTCCAAAACCTACATATATATATACATATATATATATATATAAATAATAAAATTATTAAATTATATGAAATAACTGTTATTCTTCAAAACACTTAAACTAGTAAAGAACGGTATTTAAATATTTTAATATTTAACACCCCCTCACGTCTGAACTTAAGATTTTTTGCCAAATCCATAATATAGACTTGAATTAAATGAGAGAAAATTAATAATGCTAGAAGCCTGACGTGATTCGAACATAAAACTTTCTGCTCTGCTCTGATACCATGTTAAATTATATGAAATAATCGTTCGGTGATTCGACCTATATTTTTTTTTATTTAACAAAAACTAATACGAAACTAACAGTAAGAACAAAATGCTAATACACTGGAGTTACGTACCTGCTGCACTGCTGGCAGAAGCGCTGCTGCAAACCCTTGGCGGCGACGACGGCGGCCTTGGAGTGGAATTCGCAGACCTTGTGCCGGCGGTGGTAGTGCTTGGCGCCGGAGAGGTCGGCGCCGCACCCCTCGGCCTGGCAGCGCGGCGGCTGCTGCTGGTGGTGGTGGTGGGGGTGATAGTGTTGATAGCTGTGGTTGTGCGCGCCGTTCCCGCCGATTCCGCCGAGGGCGTACAGCAGGCCTCTCGGCACCCCCGCCGGCGCCGCCGGGCGGGCCGCGAAGAGGCGGTCGATGGCGAGGGCGGCGGAATCCCCCCCGGAGGGGAAGTAGGTGCGCTGCCCGAGGTTCAGGCCGATGGCGGGCCGGAGGGCGGCGCCGCCGTCGGCCTCGCGCTTCACCAGCCCCGCCGGCGGGTACTCGTGCGGCGTCGGCGAAGGCGCGTAGAAGGAGTTGGAGTTGGAGTTGGCGTTAATGGCGGTGTTGATGGTGGCGGTGTTGAAGGGGAGGAGAGGGGGCGGGGGGTAGTCGAGGAAGGTGACGCCGCCGCCGCCGCCGGAGTTGGGGAAGAAGGCGGCGGAGGAGGGGGAGGGGTCCCAAGGGTCGCAAAGGTGGAGTCTTTGAGGGGTGAGGTTGTTAGGGTTAGGGTTGGGGTTGGGGTCGAGACCAACGAAGGACATCATCATGGAGGGGACGTAGGGGTCGTTGGGGTTGGCTCGGTTCATCATCTTCCCATCAAATACTGGGTGGTGTACAAAAAGAAAAGAAACTTTAGATCAGATAGAGAGAGAGAGAGAGAGAGAGAGGACCAAGTAATGGAGAGGAGGGACAAAGAAAGGAGGGGAGAGAGTACCCAGTTTCTCTCTCTCTCTCTCTAGCTTCTTCTTCTTCTTTTATATATATTTTTGCTTCTCTTTTGGGGTATGGAATATGGATGGGTGATGAGTGAGTTGAGGGGATTTGGAGGTGGAGAGGGGGGGGGTTTTAAAAGGCAATGGGAAGTGGGGGTTGGATATAAAGGAGAGAGAGAGAGAGGGGGGGGTTGGGTTTGCTTCTATGTTGTTGTTGTTGTTGTTGTTGTTGTGATATGTTATTACTGTTACTGTTGTGGTATATATGTGGTAAAGGAAAAGCGCTTCCCTTTTAGTGGTGGGATTGTGAAAGCTACGCCATGCTTTGGAGCTTCTCCCCATGGAAGAAGTAGTGGCTGTGGTGGTTTTGTTAGTCAGAGAAACTAGAGAGAGAAAGAGAGAGAGAGAGAGAGAGAGAGAGAGTAGTTGAAGGCTTTTTTATGTTCATATATGTAATAAGATTAGAGAGGGGATCGAATAGCAGAGATGTTTAATTAGGTCATAATGAGGGGTTGGAAGGGTGTACTCAACATTAGTTGTAATTATGAAAAATGGTTGGGTTTAAGATGACAATTATCTCTCCCTCTCTAGTTATTGCTAACACACACACACACAGATAGAGAGAGAGAGAGAGGGAGGGAGTTGAAGGCTTTTTATGATCATGCATGTGAGAAGATTAGAGAAAAGAAAACGAAATAATTAAGAAGAGATGTTAAGTCATAATGAGAAGTTGGAGGGGTTGTACTTAACAGTTTAATTATGAAAAATGGTTGGGTTTAAGTAAGGATAATTCTCTCTCTCTCTCTCTCTCTCTCTCTCTCTCTCTCTCTCTCTCTCTCTCTTGTAGCTGCTATCTTGGCTTTTGCATGTAATCTCTGTCAGAGGGTTGATGGTGATGGGTGTACGACGTAGAGAGAGAAAAGGGTTACCCTTTTTTCTCCCATGTTATATATTTCTAAAGCTTTGATTCTCTCACCACACTGGTAAGTTCACCTCCTCTTTTAGCTTCATTCAACAATATTTGAAAGATCACCCCAAAAAAAAAGAATTTCTTTGTATCCTTCCCTTTCTTTTTTCTTGCTTTCACAATCTAAAAACCTCATTCAATATAAACTTTATTGTGTAAGTAATGTATAAGACTCAATATAAAAAGGGTGGGTAACTACAGTATACGTACATCATAAGCAATACAGTAGAAAAAAGTTCACCTCATTTCGCTTCAAGTAATTCTTAAATACTAGAGGAATCAATTAGATGAATACCGTGAAGTATTGTCCTTTTAAACTTAAAGGTATATTATCTAGCTCAAGACAATTGTGCGTCCTTTAAAATTAAGTATGATATAGTCAATTATATCAGTTTCTTTCTGATATAGTGAGTGTAAATTACGTCAATTTGATGTAAAATTCTATTCGCCCCCACCCTATATTATCTAGCTAAAGACAATTGCTTGTCCTAAGAAAAAAAGTATGATAGTGGTCAATTATACGTGCTTCTTCATGATAGTGAGTGTAATTTATATCTCCCGCCCTTCCATAAAAAAAAGAACAGCCATTAAGGATTTTCGTCAATTGAGGCCCATTTTTTCTAATAGTTCTTCGTCTTTGATAACAAGTTAGAAATAGAATGGTGGAGGATCTAACCTCCACTCACAAGATTTTAGTCTGCGCTCTTATGAGACAACTCTAGCGACTTCATATACAAAATGCCATCACAATCGATCTTTAAGAAATCATTTGTCCAAATCGTACTGCAGTTGGAGTTGAGTTTAATACGCATTTGACTTTGGGCTTACATTTGCCGTAAAGAATCCTAATACCTAATAGCCGTAACTTCTCCATTCATTGTTGGAGATCCTTGAGCACATTCGTATCCTTGACACATGAATGTTGAGGTTCTAGGTGAAATAGCAAATTAATGCATGCTCAATCAACTTTATCATATCTTTTTTCTTTTTTTTCGCTAAAAAGCCAGAAGATGTATACACATTTTTACTTTTATTTATGCATGTACAAATGTAAGTTATGTATTTATAGCCAAATTACAAAGGTTCTTAGCCATCGTAGAGTCATAAATAAAATATATGAAATTGCTTTTGCTCATGAAAAGCTCAAATTAATGAATAGTGCAATAACAAACTGCATGGTGACAGCTATATTTGAATCATACATTTTATATTGGATAAAATCTCTTACTAACTAAATCTCAATTTTAGAATAGCTAAAAAATATAATATAATAATGAAAAAGTTAGATGTGCAGATCAAGAGCCTTAATTTACAGTACGATTTTCTAGTATGCTGTTCTATATGAGCTAGACTTTTTATGAAATCAATCTCTCTTCGTCTCTAATTACGGATCAAGAAAATCTTACGTATTCTTTTCTGTGACGATAATTTTTTTTCTTAAAAAAAATTTAAAAGAAAATATTTTTTTGACCACAATCAAATTTATACTCTTTAGAACCTATATATCAGCTAGATTTTCACGTGAAATGAATCTTTACATGTCGGGAGAACTTTGTTGTTTTCTTTTTTTTGTAATAGTTGAACAACTCTTTATTTTTTCTACAAAATAAAAAGTTAAAAGGAAAATGTTTTAGGCCACAATCGAATTATATTCCTTAAAATTACAGGTGGTGAGCGCAACCACGCACCTTCCATGTGTGTTTGGAAAGCGAAGCTACGCTGCTTTTTCTTTAAAAACTCTGACAATGGCCCCGCATAATTTCCATCTCCACTTCTTTACCATATCCTGAGTAGTAAAATACGTAAGAGCACAGTACGTACATGATACATGGGAGTCATACCCTCTACGTACGTACGTATAAGTAGCAAAATCAATATAAAATTAATAAATAACTTATACTATTGATATATACTAGGAGTAATTAATTTGTTGGTTTTGTAGCTCCACTAAATAGGAAAATGGGCCCGGTTGAATAATACTAACTCTACAACCAAAAGTTGGTTATAATTTTCGTCTAGCCACAACTTAATTTTGCACGATACTGTTATCACACTTTTTATTTTGCTCTATTTTTACTATTATTTTTGGTTATAGACTTATCACTTTTTAACCGAGGTAAGCCCCATGTGAGAGTAGATGCATGTGAAATTATTAATATGGTTCATAAAATAAACTGATGTAATAGAAAATATTAATCTAAAAATAGTCTTTACACCTTCATTCATGTGCCTTGACACTAACTGAAGAGTTCAAAAATGATTATACTAGTTAGATACAGAGATTTAACGAATTAAATACTGGATGCGGGGATCTGAAGCCACGGTCTTTTTTTGGAGAGAAAGATATATAGCATACTACATGCGTCATTCATTTTTTTTTCCAGAAATGGACTTAGCTACGAACGTGAAGCAGCTAGGCTTCGATTGTTTCGTACACACAGACTAAAGCACTACATTAATTTATTTATTAATGTATCAACAGTCTATAGTGATTATCGACCGTCCCTAGCGTAGATGGCGAAGGATTTGCTGATTGACATATGAGATTCAAAGTTCGAAATCTAATTACTTTACATTTTCAACTGAGTTCATTTTTTTTTAAAAAATGAAGGAAACAGATAATATGCTACCTCTCTCTCTCTCTCTCTCTCTCTCTCTCCCTCCCCCCTCAAAAAAAAAAAAAGTCTGTAGGGATTAGTTTGTAGTGGACCCTGTTCAGGATATCATGCCCAAACCAATCTCTCATTAATCATTTACGCCTCCAATTTGCATCGTAATAAGATTATTCTCGCATGTGTATTTCTAAGGCCCCGTTTGGTTCGGGGGTTAAAGCGGGGATAACTATTCCGCCAAACGAAACGAAGTTTGGCCGGAATATTTTATCCCGGTCAAACTTCGTTATTCTCGGTTATTCCGGAATAGCTGGGATAAACTATTCTATCGTTTTGACGGAATAGCGCTATTCCAAGCTTAATTCTAAATTTAATTAAGATTATAAATTTATTTAAACATAAATTATATAAACATAATATATTTAATTAATAATAAAAGAATAAAATATCCAAGCTAGATTTATAATAAATATTATTTAATTAATAATTTATATATTAATTTATTTACTGATTAACTAGATAATTAATTAACTATTTAATTTATTACTTTAATAAATATTTAATTAATTTTTTTGAGTAATTAATTCATTATTTTAATTAATTTACTAATTAAATAATTAATTATATTGTTTAATTAATTAATATTTTGAGTAATTTAATTATTTTCTTAATTAATCATCTGACTATTATTAACTAATTTATTTATTAATTTATTATTTTATTAAATTATTTGTAATTAATTAAATTATTAATTACCAATTAATTAATTTATTAATATTAAGGGTTTTTAGCAATATTCATAATTATTTAGTAGATTAAATAAGTTAAATTATTACTTAATTAATATTTCGTCTTAATTAATTAGATAAAATATTATTGTTTAAAATTATAATTATTCTTATCCTCGCAATTCCAATCAAACCATCCAAACACTATTTTTCTTATTCCCGAAAAAAATCTACTTTTCATCCAAACGCAAAATTGATTTAATCCCCGCTTATACCTCAATTTATACCTATCCCTAGAACAGTCACTTTTTGCTTATCCCCGAACCAAACGATAACGAGACCAACGCGTTTCTCCCAAACGAAATTTTCTCAATTTACTCACTATCGAAACACCCTCTAAATTTACATATCATTCCACGGACATATGGTTTTCTATATAGCAGTTATATCACATCATCTATATTTCAAGTTAATTAATTTTTTTTATTTTGAGACTAAAGTATAATAATTGTTTTAGAAAAAAAAAATTATGATTAATTTGGAACATGATGTAGCTAGTTCATTGTCACATTCCAGACTTTTTCTGGCCTCCACATGATCGCACTGCCTTAATATTCTTCGGAAATTAAGAACATATATATATAAGTATTGGTCGATCGA
This sequence comes from Puya raimondii, assembly GCA_016920855.1. Classification (NCBI taxonomy): domain Eukaryota; kingdom Viridiplantae; phylum Streptophyta; class Magnoliopsida; order Poales; family Bromeliaceae; genus Puya; species Puya raimondii. The sequence goes on from JABWPP010000050.1 coordinate 217,355,227, forward strand.
CCGATCGGGATTAATGAAGCTGCATGCACACGCGAACAGCGACGGATCCCTGCGAATCGATCTGGGTGCGGATACATTTGCTCGTACACACGCAAAAAAAAAAAAAAAAACTGTAAGCTGTTGATCTCTTGCATACATGCATGCATGGTACGTTACGTACCTTCCACACCATTCCACGCTTAACTCCGCATGCACGTACGCGAGCACGGAACCCTGGCGCGTATCCATCTTCTTGTTGAGTTTATATTTGGAGGTGTTTATTGGTCTCATCAACGTCATAAATGTAGCATAGATAGAGAGAGATCATGATCTAGAGAGAGAAAGAGAGAGAGAGAGAGAGAGAGAGAGAGAGAGAGAGTACGGGGATCGAGAACGTTATATTGGTTATTGGGTTGGCAGGGGATGGAGAATGAAGGAGAGGGGATCTCCAATGATCCCACACATAAATTTAGAGGATTGAGTTAGGACCATTTTTTTTTTTTAAAAAAAAAAGCCTCAAGATTGAGTTGATATATATATATATATATATATATATATATATATATATATATATATATATATATATATATATATATTAGAAAGAAGAAAAAAATAGCATGTTATTTGTTTCGTTAATTTTTTAAAAAAGATAAATTTATCGAAAAATTTGAAATAATTAGGTTTCAAATTTGAGACCTCAAGTACTTATTATCAAGCACGTTGCCATCTGCGATAGGAACTGTCAGTGAGGGAGTGTTTGATTCGTCAGAAAAGCGTGGAAATTTTTTTTTCTGAGAAATAATTTTTCATGAAAAACGTCCTTTTCAGTTTTCCATTAGTTTGATTTTTTTAAAAATTATTTTTCAAATTTAATGGAAAATTAATATTTTAAAATTTTGGATTAATTTTTTAGGAAGATAAAAATGCTACTCTTTCATAAAATTTGGAAATAAGTTTTTGAAAAGCTATTTTTTCTTGAAACCAAACAGATAAAAAATTTAAAAAAAAATTTCATAAAAATATTTTTTCTCGATTTTTTTTTTTACGTCTTTCGGAAGAACCAAACAGCCTTTTTGGCTTTGAGTTGATATTCATCTCAGAAACAGGTGTGCTTGAACAACATATTTTCAAGTTGGGTGTTGCGTTCTTTTATTTTGACATAATTAAAAAAATTATCGACCGTATCTCACGCAGTTGGCTAATAGTTTGATGGTTGGAACAATGGCAATGAGGCTGGCGGGGGACAGCGAGCCCTTCCCTGTCCCCGTCCTTGCAGATTTCTAAGATCTCTGTCTCCGCCAACAAGTGAAAACTTTCCTTGTCTTCGTCCCCACGGATATCCTACAAATTTTTTTAAAATATATTATATAAACATTTTTATTAAGTATTAAATTAAATTAGTTTAAATTTTATTTGATTATTAAATTTATTTTTATTTATTATTAAATTATTAAGTATGAAACAACAAATTACTAAAATATATGGCAATCAAATATTATATAAGTAATATACTATATAAAAAGTTAAATATGTTTAAAATATTTGGTTAAATTAAAAATATTAAAGGTATTAAAGTTATTTTTTTTTACATTTATAATAAATTAAGAACTATATATATATATATACATAGAGTTTGACTGGGCTACTATCGGTAGTAAACCGCCCCGTTTACTACCGATTTGTTTTCGATGCTGGAGCTTCCAAATTGACGATCGGCACCGTTGAACATGATCTAGACCATTTAAACTATCTAGAAATCAAATTTTATGCTTTTTTGATATCATTAACCGAACGATCAAAGGGTTACAAAATCTGTAATTTTAATGGCCGATATGGTGTGTTTGCTCGTTTAACGGTATAGAAGAATTCAAATCAACTAAATTTTTGTTAGAAAATTCTTTGAACTATTTAAAATAAGATATGTACTCTTGATCTTGATTACAAGACTTCTATCATCACTTTTTATAGGATATTCATTTTCAGTCATTCATTTTCTGTTCACTTGATGGACAAGAGAACAATATCGAAAAATCGTGAAATTTGATTTCCAGATAGTTTGAATGGTCTAGATCATGTTCAACGGTGCCGATCGTCGATTTGGAAGCTCCAGCATCGAAAACAAATCGGTAGTAAACCGCTCGATTTACTACCGATAGTATTATATATATATATATATATATATATATATATATATATATATATATATATATATATATATATATATATATATATATATATATATATATATATAGAGAGAGAGAGAGAGAGAGAGAGAGAGAGAGAGAGAGAGAGAGAGAGAGAGAGAGAGTCAGCTATGGTACTTCTAAAAGCACCAAGCACTTGGTGCTTGTAAATTTTTTACCGTTAGATCTACCCCTTGGACCATTTCCATCCGTTAGATCATACTATTCAACCAACCACTCACTCAACCCTAGGAGGCACACATCATCCTAACCGCACATTTCTTAATCCAATGGCCAAAAATCTCCGAGCATCAATGATTTGATACTTTTAAAAGTATAGAAATTCAATTATATATATATAGAGAGAGAGAGAGAGTTCGGCTACTATACTATCGATAGTACCAAGCGCTTTGTGCTATCTATTTTTCTACCGTTAGATCTACCTTTTGATCATTTCTATCCGTTAGATCATACTATTCAACTAAACACCCACTCAACCCTAGGGGACCATTATTATTCTAATCGGGGACCACTATATATCATCCTAACCGCACATCCCTTCATCCAATGGCCGAAAACTCTATAGTACCAAGCGCTTGGTACTGTCGATAGTATAGTAACATAATTTTGCTGAAATGGGTGACTTCGCAAGGGCAGGGAATAGTATCCCCGCCTCCCCTCCTTCCCCGCAAGCCCCTCGTCTCCGTCCGCGTCCTCGCGAGGACAAAATTCTCTCCATACCAGTCTCATTTGGGGCGGATCCCCGCAAAGACCCCGAACCATAAAAAAAAAATTGTCACACCTATCAACATAATTGCACATAAGCATTGACGACCATATAAGCATACAGCTGCTAAAATAAAAAAAAAATTATAATAAAAGGGCCTTTCTAGGAGAGGACTAAAATGCAAACTTTATATTGTTTAAAAATTTTATGCAGAAGATAAATAACACACAGAGTAAAGTGTAGAAGAGGATTTTTTGAAGCCTTCGTATTAAAATAATGCTGCGAAAAAGATTCTTATCTTTTTAATGTAATATACAGACATTTGATTGAATATTGTTATTTTTGTATCGAAATAAAATAAGACTTTTTGTAAGAAAATTGTTGCCTGCACATCCTGTATAAAGGCGTAAATCTTAACATCTCCAATCGTAGATTCACTAAATCCTTATAAATTTTTAGTATTTAAAACAAAAATCGATAAGATCATCAGCACTAGAAATTCATTCTTTCTCAATAATAAATATTGCTGCAATTGATAATTATTAGTTGTAATACCAATTTTTTACAACAAATAAGAATCATTGCAGATCATTGCTATAAATTTTATGACAATAAATGATTAAATAATAAATTCTGTATTATCACAACAACACAAATTATCACAATAAAATATATTTTGTAACAATTTAATTTTCGATGCACTTAAATTAATACAATAGAATAAAAATGTTGTAGTTCATTGAGAAAATATAGATCTTTAATTAGATGAGTGATGCAGCCAAGTAGGCATTAGAATTTTTCGAAAAACGTGACTCAATCAAGCTGGGCCGAAGATGTGACGCCCTAACTTTCCAGGGGGTCACCCATCCTAGGACTACTCCAGTCCTAGCACGTTTAACTATTTTAATCTCTGGGGTCTAGCCACCGCCCAAAATGTTATAGTCGGGTTAAGAGTTTTAGCCATATTATATTTTATATATAGAACTATTTGGAGTCTCACAGAAAATTTTGCTGAGTTCGGCAATTTTTACAATTAGCGTGAAAAATCTTTAAACGGTCATAATTTTTCGCACGAGTGTCCGTTTTCAGTATGCAATTCCAATTTCGAAAAAACTTTCAGATCTACGCATCAAAAGACAAAGCCAATATCGCCAAGTTTGGGACCCAAATTCACTTGTTTAGGCCTTCATTTTGCATTTTTAGGTTATTTTCAAAAAAAAATTATATTTTTCTATTTTAAATCTAGTTATTTGATTATTTGTGATCATGTTTAGCTTTAGAGAGATACTAAAGTTTATTATCCTCAATTATAGTAATATTTGAGTAGTATCAAATCCTATATTTTACACGTGTTGTTCGATTAATATAATCAGCTTCTAGAGTTGATTAATAATAGTCATTATCTTCTTATGCTGTTTCTCTCTCAATGCGACTTAAAAACTATGTTAATTAATGAGCGAGGTGTAAAATTTATACCTATTTTGTGGATCGATATACAGGTAGCATTGCTGTTCTCGCAAGTGACTCTATGAATTAAATAGTATTAGATAGTACCCGATTTCCAAGGAGTGAATGTTGTGAGTGTGCGTATTAATTAGGGGTGTATCTCGTATGTATGGCCCACACGTGGGACCGCACGAGGAAGCAACAAGATCTCCAATGTCAGTTTGTTGAGTGACTCATGTGGGCTCCACCAAATATTTTTTTGTTTATATACTTAATCAGAGCAGTGACTCATTGTGTCACCTATTTTTTTTTTCTTTTTCATATATTTTTTCTTCTTAACTAAAGTATAAAGTATATATTTATTTATTACGGTAAACGAGCCGAACACGAGCAAACCTGAGTAGTTCAAGCTTGGTTCGCGTGAAAACACGTTGAATTCGAGCTAGATTGATCGATAAGTTTTGAACTTAAACTTAAAACACTCACGAATATCTACATATTAGGCTTTTAAACATGTTTGATGCATGCATATGAGCTATTAATTAAAGTTGTGAAAACTAACCCATAGATAGAATTTTCTTGCATTAAAACCTAAGTAAAGAAAAAGGAATCGTGTTCATGTAATGACCATATTAATTGTGTCAATCACTTCTACATTCCCATCATGCATGATCAAACAAGAGTTAAACAACCAAATATGTATTCTCATAATAATTACTTAATTGTATAATAATGTGTGTTGGTTTATGGATCTAGAACTTTGGGAGTGCACTCTCATAAATAAATATCTGAAGATGGTGACCTCTAACAATTGCAACCGTGTCAACAAACACATCTTTAATTGCCTTTGACAAAGCTTTGCTTATTCCATATCAGCATCTTGCTCCCTCTAGAAGGATCTTGTTACTTAATTTATTCCATAATTTAATTATCTCTAGTACTTGGCCCCATTTCTTCAAAGTTAATTGCTTACCCAATTAACACAGGGACAATCCCTATATGCTTTTTCTCAAAAAAAAAAAAATATATAAAAATATACATGCCTGAACTATAAATCATTTTTAATTTGTCTATCCAATTTTGTAAAATTTTAATTTTATTATAGATCCAGCCTTTCAATTTCATTGATTTGAGCCAGTCAATGACACTTCGACTTCAAAATTTAAATCCATCGTTTACTTTTACAAGTTTAGTTAGTATATTTCATATAATTTTTACAGCTATAACTTCATTAAAGTAATTAATTAACTTAAATTTTGAAGTCAAAGTATCGTCGACCGACTCAAATCAAATAAATTGAAAGGTTGGATAGTAAAATTAAAATTTTGAAAAGTTGAATAATCGATTCAAAATGGTCAGTAGTTCAGATAAGTTTTGTACGTTTTTACGCTTTAAAAAATAATTTGAGCATAGTACACTACTAGAATTCACTAGTTATTATTCATTCTCTAATTTGTATGCTCATTAATTCATGATTTATGATGATTTCTACTTATTTGGGTGGACTTTAGTTGTAAAAACTATATAATCAGCTGATTGAGGTCCAAATTTGCCATGGTCTAAGCTTCTTCAACAATATTAAAAACCATATCAAACATAACTTAAATAAGGGCACAAACCCAATTCACTTGAATACATTAAATTGCAAAATTAATTAATTAGTTCAATTCAATCTTGATTTTGTACCTAGCAGTGTTAGCTATATATATATATATATTCCAATTTATGAAACGAATATCTAAACCTTTCTAGAGAGGAGGTAATCATTAATGTATGTACTGAACACATTCTATTTCCTTCCTTCCAATGGAATATATACAGAAAAGTCTCCTCATAAATCTAAGTGCCAGTACTCTACTAATCCATAGACGTACTTGTTATTTGCTCTTGTTCATCTGCTACACAGTTTGGTTGGTTATGTCTCTTAAAATTGAGAAATAGTATACACATTGCATGCGCGCCGCGCACCACGTGAACTATGCACCGCACTAGCGCATGCATCTCCCCCATTCATTCGCGCTATTCTCATGCATACTAGCGCAAGTGGTAAAGAGTTTAATAGTTGCTTTACATTTTCAACTAAATTTATTTTTTTAAAAAAATAATAATAAATGAAGCAGATAGTATACTATAATTCTCTCACAAAATTCTCATGCGTGGAGCCACGCACAGTTGACGTACGTGGTGCACCATGCGCACAAATTAAGAGAATCATATCTAGGTAAGGAAATAGTTTCTGCTGCTCACAAAGGGAATAATATCTAGGCAAGATCACCTAGCTTGTTAATGTTGAAGCAGATCTTTTTCCCCCTCTTTTTTTGATTTTTTTTTTTTTTTAAAGTTGTATTGAAGTGATTAGCATCTTAGTGTGCAAACTTCCATTTTGTGTTTAGTATGCTCTTGCATGCTTTAAGATTGAGATGTAAGCAATTTCTCACCATCTTTAAATGTACTTGAGAAGCCAAATCATATATAAGAATAATTTTTTATTAGCTTTTGGCACTATATATATATATAGAACTAGACTATTATACTATTAATAGCACCAAATTGTTGATACTATTAGATTTTCAGCACTTGAATGAAGAAATGTGCGGTTAGGATAATAGTGGTCCTTAAGAGTTGAGTGGGTGGTTGGTTGAATAGTATGATCTAACGGCGGAAAACTTGGTAGCACAAAACGCTTGGTACTATTAATAGAATAGTAGCTGGACTCAATGAATTTAAGATCAGAGATGCTGATTTTACTCTAAATAGTGAAAAAAAAAAATTCTATAAAAATTTCATCGGATTTGGATTGTTTTACACCGTTAAATTTACAAACGCTTCTCATCGACCATTAAAATTGTCAATTTTGAGACATTTTGATCACTAACCAAATAATATCGAAAAATTATGAAATTTAGTTTTCAAATACTTTCAATAGTATAGATCAAGTCTAACGGAGCCGATCGTTGATTTGAAAGCCGCATCATTGAAAACAACTTAGTAGCACAGAGGCCTCCGTACTACCGATAGTATACCAGCATGTATATATAGAGTCCGGCTACTATACTATCGATAGTACCAAGCGCTTTGTGCTATCAAATTTTTCGCCGTTAGATCTACCATTTCGATCATTTCCACCCGTTAGATCATACTATTCAACAAACCACCCACTTAACCCTAGAGGACTACTATCATCCTAACCGCACATCCCTTCATCCAAAAGCCGAAAATCTAATAGCACCAAACGCTTGGTACTATTAACAGTATAGTGCCTAATTCTCTCTCTCTCTCTCTCTCTCTCTCTCTCTCTCTCTCTCTCTCTCTCTCTCTCTCTATATATATATATATATATATATATATATATATATATATATATATATATATATGATTAGGCCCATAACACTATTCTGGAACAAGCATGGAAGCCAAACTAAAACTATTATCCTTCTCATGAAAAACCTATTCGACGGATATTCCTCGTCTCCTAGTCCATAAATTTGCATTTTAATGTTACGTGCGAAACGACACATGCGTTGCTGCCCTGAGAACAGTAGATTACCGGCAGGTATATAACTGCAGAATTTACTCCTCAGTAGCTAAGTTTCAGAAACAAAATCTAACAAATCCTGCAAAGAACCAGCCAATTTGATTTACAGTTACTGTCGCAGCGACAATAAATATACTTCATGGAATCTACACTGCCACCATATATGATCTGGATGTTCCATTCTTTTCCAAAGTAAATAACATAACTAACATGCTAAATATATATATATATATATAAATATATATATATATATATATATATATATATATATATATATATATATATATATATATATATATATATATATATATATATATATATATATATATATATGTAACACTAGTAAAATTTCAGGGAAAAATTAAAAGGAAATAAATATGTAGCAATGCAATGTGTATTATGAATATGTTTACTGTGGCATTGATTGCTTCCATTGTAGTCAAAAAACATATACCAATTTAGCATGTGAAGGAAAGGGAGTTAATTAATGGTCTTAAATTAATTCTAGTCCTTCCATCCTTGTCAAATTTTATTACAACTAACTTCTATTCTAAATACATGAAAAAACACTAGTCAAATTCCACAAATATATTGTGACATTTCTAGCTATTTAAAATATTGTAGTGTTACACCAATTTGGCATATCAAAAATAAAGAAGGAAATAGTTCTTAAATGCTAATTAATTTCCTACAACAATTATATATACCTAACCATTAATCTTTGACAATTGTACAAGAGATAGAGACAGTAGAGTTTTTTTTTTTTTTTTTTTTTTTTTTTTGCTTGTTGGAATTAGTTGGCCTAGCTCGTAGCAGGCTTATTTGACGATTAGTTCTCGAAGCATTAAAGCTACATAAAAGAAAAAATATACATCACGGACACGAAATATATTGTACGGTATTTGTTTATTTGTAGCAATTAAGCCTATCGATCCGCATACGTACGGTAAGTTTGCGATGGTTGGATGGTATTAAATGTCTCGAGAAAGAATGTATAGATAATCAACCTGAAATTAATTAAACCCTTTGAAATTGCTTGATTTTTTCAATACATTATGGACTTTCGAAAGTAGTAAATATATTGTGGTAGAGTGTGTTATTTTCGTATTAATCAACTGTGTCAACTACTTCGAGTTTTCGTGCAAAAATTTATGAACACATGCTTTCTTAAGATGTCGATCTCAAAACAAATGATTTGGGTACGCTAGCTCCTGAGGTATTGTGAGACCCCAGATTAGTCATATATATGAGATATAATAGGACTAAACTCTCAACCCGGCTTAACCATTTTCGGCGGTGGCTAGGCCGAAGAGGTTGAGAGAGTTAAGCATGCTAGGACGGGAGTAGTCTTAGAATGGGTGACCCCCTGGAAAGTTGGGGCGTCACAGGTATCCCAAAGCACAGTTGATAAATCAGATTTCAAATGCTGCTGTAAGTAAGTTGGATGTATATACGTCAAATCTACGAAAAACATTGGAATAATAACGCACTCTACACTTTGTGGCACATTTTGAAGTACCTGTAACATTTTTTTTTAAACTGGCATATATGCTCTGATTATGCAGTTGCAGTTATGTTATAACCTTCATGTAGGTGAATAATCAACTAATTACAAAAAGAATATATAGGAACTGACACTTTAGTTGTTTCAGTGATCTGCTACAAATACAGTTGAACTCAAGCAACACGTGAGTAGTTTTGGGGCTCAGAGAGTTGTATTTTCCAAAGCCCATAATTTACTACTACCAGATAATATTCTTTGATTTTAACTCAATTCTTTTTGTTACTGCGTATCTGAGACTATAGCAGAGAGAATAAAAAAAAAAAGATTTATATTTATATAATAGTTTCTCAATAAATGTGAAGATATTGGTGAGGATTGTGGAACTTATACTCTTTTGCTGCTGAGGCCATGCATGCATGCAACTAACGTGAATTAGTAAATCCAACTCAAGAGTGGTTTTACATGCCGGTCCCTCAATTTTGTGGATATAGAATATGAGTCCCTGAGTTGTCGCAAAAGTGATTTAACATTTTACACAGGTTAATTCCATTCCACGCATCATCTATTCAATATTCTATGAGGATGTGTTAAGTTTGCGCTATATGCATGTTTCATATATATATGCCAATATTTATCGGTGCGCCTCTCTTGAGATCTTATAACTGGTCACACTTATTTATTAATGGTAAACAGTTCTCTTAGAACTGTATAATTTATTTTGATATTTCAAAATGTATGCATATATAATCACTCTACTAAATTTATCTATGATGCATTAATTGCGCAAGATTTAAAACTTGTAGACGTATGAAACTTTAAAGTATGTTTACGAATCCGGCTAATTCAACTTCATTACGTATGTATAACTTGGTTAATTAAATGGATAGGTTACAAATCATCTTGGATCACATTTCTTTTTATGAAGCATGATAGAAAAATATAGTAACTAACACCTAAGACTAAAGTATTATATTCTTTTTCCACTGGATGCACAATATATAGATTTATTTGCAATACAAACTAATTTTATTCGAATAATTAATCTTTTTAATATCAAATTAGAGTACTTGAGGTTAATCATTGTCCTTCATATCACCCTCCATATATAATATAGTTCATCGATACGCAAACTTAACTAGAGTAGTTGTAATATGGTGCAAATTTATCATTTAAATTTTTTGAAGAACTAGCTCCAAAGTTTCCTAAGCATGTATGCATGTAGCAAACATGATTTTTACATTATTCATTAACTAGTCGATATATATCTTTTGAAGTAATTGAAAGCCTACAATAACTGAATAATGATATTGGGATCGAGTAAAAAAAGAAAGGAAAAAAATCAGTGGAGTTTGATATCATCAATAAATTCGAAGATATCGGTTCGAATGTGGGTTGACAGATGCGAGAAATCGATTCGTCTACGAGATCGACAATATCTATGGCTTGGTACCTTCATGGTCCACTCATTTATACAAGGGGGGGTTTAGGCCTAAAGGAATTTAAGGAGGCAATATATAACTCTTTGTGTTTGATCATAGTATAGTTTATTATTGTTAATTAATTGCTTAGTTTTTGGAACAAATTTGGTGTAATCTTAGAGTAGGCACAAGTATTTTTTTTGGTCATATTTTCGACCTACCAATCGATCCATTTTCCTCTTACGACGTGGAAATTAAGCGAGCTGCATGCTACATCGATCCCAGAATCGCGAACCAGTACAGGTGAGATATCGACAATTGAGTGCGATCGAGCTATACGAGTTAGTGATTGGAGAATGGAGTTCATGAATGAGTTTGTACAATTAATAAATGGCAATAAAAGGGGGGCAATTTTAGACAATGTTCTTTAACTGAGTTGGTTGGTATTTAAGGCTATGAACACTGCATGAGATCGGGGATGGATCTTGGGGAGTTGTGTGTGAGCATGTCACATGTTATATTATAGGGACCACTAAGCAACAAGATTGCTACTAAGTTGTACATAAATGAAGAGAGAGAGAGAGAGTTTTAAGATGTTTGGAGCACATTAAAAGGACAGGCCACAATATGATTGGGCCACAGAGAGGAAATATGTTGCACGTTATGTCTTCGATTGTGAGAACATGATCAGGATTTAGAGAGAGAGAGAGAGAGAGAGAGAGAGAGAGAGAGAGAGAGAGAGAGAGAGAGAGAGAGAGAGAGAGGGGAACAAGTGAGGGGGTCATACTACTCTTGTGAGGAAATAAAGAAGGATCCATTCTTTTGCAGAGCACACTTAGGATTCCTTCTGCAAAGCTACAGTGCCTGATCTCTCCCTCTCTCTCTCTCTCTCTCTCTTTCTCTCTCTTTGTATTTTGATTTTTGGGAATTGTTAAGCGCATTGAGGAAAGCAATGAACTAATTCATTTACCAAAGCTTACTTGAATCTGAGAAGTTTCAAATAAGATGTGAGATGATTTTTCTTTTTTTGTGTGTATTTGAGAATCGAGAGCTTGAACCCTTATACCTCAAGCCGAGTCCTTCCTAAGAATGCAAACTTGACGGATCCAGGGCAGGAGCGGTCCCCCACCTTCCACCCTGTTTTTTTGTTGAATCGGAACAAATTCGGGACGAGTTGATTTTTACTTTTTATTCCTATTTTTTATCCCCACTTACCATTCCATCAGGACGGGTTGAAACGAGAACAAGTTTTTAACAGATTTTTATCGAATATGATGAAAAAAAAAAGAAAGAAGTCTCCCACTGGAAGAGATTCAAAACGAGTAATTTCTTCTTCTGTATTTTGACCTCTGCTTACCGCCCATTCGGGGCGGATTGGGACGGAAGCTCCATCAACCTGGATCCATTTGCATCCCTAGTCCTCCCAGTGCCGCAACTAAACCCTAAACCTAATACGTCACCCTCCCCTTTTCTACTAGTTTTTTTTTTTTGTTTTCCTCTTTCAAAGCTAAAATAAAGAATGCACAAGATATGGTCAATCAATCGTAGATTTCAAATCAAATTTACCTTCGAAAACTTTCAACCAATCATTCCAATCGTCGTTGCATTGCTTTATTATTCTGCAGTGGTGGACGGATTTCATGGTCCCAGTTTTAAAAATCTATTAGTTTTAAGGCGAGAAGGTATCCTTTTTATAAAAATTGTCTCTCTCTTTTGATAGCTTTCATTTATAACCCATTGATTATGGAAAACAGCTTAATGTTATTACACTATAAAAAAAGAGGTTGTAAAATTATACTTCTTCATATTTTTTTTCCAACACAAAAGTGACAATTAGTTCTTGCAAAAATAATAAAATATTTTCTTACGATTTTCTACCAAACGCAAGAAGTGCTCCTTGCAATTCTAAACGAAGCCTAAACATTAGTTGGATTAACTGATTACATCTTCTGTAGCTTCAAGCTTAAGGAGTAAAAATATATAAATCCTTCCAAAGATTGTGTGGCCTAGGCTCCAAAGTTTGTGCTCGAGAATATACAACTATTAGTTATTAGTTTCTAGTGATTAGAGAAAAATATAAAGCCTATTATGAGCTAAAATGTGAGCTAAAATTATACCAACTAATCACTATCATACATCAAAATACATATAAAATAAATAAATGAACAAAAATGCTCATTAAAGATATTTTCAGTATCGAATAGGAAACCACACAACCAAACACGCTCGAAGCTTTTATAGTAATGAATTTGGCTACGTAGCTGGCCCAGTTTGGTCCACGGGCTTTTATTTTTTAAAAAAAAGACCCAGTTTGACCCACATATTATGCAATATAGGTGGATGTGTTCTGGGCTCAAACTTAATTCAGCCCAAAAGAAAATGAAGTGACGGGCCCTAAAAAATGAACAAAACTTCAGTGAGGAGCTCTCTAATGACATCTCGAAAGTCCTTGATCCGTTGTCACGTGTTAATTTTACCTCCGTCCAAGAGTGTGTTGCGTAATTTTTTAATACTAAAATTTTTAAAAAAAATTAACCGTAAAAAAAAAAATTATAATCTTTAAATAGAGATAAAACTGACACATGACAGTGAATTGGGGCTCCTCAACAAGCGTCGCTGGGGAGCTCCGAGCTCCCCACTAAAGTTTTTTTCCTACAGCATACAATAAATAATAGTTTATATGAAATAGGCAAAACCATAGTTGTCGAAAGAGCTTACGAAAAGAGCGCTTTCACATTGGAATTCACCAGTAGCTTCCTACTGAAGCCGAAAGCAGGACATTAACATAGAGCTTCTCCTGGCCAAAAAGCTCATTGCAGCTTTTCATCTAGGGGCTCCCTTAACATGCATTTGAGTGGCTTATAGTTCTTTCTTTTTTTCCTAGTTAAGCCTACATCAAAGGATAGCTAGAAAAGTTACCATGTTTAGACTCACCAATCAGTGTCAAATTATATGTACAGAAATATCCTATTCATTACGAATAAATTTCCATCTAATCTACGACCTAACGAACCGCACTGAGTGATGGAATATAGGATCAATAAGAAGTACTTCCCCAATAATATACAACTATTCAACTTACCTTAAGATATTGGCTCTTGTGTTGGGACAGGTGGAAGATGACAGATTCTAGAAGCAGCTTGACCAGGAAGCAGATTTGGAGAATCAAAGTAGTCGATAATTTGGGGGTTTCAGAAAAGAATCCTTATGATTGCAACAGCACGCTTAATCTGACTCCACATTGTCTTCATCTCACAAGAGGAATGAGCAGGTATTCGGCGTAAAAGAGCTGTGAATAAAAAAAAAAAGAGAAAGGGGTTAAATTTGACTGTATAAAATAAAGGGACAAAATGTGTATTCCGTATTTTGCCTGATTTCAGTTGACATGGGTCTGAAATAGTCTTGAGTATAGGGACAAGTCTAAAATCAATAATTAGATGGAGCTAAGTTTAGTTCACCATGTAAGCAAAGAAATTACTAATTACCTTCCAAATAAACATATAAAAGGATGTTATTGCAGTTTTGCTCATCAAGTCGAGAGATCCTGCACGCTTCCAAAGGATTGAAGCAAGGACAGCATGGCCTAAAACCTGAAAATCCAATAGAAAGTACTTTTATCAAAAGTAGAATAAAGAAATAACATTTAGACCTTCATTTATTTTAACAATAAAAATAATGAGAGAAAAGATGCATGAGAAAATCAAGGCTAGTCCATTATAAATGAGTTCGGTGTCATGCATATAATCGTCTTAAGAGTGATCATTTGACGTGGCTTCTGAAACAAATAATCTACTCAGAAAAGCAGCAGCTGCACATTTGGTAAAAAGAAAGTCTAGAGCTTTCATTGTACCAGAAATTTGATATGAGCCTTGAGACCAAAAGCAAAAGCTACAAGTTGAAGCATCTACTTCTGCTACAGAGAGAAGGGTTGTGGAGGATATCTACTTAAAACAGCTTCACTCAGCAGCACTTTTGCAAAAGCTCATGTAAGGTAAATTAAATCTACAATCAACGACATAAAAGGCCACATACAGTTATGACTTTGCTCCAAAGGCAGGAAGAAGTAGCACCAATCACCATGGCAACACTATAAGCCATCTCAAGCAGATAAACACAAATCCAAAACACCTGCTTTAATGCACAGTTATTAGCAATTCGAAGAAGATTTTTCAATCATTTCAATCAGGGTAATAAGTTTTATTAATTTTGACCGACCCGCTTTTGCCCCAGACGCACACTGAAGGACTGAATGCCAAATATGCGGTCCCCTTCAATATCAGGAATATCCTGCATAACGATCAACTTTATGCTTAAGATCAATATAGTATGTACACACACACATACAACACTAGAATCTCCAAGCAGATTTGAACATATGAACATAATAGAATTGCCATCATGATGGTTACCTTGAATAATGCTATAACAACAGAAAAGAAGCTCATAAACGCTGTAGCAAAAATCAACGGCCTTGAGAAGTTAGCTGGTCTTCTGAAAACAAATGTCTGGAAAATTTATCAACACAAAACACCTAGCACTATTAGCAAAGAAAACATGACATTTTGAGCATTCAAATAACTAATACCATGTTGCTATAGAAAGACATACCTGAATGTGCAAAAAAAAAGCCAGCTGAACTATCACTGCACGCACTGCCAATATGCAGAGTGCTGCAACAACAGCAGATCTCTTCCATCTTAAAAAGGGGAGCTGTAAGTATCCAAGTTTAAAAGCCATCAGGGTACAAAGAACATGTATACTGCTTTTATTTTATATTTTCTCTAACTTATTATTGGATAATGAGTGTGTGGGTGATATTGGATAATGAGTGTGTGGGTGATATTGGATAATGAGTGTGTGGGTGATATTGGATAATGAGTGTGTGGGTGATATTGGATAATGAGTGTGTGGATGATATTTTTTATGCCAAGATCAAGATAAATGCTTTTAATTTCGATTAGATATATCATCTTCTACTTTCAGATCTTGACATATAGTGTAAAATCCTACAAGTGGAATCAGTAAGCAGATTTTAAGGAATCAATCAGTTTTGTTAATATCCTGTGCAAGTAAGTTTCACTTCAGTTCTAGCTAGCTAAGAGAGAGCCCTAAGGTGGGTGTGAAGTGCTTTCACTAACCTTCAATTTGGGTAACCCACGAATTGCATTCTAAATTGAATGGACCCTTTACAAATAAATAAATGCAATTAGGCTGGCACTACCTTGTCCAAACTGGAAGCAAGCAAGGGAGCAACAAATAGGTATGGCCCGTCATAATAGCTCACTTATTTCATTGCTTTTGAATTAACAAAATCATGCTAATTATCTGCCGATCTCATATTATCTATGGTACTTTTTTATCTTTTGCTTCAGGATTAAAATACCTGGCAATATCATATAGGTAAAGAAGCTAAAATGTTAAGAAAACCTAAAATTCCCAAGTGAAAGACGAAATGTATTCTCTCTACCTTTAGTAAAATATGATTGACAAGAAGTTCAAAACAAATCCACAGATGCATCGTCAAAAAAACTCTATTATTTGCATGCATATTGAGCAGTCGTGAAACTCTAAAATACCAACTGGAAGAAAATAGGGTAAATTAGGCAGAAAAGGAAAAGGCTTACATTGATAGAGTATGCGGTTCCAAGTACAAAGCTAATGAACAGAGCCCAAAATAATGGCCAAGAACCGACAGCCCATCCAACACCAAAGCTCTGAATGAAAAGCTTGTGATTAACAATTCTGTTCTAACCAATATTCAGATACTTTGATTTACATGTTGGCAAAGGAAATTTTAATCACGGCACACTGATCTTTACATCTTTGTTAGCAGTACAAGTCGTAATGAGAAGTTGCTTTCATCTCATTTGAAATAAGATCTTTGTATACAATAAAGGTTGAAAATTTTGGTAATTCCAATGACAGACGTGGTATATAATAGGTGCCCTAAATTGAGACTTAAACATTTACAAGACATGCCCATTAGTATCATAAAGTTGAAAATAACTGTATATACATTCATAGTAAAGCTTAGAAGGTGAAAGCCCGCAAACAGAAAAAATGTTGCATCATTTGACAATTCCATAATGCTCTATGCATGAGTAAGCTATAAAGCAGCTATATTATCAAAATGTTATGTTGGATTGAAATCCTAACCAAAAGCGGCAACCGTGACACAAAATAAACCATTTCAGACGTTGTCGAGTGAAAATACCAGCATCAAGATTAATTTTCAGTGAGGAAATTTAACATCTGTTTGATGCTGGTATTTAATTGTATGACATTGTAAGTGGCAAAATAACACTAACTAGTGTAGGGCCCGCGCTTCGCGGCGGATAGGTAATATTTCAGTAATTAAGATATATAATTATTAAAATTTTAAGATTAAAAAAATTGTAACCAAAGAAATACAAAGAAAAAAAATCTATAAAGTGGCCATTATAAAAAATAACCTTAACTTCGAGTATTTGTAGAGTTAAATTATTGTAATAACTTTATTTAAAAACTCAATCGAACTTAATAGTTTTGATAGCTATTCTATAAATAATTTTTTAACTAAAAAGTTAAAGTTGAAGCACTTATTTCAAATTGTTGAATAGGTGAGGGTGTCTTTACCTTGTTAAAATTGATCGGAGCAAGAGGAAACTATTACATGCACCTTGTGTATATTAATCAGTACACCGAACCTTATATTAGATGACTAATATTCTAATATTAAAATTTAATTAAATATATTTGATCGAAAAAAGTCTAATAATTTAATTATGTCTAGTAAATTAGATTTTAAAATTTCTAATAAAGAGTTTTAAGTATGTGGTGTATGTACACATATACACCCGGTACAGAGAATGCTCAATAGAGTACACTCATAATTCCGAGAGAAGAGAAATCTTTGCTTGCACCTGTGTAAACTAATGTCCATACACTGCACAATATATTAGACGATTGATGGAATACCTAATAATTAGTACTATAAAATAAAATATGATATAATATAAGTAATAAAAAAATATTTTAATAATTTATTATACTATAGAAATTTATCTTTGATGCATATTTTAGAGTCGGTTTGCAGTGCAATGGGCGCGTCCAAAATTTTACTGGACATGTAGCAAGCTCCCATTGGTTTGTGCCTTAATTGGCGACACGGCTTGCTAAGGACCCATTTTCTTGATGTTCCCAACCGCCAATTCATGCATTCTATAGATTAGCATCAACATCATCTTTGGCACGAAGCAGTACTTAGTATGAATGAAACCTCTGAAATTGGGTGCACAAGCATTTGTGAAGTGAGATTCTAAGCGCTAAAATAGATAAATAAACTAGACTACTTCTAACATACTAAGCTACTTCCAGCATCAATCCCATGTACTGCATGCTCTGTGCAAAGCAATAGATAGAAAATACGGTCCTCCAAACTATTCTGACAACTTAAATAGTCTTACTTACCAAAACTGCAAAAGTTGAAACGATAACAACCCCAGTCAACTGAGAATATTCCCCTGAAGCCAGTGGAAGAGTTGGCTTATTGACCTGAAATGATGGGATTAAATATCAAAATGAGTTCCAGAAGAAAACTTTAGGTACCAGGATGCATGCATTCTGAACGATGCATTGATGCAGATCATGAAATTGTTGTGTTTAAATAGATAAAATCCTACTAAATCATTATAGCGCAGAGAAAAGAATGAGGATATTCCAAGACTGGTTATAGAGGGATACCTTGTCTATTTCAATGTCATACACTTGATTTAGTCCGACAATGTAAACATTCATGAAGAGTGCAGCCACAAGTGCCTGAAAGTACAAAAACATTTAGTATCATGAAAGTTGGTTAAAATTTTCAAAAAACGAGACGATTAAAAATTTACCTCCAACAGCCCAGTGAGAAACAAGGGAGAGATATCAGACAAGTTCTCAACAGCCAACAGGGAAACAGAGACTATACTCAGAGCCTGCTCAGACATAAAGCACTTCTTAGAACTGTCAATGACAAGTGAAAACTATAATTCTATTGATTAGAATCTTGAGATCTGGGAAAGTACTGTAACTCGTACAACAACTTTTAATTTAAAATCCTACAGGAGTACCACTTAACTGTTCCTATAACTGTATGTGGCCGCGAAAATCTGTAAAAAGCATTTAGGGAAGATAACATTGGTTGCCAGATGCTCGAGGAATCATATGCTTCATGTCCAGATTCTAAAGGCTTCCCTGAGGCATTCACAGCGGTCGATTCACGAATTCTCCCACTATATGTAGATTTTCCATCAATATGTCTGAAATAATGGTTTCTGAGGGGCTCTTGAACTCTATTACTGAACCACACAGAGGGGCCATTACATGCTCGGCCAGTAGAATAAAGTATTGGTACCCGAGGATCTGAGAAATATACAAAACAAAATCAAGACTCGGTTAGCTACTCAACAAGTAAGCCCGTCAATCTAGAGGAACATGAATATGACTTGCAAAAGGTGAAACCAAACAAATGAAGCAAAGGAGTCCCATTAGAAAGTGACAAGATTTCTTCTAAGAGCTAAAAACTGTCTAAATTGAACAATTACATTTGTACCCTATGAATTCTTATTAAATTTCTTATTATAGCTTGGCAAATCAACCTCAATCTTCCTTCGAAGACTGTTGAACACCCAACTTCTTGTATACGTGAACTTTTTTACCAAGTTCCTTTCTGACTAGAAGCTAAAGTTCCCCGCATTAATTGATTTTCTGAACTACATTACAAAAACCATCTTACACTTATCCTGCTGCCTCAATTACCCCTTCCAATGTTAAAGTGTTTACCTCACATTTTCCTTTGTCACAAATGCGCTCAAATTTTGAGAAAATTTAGACAGGGGAATAGTTTCAGATGCAGATTTCTCTAACTTAGCATACAAAGCAGAAGGAAATAATAATAATAATAATAATAGTACATTCTCTTAACTTAAACACTCGTGTCCATAAATTGCTGTGCTACTCATTTAGACACGTCGCGATACTCAAAACACAAAAGCTTGTCTCTCTCAACATATTTCATAAACGAAAAAGAAGAAGCAGGATAATATGAAACTTATCTACCAATCGCTTCTTATACTTAACATGTGGAACTCCAAAACTCAATCCAAGGCAATTCATTCACCACATACTCACTCTCTCGCCCTAGACAAGTACAAAACTAGCAATCCTAAGATCAATGCCACAAAATTAAGCTCGATTCCAACTATTTTGACGCTCTAAACCCTAGATAGCAGATCAACCAGCTCGATTCGTAGGCATCTTCCCACATGCAACCCCGTCCATCTCCTCCTCTGCTTCTAAAACCATTTCCGCTTCCGCATCACACTATATACTCTCCAATCCCCGAATCTCTACCCTCTGGGGTTTTGCTTCGATCAAAGAGGAGTTGCTTCGATCAAGAGCTCGAATCGAGTAGGGATCGCGTACCTCGCCGAGCGGCGGCGGCGGCGGCGAAGGGCCGCGGAGGGAGGGGAGATGGCCGGAGAAGAAGCGAATCCATGGCGGATCGAGAGGAGGTCGGAGAGGAGATCGATGGAGAGAGAGAGAGAGAGAGAGAGAGAGAGAGGAGAGCTCGCGGTGTGGAAACTGAGTCCGCGAAGAGGGAGCGTACGTTAAAAGTTGGGCACCATGGGGAGAGCGAAGCGTCGAGGAGAATGCGGTGTGCGGTGTGGTTCCTCGCGGAGAAGCTTTTACGATTTATCGCTCCATACTCTCTTTTTTTCTTTTTTTTCTTTTTTCCAGTACCGCGCTGTTTGATTTCACGTAAAACTGTAAAAAAAATTAATAAAATATAAATTTATAGAGAAAAATAAATCTTACACTCTTTAATATTTAATTTCTAGAAAAATAAAAATAATTTTTTATTATGATTGTTTGACTGAAAGAGAAAAAATAAATTAAAAATTCATACTATATTTATTACTAGAGTCCTGCTACTATACTATCGATAGTATCAAAAGATTATCGAATTTTCTGCCGTTAGATCTATCCTTCGATCATTTCCACCGTTAGATTATACTATTCAACCAACCACCTACTCAACTCTATGGAGCCACTATCATCCTAACTGCACATCCTTTTCTCCAATGACTGAAAATTTGATAGCATCAAGCGCTTGGTACTATCGATAGTATAATAACATAATTTATTTATATTTATAAATAACATATATATATATATATATATATAATGGAAGAGGGAGAGAGCGACTTGACGAGGTGCACCATGGACTCGCTCTCACGCGGTACATAAGGTGAAGAGGACCTTTCCAAGCCGCATGCTGCAGCTTTCCTAAGCCGCATCTTTTGAACATATATTTTCACGAAAATTTGTCTTTTTTATAAAATCCGTAAATTTATTTTTCGAGAAAATCATTTTACGAGCAAACCAAATATCGGAAAATTAATTTTCAAGCAAACAATAATTTTCGTAGTAGTTTTTACAAGGAACCAAACGCATCCTAAGATAAATATATGTAATGAAGACAAAATATTTAAAAGATTAGTTATTAATATACATAAACCAAAAAACATATTTTTAAGAAAATTTTATTCTATTAATTAATTTTTTTTATAAAAAAAAAATTGGCGTTCTCATTGGGCCCACGAGACAATAAAGAGGTGGGGCCCTGCTCTATCCTACTTGTTGCTGTTTTCTTGTCTTAGAGATCTGAAACTGAAGGTTAATGTGTAGTGTAGCCCACGAGACAATAATGAGGATGGTCCTGCTCTATCATCTTTGCTCCTATTTTAAGATCATCATATTTATAGCGTATATTCGCCACTGAAAAGTTTTTTGCACAAGTGACAAAGGGCTTGGTAGTTGATATCCGAGGTCCCGAGTTCGAATCCTAGTTGATTCACATTTTCAGCTAAGTTTATTTTCTAAAAAAAATAAACGAAGCGAATAGCGTGCTACATTTCTCTCAAAAAAAATAAAAAAATAAAAAACTCTGCCAGAAATGTAAAGCAACTTGACTTGGACTTGACTTATGTTATGGACGGTCGGTATTCACTACATACATTTCAACGCATTTTAGAAATGTAAAGCAACTTGACTTGTGTTATGGACGGTCGGTATTCACTACATACATTTCAACGCATTTTTTCTTCAATACTCCTCTGAGAGATTATAATTTCGTAAAAGTTCCTTCAGATTATAAAATGTTATTAGTGTTCTTACAACCAGACAAAAACGTACAAAACTTACATAAACTGTGGACCATTTTGATTTTACTATCTAACTTTTCAAAATTTTGACTTTACTACTCGACCTTTCTACTTGCTTGATTTGAGTCAGTCAACGGTATTTTCATTTTAAAATTTTAAGTTAATTACTTATTTTAATAAATTTAATTAAATCTGTAAAGATAATCGATATATTCAAATTTTAAAGATAATATTTCGTTGACCGATACAAATCAAACAAATTGAAATATTGGATAGTAAAATAATAAAATGTTAAAGAATTTGGTAGTTATTTCAAAATGATCCATAGTTCAGATAAGTTATATAAGTATTTACCTTATAAATAATAAAAGGTTTAGGGTTTAGGCTTTGGGTTTGAAGTTTAGAGAGACATTTGTCATAGATTTATATATTTAGAGAAATATTAAAGGGTTATGAATGATATTTTAGATTTTGAGAGGGACATATATAATATTTTGAATTTTTAGAGGGCTATGTTTGAAATTGCTCCCACATTCAAGTGGCCTCTAGTTGTTATGCGTTGGCAAGCATATAACTACAAGGACAACTAGGCCGCCCTACAATGCATAGTATTATTGAATAAAAAACTATTAAATGGTTATACTATTATAAAAAATGTATTACATTCGCGTTTATCCAACAATATTTTAAGTAATAGAATTAGAAATGCTAATAATTCTTTTACTTTTGATACTTAGAATCTTTTTTCTTTTTTTTTTTCAGAAGAGTTGTTTTTAGAAAGCTACTCTAAAATCTATTTGGTATTGCGGCAGCTAAAAATATCAATTTTTATATTTTGAACGATCCAAAAATCTCAAAAATACTTATAATCACAGTTTTCAATGAAAAAGCATGTAACAATTTACACATTTTTCTTATTCAACGCCATCTAAATATTTTACTGTAGTGGATACAGAAACTTTGAACTGGTGCCAAGACCAAATGGTGCAATTTAAAGCTTTCCCTACAATTAAAAGCTGCTTAAAATTACTGTAATTAAAAAAGAATAAATTCAATTTATATTTTTATTTTGCGATTCTGTAATTTAAAAAGTTGCACTTAACTATTGTCTGATATTATTTTTATTATTATTCAAAATATTTACTATCAAATAGGATGGCGCAGTAATTTTATAACCACAAAGCAGTTAAGTATAATTTTTGGGGCCTAAATTTTATGATAATTAAGTGTAATTTTTTTTTATCCATATAGAATAATAAAGTAAAAATAATATAAAGTACAAAGAAATAAATTAAAATTTATCTATAAGAAAAATAATAAATGCGTGTTGGAAATAACTGTTGCCAAACAGTGTATGTGTAACACGTATTAATTTCGGGCCAATTATTGAAATTGGAAAAAACCAAACAAACCCTTCACTTTCCCACGGAACAAAAAAATTGATTAACGACTTTTCCAACTGGGAAAAAGTACAAACCACAAGGTGTCAACGAATAAGATAGTTCAACTACCAGATAAGAAAACAATGTTTTTAATGCTTATATTTAATATTTTTTTATATTTAAAATTAAGATTTTTTTTTTGATAGTTTTAAAATATGAATTTAAATTAAATGAGAGAAACTTAAGTAGCGATAGGAATACGACGAAACTCGAATTAAAAATTTTCTTTTCTCATACTGTGTTAGAAATATAAAATAATCTTTAATATTCTTCAAAATTTAAGTTACCAACATAAGAAGAATGCTGAAAATGCAATTAATATTTACAGCACAGATTAGCACTTTTGCGGGTAAGTGACGAGATCACTACTGCAGCCCCGTGCGTAGAAATTTTTTGCATACAAAAATATGTGGAATCCGTGCTAATTAGTAAAAGCATAACGAAACATCAATAGTACTCAAGTTACCCAAAAATATAATAATAATAAAATAATAGCATTGCTCCAAGTTGCAGTTAAGCAACAGTATATATACGTATATATACGTTGACGTGTATAATATACAAATTTTAATTCGTATATACATACATTCTAAGATTTTATTTTAGAGTGTGGACAAAATGCAATTCTGTACATTAAAAAAAAATGATAAAAAGTATTTTTTTTTTCCTCTCTCCCATAGAATATTATCTTTGTAAATTATTAATATGTTACAAGGTAAACTTTAGCTTATCCTACTGTGAATTAGGATGGTTTTACTTTAAAGTTGCACTTAGCTACCTATTGAATAGCAAATATATTTCTATATAAAGTTTAACTTTTCATATTTATTCCTGCAAAAATTTTAACGTTTTCAAATATACTCCTGCTGCTAGGATCTGTTAGAAAAATATAGTTAACCATAGATAAAATACTTAACCCTGATTAGTGAATGAGGTAAATTGACCTTTTTACCCCTCTTATATTATTTGTGATGATAGAACGGAAGAAGATGATCGTTGCTGATTTTTGGGAGGACATTTTTGCATAATTCTAACAGTTAGGATTTTTGGAGGGATATATTTTGTGATGGCAAAAATGTCATTTTACTTATCTTCTATTAAAAAATAAACAGTGCTCTAACAGTAACAAATCAGAAGGTAAATATGGATATCACTGAATTTTTGTAGGAATAAGTATAACAATGTTGAACTTTGTAAGAATATATTTACTATTTGATATGTTTACAGGGAGCTGTATGAAATTAATCCTCTTTTTCTCTCTTCCATAGAGAGAGAGAGAGAGAGATAGTAATTAACGGCATCTCCAGAAAATTTACATAGTAAGATAACCAACGGCAGATCCAAAAAAATTTCACAATAAGATAAATATGTAATAAAGAAAAACATAAAAAAAGTAGTTATTAATATTACATAAACACAAAAATATTTTTTGAAAATTTTTATTCTATTTATGTACAGAGCTATTATACTTTTGGAAACATTAAAAAATTGGTGTTTTCAACTTTTTAATTATAGAATTGAAATAGTAGTGGTTCTTCTAAGACAATAATATTAATTGCACCATGTGAATGGTACTTCCATAAGTAAGTATTCTAATTGGACTCTTCTATTAATTAATATTTTTTTTAAAAAAAAATTAGTCGTTCTCATTGGGCCCACATGGAAGCGTGGGCCCACGAGACAATAAAGAGGTGGGCCCTGTGGTGATCCGCCACTGAAGGTTGTTGTGTACAGCCCACGAGACAATAAAGAGGATGGTCCGGCTCTATCATCTTTGTTCCTATTTAAAGATCATTGTACTTGTATATTATTTAAAAAATAAAGGGATAACTTCAAATACTACCCCTGTGGTTTCGTGCTTTCTCACTTTAGTACCCTGCGGTTTAAAACGTATCACTTTAGTACCCTGTGGTTTGGTTATTCTCTTTTTTGTTATCTTTCGTTAATTTTTTCGTTAAATTATACAGAAAAAACTTCAAATATCCTACCTATGGTTTATCGAATATTCACTTTACTATCCTGTAGTTTTAACTTTCTCATTAATTTAACGAAAAAATTAACGAAAAGATAACAAAAAGAGAATAACCAAACCACAAGGTACTAAGGTGATACGTTTTAAACCACAGGGTACTGAAGTGAGAAAGCACGAAACCACAGGGGTGGTATTTGAAGTTATCCCAAAAATAAATTCTGCTAAAAATGTGAAGTAACTTGACTTCGAACTTTGGCTCTTGGATACCAACCAGTTAACTCTTTATCACTTGTGCTATGGACGGTCGGTATCACTACATACATTTCAACGCTCGATTTCTTCAATTACTACTCCTCTGACATATTATAATTTTGTAAAAAATCCTTCAAATTGTAAAATATCATTAGCGTTCTTACGACTAGACAAAAACGTACAGAACTTACATGAATTGTGTACCATTTTGATTTAGCTGTCCAACTTTTCAATATTTGATTTTACTACTCAACCTTTCTACTTGTTTGATTTAAGTCGGTTAACGGTATTTTGATTTTAAAATTTAAGCTAATTACTTATTTAAATAAATTTATAGTTATGAGAATTGCATGAAGCATACTATTTATATCTGTAAAGATAAATAATACATTCAATTTTAAAGACAAAGTGCCGTCGACTGATTCAAATCAAACAAATTGAAATATTAGACAGTAAAATAACAAAATTTTGAAAGATTAGGTAGCTAATTAATTCAAAATAATTCATAGTTTAAATAAGTTATATAAGTTTTTACCTTATAAATATTAAAGGGATATTAAAGGGTTTAGGGTTTAGGCTGTGGGTTTGGAGTTTAGAGAGACATTCGTAGATTTATATATTTAGAGAAATGTTAGAGCGTTATGAATGAAATTTTAGATTCTCAAAGGGACATATATAATATTTTGAAGTTTTAGAGGGCTATGTTTGAAATTGCTCCCACATTCAAATGGCCTCCAGTTGTTATGCGTTGGCAAGCATATAACTACAAAGATTGCTAAGCCTAATTTGGATCGTTCAAAATATAGTATTGTATTATTTAATAAAATACTATTAAATGATTATACTATTAAAAAATATACTATATTCGTGTTTATCCAATAATGTTTTAAGTAAGAGAATTAGAAATGCTAATGATTCTTTTACTTTTGATACATAGAATCTCGTATTTTTGTTTTGTTTTCAGAAGAGTTGTTTTTTAGAAACCTATTCTAAAACCTAATTTGGTATTGCGGCGGCTAAACATATCTGTTTTTATAGTTTGAACGATCCAAAAATCTTAAAAATATTTATAATCACAATTGTCAATGAAAAAGCACGTAACAATTTACACATTTTTTTTATTCAACGCCGTCTAAATATTTCACTCTAGTGGATACAGAAACTTTGAGAGCACGTGCCAAGACCAAAAGGTTCAATGTAAAGCTCTTGTTCTACAATTAGAAGCTGCTTAAAACTACTGTAATTAAAGAAAGATAAATTTCAATTTATATTTTTATTTTGCGATTCTGTGATTCAAAAAATTACACTTAATTATTCTATAATATTATTTTTATTATTATCCAAAATATTTACTATCAAATAGGATGTCGCGATAATTTTTACAACCACAAAGCAGTTAAGTATAAATTTTTGGGCCTAAATTCTATGATACGTAAGGCAATTTTTTTTAGCCACACAAAATAACAAAGTAAAAATAAGATAAATTAAAAAAAAATAAATTAAAGTTTATCCATAAGAAAAACAATAAATGCGTGTTTGAAATAACTGTTGCCAAACAGTGCTTTGCATGCACGTATTAGTTTCGGGCAATTATTGAGAACTTGGAATAAACCAAACAAACCCTCCACTTTTCCCACGGAATAAAAAAACTAATTTTTAACGACTCTTCTAACCGGAAAAGTACAAGCCACGAGGCGCCAAAGAATTAAGGGCCCACAGTGGTCATGGCCCCTCCTGAACTTTTAAAAATTACATAAATTTTTTTTATATTAAAAATTAAAATATTATAAATTTTAATTTTATGGGGCCGAATTATTATTTTTAATAAAACTTGTGTTCCAATTTTTTTCTGAACCTCTTGGCCCTTTTCCTTCAGCTCTTACAGTCTTGCTTCTCCTTGAGCACATTGTCGTTACTGTTGCTAGTAATGGATGATCAATGAATCTGACAAATTTTTTTTTTACTATTCGAGATCGAAATTTTTTTCTGTCAAATCTAAATTTTGGCCCCGCCCCCAACCTTAATTTCTGGCTTCCTCACTTCAACTATTAGAGACCAGGTAACGATATTTTTAATATTTCTATTCAATTTTTATATTTAAAATTGAGATTTTTTAAATAGTTTTAAAATGTGAATTTAAATTAAACGAGAAAAAAAATTAAATAACAATAGAAATCTGACGGAACTCAAATTAAAAACTTCCTACCTATATACTATGTTAAAAATATTAAACAATCGTTATTCTTTAAAAAATTAAGTTGTTAACTCAAGAAGGATGCGAAATGCATTGGTATAATTCTGCACGTAGAGATTTTTATATATGGGATTAATGTTAACGTTGTTAAATATAATAATATTTTGACACCGTTCTCTATTAGCTTAAGTTTTTAAAGAATAACAGTTGTTTCGTATTATGTAATACGATATTCGAGCAAGAGATTTTGAGTTCGAATCATAGCAGAGTCCTAACATTATTATTTTTCTTTCATTTAATTTAAGTTCATATCACGGGTTTAGCAAAAAGTTTCAAGCCCAAATATAAAAAAGAGTGTTAAATATAAAAATATTTAAACATTATTCTCTACCGCACAGAAATTTTTGCATACAGAAATTGTATGTAATTCCTACCTCACGGTAAAAGCATAATGAAACATCAACTGTACTCAATTTACCCAAAACAATAATAATAATAATAAAATAATCACATTGCTCCAAATTGAAGTTTGGCAACCGTATATTCCCCGCAAAAAAGAAACAAAACAAGATGGACAGCTCAATGGGTCTCTTGGCACTGTTTGGTTCGGAAATAAAACGAAAATAACAAAAGTTATCATCGCTATTTTTCTAAACGAGATATTTTTTGACTGGAATTTTTTATTTCGGTCAAATCTTACTATTCCCGACTGTTCCGGAATATCTTGAGATTTACTGTTTCACTATTTTGACGGAATAGTGTTATTTCAAAGTTTAATTTCATGCTTTATTAAGATTATAAATTGAATTAAAACTAAATTATATAGACATAATATGTTATATATTATAATATATTATTTTTATTATAAAATTATTAATTGTACTACTTAATTTATTACTTTAATAAATATTTAATTAGCTATTTGAGTAATTAATTTATTATTTTAATTAATTTGCTAATTAAATAATTAATTATTTAGTATACTTATTCAATAACCAATATATTTTTATTGATTAATTAATTAATATTTTGACTAATTTAATTACCTGAATTTTATTAACTAATTTATTTATTAATTTATTAATTTATTAAATTACTTGTGATTAATTAAATTTAAATAAATTACTAATTAATTTATTAATTAATATTTAAGGTTATTTAGCAATATTCATGATTAATTAGTAAATTAAATAAGTTGAATTATTATTTAATTAATATTTTCTATTAATTAATTAGATAAAATATTATTATGTTAAAAGTATAATTATTATTATTCTTACTATTCCAATCTAACCATCCAAACACTATTTTATTTATTCCCGAAAAAAATTCAGTTTTCATCCCAACGCAAAATTGATTTTAGTCCTGTTTATTTCAAGAGTTGTACCTATCCCAGGGATAGCCTAAAATAGCTTATTCCCGAACCAATTGATACCTTAGAATGCCACTAGAATACTGATACGTGGACGCGTATAATATCCAAATTTTAATTCGTATATACATACATTCTAAGGTTTTATTTTAGAGTGTGGACAAAATACAATTTTGTACAATAAAAAGAATGATAAAAAACATTTTTTTTCTCCCATAGAATATTATCTTTATAAATCATTAATATGTTACAAGGTAAATTTCAATTTATCCTACATAAATTAGGATGAACTTACTCTATCATCGCGCGCGATTCAAAAAGTTGCATTTAACTATCTATCATGTTATTTAGCGCGCTTTTACTTTTTCACCATGTGGTTAAAAAATTACGCTTAACTATCATGTGATTTTATTATAAGAACATATTATTAAACAGGGTATTATTCCGTGATTTCAACAAATTTTACTTTGCTATCCATTTAACGGCAGCTTTTTTTTTTGATAAAATAAAAATAAACCACATAACAGTTAAAAGTGTAATTTTTTATAGTAAAAATGCGCTAAACGACAAGAAGGCAAATTAAAATTTATTTCTATATTAAAGTATATAATCTAAAAGATTCTTATTGAGTTCACACTACAGGCAACTTAATAAGATAGTACATAAATTTATCAACAAATGAACAGTTCAAAAAAACAAAACAAAAAAAGACAAAAATTGTGGGGGCCAAAATGTGATTTAAGTTTTTTTGTTTTTTTATAATATTGATCCTGTGATGTATCAGTATAACGTACCGATGAGTACGCTCTAAACGCGATAAGATTCATAAGAATGTTAAGGAAGCGACAAAAGCGAGTGGGAGAGAGTGCACGTGAGATTTGTCTACGTGTCGACGTAGGGTTCGCGGAGAGTGATAGTGTTTGTGGTCCCACAGTCCACTAGGACTCAATCCAACGGCAGCGGAGCGTTGAGGGGTTACGGACGGATCGGATGGGGCCCACGTGGCATAATGGCGCCGCACGTGATATTCGCTGGTCCCGAATGGAAGCTACGTACCCCTGGGGTGTAGCAACTTGTACAGCCCAACAAATGGCACAATTTAATAGGGCCACGTGGCACTACAAAGGCGGCAGCCCACGGAATTGAACAGCCAAAGTGGTCACGATGAGTGCTGGTTTGGTTTGGTTAAACGTAAAATCGTGAAAAATATTTTTTTTAAAAATAAATTTTTAGTGAAAATTATTTTTATCTTTTATAATATTTAATTTATAAAAAAAAAATTATTAATATTTATTTAGTTGGGAAAACAAATTTATGTTTGTTTGGTCTGATGAAAAAAAATAAATGAATAAAGGTTTAAGAAGCTTGAGTTTTCGTTTTTCGCCGAAAAACAGCGAAAAACGAAAACTACAATTTTTCCACAAATCCGTAAAAATAGTAATATATTTTTACGTCGAACCAAATAAGTGGAAAAATATTTTTCATACAAAAAATAATTTGTTGGTTCGTTTTACACTGGACCAAACGCCCCTAAACTCTGACCAAATTCGCCACCGATTTCGATAGGTTTTGAATATAGAAGTTAAAATTTAGTATTTGATATAAATTCGTATTCGAATTCATATTCGGAGAAGAATGAAAAAGAATATAGATATAAATAAAAAAAATTGACCGTATTAATTGGACTGTTTTTATCTCTGAGATAAGAGGGATGTAAATATATATATAGTAAGAGATACAGTTGTTTTCTATAGTGTTTTCCGTTTATTTCACTATATTCATGCTAAAATTTCATTTATATTTGTCAAAATATATAATTTTATTTAATATTTAAATATGAGTCTGAATCTTTATTTGCATTGTGTATTTTATTCGTGCTAATTTTAGTTTGTATTTATATATGCATATTAGTATTATAGTATATATTATTATCCGAATAATATTCGATTACAAATACGACTCATATCTAAATCCGAATTCGTTTTAAGCAGACATGGTAATAAAAATTTAGCATCTGATATATATCTGTATCCGAATTCGCATTCAAAGAAATATATGAATGTGGATATGGTTTTGTCAAAAATCTGACCCTATAGGGCGTACACCTCAAAAGGGGAGGTGGTCTTTTATATGTCAGTGATACCATATTACTATATATTTCAAGTCAGTTAAATTTTTTAATTTTAAAAAAAGTATAATAAATTTTTTAAGAAAAAAATTATGATGGGACCGATAAATTTTATGAATAAATTTAATTGGTCGAAGGTATAAATGATGTGGTGACACTGCTACATTTTTTAAAAAATTTCCAAACAGAGAGTGAATCTTTGATATCTTCATACAAGGCTATTATTAGCTCATTGTCATGTTAAATTTTTTTTTTTTTTTTATAACTGTTCCGAATTTAAAGAATTTGTGAACTGGAAGAATAAAGAGTTTAATTTTTCCACATGGAAAGGTGAAAATACACAGGGACCCCTCAACAATGGGCCGATAAAAACTTACACCCTCAAGTTCACCTTAATTTTTTTGTCTACACCTCTCTAATTTTTTATTTTTTAAGTTATATTATTTTAGTTACTTTAGTTAACAATGTGTTAAACTTATTAGTTTATTAGCTGTTAGCTATTAATTATTCTAAATTTATTCGCTAAAAATAGTTAAAACTATTTAACCATCTAAATTATTTATGGCTTTAATAAAAATTTATCTATACACGCGTGTGTATACAATAGGATCAAATAAACTTTTATTAAATTCATAGATAATTTTATGTAATTAAGTATTTTTTCTTTTTTTTTAGCAAAAACAAGTCAGAACAACAAAAGGCTTATAGCTAATAAACTATTAAGTTTAACAAAGTTTTTAATTAAAGCAACTAAAGTAATCTAATTCAAAAAATTTAAAATTACAGAGGTATAAATAAAAAATAATAATAAAGGTGAACTTGAGGGTGTAATTTTCAAATAGCCTATAGTTGAGGGGGTCCCTGTACATTTTCAGTTTTTCTTTCAAGGGTGCTGTGCTGCCTTTGTTAATAGATGGTTAATTTAAAAAAGAAAAAAGAAAAAATTCATTTATTGATTTTTTATTTATTATTTTGGATATTTTATAATTTCTGGGCTGATACTCTCTACACAAGAAATTAGGTAAAAACATTGGAGACCCCTCAACGTTTGGCCATTTCTGAAATTTCCCCACTGTCCACCAACTTTTTAAGTATTTTGATTCACACACCCCTAAACTTTCAAATTTTCGAAATTGAACTGCTCTAGTCATTTTAGTAGCAAAATTTTGTTAAATTTAATGATTCTATAGATGATACGACTCAAACTGCATGAGATTGTATGTTTTTTTAGCGGGAGCTTCTGCAGTGATTTTATAATATTAAATGAGGAAAGATGGAAAACGTTTTTGAAGTTTTTGGCAACTCTAATAAGAGTATAAAAGCTGGACATAGTGCGTTATAATATTGCATTGTCCAAATCGCAACGATTCAATTACAATATAATTTCTCTATACACTGTTTTCCGCGCTTCTTTTGGTCCAACAATGCTAGATAGCTCTTCATACCAAACTGGGCCTCAGTTGTTTAAGTAACAACTTAGGCCTTCAAATATTACACAATGGAATGCAAGAATGTTCTGCTCTCCATTAACATTTTGTATCCTTGTGGGCTGACTGCAGATCTGCCAAACGAAACTGCTTCAGCCCAATTGCAGCAGAAGAAAGCAATATGATCCAAAAAAACACGGCTTTCTTGCATCTTTACGCTCGGTTCAGAAAAATAAATGTTGTTTGAATAAAACTATTTTGAAAAAACACTTGTAAAGTTTTCTTTAATGATGTTCTGACGGCCTTCTACTGCAGTAGAAATAGACTGGTAAGCTCATTTCTGCAACTTGTCCCAATTGCAGAAGCACCAGAACTGTTGATAACTGGCATGGAATTAAAAATAAAAGAAAAGTTCCATCCTTCAACAATTTTGCATAAAGTGATTATTCTCAATATCTTGCTTGAACACTTCGCGGTCAACAGACTATAAGAAAGGGATACAACACAAGAAGCAGAAAAGTGTTTCTTCGAGTATGCAAAGATTTCATTCGATTCAACGGTGTGATCCCATCGATACAAATTAGTTAGCTCTCGGGCAACGGAGTGCTGAAGTAGATGAGTAAGATCATTATTCGAAACATAGTCAGATGCTGTAATGTGGAAAGATAAATCTTAAATTGCGTTGGAACACTCTGCGACCTTGAACTGCGCTTTTAAGTACAGCCCTAAAAACTCGCTTCCTCCGTCGTTGGCCTCCTCAAGAAGTAGCGCAAGCTGTTTGTAAGAACCTACAAGCACACGAGCTTTATATTAGAACAACTCGATCAAGTTGGTAAGGTAAAATTACAGCGGGTTTTTTTATTTTATTTCCAACAATTTTGGCATAGTGTCAGTTTGATTATCAACAGCAAATAGTTAAAATTTCTCTGATACATTTTGATGGTAAATGTCCATGCGAGCGCCATGCACGCAGTATCAACCCTAACGTAGATACATGATGCCTATGTAGACATCCCCATCTAATTTGATGAAGGAATTTGACAGAGAGAGTAAAGATTGTAATGAAATGCAGAGATTGAGGACCCTGGTGTAATGTATCCGCAAGAGTGGTGAACTAGCAACAATTATGATAAGCAATAGAACCTAGTTCGATTAGATCTTTATCTCGTGTACGGAGATAGTGCTTTTTCGAGCAGTTTTATTCAAACAGCACTTCTGCAGAAGCCAAAAGCTCAAGCCAGGCCAAACAGATTCTAAAATCTTGAGATGGTTAAAGAACAACCAATTGAAACCAACTAGCAATGTACTTGGGATTCAGACGATCCCCAAGCTAGTATTTTGTTAGGTCTAAATCGATTCAGAGCCAAGTCGAACATGACATTCGATAACTACGGAGAACCTCAAAGCAGGACAGAGCTTACTAGTTGGAGAGCCTTGATCAGCGGTTTACCCCGATAACTGACATGGAATTTCGCTTTGGCCAATAATCCCTGTAACAAAGAAGTGTTTCAGTAAAAAATCTCTACGCATGGAGAAACTAATCTCAGAAAGAACATAAATGTTTACTTCGGTGTCGAATTCTCCAGATTGCACCGTGATGTTTATGTCAGTAATAATCTTAACAAGATCAACCAGCAACCCGGGACGGTCTGCTGTTTCCACCACCAGCAAGCTAAAGAGGAAAACAACCAAGTAAGGGCCCTTATCATCGATGTTAAGGACAATATAGTATAGCGAACAGGATTTGATGATTGAACCTCCTGACACGAATTTGACATTGACCTCAAAGCTCTTGTATCGATTTCTATTTTGTACATGATGTGAAACACTTTATAGGTTGCTTCTCACTAATTCCCTATTTAGTTCAGTAGTGCTACACTTGGTCGGCGAATTTGAAATTTATTAACAATAGTATGTTGAGGAGCATATTCAGATTCTGAAATCCCAGAATGTTAAGCTTATTTAAATCACTTGTATCAACGATATCAAAACAAATTAGTTGATAAAATGATCAAGTGGGTGTTTTGCGAAATTTTTAACCCAAGCAATAGAAATCTTGTGCAGCAACCTTCGACTTTAACCTGTTAATTTATGATTAGTGATTCCACTTAATATATATTAAGTATAAAAAAAAACTAAACACCACATAAGATAGTTCTGACTTCATCTAAATACAATTTGTAATTAATCAAGTAGATTATCACCAGTTGACCTCAGATGAGGTATAAAAGAACTTGGGCAAAAAAGAAGGCTCATTAAACATGAATCGCTGATGAACATTTTGAGCTGAGACTACGAAAGTTACAAAGCTTTCCATATTTGTATGGATATTCACTTCACAGGCTTTCTTGTAGCGGAAAAGAATAAAATTCGAGTACAATCTATGTTAGAAAATGTCTAATGATATCACAACTTGCAGAAGTGACCAAATATTATCTATACAAGATAAGTATTTCTAGAATGCTTGTGACACTTAATCAAGTGGAGCTTATAAAAAGTAAGAAGTATAAGGCATAAGCAATGCACGCATTAATAGTCTTATTACGAGTTCATAAGAGGTTGGGATCGTGCATTGAGCAAAGTATCCATACCTTCTATCAGGACCATCATCATATATATCTATATGGGTCGCAATATCCACATCAATCTGAACATGTAAAATCAAGAATAGCATCTGAATTTCTTTAAAAAAGGAAGAAAAAAAAACACAATCAAAACTCTTCCTTTTCCTATGAATAGCATTTACACCACTTAATAGCCATAAAACGAAGTATAGCTTTTCAACTTATCGACAAAGCCAAGAATAAGCACCTGTTGTGCAGGCGGTTCAACTCCAAATGTCGCTCCCAGAGCCAATTGGCTGCTAGATTCCTGATCATCCAATTAACACAACAAAAAGAGCTTTTAAGTAGACTTATGCAAGTTACTTCACAGAACATAAGGTGTTAAACAAGGAGGTCTCAGTACCGGATGATACTGCAGCAGATTATTAATTATTGTCAACCGTATTGCTTCTAACAACTCAGGATCATCAACTTTGCGGCCGGTATACCTGTAATGTTATACTCTTTAGTGTGAGCAACAATAAACAGATAGAAGTTAGTGTCGTAGAGAAGCTTTCTTGTAGCGTACGAAAGAATCTAGAAATATGTCTCGAAGTAACGAGTTGATCATTGGAGCATAATTACTTACGCTTTTGTGATAGCAAACTTATTGTGCTTTCCAGAAGAATCGAGATAGACATTAGCCTTCACAACATTGAGCCCTAGGTTCTTAAGCGCGCTCATCTTCACAATAAGAAAACATACAAATTTATCAGCTAAATTTGACCCACCTAAAAGCAGAAAAACGCAGATTATCCAAAAACAAGTTGCTGTTTTTGATGCATACAGTGTCAAGAAGACTCCCGAGACGATCACCAAAGGTTATTTCGACGATAGTTGCATCTGGGTCCGAGTCCTGATCTATTATAACTTTGGGCGTCGGAACCGTATCGGTGACATTAGAGCTCCCATCCTGTTAATCCGGAAAATATAAGAAACTATGAATATAACCCCAATCAAATGCACAAGAGCTAACATTGTTCAGTACCTCCACAGCTGTCGGGGATGTGGCTCGAGGGATGCTTATAGCGAAAAAGGAAGATAACCTGTCAAAA
Organism: Puya raimondii; assembly: GCA_016920855.1. Taxonomy (NCBI): domain Eukaryota; kingdom Viridiplantae; phylum Streptophyta; class Magnoliopsida; order Poales; family Bromeliaceae; genus Puya; species Puya raimondii. The sequence continues at coordinate 217,391,650 of JABWPP010000050.1, forward strand.
ATACCACGAAATTAACATGAGCATAGATTATCAGCAATCAGAACTGGTAAGCAAATAAACAAACAGATAGATGCATAAACAATAATCATTATTTTAGAAGAACAAACAAGTAATCTAAATCTTAACAGTTAAGCAAAACGGATCTGAGAGACAATATCTCATAAAAAAGGGGGAAATAGTTTATTTACTAATTATGATTTGTTAATTCAGACTAAGACATGGTTAGGTCACAAACAGAACCTAATAAACAATTGAAACATCAAATCTAAGAAATTCATTAACAGGGTAAAATAGATCACTACTGTTTCTTTTGCTCAGCAGCAATTCGAATCAAATCAGTAACAACAGAAACTTATCATTCCGTTAATATGTCAGATCCAAGCTCAACCACAGACCAAAAAAAGATCAAATCCCCAACCTCACCTTCGACGGAATCGGAACCCCAGATATCTAAACAAGCAATTCAAATCAATCCAGTAAATAGGAATCGAAATAACCAACAATCGAAACTCAACCGAGTACCAAAAAAGATCAAATTTTGAGCAAACCCCCAACCTGGCCTTGGCCGAAACGGGGACGACGCAAGAGCGGAATCCCCTGTAAGCAGAGCACTTGAGGGGCGCCACGCCATTGTTGTCCACCTGCTTCAGCCCGGAGCAAATCCCGCGGCTCCCAGAAGCCACGGCGACGGCCACGGCCACGGCCATACTTCCAAGGAAGAAGAAGAAGAAGAGCCCAGAAGCGCTTTTGGGAAAAGCTCCTCTTTTGCTTGGTTTCAGGGGGGGGTGGGTGCTACAAAGGGCACAACAATGGGGGAGGGGCCATTAATGGAGGAGGAGGAGGGGGGTGTGGGGAGGAGAAAAGGGGAGAGGTGGTATCTCTCTACTCTATCTATGTCTCCTGCTCATTATCCATAGAATGGGGGTTGGGTTGGGTTGGGTTGTGGCCTTGTGGGGGTGAGGGAGAGAGGTGGAGGAAACCTCACCTTACCTGTCTCTGTCCCAAACCCAACTGCTTTGCAAAGGGTGTGGTTTTTTGGTGTGGTGTGGAGAAGAAACCAACACCCACCATGTTTTTTCACCTTTGCTTGCTGGAAAAGCCACAAATCTCTGTAGGAGGATTGGAATCTGAGTTTCTTCTCTTGAAAAGATATTATCTGTTGGCTTAAAAGGATCAGCATCTTGTCCTGTGGCAGGAGATCAGGTTTAGACAGAGTCATGTTCAAAGTGGCGTGAGGCTGATTAAACGGAGTCACAATCGAGATCCATAGACGCTGTGTTTCTATACTTCAAGTGAATTAATTATGTATTTCTAATAGCTCGAGCTATTGGGATTAATAGTTAGCGCCAACAATCCGTCATTATCCTTCATCTGGCTCATGCTGATTGATCAATAAGATGTATGTTGTATTTTTATATATTACTATGCAATTTGTCATAAATAGTATTTCATCTAGCAGTGCTATATCCTATAACATAGTCAGAGAAGTCCTAAAATAAATCGCTCTGTTAATATACTCTTAATAGCTTTTTTATTATAATAAAATTTTTAAAAAAATTAGAAAATTTTGTTTGGAAAGTTAGGGTCTGTTTGGCCGCGCGGTGCAGCCCACGAGCGAGCGCACCACATTGCGCAGCTTTTTGAGAAAGCTTCGTGCGATCGCATGCTCACACACCCATATAGTATTTTATTTTACGTTCCACTATAGCATAAGATTTAGTTTTTTTAAAAAAAAATTCTTTTCGCAAAAAGTAGAGATTTTTATGTGACTAGTAAACATTAAAGTTTATAAATAAATTAATGAAAAAATTATGAATGCTCGAACCATTCAGACAAATTATCCAATGTATCTTTTATATCCACCAAAATATCTACTTATTTATCTTAAGTTAATCTGCATGTAACACATTAGCATACTAATACGTCAATATGGCAAATGCACTCAGGTACTTTTTGTGCAGTTTAAATTTAATTTTTTTTATCTTTTATATTGTGTGACTATGGAAGTAGTAAAAAATATGCAACTCCTCTTGTAGTGTTTTTGAGCCCCTAAAAAAAAGGCCACTTGTGATTTTTCTAGACATTGTTTTGGACAAGTGGCAACAAGAATCCAATGGATAGACACACCCAGTATTGGACCCTCTCTCATTCTCCCTTTTTATTTTTTTTTCCTTTTATTATTTTTTTTCTTTTTTAATTTTGGCTTGGGGTGGATCCATTTGTATAGATAAATACAAATATTACCCTATAGGGTTATTTATTTTTATAGGCTAAATTATAAAGAGAAAAAACTCCCTTATACTTTTGACCAAGTCTCAATTACTTTCTTGTATTTGAAATTACTTCAATTATTACTATGCATTTTGTCATAATCTTAAATAAATCCAAAAAAATAAAATTTTTTGGATTTATTATTTTTTTCCTTTTATTATTTTTTTCTTTTTTAATTTTGGCTTGGGGTGGATCCATTTGTATAGATAAATACAAATATTACCCTATAGGGTTATTTATTTTTATAGGCTAAATTATAAAGAGAAAAAACTCCCTTATACTTTTGACCAAGTCTCAATTACTTTCTTGTATTTGAAATTACTTCAATTATTACTATGCATTTTGTTATAATCTTAAATAAATCCAAAAAAATAAATTTTTTTGACAAATCAGCTGAAATTTTTTATTAAAATGAATTGACATATCACATTATTTTATATCTCAGCAAATATCTAATTTATAACTCAAAAATTAAATAAAAAATTTAGAGAAAGTATATTTCCTACTTTGCTAATATTATCAAAATTGATGATTTAGTGAGCAGTTTATTGAATTTATATAATTCTATTGCATTACTTATAAATAATTTTATCTGTAAATTTATTTTTATAAAATTTTATATCTGAATTTAATAATTATACTAAATGGCTGGGCCTAATGAGATAATGACAAAGTATAGAGAGATAATAATGTATTTTTAATATAAAAGTATAATTGAGACAAGCACTAAAGTGCAATGAGGTTTTTTATAATTTAGCTTTATTTATATACAAACTTTTATTATTTTGTCTCCTTTTCTTTTAATGCACTTTTATCATTTCTGATAATTTACTGAAAGATACCTGAGTTTTTCTTAAATCTATATGAAAATTTTATTGTAGGAAATATCATATGAAAATTCCTACTTAAATCTATATCAAGTACAGTATGATATAAATATCATATGAAAATTTTATTGTAGGAAAGAGTTTCTTGTGACTAGTTGCTAAAGAGAGATATATACACTAAATATGTATATTTCCACGTTTTTAATATAATATACAAATAATGTTTATTTTTCAATTTAGAATATTCAATAATACCTACCTAAACCATGGAATATAAAATTGAAGCTGTGGGTCAAATTTGTAGCTTCTTTTTTTGAATGCTAAAATTCGTAGATGTAGTGTTGAATGGGGTCCACAAGATATGTATAATTTTTTTTTAAACAAATGGTTGAGCATATGTAAGTTATTCATTTTCCTTGGAATAATTGGATAAGGAAACGAATATTCGAGTGGATGCGGATCCTTATCCCTATGAAATCCATAGGAATATATGGTGACTCGAAGGGAGGTATCCAAAATACCATACTGATTCACATTTGGAAACTGAAAATACCTATCAAAGTAAAAATTTTCTTATGGCTAGCCCTTAAGAAATTTTTTTTCACGCCTGATAATCTACTGGAAAGGGGATGGTTGGGTAATCCCCTCTGTGTCTTTTGTTGTGAAGTTACGGAGACAGTGGACCACCTCCTTATAGGATGTGTGTACGTTAGGTTCATACTTTTCCGAACCTTAGAGGACATTCAGTGTTTACGGAGAGTGGAGGACGTACTGACAATCTGGAGTAGACTGACCAGTTAGATCAGGGGAGGCTCTGCAGGATCTGATTACTGTAGCAGCATGTTGGTGGTCAATCTGGAAGGGAAGAAATAATACGATTTTTAGAAACCTCTTTGCTGACCCTCTCTTCGTAGTTAGGCATATCAAGGAGCAGGGAAAAGAGTGGAGGGACTTTTGTTGAGCTGGTTAATAAGCTGATCACTTGTGTTGTTTTTTCTCTTTCCTTCTTTCTTTGAGCTTTATCTTATTATTTTTCTTTTCGAGGCCGCGTTGCCTCACTATTTGTAGCCAAGTTCATTTTCCAAATAAATGAAGCGGGTAGCGTGCTACCTTTTCTCAAAAAAAAAATAATTAAAAAAATAAAAATAAAGACTTTAGACCGGTCACGATTTCAACTAGAAATGTGAAACAGGGGCTTCGAACTTGAAATCTCAGATATAAACAATTAAATTCTTAGCCTAAGTTAAAAGTTTTTACATGATTAAAAATTTGAGAACATATATATTTTGCATACAAAGTAATTTATCATATGAGTTTAATAGAATACTGTTAGTAGCAAATAAGCTCCATTATTACTAATTTATTTTTAATGATAGAATTTTCAAATTGACGATTGTCACCGTTTAACATGATCGCGATCATGTAAAATATCTGAAAACTAAATTTCATACTTTTTTGACATCATTGATCTAATGATTAGAAAATTGTAAAATTTTATAATTTTAACGCTCGATGTAAGGCGTTTCCTCGTTTAACGGTATAAAAAGTTGCAAACAGCAAGTTAGACCGTCAGCCCTACTAATGGGTGAATAGTTGAAATTTTTTTTTTAAAAAATTAATATATTAAAATTCACAAAATATAGATTTCTTTAATTTTGAGGTGGATTAAAATTCGAATAGTAAAAATTTGTAGTATATATATATCGAGCTATATTGAGCCGAATATGAGCGAACTGATCCCAAATCATGTCCGACTCGTTAAGATTTCGAGCTAAAAAATTTAGCTCGTATCCGGCTCGTTTATTAAGTCTCGACCTCATTTCGAGCTCGCCGTTTGCTGGGCCGGATCCGGCCCAGTTTGACCCTGTTCGGCCCGGATTATTGTGGGCCACGATCCATCCACACTTGGTTAGAAAGCCCACCACGTGGGGCCTGTTGACTGGTCCACAGAGACGGCTCATGTCCATAGAGAACTCTTTTCTCCGTTCCTTCACTCACTCTCTCTCTCTCTCTCTCTCTCTCCTCCGCCACATCCCTCCGAACCCCGGAGACCTCCACCACACCCACCTCCCTCTCCACCTAGGGTTAGGGTTTCGAATCCCTCCTCCGATCGACGCCGAATCGAATCGAACCCAGGTTCGTCCTCTTCCTCCTCCGATCAAAATCGCTTTTCCCGCGCCTAATTTCGTCTCTTTTTGCGGTTGGTTGCGTGTCGTTTTGGTTGGTCTCTCGATGATTGATCTAGGGGGTTTTTGGGGTTTCGAATGGAATTCGACGGTGATCAGTGGTCTGATAATGATTTGTTTAAATTTAGGGTTTGCTGGAATCTTTTGGGGGAAAAAGGAGCTCTAGACCCCTCTGAAGTTTAGTTTAATTTGGGATCAATACCTAAATTTTGAAAATCGTATAAAACCATGTGAAGAATCTGTTTTGTGGCATATAATCCCCTCTAGAGTTGGTGTTTTGTCAAAAGTCGTTTTTTAACTGTAGAAAATCATATTTTTCAAGTGGTTCTATATCGTTTTCGAAGTTTGGGTGGTAATCACAAGGCACGCTACACTACCGAAGTTTGAAAACAGTATAATACCAACTGAAAAGTACGTTTATGTGGCATGTAATCTCTTTAGAGTTGGATTTTTGTTGCAAAATCACATTTTTCAAGTGGTTTTATGTCCTTTTCATAATTTGGGTGGTAATCACAAGTTAAGTTTAAGTACCCGATCATTGAAAACAGTATAAATCCATCTGAAAAATATGTTTCTGTTGTATAATCTCCTCTAGAGTTGGCGTTTTGTCACAATATCTTAATTTTCAGGTCGTTTTATATCATTTTCAAAATTTGGGTGCTAATCACAAGTTACGCTATCAGTAAGGTCGTTGGTTCTCTTGGTCCAAAGAAAATTTAGACAACACCAGCATAGCATATTATAACCGGTGGTAATTGTTTTCTGTTTTTTTGGTATCGAAGTGAAATATTAAAGTTATATGCTGCTAGCAGGCTTTAATTTTCACCTCTTTTGCTACTTTTCATTTTGACATGTAAATTAGGGCAAATGGTCATTACAGAATTCTTGCTATGCCTGGAATCACACAGATAGTTCAAGCGTCGGATCCACATGTGCACTCAAATCAGGATGAGCCTGGTTTGTTATCACCTTTGTGATCTTACTTACACATGTAGCTTGATGATGTAGAAAAAGACCCATGAACATGCGCAGTACCTTGATAACAATAAACTGCTCACGCTGTTCCATTCCTTATCAATGTAATTTGCTGCTGAGGTGGAGGTTTTTTGATCTATCACGGGTCTCCTCCCAGATCGGCAGATATAATTTGGTTCTGTGGTCTACTCATTTATATTTCACTTCTGCATTTAATTGCTCTGCAAATTATTGATCCTCGAATGCTATAGGAATGGAACGAGGTTATTAGGAAGGTACCATATTGTATGTCATATAAGATTATGAAAAGTTGAACGCTAAATTTGGTGGAAAGTTTTGATGCTTTTGGTAAAGTACAATACAACTTCTAGTGGATTCTTATAAACAGATAGTCAAGGCACTGAGGCAGTATTCTAATTTGGTTATCTTCCGACCCTGCCTTAGGGAAAATATATCAATTTTTTTTTTGAATAGGTTTCATTGCCACAGGAACTAGTAGTTTTCTTACAGAGTTAGAAAAAGGATAATTGCAGATCATGTGGTAACAGCTTTACATATTATGACAACATTAGCAATAAAATTGTTAGAATCATCGTTATGTTAACTATGTTACTATGAAGTGCAATGTCCATGATTTACAGGAATGCCATACTAGATAATAGCATATGATGAGCTTTTTCGAAAAAAATCTTAAAATGTAGCGTTTATGAAAAACCACTGCAATCATTTCCCAATCTTTGTTTTAAATATTGGAAGATCTTGTTGAGTAATCCTTACGTATGATAAAATCGACATGTACTGTTTTATAGAATATTTTGTATGTTGTACATACACATACCTTCTTTGTTTGATAACAGGCAGGCAGAATCACTTTCAAGGCAGCTTAAATCCCTCATATAATGCTACTCTAGAGTAGCTTGTTATGGCTTCTAATACCTCTCACAAAAGAGCATTCGCCTCTACCTCTTCGGAGTTAGAGGACATAAAGTTGAACAACAACTGGGAAGATGTGATCTGCCCCATATGCTTGGATTTTCCACATAATGGCATTCTTCTCCTGTGCTCTTCTTACAAGAAAGGGTGTAGGCCATTCATGTGCGATACTGATGAAAACCATTCAAACTGCCTCGATCGATTCAAAACCGTGCATGGAGTTCGTGCTGCTGCGAAGGTTTCTGCAGATCAAAGCGAGGCAATTTCTGAGGGCATTCAAGTAATTTCTTCAAACCCCGAGAACTGCCCTATTTGCCCATTGTGCAGAGGAGAGGTAACAGGATGGGTAGTAGTTGATGAGGCCCGCCATTATCTGAACATGAAGAGACGATGTTGTGAAGAGAAACGCTGCTCGTATGTGGGCAACTACATGGAACTGGAACAGCATGCCAAGAACGAGCACCCCCACGCACGCCCTTCAGAGATAGACCCCGCACAACAGCTAGACTGGGATAACTTCCAGCAATCCTCGGAGATAATTGATGTGTTGAGTACTATCCATTCAGAAGTACCGAATGGTGTAGTATTGGGGGATTATGTTATCGAGTATGGGGATGACAGTCATGATGAGTTCGACGATTTCCCTGGTGATGATGGCAATTGGTGGACCTCATGTATTTTGTATCATGTCTTTGATAACTTTAGGGCTTCTAGAAATAGACGAAGGTCAGCCGTTAGTGAAAGGAGGAGAAGGCGCCACATGTCCGGCTATGATGGTTCAGTTGATGGGGGAGGATCTGTGTCGCCAATGGATGTGTTGGAGTACAATCTTGACGAAAGTGATGATGAGTTTGGAGGTGCAGCTACCGGGAGTGGAGTGGCATTGAGAAGTGAGAGCCAGCGCAGGTTCGTGTTGATTATCCCTGATTTTTCTTCTTCTTTTTTTTTTTGTTTTTTTTTGTTTGCCTCTTTTGGTTCTTTTTCATTCTCTTATCCTTTTAATGCTACTTGAAGTGGGGCTGTTTTTTTTTAACTCAGACTGTTGTGGTAGAAGTTTTCATGATTTGTTTTTAATTAAATAACTAGTGAAATGGATTTGTGAACTTGAATAGTCAACTCTATGGCGAATTGTGCCTCCTTGAAGAGGAAAATTTCCTGCACTAAAAACTATTATCTTTCTCATTTGTCTAGATTATTTGCTGGGCATTACACTTTCATGGTAAGCTCTGTTCATGTTTAATTTTCTTTTATCTAGTTTTGGAAAATTGTTGTTGGTTGACATTCTCCAATAAAATGTTCCAATTCTCCTAAGAGCTTCCCAACTTTGATCTTCTTCTAGTCAACCCTATAAAATATTTTGGAAAATGCTTGCTATATGTTTGCATCGTAACCATTTACTCAATTGAATGACATTGAGGAGATTGATTCCTCTATTGTTTGACTATAAGTGATGGGCTCTTTCTATGAAAGAATTATAATCTTGTTGTGGTGCAAGTAAAGTAACTATTTATGCCTCATTTAGTTTCCATTTATTATTTCTATGTCTTGTAAACCAATACTTCGAATACTCACCTATTGATTTGAATCAAAAACATACTTTGTGAGGTTGCAGACGACAGTGTCAGGAAAAGCATCTTTATTATCCTTTTGATTATAGATGGCTATATTTTATCGACTCGGGCTTATGATTCTTCTCTGTATTGCAGCTATCGAAGACGCCGATCTCGCTTCCAGGACCCATAGACATCGGTGGTATATGGTTAGTAACATATGTTCTGTAGCGAATATTTCAATATTTGTTGCTTCTCTGGTTGCTAATAACCTCTGAACACTGTGGTATTGTGAATAAGTGGATATTTATATGTAACTCCGTGCTCTTAAGTTGCTATGAATATACTCATTAGCAAATTTTTATTGCTAATAGGACTTTTGAGCCTCAGTGTCCCATATTAAGATCTGATAGATTTTCCACTTTAATTATCGTGCTTCCGATGACTTTTTAGGATCTATTTTGTGGACGCTGTTATTTTGACCCTGTTAGGCAACTAGGCCTATACTTTTTCTTGCTAGGAAGCTACACTACCTGGTAAATACAACAAATTACAAAAAACCAAGTTATTAAATATGAAGTTCTTGTAGTCTTTAGATTCTCTGTAGCAGTCCCGGGTGTTTTTTCTTTCCATTTTTGGTAAATACAATGTTCCGAGACTTTGCATTCTTGCCAATTTGACCCCACACACCCAGAAAATCTACATCTTATCGTATCCGGGGTTCGAATCCCCGACCTCAAGGCCTGCTCTCAGGTGCCAAGCCACTGCATTAAACAGTTGATGATTTTGTTCATGTTATTTGCGTTATCGCGCTATTGGTAAAATGATTTGAAAATTGGCATAAATGTACTATGTTTTGCTGGTCTTGAGTAGAAAAGCTGTAAATTTTTTTGCATATACAATAGATGATACTAACTTAATTTGTCACGTCCCGAATTACAGCAGAAGTCCGGGTTACGTCAACAGACCCGCCCCGCCGCATGTACAAGGATACACTTTATATATCCGAAGCGTCAATAAAATTTGTCCAACAAAATTAACTAGAATCTAACAACAGTAGGTACCAGAGTAAAATAAAAACTAAGTACTATAGCAACACTGTAAATATACAATCATCACCACGCCAGTTCTCAAAATAGTACAAAATTATTGATTATTCCAAACCTCAAATACTGTACAGGTTGTTATATACACTAATAAGTGGTCCAACTATATACACAAAGAGGATAGAAGATGCTAACTATCTGCGATTTTCTTATCACGATTAATCGCCGGTGTCGAAGGCTCTGAAATAAAATAATAACGAAGAGGGTCTGAAAAGTATTTGAATAGTGGAGTGGTGTTACTATGGATTTGGCCCTTTATTAGAGTAAAAGAGGTTTAGGACTGGTTTCGAAACTGTGTTATCCAAAAAATCAATCTAAAACCAGCATTAAGGCGCGCAAAATAACTTTCCCCTGAAGTTCTAAGCAATCGTTTCTGTTTCGAATTTGGCTGGGTAGGTTCAACGTAAATAATCCAACTTTGCATCCAACGTCAAAGAGTTACGTTGTCTTTGGATCTCCCAAGAGTAGATATTTTGTTGCTAGGGTTCAAAGGTTCAAATCTCCGGCTACTTGCATAATCCTCGAGATAACAATCAAGTTCTCTAATAGTGGTCGTTGAACTCTTCCGAGTTTTACATCTTATTGAATCCTATTCCGTAATATATAGAGGCCGTTTTATATAAGAATAATGCCATGCTTTTAAACATCTTACAAGACGTTTTACAAACTCATAAATTTAAATGGATTCATTTTAGAGCTTCTTGATTTATGAACACCAATCGATAATGTATAACCACCTAAGTAACTAAATCTGCAAAATGTTTTAAAAAAATATTTGTAAGTATAACATAACTCATCATATGTTTCGTTTCCTACGCTAAACCATTGGTAGAATTTTTTTCCTTTTTCCTTTTTTTTTTTATTTGGGGGTTGTCAAAAGGGCTATGGACTTTAAAATTTGAAGAAACAAAACTATGGCAACACTCCAAATCTTTCAAATCCTTGCATCGAGTTTCATCAAATTAATCAGGTTGGATCATTGACTCCTCATGATCCAATGCTAAGTAGCATTATTATTATTATTATTATTATTATTATTATTATTATTGTTTAAGTCCTTCCATAAACAAGGGTTTAGAATTTGTCTTATCCCATGAATAAGCATAGCTTAAATTTTTGACCTTAGTGATTGTTCGCATTACGGCGACTAAATATTCTTGTATAAGCATGTCTAATTAGTTAACGGTTGCATAGGAACAAGAGTATATATGCTTTAGAGAATCCAAGTTTGCTGTAAATGAGTTGGTAAAAGTGCATATATATTACCTATCAAATATTTTAATTAACTACTTAATCTTTTAAAAAGCATACAATATATGTTCAATGATACAAGGCCCCAGAAAAAAGGGAAAATAATTAGTGAAAAGGCAAACAAATATTAATATAAATACATGTATGGAGAAATGAAAAGCTCTATTTTTGCATGCTATGTATATATCTTGGAAACTATAAGATGTATGGTGAAGGGGTTTGGTGGCCGACACAGTTTCTAGGTTTAAACATCAAAGAAGGGGAACAACCAAACAACCTTTTCTAAAACCAAGGGAGAGACCCCCCCCCTCAAAACCCAAAGAAGGGCCCTTTTCACAGCATGGGATTTGACTATGACCCACTTTGTATTGCCCATTTGAAAAGTGACTCACTCCCTTTGTTTGAAGGATCAAGCTTGTGTGCAATAAGAATCTCTCATGGGCATGTGTTTAAATTGAATAAGACACACCACAAGTTGAGTTGATATATGAGAGAGAGAGAGAGAGAGAGAGAGAGAGAGAGAGAGAGGAAAAGCACTAATTGTTAATTACTTACAACTAGCATAGATATAATATATATATATATATATATAAATGCAATGTGTACAAGTACTTATGCATTTGAATTTTTCGACCTCTCAGCTTACATACCTCATGATTCACGAGTTTGACTCAGGTGATCAAAAGATGCTTCAACAAATCTCAGTTTGTAATTTTATATACCAACCCTTGAGTAAAAAGATAGAGACAGTGAATTAATGGTAGAATTTTTTTTTCAAATTAGAATACATGTAAGGTGAGTGATACGAAGTGACTAAGATTGAGACTTTGATATGTAATTTATCAGTACGTCCTTCGTCTGAGCTGTACTCTATATAATAATGCAGTGATGCATACAAAGTTAAACACAATTATAAAATTTCAACATGGACATAAAATTTTTATGGAAGAGAGAGAGAGAAAGGGGTGGTTATTTTTTTAATCCTTGTCAGATTTTGTTAAATATTTTAGTGTGGGCATCAGAAGACTGGATTTGAATTATAACCAAGGGGACAAACTGCATTTTGGTGCAATATATTTATTATAATTTTTAAGCTACTTAATACCTACTCTTTAGATGAAGAGGACCACACATTAATCATTTATAATACTCTCCTTTTTGTCTCTACATTCACCTCAATAAAAGACCCTCCTATAACATGGACCCTCTTTGTGAATAGTGACAAGAGTGGAGCAAAATAAACCTCAACTAGAGAAGGAGAAAGAGAATCTCAGTTGTATCTTATTATATTATTAGGATAAGCATTAAATACATGGAGAAATGTGAAGGGAAACAAACTAGTGTGCCTCCCAAAGTGGCAAATGGGAATGAAGGAACCCTAATCCCTATTAAAAAAAAAAAAAAAAAGAGCCCTCAGTGCCACATTTGTTGACTGGGGTGTCCTCTGGTCAACAATAGTTGGAGAGACCTTCTCGAAGGGATGAACAAAATAGTAATTAACTATTTATTTCTTTTTATATTTCCATTAATTGTAACTTATAAGGTTGGGGGAGGGAGAAACTAAGCATATCATGTTGTTGTTTCATGAGACAGACCCAGTGGAAGCTTATCAAAAGAAGTGACAAAAAAAAGAAAAAAAAAGAAAAGAAAAATTATGGTGCTTAATTCTAGCCGCAAGACTAGGCTATGTATATAATAGCTACTAGTCTCAATGCAAATTAAACCCAAGTAATTAGAATCTTGATTAATTGCTAAGGTAGAGTAATAATAACTACTCATTAATTGTTATTAATATTTGTTAAAGAGTATGTATGATTATTGATCCCCATGCATTTATGGATCTTTCCATGCCCTAAGACACCTACTAAGCTACATTCCAAGTTATCATATATATGCATGCATGCCTCAATCTCCTTTTATGTTTTCTAGTTGTATTTTTTTCAACCTAACTTCATATATATTATTATCTGTTCTACCTATTATATATATTCTTTTCCATAGATAATTTTCCTCCTGTATGCATCCACTATTAATTCTATTCTTCTCTATCTTTGCAGATGTAAGGGACTCGTTTTCATTTGTTACTTTTAGAATGTATAGAAATATCTCTACAACTGGTTATATATATACATTGCCATATAATTTTCAAGTACTTAATTGTATGCAACATGTGAAGATATAGAAAAACATGAACATTTTGTTTCTTTACTTAATTTGACATGCCTTACAATATACTTATCGTCAACCCAAACTGATTCATGTAGAGAATATCTAATTTGACGCAGGGAATATCACTGCCTCAAAAGAATTCACACTATATATTTAAGATCTAAAACACAGTGAACATATATATATATATATGTGTCATGGTTAATCAAAGAGACTTTTCCTCCTTGTATATATAAATTGATCTTTTTTTTCTTTTCTTTTTTTGAGAGAAAGGTAGCACGCTACCCGCTTCGTTTATTTCTAAACTTAGCTGGAAATGTGAATCAACTAGGATTCGAACTCGGGACCTCGGGTACCAACCACCAAGCCCTTTGCCACTTGCGCTAGGGACAGTCGGAAAGTAGCTATACTTAAACCAAAGTGCAACAATTCATACGGTAGCAAACTCGATCATCAATAATTACTATTCATTATATTTTCAATGAAATAGAAGAAAAAAGAACTAAAGCGATGTTTATATTAAGCCCACGAGCCAGTTAAATCACAAATCCTCTAATAAAAAACTAGAAACATCAATTTTAATTATCAAGAAAAATTGTTATGCAGTTACGTATAGCGCTCTTGTTAATTATATATAAACCTTTTTTTCGTTTATTTTTTTAGAAATGAACTTAACTAAAAATGTGAGCTCGGATACCAACCATCAAAGTTCTTTACCACTTGCACTAGGGACGATCACTTAGTTAATTATTATAATTAAACCCATGATGTAGTATATATGTAACGATCTTTCTATGTTGAGATTCCATGTATATCTTCTTTGATATTCATGCATGCGCTTAAAAAGTTTGTCAATGATATGAACATTGTTCACCTTTAACCTGTTTTGGTTTGATTCATGTATATATATTATGTACATGTTTCTTACTTTCTTTAGAGATACGTCTCTTGCTCCACACATTAAATATTGATGTCAAGGGCTAAATATCTTCCGGATTAAACTCAAAACATCCTTTATTAACTAGATCAAATGCTATGCTATGTTTTCTTAGGAAAAATTGTAATGTCTATTATATAATTAGCATTTCTATTCTAGGGGCTAGCAAAATGGAGCTTTTTTTTTAGATCCTAGTCTAGGAAGAAAAGGAAAGATCAAATCTTCTAAGGAGATCGATGATCTTCCTTTCTTTGATTCATAATTACTAATAGCAAGATTCACAGTTAATGTCCAGAGATTTAGTTCACAGTAATACAACCATGCATGCATGAGCATCTATGCACAGTATACTTATCGGCCCTATCTACATAACTAGTATTTTTCGCATTCAACATTGTAGAGTACCTAAAGCAGTTGGCTAATAACTTAATAGTTGGCACCCAAGGAAGTTCCAAGCTTAGCTGATTTATATTTCTAGCTGAGCTTATTTTAAAAAGAAAAAATAAAATAAACAAAACGAATAATTTGCTATCTTAATTTCTCAAAGAAGAAAATAAAGTGTAGAGTAATTAACATTTAAAGCAAGTCATTTTTGGCATGATTGTTTATGTAAGCTCAGAAGAAACAAATTTAAGTCAAGATACAAAAAGATGCTTAAAGGGTTTCATTTTACTGCTACTCTGCTACCCTAATGATTAGTACAGAATTGTGTCAGCAAAAGAATAACACAAAGTAAAAGAGCATGACAACTAGCAAAACTTTGTATCCCATGTTAGTCCCCTATCACCCTCTCTTTCTCTCCCTCCTCTGTAGCATTCTCCCCTCCTGAGGTCACTGTCACCTCTCTCTCTCTCTCTCTCTCTCTCTCTCTCTCTCTCTCTCTCTCTCTCTACTTTTCCTTTATCATTCTCATCATTCAATTCCATAAAGAGCTGTGTGCAAAGCTGAAGCATTAGAGGTTGCACCCTGGTAATTATAGAAGTAAGAAGGTGCAGTGCCCCAGCTCCCCACATTACTATTTGAGCTCTCATAGCTCCCTCCCATAACAATAGGTGTGGCATAAGGAATGTTTGAACATGCACTACTACTACTACCACCCCTATTATCATGTGCTTGGTGAGCCATTGCACCACCACCACTCCACATAACCCCACCACCATTGCTGTTGCCACCACCACCACCACCACCACCACCACCACCACCACTAGCTGAAAAATCCACATTAACCCCCGAACCGAACACTTCGAAGCCCGACGATGCGTTGTAGAGCTCTTGTTGGTGGTAGTGGTGGGCGAGGAGAGACCAGTAGTCTTGGCCACCTTGCCCTGGCGCCTCCGCGCTTCTCCCGGGCCTGAGTTCGGGTGCGGATGTCATCGAGGATGCGTCCGATGAGACCTTCGAGGCCTTGGAAGATAGGCTCCCGATCGGCAGGTCGCTGTTGAGTATGGCCTCCACATCGTAGCGGCTCATGTCGAAGTTGGTCACCGCATTGAGGCCCCGAAATTTGATCGCCGCTATGTCGTAGGCCTCTGCCGCTTCCTCCTGTGTGCCTATGAACACAAATTTAATCGTAAAGTTTCGATTAACTTAATTGTAAAGTTAATGAAAATGCTAAGCCATTGCTTGGTTACACTATCTTTTTTTCCCTTCATTTTATGTTTAAACTCAAATTATACCAGTCTCAATAGCTTGCAAGCTCATTTAACTTCTTTAATAAGGCACAGATATAGAAAAGTTTACTACTAAATTTTAATCTTCATTGGTACCAAGAAAACCAAAGTGATTTATAGATTGTAAACAATTTGCCACCCTTCGGCGCATTAAATAACATAAAATTTTAGAACAAAGACAATGCAAAGCATAACCAAGTCAACAAGCTAAAGTATTTTTTCGCTTGTCGAGTGGATCGATCGCTTACTGAAAGTGCCTAGATAGAGGTCCTTGTTGCCGGCTACTCGGCCGATCCTCGCCTGCCAACGACCATGTTGGTGGTGCCTGTAGAATCATATGTGTTCATAAAAATTTATGCATAAGAAAGAAACTACATTAAACATCAACTAATATTCGAAAACATATTGAAAGAGATGGATATATCAAATAAGTATCTAACCTTGTTACTCCTCTATATATGGAAGCTCCTCTAGAGAACCCACTACTCTTTCTGTATAGAAAAAAAAGAAAAAAAGATGAGGTCGCAAATAAACACACATGTCTAAAGATTACTATATACGGACGTGCTACATTTGCATGTTCATGCATGTGTGCATGCATGGGTTTGCAAATACCTTCGCAGAGAGGCCACAAACTCTTGGCGCGTCATGGTCTTCATCTCCTCCAACTCCTTTTCGTAGGTTGACACCTATATACGATACGAAATACGTATTAATACGCTTTTTTATATGTTGAGATTCTGATTTTACTCTCGAGAGGGAGCGTGGTGTGGTCACTTACAGGGATGTTGGTGGTCGCGTTTGGACCCCAGTATTTGAGCGCCGCGAGGTCGTACGCTCTCGCCGCCTTTTCCTCTTTGTCGTAGCCACCTAAAATATTTTCAAGTTCAAAAAATGTTTAAGAACTACTTTTATTTCATGTTCTTTTCTCTCTTTTTTTTTCTTTTTGCAAGAGATCAAATATTGAAATTTATATCAAATGCATAACATTGTGAATCATATGGTTTTTGTGTAACATTTTGCGAATAAAACTTTCTTTATAAACTCTAAATGCAAAAGCTTCAACATAAATTAAAGTTTTACTTTATATCATGCTCTCTTTTAATTAATAGCCTAATTCAAATTATAATCTTAAGATTTAAGGAGTGAGATGAAATTTTACCTAAGTAGACTGAGAGAGGTGCATGGTCAGCAGCCCAATCAGAACGCGCCACGTAGATGAAAACAGGAAAAAAAAGAAAAAGAAAGCGCACGTTAGTGAAAAGTAAAGGATTAGATCTAAAATGCGCAGGGACCGGCGCAGGTTAGTGCGGTCTTTATACGCTACCTTGGCGCCCTTTTCGGCTTTGACCCTCCCGGCGACAGCTATTGTCCCACAGGTGCGCCTCGTACCGGCCCGTCCACCTGTGCCTATTTACCAAAATACCCCCATCCAATCATCAAATTCCCAAAACATGCCCCTGAAACTTTTCTCTTCCCGTTATACCCCTCTTAATATTTTAGCCAAACGAAGCTACGTACGTACGTACGCGCACACACGTACGCGTGCTCACCTCGTAACCCCGCGGTATATGGAGGTGCGTTGACCGAACGTTGACTCCTCCGCCACCCTCCTCGGCTCCGCCGCCGCCGCCGCCGCCGCGGCGGCGGCCGCGGCGGAGCTCGGCGGCTCCGCCGCGGGGAACCCCCGCAGGAACCCCGCGGCGATGCTCCCGAGCTCGCCCTCGCCGCCGCAGCTCATCTCCTCCTCCGCCGCGAGCGGCGGCGCTCCGGCGCCGCCTCCGCCGCCGCCGAGGAAGTCGGCGAGCTTCGGCTCCTCGCCACCCCCTTCCTCTCCTCCCACTGCCCACACGAATAAAAAAGAAAAAAAGAGAGTTAGAGTTAGAGTAGAGTAAGAGAGAGAAAGAAGGTTTTACTATGGTGCTAAAGGAGGTGATGTGCAAGGGGAGGGGAGTAAAACCATGGAGATGAGGAGGATGATGGGGAGTGGAGAACGCTTCGAAGAGGCCATGATGGTGAGAGAGGGAGAAAGAGAGCCAGTTGTGAGCGGAGCCCTCCATTTAGAGCCTCTTAATTTACTCCGCACTAAGCTTACTGTTTCTCACAGCTGAGAGAGCAAACAAAGAGAGAAGAAGAAGAAGAAGAAGAACGAAGAAGAAGAGTTGAGGGTGAGGATGGTGTTATAGAAAGCGGAGAGTGGAAGGAGGAGGAGAAGAAGAAGAAGAAGAAGAAGAGAGAGAAAGAGAGCACGGGAGTCGAGGATTATTGTATACATAAACAAATAAAAGGGTATTAATATAAGAGAGAGAGAGAGAGAGAGAGAGAGAGGAATAGTTAATTAGTGAGTTTATTTAAGAATAAGATAAGAGGGAGAGAGAGAGAGGGGTGGGATTAGAAGGTGGGGTGGGGTGGGGTTTGGGGGGGACAACTGGAAGCTTTTCACGGGAGCGCCTGGTCGGTCCGCTTGACCAAAATTAGGGTTTGCAATCGTTCCCATGCGCCTGCGAATCACTTTTACTAATTATGTTCTTGCCACACACCAAGGACAAGGATTGTCGATAAAACTTCGGTGGCAAACTCCAACGACGTCTCATTGAAGAGTCCTTGATCTGATGCAAGTTTTTAGTTTTGCCTTCATTCAGTATTTCGTTGAATGTCTTTTAATACTAAAATTTATAAAAAAAATTTAAATTCTAGACAAGGCTTCTTTAGAAAACTTTTTTAGAATTGTGGACGTCATTAGATTCACTGAATTTGGTTAAGTTTTGTCAATGAATAAATAATATATAAATATATATAAATTCTCTAATATTAAAATCATACTTTTTCAATTCCGAAAGATGAGAGAAGAATTTAACAATTTGTCGACTTTATAATTTACCACAGGCATGTATATAGAATTGAGCTCCTATAATTTGAATGTGTAAAACAACCCTTCTACTCTAAAAACTTAAACTGTTAGAGAACGGTGTTTAAATATTTTTATATTCAACACTTTTTTTCATATCTGGACTTGAGACTTTTTACAAGGCTCATGACGTGGATTTGAATTAAACAGGAGGAAATTAATAATGCTAGGAGCCTGGTGTGACTCGAACTCAAGACTACCTCCTGCTCTGATACCATGTGAAATAACCGTTGTACTCTAAAAGCTTAGCCGGTAGATAACGGTGTTTTAAATATTTTTATATTTTAACACTCCCTCTCACACCTGGGCTCGAAACTTTTTCGCTAGGCCTATGACGTGAATTTGAATTAAATGGGAAGAAATTAATAACACTAAGAGTTTGGCGTGACTCAAATTCAGGACCTCCTACTCTGATATCATGTGAAACAACCGTTATACTCTAAAAGCTTAAGCTGTTAAAGAACGGTGTTTAAATTTTTTTATATTCAACATAATGAAGATTTGTAGGGTTAAAATAATGGTGGTCCCCGACCGTTGAGTGGGTGGTTGGCGGAATAGCATAATCTAAGAAGTGAAATTGATCAAAAGAATAGATCTAACGGTGAAAAACTTATAAGTACTAAATATTTGATGCTTTTAAAGCATCATAGCCGGACTTTGTATATATACGAGGGTGCATCTACTAATTATGGAGGCTACTTTGCAAATTCAATGGCATTTGATTATGAGATATGGGTGGAATTCGATAATTCTATCTCGATGATATTATTGATATGAGTAAATTAGATTATTACAACATTTTACCACCCTCTTACATTTTTTGGATGGCTAAATGTTCTTCTTTCCTTTCATGTATACTTTTATCTTCTGTATCATCCTAGTATTCTAATTTAAACTTAAACTTTGAGGACTACAATAATAAATTAAGTTTCGCGGTGTTTGGATGCAAGTAAAAGAGATCTGAAAAGAATATTTGGGCCGCAAACTAACCTACGATCACTTTTTGGTTATAATCATACAACTTTATCATCCAATGGTCCATATTTCTCTACTAGTCTTATTAATTTTTTTTTCATTACCAATTCGAAAAAAAAAAAACCCTAAAGGATAGGATTACAAATCTTGGATTAAGAGTTGTAACCCTACAATCCTCTTCAGGCTGTGGGCTAAATTTAGCATTTCTTTTTCTCAAATGGTTGGTTCTACATATGGAAAAAAAAAAAAAACTATTTTACGTATTCTGAAAAGAAAAAAAATATATTTAGCCTTAGCTTTAGTTATACTAAAACAATAATTATATTCAACACATTCTATCAATTGCGTTGATTTATTTTTTTAATTTTTTTAATTTTTTTGTAGAACCGCCTGTTAATTAAAAATGTTGTTCTCTAGCAGTTTAAAAGTTTGGATAATAACGATTGTTTTATTTAAGTTAACATGATATGATCAGACAAGAGATCATGAGATCGCGACTTGCCAGACTCTTAGTATTACTAATTTTCTCTCATTTAATTTAAATTCACGTTTTAGATTTATCAAAATATTTCGAGCCCAGATATAAAGAAAAATGTTGAATATTATACTAATTAAACAACATATATGCACCTACAAGTAAGTTAATTTAGGAGTTAATATGCAATCTCTTTGACTACTACATATATATCCGAAACCAGCGTATATATATAGTAGATGTACCGAGCACGGGAAGCACGAGAGAATAGGAGGGAACAAGTGTCGTTTGAATGGGGCCGCAGAGTTTCTTTTTTCCTCCATCCTCTCTGTCCCCCTTAATTTGTTCTCTCCTCTCAATCACTCCGTACGTACGAACTAATTAACTTTTTAGAGAATCCATTTCAATTAATTCAATGTGCGTTACCTCTTATAATCTCCAAGACAAAAGGTTCAACACAAAAGCTTAACCTGATAGGTAGAAAAAAATATTCCTCGCATTTAAAGCAGTTGTACAAGAATAAGACGGAATCAGTAGAGAAATTGGACTGTACGTACGTACATACGTAGAAGAAGTGCATGTGAAGCAAACTTTGATACCATGTTAAAATATATATTTAACTCCAAATTTTAAGCTGATGGATATAAGTTGTGATTGTTTTAATTTGTATTAATTAGTTGGGATCTAAAGATGGGAGCAAAAGGAGAGGATACATGCAAGTCGCGGTGGATCCCACGGTGGGTCGACAGCGTCTGATCAAGATCACATGGTGATAGCGATAGCTCTGTGTGCGTGCTTTGAAGCTGATGATCTACGAAGTGATCCTGTATATCACTACGCTCTAGTTAATTTGTTAGTGTGTGTGTGTATATATATATATAGAATTGAGCTCCTATGCTTTTAAAAGCACCAAGCACTTGAGTATATATATATATGTATACTCAGCTTCATGCATGCATTAATTACTACGTTGATTAATATTAACTCTCGGGTTATAGCAAAGAGCTTGGATATATATCCTTATCAATAATGGCGATATAATGGCTAAATTAACCCTTAGTTTCTAAATTATTGCTCGAGTTTTACTCTGATTATTTTTTGTTTTATTGCATTATAGCACTCAAATTAAACTTTAAAATGCTCTTCTAGCTATTTGCTTTCCAAAGTGATGAAAATCTAACAGGACATGTCAAGTCAATATAAGCTTATAATTAATATTTCTAACAACAACATTGTGGTATTATCGAAATCTATAAATTGGCTAATGAATAAGAAACTAATTCTGCAAATTAATAATAAGTTTTTTGACATTGTACGCATAAGTTTACGAATGATAACCTGATATGACATGTTAGATTTTTTAACTCTCAAAGCATTAATGGCAGGGATAAGTGCTTCTTTGATCTCGCTTCAACTTCTGTATAAAAAAAAAATTATTTAAATTTTTTAATATAGTAGTATTGTTCAAAACCACTAGGCAAATATCACTATATCAAACAACACAGTAACTTTATTACAAAGTTAAGATTAATGAAGGTCTATTCAGGGTCGACGGAGACATTATGAGTCTCACACTGACCATGACCATTCTCAACTCTTAAAAATTGTATATAAGTCTTTTATAGTAAAAATCAAAATGTTATAAATTTTAGTTTTTAGGGGGGCCAAATTGAAATTTCTTTTACAAATTTTGGAGAAATTCTACTTGTACACCATAAAAGGGAGTATAAATTTTATACCCCCCATTTTAGGGTTCACAAAAATTCAAATATTTTTTAGTTAAAAAAAATTTGATGTGACAAGTAGAAAATTAATAACTATTTGGATGGAGTGAGTGTACCATTGCTTCAAAATTTGTACTCCCAATCTTTCTCTAAACCCCCTAGCCCTTTCTCTCCATTGTCTCTAGTCCTACTCCTTGAGCACATCTTTGTTCCCGTCATCGGCAATAGGTGGCCTGCGAACCCGACAAATTTTTTTTTTCCTAACTATCTGAGTTTTAATTCCTGGCTTAGTCCATGGGTCTAATAATCATAATTTAAGCAAACTCAAGCATGGCTACTTATAGTTTGTTCAATAGCTAGCATGTGTATCTTATATACTACAAAAATTTAGGCCTTTTGCGACCCACAATATTTGTTGCTGCGGGATATGCATACAAAACTATACATTGGTGGCTGGTGGTGAGTCAAACAAAAAATTAAAAGTAGATAATCTTTGTGTGGAGGATCATTCCCCCACGTTGTTCCTACATGAGAAAAAGCTTAACAAAAAGGCCACTATCATACATCCCATGCTGATATTATAGATTATTCTTCAGGGAGTTGAATATCTATGTATTAGTAAGTAGATACAGGATATAGAGCTTTGCATGTGTTACACGCACATAGTAGAGTGCTTTTATGCGATTTGTTGTCACACTTTTTAGGTCAAGTCATTTCACATTCGGATAATTTGGTCTTTAAGTTCATACACCTCTCACGGTAAAATATCGTTCTCTGGCAGATTAAATTTTTAGAAAAGAACGATTACTTCATACAGTACCAGAGTAGAAAATCATAAGCATGAATTTCTCTAGTTTCCAAGCAAAAACTAGACGTTGAGTTAAAAAAAAAAAAATCTATGTGCAAATTACATGAATTAAAGCAAAAACTGGCTAGCTAGAAACAATCACTTGTCCGAGGCCTAATTTGTAATATATATGGTGGCTAAAAATATCATTTTTATACTTCGGGAGGTCTAAAAATTTTAAAAGAGCTACAAATTTTTTCTCATCTAATGCTATAAAATTACGATGGCATTTTCCGAAGTCGTTGCCACTATAATTTTATAATATAAAATAAGACAAAGATTGAAAGTACATTTAAATTTTGTGGACCATCCAAAATATAAAATTAAATAATGCTTTTAATCACCACATTATCAAACTAGGTGTAACTAGTAATTGTTACGCAGATTGTCGCCTTGTTGCCTTATTGGGTGTTGAGAAATGGGTCTGCAAAAGGGTTACGATCGAGGCTAAGGCCTACAAGCAAGTTTCATCACATATCCTATGTGGCGTGGCCTAACCTGCAATTATAACTGTTCCATAAGGTTCATCCATCCCGTCATGGTTTATAAAAAAATACTTTAGTTATATTTTTCTCTCAAAAGCACGTATTTGATTTGTTGCATATTACTGACGTAGTGTGACTGCTATACAAAAAATTTCTCCTCACCCACACGGCTTAGATCACGAAAAAAAAAAAAAAGAAGAGAAAAAGAGAGGCCCATTATCACTCCGCTCGTTGTGCATCCTCTATTTCCTAAGATATGGGCCTATGTAGGCCACAAACGTAATCTTGGATCCACTTTTTAATTGGGCTAGGCCAGGCTTGGCCCACTAGCCACCCAATGGCCTCTCTCGATGGTGTCCATAAAGTTTTTTGTTGTTTTTTGTAATTTCACCAAATATCTATAGTATCCAATCAAGTATCTTTACATTATGTAAAAGCTACAAACAAAATTTTAAATTATTATATTAATATATAATTATTATATTGGCTCTGATTAGACTGTTCTTTATTCACACAGCAGAGATTGATTCGTGCCGAATCACAATCGAGATCTGTGAATTAGTTATCTTCTTAATTTTTATGAATTCATTATATAATTAAATCGAATCATTTACGTGCTGCGTAAATTTGTGTAGATGCTGGAATGTTGGTGTCCATGCAATAGTTTGTCCTAAACTTTAGACACCCCCTCCAATTGTTCCATCCAAATTGCCCTCCCCTCCCTCTTTCCCTCTAAACCAATCACTCAAATATAGCATACACTACTACTTCACCTTCTTATATATATACTCTAACCCCCACCCTAATCCCTTAATCTCTCCTCATCCAACCTCAACCATGGCTTCAACCCTCCCCTCCATGCTCCTCCTCCTCCTCCTCCTCCTCGTCCCCGCCCTCGCCGGCGCGTTCAATATCACCACGATCCTAACGCAATTCCCCGACTTCTCGGCCCTCAACGGCCTCCTCTCGCAGACCGGCCTCGCCGCGGAGATCAACCGCCGGGAGACCCTCACGGTGCTCGCGGCCGACAACGCGGCGGTCTCCGCGGTCGCGGGCCGGCCGCTGGACCTCGTCAAGAAGCTCCTCAGCCTGCACGTCGTCCTCGACTACTACGACGACGAGAAGCTGCGCAAGATGACCGACCGCACCGCCGCCCTCCCCACCCTCTTCCAGGCCTCCGGCCTCGCGTCCGGCCGCGCCGGCTTCTTGAACGTCACCGACATGCCCAACGGCGACGTCGCCTTCGGCTCCGCCGTCCCCGGCTCCCCCCTCTCCTCCAAGTTTGTGAAGGTGCTCGTCACGCACCCTTACAACATTTCCGTGCTCCAGCTGAGCAGTGTCATACTCCCCCCGGGGGTTTCCGCCGGGACCAATAACACGCAAAGCGCGCCCGCGCCCGCGCCAACGCCGTCGGTGGCGCCGCCGACTCACGCTCCGAAGGCGGCCCCGGTGCCGTCGAGGCCGATGCCGAGGGCGCCTACGACGGCGCCGACCCCGGCGCCGGTGAGCGGTGGGCCGATACCGCCGCCGGTCGGGAGCCCCCCGATTCCGACGCCGCCGATCGCTTCGCCCCCCGCGCCGGTCGATTACCGCGTCTCTCCGGCGAATGCGCCCGGCCCGGTCGCAGGGGGCGATGCGGCGGCGGCGGCGACACGTGAGGTGGTCGGGAGAATTGGCATTGTGGTGGCCTTTGTTGCTGCGCTTGGTGGTGTTCTCTAATTGAGTTTGTTTATTAGTTAGTGTGTGTGTGTTTTTTTTTTGTTTTATAATTTAGGGGATTTAATTATGTGTTCCCGAGTTACAAATCTCCATTTGGGTTCACGTACGTACGTAGGTGGTGTTTAGAAGCTTATGTATAAGCATGCATGCAAACTTGATTGGTTGCATGGAGTTGAATATTTGTCTCTCGTGAAAAGAAATCAATAAGACTTAAGTTTTGCAGATTAATATTTATTGAAATTATTTATTAGACTTATTTCTACGTGTTAAGCATATTTATGTTCTGTTTTTAATCATTTTTTAATCATTTAGATAATATGGTATACTCATATGGATACATAACCTCGTTCAGAGAAAATTTTAATAATAATCTAAAAAAAGATAAAAAGTTTAATAAATTTTGTAACGATCGCATCAGGAATATTTGGAATAACATATATAAATATATATATGCTGTGAAAGTCAGAATCAAACTTAAAGCCTCTCATAACAAAAGGACTTAAAACAGGTCGGAATACCATGTTACTCAAAAGATCAACATAATAAAAATGGGCTAACTTTTGTAAAGCTGGGTGGACGATCTGGTGCGAAAAGAACAACGTTATTTTTCGCAACCTACCACCGAACGCCATCTCTGCGGCTCACCGTATCAGAGTACTGGCGACAGAGTGGGCCAACTTTTGTAAAGCTGGGTGAGGTTGGCGTCTGTTACACCTTACACCCGGCACTTTCGACGTTTGTTTCTATTTTTTTCCTGCTATCCTTTTATGTTCCTTTTTTCGGTAACTCTTTGTCTTCCTAAGGTCCTGGCTGTCTCACACTATGTAGCTAAGTTCATCTACTTAATAAATGAAGCAGGTAGCGTGCTACCTTTCTCTCAAAAAAAAAAAATTTGACCAAAGTTAGTCTTAGCATTTCTTACTTTTTTTAAATAAAAAAAATTGTATTTGGGGATACTTTTTGTAATTACCAAGTATTGGAGGGCTGAGCCCAGTGTAATCGGCCCAGCCCAAAGTTCAAGTCAATTCCGGGCTTGAGTTGGTTGGGCTAAACCATCTCAATGTAACGGTTAGATGTATGGAATCTACTTGGCATTCAGAATTAGATTAAATAAAATAAAATTTTATAGCCGCAGAGTATGCCATATAATGTGACACCCCTAAGATTTAAAATAATAATATATATAAAAAATATAATAGGACTAAACCTCTTAACCCAGCAATAATATTTTGGATGGCAGTTATGCCTAAAAGATTAAGAGGATTAAACGTATTAGGACTAAAGTAGGAGGAGGAGGAGAGAGAGAAGAGAAAGAAAAGAGAAAAAAGAATATAAATAATTTGATCATTTTACTAAAAATTCAGATCAAATCTTTAAAAACTAAAAATAAAGAAGATCCATTTTTATAAAAATGTAAAATCAATAAAATTTTTAATGCAAATTAATTAGCCTTTGGTCTACTATAATTATCAGTCTATTCCTGAATTTAATCAATGTTCTCGCGAATTGCAAGAACTGTTCAATAACAATACTTCAAATCATCATATTAATAAAATACTGTAAAAATATAGTATAGCTCCTGATTAAATTTATGTTGTTCTTACAACTGATGTAGACTTTTATATATATATATATATATATATATTGACGCTGCCATTGAAAACGAAGTAAACAATGCAAACCCCACCAATTTAATACCCATTTATTGAGGAATCCGAAATAGAAAAACTAATAAATTAGAAACTATTCCAAGTTTTCCAACAATTAATTTCAAATGCCAAGTTAATTTCAAATCATTGTTTTCAACATTTGATCGGAGAAGGAATGGCCAAAAATAAAAAAAAACTATTTTTATAGAGTATTATTGACTTAGATATCGTGGATAAAACGACATCTGAGTAAGTGCTAAGCATCCTCGATATTTTTAGATCATTAATCAAATATTTATTTAAACATGTGGATACTTTTAACTGGGTGTAAAAAAATGTGTACTCTTCTATTGTAATATGAAGCAAATTTCTTACGACTCCGTGCATAAGATCTTTTACGTACGAAGTTCATCCATATGCTAATTTTTAATATAATTAATTCACGTCATCTGATATAGACGGTGCAGATTAATTTCACTATAATCTATAGGTGCGCGCATTGGATTGTACCCAATTCGAACCCATTGTAGTAAAGGAATTGTGTCCACATGGAAGTAATTTAAGGGTGCTTCTTCATTGTTATTGGGACACTACATTTAATACAACTTAAACCTCAGGGTACATTATGTGAGATTATATCCCAACATAGATTTCCAAATCCTCTCTAAGATATGGTCATGGCTCGCTCTTTGGCTCTATTTAGATGCATAAATGGTTTATTTTACACATTTTTTTCATCATTTATTTAAAAAAAGTATAGCATTTGATAAATTAAAATTTTGATTAAATGTCTATACAGATGTACCATGTTGGTCTTTAAATTATTCACACTTCAATAAAAGTATAGAAAATAATAATATGTATGTTCAGGTGAAGAGGAGAGTTGGCTACAGGTTAGAGAAAGGTAAATTCTAAGTCAACTAAAATAATAAGCGTGTGTTGTTTGTGTGCTATGTTGTTAATTGGTAACATGATATTCCATTCAATGACGAAATTTTTATAGTAAAATAAAAACAAGTAACAAAATGAAAAAAAAAAACACAACCTATAAAAGCACAAAGTAGAAAATGCAAATGCGCGTTTATATTGTTTGAGATTCGTGTATTTCACGTGATGAACAGTAAATTCAACCACGACACACTACAAAAAATATTAACATTTAAAAACTTTTTTTTATATTTAACGATGTTTAAAAGCGTTACAATATAGTCTAGCGTCACATTTGAAAGCGTCGGTTAAAACGTAGGCAAATAAAGAGTCGCCACGAATATATCGACACTTATGCCAAGCTCGGTAAAATATATTCTCACGCTTTAAAGTGTCGGGATTTTTAAAACCCCGACGCTTTAAAGCGTTTAAAAAATTAAAAATAAGGGATAATTGCATATAACTCCCTACAAAGTTATCAAATAGCAAATATATATATTCCTACAAAATTTAAGTTATCAGATTTATCCCTCAAAAAGTTCTCTTATTTGCAAATATATTCGTCTGTTACCAAAATTTAGATAACTATGAGTTAAAAAAAACTAACAATAGCTCAGCAGTATAATAACTTTTTTACCTCTTATATATATAATTTGTATTCCAATGCTGAGTTTCGTCATCTTTCTCATCCTTTTCTTTTTATTCATGGCGATGACAAGACTCACGGCGGCGGCGACATCGAAGGCGAGATTTTCGGTCGCGGCAAAAATGAAGTACGCCGCTTGTGCCATGGCGAAGGTGAGGAGAGAGAAAAAAAGAAAGAAAGCTTTTTGCATGGACAAATTTATAAGAGCAAAATAGTCATTTTACGCACCCACCGTTAAAAAAAACTAACGGTGACAAACCAGATGTGCAAATATAAATGATACTGAACTTTTGAAGGAATAAATCTGATAACTTGTACTTTCTAAAGATATATCTGTAATTTGATATATTTATGGAAAGCTGTATGAAATTAACCCTAAAAATAATAGTAAAATTTATCATTTAATAAATTGGTCTGATACAATAGAGGGTTTCATATAACGATATATTTTGAAGCGTCGGTATTTGCTATATTGTAAGAACGTTTTTGCCAAACGTCCTCTAAAAAACATTCTTATATTAAAAATTTCCTTTAATGATGTGGTGGACCGGGTCCACGGCAAAAATGGTTCCTATATATATTTGGGCACTGTTATTCTGTGGGCAATGCATACCATGGACGGTGACCGCTACTTTCGCTGGAAACGTCGGCTTTAAAAACTGGGTAGTTGTTGGTTGAGAGAAATGTTGGAAACGTACAACTATTTCCATGAAATGACAATTTAGCCCCTAAATTTTTTATTAAAAAAGCTACGGAAAACTTTAATTCGCTCCCTTTGTAGCTTATAGCATTTACACGTTGCACCTTACGACTTATTAAAATGTTATATTTTACTAATTATAAGTTTATTATATTTTTATGTTGCTATAAGAATTTATTATTACGCAGAATTAAAGCTCACCCTTAATAAATCTAGCAATTGGGTCCTCCAAAAATTACTAATTTGCTTTAGTGCGTCCCTAAATGGAAATAACAGGGTAGTAGTGTTTAATTCCAGTGAATTTTTTCCTCCATGCTTTGCAAGAATTAGAGAACGGTCCATGTCTTGCATTGACGACAAGCTTTTTCATTAATATAAAGATACAAAATGCGAAAATTTTTATAAAAATTTTCGCACAATTTAACACACGGCACTTCACAATATAAAAATTTTCGCACAATTTAACACACGGCACTTCACAATAACGTCGTTTTATATATTTCACTCCACACTTTCATAATATACAGGAGAGGAGCTGTAGTATTATTTATTTTGCTTGCACGTAATGAAAAAAGTTATTGGGATTAATTGCACCAATGGTCCCTAGCCTTTGCTCTTTAATTCTTAGCATTTTATTTTAATTAAATGTTTATCGTTAAAAATGCTCTTTAATTTTAGTAAATATTTAACATAGTAGATATTGCAGTTTTCATAAAAACTAATAATATTTTTAAGGGCAAAAATTAATTAAAATAAATAATAAAAGTTAGAGACATAATTAAAGCAAAAATGTTCAAAGACCAAAATAGAAAAAAACAAAGTATAGATTCAAAACAATAAATATAAAAATAGTTAAGTATAATAAATAAAACCACACAGCGGTCAAGGGCAAATGTCTGACAAATTGAAAACTACTACGAAGAATCCAGATTCAACACAAAATAACTTCTAAGTAGTTTTTTTTTGGGGGTACAATTTGTAATAATCTTTTCTCTAGAGTAATGCTTAAAATCTTTGTACTGTAGAAAAAAGTCTAATTTTGTAAGTGTTGATTTTGGAGACCTATAACTATAAGCTACTTTATTGCGGCGTTTACAATCAAAAGATTCATTTGGCATCTACTTGTTACGTAGCAGATCCGTGCCGTAGCCACACAAGTACAAATTTGAGAGAAAATTTAGGGTTAGTATTAGGAAGAACGGGAAAATTTAAAGATACCCTCAAAACTCAAACACTATCTCTTTACAGAAAATTTTGACAACGCGGTCATTTGAAAAGTAGCCTCTTCTCCTCGTCAAAAATCTCTTAATACCTACTTAGCCATGATTCTGACGTTGAGAAAATTTTTTGTGTGATAAATATATGTACAAAATATCAAATCAGAAGTAGAAAATCTACTACATAAAAAGATAGTTGGAGAGTTCTCATAGTTACACGTGTCCCGTAACTCTCCACTTCAACTAAGAGATAATATTGCATGCGAACAGTCTACTAATAAATTGCATACACCGAGCATATTTTAAATCAATTTCACTGCGATCTAAATCTCATTAAATGTCTATGTATAAAAAAAATATAAAATTTAAATTTCTATCATAGAATGTTAGAAATATGGTGTATAGTATTTACTTATACCCCTGGTGCACAAAATAATTTCTCTCCCACAATCCCATCTTATTTATCTTAGCTATGAGAAATTATTGCATTCAATACACCAAATGTATAATTTGAATATTAATATTGTTAAATTAAAATCTAATGTATAAAAAATTACAGAGTTTATATTTTTATAATAAAAAAAATTTGGTCTACAAGATTTATTAATACACCCGATGCATGAAATATTTTCTTCCTATTTTAAAATTATTTATTGATCTATTTAAATTACTTTAATATATTTCTCTATCTTTTTCACATAAGTCTTTATAAAATAATTTAATTTACTAATAAGTTGTTATATAAATTTACGTTGAACATATACTAATTTTAATTATTTTATTTGAATAGATTTAATTATTAAATTTTTTATATAATTTTACTTAATTGATAATTAGACTAATAAAATTACTTAAAAATATAAAAATATAAACTAAAATTTATTATTAAAATATTTTTATATCTGCGGCATTGCGCGGGTCTTTCGTAGTTATTAAATATTAGGTTTCTATTTTATATATGATAAATTTTTTAATTAATTGTTAAAATAATTAACTTCAAAAGAAGACTTTTTTTTTTCTTGTTCACAATTTCTTGTGGATGATGTCAACTTGCTTTGATTGTCGTTTCCCCTCTTCCTAGAAATGGAGGAATGATCCTTTCCTATAAGCTATCAACAAAATGAATGGTCAAAATGAAATAAATTTCAAAAACAAAGAATCGAATTTTGAGATTCAAAATTATAGTTTTTAATCTTGATTTAAATATTGAATATAACGTTCTATTAAAAATTCACTCAATTTGAATATCTTAGCACCATTAAACTAACGAACACTTCACATCGGCCATTAAATTATTACATTGTCAATTATTCGATTAGTACGTAATTTATTTTTTTTTTTTTTGAGAAAAGATACGTAATTTATTATTAAAATATTTTAAAATTTGATTGATAGATTGTTCTAATGCTCTTGATCATTTTAACGATCTCTATCAACGATTTGTAATATACTCACAAAAGGTTTATGCTATATATCTATGGTATATTAGTATTTTTCTATATTTATAAGATATGTGAATATTTTATTTGGGAGGTCATAGATTCAAGTAAGGGACCCTGAATAATAAAATTATAAAAAAAAGGCATAATACCTGATTCTCAGGAAGTAAAAAAACAAAGTAGTTACTTTTCGTTTAAACAACGAGACTAGATGGGATCTCAAATTTTCCACTACAAATAAAAATCTGAACTTAAAAAAAAAAAAAAAAAAAGACTGTAGGTTTCACCCCCAAAACCCTCCATATTATAATTATATATTTTTCTTGCTTAGTAGTTAAAACATCAGCTGAGGGGCTATTTAATTACATGTAACTGCATATATACCAAACCTATTATTACAGTTGAAACTGTATGACAACGTCCACCTCCAGCAATTAAAACAATATCTTACCAAATGCAGCAGTCGGATAAGATAACTTTAAACAAAAAATAAGCTTATTTTTCTATTCACTTTTAAATTTTTTTTTTCAACTTTACATAAAATTATAAATTTTAAAAGTATATTTTTCAACTGCATATAGCTAAATAAATTATTTATAATACAAATCAGACAAATGTATATGATTATACTTTATATATTTTTAATTATATTTGTCTTTAATTATACTGTTTTTTTAATTTTTAATCTGAGCTCTAACTGCTGTAAATAGTGGTGATACTTGGGGACACCCTACTATCGAGGTGCAGGTGATTTTTTTGGTTTTAGTAAAACTTAGTCACAAAAGTCAAATAATCAAGGGTAGCATTAGTTATAAGTAAGTAATTAATCCGATTAGTAGATGTGACTGAGAGTGACTCGAGATGGGGGCATTTTGGTAAATTCACTTACTACCGTGCTTTAATAACCCCGCAACACTGGAAGCTCCGGTCGCGGAGTAGGTGGTTTGACCTCGTCGTCTCCTCCTCCTCCTCCTCCCCATAACCCCCCTCCTCCTCTCTCTCTCACCCCCCACCAAACCCTAAGAGAGAGAGAGAGAGAGAGAGAGAGAGAGAGATCTCGAAGCTTCGTCGTCTCCAACTTCGCGGCGATTGTGAGGAGGGGACTATGCAATCCGGATCCATGAAGCCCTCCCCGCTCGATCTCCTCTCGGCGATCCTCACGGGGAAGCCCCGCGGCGGAGGCGGCGGCGGCGATGGGGTGGGGGACGCGTCGGCGGCGGCGATCGTGGAGGATCGGGAGCTCCTGCTCGCAATCCTCGCCACCTCCGTCGCCGTGCTCGTCGGCTGCGCCGTGCTCTTCCTGTGGCGGCGCTCCGCCGCGAAGAGGCCGAGCAAGGCGGCGGAGCCGCCGCGGCCGCCGCCGCTGAGGACGGAACCGGAGCCGGAGCCGGAGGCGGATGATGGGAGGAAGAAGGTCACCGTCTTCTTCGGCACTCAGACGGGCACCGCCGAGGGGTTCGCTAAGGTTAGGGCCTCGATCTCGGCTTTTTAATCCTTCGAATCTCTTTACTTTTTTCATATATTTATGCTATATACTCTTATGTTCTAATTAGGCGCTTGCTGAGGAGGCTAAAGCGAGATATGATAAAGCCACTTTTAAAGTAGTGGATCTGGTATATTTTATATGTTTTTTTCTCCAACTTATGGACGTGATTCGATGATACAATTATTATAATCATGTGACTTTTTAACGAGTAATTTCGATAATAGGATGATTACGCTGCCGACGACGATGAGTATGAAGAGAAGTTGAAGAAAGAGAGCTTTGTCCTATTCTTCCTTGCTACGTAAATTTCGGTCCTTTACCTCTATTTACTTCTCAAAAAGAAAAAGTCCGAATTAAAAAACTAATCTTTTGTGTATTTACAGGTATGGGGATGGTGAACCGACCGATAATGCTGCGAGGTTTTATAAATGGTTTACGGAGGTCGGAAAAGTGTTTAACAATTTTCTGCAATTGCCTTTTTAGTGCTATCTTGTTGGTAAGGAGGAGGTTTGATTATCCTTTACATTTAAATTACAGGGAAAAGAGAGGGGAGAGTGGTTAAAGAATCTTCAGTTTGCAGTGTTTGGTCTCGGCAATAAGCAATATGAGCATTTCAATAAGGTTGGTTTATATGCGATGTGAATTTCTATAACTTCGGCTTGTAATCACGTGCACGAGCAATTTGTTAATGTAATTTATGCCATGAATGAAGGTTGCTAAGGTGATCGATGAGCTCCTCGCTGAACAGGGTACTTTCTAAAGACCAGTTACCCATTTTCCTCTGCTCCTTGCTGTTTCCCTTGTCAAAAGTTTTAACTTTTCTTAAAGTTATTTGCTGCTTACATATTTGGTTATATTGACGTAATTTATTCATTTGAAACGTGTCAACCGTCGTTTTACAGGGTTACTTTAGCTAGTGGCACTACAGATGTAAATAAAGTAATGATTACTTTTAACTATGTGACGTACACAGAATAATCTAGCAAGGTTACTTGGAAGTATGGAATGTCAGTTTTACTTTTGATTTTTCTGATGAAAAAACATGATAAAATTTTATGTAATATTTGAAGTTTTCCGGCGATTTCAATTTACTGTTGTAGTATTTAGATAAATGTGCCAGGCAATATATCTTGCGGGACATGTTTGATAGAGCATGCCACATAACTGCTACTAGAGCATTGGTGGTTGGGTCATGCAAAAATTTCTCAAGATTTTTATGTGTTCAATGTTTTGTGAAGCTTTTGTTGTTATATGCCCCTTCAATCATGAGTATATAAATCTTTTCAGTTTGCATAGGTTTATGGTTAACGGTAATTCGGTTCTTAAGGTTTGAATTATGTGGAAAAGCTGTCTGTTACAAATGAATTTAAGCTTCGGTCATTTTATACGCATAAATGCAATTTTTAGTTAAATTTGAATTACACTTGCCTTAAGTTAACTACCCTTTTGTTTCCTTGAAGAAGGCAAACCACCCTAAATTGTGCTTCTTTTTTCTTGAAAGATGTAGAAATTTTTAAGTAATTAAGCAGAAAGATTTCCGTTATCGAATACTTTGTACTTCTAACCATGCCATACTCCTTTTTAGGCAATAAGCCTTTTTTATTAGTTGTATTTAATTGAATTTTGCTGGTCTTGAGCAGCACTGTGCAATCTGTCAATTGTGAGATAAGTTCTCGATTCTACTTAATTGTTTTATAGGCGGGAAACGCATTGTTCTTGTTGGTCTTGGAGATGATGATCAATGCATTGAGGATGACTTTACTGCATGGTATGAAATAGTTTTATGTGATCTGCAACATAAGCGATGGTATAAAGAATTGTGTGTGCTACGATGGCTTTTGATGTGCAGGAGAGAGCTTCTGTGGCCAGAGCTAGATCAGTTACTACGGAATGAAGATGATGTTGCTGGCGCTTCTACTCCTTATACTGCTGCCATTCCTGAGTATAGGGTTGTATTTATAAACACTGAAGATTCTGCTCATGTGGAGAAGAGTTGGAATTTTGCAAACGGCCATGCTGTCTATGACATCCAACACCCCTGCAGGTATCGAGGATGGGTTTTATTGTCAAATCAGCATTCTGTTGTCAAATCAGCATTCTGGCTTGTATTTGCTATTAGTGGACTATAACTAACACCAAAATTTTGCTTATTTCAGGGCTAACGTGGCTGTGCGACGCGAGCTTCATACCCTGGCTTCTGACCGGTCTTGCATTCATTTGGAGTTTGACATATCTGGCATTGGTCTGACGTAAGTTTGCTATTTCTTAATCCAGCATTCGCTACAATTGTAGCTATATTTGACCTCTTTTTAAACTAGTCTGTTGGATGTCACTTGTATCATCTATTTTTGCTCGTTTTATACTAATGTTTTTTCCCCTCACTCGTCAGTTTGTTCTGCATTATAGCAAACTCATGATGTGAGGGAAGGTGAAAGCAAATTTGATGTTCGAACTTCAAGAAATTCTGAATTACACATGCTAATTATTTCATTAGTGAAATATGGAGATTTTATGTGTATCCCTGTATCCTCTAGCTCTTATGGCAGTGGCTCCTTTTTTTTTTGTTGGGGTGATCTTCTCATAGTCTATCTATTATTCATGAACTCCACTGCTTCATGTCCATATATCATTTCTGTGGCAATCTTTTGTGGTTGTAGGATTGTTAGTCACCTTTTTACCTCTTTTTCCGTCAGATACGAAACTGGAGACCATGTTGGAGTGTATACTGAAAACTGCCTTGAGACTGTAGAGGAGGCAGAAAGGCTGTTAGGTTATTCACCAGACACATACTTCTCTATTCACGCCGACAAAGAGGATGGCACTCCCCTTAGCGGCGGTTCTTTGGCCCCTCCTTTCCCATCTCCTTGCACCTTAAGAACTGCACTTACCCGATATGCTGATCTTTTGAATTCACCTAAAAAGGTGTGTATGTTGGTCCCCCATTCGCTTTATCACACAATCTGTTACCTTTTTCTTTCATTTTTTTTGCTGACTACAGTAACATTCTCTGTCAGAGTGCTTTAGTTGCATTGGCTGCACATGCATCTGATCCCAATGAAGCTGAGCGTTTAAGATTTTTGGCTTCTGCTGGAAAGGTTGCCTCCTTGTCCTTTTTATACTTTTGGTAGTTCTTACTATTTTTTGGTTGAATAATCGGATTGACACTTTGAATTTATAATGAAGGATGAATATTCTCAATGGGTAGTCGCAAGTCAGAGGAGCCTCCTGGAGGTTATGGCTGAATTCCCTTCATGCAAGCCTCCGCTGGGAGTTTTCTTTGCAGCTGTTGCTCCTCGCTTGCAGCCTAGATACTACTCAATATCTTCTTCCCCAAAGTATTAATCAGCTACTTATGAATTTACTCCATTTGAATTGGTTCATCCTTTGTGTAATTAAGGACCATTTCTTTCCCTTTTCTTCTCCTTAGAATGGCACCAACTAGAATTCATGTGACTTGTGCGTTAGTATATGGGCCAACACCAACAGGAAGGATACACAAGGGAGTCTGCTCTACTTGGATGAAGGTATTCCTTTTTGCCCAAGATAGCCTTCAATTTTCTTTTGGCATATTCTACTTGTAATATTAGTAGTATGAAGTAAACCATCAACCTTTTAGAGACTAACAATGTTGTAGGGTTACCCTGAAATGTTTTACCACCTGGAAGATGATGTTTCAAATGGCTCAGCTTTATTTAATTCATGAAATTGCATTTCTAGCACTCTTTCGATCATGGTAAGTAACACCTGCATGTGCTTTGCCATTTTAATCTGTTTTAAGTTTTAACCCCAATCATTTCACCATCGTGAGTTGTTATTGTGCTTCATGTTTTGACTATTTTGGGGTGCTCATGGGATATGTAATGGGTTAATCAGCTTGTTTCTAGCATTTGAAGTTAAGGGACTATCAAGTTCTACAGTAGTCACTTTATGTAATTATTTATTGAAAAGCTAGGCAATTGAAACTGGACAATGAATAACATGTGTGAATACTGCAAGTAATAGTTCTAGGTCTAATGTTAAAGACTATGAACTATTCAGGCAATAGCAATTAGGAAATAGCCCTAAACCCTAAACGCTAAACCCTAAACCCTAAACCCTAAAAGTTAAAAGAAAAACATCCCAAGTTCTTTTAACCTTGTAGATGAGGAAATGCAAAGAGAAAAAATGTCTCTCTTGTTTGTCAGTTAATATGGCTGTTGTATGATTATTGGTAGTGATTGCTATTGCCTTTCCTTGTTTCTGATGTCTTGGTCAACTATTATAACACATTTATCTGCTACCAAATTTCGCAGCATTCCCTTCCGTTGGAAGAGAGCCAGGAATGTAGCTGGGCTCCTATTTATGTGAGACAGTCAAATTTCAAACTGCCTTCTGATCCCTCAGTTCCGATCATAATGATTGGTCCAGGGACAGGTCTAGCACCTTTCCGAGGCTTCTTGCAGGTTCATTGTGCATTGATGCATTATGTCTGAATGTACGTTTTTTACTTAGTGGTTTATATAAACTTGTTTATTTCATTCGGCATTCTCAGGAAAGGCTGGCACTAAAGCAGTCTGGAGCTGAACTTGGACGGGCCATTCTCTTCTTCGGATGCAGAAACCGCAAGATTGTATGGATAATATATCTGATATAGCTTTTTGTGGGAAACAAATATTTAAATTTCTATATTCATTTTGTGGACCTTTCCTGTATTTTACCTGACGGCATTGCATGTTGTGCAGGACTACATTTACGAGGACGAGCTGAAAAGTTTTGTTGAAGAAGGGGCAATGTCTGAGCTGATTGTTGCCTTCTCTCGCGAGGGTCCAACCAAGGAATATGTGCAACATAAAATGTCAGAGAAGGTAGGTGAAGATCCCTCTAATCCATTGTATTTTCTGTTCTTTTCTTCTAATCCTTATAATTTTATCTTTGCTCTAAACATCTTTCTTTAAACATCCTTCTTTTCGGCAGGCCTCTGACATCTGGAACATCATTTCTCAAGGTGGTTATATCTATGTGTGTGGTGATGCCAAAGGCATGGCTAGAGATGTACACAGAGTTCTCCACACCATTGTTCAAGAGCAGGTATGGCCCAAATTGCTATAATTGCTCGAAATGTTAGAGGTTGCTTGATTTAGGCCTTGTTTGGGGTTTGGCCTAGTCGTGGAGAGTAGTGCTGTATGAAATAGTGTGCGCTGCTGTTGTCGGATCGTTGGCGCTAACCATTAATCCCAAAAGCTCGAGCTGTTAGAAATACGCAACCAATTCACTTAAAGCGTACAGATACAGCGCCCACGGGTCTCGATTGTGACTCGGCCTCACCAGCCTCACGCCACTTCGAACATGACTCGGCCCACCCAGCCTCACGCCATTTCGAACATGACTCGACCCAACATGACCTCCCGCCACAGGGCAGGATGTTGGCCCATTTAAGCCAACAATCCCCCCTCCAGCACCTGCACACATTCGCAGCATGCGGGAATCGAACCCATGACCACTGGCTTTGATATCACTTGTCGGATCGTTGGCGCTAACCATTAATCCCAAAAGCTCGAGCTGTTAGAAATACGCAACCAATTCACTTAGAGCGCCCACGGGTCTCGATTGTGACTCGGCCCCACCAGCCTCACGCCACTTTGAACATGACTCGGCCCACCCAGCCTCACGCCATTTCGAACATGACTCGGCCCAACATGGCCTCCCGCCACAGGGCAGGATGCTGGCCCATTTAAGCCAACATCTTTTAAAAAAAAAGAAGAAAAAAACTGTAGGGCGTTTGGTTAATTTTATTATAAAAATACTGTCTGTTGTAGAAAGGTGTTTGGTAAAAACTCTGTTAAATTTTAGCAAACTAATATTAAAAGTGTATTAAAGAAAATAAATTTAACTAATGTTCCTGTTAATTTTTTAAATAACACCCCTTATTTTTTCATGTTTTAAAATTTTTTCAAAAAATGGGTCAATTAAATTAACAGGTTTATAAAAATTATATAAAATTTATTTATTTGTAAATATTTTTTAGAAAATAAAATTAAGACAATTAATGGCTAACATTTGATAAAATTATAATATTTAATAACTTTTTATTTAACTAACTATAATAATTTAAATTCAAAAATTAGAAATTTGAGAGGTTAATTGAACAAAACAGCTAAAAATTTTAAGTAGAATTAATGTGAGAGAGAGAGAGAGAGAGAGGCGGAGCGGGTGTGAGTCGGAGCCGCAATTTATGG
The DNA here is from genome assembly GCA_016920855.1 of Puya raimondii. Lineage (NCBI taxonomy): Eukaryota > Viridiplantae > Streptophyta > Magnoliopsida > Poales > Bromeliaceae > Puya > Puya raimondii. The sequence goes on from JABWPP010000050.1 coordinate 217,430,937, forward strand.
TACTTTTTGGGTTGCCAAGCAGGTTACTTTGGGTTTAAGTACATTTTGGCCCGGCAAAAGCGAGCCAAACAGGTACTTAGATGTCTTTTATGCATTGTATTAATCGTCCGGTCTATAATTCAGAAGTAAACTAAAATAAGTGGTTCATTTTACACTCTAGTTCTTGAACTTTTGAATATATTGCATTTTAGTTCCTGTTTGAAGTAAACTGAAGTGGGTCATTTTACTCATGAAGGGTATAATAGTTGTGTTATAAGAGAAATTACGTTTTCCTTTTGTTCGATATCTAGGACTAAAGGATAACAGTTTTTAGGTCAAAAGTGCGTGGACAAAGTTGTAATTATGGGATAGTGCAAGGACTACCCATACATTACAAACCCCCTCCTCGCACAAAAAGAAAAGAAAAGAAAGAAATAAGAACTATAATGGTGGAATGATACACTCGATGTATATATTTGCAATTCGTCTATATATTCTAAGTTGTTTTCCTTGAAATTTTCTGTTACAGGGACATCTGGATAGCTCGAAGACCGAGAGTACGGTGAAGAGTTTGCAGATGGAAGGGAGATATCTGAGGGATGTGTGGTGAAATCCTTCCTTTTCCGAGGGGGTTTTCCGACCTAAATTACGTGCCGACAAAGAGTTCGCCAGCACCACTCCTTGATAACACTTTTCCAAGCATATAGGAATTCCGGAACCTTCTATCATGGGTTTCGGCGTGGGGTGCATTAGAAAAGATTGGGCCCCTTCTTTCTCTTCAGGGTTTGCGAGGACTCCGTTATCGCCTATCGTTTGAATGATGATTCTTTCGACTCCCAACTGAGGAGTTTCTGTGTAACATAATAGTATATGTCCTTGATATTTATTATGGTGATTCGGCTGTCGGAAACAGTAGGCAAAATAACTAGGTGATACATTGGGCGAGTCAAACTAAACGCTTATATGTTAGAAGCTGTAGTAGTATATGTACAAATGGACTGGCTATAAGCTTGTTTGAGCATTGTGAGAAATGAGTGGTGGAATCGCACTTAGCTATCGATAATCTTGTTTCAGTAGAAAGCCTACTCTGCTTTTCCAACTGCTGTGTGAAGAAGCTGCAATTCCTGCTACGTTGGGAACTTGGGTTGAAGGCTGAGCCTAACCTGCTGTCAGTGGAAGGTGAATTCACGCTGAATGTGAAGAATGCATTGCAGTGCACTCTACAAACGCAACAGCTTCGATACTATTGAATATTAAGAAAAATTTGAAAAGTGTTTCATAATGTTGAAATGTTACAAAATGACTATAAGAAAATTAGGAACCTGTACAAGAGAATTCCTCGATGATAAAGAAAGGATTTGTTCAAAGTTGATCAAAGATTGGTGACCCTCCTAAATTCAGGATACATAAACACCTGGGAGGTACGTTCAACTTTCGATTTCTATCTCCTCCTGTTCGAATGAGTTACAGAAACAACCAAAAAACATAATACAGCACAATAAATTTTCCTACTTCTCTAAATTGAAAACAAAGTATATTTTCTATCAGAGAAAACTGCAAGCTAAGAAGAACCACACTTATTCCATTAAAAAAAAATTGCCTCGAAAAGAATTTAAATTAGGATTTCTCCTCAATTAGAGGAAGCCAGGTTCCCAAAGCAGACGGGTCCTCAATTCTAATCTTCGAAAGGCGGCAAGCCCCAGTCACTTGGTCTGAAATCCAGAAGGGAACTGAGCACTTGGTCAGCTTCTTTATGATGAGAAGCATCCAACCTTGGATCTGGTACCATTACCGCGGACCTGGAGAATTATTGAAATGATCAGATACATATGAAACTATTTCAGAATGCAGGCATTAACGACATTCTGCAAGAGTTGGTATTCGGAGTTTTCATTTTTAAGAAATCATTTATTCATTTGTATACACATGTAATATTTACGTAGAGAATACGAAACGGTCCGACTAGGTGAACAACATCACAAGCTTTTCTTTGGAATACCAAGCACAAAAAGCATAGCAAACTGAGTAATGGCCTTCATCAGGTGTTTTCAACATTTCATAGATGATTATCTCAGAGGGATTCAGAAAATTTTGGGGCAATTAAAGTGGAAGTACAAAGAGCGCAGCTCATGAACAGAAATTTTGCTGAAATCCCTTCAGTTGGATAATTTGCACAAACTATCATTTTCCTATCTTCCAAACAACTAATTTGAGATACATCATAAATAAGACAGATGAGAAATGATTCTACTTGAGCTACTTCAAAAGTAGGTGGGGGAAAAAGCATCAGAACCCTCCCACACCCCACTGATTCGCCACCCAAAGTTCAACAATTTGTCATTTACTACCTGAACATTATATTGCAAATTAACCATCCAGACACAAAATTCCGTCAATTCATCTAGCTGCCGTCAATACATGAGTGCAACAAGAGAGAGAAATACACCAGACCACTCTTCAACTTTTAAAGTTCATTGGCGATTTTGCTATCCAGCTAAAGTTCAGGGAGGGTCTGGAATATTTTTATTCCAGTTGCGTGATAGTCACATGCTAGTGACAGTTAGAGAACTTGTCCAAGTTAGGTGGTTGATTAAAATAAATAGATAGATTGTTCATGTAATAAATTTCACAGTTTAAACTTAGGTAGTGATTTTCAATTGAGGGGAAAATTCAAGGAGGTTTGAAACTTTTTTTTTTCCTTGTAAAAGAAAGGTCACAAAAAGCTACTCACATTCCCGCTTTTTTAGCTGCTGCCACTCCTGATGGTGCATCCTCAAAGACTAAGACCTTACTTGGATCTACATTATCCTGAAAACAAGCAGTTAAAGCAAGAAAAAACAAAATGAACCATTGCAAAAGATTCGGTGGAGCAAACAAGAATCTCTGGTACTAAAAATGAAATAAACGATGATACCTCGAATCTCCTTAAAGCGGCAAGAAATATATCAGGAGACGGCTTGCCTTCCTTTACTTCTGGATCATCTCCCATGACGACGTGATGCATCATTGCAAAGAGTTTACCGTGATTTTGTGTTTTAAGCTCAAAATGCCGTTTGTAGGATCTAAAAGAGAAAAACAGTGAGTATAATGGATGATCGCAACAATTGATTTTGATACAGTCAAACAAGATGAGCTAAAAGGAATTGGTCCCTTTTGGAGATAACATGCAAGCTTTGAGAAGAGAACTAAAATACCCAAAGCACGACTATAAGTAATAGAAGGGGTCAATGAATAATTACCCGGTAGCAACACACATCGGTATCCCATTTTTATGAAGATGAGTTACCAATCGTTCCACTCCTGTAGGAACAAGAACTCAATTGTAGATTCGTCACCCAGAGTCCAAAAGTATCAAATAATTATATTCTAAATTGGACGAAAATGTGGAGATATGATGTGAAATATGATGTGGTTATCTCCATCATTACTCGTTCTACGTATCCAAAAAAAGGCACAGAAACATGTAATTGCCCTAAAGAAAATACAATAACATATCACATTCATAACAAAACAACAATCGATTTCCTTCCATTTGTGGGTCTAATCCCCTGAAAAACCATCTCTCTCTCTCTCTCTCTCTCTCTCTCTCTCTCTCTCTCTCTTCCCCCCCTTCTCCCCAAACACACGCACGCACTTTCTCTCCTCCTCCCCCCCAAACCCTAAACGCACGCACGTCACGCACACGTCCACACGCACGCACGCATCATAACTCCATTCCTCAATCGTCCAACACACACACACACACGCACACATAACTGCATTCTCCAATCATCCACATTGCATCATAATTGAAGTAACTGTTAATATATAATACTAAACCACCATTGTACTTTAAGCATTTGGAGAAAAACTACTGCTTTACGTCCTTTAACATAGTATCAGAGTGGCAGATCTTGCGTTCGAATTCGAATTCCATCAGACTCCTAGTATCTGTTAATTCTCTCATTTAATTCTAAGAAAAAACTACTGCTTTACGTCCTTTAACATAGTATCCGAGTGGCAGATCTTGCGTTCGAATTCGAATTCCATCAGACTCCTGGTATCCGTTAATTCTCTCATTTAATTCTAAAAACACCATTCTCCAGTACCTTAATCTTTTGTAGAAAAAAAAAATGGTTGTTTCGCAGAAGGAGCGAAATACAGAGACAGAGAAAGCAATGGATCTGGAATGGGAGACTCACCGGGCAAGAGGGAGCAGGTGGGGAAGAGCTCCTGGAGCATCCCCTCCCTCTCCTGCAAAAACTCCTCCGGCGTGAGCATCCCCACGAGGCCGCACTCCTCAACAAAGATCCGCGCCGACTCGATCGCCTTCTTCCCCATCAACTTCGCCTTCAGCGACCAATCGAACACCTTCCCGAACCTCTCCAGGATCCTCTCCTGCACCACCGTGTAGAACGGCTCCGTGTCTATCGCCATCGCACCACCCCATTAGAGAACGCGATCTAGAGAGAGAGGGATCTAGAGAGAGAGGGAGAGAGAGAGAGGGAGAGAGAGAGAGAGAGAGAGACCTAGGAGGAGCCCGTCCATGTCGAAGATGACGTGGGAGATGGTGGCGGAGGTCGCGGCGACTGCGACGGCGACGGCGGAGGCGTCATCGTTCGCGGCGGGGATGGGCGGCGGCGGCGGCATGGGTAGGGTTTCTGAGGGAGTGACTGGGGAGAGGACGACTCGGAAGCTGCTTCTATTCGCACGAGCAAGCCGCCCGGCCCGACACGAGATTGGGCGGGGCCGAGGCAGGGCAATAGTACTGTAGGACTCGTGCCGACCCGGCACGGCCCGATAAACCGGATCGTTCTGGGCATCCATCCTCCTTATAGCCCGTTGGCCCGGTACGGTCCGGCACGAGACGGGCCTCGGCTGTGCCGGGCCCAAGGGTAGTCCCCGGTCCGGCACGGCCCGTATGGACCCTGCCTACCGAGCCGGCACGGCCCGGCCCAACTTCAAGGTCTCCCAACTCTCAATACTTCAGTAGTTGGGAGCCAGGCCTGTGCCGCCCTTGGGGCTCTCCCAAGGGTCTGCTATGGCAGAAACCTTGGGAGTTGGGTATTTTAAGAGGACCAAAATACCCTCCCGAACAGTCAATTTTTTTGACTGTTGGAAGGAATATTTTGATCCAAAAAATATTTAAAACTTCTAAATTTTTTTAGAATTTTATTATTTTATAAATATGTTTTGAAACTTTTTCACTCATATATTATTATTTAAAAATAGTATTCTAATTTTTAATTTTTTAATTTTTTAAATAAAATTAATAAATAAAAAAGGGCCGGCCCGAAGCCCGACTCGGCCCGTGCCGTCCGGGCCGGGGGGCCGTGCTGGGCCGGAGGGGTCCAAGAAGTTCGGCACGGCCCGACTTTGGACCGGGCCGTGCCGGGCTGGCCTCCGGCCCAGCACAGCCCTCCAGCTCGGAAGGCACGTGCCGGGCCGGGCCGTGCTCCGGGCCGGCCCCTTAAATTTTTTATTTTTAAAATTTTAAAAAATATGTAAAATTTAAAAAATAAAAATAATAAATTATTTTTATTTAAATTGATGACATAAAATTTGTAAAAATAATTATAAAATTATAAATTTTTAAATTTTTATAAAAAATATATAATTTATTATTATTATTTTTTAAAGAAAAGATGAGTTTTGGTCCAATGGACCTAACAATTTTGGTCCATTGGACCAAAAACTCAGAGCTTGGGAGAGGAGCTCCTCGGGAGAAGGACTTGGCCGCAGGAGCTCGGAACCCAAGGCCACTTGCCTTGGGCCTTGGTGTCCGGGCCGTGCTGGCCAGGCTGCACGGCCCAAGTGGGCCGTTCTGTGCCGGGCTGCGGGCCTCTCTTCGGACCGGAACCTCCCAGGCCGTTACGGGCCGGACCTTACCGGGCAATCTGGCCCAAAGAGAGAGGCCCAGCACAACCCGAAAGTTCGTGCCGGGCCGGGCTGACATGGATGCGGTCGTGCTAGAGCCCAGCCTGAAGCCGTACCTACGTTGCGGGTGTGACAAGCGATTTTGGGAAAATTGAACCGGGAGGGAACCGGTTCGGTTGAAACGGTTCGATCCAGATAACAACATGGCCCGCGGCCCAATTGACACAGTTGAAGAGGGCTCATATTGGATGGGGTCAACTTTTTAGGCCCGTTAAGAGCCCAACAATATCATGTATTGTATAAAGGCTTTTAACATTTATATTTGGGAAAATATACGAACACCTCCCCAACTTTGGAGTTTTGGGAACTAGCCCCATAAACTTTAAATTTTGGTAATTTGATTAGCTAACAATAAACTCTTTTTCTCAAAGAAAGTAAGTAACCGAACATCCATTTTTGGCAAATGTTTTGCATATGTTCTTGCGAAGCTTTAGAACACATTAAAATCTTTCTATTCTGTCTTATTCTATTCTATTCTAGTGTTTGAAAAAAGCGATAAAAATGAAAGATGGATTTAGCTTATTCTTAAGTTCTTATACTTTAATTTTATCCGTGAAGAGAAAAGTAAGTTTTTTTTTGTGTGTGTGTGTACTTTTGAAGCCTTATAAGATCATTTGTAAAATATGCCACAAATCCGTAACTTTGCTTGAGGGGAAGACCCAATTGAATTATTTAATAAAGTTTAGGGGGAACTAGTAGTCAAAATTCAAAGTTTAGGGGATCATTCGATAGAATTATTTAATATAGCTTAGGAGGTCTAGTTATGAAAATTATAAATTTAAACGGTCAATAACAAAGGTATAAAGGTTATAAGTTGTTTAAGCTAGCATTTATCCCTTTATTATTTATAGAAGTAATTTTTTGACATTTTGATTCACGAATAAAAATTCAGAAAATAAAAATGAGACATTTTCATTGGAAAAAAAAAACTTTTTAAGCGCACGACTATTTCTGAAAACCAAAAAACTATAAGATAATTAGTCAATAACATTTTGAGCTATACTTACTATATAATAAAACTTACCATACCTACACTCCTAGTTCAAAAGCTTATATATGCTATAATACTTCATTTTTTTATATTTGTTTCTTTTATTTGATTTTAATTGAACTCGACAAGTAGAATCTCGATCCTTTGTCCGTTTCAACCAACGCAAAACAGTAGACAATGTATATGCTTCCCAATTTTAGTGCATAATCCCATGTGAGCCGCAGCATCTGCTTCCTCCTTCCCATCACTCTCTCATTATATTTTATATATTTTAAAGTGTACATTAATTGCACTAAAAGGCCAAAGATATCAAGAGATTTTTTTTTAAACATTAGTCCTTCTATCTTTCTATCATATATAGATCTGAGGTGTTGCTGATCATGTCGTGAAATTCAGTTCATGGCTAGACGGCAGATCTTCCTGGCATCGTTTCGGTCAACAACGAAATCGACATTTTTGCTTTTACTATATATACTTCGGTATTTGTATCTGTACTTGATACAAATTAAGTTGGCATATGTTAAATATAAAAATATTTAAACACCGTTATCTACCAGCTTAAACTTTTAGAGTACAACGATTGTTTCGTATTATTTCACATGGTATCAAAGCAGGAGGTTCTATGTTCGAGTTACGCCGAGCTTCTAGCATTATTAATTTTCTCTCATTTAATTCAAGTCCACGCCGTGGGCTTACAAAAAATTTCGAGCCCAGACGTGAGGGGAGTGTTAAATATAATTATATTCAAACACCGTTCTTTGTCAGCTTAAAATTTTAGAGTACAACGATTTTTTCATATATTTCACAGCATTTGAGCAATAGATTGATTAATGTTTATTTTTTTCCCCCTTTCCTAACAAATTAAAAGTACTGGTGGGGGCAATCCAATGATCCATGCCTCAGAATCTTGTGACCACCTCCCCAGCAGCAATGGTCTGCAGTACAAGGAACAAGTATCTACATAGAAAATGGCTCAGGGAGTTATCTTCTTTTTTGTTTAATCTTTGTGTGTCTGTTAACACATGGACAGTGGGGGATGGGCATTGGTAATTGGTAGGATATATATATACAGTGAAAGTGTTCCCATGCATGCATGTGCTTGTCTTGTAATCTTTTGATACATGCAGTTAGTTTCGTTGTAGAGTGTAGCCGTGTTGATAAAGTGTTGTTTGAATAGTATTGTTATGATAAGCATCATATTTTAATTTTTTCTTAGCAAATCAAATTAACTATATTAGCTAGCGCATTTCTTCACTAAATTAGTTTGTTGGGTTCAATTTTCACAACCACCATTTTACCTGGGTTATATCCTCGTCCTTTACATACCTATTTTGTTATCTCTTTTGTTAGTACGTGTCATATGGTTTATCTGATATATATCCATTATGCACGTATGAGCGTGGGGGATGGTTACGACACACATCAACTATTAAAAATTATTAATTTGAGTCTTTTCGATCACTAGGTAAATAATATGGAAAAATCGCAAAATATATTTTCTAGATACTTCAAGAATTGAGCTCCTATGCTTTTAAAAGTACCAAGTCATTGGTGCTTGTAGGTCTTCAGCTCTTGGATTAAGGGATGTGCAATTATGATGATAGTGGTCCCCTAGGGTTAAGTGGGTGGTTGGTTGAATAGTATAATCTGAAGGATAAAAATGGTCAAATGGGTAGATTTAACGGTGAAAAACTTACAAACACCAAGTGCTTTGCGCTTTTAAAAGCACCATAGCCGGACTTGATACTTCGATTCGAAAGTTCTATAATTGAAAACAACTTAGGAGCACGGAGGTCTCTTTAGTTCTAAGTGCACATCAGTCCTACTCTCTCTCTCTCTCTCTCTCTCTCTCTCTCTCTCTCTCTCTCTCTCTCTCTCTCTCTCTCTCTCTCTATATATATATATATATATATACAAAATATGTTTTCTAGATACTTCAAGAATTGAGCTCCTACGCTTTTAAAAATACCAAGTCATTGGTGCTTGTAGGTCTTCAGCCCTTGGATTAAGGGATGTGCAATTATGATGATAGTGGTCCCCTAGGGTTAAGTGGGTGGTTGGTTGAATAATATAATCTGAAGGATAAAAATAGTCAAAGGGATAGATTTAACGGTGAAAAACTTACAAACACCAAGTGCTTTGCGCTTTTAAAAGCACCATAGCCGGACTTGATACTTCGATTCGAAAGTTCTATAATTGAAAACAACTTAGGAACACGGAGGTCTCTTTAGTTCTAAGTGCACATCAGTCCTACTCTCTCTCTCTCTCTCTCTCTATATATATATATATATATATATATATATATATATATATATATATATATATATAAAATCTAAAAAATAAATTAAACTATTAGGTATCATGCATGTGCATGCGTAACTAATACAACTTATCAATTACATAATTAAGAGAACTTTTGATTTACAAGTGTAGGCTTTTACTCGTCCTTCCCTAGAAATCCTTGGCGCATACAAATAAAATATATATATATATATATATAGTGTGTTATTGAATGTTACATATATTCCATGTATCCTGTCATGTTTTGTTGGTACATATGGGTGCTTTGACCATAAAATATTTTATCTCCTTAACTACTAGGGTTTATACATATTCTTGGTCTCAATTATGTCACATGCAAATGTTCTCTCCAACGATCGATCTCTCTAACCGTTCACTACATGCAGCTAAAGTACGTAGTGTCTTTCCTTTTTATTATACGTATTTTTTCGATATATGTAACCTGTAATTAAATATACGAATAACATTTACATTTCTACCAAGTTGGTATTCTAGTAGAGCTAATTAATGAAGGTATTTTACTATCTAAGATAAATCATTGTAATTCGAAAACATTATTAGACATGTTTCGAACTGTGCCATTGCTCATGAAATATTTCGACCAGCGATCGAGTTACGTACATTGAAATCGGAATGTCGAGGATCGATTTGTGGTGGCTCAAAAACATATAACCATTATATGTTTTGAACACTAAAGATGTTAAATAGTTTAATGGCCAGGTCTAAACTGCATTAACTCTTGGGTACCTTTTTGATTAAGTTTTTAGTTGAAAAATTAAATATTTGATAAATAAAAAAAGTTTGAAATTCTTGTTATAGCAAGCATAGAAACAATATTATCTGATTTTCTTGAAAATTTGTGATCTTTCGTGAATTATTCACTAGTGTGTGTGTGTGTGTGTGTGTGTGTGTGTATATATATATATATATATATGTGATTGTTGACCATAAAATTGTAGAAAAATGTGGATAAACTTTGAATTAATCAATCAATTTAAGTCTTTTATAGAACATCGTTGCGCCAAATGAAGTTTCCTAACTTTGGTTATCTCAAAAACAGATAAAAGATGGAATAATTATGTAAGAATAATATATTTACAGTGTCAAATATCTCCATTCCATTAACCAATTTTACAGCCGAATTTCTTACAAATTCTCCAAATTTTTTGCACAACTCCGAATTTTTAGACTTTGCCAAATTTAATTCAAATGCATGCCCAACTTGTGACTGTGATAGAGAAAAAAAAAAAAGTTAAAACCTAATCGACCTCTCAATATTTAAACAAAAGGAAACAAAAGGAACCAAATATATCAATATTCCTTTTGAGAATATTACCTGTATTCAAACAATTTTAGCTTAGATAATTCTAAATAAGATATATATATGTGTGCACGCATGTGACCTGCATGCGTATACGAGCGATACGTAGAGAGAAAAACAATGGATCCAACAAACAACTAAAACAAATCTAAAAAATATATCACATAGAAGTATAGTACTCAATATTTACTTGTTTCAAAATATATAATTAAGAAACAAATTAACATTGCATTAAGTATGTAATTAATTAAGCAGTTGATTAATTTAACATTGATCATAGTCTAAGAGACAAGTCGATCTCATCCGCGAGCTCACCCTTGTCACCCGCGACGTCTACGTGACCATCAAAGCCACGCATCCTCCCGATCCACGCCCAAACCGCGCCGTCGCCCTCGAACCCGGTCGAACCGAACCGGCCGGCCCCGGTCCCCGGCCGGTTCGACCCGGCCACGGCCAGCTCTCGGCTCCGCTTCGCGAGGCTCCGCTCGAGCTTGTGCGCGTTCTGGTGCCCGCCCAGCGCCTGCGAGCTGTAGAACTTGCGTTGGCAGTAGTTGCATGAAAAAACCCGGGCCGGTTCGGCTCGAACCGCCGGTTCGAGACCCAGGTCGAGGTTCAGGTCCATGCTAGAGAGTGAGAGGGAGAGAGAGAGATAGTGTGTCTATGTGTGGAATATAAAGGGTGTAGGAGATGAGATGTAGGTGATCGATGCAGCGTATTTATAAGGTTTTTAGAAACAATTGCTATTATACCCCCAGGAAGATGAAATATTAAATGTTGCTGCGAAATATATATCATGTAAATATACCTGCAAAGTTTAAAAACTTGTAATATATATATTTCTGAACTAGAAAAGTCCATCGTGTTTTAGCAAAATATTTATTTTGTTCTTATTGGGATGATCAACAATTAATGGCAAACTTAATAAGTTTTTAAAATTTTTAATAAGTTTTTTATTTTAATGTTTAGAAGAATAAAATTCAGTGTTTCAATTAACTTTGTAGGAATATACATATATATAAATACATATTTATATTTTGAGAAAATGATAGCACGCTACCTGTTTTATTTATTAGGTAAACAAATTAAACTACATAGATGAGACAATTACGAATATGTATTTAGTTTTAGAATTTTAATGTAGGATGGTAATTTTGGGAGATAAGATATAGAGGGAGTGAGAGGGGATACGGTGGGTGGAGAGAGATGGAAAGGATTGTCGCCTCCATTTATGGCCACTTTGAATATAAAAATATAAAAATATTATTTTTTAATAGTTTAATTTTTTTTTAAAATAATTATTTTATTTTATTTAATATGCTGTCAGAGTATCAAAGTTTAAAATATTAAAACATTCTTATCTAATAGCTTAAGTTTTCGAGAAAATTGATTGTCACATTTTAATATAGCATGCAGGAGATCAAAATATTCTTTATTGCAGGTATTCCATGCAAAATTTATTTTACATTAATTACATAAATTATATAAATTTATAAAATCGTTGTTAAGAATAATATAATAATCTTAAGTTAAAATTTATTAAAAAGGTCACACCTTTTTGTAGAATGGTCGTATTAATTTGAATGAGCATTATTTTTTCTATAATCGAATATTTCTTACAAAGAAGGAAAAGGTTTATAGTGCTTACAAACACTAGGAAAAAAATTAATTGATTTTCTATGTCATCTTTAAGCCTTGTTAAGTATGGCATATAGATGGATTTGAAGGATAAGTTTCAATAAAAGTTAAAAAGCTTGCTTCATTTTTTGTTTTGACAAATTATGGCAAAATGTGACACAATTACGGCCTCTCAAAACCCCTCACTTACCAATATTATTAAAAACCACGCCGAATAACGACCCAAAAATATTGCTGGATCGGAGTTGACTACTGATTGAACTAGTGATGTCAGTATGACAGTATAAATATTTAATTATTATTTTAATTTTATCATATAAAAAAATACATATATTATTATTCTAGTATTATATTTAATTATCAAATAGTGATTTTTAGACCAAATTATAAGTTATTTAAGTTTCACTTCTATAAGACTAATCTTTAGAGCTGGCAATAATACACTAAGTCCTTTTTTATATATAATTAGAAAATATATATATGTAATTAGAAAAAAAAAATCAGTATATTTTAATACTGATTTTACAGTGGTTTTGTTAAAACTTGTCAAATCTTAAGATATTATTTGGTGGGAGGATAATAAGAGGAAAATAACTCATTCCCCCTTTTTTTCTATTAAATATAACCAACATTGATGAAAACAAATATTTGTTCACAACATACATATTTATATAGGATAATTTAGAAAATGTTATTCCAGAGAACTCCATGCGTTACCCAAGAATTAATTTATCCTTATTTATCTTCTTAGTATTTAATAAACTACTATCATCCATTATCAGAAAAGTTATCATGTAATAATTATTGCCATATAATGAAAAATCAAATCTATTGAAATTGTTATCTTTTTCTTTTTCCCCCTTACAATATTTTCCCTTATAACATGCAGAGGAAGTACTGTTAGGAGACCATGCAAACGTAATCAAGTGGACCCATAAAACAAGAATGAATGGTGATTGGTAATTAGCTATAATAATTGAGTAAGTTTTTGGTTTCAGTTAAATTAATAATTAGGGGTAATTATTTCAAATAATTAAAGTAAGAATTAAGTGGACAAAGTTATTTATGATTTCTCAATTACAAAGTGTGAAAATTTCGTAGAATTATGGGAGGTGGAATGAAACATACGAAATAGATAGTAAAAGTTAATTTCTTATAATTAATTATATAGGGGCTTATATTTATCTTATGATTGTCCTTAAATCATTCAAGGGTAAATTGCACTTTTGGTCCTCAAATCATGACTCGGGTGATACTTTGGGTTTTTAAACTTTAATTTGTTGTAATTTCTGGCTCAAACTTTTAGAATTATACTAAATTTTGGTCATTTAAAAAGTATGCAATAATTTAATTAGAATTTCATAAATTAGTTGAAAATAATTAACCAATATTCAAAAAATTTCCATAACAAGTAATGTTTGCGCAATAAGGATCAGATTTATCTGTTCAAATTTTTATGTCACCAACAAGGTGTAAATAAAAAGAACAACAAATTAACTAGTAAAAGATATATAACCAGAAAAGAACAAATTACATTGTTCTCTAATAGCTTATACATTTGGAACACTTTGATAGATTTATAGCTCTTACAACATCTCTAGTTAATTTTTTGGTTATTTAAAATGTACAACATAGAGAACATTAATAATGACAACAAGAAAAATAACTAGGCTTTAATGAATCAAAAATTAACTAGACTTTGCACACTATTCACGAATCACTAGAATTTGGATTCAGTTTAATCATCACATTTTAAATTAAATTTATCTGCAGTTAAAGATTGCTTGTTTTGCAACCTCTCCACTTCCCGCAAATTGTCACACATTATTAAGTGCCTTATGCAATTTCTCTTTCCTTCTATGGTTTAAGTAATGCATAAGACAAATCTACTTTTGAAAAAGGAATTTATTGAACTTGGTCGTTAATTATTCACTCGCTAAATGTCAGAAGATTTGATCAATCTGATCTGTTGAATATGCAATAGAACTGGAACAAAAGTATACGACAACCCCCTCCTCATGTTGAGATGGTCGAATCCACCACTTATCACATGAACATTCAAATCTTAAAGCAGTGTGAATAGTGAATTAGCCTGCTTCACCGATATAATTTTGTTCGTAAAAATGACTCGATTAATAACACCATCTTTTACCAATTTCTCGTGTGATTAACCAGTCACCCTACTAACACTCATTTTCCGCATTGTCATCATTACATTGACTCATGTAGGCAAGTCCACATCTAAGGTGGGCTCGATCAATTTAAAGTTTCTCTTTTCTTTTCTTGTGAATGAACATCCCCCATCAAGCTAGCAAAGAGAGAAGGCAACATCCCCTCACAACTACTTACACCTATGCATGCTTCTTGCGGCTTTACTTGTATCATCACTTCTTTTAGGACTCAGAAGTGATCTACTTAATCATGTTCAGCTCAATATAGCAAATGATAAATAAGCATAACCCCCTTGTGTTGACCTTTAGCATAAAGTTAGAGACTCAAAAACTGTGATACATCTAATCAACAATAAAAGGAGTTGTTTGATGCATGGAGTGTTATATATGTTCCAAAGGGGTCCATCTCATCAAGTTAACTTATCTCTACCTTCGTTTGTTGGTAATAATTAACTACTGTTTAAACTCATTGACATATCAACTACCCGCTCGCGCTTGGTATTTCGATAAGATTACGACTTCACACCGCGTAAGTTCATGGCTCAGGAGTTGTAACTTGTTTGGAGAATGCCAAATTTGCGGTTCAAAAGTGCGAAGCACGTAAACTCGTTAAAGACGTGGGAGATACTGAATGATCTTGCGGAAAATGACCTATCAAGCTCATCGTCATCTCCAAAGACTGTGTCACTTGGAGGGTTGATAACGTAGTTCGACTTAACAAAGACATGGAAAGATTGAGTTGCCTCCCTAAAGATGGCTTTTTTCATTCAATGCCAAAAGATGGATATTGACTAGAGAACTAAGCATTGTGCATTGCACATGGATTAAGCTTTCAATGTGAATGCACATCTCTTTCAGGTTATCATAATAGAAGACTAATGGACTTGTTAACCTAATCCAACCAAATCTTTCAACTCAAGTGCACCTTTTTCTCTCTGTGTTCATGGATGGTTTTCCCAAGTGATAAAAAATGGTGGGTCAGTACACCAAGTGTCACCTTGTGCCCAATTTAGAAACCTAACTTATTCATTGTTGACACTTTTTGATCATTTAGAAGATGATAAGTTACCATTTTAGGTTGTTAACAGTGATTCTTCAGGAATTCTTTCACTAAACTAGCTTTAGACTAATCAACTTCTATAAGAAGTCGATGCATGCACATACATGCATGCATATATATATATATATATATATATATATATATATATATATATATATATATATATATATATATACATAGGTACGTACGTAGATACATATATACATATATTCATGTGCATGTATTTACGCTTATATATCGATCTTCGTTGATCTTTCAAAGCAAAATGACTCGAGTCTAGTATTGAATGTTACGTACACATGATATATATGTCCAATTTCCTTGTTTAATTCAATTTGTTGTTTCAAATTGCTAGTGCTCCGTGATATATCGCATGACCCAATTCAGAATTCGAAGTCGGTTTTACTAAAGTTCTTGTTACTATAAATCGGAATTCGATATTATATTCTTTTCATTCTTTTAGGACTGTAATATTCATTACTATTCTACTTATATTTAACAAGACATTAAGGCCCTATTCCTATATAATTAAATTTCCTCATTGCTTTTAAATTATATTTTATTCGATTGAATGTGTTCAAATTATGTTCAATATTCAATGTTTCGAAGATTATATGCGAGATAGCTAATATGAGAATTAAAGTTAATTATACAAGTAATGCTACACTTATTTTTGGTATTGTGTAGTAATTGCTTGAATTTCTAAGTAGGTGCTCGTATAGCAAATTTCAGAGTACATAATTCTTCTTGTGAATGGTTACATATCCAGAATCTAATAATCTATATGTTTCCTCTACTGTAGGATATAATTTTTTCTCAGAAATGTTATTATGAAAGCGTTACAATAAATTCCCTCCGAAAACAGCAAAATAGGAAGCTTCAATAAAAGTTTCTATTTTTCGATTTTGAAAACATGTTTTCGCTGCCCGATATAGCAAAAAACTAATTTAGATTTTTCTAACTAATTATTGTACCTTTCGGAGTGGAATTGGGCCCGGGCCTAAACAAGACCCGGACCGATAGGCCATGTATGTGCCGGGCTTCGGTATCAAAATTATAACTTTGGGTCTAGGCCGGACTTAAAAATTTAGACACGAAAAAGTTTTTGACCTGTTTGGACATGTCCAAGCACGGGCCGGATCCGACCCAAAAACCCGATACATTAGTTACCAAAATAAGATATTTAATTATATATATATATATAGAACTAGGCTACTATATTATTAATAGCACCAAGTTATTGGTGCTATTAAGTTTTTGGCCATTGGATTAAGGGATGTGCGGTTAGGATGATGGTAGTCCCCTTGGGTTGAGTGGGTGGTTGGTTAAATAGTATAATCTAACGGGTGGAAATGATCAAAGGAGTAAATCTAACGGCAAAAAACTTGGTAGCACCAAGTGCTTGGTACTATTAATACATAGTAGACGAACTCTCTCTCTCTCTCTCTCTCTCTATATATATATATATATAGTATATAATGTTATTAAAAATATATATTAATATATATGAGGATATATTATATATAAAATATTTAGTTTTCGAGGATATATTATAAATAATATTTTTTTTGAGAGAGAAAGGTAACATGCTACCTTCTTCGTTCATTTTTTAAGAAATAAACTCAGCTCACCAAACTTTTTGTCACTTGCGCAGGATTGACGATTATCATACACAATTATATGTATATTATATATGTATAAGTAAATATATATAGTACGTATTACTATATATAGTTATATACAGTATAACTTAACATTATATATAATATATATCATTTATTCATATGTGGATGTTTTATTTTATTTTAATTTTGTATAAAAAATATATATATGTAGTATGTGATAAATGCATAAAGTGAGCCTCTACATAGCCGATAGGTATTGGGCATTGAGCTTGGGTTGGGCCTGGTCCGGGCCTTAATTTCTTTTAAAAAATAGCTGAAGCTCGACTCGAAGCCCAATATTTATTTCGCACTGGGTTTGGGCATAGTATGACCTGATCCAAGCCCGGCCCAGTTCCACCCCTAATTTTGGTGTAGATAACTGCAGTTGGCTGTGTAAGCAGAAGCATTGTGAAATAGACACTACAAAAAGTCATGCTAATTGATCTAGAGGCTTTTTGGGCCTAAATAACCATTTAAGATGAAGTCCATTTCCCAACCCAGTCCATTTAATGTTGACTTCCCTTTTTTTTTTCTTTTTTTTTTTTAAATATCTTTGTCACCATACAAATTAATTAAAAACACAAACACAAACACAAGCACAAGCACAAGCACAAGCACATACACATACACATACCCCCTACAAGAATGGTACAATACGAAGCCCACATGTGGGTTTATCCAACCTACGATATTGTGACAACCAGAGTGCTATAACAAGGCCCAACACCGCCATCGGCGCGGGGAGGCGGACCGGCCGACGGAGGGGTAGAGGCGGAAGAGTCGGTATGCGGAGAGGGAGGACACGACGGCCATGGTGAGGGATGCGGCCATGCTGCAGAAGAGGCTGCCGCCGACCTGCACGCAGAACCGCGTGTAGATGTTGCAGACCTTTGACCACTGGAAGGAGCCGATCCCCGTGACGGCAATCAGTGAACCCTGCATCGCCGCCATCGTCGCCGAGAACAACACATATGCGAATCCCTGCATGAAATGAAAAGCACCATGCATGAATGTGCGACATAAAAAAATCTCATTATAAAAACGCATTTTGTTGTCCTTATTGTATAGCACATAACGACGCTTCATAAAACGTCGTCGTATGAACCGTCTATTATATCAAATCAATTTATTGAAGGATAAATTACACTATTCTTTTATTTTCTGACACTTAAAAGTGTCAGAATTTATCTCACTGACGCATGACATAAGTATTGATATGTACGCGACGACTTTTTATTTGTCAACATTTTTAAATGTAACGGTAGATTATCTTAAAATACTTTTAAGCATCGTTACTGAAAATGTGTCCTTAGATAAATTTTTTTTTTTTTTTGGTGTAGTAACGTTAAGAAATGCCATGTAAGAATGTTAATATGGAGGTCGACAAAAATACAGGCCAAATTAATAAGGCGAAAATGGGCTGGAGAGGATTGAGTTCTCAGGTATAAGGGGGAGTATAACCCCTTATCCCCCCCTTTATATCCAAATGCAAATTTTTTATTTGAGAATAGTAATTTTCGGATATTTGAAATAAGCTGGTATAATTATTCCCACCTATACCCCTATTTTCTATATATAACTACCCACTATTCTTCTTATTCCATATTATCTATCCAAACGCTATTTTTTTTATTCCCATGAATAATTCAATTTTTATCCAGACGCTATTTTTCTTATCCCCACATTTGTACCTATTTCTGGAATAGCTAGTTCTTGCTTATACCCGAACCAAACGAACAAACTTGTTAGCATTTGGACACATTGACATTTTTATTGATGGATCTTGTTTGTTGTTATTATTGATTGCTTCACAAATCGATCATCTAAATGGAAAAAAATTACTACATATTCTCCATTTAACCTAATCTGAACCATAGTGCATAGTATTTGGACTAATAAAGTTTTGATTTTATAACCTTATATTATTTATAACAAATTCTCACAAAATCTTGCTAATTTCTTTAAGAATTTTACAGATTTTTCATTAAGACTCTCAAAATAACTTATCTAATAATACAATATTTTAGTAAATTGTATAGCATTCTATAAAACTTTAAAATATCGTTACATGCACAGTGGAACATCCTAAATCAAACCTGTCCTAAAAAAAGGTTGTCCATGAATAGCGTGATAGATAAAATTGAGTCACCTAACACAAATATATAAGGAGAGGAAATGGTCAAAGCGTTAGATCTAATGGCGAAAAACTTGATAGCATCAAGTGCTTGGTGCTATTGATAGCATTATAGCCAGACACACTCTCTCTCTCTATATAGAGTCCGGCTGGAATGCTTCTAATAGCACCAAGCACTTGGTACTACCAAATTTTCTACCGTTAGATTTATTCATTTGACCATTTCTATCTGTTAGATCATATTATTCAACCAACCACCCACTCAATCCTAGGGAGATCACTATCATCCTAACCGCACATCCCTTCATCCAAGTGCTGAAAACTTATTAACACCAATGACTTTGTGCTATTAGAAGCATTCCGACCGTCTAATTCTATATAAATATATATCATTTGCCATACTATTATGAGTACGATAACCATCGTACTTATAAGTCATTTTCGATAATGGAACCTCCAAAATTAATGATTCATGCTATTAAATGTAATCTAGAGCATTTGAAATATCTAGAATCCAAATTTTATAATTTTTCAAACTTATAATAAAGTTCATCAAGTAGTATAAAATGAACGGTCAAAATTGAACGGTCTTCTAAAAATATATTTAAAATTATTAAATTTAAGAGTAGACTTATTGATTTTGACCTATATAGTAAATAAAAAAAATTTATCAAAAATTTAATCAATTTTGATTTTTCTATACCATTAACTAGAAAACGTGTCATATCAACTATAAAAAATATCAGTTTTTGAGGCCTTTGATTGTAAGATATATAATGTTAAAAAATTTTGAAATTCAGTTTCTAAATATATATTTCAAATGCTCTAGATCATACTTAACAACATAGATTGTCAATTCAGAAGCTCCGTCATAGAAAACGACTTATAAGTATGTATGTCTCTATACTCATAAGAGTACAATAGCCCTATTCTCTCTCTCTCTCTCTCTCTCTCTCTCTCTCTCTATGTATATGTGTGTGTGCGCGCACGGGCACGCATAGAGTCTGGCTATGGTGCTTTAAAAGCACCAATCACTTGGTGCTTGCAAGTTTTTCACCGTTAGATCTATCTCGTTGACCAATTCAATTCTTTAGATTATGCTATTCCACCAACCATGCACTCAACTCTAGAGGACCATTATTATCCTAACCCTACAAATCTTCATCCAAAGGCCGAAAACCTATAAGCACCAATAACTTGTGCTTTTAAAAATATAGGAGCTCAATTATATATATATATATATATATATATAGAGAGAGAGAGAGAGAGTTCGGCTAAGGTGTTTCTAACAGTACCAAACACTTGGTGCTACCAAATTTTTCACCGTTAGACTTACTCTTTTAACTATATTTATTCGTTAGATCATACTATTCAACCAACCATTCACTCAACCTGAGGGTACCACTATCATCCCAACCGCATATTCCTTCATTTAAGGGCCGAAAATCTACTAGCATCAATGACTTAGTACTTTTAAAGCATTCCTGCCTAATTTTGGGGTGCTTTTAATAGCCTAATTCTATGTATGAGAGAGAGATATATATATATATATATATATATTTTAAGTAGTAAAGTAGTTGGGTGGATTCCGACCAGGGAAATAATTTCGCATGTTACATGTTCTCTTAAAAATCTGATAATTAGCAAAGTTGCGAAAAATATGCATGATTAAATTTGGACCATTATTTAATGCACCGGTGCACGTTGTCCTCAACACCCGTCTACATATCACGAGCATAATTAAATGCACAATAGCGAGTCAACAAAACGTGTCCACCGTAGCAAAGAGTTTCATTTTTTAACAGATGCTTAAAATTACCTTGAAATATGTACCATAAATTAAATTTCTATTGATAAAAAATATACAGAATTTATCTGAACTATGAATCATTTTGAAATGATTACCTGATCTTTCAAAATTTTGATTTTACTATCCATCGTATCAATTTGTTTGGTTTGAGTCAGTCAACGGCATTTTGACCTCAAAATTTAAACTAATTACTTACTTTAATTAATTTATAGTTGCGAGAATTATATGAAGTATTTAAATTTTGAAATAAAAATATTGTTGACTGATTCAAATCAAACAAATTGAAAGGTTGATTAGTAGGACCAAAACTATGAAAGATCAAGTAACTGATTCAAATTTACCCGTAGTTCACGTAAATTTTGTACGTTTTTACTATTAGTATTTAGGGTCATTATAGTTCATCTAAAAGCGAAGGATATACATGTAATAGAAACATTTTAATTTCCATGAGAAATATGGCAAAAATATTTATCAAATGTCAATTAAAATATATGTTAACAACTACAATTATAACTTGTTCATACACTGTCCTTCCACTGAAATTAAACATTTATAAATTATAGCATCTCAATCTACGTAGTAGCTTAAGTATCACTTTTTTTCATTTCCATCAAAATACCATTTTATCATTTGTTTATACGCTCTTTAACTGATAGAAAAAGTTATAGTTTTTTAATGAAAAACATACCCAGAGGTTGCAAGAAATTACATGGTAATTCACAAAGTAAACTATTCAAGTGAAAAAATTAGGAACCAAAATGTAACTGGTCAAAAATTTAGAGGCCGAGGGTCTAGGAACTAACAAATTAATTATCTTTAAATCATCATTTTTTGAGTTAACACTAATAATTACTACAAAAACTGAAACTCAGATCATATATTGGAAAATTAAGTATACATACCTGGTCTAGTAAGAAGCAAAACCACGCGACTAATTTGTTAGATGGAATCGGCTTTCTCGCGGCAAATAGGAAGTAGAAACACTTAAGTAGCTGGAGAAGATGATAAGCAGCTGCTACTGAAGCTACCATGGCCAAAATCCTAGTAAATTGAACAAATATATAAATAATTATGATATATACATGTATATATGTATGCAAGTATTGAGAGAAACAAAACTAGCTAACTCATGTTTTGGAAATTAATTGGCACATTACCATAGAGCTTGTATATCCTTGGGAGTAGCTTTTTTTTGCATGAAGAGAACAGTTTTTGTTTGTGCATTCAAACACATAACAAGAGCTGTTATGCAAGTTAGCACAAAGCACAATGCTCTAGTAAGTCCCTCACTCTTCAATGCCTTGTTTTCCATCTCTCTCTCTCTCTCTCTCTCTCTCTCTCTCTCTCTCTCTCTCTCTCTCTCTCTCTCTCTCTCTCTCTCTCTCTCTCTCTCTCTCTCTTTATTGTTTGTAATATTGCCTCACTAGTAGGTGCATGGTTATATATAGAATGCCTTGGTGGATGTGGGGCTTCATCTTCTTATTAGGTCTAAAGTTCTATCAGACGTATCTTACAGAACCGTAAAGAATACGTACCTTAAATCACGCGTTCGGCGTTTGATTTGAAAGTTTTAGATCATGCGTGTGGTTCAGGATGCAGCACAGAAGGTACTTACATGACGAAATCTAAGTTGGTTGTCTTAATTCCCTCCGGCCCCAGGCATGTGAAAGTTTTTCCAACTTACAAGAATACTAACAATTTGCTCAAATATATAGTGCCAACTAAAATCAAAATATTTTAAAAAAATTTCTTTTGGGGAGAATGTATTTACGTTTACAAAGTTTTTATAGAATGTGCATTAATTAAATTTGTACAATTTCAGTTGTCCAATATCTTTCTGTAGGGCTTCATTGAATGTTACATATATTTGAATGAATCAAATAATATCTTTCTGTAAGGTTTCATTGAAGTTTCTTCTAAACCTGTAGATTTATAACAATCATATCATGTGTCTGCTTAGAAGTTATTCATTGATAACTCTATGCATTTTTTTTTTGTTTTATGAATTAAATATGATGAATTAGATGATGGCACAAGCTACCCCTCTCTCTCTCTCTCTCTCTCTCTCTCTCTCTCTCTCTCTCTCTCTCTCTCTCTCTCTCTCTCTCTCTCTCTCTCTCTCTCACTAGACATGTATTCAGTTTTTAAGGTGATACTGTTTTGAATTGAAATAATATGTGCCTGAATTATTTATAAGTATTTCAGAAAAAAAAAACTTTTTTTTTTTTTTTTTGGGTAGGTGGAGCAGTTTATGATAACATAATCATATAACATTTGTTAGAAGTAAAAATCTTTATTTTTATATTTTCCCTTCATCTCAACTAACTAAAGGATACATATCAATTTGGAATTAATAGAAGATCATTCCAAATTATCCACCTTACTTTGAGAATAAATTTTTATTAAATTGTCACAGATGTAAATTAATGGAAGGGGATTAAGTAAAAAAACACATGATTCAGATTGAAAACTAAAAAAAAAAATATACATGATTCACAAATTCAAATTAGATTTTTTTTTTTTTTGGGTAAGGGAAAGCGTTCCTAGGAGAGATATTTTTTAGTTATGCATCTCTTTCACCTTTTTTCTTTTCTTGTTTCTATTTCGTGCTCATGATTTATCACCATCTACATTACTGTGATGTGAAAATTAATAAAAAGCTTTCCTTGTCAATGTCCCTTCACATTTAAATTCCTCCAATTTGTTTGGACGTTGAAATAACTTGTTCAATAGCAATTTGAGTGTTATAAATTCTTTTTTTTTTGGTATATATACTTATATTTAATTGTTTGAATAAAGTTATTCAGTCATAATTTATACGTTATAAAGCCGATCTATCTACCTATATATATTCTTTTTGAAATATGCAAGCTCCATTTTAGTCCCTTAAAAGGTCTTAGCAAACATAATTTGATGGAATAAAATACACCTACAAAATGAAAGAACAACTTAAGAGGCTAAATGTATATTTAATATATCATTATCGAAATCTAATCACAATTTTCATCTATAAATTACTGCACGCAATTTGTACGTCAAGAAAATTTCTTTTTTTAAAAAATGATAGCATGATGCCTGCATTATTCATAATTTTTAAGAAATAAATTTAGCTAAAAATATAAGATAACTAGATTTCGAATTTGGGACCTTTAATATCAATCATCTAATTCTTTATCACTTGCGCTAAAATTGATCTGTAATATTAAAAAAACTTTCATTCATTAAACATCGAGATCTACTGCAGAACAATATATTCAACGTACGAAACCACCATTAATTACTTTCTCTTGTAAACAATGACTCGCATGTGGACAGCTAATCATATTGATCATGTTCAACTATCAAGTACTAATTTATCATATTAATTACTTTCGAACAAATAAAAGAGATATATATGTAAAACACAAGGCTTAATTATATTTTACATCAAAAATATTATTGGATTATTATATTTTACCTATCTCTATACTTTATTTTAAATTTATAAATTTATTTTTATTTTTTATTATTTTTATAGATATTATTAAATTATTTAGTTAATATTTTTTAATAATTTTTATATAAAATTATAAGTTTGTTGCTTATATGTAGGGATTGAAAAAAAAAAAAATTTGAGTGGTACAGTATAAAAAATTTAAAATATAAAGTATAATATATAATTAAGCCTAAATTATCATTTGTATTTCGCGTGCTCATGTTTAAGGTCATTTTAGTTTAATTAGACGCACTTTTGTAATTTAAATTTGTAACATAATTAAACACTTTACGAGAAAAGAACAGCTTAAAACAAAGCGCATGAATTTCTAGGTACTTTTTAAAAATTATTAATTAATGATGCTACTTGTGCTCTAATTTGGGTCAAAAATAAAATAAAATGGTGTGAAAACGTTGCGATTACGATGTATTATACGAATTTTACTCATTATGAGCTAGGTTCTACATAAACATCTTTCCATATTAGGTACCTATTAATCAATTATCATATGTTTTTTCTAATAAACAAAAGAGATGTATTGAATATCTTATATTGATCCGTATTATTGACATTTAAAATTCATATAAAAAAGTACCAATTTCAGAAAACGAAAAAGATAATTGCTAGAGCAATATCAAAACAGGGATTCGAACCCCATATTTGAAATTGAAAAAAAAAATAAAAAATCAAGCCCTCCATTTTTTATAGTAGATAATATAGCAAATTCGAACCAAAAAAAGAAAAAAGAAATTCAGTGGTTGATTAATCACTGTTGTAAAAGAAGTGGATGGAAAAGGACAAGTTTTCGTGCTACAAATTAAATTAGTACAGTGGTGGTTGAATTGTTCATCTTTGACTCAGTTTGATAATATCGTGATTAAAAGCACTACTTTTGTACTGAAAGATTTTTTTTTGAGAAAATGTACTGAAAGATTTTAAAAATTAAAAAACACTGAGAAGTATGTGATGTTGGATGTGGCCTATATAATTTATTCAAGGTGATCCATAAAAATACAATCGATATTCAAGTCGATCCATAAAGATACAGTCAATCTATTTAAGTCGATCTATAAAGATATGTTAGATCTTACGGTTAGGATGTATCTGGACACGTCCTTGACGGACGGACGTGATTTAACATCCTTACATTAAGTTATATATAAATATAACATACGGGAATTCCGGTCTAAACCTTAATCTAAATACCTGTGACGGCTCCATCTCCGGGGATAAGGGAATTAGACTCGAAACGTCCCGCTCTCTTGCAGATCGCGAATAAGGACGAACCACAAGCAAGATTCGACGACATACGATCCTAATTTCTGATAAAGTTTATAACATGTAATTTTTGAGGTTTTCCATAATATAAAAGTAATACATTTAGTCACCATATTACCAAACTAGATACTTGTTCAGTTTGTTGAAATTTATTATTCAAATTTTAAATGTTAAGTTTACCGTATCCCAAATCTGATAGAATAAATTGTTATCGGTTGCTTTTCATTAATTTGTTTTTATATTGACGCGGGAACCTCATTAAATTGTATAGATAATAACGTCCTATTTTTTGCAAACATACAATATAGATTCTGAGTTATATAACTGGTATCGAAATGAAAAAGCGGAGAAATTAAAATAAATTACAAATATGGATAAAATCCACAAGAATGGTGGTTGAGATGGATTTGTCTTTATCCTTTTAATAATAGAATAAAAAAAGAAAAAAAAAATCTCCATTCTCATGACTCATGCATATTTTTCACAAGCAAAGTGCAAAAAGGAGTATATTGGTAGAGAATTAATAGACCTTTCTATAGAGAGGGGAAAACATGTAGTTTAGAATTCCCGGATTTGCTCAAAATAATTAATAACTTAATCTAGAATAATCGGGTCAATTCTTTATTTGCTACTTTGTGTGCTTCTTTATTATTCGTCAGTGCAGTTGCTAATAATGAATAATTCAATATAATATACATAAAAAATTGAATAATTTTTTTTTAATTTGAAAATCATAAAGGCACTTTAAATATTGAAAACGACACATTATTGACTCATTAATTACACTTAGAATCTATAACTTTTGCATGACCTGTTTAACCCATTTACTAAGTGTAATGTTATCAACTGAGTATCGTTTACAATAGAATTAGAAGTATTATATCAGAGCTTTTTCTTTTAAGGCTTTAAAATTACAATTTGTACTTTCTATTGTAGTAAAAATTTTATGTTATTTTCTTTGTCAAATGCTCTACTAAAGTTTTCAACTGATACTAAAAATAGAAACGGGGCCAAATAGGCGCCTTTATAGAATGTTTGATTTATTATTGCTTTTGGAGCTTCAAAAGTAGAAGATTCAACGCCTTTGAAAACTTCTACTGCATAAAAATTATAAGTACTTTTTTGACAAGCTTTGCACGTGTAAAAAAAAAAGAAGTAAAAATACTCTCTTCTCACCCATCATCTTTCATAAATGAATTGGGCTACCACACTCTCACACTACTCCTTAAGGTTCATGAACCAAACCCACTTGTAGCATCTACATCCATGTGAAACCATGGAAATCTCTGTGCAAGTGGATGCGCACAATAAATGTAGGCTATGTTCACTCACTAATCACATATGAAACTTGTCCACAAATTCTGTGTCACACTATGGCACTCAGGATCAACCACATATATATATATATATATATATATATATATATATATATATATATATATATATATATATATATATATATATATATAGCAGGGCTGCTGTGCTCTCAGGAGCACGAAGCCTTCAGTGCTCCTGAGCCGTTTTCGATGATAGGACTCCCAAATTGATGATCGGCTCCGCTAGACTTGATCTAGCATATTTGAAGTATGTAGAAAATAAATTTTGTGATTTTTCGATACCGTTTACTTAGTGATCGAAAAGGTTCAAAATCAACGGCTGAAAATAAAAATCTCATAAAAATTGGTGATATAGCACTAAAATTTTCGATCAGAGATATTGAATTTGCTGTAGATAGTATAAAGAATTTTCTATCAAAATTTTATCTGATTTGGATACTTCTACACCGTTAAACTTGAAACGGCAGATATCAACCATTAAAAGTTGTTGATTTTGAACCCTTTAGATTGCTATGTAAATGATATCGAAAAATCGTAAAATTTATTTTCTACATACTTCAAATATGCTAGATCAAGTCTGACGGAGCCGATCGTCGATTCAGAAGTCCCATCATCGAAAACGGCTCAGGAGCACGGAGGCCTCCGTGCTTCTGAGAGCACACAAGACCTATATATATATATATATATATATATATATATATATATATATATATATATATATATATATATATGTTACTATACTATTAATAATACCAAGCGTTTGGTGCTATTAGGTTTTCAGCCCTTGGATGAAGGGATGCGTGGTTAGGATGATAGTGGTCCCTTAAGGTTGAGTGGGTGGTTGGTTGAATAGTATGATCTAACAAGTGAAAATGGTCATAGGGGTAGATTTAACAGCGAAAAACTCGATAGCACCAAGCGTCTAGTACTATCGATAGTATAATAGCCGGACTACTATACTATTAATAGCATCAAGTCATTGGTGCTACTAGGTTTTCAGCCCTTGGATAAAGGAATGTGTGGTTAGGATGATAGTGGTCCCTTAGAATTGAGTGGATGGTTGATTGAATAGTATGATCTAACGGATGAAAATTGTCAAAATGTCAGATCTAACGGCGGAAAACTTGATAGTACCAAGCGCTTGGTGCTATTGATAGTATAATAATCGGACTATATATATATATATATATATATATATATATATATATATATATATATATATATATATATATATATATATATATATATATATATATATATCGAGAGAGAGAGAGAGAGAGAGAGAGAGAGAGAGAGAGAGAGAGAGAGAGAGAGAGAGAGAGAGAGAGAGAGAGAGAGTCTGGCTGCTATACTATCGATAGTATCGACCATTTGGTGCTATCGAGTTTTCCGCCGTTAGATTTACTTCTTTGACCATTTCCACCCGTTAGATCATACTATTCAATAAACCACCCGCTTAACCCTAGAAGACCACTATCATCCTAACCGCACATCCCTTCATCCAAAAGCCGAAAACTTAATAGCACAAAGTGCTTGGTACTATTAATAGTATAGTAGCCTAATTCTATAAACACTTTGCGTGTTCATATTGGATCCATCACCATGAATTATTGCCACCATTGCAATTGGTCCCAACTTTCTTTTTTATCTTTTTTTTTTTGTGTGCCAATTAATTAATTGGGCCCGGAGGATGGTAAGGGGTTGTGCAATAACAGTTAATCCATTGAATCTATTTACTGGTGCATTTTTGATCGGCCTCAATCACCACTCCTGCATTTAAAGTACTTCGAATTCTTAACTTGAATTTTACCTATGTTTCAAAATAGGACAAAATATTTGTATATGTAACATGGGTATTATATTTGGATTAACCACTCTACATTTTTCTTTTCCGGAAAAAAATTGAAAATTTCTCTAAAATAAGTTGACATACATGACCCCAATCAAGAATTTAAGTGCCATGGCACGGAATCGTACCGACAACTTATCGGCATGGTGCGTGTCGAATCGTGCCGGTCATAAAAAATATATGTGTGTCGACACATAATGGCATAAAATATTTATTTCTATTAGCAACAAAATATTCTAATTATTTATTATGTATCTTTATCAAATCTTTTGAACTTCATTGAAAAAATTACTTATTAATTTAAAGAATAAAGGGTTTTGAGCTGTACCATCGGCATAAGGGTTGTATCGTGTCGATATTTTGTTGGTACGATACGTCACGGTAGATATGGTTTGTACCGATGGGCATTTAAATCCTTGACCCCAATATATTATTTTTTAACTATGGCTACATAAATAAAATAACAAATTGGCGGATAATTTATTCAATTTATATAATTCTATTTTATTAGAAATAATAAACAGAGTTGAGTTACTATATTATAGATAGTCGATGAATAATATTCATTATTATAGATTTTTGAAATCTTAGATTCATATTAGTACAATCATCAAATAGTAAACTTTTGACATCCAAAAAAACTTAAAAGTCTATAATAATTATAATTCCCTTACTATCATCTTCACATGTCCTTCCAATTCTCCTCTTCAACTATGAGAAGTCATTACGTACATCCGGTCTAAACATACCAACCTATGCCAAATCTAGTTTTAACTTTTTTTTTAATGATTAATATTATAAAAAATAAAATCTAATGCTATAGATGTACAATCTATCGTATATACTTCTTAATGCTTAATATATTATAAAATTTAAACATAATCAGGTAGATGCCATTTTCATCGTATAAATAATTTTATGTATCAAAGATTATAGAGTTTAGATTCGTATAATGAAATTTTAAGAATGCGTTGTATAAAATGAAATTATACATATAATAAAATTTTAAGAATGCGTTATGTAAAATGAGCTTATACATTCGGTGCACAAAACAGTTTATTCTCTACCATTCCAAATATTAATGTTTTATTAATTTATTTAAACTATTCTAATGGCTTTTTTTCTCTAACTCTTTTTTACATATACCTTTACAAAATAATAAATTGTGTCGTAATTAGCTTAATAATTAAATATATTTAATTATACATTTATTGTTATTAATTAGTTAATTACTAATAATCTCATATAAAAATTTATGTCGCATATATACAAATTTAAATTATTTTTATTTAAATAAACTTATTTATAAATTATTTTTATTTAAATAAATTTAATTAAAAATCAATCTAATAAACTTTTATAAAAAATAAAAATTTTGCTAAATTTTATAATTAAAATATTTGATGATATCCGCGGCATCGAGAAGGTGCTCTAGTTCCAATAAAGTTGCATCTAAATTTACCGGTCATGCCAAATTCTCCTGTAGTTTTCGAGAAATAATTGTGTTGTAAGAACGAATCTAGAGCAAATAAAATCATTGGCGGATAATTAAAATGAAGGTGATTAGTGCAATGATGACGTTTTCTGTAGCGTCGCCTCAGTTTGATTTTGACTGTTTTTCTATAGATGCTTGATGCACTTAAAAATAATTCTGCGAAAATTATAATATTTAATTTCTAAGTTATTGTCATCTATTCAAGATCTTATTACTACCGAAAACAACCGATAAAACAACTGGCAAATACTGATCTACTGTTAGTACAATAAATACCTCTACTACAAATCAAGTAGCTCGAGTCATAAATTGCAAGGAAACTGTGTCCCTAGGGCAAAGTAGCTTTTAATGCACTAATAATATAAAGGGACCCCAGGTGGAGGCTTCAGGAATCTGCAACTAACAGTGGCATGAGAGAGTTTTCACGGAATAAGCCCAACGTTTCAACTGGTTGGGGCGAAAACGGATCTAAAAAATGTGAATATTCTCTGATGGAGCAGAAAGAATCGAATTTCATCTTAATCTGAGTCTGAGATTCATGTTACCTCAACAGCTTCATCACGCTGCAATGATCTGTGGTTCGCTCGCATTCTCATGTGACTGTGATTCTTTCACCCTACCACAATCGAAGACACGAATTCTCTGATAAACTTTGTGAAGCTGTTGAGTGCAGAAATCGGAGGATGTGCAGGGGCCGCACATAAGGTATATGACGTTCCCCAGAGGCCTTATATACACGCCGTCTTCACGAAGCTGTTGAACGAGAGAGCTCGCATATAGGGATGCGTATCTGGAAGAGAGAGATCCATTAATAGGTTAACAGAGGATATATGTGTTACCAAATAAAGAACACTGTATAAAGGTAATAACATATAGACACTTACTGACTATTTCGCTATGTGGTACCTAAACTTCGAAATTTTTATTTTCAATACCTATGCTTTCATTATCTTTAGTTTTACTATCTCTTTGATCAATCTTAATGGTGTTTGTAGCTTTTCTGGAGCATTCTGTTACTTGGCAGAATTTTTTGATTAAAAAAAATATGTTCTGACAACATAATCTGACAGAAAGGTGCAAAAATGAAAAATAATGAAAAGTGAGGCATGGAAATCAGAACTTCAAATTTCATAATGAGCTATAGTTAGGGTAATGCCTGTATGTTGTCTACTTGGGACAACAACAACAAAAAATAATTCGAAGCACAGCCAGTTTCAGTAGCACCTGTCTTTCGCGCACACGTGGAAGAAATAAGACCATATGAGTTCCAATCATTAGCATGTGTTTGTAGAACATGAAGATTTATGAAGCAAACTAGATCTGCACACCATTCACTAACTAGTAAATGACAGTGTGCCAAATAAGCTATCACTTATGACTATTGACAGAAAGGAATTTGAAAAAATTCAGAAAATGATTTGACAGCTAATCAACTTATTTCATGCTCGGTTCGATATTTGCCACTGGTAAACCTGATGTTCTGATAAACTATCTTATTAATCAGAAGAATATGAACCGCTTTTTTTAAAAGATGATGTATAAGGTAGAAAATTTGAAGGAGAAAACACATACCCAGCATCAGAACCTTCAGATTTGAGCTCGACAGCACAAAGAGTTCCAAGGGCTATTACTCTTTTTATGTTGGGCAGGGCTGATATCTTGTGCACAAGTTTCAAATCCCACAACTGCAAAAACATTTACCATGTAATAAGGCATCAAAGAAAGCCAAATATCATGGAAAAATCGTAATTGTTCAACTAAATCAGACCATATTATAAGGTTTCCACAAATCACACACCTCATTTAGTCTCTGTCCTTCACAGTCAAGGTTAGGGTTTGTGGAAGAATCTCTGAACCACTGAATGGCTTTTGCGGCCGAAGTACAGCCCATAGCATGAGCAGTATAAGAATGTCCATGCAAGAGAGCCATAAGCTGAATTAAGACAATCGAGAGAATTATACAGCCATTACCAATATAGACACTAATACATGCTTTCGACTTTAAAAAAAAGTAGCTCTCAGAGCTTAATAACCTGTATTAGATACCTTAGAATCACCTCTAAAAGATTCAAAAACAGCTTCTGTTGTTAAAGTTGCGGCTAATGGTATAACTCCTCCAGTCATCAGTTTGGCATAGCATGCGATATCTGGTAGGCAACCTAGCAGTTCAGCGGCAGACTAAAAGAAAAGCAAAAAAACATCAAACACATGGAAACATGAAGAAAAGTAAAGATGCTTATATTACAAATGAAGTATTTTCACCTCTCGGCCCAGACGCCAAAATCCCGTGAACACTTCATCAAATATGACAGGGATTTTACGATTTTGACACTCGTTAACAAGGATCCGTTGGAAAAGAGGATCGATCATACGCATTCCACCTGCGCCTTGTACGACTGAAAAAAACAATGAGTTTCTTTAGTTTGTATGTCGACATATTCTCTTTTGAAAAATATAAGGGAAAATGGTTGCTCAGAAAGGCTCATATCCAAGAAAAGTCAATTAATCCACGACAGGAAAGAAAAAAAAAAAAAAACACAATAATTAGGCTCATATCCACTTGGATGATAAACAAAATGGAAACTATAAGAGATATTCACTTGCCAGGTTCTACAATTAGAGCTCCAATATGTGTTGATGGACTCAACTCTGAATGTTTTGACAAATGCTCTGATATGTACTCAGAGTAGATACGAGCGATAGCTAAAGAGTCTCTACATTGTGAGAACACATCATCAAGTGAACTGAATCCTGTAAGAAACAACGGTTACACAATGGAATATATGAGCTGCAGTGAAATTTGCTGCATGAAATACCAGACACTAACTCAAATTTTCAGGCTTCAGTTGATTGGACTGCAAAGAATCTGGTAAAGCAATATTCCATATCTCATTTGATATAAATGTTGTAGGAGGCTCCAGAAAAAGGCCTCTTCCGGAATACCTGCAAAAGGAAGCAGTTCAGTCACAGAAATAGGGGGGGGAAAGAAAAAGGAATGCAAAAATGTAGATTTCTGCACTTTTCACATTTTAGTGACCCTAAGCATGCATAGCTATACACATCATATCAGGATTTCCAGAATTAAACAGAGATTCCCATTAACTTATAAGTACTTTTTACTCATACTTTCTCTACAGATGTAAGATTTGTATACTTGCTTTTGCAGCAAATTTAAGATATATACATTGAATAGACAATTTACCGAGATGCCTTTGATGGATAAAAATGTCACATTATATGGAAAACTAAAGCACATGAGGTAAGAAGAAACAGCAAAATTCTGAATGTCAGGAAGCAATTAAAATGATTGGTATCACGAGTTGTGCAAATACTCAAGATTAAAGTTATTCCACCAGCAAGCATACAATACAATTTCTTTGTTGGAAAGACAAGTAGTAGACTTTAGATAGATATGGTACAAACCACTCAGAAAACTAAGGTGTTCATACCATGGCTGTTGAAGAAAAGTTGTATAGGAGGACGGAGCTTGAGCTTCCATAGCACCAAGAGTATCGCCATGATAAGATCCATTGAGAGCCAGAACCTGATAAGAAAGAGATAAGTCACTAGTACACTTACAATCTGAAGAACTATATCATGTTGAGGAAGAAGACTATCTCACAGTATAGTTATTTATCACTAAGCATATATTAGTTATTTGGCTTCCAATTTTACCAGTACTAAAGGACCCAGAAATTTCTTCTTGCAGAACAATTCCTATCTCTGTTTCAGAAACTTTAAATTTATGTGGATCATATATTTATCCTGCATATTCTGTTTACACATTCCCATCTTAAATGAATAATTTTAAGAATGTGAAGATTGACTTCTTGGGTGGAGGTTGACTTGAAGAAATCTTAGCATGTTACTATGTTAGATGCACAAATGAAGTGATTAACTCAATGTACATAGAAAGGCGGTAAAAGACCATAATAATACAATATAGACCTGAACCTCTATATTACAAAATTGAACTATCAACTGAGAATCCCTTACTACTGAGAAAATATAACCAGTTACCCGGCAATCATTAAAAAGCATTTCAAGCATCAAGTTATACAACAAATATATCTTGGATTGAATGTTGCCGGAACAAAGATTTGATCCACCCACATTATTCTTCGCAGATATTTCACTTGTAGAAAGTTGATAGAGCAGCACAAAGCAGAACTCACCTTTAGCTGAATACATCTTTCACTTAGGATCCCCTTTTCATAATCCAAAAGGATTCCATGATCAAGTGAATATTTACGGAATGCCATCTTAAGTGCAATTTCAATTGCTGTGGATCCATTGTCAGAATAGAAAGTTCGAGAAGCCCAGCCTGTCCAATATGACCCACAAAAAAGGGGGAAAAAAAAGGGAACACTAATTAAAGTTAAGACGCAACAGGATTGGTTCAGATGGTTTGGACATCTCTAACAGGTCACCAATATTCAGGAAGAAGCACAAAAAGCTGGCAGAAAAGGAAAAGACTTAACGAGAAATGATGAAAAAAATAAAAGATTGAAAAAAAAAATGAATATAGAGCATTTTCTGAGATAGAGCAGAAAGGAATTATGTAGCAGACCCGATTTAGTACGATATAAAGCTTTCTCAACTTCATCATTATACATGTCCTATTGGAGGCACACATTCTGCCATGAAAATACTTTTGCATGCACAAAAACAAGTAAATTATTAACCTTTTCCAACTCCTCCAAGCAGCACTTCCGCACAACGCAGTGCAGGCTCATATACGTTTTCAGGAAACATTACATGGCCATACCTCGCAGCAGAATAACCCATATCTCTGGCAAGCTCAGTCTGAAACCACCTAACACATAAATGAAAGTGAATAAAAAGTTTAGATAGCCCACTTATCCCCATAAACTTATAAAGACAAACATGATGTATACTTATTATAATCTTTTTCTGAATTTGATATACAGCACAACTTACTAATGCTTCAAACCAGGTGATTTTCTTGTGTTGAAATTTTGATAAAGCTGATCTAAATTACATTGGATATAGAACAAATACTCAATAGTGAGTTCTAAAATTCTATTGTGGTCACTTACCTTTTCGTAATCTACTTGACAAAATCATTGTTATAAAGCAACAAAATCCTGCTAAGAGCACATTAAAAAGGTGCGATGATCTAGCATATATCAAGCATCCGTAATCTTTCTGCTCTTCTTGTCATTGGTCCCAAAAGGAAAAACCATTTCTTTTACTCACAAATAAAAAAATAAAAAAAAACTAAAAAATCTAACCCCTCATCAAAAGGAGAGTATTCATTCAACCACGGAGCTGAAAAGATAAACATAAGCCTATATATACTGGTAATCTCATCTAGATGAAAGAAGAGAAAAATAGGATCAAGAAGCTATATTGAAGCCAATGCAACTTAAATCATAATGTGAAATAGATCCTATATGATGTTAAAAGCATGTAATGGAAGTACTTGTCTTGTTTTGAAATGATAGGAAAAATTTAGCAGCATAAACAAGAAAATTATCCTATAACCATCCACCCTAGAACATATTTAAAGTGTCAGAAGTGTTACAAAAGAGAAGTGAATAGAATAAATGGACTATGCAAAACAAAGTTTTAAGTGGGCTGCCCCACAAGTAAAGGACAAAGAACTAGGCAACTCCTTGAGCCAAACCCTTGAGGGCAATGAACATGATTTTCTTCCAGACTATAATTTCCCAAAGGGTCCATAAAGCACAATAATTTTGAAAAGATCAATCTCTCAGCTTTTAACTAGTTCAAAAAGAAACACTAAATCATTAAATATCCATGACGAAAGTAAACTTCATGGAACCTTTTCCACTAAAATTCAACAGAAACTCAATAGTTTTGTTCAAAACTAATACCCATACCTGTGAAAGTTTTGTTAATTCCATGTCCCAATTGAAGAACGGAGAAAACTATAACAAGAATGAAAAAGAATAACAAAGGAAAAATATACAGGGTATTTAGAAGTAAAGTTACTTATTATGACATGCACACACAAGACTAATGGTTAACAATCGTTTGACATCAAAACTCTGCAAGTAGAAGAATCATATCACGTGACCGACCTGCAATGTAGAATCAGGCCCTTGAGTCCACCAACTGCCACATGCATCAAACTGAGGAACGATCATTTCTTCACCATGCCTAACCTAAATTATTAAAAAACAAAAAGCAAATGATGATAAAAGTAATTTGAACTTAGCAAGATATGTGAATGTCCGTTGGAGGAATATTGGAGAAATAAGAGGATCAAGGGGCATAAATGCACGTTGTAGTCAAAGACAATCTACCAAAACAATATAAACAAAAGTATGCTTTTCTTGTAAGTTGTAATAGCTAAATATAGAAAGAGGAACATATTCTTCTCATCAAAACAAACCTTATGTATTGAGAAACTCTCACCGCAACGGGAGTCAATGACTGTAACCAACTCTTCAGGAACAAGATCGTGCTGAGTGAAAGGCCACCACAATATATTTCTTGCTTTTCTTTTCATACTACGTAGTCTCTGGATCCTTTCTGAATGAAATGATATCATTGTCTCCTGCAGAGAACTGAAAATTGAGGCAGATTTGCAAAACCACTCCATCAAGTCATTTGAAGGATCTTTGGGGATAGGTGGAAGTACGAACACAGGAACCCTAAGTAAGAAAACAGTTGTCACTACAATAACGCCGGCAATGTCACACTGGCAAAGCTAATACATCATGCTACATAAATGATAGAGTGGGATAAGTGGAAATATAAGCATAGCCAAATTGGGTGATAAATGAAAACAGCTACGATCAGCTTCGCAGCTCACTGCAACTTGCTATAGAATAACCATTACAAATCAGTCTAGATAGAGAATGATCAAATAAATCAGTTCAAGTATATAGAATGGTAAGAGAAAAGTATTCATACTAATGAAATGAGACACACTGGTGCAGAAAAGTAGCACTATTATTGAGATGCAACTGTAAGCCTATTCTCATAAGTCAATTTGATAGCTTTATCTTTGACATGTCCAGAAGAAGACAGCTACTTTAGTATGTCAAGTTTGTGCTAGATGATGGAAAGGCGATTTTTACAGCAATCATAAGGAAGGAAAAGAAAATCAGAATACAGACTTCATTTTGAAAGAAATATTGTGTAAACAATTACAAGTTGTAAGGCCTGCATATTGCAGTTCCGAGGGAAAATTTCGGCCAATCTATATAGATAACTAGCAGGTGTTAACAACAGGCAGAGCTGAGAAATTAAAACAAGACGGATCAATAATTTATAAAAACATCAACTACTAGTAAATGTAACCCATAATCTATTAAATTCAGGCAAAAAAAAATTCAATTACTATTCATAATAGCTTAAGAAGATCAAGATGAACAAAAGGCCTGACGCGAAGCATGCTAATAACCTGTTTCTTAAGTAAGAAAGTAACGGCACTTCATTTGACAAGCCATTGTCCTCGAATATAACAGCCGTAACATCATATCCCCGCATAGTTAAACTCTCATATGCTGAGATAGTTGAGGATATACCACCCAAACGGCCATCTCCAACAAGTATGCCAGGTAACCTGAAAGGCCTGGTTTTCTAAAATCATTAGACATAATTAAGGAAAACCATCTTCGAATCACTACAGGACAATGAGCAACAAATGCTAAAACATGTTAGCAAATACATAGAAGCAAACTCTGTAAGAACATCCTATTAATTAATAGGCTTTTACAATCAACTAGTAGAGCTTAGTTCCATGTTGCAAGAGAATGAACAAAAAGCCCAATTATTAAACAAGTTAGAATCTTCAGTACTTCACAACTAACTCAAATTACTATGCAGCTACTATGGCTTTCCAATGACTATCAACAGTCACAGGTACAGTAAACGAATTTTCAACTTAATTTGCGAAAAATAAGTCAAAATCAAAACAATTCAAAATTGAGGGGGTGCCAACTAAAAAGACAATTTAGGTGGAGGATCTAATTCGAAATGGCCTATAGTTGAAGGGTCTCCAGTACATATTTTTCACCTTAAAATAACAAATGATCAAACAAGTCAGCGCTTTTGAGTGGATATATACACATACCTATACAAATCGCACTGAAGAGTACCTGAAGGCCCCGGGCTCGCGACGCCCCCCGCGGTTTCGATCACTCTCCAAACCCTCGCCCCCTTCCGCTCATCGCCCAAACCTCTTACGAATGACCCCAAACAACTACCCACCGCCTCCCTCAGCGCGGCGTCCCCCACCTCCATCCCCTCTCTCTCCACCGCGAGGTGCGGCGATATCGCCTCGTTCCACGCGTACAGGGTCTTGCACACGAGCTTATTGAGCTCCCCGTCGCCGCGTTCCCCGCTCCCGATCCGCGCCGCCTCGTAGGAGGACGGGAGCTCGGCGGCGGCGGCGGCGGCGGGGGAGGCGCGGAGGAGGTGGTGGGAGGCGAGGAGGGAGGCGGCGGCGGCGGCGGGGTCGCCGGAGATGCGGCGGCGGAAGAGGGAGGAGACGGTGCGGAAGACGAAGCGGGAGTCGGAGTCGGAGGGGAAGCCGGTTTGGAGGGGCTTGAGGTAGAGGAAGGAGGAGGGGGAGGGGGCGAGGGCGGCGGCGGCGACGAGGCCGGCGGAGACTAGGGTTTTGCCGACGCCAGTGTTGGATCCCCATATGGTGAAGGTGGGGGCGGCGAGGTCGACGTCGAGGTCGGGGACGGAGACGGAGTCGCCGGAGGCGGCGGAGGCGGCGGAGAGAGAGCGAGAGGGTGGCGGAGGGAGGCGGCGGAGGGGGCGGAGGAGAAGGGAGAAGCCTGAGAGGGGAGGCATCGCCGCGGCGCGGGGTTTACGAGCGGGGCGCGGCGCTGCGCTTCGGAGTGAATGGGTTTTTGGTATTTGGTAGAACTACCGCAGCGGCGTTTCCAAAGTGCACGGGAGTGAGTTATAGCACTGTTGGCGGAAGCTTGGTCAAAGACTCAAAGGTTAATTACACCCACTACTTCCTAACCATTACCTACTTTTTTAACTTTTTGTTGCTAATAATATCCATATATCCAAAATCGTAAATTTGAAATCTAATTACTACGTACTTTTAGTTAAATTTATTTTCTAATAAAATTAACGAAGCAGATAGTATATCATATTTCTTTCAAAATATTTTACGTTATTAATAGATGGGCCTAAGTCGGAGAATTATCTATCTATATTTATACATTATTTTTCATGAAGTTTACCACGTGACAATTTCTCCTTCACCTCCATTCCCACTCTCTAATGCTTTGCCTTTCCACCCCCATCTCCGCCCGATACTTTATCTTCCCACCCGCCCATTTTCTAATTAATATATTAACATGATTCATTTTCATCTAAATAAATTACTTTCAAAAAAAAAAAAAGAGTAACATAAGATCACTTCATACTCTTTTGGCGAGGTAAAGTGGCGATGAATTTGAAGTCCATGAGGGAGAAGAAGCGGTGGGTGTGGGGGATTCGTACGACATCGACGTGGCTGTGACCAAGGAGAAGCTCGACGCCGACAATGGCGATGGAGGCGACGTGAAAAACGAAAATCGCCTCTCCGATCTTGGCAGCGTGTCAAGGTGCATATAAAGCAGTAACTCTATTACTGATTCTTTTATTATTTTATGTGTAATTTATTTATTGAAATTATAAATTTTACTATATTTGTACATATTTATTTTATATTTTATATTTGTATTTATTAATGTCTCATGACGAGTCAAAAAAATTTAAAATTTTTATTTTCTCAATCTTCTTTCTTCTATAGTATTAGCCCGCTGCAATGCGCGGGTAACTTCACTAGTAATTCATAAAAGAGTGTATATCTGGCTTTACCTTTTTATTTTTGAACAATGCTAAATTTATAACAAAATTTTGGTGTAATCTTACAACTTGCTTATTCAAGGACTAGCTATTTCTCACTAACGATAGAATTATAATTTTTGTATTAAGAATTGTAATCCTACAATTTCTTTTGAATTGCAGATTTAGCATTTCCTCTTTTATCAAACAACGTATAGTAATTATCAGAGTAATGCTTGTATGCATACCATTTAAAAGTTACATGTGTTTACTAACATATTAGTTATATTTACGAATAAACTTTTTGTTCTATGGTTTGTCTACAGTTCTGTATGCACAGAAGATTTGAATGCGAAGAATAATTCTGTTTCTCAACGCAATAGAATGAATTAACTCTTTATTGGCCGCGTTTGGTTCGGAAACAAGAAGGGAATAAGCACTCGTTCCCTCTTTGTTCCCAAATATAAATTTTCGTACCC
This sequence comes from Puya raimondii, assembly GCA_016920855.1. Taxonomy (NCBI): domain Eukaryota; kingdom Viridiplantae; phylum Streptophyta; class Magnoliopsida; order Poales; family Bromeliaceae; genus Puya; species Puya raimondii. Next base: position 217,471,624 of record JABWPP010000050.1, read on the forward strand.
GAGGACAGTAGTTCTCGAATTTCTGAAATAAATTGGTATAATTCGGTATAAGTCTGGAACTGCTATTCCACCATTATTTTTCCTAAAACAAGCTTATTCCCAGGAACAAGGTTAATTAAAGTCTACATTTTATTTTAATTATGGTATTAAATTATTAATTAATCTAATTAATATATTTAAATCATTATCTATTGCTTATATAATAAAGTAATTAATTAGTTTATTACTTATAATTAATTAGCTAATTAATTATTAATAATTTAATACGTTTATCCATAAACTAATATTTATATTGATCAACCATTAATTATTTTAATAATCTAATTAATTTTTTACTAGTTATCTAACTAAAATAATTTACTAACTAATTTAAAAGTTAAATTATTGTTTATAATTAATTAATTATATATATTTTCATTATCTTATATAATATTCATAGCTAATAAATTTATTAATTTATTTTTAATTAAAATTTTGATGTTAATTAATTAGATAAAATATTTTAAATTTAAAATTATAACTCTTATTCCTCTTGTTCCAATCTAATCATTCAAACACTATTTACTTTATTCTCAGAAACAACCTAATTTTCTTTCAAACATAAAATTAGTTTAGTTTCTGCTAATATCTGAACTTGTATCTATTCCTGAAATAAGCAGTTTTTTTTTATACCCGAACCAAATGCAGGTGCACTTAGTATACTCATATGTCTTAGAATATCCAAAGCATTTTCTATTTTCCTATGCAATTTGATATTTATTGATCAAGGTTTGAATAATATTCCCTTAGTTTTGCTTCAGTAAATAATAGCTGTCATTTGTTACTTTCAAATAAGAAGAATTAATATCATAAATTTGCTATAAATATCATCACCCTTTTTTTTTTACTATGCATAACTCCTTAATGGTGTGTTTATTTCACCAAAAGCGTGAAATAATTTTCGATCATAAATGCTCATTTTTATTATTTAATTTACCATAACTTTATTTTAAATTAAAACTCTAACACTAAAAAAATAATTTTGACGTATCTGAAACTGATATCAATTACGAAAAAAAAGTAAATAAAATAAAATAAAATATTAACGACAGAAAACTTCACACGCTCTTCACTTTTAATTAAATAAATAACAAAACTAAAAAACTTCAATTTCACCGCAATAAAAACAAACAAAGTACAAAAATAACACTTAAATTTTACTTCATCAAATTTCCATGTGAACTTCAATTTCGATAAAACAAAACAGGCTCAATATGTCATGACAAAACTAAACTGTGATGTGGGACCCACACCACATTTTCGTGGGGCCCACATGTCAGCCACTCCACGCTGTACGAGCCTGTGAAATCAATATATAAACACTCATTAACGCCCGATCCTTTTCTCTAATCCAAGAGCTCCAACCAATGGGCCACCACCATTAATCTAATCCCCCTCTCTAATCCACAATTTAGAAAGAGATAGAGAGAGAGAGATAGAGAGAGGGGACGAGATGTCGTCGAGGGCGAGAGCGTGGTCATCGTCCTCTTCCTCCTCATCCGATACGACGCCCCTTCTCCACCGCCTCCGCTTCCCCTCCGCCGCCGTGGAGATGGCCTCCACCGCCACCGCCGCCGCCGCCGCCGCCGCCGCCCCACCCGTCGTCTTCCTCGGCGTCGACGTCGGCACCGGGAGCGCCCGCGCAGGCTCGTCCTCCTCCCACCCCCCTCTTCTCCCTCCCTTTGATCTCCCCTAGCGTTAGATGATTCCATTTGTAGCTCGAATCCCATCGCCTCGACTCGCTTGCATGTGATGGATCTTAGTTTACGTGGAGCTGTTTACTGTTCTAGTGAGCTCGTGAGATTTTTTATGTAGTTCGATGAATCCGTTCTTGTTGACGATATAGTTGATGAAACGATTGGTGTGGATTGGAGCTTACTGTGTTTCGTGAGCAATTGGGGTATTTTAAGGTCGCCGTGAAGTGTAATTGGTGTTTAAAATGTGTTAATCTTAGTTTACGAGTAGTTTTTCAGTGTTCTTGTGAGTTCGTGAGATTTATGATATAATTGTATCAATCTCTAATGTACTTGATGAAATGATTGTCTTGGATTTTGGGATAAGCTTCTTTGAACTGGAATTTATTGTGTTATAGGATCAATTGGAGTTATTTTAGGTTGCCTTGAAGCGTGATATGATATTCTATCTGTATTATCCATATGGGTCTGAATATAAAGCATTTATTCACTACATTTGATTGATGTAATAAGAGTAATTGGTGCAGGGCTCTTCGACGAGAAAGGTAGGCTGTTAGGCTCGGCAAGCAGCCCCATACAGATATGGAAGGAAAAAGATTGCATTGAGGTTGCGTAATCATGGTTTATCAATACTTATTTCATAAACTTGTATACAATAAAGTATGTTAAGCTGCTTCATAATTTGTGTTTATTGTAACCAGCAATCGTCAACAGATATCTGGCATGCGATTTGTGCAGCTGTGAAAGCTGCGTGCTCCTTGGCAGATGTTGCTCCTCAGGAAGTAGTCGGTCTTGGATTTGCAGCTACTTGCTCCCTTGGTTTGTAAAATTGCTCTTTTCCAGCTTTTACTGAAATAGAAAACTTAGGTTCTGTTTGAATCTAGCTAGAGCTTTTGACGAAGTGCTGTTTGAGGAGACTTATTCGAGGAATCACTAACAGCTTCTTCACTAAAACCTTACAAGAAGCTTCCAAACTGCAGCTACAGGCAGAAACTTCAAAAAAGAGCTGCTTCAATTGGGTCCCAACAGCTCATTTTGGCTTCTAGCCTCACCCAGAACCTCTGGACATTTTGATTGCCAAGTTTTAGGCTTCTGCTTCTCAAGTAGAAAAAGCTATTTCAGAAGCTTGGTAAAATAGGCAGTTAAAGTAATTTTCCGGTGTCTAAATGACATGTCAAGTGTGTAAATTTTTTAAAGAAATTATTGTATTGTTTCCAGTTGCGGTCGATTCAGATGGATCTCCAGTCTCAGTTTCATGGAGCGGTGATGCGAGACGAAACGTTATTGTATGGATGGACCACAGGGCCGTTGAGCAGGCTGAGCGCATCAACTCTCGTAATTCACCAGTACTGCAGTATTGTGGCGGGGGTGTTTCCCCTGAAATGCAAGCGCCGAAGGTATTTACATCTTGATGTTTCTTGCTGTTTTCATATCATTTGTTATAAGTGCAATACTGGGAACCACCTGCCTTTTGAGCCATCAAGGTCTTGTTGTTTGTTGTTTGATATTATCGTAGTTCAGGAACTTAATTACCTTACTCTGTAGCTGCTAAATATTAGATTGCTATAGCTGATATAATCTGTCACCACTGTATCATTTATCTTAGTGAAATCTACACAAGGAATGTTGCGAAAGTATTGCAAAAGCAAACGGTTGTTTTGTCAGGTCTTTTGTTTACCAGCCATCTGAACTGTGTAAAATTTTGTAGGCTATGCTGATAGATATGAAAATTGCCTAGCATTTGATGTTTATACATACACATTATACAATATGAATCCCTGAATAAATTCGTGGATAAGATTTCCAAGGCGTATTTTCTTTTGCAAGTTGTGTAATGTTCACAGCGTGACCGCTTAAACTTTCCATTTGACAGCATACTATTTTAAACATGTTCAGCTCTTATGGGTAAAAGAGAACCTGCATGAGTCTTGGTCAATGGTGTTCAGGTGGATGGATTTAAGTGACTGGTTAGCATACAGGTATTCTTTTGGTAGCTTTCCACCTGATTTTCCTTGTTTAATTTATCAAAAATTCAACCACTATTTTTGGTTCTTTTTCACTTTTTTATTGCGGTCCTGTTGGTTGTAATGTTCTCTGTGAACTTGTCTAGAGCAACAGGAGATGATACACGGAGCTTATGTACAACTGTTTGCAAATGGACTTACCTTGGGCATGCGCATATGGAACTAGCTAGAGAGACAGATTCTCGTGATATGGAAGCGTGTGGATGGGATGACGTTTTTTGGGAAGAAATAGGCCTGGTAGACCTTGTGGAAGGAAATCATGCAAAAATTGGTATATTGCTTACTGGCGCTTTAACCTTTGAGAATAAGTAATTTTTGGGAGAAGGGTCAGTTTCTGCTATCTTTGCTGTTATGTTTATGGGCGAGCAGTGTAAGATAAATTTATGAGCACATCGTAGGTTCTCTTCACAGGTCAACCCCTTTGCGTTTCTCTATGTTCATACTTTAACGAGAAATCTACTAAAGCTCTTGGCCGATCAAAAGAATGATCATCAGAAATCAAATCATGGGAAATAGCTTTTATTTGGGATAGGTCTTTATCATTTCATCATAAATATAGAATATCTGAAAGGCGAGATTGTTCTCCTTGTCTGTTAAAATTTCCTTGTTTGGTTTGATATCTATGTGCTGATGACTAGTCATGTAATTCAAACAGGACGAAGTGTTGCTTTTCCCGGTCATCCTTTGGGTTCTGGTTTGACACATGCTGCAGCAAAGGCAAGTAATGTTGGAAAACTGTATACTTCATCTCCCTATATATTGGCTAGCTGTATGGCTTCTATATATTATATTATATCTTTTGCATTAGTGCTCGACTTCTCACTTTTGACATAACTAATTTCAGGAACTTGGGCTTTTTCCTGGGACTCCTGTTGGGACTTCACTTATAGATGCTCATGCTGGTGGTATTGGAGTCATGCAAAGTGTTTCTGAATCAGAGTCTAAAGCTGATGGTCGGTTTATTAACCAGTAATATAAATTGGCCAACAATAAACTTATTATTTCTGATTGTTTTGTAGCGGTACTTTTTTTCTTATTAAAAAAACTCGTTCTGTCTCAGTGGCCGATGAGGATGCAATATGCCATCGAATGGTCTTAGTTTGCGGAACATCTACTTGTCACATGGCTATCTCAAAGGACAAGTTGTTTATCCCTGGTGTCTGGGGACCGTTCTGGTCTGGTACAGCTTTGGGCTCTGAATGAACCACCATTTATGCTTGATATGATCTTTATGAAAAGATAAAATTAGATCTTAGCTGTATTCGCTGAAATGTAAATCAAGAATATTTAATTCAACATGTTGTTTTCTTGTTAACATTTGTTCTTCTTTCTCTGGCTCTGGCTAAGAAAGACTACTTATCTGTTAAAATGTAATTCAGCAATGGTGCCTGAGTACTGGCTCACAGAAGGTGGCCAAAGTGCAACTGGTGCTCTTTTGGAATACATAGTTGAGAATCATGTAGCCGCTCCTCTTCTTGCTAATCGTGCTGCTTCTCAAAGTAAGTTTTGTGTTTGAACCTGCACAACCATATGATACAAGCTGAAATACTAAACCTTTATGAAAATTTTCAAATTGATTCATTAAAGGAAAGCTATTGCTTCAGTCCATCTTGTGAATTACTCTCTGAAAATTTTCAGGTATATCCATATATGAGTTGTTGAACAAAATATTGGTGTCAATGTCGCATGAACAAAATGCCCCTTTTCTTTCTGCCTTGACTGAAGATATGCATGTTCTCCCTGATTTTCATGGAAACAGGTACAAAAATTCTAATGCAGTACCTAAATTCTGTGGTATGTAAATTTGGCCTTCTAGAATTCGGCTGCATTATGTCAGAAAGGTCTTTGCTATTCGTCAAATGTTGCATTTCTCACCTCATTTTACTAGGAATGATGTGGTTTGTTAGTTTTTCCCTCTTTAAAAGGCTGCAAATTAACTATGAATATCAAGATACGGATGCTAAGATTCTATTTTCTTTATAAATGGGTAAAGGTGGAGTTTTGGGTAAATTTTTTTTTTTTAAAATTGAATGATCGGGTAGTTGGATCAGATTAAAGTAGGTCCACTTTGACTCGATAGTGGCAAAAGAATTAACTTAAACTGACTTAACCCGCTCATCTACCCTTCTTACAGTTTGAGTTGATTCTTATCTAACCATCTAACATTCCATTTTCTTTTACTTTGAACGCTATGGCTAGGTCACCAATTGCTGATCCAAAATCCAAAGGAATGATCTGCGGTTTGACACTTGATACAAGTGAGAAGCACTTAGCACTTCTATACCTTGCAACAATTCAGGGCATTGCATATGGCACTCGTCACATTGTAGAGCACTGCAATTCTCTTGGGCATAAGGTACTCTTCTGTCACTACTGGTTATATCATTTTCTGATGTTGTTTGCACACTTTCATTTTTCATTGCATTATAATCTTTGAAGGGCTAATTACATTTTTTTTTTTTAAGAAAAAAAAAAAGAGTGTATTACAAATTCAATGCCCAAGTTTGGCCCATATTCCAATTTCCTCCTTGAATCTCAATTGTATGGATCAATACCTGAGCTTTGATCTGATATTAATTAGTTCACAAAGTTTCGTATTTAACAATTTAGTCCCAAGATTTGACAGAAATTGCAATTTTGTCAAACTATGAGAATGAAATCGAAATGAGGATCAAACTTCAGGGGCTAGATTTGTAATTGGCCCATCTTTGAAAAATAACATTGAAAGTTTGACTTAAAGAAGTTTCCTAAAAGCCCTCTAATTAGAGGTGAACAAGTGAAATCTTTTGAGTCTCTCCACCCTAAAGCCATCAACAGAAGAGGGGTTGTTGTGGAGCGAAAGTTTGTACTTTTCTTCAACCACCTATAAATTTATTAGCCTATCTTTAGGTGCAAATAAACTTTAAGCCGTAAGCTGATACTATACAGAGATAGGCATATACTATATGAAGTGAACACTAAACTTATGGTGGTAGTGCTGCAACTTCTGCATGGGAAAAGATCTAACCTGCTTCCCCTTCAGATTGATACACTTCTTGCATGTGGTGGGCTTGCGAAGAACTCGCTCTATATTCAAGAACATGCAGATATTGTTGGCAAGTCTCTCTCTCTCTCTCTCTCTCTCTCTCTCTCTCTCTCTCTCTCGTGCGCGCGCGTGCGTGCTCAATGATAAGAATAACTTGACATGTGATATGCAGGATGTCCAATTATTCTACCTAGAGAAAACGAATCTGTGCTCTTAGGCGCTGCAATTTTGGGTGCTGTTGCTGCGAAGAAGTATTCAGGCCTTCAAGAGGCCATGAAAGCACTAAATGCTGCCGGGCAGGTATGTAATCGTATGAAAATCATTCTTCCTTTTCTATTAATTCTATTAGTTCATCTAATATGCTACGAAACATGGTTTACTGGCTATCTCCTCTTCTCCATTTGTTTCTAGTCTCTAATTTAACCAAATTTTTTTTGAAAATTTGATGTTTGATGATAATTTTGGCAGATTGTCCACCCATCCAAGGACCCTAAAGTGAAAAAGTATCACGATGCGAAATATACAATTTTTAGGTCTCTGTACGAGCAGCAGCTTTCTCATCGCTCGATCATGGCGCAAGCGTTGCAGTAGACTCGCATGTCGACTCCAAGGCCTTTTACTGTGAGCTTATTTCCTGGTTTTTGAACAGGTAACTAATTGCTGTATTTCTTATCACTAAATTTTGGCATTACCTCAAAGATATGAACTAATGCGCTGTTAATTTCTTCACTCTCGCTTTATTATCCACACTTTTTTACTGGAATTGAGAGGAAAAGGAGGGTAGAGGGTACAATGATCCGGCATAGGCGGTAGTAAATCTAGGGTTTACTCAGCCAAGTTGGAGCTTCTTCAAAGTATTATTGAAATAGAGTTATTTGAAAAAGCACTAAAATTTTCATATTAGAATCCTCCTAATTGCTTCATGTTCTTAGAGTTTTTTTTATCTTTGAAGCCTAAGGTTCCTTGTGAATATTAATTGTTTGGTTTAACTGGCTCAGCCCGGCCTGAATATTTATTAACCAAAAACGGGTTGACCCAAACAGGTCCCTCCTTTTTGGACCGGGCTTGGGCCTAACAGGTATATACAATTTTTTACTGGGCTAGGTTAGGATGTGCTACCTTTAATCCAACCCAAAATCAGGCATGAGTCAAACTTCAAGGGCTTGGATGCATAAACATCTTATTTGGTATATTCGTTTAATTTGCTTAAGAAGCATATAATATAATATTGGAAGATGAGGAGTGTAATTATATGTCCAGAAGGAATATCATATTCAGTCTTCAAGTTATTTTTTTTAAAAATAAGGTAAATTATCTCGGAGGTGAAATATACTAGTTTATCAAATCATAAATACCAAAATCTTGTAAGGAGCAAAAATTAAATTCTTAACTTTTAATCATAAACAAAAAAAATTCTGAATAAGTTATCATTAGATATCTTATTTCAAAAAAACAGTGAGCGGATACTTTTATTATAATCAAGGTGAAAATCATAAATGATTCTCGCACAAACCCTAGCTCCTAAAAGTGCACCCCAAGATTCTCTCTCATCCGCCGTACTAATTCATAGAATAAATTTTATATTTATATTAATTAAAAATAATTTTAATAAAATTAAATATAATTTTAATTTAATTTAATGAGTTAACCAAAACAGTATAAGTTTACGGAGACTTTTAACCTAAGAATTCGATTCACATCGAATAGGACTCTTATCTAGTGTGTGTGAAAGAAAGAAAGAAACATATCACTAATCTGCCAAGGGAAGCAGCTTTTACTACAGTAATTTTCGCAATGAGAAAAATAATTTTTTTTTTTTTAGTGAAAGGTTAGCACGCTACTCGTTTCGTTTATTTCTTTTTAGAAATAAACTTAGCTGAAAATGTGAATCAACTAGGATTCGAACTCGGGACCTCGGGTACTAACCACCAAGCCCTTTGCCACTTGCGCTACGGACAGTCGGTGAAAAATGATATATTAGTCATGAGAAAAATGATAAGCCATGAGGAAAATGATTTATTAGCTTTTAATAGTTCAACTACTAGGTTGGAATATAAGACTATATAAGATAGGTAAAAAGGCTTATTCTGTGGAATTTTTGTGATCGATATTACAGCTAAATTTTGTTTTCTCTGGTATAGTAATTCTAAACTGCGGCTGCAATAAGGAGTGTTTACCCACCTTTTGATTTTGATTTTGATTTTGATTTTGATTTTCCCTTTTGCCTACTTATTCTTTATTTTAATGAGAAAAATTCCTAGCCGTTGCCTACCCTCTCTTTATTTAGGGCGACGCTTTCTGTCCATTTATAGACGAGATGTATAATTTATATCCCACTTATCTAAGAGCTATTATTTTCTTTAATAATCTTATCAATTTTTTTTTTAATACTAAAAATTTAAAAGAGTTTTTGAACTCTAGAATAAAAGACGTGTAAGATTTATACCTATATATAAATATACATGTAGCATATTTTTTTATTATTTAAGCTCTATTATTATGTACTTCTTCTGTTAATTTTATATGTGTTCCTATAAAAATATTAAATAGTCATATCTCTAGAAAATTTAGGTGATTATATTTGCCCCTCTAAAAATTCTAACACATTTATATTTATTTCTTTGGTTTGTTGTCGTTAGTCTATTGTTAATTTTTTTTAATGGTTAAAGGTTAGGAATGTGGAAATATACCCTCCCAAAAAAATCCCAATAGTCATTTTCTTCCCTCTATTAAACCAACCAAGAATAAATATAAATATATTAGAACTTTTAAAAGGATAAATTTGATCACTTAAATTTTACAAAAATATATTTACAATTTAATATCTTTACAGGAGTACATATGGAATTAACCTTAAATATAAGAGGGATAAAAAATATTTTACTTTTTAACTAACTATGATAATGTAATACCATTCTGTTTTACCAATTGTCAACTAAACATTGTAGAAAATTTTCTTTTGTACCAACCAAATAAGTTGATAAAATGGGCAAATATATGACAGGCACTACCCAGTACCCATAGGACAATACATATATATATATATATATATATATATATATATATATATATATATATATATATATATATATATATATATATATATATATTTGGTTGTTTGTGGCTGCACATGGCACGCTTATCTTTTTCATAACCGCATGAGTCGAACTTGAGACCTATGCCTATTTATTACTTTCAGACTTTGAAACTGTGTGATCACGTGATCAAATTATGATACCTCTGTTTGAAATTTAAATTTGTCTTTATTTACTAGACTTTTTATATTTTGCATTCACATTAATTATACCAAATCGAAGTACAAAAAGAAATTAGCTTCACAAAAAAATGAATAGGTTATTCCTTGCTCCAACCAAAAGTAACAAAAATTAATAGAGGTGAGAAAGCCAAACACTAAATTTAAATCCAAGGAGGATTATTTACTCTATATATATTTTTTCACTCTGATAAAATTTATCATACTCTTTTCTTTTCTTTTTTTGAGAGAAAGATAGCACGCTACCCGCTTCGTTTATTTCTTATAGAAATAAACTTAGCTAGAAATGTGAATCAACTAGGATTCGAACACGGAATCTCGGGTACCAACCACCAAACCCTTTGCCACTTGCGCTAGGAACAGTCGATAAAATTTATCATACTCTAGAACACGAAAAACTACAGCTTAGACCATTCCCGCTTTGTTGCTTTGTAAACTGCATCAATTTAATATGCAATGAATAGATTTACTGAATCTATCAACTATTTTTTTGTATTCCTAACCGAGTTTGATCAGGCTCAGCGAATCTGATCTATTCCTATTAAAAACTGATTCGTGGATATCCTGTCCCAAATCCAAAGAAAACTAAACAACTCTAACACCAAATTATGCAATTAATAAGTCGAATGAAACAAAAGCACGCATCATCTCCACTCTAAAAAATAATAATAACAATAATAAGTAAGCAATGAGGGTCATAATTATAAAGTAGCTTTTCTAGGAGACAAAGCAATGGAGTGGCTTATCTTTATCTTAAGGGAAAGCAACCTTTAACCTTATGTTTAAGCTAATGGAAGGTTCCCTCATGTTGTTTCTCTTGGCTCTTTTCTTGTGCATGGATTCCCCAAATTATTATTATTATTATTTATTATTATTATTTTTGGTGGAGGGGGTTTTGTTAAATAATTTGTTTTACCATTACTTTTCCCCAGTGGGAAAGTTCCAAAGCCTCGTAATAACGAGGAAGTTTGGCATCAAGAGAAAAAATATTTTTATTGGGGAGAGCTAATAATAAGGATTTGGGTTCTTTGTTTTTAATGAGGATGGGGCATACAATAATATATATATATATATATATATATATATATATAGAGAGAGAGAGAGTTTGGCTACTGTGTTATCAAAAGTATCAAGCAGTTGGTGCTATCAAGTTTTTCACCATTAGATCTACTTCATTGATCATTTTCACCCGTTAGATCATACTATTCAACCAACCACTTATTCAACCCTAGAGGACCACTATCATCCTAACCGTACATCCCTTCATCCAAGGGTCGAAAATCTATAAGCACCAATGACTTGGTGCTATTAAAAGTATAGAAGTCTAATTCTATATCTTGAATAATATGATCTAATAGGTGGAAATGGACAAAGGGATAGATCTAATTGCAGAATATTTACAAATACCAAGTGCTTGGTGCTTTAAAAGCACCATAACTGGACTCTCTCTCTCTCTATATATATATATATATATTTGCTTCTAATGAGGGAGGAACTTAAAATAGTAGCTGATCATGACTTGATTGAAGCTGATCATAATGAATGGTCATTAAAACAATCCATGAATTTCCTTATTCCTTACTACACTCGAATAAGGATCTGTTTATTTATTTGTTTGTTTTGGATATCAGAGGTCGAACTCGCGACTTCGAAAAGGTCGTAGATGTCGATGTTTGTTTCTGGACCAAAGTGGCGAAATCATCCGAATTCTCACTCACAAATTATATGAAGATTGATCTTTCGACTTTGGCAAAGTTGAATTTGCGAAATTCATTAGTTTCTCGTTCTCCGACTTTCTGCTTCCAAACAATACTTAAAAGACAGTGTGCTTTTTAAGCAGTACTAGCTAATTTTAGTAAGTCACGTAAGAATATAAAATGTTTAATCAAGAATAATTTTATAATATTATATTAAATAATGGTATATTGTTTGTGTATATACTTTTATGCAAAGTGGATGCTCTAAATTGAAGGTACTAATTTTTTCCCCTTATTTTATAAGCTTAAGCTTCTACCTTATGCTCAAATCAATTCTCATTTTCGTAAAAATAAAAGTAGAAAAGCACTTTATGCCCTTAATTACAGCTCAAAGAGGATGAGAAAAATATATGTGGATAATAAGTTTTGCTAAGTAACACAAATGCCTCTTCACTCCCCATAGAGGCACCAAAGTATCTCATCAAATCCATGCCTAATTTTTTTTGAAATTTTGGTGGGAAAAAAAAAGGTTAGTGGAGAATCTATATCTATAAGATTTTGAGGACAAAAGTATTGAATAAACCATGGTTTTATTAGATCCTGTTCTCCTTTTTGTTAGATGATTTGATTTATTTTCTAGAATATGTGAATTTGGAGTGTTACATAATGAGCATTTGTCTTTTCTATGTTACCATCAAATGTGAATGTGGAAACAATTTCAAATGCTTCAACAACCACCGGTTATTCATATGGTTTATTATCTGCAATACTATCTAGAAGGTCAGGTGTTTGAAATTCTGTATGTGCATATAAAGATTTTTTTTTTGAGGCTTCAAGATAAATGTGATTCTCAATTCAAATGTGTCGTGCCATAGCCTTTATCTAGGGCCTGTTTGGACCTTTTCTTCTACTCTTTATTGCGGTTGTCTCGAACAAATTATTTGATAATTAAAAAAATTTAAGTTTTTCTTATAGTGCGAAGATCATCGAATCAGATTTTGAGATTCAAAAGAAGAAGCTATAAATTAAATTTTTTGATTTTGTTGTAAAAAAATATAATTTGGAAAAAAAACTCATTCATCTATAATTTTTTAAACTTTCTAGCATTTATCCGTAAATTTAGTTTTAATGTTAATCACAAAAGTTTGCTAGATCTTCTTAATCATAGTCAAGTTCTATTGCTTTTGTTCTAATAAGCTCCCAAATCTCTATTAAAAAAAAGATTTACATAAACAAAAAATGAGGAAGATAAGAAACTTTTTATTTTGAAGCAAGTGATCCATTTTGTTAATTGATAATTCTACTCAAAAAACTCTCTTTTATTTTTTGGAAGGGTAAGTCGAATAAGTTTTTTATTTTCAAGGAAAATATGACTAAAACAAGCATTAAATGTAAAATAACTCGGCTATAACATCTTGAGCATATAGATTTAGTGAACTTTCTCAGTGTTATTATTCTATTTCTCATTTATTTTTAATTTTTTTTTACTTTTTTCTGATTCATAGCTGGGTTTCTAGGGTTGCTTCTTGTTTCATTATCATAACAATCATAAAAATAATAATAATTGTAATAATAATTGAATATTTTAACCACCATTGAATATTTTAACCACCATCACTTTCCCTCATGTATACTTTAATTTGAATGGTGCCAATTAAAACTTGGAACTAAAATAAAATTAAAACTACATGGTTGCCAAAATGAACACCTCATCCTTCTAAGCTATAATGTGAAAGAATATTTTATTCAATTCTCATTTTTCCTCATCATTCCATGATTCCATCCCCTCTTTCCACTCCCAGTGTATGGCCCCACTACTTGGGATGTCGACGGATCGGATTCGAAGCGAATTTTTAAATATTCAAATTTAAATCTGACTATTAAATTTAAAATTTGAATTTGATGCATTTCAGAAATATATTCAAATTCGAAATCTGAACCTGAGCCTGAAAGCCCGAAAACAACTATTTCTCTTTACCATATTTCAAAACATATTGCATTAAATCTAAATTTTTGAAATACAAATTCAAATATCAAATATTTATCTGTATTATATAATATAAAATTAATTCAGGTTTGGGTTCGAACTCGGATTTGGTAGAGACGAAATCCACACCAAATCAAAATCCGCCGGATTTTTATTTTTATACCCATATTCAAAACTATATCAGTTTGCATCAAGTGAATCCGACGGTTCGAATTCGGATTTGGATAAAATTTTGAGTATTTATACCTCTCCACATCCCTACCCGCTACTGAGCTGAGCGAAGTAGTATTGCATTAAAAATTGGCTTAATTACACTGTAATTTTTATGTCATTATAGTATCTTTCGCATCCATTAGTCTCCAACCTTTATCCGTAATAATTTTTTTAAGTTTCGTCAGCGATAAATTTTGTTTGTTCGAACAAAATTTGCCATGTGTTAAGATTTGTTGCATAAACGATAAACAAGACTAAGGTGTTAATTTGATAATCGTCATACAAATTAACAAGCTTTTTGAGAACGAAAACTTAGTCCAAACAATTGCTAAAAGTTACAAGTTTATTAAAGAAAATAACTTGAAAATTATAAATAAAAACTCTGAGATAGTTGAACCAAAGCCACTACTTTATTATAGTCCAAACAAAATAGGCTTTTAACCACTTCTTTAAGAAAGGCCCCACCACCCACCATCACATAGATAAGCTCACACCCACCATTAAAAGCACCAAAATTTCATAAATATCTAGTAACTATTCTCCCTTTTCACCATTTTCTAATTCCACAAGGAAAAAAAAACATCTTCATGGTAGAGTCATAAGCTCAAACATAGTAATATAAGCAGTATTATCTGTACACTTATTTTTTGATTATATATCATACATTTTATTTATCTAGAAAACTATTATCCAACTAGTTTTATCTATTTTATTTTATTACTAAAAATGGACAAAGAGAATTATAAATCCTCATATATATATATATATATATATATATATATATATATATATATATATAATTGAGTTCCTATGCTTTTAAAAATATCAAGATATTGGTGCTTATAGGTTTTTAGCCCTTTAATTAAAAAATGTGCGGTTATGATGATGTGGGCCCGCTAGGGTTGAGTGGGTAGTTAGTTGAATAGTATAATCTAATGGGTGGAATTGATCAAAGGGGTGGATCTAATGGCAAAAAAAATTACAAGCACCAAATGCTTGGTGTTTTTACAAGCACCATAGCCGGACTGTATATATATATATATAGCAGGGCTGCTGTGCTCTCAGGAGCACGGAACTCCGTGCTCCTGAGCCGTTTTCGATGATGGAACTCTTGAATCGGTGATCGGCTCCGCTAGACTTAATCTAGCATATTTGAAGTATCTAGAAAATAATTTTTGCGATTTTTCGATATCGTTTACTTAGTGATTGAAAATGTTCAAAATCAACGGCTGAAAATAAAAATTTCATAAAAATTAGTGATATAATACTAAAATTTTCGATCAGAGATATTAAACTTGTTGTAGATAGTATAAAGAATTTTTTATCAAAATTTCATATGATTTGGATACTTTTACACCGTTAAACTTGAAACGGCATATATCAACCATTAAAAGTTGTTGATTTTGAACCCTTTAGATTGCTATGTAACTGATATTAAAAAATCATAAAATTTATTTTCTACATATTTCAAATATGCTAGATCAAGTCTAACGGAACCGATCGTCGATTCGGGAGTCCCATCATCAAAAACGGTCCAGGAGCACGGAGGCCTCCGTGCTCCACACAAGACCTACTATAGCAGTCCAGCTCATATATATATATATATATATATATATATATATATATATACTGACTGTTTCTAACACAAGTGATAAAAAGTTTAATAATTAATACTCAAATATTTTAAATTCGAAGTCTAATTATTTTATATTTTTAGCTATTTTTCAAAAAAACAAACGAAGGGCCTGTTTGGCAACCGTAGGAATTTAAAATAGAGTTTTATATTTTGCTGTAATAGATTGGTACAAAAACTTCAAAACTCTATAATTTTTTACTCTGTTTTTTATTGTTTGGTTCAAGTCCGGAAAAAAATAATTTGATGTAAAAAAAATAAATTTTTGGTGTTTGGTGGAGGGCGGAGGGCGGCTGTGGAGGACGGCGGCGGCAGCGCCGGCGGTGGGGGCGGCGGAGGGCCGCGGCAACGACAGAGGAGGGGGGGGGGGGGCGGCGGTGGTGTTGGAGGCGGAGGGCGGTGCGGCTAAGGGCGGAGGGCGCAGGGCAGCGGCAGAGGGCGGCGATGGCGGTGGAGGGCGGCGGCAGCAACGGAGGAGGGCGGCGGCGGAGGGCGGTGGCGGCTGAGGGCCGAGGGCAGCGGCTGAGGGCGGCGGTGGCGGCGGTGGCGGCGGAGGAGGGCAACGGCGGCGGAGGGCGGCGGTGGCGGCGGTGGCGGCGGAGGGCGGTGGGACAGCGGCGAAGTCGAGGAGAAGGAGGTGGTGGAAGATGTAGGGGGCAAGAAGAAAGAGGTGCAATGAGTTCTCTGGAAAAAAAAAAAAAGTGGTTTGAGCTCTTTTTTTTTTTCCTCCAGAAAAACTCCGTTTTGAGTCTATTACTCTGTTTTTTCTACAATTCTAAAAGTCATCCAAACAGGATCATTGTAATATTTCAAGAGTTGTAAAAAATACACTGTAAGTTGAACTATTACTCTGTTTTAGAGAATATCCAAACAGGCCCGAAGTGTTAAGATGCTACTGTTCTCTCAAAAAATAAGATGTATAATATGCATCATCTTACGTTATCATTTTCATCTTTTCCATTTAGTTGTGAAAATATTTTCTTTTCGTCTTTTCCATTTAGTTTTGAAAATATTTTCTTTTCCTCCGTCTTTTAAGAAAATGTGTTTTATTGGCTTCCCCAAAACATTTCATTTCTAATCAAACTCTAGGTTTTAATAAATTATCTAAATACTTTATTCAATATATATATATATATATATATATATATATATATATATATATAATTTGAGTTCGACTACTGTATTTTTATAAGTATAGATTTTTTTGTACTCATAAATTTTCGACCGTTAGATATACCCTTTAACTATTTTCACCAGTTAGATCATACTATTCAATTAACCACTCACTCAATCCTAAAAAACCACTATCATTCTAACCGCACATTTATTCATCCAACGGTCAAAAATTTATAAGTTCAAAAGAATCTATATTAATAAGAATATAGTAACCCTGGCCTATATAATTTATTATTATTGAGTTCAGGTGAAAAAATAAAAGAAGCGAATCGCAATATAGAGATAGTTCAAGGACTGCCCATACAAGTTTCCATGCAATTTTACAAACACACCCCCTACAAACCCACAAAATACAAAACTAATTTTACAACCAAGAAAAATTATAGAATTACAATCCTCCGTCCAAGAATTAAAACTCTCCTCCTCTTCCTAACATTTATTCAATCCTATTTAGATTTTCGCACTGGATAAACAAAAAAAAAAGAACCGGATAAAACAACAAGTATAAAAAAAAAAAAAAAAAATTAATTTTGAACGTGTTTGTTGTAGATCTAGTAGCATTGCTCCACTCCAACATCAAAAAAAAAAAAAAAAAAAAAAAAAATCCACCACTGAACCGTGTGGTGTCTACAGGTAGAGTACCTGTGCGTTGCAGGGCACGAGGTCGGCGAACGCCGGGGGCGCCTTGATCACCTCCCACTCCACCGTCTCCTCGTCCTCGGCGGCGAGCACGGTGGCGACGGCGACGTCGAGGCCCCTGCCGACGACGAAGATCCGGCCGGAGCGCTCGCCGGCGACGGCGAAGGGGCGGGGTAGCTCCGGCGGGACGCCGGGGCCGGCGACCCCGCGCCAGGCGTCGCGCGCGGGGTCGTAGGCCTTGAGGCGGCGGTCCCCGTACTCGGCGACGACGAAGAGCCGGTCGTCCCCGACCACGGCGCTGGCCCCCGTCCACCCCTCGCGCATCCCGGGCGCCATCTCCCCCCACGCGTCGCGCTCGGCGTCGAACACGGCCCCGCGCGGCGCCGCGTCGAAGGGCCACGCCCACCCCTCCGTCACGTACATCCGCCGCCCCGCCACCACCGCCGCGTCGTACCGCGCCATCCCGCGCCGCAGCCCCGGGGCCGGCTCCCACCGGTCGGCCTCGGGGTCGTAGCGCTCCGCGGCCACCGCGTCGCCGTCGCCGGAGGCGGCGAGGATGCGGCCGGCGACGGCCCCGGCGGCGAGGAAGGGCCCCGGCGCGGTCGTCGTCGTCGGCGGCGGCGCGGCGGCGGCGGTCCAGGAGTTGGTGGCGGCGCGGTAGGCGAGGAGCGCGGCGGGGCGCGGCGGCGCGAGGACGAAGAGCTCGCCGCGGGAGGGGAGGGAGGCGAAGGCGAAGGAGGCGGGGTGGGGAGGAGGGGCGCCATGGGAGGAGGGGAGGGGGATTTGGGGGAGCGGGAACCATCGGCGGGAGAGGGGATCTAGGGCTTGGCATTGGAGGCGGAGGGAGACGGGGTGGAAGGCGAAGACGAAGAGGAAGGGGGAGGAGGAGGACGAAGATGATCCAGCGCGGGCGCGGGCGAGGGAGAGGAAGGAGGGCCGGGAGAGGGCGCGGTTCCACGCGGCGGAGACGGAGCGCGCTAGGGTTTGGTAGGGGAAGGGCACGCGCACCAGGCACAGCTCCGCCACGTCCTCCGGTAGCCCCGGGATCAGCGCCGCCTCCTCCTCCTCCTCCGCCGTCGTCGTCTTCGTCTCCGGCTCCGATCTCGGCTTCATCAAACCCTACCTGCGTATCCCCCTCTCTCTCTCTCTCTCTCTCTCTAAATCTCTCTAAATCTCTCACTTCTAAACTGATCTCTCTCTCTCTCACCCTATGACACTCTCTCTCTTCATCTTTCTCTCTCCTCTCTCTCTCTATAGTTGTTGTAGTAAGGAATTGGTTTTTTTTTTTTTTTTTTTTTAGTTGCTTAAAATATAATTAACAGGATAACAAGAAGGAGCGATGGGGAATTGGGGGTGGAGATCTAATCTGCAGATATATAATGATGATGTGAGTGCGGGGGAGGAGGAACAAGCGGGGAGGTTCGCTTTCGCCACGTGGCACGAGTGGACCCACAGGGGGGTGGCAGGGGAGGTGAGGTACAAATTGGGCTCCACTCGGCCCATTGATAGATTCGTGGATTGTGGGCTACGTCGCTAACAAATGGATGGGCCCGGGTAATCAATCATATTCCCCTCCTTTTCATAATTATTAATAATAAAATTATTATTAATAGTTTATTTATTTATTTAAAGTATTTCTCTTTTTTTAAAAAAAAACTTTGGTATTCGGCGTCCGTACACGCTATCATTATACGAGTAAACATGATAGGAAAGAATAAAGCGAGTGCCAAAGGAGATAAAAGTCTCAAATTTAATAATATTAATAATTGATGTAAAATTAATTTTAATGAAAAAAATTTGATTCACACTTCCATCATCTCTTTTAAGGAGGCGCAGGAACGTTTCATATATATATATATATAGTCCAGCTATAATACTTTTAAAAGCATTAAGTTAATTAGTGTTGTAGATTTTTAATTTTTGGATGAATATTTATGGAGTTAGAATAATATTGGTCTTCTAAGATTCAGTGTGCAGTAGGTGGAATAGTATAATCTAAGAGGTAAAATTGGTTAAAAGAGATGGATTTAACAGTGAAAAACTTATAAATACTAAATATTTTGTGTTTGTAAAAACACCATAGCTGAACTCTCTCTCTCTCTCTCTATATATATATATATATATATATATATATATATATATATATATATATATATATATATATTAAATATTATATTTTTGAAACAATTATTTAAAAAATTAAGGTTGAGGACATATAAAGGTGATCTCAGTACATTTTCATCTGAAAATTAAATACCAAACCAAACCGGTCTATTTATGTTAAATTAAATTTGGTTGGGAAACGACAAAAATTGCTTTATGTTACAAGTTTCAATTTAAAAACCAAAAATTATAGAGAATAAAATGGATACATCTTAAATGATTGAAGAGCTTAAAAAGTTTAAAAACACTATTACCTACAAAATTACAAGTCAAATTCCATTAATTATAGTGCAATTTGGTTGGCGTAGATAATACGCGTATTAATATTTGGTCTATACGGTTGTACAATAATAGTGCAATTAACAATTGCCAAATTTTGAACGGTTTCAATCACTCCACATTCTAATTATGATGGCGAAAGCGTAATTGTCATACAACTATCAGCACATCAGCGATTTTTAAAAAGAAATTCTTTGACATGACTAAATTAAATTGCGATATGCAGAATAGGTTTAATAAAGCTGCTCAACTTTACCATGCAAACATTAATTAGATTCAATATATATTTTTGGTAAAAATGTATAAATCATATTTCAATTATTATTCGTTTTGATCTGACTATTTAATTTATAAAAATTCTAATTTTTCTATATATTCTATTAATTTATTTGATTTGAGTCAAGTAGTTAATTAGTATATTTTATATAATTTCATGTAATTATAAATTTATTGAAATAAACAATTAACTTAATTTTTATATCCGAAGAGTTATCAAATGATGGTTTAAATCAAGCAAAGTGAAAGATTGTATACTAAAATAAAAAAATTTGAATGATTATATAGTCGAAAATGATCTATAGTTCAGATAAGTTATATATATTTTTATCTTTATTTTTTTGTTAATATTTGTACATAACCTGTATGTGTAAGTATCCTTCGGTGTTATTGCTTTCTGATCCTACAAACTTAGTTAGTACATTTTCAAACTAGGTTTAAACACGAAAAAGCTCAACAATTTGGACTTATCATTTTCTTTTTAAGCAACCGAATCGTAGAAAGAAGATAAGAAATTGATAAGATAAAGCCATATAATGAGAGGAAAGAAACAAAGAAAAAAAAAGGGCCATAAGAAGTTAGTACAGGGATATATTAGGAAATTAATTCCACAAGTATGCTCTGTAATATTCGTGTACGTAGATTAGCGCAATTGGACACTCCGCTCACATCAAATGATGTTACCTATGTCTAAATAATATGCGTTACAATAATAGGATATTAGGTCAAATTTACAGTTGAGTGAAAATGATGGAGATAGCAATGTGATTGAAGATATAACAAAAATTAGGTCAAGCATCAAAATCATGACGCGGATAACCTGGTTTAAACCATTCATTTCATTATCTTTTTCATTAATTTATTGTGGTAGTAGTAATTAGTAAAAAAAAAAAGAAGCAAATGAATGCCTTTTCCCTTTGAGAGAAAAAGCTAAATTAAGTAGTATTGCTATAGCCACAACTGTCGATGCACGTAAAATGGAGTCATCAGTATAGATCAAGGATTGTTGGCTTAAAGGAGTCAGTATCTTTTACTGTGGCGGGAAGCCAGGTTGGACCGAGTCATGTTCGAAGTGGCGTGAGGCTGCTTGGGCCGAGTCACAATCGAGATCCGCGGGCACTGTATCTGTATATTTTAGGTTAATTGATTGCGTACGATCCGACAAGTGGTATCAGAGCCAGATGTTACGGGTTCGATTTTCGCATGCTGCGAATTTATCCAGGTGCTGGTAGGAGGATTGTTGGCTTAAAGGAACTGTGGTGACAAGAATTAGATATGATTCACAATGAATCCAATGTTATTATCTCTTTCACCAAAGAATGGAACTATAGCTTCTTTTCGATCAATCTAACGTATTTTACTAATCCTTTTTCTTAGTTACCTAAATAATCCATTCTCACCTCATGAATTGAAATGTACCTATCATCAATACATAAACAAGTAAACAACCCAAAAGATGGTTTCTAGATTCCAAGTTGAACCCACAATTTCATGGCAAAGAGAACAAAATTAGGTTTCCACCTCACACATGGGGAAGCTTATGACCTTCACCAACATATTTCCACACTTTTCCTTGTTGAGTGGGGGAGCCACTAAAACCCCAATTTTAGAAGGATACAATCAAAAAACTTATGTAGGATGGTGACTTTGATTCTATTCTACTACACTTTTAATGGGTGCACAACATTGGCTCCACTAAGCAACATTGTCCCCATTTGATGGGGAGAGCAAATTATAGTTAAGTGAGGGGGAAAAAAGTCAGTGCTAAATCTAGGCAAATTCCTTCTTTTCCGTGTCTTATGATTCATACAACAACATCTATCATTGATCAAGGATAAATTAATATTTGCGCCAAATGTATCTGCATATTCGCGCACTGGATTCAATATTTAATTATCAAAAGATAAGCGCACGCGGTGTTTAAAATAATAAAATAGAATTAAAGTCTTATTGCGACAACTAAAAAGCAAAGAGAAACACTACATGTATATCCAAAAGTAAGATATAAATTATAAACTCCATTTATTTAAAGATTTATACAATTTTTATTTTAAATCTTTAGTATTTAAACAATAGGAGTGTGATAGGACTGATAAAATAAATTTTAATAAAATTTATACGACCTTTTGAATGTGTAGGTAGTATTGCTCCAAAGCAAAAGCAACCTTAATTAGCCTTTGAAAATGCTAAGGGATTTATTTGATGCTAGTGATGTCCCATCAGAGACAGTGAGTTTGTCTAAGAATATTCTTTCCGTTCTGAAGATGAGCACTAATACTATTATCTGTACACTCCAACACAAGTGTCGAATATGTTGAGTTAAATGAGTCAGCATCATACCCTGTGTTGAAAAATCAGATTGGATCAAGTCACGTTCGAAATGACGGGATGTCGAATTAGATCGAGTCATGTTCGAAATAGCGTGAGACTGGTTGGGCTGAGTCCCAATCGAAACCCATAGGCGTTTTATCTGTACGCTTTAAGTGAATTGGTTGTGTATTTCTAATGGCTCGAGTTTTTGAAATTAATGATTAACACCAACGATCTGACACGATATACACCATAAGTTTCTATGATTATGATTCACTTACTGGTCTTATTAATTTTTTTAATTTATATATATTAAACATTCGATAGTTGTTATAGAAAAATTATAGCTAATCCAATGAACAAGTGAAAGAGATTATTATCCAAAATCAAAAGAGAGTAAACACCTAGCTGGTGGGGCGAACCCTAACCCTAGGGCCTAATGTAGGTAGATACTAAATAATTAATACTAAGTGCTTCATTAAAAAGCCCAAATTGGCTTTGTCTAGAAACACACATAATCTAGTTTCATGTACATTGAACTTGAATTTCGTAAAGCTCAGGGTTTGAGAAAATCGAAAAAGACATTCTCGGTGTCTACATCCATTGAGTTTAATTAATTGGTACTCTCTCCCCAATTCATTGTTCTCTACATTAATATATTCCAATGTTAAAAAAAAATAAAGGTTTAATTACATGCGCACTTACTATAGAAAAAGGTTTGATAGCAAAAATAAGTTACAAATATAATGCCATCTAAGATGTTATGTAACTCATAGATTTAAATTTTTAATAGTTTACTTCCTAAAGCAAGACATGTACAATAATTAGGACCAAAAACAAAAAAATAGCAATATTAGAATTCTCAACGTGATAGATTTTTTAAATTTCAACTTTAGCAAATCATTCTAATTTTTTTTCCCCGAGTTTGCTGATAAGTTTCTATTTTAGAACCATCTGAAATTTCGATATCTGAGAAGTCCGATGGACGAATTTTACTCGTGAAATTCACAATCTGAATGTACTACGATCTATCAGTTAGTCGTTGATTGTTCAGTAAGTTAAATTTCTATCTTAGACAAATTATAGGAGACATAATTTAGGATGCAACTTATAATCCATAAAAAAAAAGCAAAAAATAAAAATAAAAATGGAAATGGAAATAATTTTCCTTGTGGGGCCCATCTTTTCCTTGTGTTCCCCACCCTGCGCGG
The DNA here is from genome assembly GCA_016920855.1 of Puya raimondii. Lineage (NCBI taxonomy): Eukaryota > Viridiplantae > Streptophyta > Magnoliopsida > Poales > Bromeliaceae > Puya > Puya raimondii. The sequence continues at coordinate 217,495,264 of JABWPP010000050.1, forward strand.
TGGTCCATGAAATAATTTTTCGTGGGGCCCATCTAAGTTATTTCTATCCACTTCTTTCGTGGGGCCCATCTTTTCCTTGTGTTCCCCACCCTGCGCGGTGGTCCATGAAATAATTTTTCCCGACGGTGAATCTTTCCCTAAACCATGTTCATAACGTCGTTCCTGAACCACCCAATCTTTCTATTACTTTTTCTAAAAAAAATAAAAAGCTTGTATAGACTATAGAGAGGGGAAAAAAAGAAATAAAATTAAAGAAAGTTGCAGGAAAAAAATTTTATTTTCTCTAATTTAAATTAAAAGCCAAGAAGGGAGGGAAAAAATAAATAAAGAAAAAGAGACAAAAAAATTTTTTATTACAATTAATATATTTTTTTTCTTTCAAATTGGAGAAAAATAAGAGAGAAAATTACTTTCATTCCTCTACTTTTATTCTTTCAAACATTAATACAAGATATTTTTTATCTTTTTTTTTTTCATTCAAAATGCAACAACGATCCAAAACAAAACATGTGTGCTGTTTGGATGCCTGTAACTCGCACATCGAGCTCTCCAGTTCAAAAAAATCGGACAGCAGCGTATTTGGCTGGACGCTCAAAGTCGACAAAATAATTTTACGATTGTATGAAAAGAAGTCCCAAATTTTCATACAGCATCCAGGGATATCCAAACACTCCCTAAATTATTGAGCAGATGAAAATTGATGTGGTGGACTATGTCCAGGCAATAATGGTTTCTCTATGCATAGGGACAAAACAGCCGACTGAATGTGAATGAATGAATGAATGAATGAATGTACAGACAGCGCAATCAAAGTCCCCATCTGATTCACATGGAAGCGCTTTTCCCTGCTGCAGTGGGAAGCAGCTTCAATGAGAAGCCCAACCCCAGAGGCTTATCTGCTGCTAGTAGTGCCAACGTGGGCTGCTGTTCAAAGGAAGTTAAAAATAGCTCTAGTGAAAGCGACTTCGATTGGACTAGAATAGAATTTGATTACGTTATTTTAGAGCTTTTTAGAGAATAAAATAAGTTTATATTTTTATATAAAGAAGGCTTTTTTGCACAAAAAATTTATAAATTTTGAGCTTTTGTAAAATTGAACCATCTTTTTCGATTTTACAGATTCGGTTCGAATTTTCAGTAAACTGATCAAAATACTTTTATTCTTTTTTCTCTCTCTTTTTTTTTCTCTCGTTCTTTTTTTTTTCCCTCTCCGAAGAAGGAGGCGGAGGCGGAGGCGGAGGCGGAGGCGGAAACGGCTTGCCTCGTCTGTGCCCCTCACGTTCTCGCCCTTGCCCGCGCAACCCCCGCCCTCCTCGCCTCCGAACCCGCCGAGGCCGCGCCGCGATCTTCTTTTTTTTTTTCCCTCTCTGACCCTCCTCCATCGCCTCTGCAGCCCTTCGCGACGATAGCGAGGACGGTACAGCGTCCTCTTCCTCCGCCTTCACCTTCCACTTCCGCCCACGCCAAACCCACTTCTGGAAATCCGCCGTCCGGCGAGAGAGGGGGAAAAAAATAGTTACACTCCGGCGAAAGCGGTGGCTGCGATAGAGGACAAGGGAGAGGTCGTGACCTAAAAAATTATAGAGAGAAAAAAATAAGAATAATAAAAAATAAAAATAAAAAAATAATTTTTGCTTCAGAAAATATCAAAAATCATAGAAAAAAAAAGAAAAAGATAAAATTGCACTATTAAAATAAAATTACACTATTTTTAAAAAAATTACACTGTTTTAAATGAAAGTTACACTCTTTGAGATAGAAATTATACTATTTGATATGAGAGTTACACTATTTAGGTCAAAATTGCACTATTTGAATAAATTTTACACTATTTATTTTTCTCTCCTTCCTCCTCTTTCTCCTCCCAACAGAGCTTAACTCTAATGGCCAAAGTTGCACTCTGTTAGCGGAGCTTAACAGAGCTTACCTTCATTGTTGTCGTTCTCCTCCTCGCCCTCCTCCCCGGGCCGTCGTCTCGCCCCGCCCCGCCGACGCGGCGGGGGCGTCGCTCAGCGGCGGCGCCGTCGCCGCTGACGATGGGCGGTGCTCCGCCGTGGGGAGGGACGCGCTCCGCGAGGGCGGCCACGCCGTCGACGCCACGGTGGCAGCCGCGCTCTGCCTCGGCGTGGCGAGCCCCGCGTCCAGCGGCGTCGGCGGCGGCGGCGCCCGCGCCCAGGCCTTCGACATGCGGGAGACCGCGCCCTTTTAAATAATTTTAAAAGGGCTATGTGTACCATTAGAGTTAAGCTCTGTTAGGAGGAGGAGGAGGAAGGAGAGAAAAAGAAATAGTGTAAAATTTATTCAAAGAGTGCAACTTTGGCCTAAAGAGTGTAACTCTCATTTCAAAGAGTGTAATTTCTGTCTCAAAGAGTGCAACTTTCATTTAAAACAGTGTAAATTTTTTTAAAAAATAGTGTAACTTTATTTTAACAGTGTAACTTTATTTTAACAGTGCAATTTTATCTTTTTCTTCCTTCTTTTATGATTTTTGATCTTTCTTGTAGAAAAAAAAATTATTTTTATTTTTTATAATTTTTTTAGGTCACGATCTCTCCCTTGCCCTCTATCGTAGCCACCGCCCTCGCCGAAGGTGGAGGGTGAAGGCGGAGGAAGAGGACGGAGGTGCAAGTAGAGGGTGAAGGCGGAGGTGGAGGGGGAAGGCGGAGGAAGAGGACGTTGTACCGTCCTCACTATCATCGTAGAGGGCCGCGGAGGCGGTGGAGGAGGGTCGGAGAGGGAAAAAAAAAAAAAAAAAGATCGCGGCGCGGCCTCGGCAGGGTCAGAGGCGAGAAGGGCGGGGGGTGCGCGGGCGAGGGCGAGAATGTGAGGGGCAGAGGTGAGGCAAGCCGTTTCCGCCTCCGCCTCCGCCGCCTTCTTCGGAGAGGGAAAAAAAAAAGAACGAGAGAAAAAAAAGAGAGAAAAAGGAATAGGGGTATTTTGGTCAGTTTGCTGAAAATTCGGACTGAATCTGTAAAATCGAAAAAGATGGTTCAATTTTGCAAAAGCTCAAAATTTGTGAATTTTTTATGCAAAAGGCCTATAAAGAAGAGAGAAAAAATTGTAGGTATTCTTAAAACTAGATAAAAAGAGAAAATAAAGATGACGGCTCTTATATCTAAAAAGAAAAAAAAAAGATATGCCAACTGATCTCCAAATCTAAAATCAATTAACAAATTAATCAAGCTCATAAGTTTTAAACTCGTAACAAAAAAAAAAAAAAACATAAAAAAGGTTATGGATAAAAGCAATCAACGAAATTGCACTCCCGGTTCTACTCCTGTGCCTCGAATTACAGCGGAACATTTCTATCTCCAAGTCCACTAAGCTTCAACACGAAGGATAGGCATGAAATCGGTAGCACCTGACAGATTAAAGAAGAGAGAATTTCGAGTAGCGAAAGAGCAAAACAAAAGGAGACGAAAAAATTAGAAAATTATGGTATAGATTTTAAAAAAACGAAGCATAGAAGATAATAAATAAGAAAACTATAGAAAGTGAAAGAAATAAAACATCTCGGACTACTCATCCAAAATCCGGTTGAAAGGCCAGAGCAGAAAGAAGCAAGGAGAAAGAAAAAAATGTCGATCGAGAGGGCTAGAGAGAGAAAGAGAGGACAAGGGGCTTGGAGAGGATCCCTTATTGGAAAAGTTTTTATTATTAATTTATATATCTCTTTTCCTAGTATAGTTAGTTTTATATAAGAAAAAAGTTTTAGAAAAAAAAAGGTATGAGATTTTAAAGGTTTTATTAGTTAACTTCCGTAGGAAGTTTTTTTTTTTTCCTCACAATCTTTATAGAATAATATTTTATTCAGCATAGCATTTAAATAAATAATTTATTTTGATATCGAGCGTACCGCAAAGTAGTCCATCAATGCGAATAGTTTGTTGGGCCTACATCAATATTTGACTAAAAAGATGTTCAAATTTAAGTTATTCAAGTAGCTTTCAATTATTTTTTAAAATGAAATGTAGAAATAATTATGACTAAGGGTGTAAAACGGGCCGGGCGGCAATGTGGTTCGACCTGTCGCCGGACCTAATCCGACACGGCTACGGGCCGTATTGGACTAGGGTCCACTGGGCTTTTGACTCCGCACAAAACAATATATATGGCCCAAAATGCTAGGACATAAGTGGGTTATATTTAAAATTTTTAATTTAAACTATTTAAATTGAATATTTTTCTTCAAAAGTAATAAACAATTTTTTTTACTGAGTAAAAGGGTATATTTATTTTGTAAAATTATTGTTAAAAAAAATTAAAAAGCATTTTAATAAGAATAAAATACAAATAAAAGAAAATTCAGGTGGGTACTCATTCCGGCTTGGGACCACTGCGGGGCCACGGTTCTGAAACAAGTGGCCCGGCTTGGCACGAATTCGGATCCATGCCGTGTCAGGCCGCATAGGCCGCATCGTGGCCTATTTTGTCCCGTAAGAAGTGCTGGTACGGTCGGCGCTACACCTCTAGATACCACGAAAAAAAAATGATGTATACTAGTGATCTAAAATCAATCATAATTCCCTAATAAATGGTATCAAATCACGGATTAATGATTGATAGAAGGTTATTATTTAATTTGTATAAAAGAAATCAATAAAACTTATTATTCATATATATAAATATTTTAAATATTAAAGAATACTTCTACTTTAATTTAAAATCTCAATCATATATCTTATAAGAGATGTATTTATAGAACAGAATTGTAGTGCCAAAAGCATCCACTTTTTTGCTTAGAAAGGTCCAAAAATTTAAAACTGCATTTAAATTTTTTTCTAATGCTACAAAATTAGTGGCGAATTATGATGGGAATTGCCTCCCAAAAAAGTATGTAATTAAAATACCAAATTGAACCTAATGGGGGCCAAGAGGCCCAACAATAAGGATGTAAACGGGTCGGATTCGGGACATCTTTTCAAATACACGAACTCGAACTTAACATCCAAATCCGAAACCCAAAATCCAATCGGAACCTGAACCCAACAAAAAAACTTTCAAAAGTACTCTTCGAAACAAATTTCTTGTTAAAATCCACACTAATGGCAACAAAATATCAATTTTATCCTTTTCATAGTTGTCCTTTTAAATGTTCGAACTATTAGTAATGAGTTATAATTTTTTAGATATCCTATAAATTTAACAATTTTATAAATTTAAATATCAGCTTTTAATATAATTATTTAGTCCTACTTATGAAATATGTGTATGTTATTTAGTTAGATTTTCACATTGATTTCTGTAAGATTAATATATTCTAAAAGAATAATATTTTTATCTTATTCAATATTATTAAATGTTTCTAAATCTTTGTAAAAGGGGGAGAGAAAAGATTAAATCGACTGAAAAATTACAAAGTTTTATCATTAATTATAGAGTATAAAATTGCTTACCAAATTTGAAATTACAATAAAATGATTTAACATTGTTCACAAAATTTTAAAGAAAAACTCAAATCATTGATAAAATTTTATAATAAAGGGTCAAAGTGCAAATGTACTAAACAACAGAGTGGCTAATTAAAAGGGCAACTATGAAAAGGATAAAACTGATATTTGGTTGCCATTAGTGTGAATTTTAACAAGAAATTTGTTTTGAAGGATATTTTTAAAAGTTTTCTATATTTAGAAGGATATTTAAAATATTTTAAATTTTATAGGGGTATTCATGTAAATATGTGCTTTTAGAGGGGGCATACAAATTCTTTTTCCTATTTGTAATCATATTCGTCTAATATCGAATAAATACCTGGTACGGTTCGAGGTCGAATAAAATTTCAAATATTTGTACCCAGTTGCATCCCTAGCCAAGAGGATGCGACGAATGAAAATCTGCCACGTGGAAATGCACATTTTCCTCTGTATCGGACGATCCACTCTCGGATCATCCACCGCAAGATCGGAGGCCACGTGCGTTCTCCTGGTCCGAATCTTCTCGGCTGTTTGCTGAACCCGGTTCACCACGTCATCAGCGGGCTGCATAGTCCACCAGTCCATCGCTACTCTCCTTTAAGTCCAAGCCCACGTGGTGGACTCGGTCCACGTATAATTTAAATAATTTCTCCTCTCGGGGTACAAGGGGTTGGTTGGGTGTAGTAATTTTTTTTGGGATAACTTCAAATATCACCCCTGTGGTTTCGTGCTTTCTCACTTTAGTATCATGTGGTTTAAAACGTATCACTTTAATACCATGTGGTTTGATTATTCTATTTTTTTATTATCTTTTCGTTAATTTTTTCGTTAAATTATACAGAAAAACTTCAAATATCTCACCTATGGTTTATCGAATATTCACTTTAATATCCTGTAGTTTTAACTTTCTCATTAATTTAACGAAAAAATTAACGAAAAGATAAAAAAAAAAGAATAACCAAACCACATGATACTAAAGTGATACGTTTTAAACCACATGACACTAAAGTGAAAAAGCACGAAACCACAGGGGTGATATTTGAAGTTATCCCTTTTTTTTTTTAATGCTTTTAGCAATTTTTTTATTCCAAGGTTGTCGCCTTTCTATTTATTGTCTAGGCCCTCTCGGTGTCGGAACATGTATTTATTATGTCGCTGAACTCCACAATATTAGTAAATTAATCATTGAATTTGCACTAAAAAATTAGGCTAAATTATATAAAATGTTTCTGTCAATATTCGTTTTTTTACTTTTTCTCTTGTCATTCAAAAATTTATATTTTACCTTCTTAAAAATAAAAAATATTTACAGGAGGTACGGTGTGACAAAATGATCAAAATGTCCTCATCTTCTTTATCTCCTCCTCCCCAATCTTGCTCATCCCGCATCCCGCACCCTCGCCCACGCCTCTCTTGACCCCAACTCCGACTTCGTGCGAGGGCGAGGCGGCGGCTTAAGACATATGTGTGGGCATGGATGAGAGTATCAGGAATATTTTCGGTATAAAAAATAAGATATAAACGGAATCCTAACGGAACACTGACGGCAGGGACGTAGTGAGCATTTTTTATTTTTTAAGGGAGCAAAATGTAGGTTTTTAAATGACATGAGGGAAAAATAAAAAAGCGGGTATTGACAGGAGAATTTTCTGTAATTTAGCTAAAAATTTATAATATTCATACCCTCAAATTTTGATTAAATGGAATCCAAAGTCGAGTGCATATACTTACGAATGTGATGCGCTCCTATCTCAGCAATTCCAAATAAAGGTTAAAATTTTAAATATTAAGTTGACCGCTTAAGAACTACTTCATGCTTTAGATTTTTTATTTTTGTTATATAAATATATCTTATATGCTGTATTTTTAAAACTTTATGTTAGAAACTTTAAAGTTAAATTTTAACTGATCAAAGGCTTTTAGAATTTAAGAAAAACAAAACATAATTTTGTTTTTATAAATTAAATAATGACTTTATTTTTTTTTATGATGTTGATTTTTACGAGAATTTAACGACAATGAATTGTAAATTTACTTTTATAAATTAAATATTAACTTTTTTTTTTCTTGGTGTTGATTTTTGCAACTACTAAATGCCTTGATACAAAATTTCAAAATATGCAAGTTTATACGTTATAAATTATAAATCACATGTATGGGGTACAACTTAATTTTTTTTTCAACATTACCTATTAAAATATTAAATGCTATTTTTTTTTTTTGTAGATATATAACTTAGGTTTAAATTCTTAAGAGGTTTAGAGCTCGTTTGGTATGAAAATTCATCTAACACTAGTAGACAAAACGGAATTGAGTTGAAAATATAGAATCATAGAAAATATTTTATAGCTGATCCATTACAATATATGAAACGTGAATAAAAAAATAATATATTTTTTCATCGTACTTTCTCACTGCATATACTAGAGATTTGCAGGAGTGAAAAAAAATTATGCTATATTTTTTTGCAGTACTTTCTTTTACCATGCTTTCGACCGTCTACATGACTTTCTGCTTTACTGTGGTGCTGTGCGCACACAATTTTCCTTAACGAAATACTTAACCGATTCGGATTTATTCCGTTTCGCTAACCAACTGGCATAGGGATGTCAATGGGTATGGATACCCGAAAAATTATCCGAATCCGAACCCGAACGGATCGGATTTATCCGAACTAAATGGATATGGATTCGAGTATGGGTATAGAAAATAAAAATCCGACGAGTATGGGTACGGATATGAATTTGTATGTACCCGACCCGAACCCGAACCCGAACCCGAATAAATTATATATATTTTATTTATTTATTTATTTAATATATAAAATATATAATTATTTCTATCTATTGGATCTTCATTCAATGGTACACAAGGCTCAAAAATTTTGATATTACTATAATATATTTTCAAATATAGTACTTCGGGTTTGAGTTTCGGGTTCGGGTTCGGGTTCGGGTTCGGGTTTCGGGTATTTGGTCGGGTCGGATATGAGTATGAATTTTTAAAACCCGTCGGGTTCGGATCCGGATTCGGGTTCAAATTTGGAGGTCGGATTCGGGTTCGAATTTTTTAAAACCCGACCCAAACCCGACCCATTGACATCCCTAAACTGGCATCTCCAGTGCACGACCACACTCGACCGCCAATATTCTTGGTCCAACTTTAAAGACTTACTTTGCGAACGCATGTACCGATCCCAATATCAACCTCCACCTAATGAGCTCCGTGGTCACCATGCACCACGGATTCCCGCTTGATACACTTGCCTTCGCGAGCCTAGAGTAACGCTGAAGACATTGTTTTTGTACGTAATATTACGTATGTTGTAATGAATCGGCTACAATATATTATTACGGTTCTATCGCTGTACAATTGAGTATATATATATATATATATATATATATATATATATATTTTGGTTCCAGCTTTTAAAAGTTCTATCATGTACGTACCGATCGAAGGAGCTGTATTCATCAAATCTGGTAACTACAAGGGCTTAGTCGCTGTCGAAATAGATCCGCTTAGAGGCCGTTTGGTTAGATGTAATTAAAAATGCAGTGTAGTTGAAAATATCTGCAGTTGGAAATGCAGCAGTTGCAATTACATGCATCCTATTTGGTTGGATGTAGTAGAAAATACTGTAACTATAAATTTTTTGTTTGGTGACATGCAATTGAGAAATGATTTTAAAATTTTATCATTTTATATATATGATGGTGAGATTACCTCCAATGTAAAAAAAGAAAAATATTTTTTTTTAAAAAATAATTAAGGAGGTAAGTTTATCTTTTGTTTAAAGTTATTCACTCCAACTGCTGCAATTGGACCTCCTCCTACAGTTCCTACAGCACCAGTTGAAGTTAAATATATTAAACTAAACACCTAATTTATATTTACATGTAGTTAAAACTGTAGTGTAGTTGTAATTACATGCAACCAAACGACTCCTTAGTCGATCGAACAAACCCATTTGTCAAGGCCTTCTTTAAAATGGGCTTTTCGATTTTAGCTTTTTCTTTAGTGAAAGTTATTGTATTGTTAATAATTAATTTAATTTTCATATAATTAGTTTAGTCTTATATCTTGTACTAAATAAAAAATAACTTATATTTAGATATGTAAGAATTAAATATTTAGTATAATAGCTCGGGGTTAAAAATTTTAGATAGGTAGTTTTAGCACAATAAATTATTAATATTAGTGAATTCATTTATGTATATAGTATAATCTTATAGAACTAAGTTAGAATACTATTAATAGCATCAAGTCATTGGAGCTATTAAGTTTTCGGTCTTTGGATGAAGCGATGTACGGTTAAGATGATAGTGGTCCTCTAGAGTTGAATGGGTGGTTGGTTGAATAGCATGATTTAACGGTTGAAAATGGTCAAAGGAATAGATTTAACGGCAGAAAACTCGATAGCACCAAGCGCTTGGTACTATCGATAGTATAGTAGCCGGACTCTAGTTTTATAATGGTATTGAAAAAAATAAAAATATTATCTACTTTTTAACCGTACTCTATTTAGTAAATTTTTATTTCTTATTAAAAATGATTAATTTAAGAAAATGAAAATTTGTGATTTTGTGTCAAGTTATATAGTCTTTTGAAAGGGCATGAGCAACGGCGGATAACACTCTGGTGCATGATGACATGGTGCACCATGTTTAGGGAACGTTTTATCGTAGTTGCGTGGGTCCCACTGCATTTTCTCGTATCTGCGCGGGTCCCACTACAATTTTAACAAAAATAAAATATATCATATTCCTCGTGCCCCTTTTTTTTTAATATTTTTTTTGCGCAAATATCAAAGCATTTAGAAAGGCCCCGCCCCCTCCCTAGTCCCCTTTCTCTCCCCGTGCGCACTCACTCTCCCTCTCCCTCTCTCTCTCTCTCTCTCTCTCTCTCTCTCTCTCATTCACTCAAACATGGCGTTGGCGCCGTCGAAGCCCCTCTTCCCCTCTCCCTCCTCCTCCGCCGCCGCGGCGGAGCTCTCCCCCCTCCCCTCCTCCCTCTCCTCCCTCCTCTCCCGCTCCCGATCCCCATTCCTCGGCCTCCGCCTCGCCCATGACCCGCGTACCTCGCTCCTCCCCCGCCGCGCCGCCGTGCGGCGGCCTCTCTGCGCCGTCGCCGACGCCGCCGCTGCGGCGGCGGCGGCGGCGGCGGAGGACGCCGGATCGCCACGCCCGAGGGTGCTCGTCGCGGAGAAGCTCGGCGAGGCGGGGCTCGAGCTCCTCCGCAGCTTCGCCGAGGTGGACTGTGGCTACAACCTCCCCCCCGAGGATCTCCGCGCGAGGATCGCGCGGTGCGACGCGCTGATCGTGCGGAGCGGGACGAAGGTGACGCGCGAGGTGTTCGAGGCCGCGGCGGGGCGGCTCAAGGTGGTGGGGAGGGCCGGGGTCGGGATCGACAACGTCGACCTCCACGCCGCCACCGAGCACGGGTGCCTCGTCGTCAACGCCCCCACCGCCAACACCGTCGCCGCCGCCGAGCACGGGATCGCGCTCCTCGCCGCCATGGCCCGCAACGTCGCCCAGGCCGACGCCTCCATGAAGGCCGGTAAGCAATCGCTCCCCGTCCCCATCTCGATATCTCATTCCCTTCGTCTCCTTCCTCCTTAATCGGATCCGATCTTCGACTGGGATCGAAATGTTTCGTCGTTTTGGATCTCTTTAGATCTACCTATATTTCTGGATCGGTGCATCTGAAATGCTTGAGCTGTGTTTGTTGACGCGAATGTAGTGGGGATTTGATGGAGAATGTAGTTAGAAAATTTCCCCCACATTTGTGGAATATACCGTACTGTTTTTTCCAATTTTTTGGCGACTAGTTAAGTAATTAAAATTTCCCTGTTCAGAGTTTGCTTTTTCTGAAGAATTATGTGGTATGATTGGAAATTATTGAGCCTCGCATTAACTTAGGTTTTAAGTGAGTGGGTAGTTGAAGTAGGGACCAGCTTTTTCTTAGTGTATTACATATTATAGATCCTTTTGCTCAAAGAAAAGGGCAATGATAGGGTGGTATGTTATGAACGGGAGATTCATTGAATCCGACACTAAATCCTTACTTGGTTTGACCAAATTCAGTAAATCTGATCTGCCTATAGTAAAAGTAACTTTATATAGATCAAATTTAGGCAATGATATGCATAAATAAATAGCAGTTGTTCATGGATCAAATATGTGGAGAGAGGCCAGGCCTGCAGTGCGAGTAGCGATCGAGTTCAATGTTTTTCAGTTGGTGGATAGCATGCTCTGTAAATAGCACCGTCGAAAGAATTGGAGTTATCTTTCTTACTTGATTGCGTGCTAGTTGTCAGTGTTAGCTGAGTGGTGGTAGCTGTATAACTGGCATTTTGGTGGTTACGTCAAACCAATTATTTGTGCTACGCTTGTTGTTGAAGAAGTGCTTTCTCTGTTCTTTCATTTTGGTCCTTGTAGATACACTATTGTCCACACATTTCTTTATCAATGACTATATTGCTTGAGTGGTAGGTATGTGCTTTAAACCAACTTAATTGTCTTGGGTCGGCTTTTGACATTACATAGGCACCTACTATTGAGCTGCTAGGGACAACAACCATAGTGTTGTAAGGTCCTCTCATTGTAAATTACTTTTTTTACCATTCTCAGGTTTCAATAGTTCACATTTATGATATGCAGAGAGTGTTTCTTTCTGTGTCTGTTTGTAGTGTTGTGTTAAGTCAGTTTCGACAAGTTGGCAAAGTTTAACATTCTGAGTATACAGTACGACACTTAAGGAATCATCAAAGTTCATAGCACAGTAGTTGCATTTCTTCTAAATGACTTCTTTGGGCAAAAATATTCAGGCACAGTGACCTGCATTTTATTATTCTTATCTAGGCAAAGCAATTTAAAGAGTTTGGAAACTTGCATTTTGCGTTCAATTCTGCTAAAAGATCTCTCTTTGCTGTTCACAAATTTCCCTAACCTTGTCTGCTTCATGAGCCTTATGAACTATTGCAGCATGTGGATTCTGTCGAATTAAATTTTCTTTTTGTTTATATCTTCTTTCACTTTGTTTAAAATTATTAAACACTTCAGCATTTTTATTCCAGTTCTTTTAATTTTGTTCCTTTGTACCATATTTGGATCGACATTCTCATACCTCTGCATCATTCTGTCCTCAGATGAAGTGGTAAACTCTCTCCCACCATATTTTCCTATTAAGTTGGTTTTTCTTCTTGAGTTGGGGTTAAGAGCACTAATTACTACTTGAAGTAAATTATAGTCTGCGTGCTTAAGCTAATAGCATGTTACCATGCATTACTCAGGAAAATGGCAACGAAATAAATATGTTGGTGTCTCTCTGGTGGGAAAAACGCTGGCTGTGATGGGATTCGGGAAAGTTGGTTCAGAAGTTGCTAGGCGCGCAAAAGGGCTCGGGATGCACGTTATTGCTCATGACCCTTATGCCCCTGCGGACCGGGCCCGAGCAATTGGGGTAGAACTTGTATCATTCGATGAAGCCATATCCACTGCAGACTTTATATCACTGCACATGCCGCTGACTGCTAATACCTCAAAGCTGTTCAATGATGAGACCTTTTCAAAGGTGAAGAAAGGAGTGAGGATTATAAATGTTGCGAGGGGTGGAGTGATTGATGAAGATGCCTTAGTGAGAGCACTTGATAGTGGAACAGTTGCACAGGTAAACTGTTGTGGAAAATTTTGCTTCTGATTTTTTCAGACTTAGTAACTATACTCTGAGTAGCAGTAGGCAGGAGATTGGCAAGCAAAATGGCTAGAGCTTTTCCTCTGGTGAAAATCTGGAATGAGCTTTTGCATCTCAGTAGCAGAACTTTCTGCTTTTGTTCAGCGTGAAGCTGATAAAGGAATTATGACGAAAAGGCTGGTAGTGTTACCTCAAAAAAAAAAAAAAAAAAAGGAAAAAAAAGAAAAGAAGTAAAAGCTGATAATATTTCTTTAAAAAACTAGCTGTACTTGAAAAGCATATCTACAGAAGCTCCATCCAGCCAAGGCAAACAGGCCCTTAATCCACAAGATGCTATTGGTCGTACTTACCATCCTTATGGTGGTATCGGTCATTGACTTCTGGAACTGAGTATCAGATGTTAAAGCACCTTTGGTTTCATTCCTCAAACAGAGATTTGATGCATTTGCTTATCTTACACGTTGCAATTACATCATTCGTTTCAGGCATGCCCTATTTTAGGACCTTTTCTTATTTCATTACATTAAATAAAATCACAGGATCTGAAGCACTACTGCAATTTCCATTTCCTTGAGAGAAATTCTTTATGTTACTGACTTTTTTAATATCTTGATAGGCGGCACTTGATGTATTCGCTGTAGAACCCCCGCCAAAGGATAGCAAGCTGGTGCTGCATGAAAATGTTACTGTTACACCGCACCTCGGAGCTAGCACAATTGAAGCTCAGGTTTGGCTTTTTAATCCGGCAATTATTCGAAGTCCAATTGAAATCAGCTTCTTTAACATTTAATAATAATTACAGGAAGGTGTAGCCATAGAAATAGCAGAAGCTGTTATTGGAGCATTGAAAGGTGAACTTGCTGCTACAGCTGTGAACGCCCCCATGGTTCCTGCTGAGGTGATCACTTTTAACTGATTATGTTACTTGTGCCTCTTTGGCCCCGTCTTCTTGAATAGCTTCTGTATGAGAAGCAAAAGCCACGCAATTGGCAAACAATCGGTGGACCTTCCTGCTGTCACTGGAAGCTGAAATGAGCATTGAGGACTGAAAAGCAGACGCTTCAATTTGGAGATTTTGCTTCTAGTTTCAGTTGTTAGGTTTTTTGCATATATATATATATCCTGCAAAGCAAAAACCATTCCAGAGTTGCTATTTGCCATGTGTGCCTGAGAACCTTGGTTTTTATGTTCGTAGCTTGCAGGGCATATATGCAAAACCGTCTTAAGTGTTTGAGGACACACTTGCAAATAAGTGAAGTTTCTGGGGCATGTGTGCAAATAGCAACTCTGGAATGCTATTTGCATTATTTCACTTGAAGACTTGTAGTAGTCTATGGATACAGAAAACTTTTAAATAATTGAGTTTTAAGTGCTTCTTCAAGTAGCTCTACTCAAAGAGCACCTGTGCAGAATTCTTAACCAGGCCAAACAAGCTCTAGCAGCTTGATGCACATTTAAACTGCTATCTAAAACTATTATCCTTGTCTCACAGGTTTTATCCGAGCTATCCCCTTATATGGCCCTTGCCGAGAAGCTAGGCAAGTTAGCCGTCCAACTCATAACTGGTGGAAGTGGCGTTCAAGGAGTCAAAGTCGTATACTCCTCAGCTCGAGACCCTGATGACTTAGACACTCGAATTCTCCGAGCCATGATAACTAAAGGCATTCTCGAACCCATCTCCAACGTCCGCATTAACATTGTGAACGCCGACTACACCGCCAAACAAAGAGGTCTCCGAATTAGCGAAGAGAGAATCTCCATCGGTGGCTCTCCGGAGATTCCTATTGAATCTATCCAAGTCCACATCGCGAATGTGAACTCCAAATTTGCTGGGGCTTTACTGGATAATAACGGGGATATAGTCCTAGAGGGAAGGGTTAAAGATGGTATACCCCATTTAACACTCGTGGGATCTTTCAGTGTGGATGTGGGCCTGGAGGGGAATCTGATACTGTGTCGGCAGGTCGATCAGCCCGGTATAATCGGACGAGTGGGAAAAATTCTGGGCGAGAAAAACATCAACGTGAATTTCATGAGTGTCGGGAGGAATGCGCCAGGAAAACAAGCTATAATGGCTATCGGTGTCGACGAGGAACCCAGTAGGGAGACTCTCAGGACGATTGGGGAGATACCGGCCATTGTGGAGTTTGTGTTCCTGAAACTATAGAGGAAAAAGGTATTCTCCCCTTCCTTCTCATTTGGTAATTTTGGTGAAAGTCGTTTTGCTGCGAGGTATAATAAGTGCTCTGCTTGAGTGAAGCACGTAAACTTAATTTTTTTTTTCCCCCCTTTTCTTTTCCTACGTATTTTTTGTGTGCTTTTGGTATTACTAGCCCTGCCAGAAGGCAGCAGATAGGAAGACTTCTTGCTACTCTTCTTCGGCTGGCGGCTCATTTCCCTCACTTTACTATTGTTGTTGTATCATCGATCGAATCGGAGTTCTTTAGGAAAAATCCTTTGCGTTTGTGTGGCGAATGCGCTCCCGTGTATGTGTACCCTTTTCTGTCGGCATTGTTTCAGGTTGTAAAACTTCTGCAATGTGGTTGTCTTCGTGTCGGCGTTGAAATGCCATCTTCCTTTTAGCAATTGTCTTAAGTACAACTTTTAATGGAGACAACCAAAATTATTTCCTTTGTTAAAACCATCTTTATCATTAGCAAGAAAAAGAAAAGATGGAGAAAATACTCATCTGGCATTAGTGATATTTTATGTATCATGTGAACAATTTACACTCTGCAACTTCTTTCGGATCAAATATTTGGGCATCACAAGACTTGTATCTGCAATTTGTGTTCTACATACTCTTTAATTTCACTTTATTCATGTTATCCAATCACTTTTAGTTACCTGCTACAGGAATTGTACTCTTTCAACTATAATTCACGCAGTTACTTTGACTAAAGGGGATCACGGTAAACTCTTTTGTTCTCTCTCTAGTGCTTCACTGTTTGCTTAGTAATAAGGTTAAAAAAATGCATATTTCATCATCCATCAGGAGATTTGATCACAAAGTGGTCAAATTCTCACTTGTAATAGGAACTCGCAAGCTGGAATTAGAGAAGCTTTCTTTGTTTAAGCACTTTGTAGCAAATGTTATCATGATCTCTCCAATTTTTCTCTCTTTTTTTTTGTTTTGTTTTTGTTTTCATCATTACTACATTCTCTTTATATAGAAAGATCATCAGCCATTGTACTAAGTTTTCTATTAACTCCACCAAATAGTAGTTTTAACCACTAGCACCAACTTTATTTTGTTGAATATAAAATATGAAAGTACTGTGTCGTGGTAGCTTAAAATTTTGGAGAATAATAGTTTGGTTATTTTATTTTATTTGTTTAAACATGATATTAAAGCAGGAGGTTTTGTGTTTTGAGTTCTATCAGATTTCTAGTCTTATTAATTTTTTTCTATTTAATTTAAATCTATGTTTTGGATTTATAAAAAAGCCTGGAGTACAATCATTATAATGAGTGTTGAATTAGAAGTACAAAAAAATATTATTCTCTAGCAGCTTAAGCTTAAATTTTCAGAGAACAACAAATATTGTGATAAGATATAAGATATAAAAAAAAAGGTTTGATAAAGCCAATAAAGAAGGTCGTTATACTTTTCTTTTCAACATATTTATCATAAGTTGCAAAAGATAAAAGTTCGATAAAACCAACAAAGGGTAAAAAAAAATACAGGAAAATTACTTTAACCAAGAGCAAAAATTCACTTGAAACAAAACAAAATATATTTAATTAACCAACAATTTCATTGATAGCTGTATCAACAAAGTAGTCCAACACTACATATCACATCTCAACCTTTACAGCAATAGAACAACTTCCAAAAATCAAACGACAAAGAAATATTTTTTTGCACTTTAGTGTCATAAGAAGGCCCAAAAATTCTATTCTTTCTCCTTAGCCATCCAAAGTTAAAATAAGGTCCATGCTATGATTCATCTACCATACATGCATGGCATCATCCATCATTATGCATCATGCCTCATCACCATCCATGCATGACCCTCCTCCCATCCCCATACCTCATGTAGGGATCTCGCATCTTCTGCACCTCCATCACCCCAAACACACCATACATACTCTTGCTCTCCACATCATCCCCCATGTCACCATCATCATTATTATCATCATCATCACCGTTGTCACCACCACCATCATCATACTTGTTCATCAAATTCTCCCCATACCTGACACTTTCAATCCTTAGCGTTTTCCTGTCCCCCACCTTATTTCGTCCTCCCTTCGTCGCCGACGCTTCTACGTCTGCTGTCATCATTGTATTTTCGCCTCTGAGTATCGCCACCACCTCCCGCATGTCGGGCCGCCTCTCGGGCTCGCCCTGCACGCACAGCGCGGCAGTCTCCACTACTCTTCGCAGCTGGACCGGGTCGTACTCCCCACGTAACCTAAGTCATAGATAGTCACAAGTTCAGCGTTCGGAATAAATTCGAGCCACAGCTCAGCTAACGAAGAACTTTTGATGCATTACATATTTGGGCTCAAATCATCAAATGGGCCTTGGATTGGACCGAAATTTTTTCTAGCACTTTTTTTTCTTCACCTGGGGTCGACGAGGTCGCCGAGACGGCCCGAGGTGATGATGGGCTCGGCCCACTCGGTGATGGTGCGCTTGATCCCGCCGGGGAGCTTCTCGATGGGCTTCCGGCCCGACACGAGCTCGAGGAGGAGGATGCCGAAGGAGTAGACGTCGCAGCTGCCGGAGACCTTCCCCCACATGGCGTACTCCGGCGCGAGGTATCCGAGGGTGCCCTTGACGCGCGTCGTCATGTGGCTGACGCCGTCGGGGATGAGCTTCGCGAAGCCAAAGTCGGCGACGAGGGGCTCGAAGTCGGAGTCCAGCAGCACGTTGCTGGCCTTGATGTCTCGGTGGATGATGTGCGGGCTCACCTCGTGGTGCAGATACCTGCATTTATATATATATATATATTTACGATAGATAACAAGTCAATCAAATATTATAATTTTTTTTAGTTATAAAGTTTGATTTGGATTGTACTTTAATTTGCTCTTTAACTTTAGCTCATAACAAATCAAATATTACCAGTTGAGTCCTTTCTCTAGCCAATGTCCAAGAAAATCATGCCAAGTAAACATTATTATTAG
Organism: Puya raimondii; assembly: GCA_016920855.1. Lineage (NCBI taxonomy): Eukaryota > Viridiplantae > Streptophyta > Magnoliopsida > Poales > Bromeliaceae > Puya > Puya raimondii. The sequence continues at coordinate 217,513,509 of JABWPP010000050.1, forward strand.
AATTCTCTTTTTGTTAGTATCAAACTTATGCAGTGTTACTTAATAAAGTTTTATCTAAATGCCATTTTTAGGAAATACTTCACTAATTAAGCAAATTTACGGGAGCGGTGATATCATTTAAGCTTCTAATCATAGCAAAATCTACGAATTCTTTTTGCTAGCAAATATTATATAAGGAATGATAAGAACCGAGAAAGCAGAAGCAAAAATAGAGCCAAAAAGGCATCGACAGGATCACTAACACCAGCCCTTCCGCAGAGCCCAACATGACGTTCACCCTCTTCTTCCAATCGAGCCGAACCTCGCTGGCGAACTCGCCGTGCAGGTGGGAGAGGAGGCTGAGGTTGGGCATGTAGTCGTAGACGATGAGCCGCTGCTCGCTACCGGCGCAGTATCCCCGCAGGCCGAGCAGGTTCTTGTGCCGCACCCTCGCCAGCAACTCCACCTCCACCGCGAACTCCATCTCCGCCTTCGAGTTGTTCAACGCCTTCAGCTTCTTCACTGCTATCTGCAAAATATATACACGTACGCTTACAACTTACACTTGCTTTGGTTCATTTTCTACTAGATCAATTTTTTGGCATAACAGATGTCAGCGCGAGTTCTAAACTCCCTCACTTTTGGAAGGTCGTGAGTTTGATTCGCTCGTTAGTACTTGTGACATGATTCATCTAATATCCAACATGCATGGAAGCAGAGGTGTTAAGATTAATTCTGATCCGTTTCCTATCAGATTGATTTTTTGGCTAACACGAACAATAAATTTTTTTTTTACAGTAACTAATCGGACTGTTATAAGTTTTTACATAAAATATACTTAAAAAATACTAGAAAATCATTAATTAACATGTATAAATACCTGAAGGCCATCTGAGGTTTTTCCCCAATAAACGCTTCCAAATCCTCCCTCTCCGAGCAAATTCCCCTCGCTAAATCCATTGGTTGCAGAGTACAGCTCCTTGTAAGTGAATATCCTCCACGTACTATTCATTACTCCACTTACACACCTATTTAATTTTTTTTTAATTTTAAAAAAGCATATATATATATATATATATATATATATATATAAACCACATCTACAATATCGATCCCCACCATTAATTAACAACTGCTATAACAAATTAAAATAAAACTTTGAGCCCTAAAATAAATGATCTGAGTTGTTGTGGAAGATTTGAATGAGAAAAGTATTAGTGCCTCGTCAAACAACCGCTAGAAATTGTTTGACCTCGCTTAGTTTACGCTGCGGTATCTCATTTTTTCAGTGGATAATTTGGTGAGGGACTGTATTGCACCGGAAAAGCTAGGCTTAACACGTTCTTAGGGCATGTTTAACTCTGGTCGTCAAAAGCTTGCCCTATCTCGGAGCGTATTCAAAACTGCACTAAACTACGGTTGCATGTCAAACCTGCTTGTGATAATAAGCGTGGTACTTCTGCAGAAACTCATTTCTGATAAAAAAAAAACATTCACAAATATCTACGGAGCTCACTCTACTATGCGATCAAGTGTGGTGAGGGACAGTACTGCACGGAAAAAGCTAGGCTAAACACGTTTTTAGGGCATGTTTAGCTCAGGACGGCAAAAGTTCGCCCCAGCTCGAAGCTTATTCAGAACTGTACTAAACTACGGTTTCATGTCAAATCTGCTCGTGCTAATAAACATGCACTTCTGCAAAAGCTCATCTGACAAAAAAAAAAAGAAAAAAAGAAGAAATAAAAGGAAAACTTTCAGAGATATTTACGGAGCTCATTCTACTAACCGATCAACTTACCCTTGATCCACCTTCTCGTTACCGCAGCAAGAGCTCGCCACCGCACCCATGGCGGCCGTCCTCCGACGATCGATCGATCGATCTCCGTCGACACGACAACAAACCCTTCTCAAATGCTAACCATTCTCTCTCCAATTTGCCTTTTCTATATGTATGTTTTCCAAATGCGGTGGAGATTTTAATTAAGTGGTGATTAGGAGAGATCGAGAAAAGTATTTGTCACCGTAAAGCCGCCCTCGGCCGGCTAAACAACACATAATTAAGTAGTTATACTGGACATTTTTTTAATTACATTTAACTCTCTCAAAAACAAATTATTTTATAAATACGTTGTATCAAAGTTATAAATATAAATATCAATTATCCTATATTGTACACATAGTCACCATGCGAGATATTTTAAATGAACGCAGTAAGTCACATACCCTGTTTAGTTAAATACCATAATAGATTTTAAAAATAAAATGCAAGTCTCATTCTCTTCGTAAACTATTCTAAATATGGTGAATGAATCAATGTGTTTACTTAAAATATTTTTTTTTATCCTGCGTGGCCTCTGTGTGTATAAATATAGGGCTATTTTTGTATTTGTAATTTTGATAGAATTTTTTGAAAAATAAAATTTTAAGAAGGCTAAATGCAAAAAAAATCTAATAAATTATGAAAAATTCTACTTATATACTCCAAAAAAAGGGGTTGATCTCTAAAATTTACAAAAATCTAGATAAATTATAATAAAATAAAAAAATATTAATTCTTTAATAAAGAAGGTGTTAGATGTACATTATGCCTATGTATCTGAAATAAAGCTCATAAATTAAAAGTTCAACGTAGGATTGAGTATTTGTGTTAGAACACAAAGACGCATACTGAGGGGCTCATTTGGTGCACACGTGGCAAAACATGAGTGGGCCCTAGTGTTGCGGAGAGTCGCCATATGGAGTTTCCCAGCTTGGCGCTCTTCTCTGGTCAACCTCTATTTCTCTGCCACGTGGAGACATTACAACTTGTTTGACCTCACACTTTTTTTTTTTTTTTTTTTGGTTTTGGGTTGGAGGGGGGTCAGTCTCGCCCTCAAAACTATGGTGAGTATGATATTTCAGTCATTAAAACTTAATTTATTATAATTTCTAACTCATACTTTTCAGATCGCCGCAGTCAGATTTTACAGTCTAATTTAATTGATTAGATACTGATATATTACTGATGTAATTAATAGTATTATGTTTCATAATGCGGCCGACAATAATTAAAATGGCACATCTGTTGGCTTAAATGAGCCAGCATCCTGCCCTGTGGCGGGAGGTCATGTTGGGCCGAGTAATGTTCGAAATGACGTGAGGCTGGGTGGGCCGAGTCATGTTCGAAGTGGCGTGAGGCTGGTGGGGCCGAGTCACAATCGAGACCCGTGGGCGCTGTATCTATACGCTTTAAGTGAATTGGTTGCGTATTTCTAACAGCTCGAGCTTTTGGGATTAATGGTTAGCGCCAACGATCCGACAACTTCATGCTCACGTCAAAAATATATCAGCATCTAGACAATTATATTGGATGTGAGAGTTGATTGCAATAATAAAAATTTCATGCTAAAAGTTACAATAAATTAAAGTTTGAGAATCAAAATATCACGGGCCTCATAGTTTGGGAACTTAAGTCTAGTTTAGCTGCTTCTTCTTCTTTTTTTCTTCTTTTTTTCCATTTTGTTTTCTAATATACTATTATTTTCATACATCAAATCTCATTATGATCCCTTTTTTTCTAAAAAAAAACATAAAAAAGAACTTCATTAGATGGCCAAAAAATCTATTGTAACAGGAGTAATATTTGATATATAGTATTTTCATATAATAAGGAGAATCTCATGTTAAATTGCGAAAACTCTTCATGCACTATGACTAGTTTCTCAATTATCTTATGCATAAAGCATAGACGCGGTTAGAATGTAAATACGTGCTTCTTATTTAGACGTTAGTAAAAATGAGATGAACTAAAGTATAAGTGGTTTCTGTAATTTGACCAAATCTTATTCCGCTCTATATATAATCAAGTTGGTATAGGACCGTCGCATGTCTAACTTTATTTAATAACAGTGTAATGTTACGCTATTCTTTTTAGTTAATAAGTTTAACAGCAGCTCATAAAAAAGCATACAATGAAGTAAATATATACAAAATGTTATATTTTGAACCACAGAATTGTAGAGTTGAGTCGAGCATGTATGTAGAAAAGTTTTAATGATTTTTTTTTTCTTTTCCCTCCTTAAGCAATAGAAGGAAGCTCAAAGTTAATTCGTTTTATGGTAACCTAAATTTGGAATCTGACCTAAACCTGCATTTGAGCCTACTTTCAGGAATAGTTGGGCCAAACCATCACCAAGATAAGCTTTTCATCACTGCACAAAAAGATCGGACCGAATTTGAAAAAAGTTGGCCCATTATCTTGGCCCATTTGCGCTTATTTATTCCATTACAGTTACTTGGCCCCGTTTTGAAGATACATGCATTTAGCGAGATTTGAATAATAGTATTTAGCGAGATTTGAATTCGGAACCTACTACTCGACGACGTAGCGTTGCCAAAAGCAAGCACTTCTATACTTTGAAAAGCCAAATGGAGAAAGTAATATAGCGGTTTCGAGTTTTCCAGATCTTTCAAAAGTTGTGGGTGTGTCTGAACACTGAGCTAAGCCTAAGTAGCAGTGGTTTGTAGTTTTTTGCTTTGGTGATTGTAATGACGAAACCGTCGGAGTTACAGCGGTAAAATAATATGTTGGATTGCCTACCCTCCTGAATGTGATTCTGGGCTATAATTAAATCTAATTAAGGTGCTTCGTACTATTTTGAAAAATTGAAAAAGAAAAGAAAAACTATATCCTATGAACTCTAGTAATTAAGGCATAGTTTTCTCATAGAAAACACTACTTACATGAATAAGGTAACCTTGTTTTCTCAAATTTTTACTTTCAAAGTGATATGACAAAAAAAAAATGATCAATTACACCATTTTGAAGATACTTCAAAAACACTCTTGATGAGAATCTTGGCCAAACAAAAATAGTTTTTGTTTTTGTTTTTGTTTTTTTTTTGTGGTGAAATTTTCCTAAAAGTTAGTAGTTGAGTGGCCCTGTTGTGTTCCCCATTATTTTTTTGGGTCCCCCAAAATGTGCCTCTTATTAGTATACAATGGGTCCTCCTTACTCATATATATAGTGGCATCTTCATTTGCATATATGTTGTCTCCCACTAAATCTATTTTTCATTTTTACACCTCCCTAACAGGAAATATTACCCTTCAAGATTTATATTATCTATAGCTTTCAACAAAAAGAAAAAGAAGCTTTATATATTTGTATCATAACCCTTTATATATATATATATTCACTATTTAATTTATTAGAATATAACTTGTACAAACTTAGTAATCAGTTGCTATAAAGAGTTATAATATGGCCTTTACTAGCTAGTGATTTTAGACAAATTAATTATTTTAATGAATCATTGGGATGTGGAGCTAGTTATAACTCTTTATTCTGGTAACAACCATGGAGAACTTTTCTTGTGATACTTCGATGCTAAATAATGTGAAAACGACTGTTTCTCCATAACATTGTTTCTAACGTTTATGTTTGACACTCCCATTGACGTTCGTACTCGAAACATTTTGATGGACTTGAGATGTGGAAATGAATTAAACAAGAGAAAACTAAATAAGAATAGGGACCTGATGGGGTTCGGATATAATTAGAATCCCCTACTCTGATGTTATATTGTACACATAGGATAATTTGAGGGAACTTGGAAGTAGAAACTAAGTATTTGTTATTATTGGCACCGAAATTACGTGCAAATTTGGATTTAAATTCCGCAAAAAATAAAAAGGGAAAAAGTTGAGGGTGCATTTTCCAAATTTGCTATAGCTGAGGGGGTCTTCATACATTTTTTTCCCACTAAAAGACAACCGAGCGCCAAATGTTTGCAACAGTAACCGCCTTTGCCACGTGGCGCCATCTCCACCGTTCCCGAGCAGCAACTCCGTACCGTACGATTCCCCGAATATTCCGCGCATTATTACGCCGTAACGCTTTCGCGGTGTCGGGTCGCCGCATGCATCCCATCGCAAAACCGCGGCTACGTGCCTACGCGCATACCATCACCATCCGGCCAATGGATGGTCGCCACGTGTCGTGTATTACCGCATCTGCCTACAGCTATGCTGCGCAGGTTTGAGTTACCACTTACCGCTTACCGCTTTGAAATATTTTTTAAAATTTAAAAGCATGGGTGAAATGTGCACAATACGTATTGCACTAACATGTCTGTGACTAAATATTTTAGCAAATTAATTAAATTTTTTTAGAAAAATATCATGCACTTTAGAGTATTTTAATATATTATTAGTATATTGTTATATACATGTACAAGGATTAGAATTTAGAATTTATGATACAATTAATGATAGTGCTTAGGGTTTAATAATAATGTTTGGAGTTCAGTATTTAATATTTAGAATATAATAATAATAATAATATTACCATGTTATTAGCAGTATTCTAGGGTACGTTTTAGAGTACATATAGCAGAATAATATTTATAATAATAGTAACTAAAATAACTATTCAAAAAATTAATCTTTTTTTTTTTGTTTAGAATAAAAAAGAGAAAGAGACATTCTAACACCTTGTTTTTATGTACACAGCTTCAGGTATTTATCTGATTCGATTCAGGTGCCCGGGGAAGAAAAAGACACAATAACCCCTGCAAAATTGTCTATTTAAAGTGAAGTCCACTTCAATATGCAAAGTTACAAACCTTTTTACTTAAAAATTCTTCATAAATTATCTTTTCTCTATCTTTTTCTTTTTTTTTTTCAATACAAAATCTATTAGTTTGTCCAAAGTAAAGTTTTCTGCACAAGCATCTACTAATGAAACAAAATATTTTTTTTTTTACTTTGCTGAATAAGATTTAATACTTATAAATATACTTAGCAAGTACGTATATTTGATGTATATTTGATGCTTCATGCAGTCCAAAGTTGTCGTATATGATCATATCGCTATTAAAAATTAACCAAATACGCGCCATAATTAACACTTTTTGACCCAAATCATTTTTCTATATATTTAGCTCGTATTTTAAGTTCAACTCTATGGAACTCGTTATCTTTTTTAAAAAATAAATTCAGTTAAAAATGAAAAATAATTAGGTTTGGCATTTGACACTTCGAGTAATCATTAAACCCTTAACTAAGCAGTTATGTCTTAATTAACCATTTATATATATATGTTTGATGCTTCTCTTTATATTTGGGCTCGATTTTTTTTTAATATAGATTTAAGGTGTGGTTTGAACTAAGTTTTTGATAAATCCTAAAAGTGATTTGAAAGTCTCGGTAAAATTCGAATCCAAAATTATTCTAAAATTTAAGCTAAAAAAAAAATTCCTGCAATAAATAAACTATTGTATATATAAAGGGAAAAACATTACTTAATTGTAGCAGTAACTCATATATGATCATACACAACCATTTTTTTAGATGATTAAATCGAAGGAAAAAAAATTGCAATTCACACCCTGCATTATGATGAAATAAACAAAGCCTTGTCACTTGCCTCCCTCATCCCAAAAATTTCGCAAATTTACATTTCCCGACCCAAAAATAATCATCAAAACAACAACATCTCCACAATCCAAACCACCCCCCCACAAAAAAAAAAAAAAAAGTTAAAATAAATTTTTTTAAAAAAGAAAATATATGAAAAGAAAAACTCTCACTGCTCATCTCGGCTCGTCCCGTCACCGGGCGGTGAGGTTACGGCTCACCTGTAGGTGGGGGTGGCGAGGTGGGTGGGGTTCTGGTTCCCGGCCATGATCACGGCGATGCGCTCCTCGAACACCGGCGGGGGCTCGGCGGGGCCGCCGCCGGAGCCCTTCCCGCCGGCGCCGGAGGAGGAGGAGGCGGTGGGGCCGCCGCGGCGGGGGTCGTCGGAGTCGGGGTCGAGGTGGGCGGAGAGCTTCCAGTAGGAGCAGGCGAGGATGAGGAGGGCGAAGGCGATGAGGCCGAGCATCGCCGCGAGCCCCCCGAAGAGGTAGGGCACCGGCGATCGCCACGGCGAGTGGGCCTCCGCCGCCGCCGCCGGAGAAGGAGGCGGCGGGTGCGGCGGCGACGGGACGCGCCCGATCCCGGGTCTCATGGTCTAGCGCTCGCTTCTCCCTGCGAAAGGGGTTAGGGTTTAGAAAAGTGGAGAGAGAGAGAGAGAGAGAGAGAGAGAGAGAGAGAGAGAGAGGGTGGGGGAATGGGGAAAGAGGAGGGGCGAGGGAGTGGCTTTTTATAAAGGCAAAATTTGGAGGGTAATTTTGGGATTTGAAGGTTTTTTTTTTTTAAATAGTGTTTTTTTTCTTCTTTTTTCTTTGGAATAACTTCAAATATCATCCATGTGGTTTCGTGCTTTCTCACTTTAGTACCATGTGGTTTAAAACGTATCACTTTAGTACACTATGGTTTGGTTATTTTCTTTTTGTTATATTTTTATTAATTTTTTCGTTAAATTAATGAGAAAATTAAAACTACATAATAGTAAAGTGAATATGCGATAAACCATAGATGGGATATTTAAAATTTTTTCTCTATAATTTAACGAAAAAATTAACGAAAAGATAACAAAAAGAGAATAACCAAACCACAGGGTACTAAAATAATACGTTTTAAACCACAGGGCACTAAAGTGAGAAAGCACGAAACCTCGGGGGTGGTATTTGAAGTTATCCCTTTTTTTTTTTCAATTGGTTAACTTTCACATTTCACCTAGTAGTGATACCAATGTGTTTAAGAAAGGAAAAAAAAAAATTGTAATGTTTGCTAATATATTCTGTGCTGTTTCTTCCCAAGTATATCAGTATGATAGTACATCGATTGATAACTACAAAGAATCATATGTAGTACTCATTTTGTGTATATGTATGGCTTAATTGGTTATCAATAAAAGAGACTTATGGATCTTAAGAATACTACAAAGTTGGTCAGGTACATATGTTCGTGCATGTCGTGCGCGACGCAATTGCGACGTTTCGACCTACGTTTGAAGTCGAGTCAAGCTCTGACCCAATAGATTTGAAAACCCTTATAAACGCGACATAATCAAGTAATATTATATTTTATTTTTTTTGACCTAATAATTAAGAGCAATATATAACTATATATAATTTATTACATAAACATAACTAAATTCAGATAGGTGGGACCAACATGCAATCCAAATCTGAAAATCAGCATCAAAATAGACACTAGATTGTGATTTTTAGAAAGCTTAATTTGTGTTAAAGTTTAAAATTAATATTAATTATTCCATGTTTATGCTTCTTTTAGATGTGGTAAGCATTGATAAATAAAGAAGGAATCTGATGAGTTTCTTGTGTGGTAGGTCTTTTATTCCTTGAGCATTAAATAAGAGCTTCCTTTCAACTTGGTTTTCGAATACAAATTAGTAATATATGTATACTACAATATTATCTTTTTATTAACATAAATTTTTTTGTTAAAAGGATCGAATCAATTCAAAATTTAAGTTGATAGGTGGAGGTATATCAATATCTCTCGCATTATATATAATGTCAGGATAAATTTTTACGCAATCAAATATGATACTATATATTATTCTTAACATGAATTTGATCAAGCATTATATAATACCAATTTGCCCTTGTTCACCTTTTAACATCTCACTTTGTTAATTGGGAGGTAATGTATCTACTTTAAAGCGCCTAAACTTTTCATTATGGATAAAATTAATTTAGTCATTGGTGTTGTTAGGCGCGAGCTTATCTACAAGTGAACCCCTTGCTAATATATTAGCTCTTCCATGTTGGATATGACCCACGTTATTTATTCAAAATAATCTCTACGGATATTCGATCCAATGGTTGCAATGTATCTGGACACGTTTTTGATGGACGAACATGATTAAACATTCTTACATTAGATTATAAAGTCCGGCTATGGTGCTTGTAAAAGCACGAAGCACTTGGTGCTTGTAAATTTTTTACCGTTAGATCTATTCCTTGGACCATTTTCATCCGTTAGATTATACTATTCAACCAACTACCCACTCAACCCTAGGGGGCCCACATCATCCTAACTGCACATCTCTTAATCTAATGGCCAAAAATCTACAAGCACCAATAACTTAGTACTTTTAAAAGCATAGGAGCTCAATTCTTAGATTATATATATATATATACATACATCTGTAACGGAAGTCCACGTCTAACCCTAGTTATCTCTAATTTTTCTATAACGTCTCCGACGTCCCGAATTTAAGAGAATAGACTGAAAACATTCCGTTCCTTTGCAGATCATGAACGATGAGAAATTATAAGCCAAAACCGTCATTTGAAATCTGTCTGTAGAAATCGAAAATCACGACAGAAGGTTCGATTTAATATTAATATGATCTAACATCCGACACATGCATGATCCTTACAAGCTAGAGAGAAATGGGGGGAGAGAGAGAGAGAGAGAGGGTATACATATGGGCCATGCATGCATGTTAATTATGATGATGATTTGAAAGAAGAAGCATATATATACATATATGGTGGTGGCTTTGTGTGACATGATATAAAGGTGTACGAAATAAGCTACCTAGCTCCTACATATCTTTGCTCTCCATTATACAATAAATTTATTTAACCTAGCTAGCTACTTTATCAAATCTATCATGCCATTGGCCACTACGTACTAGCTACATATATTATCTAGGGATCCTTTTCTTTGTTGGTGGCATTAAAGGAGTAGTGATATATATCCAATTGTGTTAAGCAACCACAAAGCCCATGGTTTTGGTGCAATTGCTTTTTATGGTTTCCTACATGCATGGTGCAACACTTGGCCATTTGTTTGTTGGAGTTCACATGTTTCCACTCGTATGGTGGTTTGATATTCACATGCTACGTACGTACACACTCTTGTTTTGGGTGGTTGTGTGGGTTTGTCACAAAATTGGGTTGGTTAATTAAGTAGTTGGGAGCAAGAACAGTTCAACATGAGATCATGGTGTGGTTGATTCATGTGTGAGCTAAGATCAATTCTTATATGATTGTGTTTTTAATTATAGGTTGAAAATATATATTGGGGCCAAATTAGAAAGAGAAAATGAGAAAAAAATCACTTTGTACTAGGGATGTCAATGGGTATGGGTACCCGAAATATTACCCGAACCCGAACCCGAACGGGCGAGTTTATTCGAACTAAATGGATATGGATTCGGGTATGGATATAGAAAATAAAAATCCGACGGGTATGGGTACGGGTATGAATTTTGTATGTACCCGATCCGAACCCGAACCCGAACCCGAATAAATTATATATATATTATTTATTTACTTATATAATATATAAAATGTCTAATAATATTTTAGCCATTGGATCTTCATCCAACGGTCAAATAATATATTAATTATTTATTTACTTATATTTGATTGTGTTTTGAAAAGTTTTGATTTTACTACAATATATTTTGAAATATGGTAAAGAGAAATCATTACTTCGGGTTCGGGTTTCGGGTTTATGGTCGGGTCAGGTATGGGTATGGATTTTTAAAACTCGCCGGGTTCGGATCCGGATTCGAATTTCAATTTGATTATCGGGTTCAGGTTCGGGTTTTTGAAAATCCGACCCAAACCCGACCCGTTGACATCCCTACTTTGTACTCTTTTGCTGGGTCTCAATATGAAGATCACATCAATTTTAACCATGCATTTCGTATTGCTTTTAACTATCAATTTTTAAAGCAATACTTGAATATAATTTTATCATATTGTTCTTAACTAAATTCTTTGTCATCTCATACAGTACTGTATATATAAGTAGTTTGAAATATATTTTATGTATTATAATTTTGCGGATAATACATTTTTCCATATATACGAGAAAATTTAGAAACTAAGAGAATGTTTGGATGCACATAACTCGTGCATTGAACTCAATCGATCCGAGCAAGTCCGACTTTCGCGCCTTCGATTGGATATTCAAAGTTAGAAAACCTACTGTCATGAGTCGAGTTCCTGCGAGTCGATTGAGTTAAGGTTCAAGTCGAACAATGATATATATAGAATCCAGCTACTATCATTTTAGGAGGACGGAGGCCTTCGTCCTTTTAAATCGTTTTAGATAATAAGAATTTCGAATCGATGATCGGAACCGTTAAAGTTGATCTAGAGTATATAAAGTGTCTAGAAACTAAATTTCATGAATTTTAAAAATTATTTACGTAGTGATCAAAGAATCACAAAATCGACAGTTTTTTACGGTCTATATGAGCCGTTTGCTTATTTAACGGCGCAGAACAATCCAAACAACTTGAATTTTTGATAGAAAATTTTTTATACTATTTAGATAATGTTTGTTAACTCCGATCAAGAATTGAAAAAGTCTAACATTTATTTTCACAAGATTATTCGTTTTTGACCGTTCATTTTTCGACTCTTCAATGAACTTGATAACGAATTTTAAAATGTATGAAATTCAGTTTCTAGACGTTATAAATACTCTAGATCAATTTTAACGGTTCTGATCATTGATTCAGGATCCCTATCATTTAAAACGATTTAAAAGGACGAAAGCCTCCGTCCTCCCAAAAGGATAGTAGCTGGACTCTACATATATATATATATATATATATATATATATATGGAACTAGACTGAAATACTATCAATAGCACCAAGCTATTGGTGCTATTAGTTTTTTAGCCTTTGGATTGAGAAATGTGTGGTTAGGATGATGTGGGCCCCCTAGGGTTGAGTGGGTGGGTGGTTGAATAGTATAATCTAACGGGTAAAATAATCAAAGGGTTAAATCTAACGGTGGAAAACTCGATAGCACCAAGTCCTTGGTGCTATCGATAGTATCCCAGCCGGACTCATATATATATATATATATATATATATATAGAGAGAGAGAGAGAGAGAGAGAGAGTCTAGTTTGTATTTTTTTAGAAGTACGGTGCGTGCTACCAAGTCGTTTTCGATATATACTGGGACTTCCAAATGGACAATCGGCTTCGTTAAACTTGATTTAAAGCACTAATTTGAAATATCTAAAAGATAAATTTTATAATTTTTCGATATTATATGCTTAGTGATCGAAATATTTGATGGTAGAGAATGGTACATGATTAATTTGGTTGTTCAAGTTGAAGGAAATGGCCTCAGTCAAAATCGTTGGCTTTCTGCCCTACGCAGCAGTTCCATTAATTCAAGTAAGATTTTCGAACACTCTCGATGTACACTTCATTTGTCGGATTAAGCAATTCCGTAAGCAAAATCACATTAGGATTAGCCGTGGGAGTCGTTGTACTACCCTAGTAGGTGTCCGGTTCTGGAACATTCAAATTTATACATGGATAATATATAATGGAGCTAGACTGGTATACTATCGGTAGCACGAAGGTCTCCGTGCTATCAAGTTATTTTCAATAATGCGGCTTCCAAATTGACGATCGGCTCCGTTAGACTTGATCTACACTATTGAAAGTATTTGAAAACTAAATTTTATAATTTTTCGACATTATTTGGCTAGTGATCAAAATGTTTCAAAATTGACAATTTTAATGGTCGATGTGATGCGTTTGTGAATTTAACGGTATAAAATAATTCAAATCTGGTGAAATTTTTATAAATTTTTTTTTTCACTATTTAGAGTAAGATCAATATATCTGATCTTAAATTCAAGTCTTTTATCATCATTTTTAATGAGATTTCTATTTTCAGCCGTTTATTTTTAAACTACTCGTTTGATAGGTAAATGATGTCGAAAAATTATGAAATTTAGTTTGCAAGTACTTTCAATAGTGTAGATCAAGTCTAACGGAGCCAATCGTCGATTTGGAAGCCGCATCATTGAAAACAACTTGGTAGTACGGAGGCCTCCGTGCTATCGATAGAATACCAGCCGGACTCTATATAATGCGCAAGTTCAGAAAATTTCAGGTACTGAAATAAGAGGCAATAAACACAGTAACCATATATATATATTTTTTCTTTTAAGTCTAGTCCAGTGACTATGTCGAGGCAATAATAAATGAGTGAAGTTAGAATACTTCTAAACAGAGGCATTTATTTTTGCCCCATTTTTCATGAAATTGAATTGACGGTCGGCACCATTAAGCTTGATCGAGACAGAGTCCATTCAGTATTGAGGTTCATCAAACGCTAATAGATAAAACAATGTTGGAGTGAAAGAATGTAAAAATGTATTTTTCTTTAGCCGACTCATTGGATATGCATAACTTTGTATTACATAGTTAAATTTTACAAATTTTGGCATCATTTGTCTATTATCCAAGTGGTCTCAAAATTAACTATTTTTAATAGCTAATATGAGATGAATTTGAAATTACTTGATTACTAAATAAATAATATCAAAAATCTACAAATTCGAGAGTTCCATGAAGTTCAACTTGTGTAAGTCATGTTTCGTAATGCCGATCATCAAATTAAAATCTTTTCATCAGAAATAAATGTGAAAGTATATATCTACATTTACTTTAAGAAATATTTAGCTTTTCTCATAATAAAAATAAAGTAAAAACATACATAATTTATCTAAATTATAGATCATTTTGATTAGAATTTTGATTAGTATCCAACTTTTTAATTTGTTTGATTCGAATCAGATAAGGGCATTTTGACTTCAAAATTTGAATGTGTCGTTTATTTTTACATATTTAGCTAATACATTTCATGTAATTCACGTAACTACAAACTTATTTAAGTAAGTAACTAGATTAAATTTTAAAGCTAAAATATCATTAACTGGCTCATATCAAACAAATTAAAATATTAAATAGTAAAATTAAAATTTAAAAAATTTAAATAGTCAATTCAAAATGGTTTACAGTTCAGAGAAAGTAACATTGATCGGCTCATATCAAACAAATTTAAAAAAATTAAACAGTAAAATTAAAATTTAAAAATTTTAAATAGTTAATTCAAAAATATTTACAGAACAAAATTTATTCCTGATCAGCATCATCATGTCATGTCTCTCTCTCTCTCCCCCCCCCCCCTCCCCGCTCTGTGGTGTGGGCCCCGCACCCACCTGATCATGGGCCCCACGTGAATGATGTTGCTCTTTTTATTTTGGTGGGGCCCGCGTGGGGCCCAGGTCCACGTCAGAGGCCACCTCCGTACGGGATAAGGACAACTCGGAATCGGTTACGTACAAGACATTGTAACGGAACCAGCGGATGATGCATGGAACATCAACTACACCTAATTTTATCTTTTTTTACTTTTTTTTTTCTCTTTTACTTAGACAATTTAGTCCCTGTCCTGTTTCGATATGATAATTTAGTCCCTTATGTTCTTTACATAAATATTTTAGTTTTGAATTTATAAAGTATGTTACATATTAGAGTAATTTTAATTTTGGGTTAATTGCATACAGCTCCCTGTAAACATATCGAATAGCAGATATATCACTTACAAAGTTCAACTTTTCATATTTATCCCTACAAAAGTCCTAGCGTTTTCAAATATATCCCTACTGTTAGGATTCGTTAGAAATATATAGTTAATCATATACTTACCCTGGTTAGTGAATAAAATAAATTGACCTTTTTACCCCTCTTATATTATTTGTGATGGTATAGAAAGTAAGAAGATGGCCGCTGGAGATTTTTGGAAAGATATTTCTGTATATTTCTAACAGTTGGACTTTTAGAAGGACATATTTATGATGGCAAAAATCTGTTAAAAAATAAGCAGTGCTCTAATGGTAACAAACTAGAAGGGCAAATATGAATATCACTAGATTTTTGCAGAAATAAATATAAAAAGTTAAACTTTATAGGGATATATTTGCTATTCGATATATTAACAGGGAGCTGTATGAAATTAAACCAATTAACCCTTTAATTTTTGTTATAAAATAGTCTTTTTAGTATAATTTGAACGATGTCTTATATTTTACGAGAAAAATTGATTCTATATCATGAAATTGTCCCGCAATTCTAAATAGAGTCTAAATTAAATATTTAAAAGAAGGAATGAAATGATATTTTAAAAAGATAGAGTTGCGTGAAAGTTCAAAAACTGATTTACTTAAGCTAAAAGTATAAGAACCAATTTGCAATATCTGGATAGTGTGGGGACTATCCATAAAGTATAGTACTCTTCCTTTAAAGCCTACTACTTTTTTTTTTTCTTTTTTTTTTTTGGACTTTTTTCTAACTAATCTTAGAAGGATGGGGAACACGTCATTGGAATGAATATTTGTCGAAGTACTTTTACTTTTTCCCATACTTATCCGCAGTTAAGAGAGAGAATTATAAGTTGGGTAAAAAGTGTGGTTGGTTAATGAGTAATAATGATGGTTAATTATAGGTTGTTTTAGATTTATAAAATCATGTTCACACATAATCCCTTGGGGGTGGTATGAATATTATTTTATTTAAACACATCTTTTACTATGCAATTGCTCATGTTTACTTGTAAATAAATAAGATAATTCGTGATTAAGCCTGATAGAAATCGAACTCACGATAAACTATGAAACGACTAATTATTCTATAAACTTGGAGTCATAAAATAGGTGTTTTAATACAACGTACTAAACACTTTCTCACACATTTATGCTCTAGATTTATGATTGAGCTAAGGACTTGTTCATCTTGGCTTATTTAAGTGAGTACTGTAATCGAGTGGAGTGCTGTCTGAGTAGCACTATTAGACAAAGTATTATGCTAAAATATCCTTTCAATGGATTTAATTTTCTCAGCTGCAAAAGTAAAAGTACCGATATAAAGATATTCTTTTTGAAAGTATTGAAACCTCATTGCTGATTCTTGCTACAGTAAAAGCATCAGACTGCTCGATCTAGCGCTTTACTAAAATTTTTATTATTATTTTAAAGAAAAATAAAGGCTAGGTAACTTTCATTCTTAGAGATTGTTTGTTTCCCAATTATGCTGGACCCACTAAAAAGCATAAGGATTCAAGGATTCAACAGTGTTAGGCAAAATCACTTTCATTACCCACACTGCATGTCCTCATTATTATGTATGTGGTCCAGCTTGGTGCTCTCAATAATATGCCAATTTCTTAACCCCTAAGAATTTATGTGAAAAATGTCATTTTCAAACAGTTTGACCAATTTGACCTAGGGTTTTGATTTCTACAAACAAAGATGGCAAAGAATGAGATGTATAGGTTGGATGGATGACACTATTAGCTTGTTGAATATAAAATAATACTACTTTTTTTTTTCTCAGGAGCTTAAGGCCTTGTTTGGTAGCACCTTCACAACGTTGCGATATGGAGCGCACAGCCTAATAAACTCATCTATGAAGTGCGAAAGTGAGAAACTCAATACAATCGTCTTTTTTTATTTGATAGACCACCAGGCGTTTATATTGTCAGGCGATTATGCTAGCCTCTGTAGCGCAGGATAAATAAGTTTTTAGAGTAATCGGTTGTGCTGCATGATATCAAAGCATGAAAGTACTCGGTGTGATTTAATCATACGCCAATTTTTAGATTGTGGGGATTTATGCGAAAATGGTTGGACCAATTTGACCTAGCCACCTAGCTAGGGTTTTGATTTCTACACAAAGTTGGCATGCATAGGATGAGATTGTTTTGGTTGGATGGGTGTTGATCAATTATGAGTCAATTTAGGGTTTGATAGGGGTCTAACTTTAAGGAAAAGCATTAATCATACAAAGAAAAATTGTCTCTTCAGCCCTAATTGCGGCGACAAGCAACTTTTTATTTTTATTTTCTTTTCTCCCCCTCTTTTTAAGTTTGAACTTGAATTCATGTAAAATGTTACGAAAATAACTCCAATAAAGGACAACTTGAATGTTCTTTAAAAAAAAAAATCGTGTCTGAGTTAAAAAAAAAGATAAAGAATTTTAATTTTCACTTTTTTCCCTTTTTAAAAGCAGTAATCATATGATTTCTCTACATAGATTGAGTAGATTTGCATAAAGAGTTTGCATTTTTGGATTTTTTTTTTTTTTTTAAGTCTTTGAAGTGAGATTTTGTTGGAATCTCCCATCACATCCAAACAAGGAGAGCTAAAACAATAAACAATGGGCTGAGTGGTTGTCTCTTTTCAAAAAGAAGATTTACTTTTTCCTAATTGGTGGATTGGTTGGTAATCATTAATCATATGAAATGACAAATTCCACATATTTTATTATTATTATTTTTTTTAAAAAGGAACCTTTAATTAAAGTTTACACTCTATTCATTTCATATAATATACTGCTATGCCCTAGCTTCTGGATAAGAGCAAGCATAAATTAAGATTCTGGTATAAGATGCATATCCTGGGCAAGGCAATCTGTTATCCAGATTCATATCCAGGTAAAAAAAAAAAAAAAAAAAAAAAAAAAAAAAGCACTTTATCATGTAGCAATTCCACTATAGATTCTATTTGTATATATGTAGTGTTTGTGGGAATAACTTTAGGTTCCCACATCAAGTGCTTCTACTTGCTGTAGACAAAAGGGTTGTCTCATTGAGTGTGAATTGAATGAGTGGTGTTGATCATCCCATGCATCATTTGCTGGAGAAATTGCTTACGATTGTTAAAGTTCCTACGCGTATTTGGGACTAGGGCTTTCTGAAAAGAGCTGTTTTTGTACCCCATTTTTATTATAGTAAAGATCTCGCACTGTCTTCTTCACCTGTAGGACATAAACTAACGGCTGAATTATGTAAATTATATGTGTGCTTTATTTCCTTCCCTATTTCTCACTTTTCTTTGGTTTTTCGGCTTGTGTCGTAACACACGAGTCATGACAAATTCATCGATACTAATCTTCTTAGCGCAAAGACGTAAGAGTCTAAAGCACTATTACATATATAATCACTTCGAGACTTTCACATAATACACTAAAAAGAGAGAACAATCACCAAAACACAAGAAAAATCTATCCAGTGACTTTGGCATTATTACATTGATCTTGTTTTCTTCGCCAAAGTCGAATTTTCGGAGAAATGTGTGTTGTCCTGTTAAATATCCTTCTTGTTTGTCTTTTCTTGTAGTTACACTCAATTTAGAGTCATACATCACTTCTATACAACAAATAATCATATAATCATATACACCAAATCGTAATTTCCAACCATGAGAAAAGGTAAATGGTTAAACATAAAATTTTTTACAGACGAATTAGTTAAAAAAAATCTTCGACTTCCAATTTACAATTACATCACGACGCCGACTTTCCAAAGTCTCCAAACTCTTCGCTTTCATCCCAACAGCCAAATGCAGTTAAAATATGAAGTATTCGACGATGTTATCTTGTTATGATCCGTGTGCTACAGCATTTCAATTGAGACCAGCTGACGAGTAGGAATCGGTCGGTGAAACGAACAGTTAATCCTCTTTGGCTACACGAATTGTGCTACTAGATGCCGTAAATAATCAGGAATTACTACGAAGCGATCTTTTCTGCTTTCCCCGGAGTGAAAAGAACTACCCTGGAAAGTAAAAAGAGAGCTTCGTATGACGAACTCAGACTTTACTGTAAAAGATTGTTTGTGGATCAAGAATTTGAGCTAAAGAATTTGTTTTAAATGTAGTTCGCGCATGTGTACCTTATCCAATTTGAGTGAACCGTGCACATGTTCACTCTCCACTAATGATTAGCGACTGAAACGGCGCCCTCTTTATGTCGACGAAGATCGAATAGTCCCTGCTCATCGGCTGCTTCCATGGCTCGCCATCCATTTGCATATAAGCATCTCTCCATTGGCCCCCTCTGATTTCCAATCTAATAGCTGCAGCCTGAAAAGGTACCACAGATCAATTTGTGTATTTGGCGAAACCTGTATCAGTATCCACTGGACAAAAGGTACAAATAAATGGTGCACAAAAAAGAAGATCGACACAATAATAGTTTGCCGCGATGTGTTTAGGCACCTGAGCAATGTGTTTAGCCGATATGAGCTCTACCATCACAAGCGAAGCATGCCACCCTTGCTTTAATCCGAAGATTTCAAGCAGGCCATCATCCACTTGGGCCTCGACAAATCCTCTCTAGAGAAAATCAATCCAAAGAGAGAGGATCAAAACTTCGAGTTAAAAATCGGATTTTAATCATCATTTACCAATTACAAGTGTACTTCCAATGGGGCTTTATTGACTTAATATGAATTTCCCGAAATAAAATCTTACAGGCATGAATTTACAGTCAGATGAAATTCAGCAAGTGAATATGCAGAACAAGACAGAAGTGAGATAAGCGAAACTTGCTGAAATAAGCTTCAGTCAACAGTTTAGGCTAGGATAGCGAAAGCTTCGCACCCAAAATGTTGTCATGGACGCAGCCACACACACGGTCACAAACTTATAAAAAATGAGCAAAAGAGAACTACATGCAAGGCAGTTTAATCTTTTAATGAGCTGTGTGTATGAAATTTCTCGTGAAGCACTTTGATACAGTAACAAAATAACTAAAGTATAATTATCCGAACCAAAAGGTATTGCACAAATTGATTCTACAAACCTTTTCTAAATAATCAGGTTTCAAATTCCCCCACGGATTCCTTCCACTCCCATAATTGTGAAGATTCAAAGCAACTATAGCCCTAACACTGCACGAGAAAAGGTTATACACATGAGTTGGAAAATACAAATATGTTGGTAAATCGAATTGAACTCAAAACTGGGATCTAAAGTAGAGAAAATCATAAAAATAAAAAAAAATAAATAAAAGAAAATCAGGTCAAGGATGACAAACTTGCCTTGAAGGTACGGGAATCTGTTCCCAATCTGAGCTATCAATCTTCTTAATCGATAGCCGAAGAATGTTCTTCAGTCCTCTGCATAATGTAGTTTTAAAGCAAATCAAATACGATATCATGAAGCGTTAGTCTCAAGCTTATGTTTCAACTTCATATAACTAGCATACAAAGGTAAACTGGAAAAAGAGAATAGTGACCGAAAAATAGAAATGTGATCTCATGCTGAAAAGCAATATTCCTCTTTGCTTTTAAGTTTTATCAAAGTAATCTTCAAGAAAGAGCTGTAGAAATTTAGAAATAATACTCGGAAAGTAAATATTTGGTTGCAGGGGTTGGTTGGTTGCCTTTGTGTTCTCACATGATCACAAGGTCAGCTTTGGTGGAGAAATAAGAGATATATAATAATAAACATATTAACATATGTGAAAGATTGCACAGAGTTTCATTATAAGATGAAGTATTAAGAGAACTGCATCTACAAAGATCATGAGCTTTAAAGGAGTTGCTGAATAAATTTGACAAAATTGCTTGAAAATGATGCAAAATTTAATTGTGTTAAGATTTGAAGTTGCAGGAAAACCGAATTTATCCAGTCAAAATTTCTCTGTCAAAACTACCAAACTGAAAAATCCTTCGATCCGGGAAAAATCCTTTTGATCCATAATATTAGTGGGTGTGTTAATCCTCCTCCTTCTTGTAGGTGATAAAAATAGTTTTAACTATGAAAAATTCGCAGTTGTATTAACAAAGGAAATGGATCAAGAGGTGAACTATTGTATGCTAGTGAGAGGACAAATACTAAACCTTAAACTTGGATCACTGATGCATGGTGTAAAGAACCATCCTTGCTTGCAGGTATATCCTGCATAAATCAACTGCCATAAAATCAGTCCATCAGTATTCATCAAATGTGTTAAGTGTGAGACTAGTATTTCAATATTTAATCATGAAAAACCAAGAAATAATTAGAATAATATCAGTGCCATTGCATGCTAGAAAATGTTAAATTTTGTAATTATCGACGAAACATTACACTTGTAACAATTCAGGAAAGTACAACTTCTCCCAAGATGAAGTATAGTGCTCAAAATTGTAAAACAAAGGAGCTGTAATAGGAAATATGGTGATTAAGGGAACAGATGGATTTTTTTTTTTTTAGTTTTATTTTGTCCAAGGAAAAGCAATTTAGTCCTCCCCAATACATGATCATAATTAACCAAACTTAGATAAAATAAGTAAAAGGATAAGCGACAAAAACAAAATGGAATTGTTCATAGTAGCAATTGATGTGACAAATGGACTGTAAACAGAGACATACCTTATTAGCTAATGGACTTGGTGCAAGGAACGGTTTCTCATCACGCAACTGATGAAATCCATACGCAACCTGAGCATCCATTCCTACATGAAGAAGAGTCTAGTTATGCATTATATAGAAGGAAAATAGATAAATTTAACATCCGGAAGGGAAACGACATTAAAAGCCCTAGGGTCTCACAGCAAAATATAAGAGAATTAAAAACCAATCTCTTCTTTTTTTCTTTCTTTTTTTGGGGAAAAAAGCTTACGATACAGTTTGTCGGGGACTGAACTGAACCCATAAACTCTCGTAAAGAGAGGATCATAATCTCATTATATAAAACATCAGGAAAAGGAGGTAAGAATACGTAAACAAAGAGCCAAATCACCATATTGGTCGACCTTACAACAATGAGTGACCATAATTTGAGAAATGAGCTAGAAAAAGAAATAACAAAACAAGTAGTTACATCAGATAAAAAGTTAAATTAACAAATCTTTGACAATGAACAGCACTACATGGTTCAAATGATTGAACAGAGTTTGCTTTCCAACTAAAACATGAAAGTAGTCGAAAGATAACATACCTATACTAAAATAATTATAGAAGACTCCATTGAAGCAAGAAACTTTTTCTGGCAAATCACCTTCAATGTATCCATCCTGCAGAAATAAAAGCATTATTAAGAGAACACAATACTGTCAACATAGAACTCAAGTTACTGAGCTGCACATGAAAGCTGAATGTGAGAACAGAAACACAGTATCGCAATTCAATGAACTGAAAGGAGGAAGATGTATGATTTGGATGGTCAGCTGTGAAAAGAAAGAATACAATGCGCCAGATGCTATTGTACGAACGCTTCTTAAATTCATGAGCAAATAAGTATCAGAAAGAGAATATAAGAAAAATATGAAGCATAATTTAAGGAGGTACACATATAACCTTATCAAAAGCGCACATTCCCAGAGGCTTGAGAGAGTGTGGCAGTTCTACACCTGCTTCTTCTACCGCCGGCATAGAGACGGTGACATCCCAACTGCATTAAAATATTTCAAAAATTTATATGAAAGAGGAAAACAAACTTGGCTATAGAAATTAGGAATGAGTTTTGAAAATATTGAAACTAGTTTCTTTTTATTTAAATGAAATCATACATGGTGAAAGAATGATAGGAATAAGCAATGTGATCCAATTTTCAATCTGAAGATAATTCTGACCTGTCTAGGCGGCAAATTGGACCCGTCATTGCCTTGTAGAGAGAACGTTTGACTGCTGATCTCCATGCAAACGGAAACGAAGGCCCCTAAAAAGATACTTAAGCATGAGTGTTATCCAGAATGGTTTTTCCACTCAGAGAAGTAGTCAGTTAGCCATTTGACAAATAAAAAAGCCGGAGCTTTCGTGCGAAAGGAGTTATGAGCCCCGACCGAAGCGCTTAAAGAGATTTTAACGACAAGCTCTAAGTGCTTCTTCCAACAGTTGTATTTAACGGAGCTACAGGTAGGCCAAATTAGACAAAAATAAGAGCGGAAAGCAGATACTGACCCAACCGAAGCTCCTAGAAAGATCATTTCCTGTTCCGAGTGGGATAATGGCGATTGGTGGAACTGGCTCTCTTCTTTGCACGTATAGCTCTGCCAGGCATCCTAACACCCAACCAACTGTACCATCACCTCCCGCAACCTGCCACATTATTTATATACATAATAGAAGTTCATTAAAATTTGGCCATAGGCCGCAAAGATGAACAAAAAGCTTACTGTAATACTATTCACATCCTGAATAAGAAGGTCGCATATAAAGGACTAAGCAGTAGCATGTATTCTAATCGAAATGCATCAGAATACGATGTGATATCTAACCCTTGAGAACTCGATCAGAAAATTACCATGATTCTCAGCTTCTCGCGCACGGCCTTTGCAGAGCAATCACCGAGATCTGCCAGATTCTCCAAGCAGCCCAAACCGTACCAGACAAACTCCGAAGGCTCGACAGCTAAAAGATCATAGACCTGCATTGCACCATTCAGAAAAAAAAATTCAGCAAGATTTGTGTAAGTAGAACGCGAATAAGCTAATACAAAATTGTAAGAGGAAATCGATTTTCAAGAGATGCAGAGTTTCAGAAGCAGATTTGCATCGCGTGAAACAGATATTCGATCATGAATACTCGCTAATACGACACTTTTTCCACATATCTTAGCCTTTATGATTTTAACTTTTGAGTTATTCTTATATAACGAAGCAACAAAAATAAATTAAAGAAGTAATTGAGTGGCGTTTCTGATCAACTGCTGCATCTTGATAACCTCCATTCCTTGCATTCCCTCAATACAAAGTAAGTATTTTCTCACAATAAAACTGAACAGTGTTTAAAACAAGGAAAAATTTGTGTATTCGGCGTGTATTCCTACATCGAGACACAACCTATCCATCAATCATTCATCACATCACATATTTTAACATACTTGTTTATATATAAAAAAATTAAATAATTAGATAGAAACTACGAGTTAGATGTTAATTTTGATGTTATAACCCTCTTGCATATTTTTAATCTATCAAAGGGAGTTAATTGCATATATATATATATATATTTATTTATTTATTTTGAATGTTAAATGCAACAAAGTGATATATTGAAAAAAAAAAAAAAAAAAGAAGAAGAAGAAAGGATTGTTTGGTTTTGAACCTGCTCCTCGCCGATCAGCTCCTGGAGGCGGCCCTTGAGGATGGGGCCGTGGCGGCCGCCGCTGCGAGAGTTCACGAAGGCCACCATGGGCGCCTCCGGCAGATCCTCCTCGACACCGGCAGCGGCAGCGGCGATGGCAACGGCGACGGCGACGGCATCTTCCTCCTCTTCTTGCTCCTTCTTGGCGGCGGCAATGGCAGCGGTTTTGGCGGCGGAATTTGGGTCCTTGGACCGCATCGCGGCCGCCATCGCCGCCCGGATGTGGCCGGGGATGGCCACCCTCTGCCGCAGCTCCTCCCTCTCCGCCCTCCCCCCGCCGCCGCCGCCGATGCCGCAGCCCCGGAACGACTCCACGATCGACCCCCGCGGCATTGCCGCCGCCGCCGCCGCGCTCGGCGCCAGTGCCTCCCTCTCCCCGGCCCCGCCGTCGCTCAGCCGCGACATTATCCACCTAGTTTTCCCCTTTCCTTAGGATATAGATTTGAATCCAGCAAAATTTGAATAATTCCTCTTCTCGATCTCTCTCTCTCTCTCTCAATCTTCTGGGCAATTGAATGGGATATTGCAATGAGAATGTGACATTATTTTATTTTTCTTTTAATCTGTTTCTCCCATGACAATTTTTTTTTTTTTCTAGAAGATTTTTCTTCTCACACTTATTATTATTAGTATTATTATTTTAATGGGAATAAAAAAAAAAAGAAAAATGGAAGGTTTGGAGGGGAAGGGGAGAGGAGGCGGAGATGGTGGGAGAGCATTTTCCCGCGGAGAGAGAACACGTTGGCACGGTTGGTTGGATTTGCCCCGACACTTGTGTGGAAATTACGACAACTGCCACGGAGTTCGTTACTCTCGCCTCTTTGCGCGTGCGCAAATTTGGAGATGAGGTCGTTACGTTCGCATCTTAATTATTTTTGCGCCACCTATTATAGTATTATTATATTAATAATATATTAATATTTAGTTAATTAGATTAAATTAATAAAATTTAATTATAATAATTTTCAAAATTAGAATTACAAATTATAATAGAACATCAAAATACCATGCTCCTCAAAATAAAAGAACCAAGTGTAATTAAGCCACGTGGAAGGTTGAAACATCGAATAGCAACCATCACATTTTTTACCACTTGCGCTAAAAACAATCAATAATTGCTTGCGCGACATTGTTATTCTATACAAAGCATCACTTCAAGCTTACAAAAATAAAAAAAGCCTTCAAAATTCGTGACTGGAATACATACATCTGAACATTATACTTCTTTGGCATCACGTTGTTTCTTCTATACATACAACCATAACATATTCTTGTAGATGTTATTTGGAAAATCAAAAGACATGCATGCATAAACACCATCAGAATTATCATCTTCTATGAACATTTTATAACCCAAGAATTGTGGAGCCATCTTTTGGAAGCATTCAAACCAAATTAACCATTCCAGGCAATTCTTTTTCTCACAAAATCAGCTCATCAGAACCACATCCTTCCACAAAAACTGCAGCACCAAGAAAACCATACGAAATGAAATAGGATAAAACACGGTAACTGCGTAGAATAAATCCATAATACATGGTTCAATAAACCAAATTCCAATAGTCAAACGAGCAGTTGCTTAACTGTACCAACATGATGATAATTTTTATTCAAGGATGCTTTATCTCTCGAATGTTTCGCTAGCTAGTACTCACCCATCAAGAGTACACACATTGATTTTTCAGCAAATATGCATAAGCACTTGAAAACAAACAAAAGCTTGCGATGAAGCCCATCTTCGTCCAACTTGTGCACCAGTTCTCATTCTTCAGGCGAATCAGAGCGGATGGCTACAATAATCACATGGATAAGTTAGGCTCCGGTAGTCTCACACGATGAGGAAAGAAGAACAATGAGATAGCATGAAAATGGAATTAGTAGTAACGGAAACCAAATAAAGATTTAAATAGTATAATTACATTAAGGTTGCAGTAACGAACAAATCTATTAGTATTGAGTGCTTAAAAGCATACAAGTGGAGAACAGAAGATTCACTAGGTCATAATGAGTTATGTAGTACAGATGTAATACAGGGCATTGTTTACTGCTTGAGCCTTGATGTCATAGGTAATAATATATGATGTTCCTCACTGCTTTCTGTGAACAGAATAGTACTTGAAAATGTGCAAATTGTGATAACTTTTTCTTGTTTGATAAGAAATAATATATGAAGTGTAAGCTCGAGTTACAAATCACTCTTTAATTGGGCAGAAGTTACCATATAAAGAAGAAGAGTCTCCATTCTGAGATCATCAATTTGCCTCGAGTTTAGTTCAAACTGCAACTTTGGGTGATGATCAATGATGAACAATTCACAGTAAGATCAAATGGGAAGCTTTCTGACAGCTATTGACACACAATCATAAGGTTTCTAGGCGGAAAGAAGATAGCCATGGTCATATAATTGTATTAAAAGGATGTTGTCTCTAACACCCTAGGAAAATGAAAAGAATGATCAGAGCCGCTGAGTATATTGAGTTATGGAAATACATCTGTACAAATTTGTCTTGGTCCGCTTGGACTATACCTCTTTAAAACGAAAAGATTCTGAACTTTCTAAACAGCTGAATAACCATTACAAAAGCTAATTAGAATCCAAGTTATTTCATCAACTCGCTAAATGGCCGAAAGCATCTGTAAGAGCCACATGATGTTTGAAACTTAATGGCTGTAAGCATCTCTACGAGCCTCATGAATGTTCGAAATCACGGTTGGTGAATAGCAACCTCACACCTCTCCTACCATCATTATATAACACCGGAAACATACATAGCGTTCAATTCTAACTATGAAGCACAAACAAAATAATCATCACGCAATTAATCCATTCCTGAAGATCTTTTTTTTTTTTTTTTTTGTGTGCGCAAAATGTCCCTTTTAAAGGGAGGGTATCAATGGAATAGAAACACAAAGAAACTGCACAAATTAATGAAATGAAAACATATCAATTCATAGCAACATTTCCTTATAAACAATAAACCACAAAGATCCGTACTACTAGCATCACTATCAACCACTAAAAACCCCTCGATTTTGGTACAATCACGAATCAGATCGTTTCCAGTGTATCAATCAGTAAATAGAACACCTAAAACACAAATCTAATAGGAAAGGCATGAAATTAGCGGAAACGGAGATCGAGCTCGAGGTAACCCAATAACATCGAAAATTAGGACCATTTCAAGCATAACAACCACTAAATTAAGCACCTCAAACACAAATTCA
This sequence comes from Puya raimondii, assembly GCA_016920855.1. NCBI lineage: Eukaryota > Viridiplantae > Streptophyta > Magnoliopsida > Poales > Bromeliaceae > Puya > Puya raimondii. The sequence continues at coordinate 217,541,299 of JABWPP010000050.1, forward strand.
ATCCAAACAGATTCAAAACAATACAAGATCTTAGCGATCACAGCGGAAACAGCGATCGAGCTCGAGCATACCCTAGAAACCCTAGAAAACCGAAAATCGGACCATATCAAGCATAACAATCGCTATTAAACACCTCAAATCCAAATCCCAACCAAAACAGATTCAAAACAGCAACAAATCTCAGCGATCGCAGCGAATACAGCGATCGACCCCAAGCAAACCCTAGATACCCTAGAGAGGGGAGAAGGAGATTGGATCTTACTGGGTTTCTCGGGCTTTCCCTCGGCCCATTTGGAGATGGCGAAGTGGACCTTCTCCCGTGACGCGGCCTCGGACTTGAAGGGCTCCTTGAGGCAGGATCGGACGAGGGAGGCGCAGATGTTGGAGTAGGTTATGTACGTCATCCCCGCCGCCCTCCAGAACGGCACCGCCGCCGTGGTCGTCGCCGTCGCCGCCGCCGCCGATGCCATTATCGTACCCCCCAAAGAAACCCTAACCCTAACTCTCTCTCTCCTCTCTTCTTCCTCGTTTCCTCCTCCTTGCTCTCTCTCTCTCTCTCTCTCTCTCTCTAGAACGTTCCCGAGTAGGGGGTCGAATTGGGCCACCCTAGAACGTGTAATGGGCCCAATAATATCTAATCGACTTGGGTTGGGCTTTGACTTATATTGACCAGGCCTTAATGCGGCCCACTTTGGCCCAATCAAATGTGCTCTTATTTTAGTGGCTCAATTTGACCTTTGGTTTTCCAGCCTTTTATTGATTTTTTATTTTGGTCCCCAACTTTTTTTTTTTCGGTAAATAGAGTCTCTCGAACTAAAACTACTGTTAATTACTTAATTATAACGGAGATTGTCGTGTAAGTAGCAAGGAATGTTTGTCATGTTGCCACGTCAGTACCAAACCTTGCCACATGTCAATTCGCGTTAGAATTTATGATATTTTTTTACGGTAGAGACTTAATTGAAACAAATATTAAAAGTTAGAGACATAATTGTGATAAAATCTTTTTTGGAAATCACAATAAGAAATCGGAAAATGGTTGAGGAACAATGGTGCAATTAACCCTATTTAAATTGCCTGAATAGAGCCAGAAATATACTAATAGTTAGCTAAACTTAATAATGATCTCTCAGTTAGGACGGCGAGGGCGAACTGTCGAATTATAATCTATGCATATCTCAAAATAAATTGAATTTGATTTGACGGTTAATTCTCACCTTTCTCGTTGGAGAGTTTTCCATCGAAGTTTCGTTTTCAATTAGAAGTCCATTGCAGCAGTAGTGGAAAGTTGGTAAAAGTGATGATTGATTGATGAGGAATATAATGGTTGTTCTTTGGTTTTAATTGTAATGCAATTTGGTCTCCCATAAAGTATGTTTGAATGAATCAAACTAAACTGTTTACATCACATGTTGTCAAATGAAAATTGATTCCACTCCTCCACGAGACGATTCTATATATGCTACAGATGTGTTGACATTTCTTTATAGCATTTTGGACTACATGTATGAACTAATTAAAATCCTATAGAACCACAAGTGTCCATAAATAAACAGCACATAAAAGAGTTTCGGTATAGATGCTTGACGCATTAATATATTATTTCATATTAAGATTTTTGTCATATCTCCCCATCTTATCATAATTTTATATAACTATAGTGATCCATACTAGTACGTTGGCTTTATTTGTTTAGATACATAAATATCTTATTCAGTGCATCTCTTATTTATTCATAAAATTTATAGTATCTGATAGATAAAGAATTTAATTAAATGTCTAAAGTGGTATACCATATTTGGCATCTAAGTTATTTTTTTTGGAAATAAGATAAATCATCTCGTAGATAAAATATATTATTTTACTTAAATTATGGATGCTAAGACCCCTCAAGTAGCTAAAACCAAACTCGTAACCCGTAATTTTATAATTAAAGGCACATAAGTTATTACTTAATAACTTATTTCGACACCCGAACGATGCCTTAATTACCAACACAATAAAGGGCCAACTTGTCTCACCGAAAGTGAGGAGGAGTGAAATGATTTTCGATCGTAAATACTTATTTTCTACTGTATAATTTGCTGTAAATTAAGTTTAGTCATAACTCAACTTTTCTATAACTAGTATAAAACTTTTTCGATAAAAATAAATATACAAAGCGGAAGAACATCAGTTTCAAAGCCATTAGTTTTTTACTTCGTTGCAGACAGACAGACGGTGTGGCTCAGCAGAAACGCGTTAGGGAGAATGACAGACTGACTTTGAAGCCCCTTGATTTCGGCTTCTGCCGGCCTGGCCGGCCTGACAGGCCGGCTGACTGTAAATCTTAATACCATGGAAGAAGAATTCTATGTCAAACTATCAATTTTTTTTTCTATTCTCTGTCACTGTCATAGTACGAGCTCTGACAGAGACAAAAACCGCGTAAACAGATAGTAGAGAAAAAAAAAAAAAAAAAAAAAAAAAAAAAAAAAAAGCGATTTAGACACTTAATTTGAACACTTTATTCAAATTCATGGGTTCGTTATTTAGTCACTCTCGTCCAGCAAAATTTGTCAACACGGCCAAAGAGAAAAGCACACACAAATGCTTTCGTATGAGACAAAACTCTGCCGACGAATTTATTATAATTAATTCTGAAACATTTTCTACTAGATCGATCTTACTCCGATCAAACAAATTTAAAAAATTGGATAGTAAAATAAAATTTTTAAAAGTTTGGACAGTCGATTTAAAATAGTTTATAGTTCGGATAAGTTCTATATATTTTTACTTCTATATTTTATATTTATTATTTCTATCTATTTCGAATGTCTCCTTCGTTATTTCTTCGTTATTTCTTCACTTAGCCAAATTACAAAATACAACTTTTCGAAACCAAAAAGTATATTAAAGAGCAAGTGGGCTTATTAAATCATGTAATAATCACTATAATTACCAAGCACATGGACATTAGAATGTTCCCAAATGATTTAGAGTTAATTAGGTCATCAACCATGTTTATGGGACCACAAAATGGTCCAAGTAATTAATGTTTTGAACTTGAGAATCAAATGAAAAAAACACCTTTTCTTGTAACCAACAAAATTTCCAAACATAGTACTAGAAGAGGGACATTTATTTATACATATAACACTATAAAAACAGTGGTGTTTAGGTGCATGCACCCCCCTACTTAATCACATGGCAAACAAAAAAAATCTTTGCTAAATCCAATGTGAGAGAAAGGCTTAAAAGCAAAGAAAAAGAGAGGGAGATACAAATAAATCTATCCTTACCAACTTTATATAACAAAATTGGAGTTAACAACAAAAAGATTACCAAAAAAAGAGTACCATGTAAGTGTTAAATCTCATATATCTAACTCATAAAAGGGGTTGTTCTTTGCATATACACATATGTGTAACTTACAAAATAATTACTAATGCTAGTTTTATATCTACAATGTATCGACGGCAATCGGTATCCGACCTTGCCCTCCGCATCTCTTCTGTGCCGTCGGATCCCTAACCCTAACCCTAACCGTCGATAGCCGGACCACCGCCTTGTGCCCTTGCGCATCATCCAACTTGTCCTTCAAATTTTCGATACTTGGGCACAACACTCCCTGAGTCCACTCCTCTAATGTAGCTTTTTTGAGACATATATTCGCAACTATGCGATCGGCGGTATCATCGTCTACCCTTATAGTATATCGATCGCCCATTTTTGCTTTGAATCTCTCCGATATGCAATCTAAAACTTTTCTCTTCAGCGGACCGAAATCGATCGGATTGAAGACAATAGCAGCATCCGCCAATTCCATCAAGTCGGATGCTGGGGATTTCGTCGAACACTTGATCGCGAGCCGTCCTTTCTCAAACTCATGCTCCACCGTGACATCACTCGAGTTGCGAGAGCCCTCGCCGGCTTCATCTTCAGCCTCCGCCGCCAAATTCAAGTCAAACGGTAACCCCGATGAGCCCTTTCTTAGCTTCAAAGCCCGATCACCGTCGCGAAGCCAATCCCCTCGACGTTTTGCCAGGTTACCCACAATAGAGAACTCCAATTGCCAGTTGCTAGTTGCTGAGTTTAGTATCTTCTCCTCACACTGAATAAGTGAATCTTGGGAACCGTTGAACTCCCCCGGCGGCAACCAATTGGATGCAAGGATGATGATGGCGGAACCGAGGCCGATCTCTCGACCACGCGAATCCGTCAAGCGGCCCCTTTCCATCGCCCGTTTGATGTTTAATCGGAATAGCGAATCCGCTCGATCAAAGTCCTCTATCATAATCACCGAAAAAGGGTTTCGGCGAATGGCATCGGCGACCCTGTCAATAAAGGTTTTGCCCCACAAATTTGTGTTGGACTCTCTATTGATATCTTCTTCTTCTTCTTCTAGCGAACTATCACTAAAACTAATTGTTATTGGACGGGCTCCGAACATGAGCTCCGATAGGGCGGTCGCCATCTTCCTCTTTCCGACCTTGTCGTGCCCGAGAAAGAGCAGCCACGTGTCACCTTCGGGCCCAAGATGCCGCCGTCTCCCACCCCCGCACTTGCATTGTGTTATAACAGCGGCGATGGTCGAAGCGGCATTCGGTTGCCAAGTGACTTCCTCTAGAAGCCCCTTCAAGAGCTTCTTGAAGAAGTCCGTATCCGAAATTGCACGAATTTTAGACTCTGGTTGATCAGAGAAGTCCTTGAGAAGCTCCGTGTGAGGTTTTTCCGGGAAGTTGGAAGGCTTCGAGGGCCAGAGATCTAACTCGGTCTTAACCGGGCTTCCGGGAGGGCTTTTCGGCCGAGTCGAAGATCTCTCCCAACTTTTACTTATCTCGAGAGGTGTTATGCTTTTATCGAGTGTTGAATTCGGTTTAAACTGCGGGAAATGAGCGAAAGAAGACGGAGCCATCGCAAGGGAAGGATATGAGGGCTTCTCGGAGGAGTCGAGAAGTGCGGAGTGGAAGTTCGGGTGGAGGAGGAAGCACTTCTCCGTCCATTTCACCCGCAACTCCTCGCTTCTCTGCTTCCGCACAAGCGCTTTCTCCTCGGCCTAGAAAATAACACCATTTTAGAATCAAACACTTTGAATCATCAACTTAGAACTTCGGGCAAATACGGTACAAACCTGAATCCGATCATTGCCGAGCATTGCGAGCTGAAGCCACTTAGGAAGCCCTTGCTGGGCTTCCGCCTTCTCCGAGAAGCAGTTCTTTCGATCCTCTTCGATGAGCTTCGCCAATTCCAATTCGTATTTCGCCGTGCAAAGCTGGCACATCGCTGTGATCCTTGTGGATGCGTTAGGCACCGCCATGGTGCGAAAACTGCAATTAGATCCCGATCAGGAACACGTCAAGTTTAAATCGAATTTGAATGAAATTCCGGGGGGGGGGGGAAGAAAAGAACACACCTCGGTGGCGAGTAGGAGAGCGGCGCCCTCGTCGCGATCGGCACAGCTTGGAGGTCCCAATCGTCCTCGACCGTCGGGTAATTTATCCGTAACCGGAGATATGTGTTGCACGTGGCGGCACCGACAAGCCAAAACCGGCCTCCGCCACCGCCACCGCCACCGCCACCGCCGCTAAACCTACTCACTAGCTTACCAATCTCCGCAACCACCTCCCGGGCAATGTCCGGCCAAGTGCACTCCACGAGCCATTTGAGATCACCGAGATCGAGCACGACGGCGCCACCGCCATCAATCCGGCTTTCAATTGAAGCGCTCAATTCTCGAATGCATAATGAAATACGCGACCGATCGCCGAGTTTGTTTCCGTTGTTGAAGGCGATCACGTGGGCGGCGCCGCCGCCGGCCTTGATCTTCTGTAACATCTCCTTCGTAACGGCTTCCGGATAATCAGAGTCCGCGACGATCACCGGGTTCCGTCTCCGGGCCCTCAGCATTACGTCGAACACCCTCCGCGCATCTATATCTTCTCTCCTTTGTGAATCGCCCACCTCTGCTCCGCCGCCGACACCGACGCTGGTGCTTTGAGATTCGCGAAAGCGGGGACTGAGGTAGGGATTTGATGACGGCGACGGCGGCGGAGAGGAGGCTAGGGTTTGCTCGACGGAGGACTTAACGGCGGCGGAGGAGAGGGAGGCCTCGCGCATGACGCGGCTAACGGAGGGGTCGTCGAGGACGGAGAGGAGGAGCTGCTCCACCTCCACCCTCGCCGCGAGGAGCGGCGCAGGCGGCGGCGGCGGCGCGCGGTGGTGGTAGTCGGCGGCGGCGGGGGCGGGAGCGCCGCGGCGGTGGTGCGCCTGCGCGCGCTTCAGCGCCGCCGCGAGCGCGTTCGACATCGGCGGCTCCGCGGGGCTAGGGTTGGGGTCATGGTTGGAGCTGGGGAGGCGGTCGAGGGCGATGGAGAAGCAGAGCTCGAGGGCGCGGCAATGGAGGGGGTGGGAGGAGGGGGCGGAGGCGGCGGCGAGGGCGCGGCGGAGGAGGGCGCCGGAGGGGGCGGAGGAGGAGAGAAGCGCCGCCGCGACGTGGAGCGGCGTCGTCTGCGAGTGGCGGCGCCGCGCCGCCTCCGCCGCGGAGCGGCGGAGCACCGCCGCCACCTCCGGCGACAGTGTTTGTTGCGGCGTGCTCAACCCATGCCTCATCTCTCTCTCTCTCTCTCTCTCTAAAAATCTCACCTTTGAGAGATTTAACTCTCGTTTCAACGTATCAAAATATCACCTTTAAGAGTTCTCTCTCTCTCTCTCTCTCTCTCTCTCTCTCTCTCTATGTTTATCTCTCTGTAGATGCTCTGTTTTTTGGCATTCAAATGGGTAAAAATCTCACCTTTGAGAGATTAAATTAGTTTCAATGCATCAACATACCACCTTATTGGAGCTCTCTCTCTCTCTCTCTCTCTCTCTCTCTCTCTCTCTCTCTCTTTCTCCCTCAGAACTTATGAAGTTCTCAACTTTGAGAGCTTAGACTCGTTTTACTGCACCAAAACATCACCTTTTTTGTAGCTCACCATAACCAAATCCTAAACAAAACCTATTCCAACTTTCCTAGAGATTTCACAACTTGGACACAATTAAAACTCCACCAAAACCCCATCTTTCGAAGTTTAATATCATTGAAACCCAAGAACCATCTACAGTATCAGAATCAAAGGACATGTTCACTCACATGACTCATCCAAAAGTTTCTTTGGATTCATTGGATTAGTTTTTTTTTTTTTTTTTTTTGAGGAAACTCAATAAAATTCCAAGAAGAAAGGTGGTGGAAACAACAAAAAACCAAGTCAGAGGAGCAGAAAACGATTCTGTTTTGGGATGAGATGAGATTAAAGAATAGAATCTTCCTCCGTATTATTATCTGTAGCTCTCCTTATGTAGGAGAAGAGAGAGAAATTTGAGTTGGAGTTTTAGAGAGAGAGAGAGAGAGAGAGAGAGAATATGCATGGAGACAAGCATAAAGTTGCTTCTCTCTCTCTCTACCACTTCTTTCTCTCACTATTCCTTGCTTTTTTCTTTTGTTTTTTGGTGTCATTTTTATAATCTACTATTATTTGATTCATTTCATTTTTTGGGTGATTTTTTTTGGTTATCTTTTTAAAGCTTTAGCTCGGCTTATTAGTTAATTAATTAGTTTCTCCCTAAAGAAGTTTCTTTTTTTTTTATAGCTTTTTATCCAATTGAGGCTCTTATTTTTAAAAATAAAAAATTAAATTATTCGATATAATTACCACGTCATAGGACTTACTCATAAAATATTGTTTATCATACATTTTGAGGTACCCATAACACCACTCCAACTATTAAATCATATCACGTTATATATCCGAATTTTGTGGATACTTCAAAATAAATAAAAAATAATAATATCTAATATACGGTTAAAGACTTCAAAAATATCTAATATATTTCTGATTGATCAAAATATTCTTATTAATTTTTAAGAGTTTCTTCAAATATCTTCAAATCTCTAGAATTTACTGATGAGAATTGAGGAATAGAAGGATTTTTTTTTGATAATTTTAGGATAAATTTAAATTTTTTGAATAGTAGTCAAGAATAAATAAGAAAATTTAAAAGCCCCTCCAAAAAAATCATGCTTATTAAAATCGGTGGCAAATGCTTCTTGAATGAAAGTTGTTACTATAATTTAATAATATTAGGAAAAAACTAAATATATTTTTAAACTCTTAACATTTTAAATATATAAAAATAATATTTTTTAGGCATTGCAATACCAAATTCAGTAAAAAACGTACAAACTACAAACAAAATAGTGATACTAATAATAAGAGACCAGCTTGTATATTTTCGAAAGGACAGAGGTCTCCGTGCATTTGAGTTATTTTTTATGGTTGAATATCCGATTCGACAATCGTCTTTGTAGGCATGACCTATAGTATAAAAATTATTTAAAAATCAAATTTTGTTTTTTTTTCCGACATCATTTGTAAAGTGATCAAAGAATTTTAAAAATAATTATTTTAATGATCGATGTGGCACGTTAGTAAGTTCAATAGTGTAGGACAATTCAAATTAGGTAAAATTTTAATATAAAATTTATTTACCATCAAGAGTAAGATCAATACTTACAATCTGAAATGTAAGTCTTCTATTACTATTTTTTTAGATTTTTATTTTTAATTGTTTATTTTAAGACTAGTCGATCGTTCACCAAGCAAATAACGTCGAAAAATTATAAAATTTTATTTTTAAATAGTTTCAATACTGTATATTATGTTTAACGAAACCAATCGTCGAATCAGATGTTCTATCATCGAAAATATTAGTACTCTTGAAAGTATACTAGTCTAGTTAATAATAATAATAATAATAATAATAATAATAATTTATAAATAAGATCTAGAAAGTGTAGATTGAAACTTAGATAAATATATGAGAGCCAAAAAGTGTGGATTGGAAATTAGTTACAAGTCCACATCACTTTCACACTTTCATTCTCCTGTGGTGATGCAAAAGTTTTATTCACTGTTTTTTTTATTTTATTTTAAAGTACTCCGAAGTCGGCAATGACCAGGAAATCGTCGCCGTCATCTTTATTCCAACTCATCTTTCCGTAACCCACGGCTCATGATGAGTTTCGAGTCATATACTTTGCACCTTATTTTTTATTGATTGCCTTTGTTGAATATTAAAAATAGCATATTTTTTTTTTTTCATAGCTAATATTTTTCGAGATAAGCGTTTGCTACATCCTGAGTTCGAGTTTCCCGTCAAATTTATGATCTTATTTAATTTCTTTCGATTTAATTTCAGTTCATTGCATTGAATATAAATATTAGAAACACCTTATAATTTAAGATTCTAAAAACAAACTATTATTTCATATGGGTTAAATATTTGGAGGCAAATAATTATTCGTACTATTTTTTTCTGGAGAAAAGGTAGCACGATACCCGCTTTATTCATTAAGGGAAGTGAATTTAGCGTACAAGGTGGAAGCAGCTAGGGCCTCCTGGGGGCAACGAAGGCGAAACAAGCGTCAAAAAGGAGAAAAGAAGGAAAAGAGGGAAAAACAATATTGGAGTGGGTTAGAGGGATGCGTAGATCCGTCATCAGTCGTTATCCGTTATCCGTTAGCAGTTTTCTTTCCAGTCGCTCGTTAGATGTTTAACCCTATCAGTCATCTGGGCAGGAGTGGTGTGAGTTGTTCTGAATATAATGTTGTTTCTCTCGGTCCAGACGACCCACCAGATAGCCGAAAGAATGCTCAGGCTTTTGATTCTCTTTCTTGCATCTTCAATGCTGGTCGATTTCGCCCAAAGCTCTCGAGCCTCCACCGAGGGCTCAGTAGGAAGGTCGGATTCATTCGCACATCTTAGGATTAGGAATTTAACCATAACACAAGTGCTAAAGAAATGGTCACAACTCTCAGTATTTTACGAGTAGGGCTACTATACTCTTATGAGTATAGAACCCTTCGTACTCATAAGTTATTTTTGATGATTGAGCTTCCGAATTGACGATCCATGCCGTTAAATATGATCTAGACCATTTGAAACTCTTAGAAAATAAATTTCGTACTTTTTCGTAATTATATAAAAGTCCATCAAGCGGGCATAAAATGAACGGTCAAAATTGAACGATGTCCTAAAAATAGATGATCGAATACTTCAATTTAAGATCGGGATTATTGATCTTTATTTAGATAGTGAATATAATTTTCTATCAAAAATTCAACCGATTTCGATTCTTTTACACCGTTAAACTAGCAAGTATCTCATACCGGCCGTTAAAAATTGCCAATTTTGAGATCTTTTGATCGTAAGGTAAATTAAGTCAAAAAATTATGAAATTTAATTTTTAGAAGTTTCAAATACTCTAGATATTGTTTAACGGTATGAATCGTTGATTCGTAAGCTCTATCATCGAAAACGACTTATGAATACGAAAGCGATCATACTCATAAGAGTATAGTAGCCGGACTCCTATTTTACTATCTTTTATAATATTATAAGATTCTGAAAACAAACTATTATTTCATATGGCTTAAATATTTGGAGGCAAACAATTATTCGTACTATTTTACTATCTTTTATAATAATAGTTTTCAAAATTATAGATAGATTTTTATTTTAATATATCTTGCATGAATATTGAACTGTTAAAACATGTCAACCGATTTCATTGTAAATCCATTTTTGTGGTGGATTGCGATGGAATCATTATTTAGTTGGTAAATTTTCAAGGGATGAATTGCACTTTGAGCTTCTTCTTCTTTTTTCTATTTTTCTCACTCACATGCACACTCGTCAGATCGTTGAAATTTTGAGCTGTTAAAAGATATAATCAAAGCGTACAGACACAGTCTACGAATCTCGATTGTGAGAATGTCGGCCTTTTTACGCCAACAATCCCTCTCCTTTTGCATTGATTGTGGGTCGGCCCAACCAGTCTCTTGCCACAGGGATGCTGCGACCCTCGACCTTTAGCTTTAATACCACTTGTCGGATCGTTGGACATTAACTATTAATTTTTAAAAGCTGGAACTATTAGAAATATACAACTAATTCACTTAAGGCGTACAGATATAAACATCCACGCTAATTTAAAATATTTAAATTTCGATCGAAGGTGAAGTTATGATGAACTAAACAATAAAAGTACGTATTTATGATTGAAAAGTGAAAACCGCTTCAGTGTTCTCCAATTTCGGTGCACCGGGTGCATGGAGTAGTTGCTCTCAGCTTTCGCACTTTCGCAGAGAAGCGGCACTTTGGCAAAAACAGGTTCGCTTTAGCTTTTTATTATGGCTAAATTACAAAAAAAATTCTGTCAAAATTTGATTTTTTATTTTTCTCTCTGTCATTTAAAAATCTACATTTTACCTCTCTAAAAATAAAAATATATACAGGGGGTACGGTGTTAACTTTGATGGTAAAATGATCAAAATGCCCCTCCGTCCTGTTCATCTTCGTCCCAATCCTGCAACCCTATAATTTTTTGCTCCTCCTGTATCATTGTCATCCATCCATTTTAACGACGATAGAGAGTAAATTAGGGCGGGTGTGGAGGGAGAGGTGGGCAAAGGTGAGCGCGAGGCGGCGGAGAAGATTGAGGGCGTGCGTGGGATCGGACGGGCGGTGGGCGACGGCGAGGCGGCAAAGGAGGGCGAAGCAACGCGGCGAGCGGCGTCGATGGGGAGGGAGAAGGAGCATCTTGGAGAGGAGAGAGTTTCAAGAGTATTTTAAGTATTAAAAAAATATAATAATAAAATATAAACAGAGCCCTAACGAAACACTGACGGTAGAAGCAAAGTGTAAATTTTTAAATATAGAATTTTAAATGACAAAAAAAAAAAAAAAATTGACCCGAGAGTTTTCTATAATTTAGCTTTTTATTATTACGTGCTGCTGCTGTTGTGCGTCACAGCTTTTTCGTGCCGCAGAAAAGAAAAAGAAAAGAAAAAGAAAAAGAAAAAGAAAAAAGCGCTTTTTCTCGCCTCGGTTTCCTCACCGCACACTCAAACGTGTTCGGCCTTTTTTCAGAAACCATCGCCCTCTCGAAGAATCCGTGTCCCAAAATCTTTGTCCCCAATTCACACCACCTGTTATCTTCATCTGATTCCACGTTCGCCACTATTAAATATATTATTTTAAAAGAGTTGCTTATATAATTCTAAAAAGTTTCGATTTTCGTATTTATCCGTTAGAAGGTTAATATTAAAAATATTTTTTTAAAATTTTAAGTTCTTCAAGTATATTTTTAGAATTAAATTTTGTTAGTAAGCTGTTAGAAATAGCTATTATTTCTGTGAAATTACTATTTTGTCTTTTCAAATATAACATTCTGTCGTCACCAACTTTTCTTATTTGCTCTCAAGTTAGGGGCGAAAAAAGTATTTTGACTTTTTGTATTTTCAAATATACCTTTTGATCATCACCAATTTTTTTTATTTTAACTAAGGTTTAATCCGAGATAACTTAACGGGCTCTAACATCATGAGTATTTTTGAATAACGAAAAAATATACGAGGGTTATATTTGAAACCAAAAATAAGGAGGATAAATAAAATATTTAAGTGGTTTTGAGAGGTATATAGGTAAATATTTAAATTTTAAATATATATAAAAATATAATATTTATTTAAATTATAAATTATTTTGAATTGATTATTTAATTTTTTAAAATTTTAATTTATATTTTGGCTTCAAACTTAAGTTACTTACTTTTTTTTAATAAATTTATCGTCTCAAGAATTATATAAAATATACTAACTAAATTTATAAATATAAATATTAAATTCAAATTTTAAACTCAAAGTAGTTTATTAATTCAAATCAAATAAATTCAAAGGTTGGATAGTAGTATCAAAATTTTGAAACGTTGGGTAGCCAATTCAAAATGGTTTATAGTTCTGGTAAGTTTCGTACAGTTTTACCTTTTGTATAAATTATACTTTTTGGTCTTCATACTATAAGTCATGTAACACTCTAGTACTCAAATTTTAGTTTGTTGTAATTTCTGACTTGTTGATTTTTTGAATTGTTGCAATCAAGTGGTATAAACCCAATTTAGTTGGCTAAATATTGACAATTTGTTGATATAGAAGTGAAATAGCATCTTAATTATTGTCGCATCACGATACTTCCACGCCACTTCTGTATTAATAATTTGTCAATATTTAGCCAACCAAATTAGATTGCAAACTTTATTGCAATAATTTATAAAAATTTGAGCTAGAAATTACAATAAATTAAAGTTTGAGGACCAAAGTGTCACACGCCTTATAGTTTGAGAACCAAAAGTATAATTTACCCTTACATTTTTTAAATAATTTTATATTATTTATTCAGTGAGCAAATAATGTTGGCTTAAATGGGCCAGCATCCTACCTTATGGGGGGAGGTTATGTTGGGCCGAGTCATGTTCGAAATGGCGTGAGACTGAATGGAGCGAGTCATGTTCGAAATGGCGTGAGGTTGGTGGGGCCGAGTCACAATCGAGACCCGTGGGCGCTGTATCTGTACGCTTTAAGTGAATTTGTTGCGTATTTCTAACAGCTCGAGCTTTTGGGATTAATGGTTAGCGCCAACGATCCGAAAAGTGGTATCAGAGCCAGAGGTCACGGGTTGATCAATTCCCGCATGCTGCAAATGTGTCCAGGTGCTGGAGGGGGGATTGTTAGCTTAAATGGGCCAGGTGCTGGGCTGGCCTGCCTTGTGGCGGGAGGTCATGTTGGGCCGAGTCATGTTCGAAATGACGTGAGGCTGGTGAGGCCGAGTCACAATCAAGATCCGTGGGCGTTGTATCTTTACGCTTTAAGTAAATTGATTGCGTATATGGTGCTATTAATAGTGTCGCAGCTCAACTCTATTATTTGGTTGATTTCGGGTTGCCACCTAATGGTTTGGAGTGTGATAATTTGCCCCTCTTTAGTAGCTATCATAGCTTTCTGGTGGAATCCTAGAATTTTGATCGATCTACACGTGTCATCACTACGCAAAAATATACAAAGTACTTTTTAATTGAACTTTACACAACGTATTCTTTTCGTAATTAGCAATAGAACCTGCAACTGAAATGTTGTTAAAAATAAAGTGTGACACATGTCCCACTAAACAATGTTTTGAAGGAAAAAAAATTTAAAAATAGTTGTCTCATTTTATATTACCATCTTTATGGAAAAGAAACCCTTGCTAACATTTTTTATTTAAAATTTAATTAGCTTATCCATGCTCTTCTCTCACCAACCATAAATTAAAAAACTTTCCTTCACATTATATAAAGATTATAATTCCAATATTTCCAATATAAGACTTGTACTTATAAATCTATCAATATATTAATAATATATTAGGAACTTTAATGAAAGAATCCAAAATATTTTCATGCCCTATTTTAAATTTTATCGTATTTTACTTACTAATATGTCGACAACTATAGATTACTTTTAGAATTAAAAAGTTATTTAGAGTTTAGGATTTATAATTTAAAATTTAAAGTTTAAAAAATTCCTGAAATAGTCGAAGTAATAATTGATATCATTAAATAGAAAAAAAAAGCTAAATAAAACTCGGAACGTCATACTCTGATATTATATTAAATAATGCGAAACAACTAACGATCTTTAAAAACTCTAGCGAACAATAATTTAAAATATTATTTTTTTTGAAAAAAAAGAGAGGAAAAAGAAGGCCACTCCTTTTCTTTGCAACTCCCATGAATGAAGGCCAAGTATGGAATCAAAAGTTTGGAGGGGACATGTCCTTTCTTTTATAGAGAATAAATGTGGCTTATCCACATAGTGGGTACATGAAACTTTTTATGGTCAAAGTGAATAATGTATAAAAGCTCTCTTGCTTTCTTTGCTCATAGGTTTGTAGAGGAGACATGAGAGAAAGTGATGAGAAACAACATAGATTCTCCTGGTGTGGCCCAAATCATAAAGTGGAATCACTGCCCACCGTATGAAAGATGCACTAACAAACTACTTTCTGTCCGGCCGTCCCGAGCGCAAGTGGCAAAGAGTTTGATGATGATTGGTATCCGAGGGAAAAGAATTCGAATCCTAGTTGATTCACATTTCTAGCTAAGTTTATTTTTAAAATAAACGAAGCAGATAGCGTGCTATCTTTCTCTCTTAAAAAAACAAAAAAAAACTACTTTCTGAAGAATCTGTTTTAATAACGTATCTCACTTTTTCATACCTTTACTATCTCTAAAGCTTAGGGAGTGTTTGGTTCAGCGTAAAATGAACCTAAAAATTATTTTCGGTATGAAAAATATTTTTCCGCTTGTTTGGTTCGACGTAAAATTTTTTTTCGTAAAAGTATTTTTACTGATTTGAAAAAAAATTGAAGTTTTCATTTTTCGTTGTTTTTCAGTGGAAAACGAAAACTCAAGCTATTGAAAACTTTTTTTATTCATTTTTTTTTTCACTCAACCAAACAAATGTAAATTTTTTTCTTTACAACTAAACAAGTGTTGATGGAAAACTATATATATATATATTTTTTTTCCTATAAACCAAATATTACAAAACGTAAAAAAAATTTCCACCGAATATTTTTTTCAA
The DNA here is from genome assembly GCA_016920855.1 of Puya raimondii. NCBI lineage: Eukaryota > Viridiplantae > Streptophyta > Magnoliopsida > Poales > Bromeliaceae > Puya > Puya raimondii. The sequence goes on from JABWPP010000050.1 coordinate 217,556,777, forward strand.
CGGAAAACTATTTTTCACGGTTTTACGTAGAGCCAAACACCTCCTTACCTAAAATCACGATTCAGTTGGTTCGAGATTTAATTTGAAGTCAGATTCACGATTAGTGTGTAGTCTTTTTTGAATAGTTTGTTAGTGCGTCCCTTAGCATGTGAAGGACAAGAAATTTCAAATAAGAGCGCACCAATTTAAGATGCGAAAAAAATGAATAAAAAGATTGTAAATTATGTTAGAAGTACTATTCATGAACCATTTTCTATCTGATTGATTTTACACGTACGTAATATATGATAGCAAAAAGTTGGAACCGGTCCCAAATTAACCATCTCTTTTTCTCAAAATCTTAGTTTAGATTCAATTTCTCGACACCACACAGCTAAAAGAGAACATTTTGGTCGGCCCGTTCACTCCTAGAATACTATACTATTTAACCCCGTAATATGCAGCTAGTATCACTTACTATTTTATTTAATAAAATATCGGCACGATACAGCCCGCGTGCCGATAGCACAACTCAAAACCCTATATTCTTCAAATTAGTAAGTAATTTTCTTAATAAAATTTAAAAGATTTGATAAAGATACATAATAAACTGTTAGAATATTTTGTTGCTAAAAAAAATAAGTATTTCATGTCATCATGTGTCGGCACATATGTATTTTTCGTGACCGGCACGCATCGGTACGGTCCGGCACGCATCGTGCCGTACCGTGCCGGCAAGTTTCCGGCACGATCCCGTGCCACGGGCCCACGGCACTTAAATCCATGTTATTTAAGTATAACCTTTTGAACCACGGGATAGCGTAAGTGAAAGCGGGTTAAACTAAATGGGGGCAAAATTGAAGTTTACCTCAAATTTTTGGGCCTTAGTTTGAACATCATATACGATCCACTCCATAAAGTGAAGCCCAATTTATTTTGGGCCAAGTTTTAACTAAATATTACAAAAGAAAAAAGTTTGTGGCCCGGCCCAGTTAACAGAAGCGAAGTATATGAGCCCAAAATAGTGTTGGGCTCGGGCTTGGGCTCGAGTTTGGGCTTTAGATTTAGATCTTAGATTGTAATTGCAATTTGATTTTAGTAAAATTTGAATATTTATTGAACTATACGACATTCAAAAATTTTGGCAATGGAGTTAGAATCAATTTGATGAAAATAATAAACACAAATGATATCCAACCTGTTTATAATTTGATATATGTAGATTACAAATATTCTATGTCTAGAATCAAACAATTTGAGGGCTTGCCGTGGAATTATTTAATTTTTGAATTTCTAAGCATTGTTTCCTAAAATCTTTCACGCCGCTCATTAGCGATTGATCTCGCCACTCATTAGCGGCAGGGATAAACACACCATTTATAAGGCCAGTTTGTTGGGTTTGGGTAGACCTGGCAAACGGGCGGGTTGGGTAACCCGCGAGCGGGTCATTCTACCGGCCGCGGGTCATATGGGTATGAATAAAATTTATCTGTAAATTTTTGAGTAGCCAACATGTTTACCCATACCCGCCCGCGGGTGGGCAGGCGTGTATGCGGGTTACCCGCAAATTTTTTTTTTTTACACCTATACTTTCTAAACCCTAAACATATATATATATATATATATATATATATATATATATATATATATATATATATATATATATATATATATATAAAATTTTTAAAAGCGTAACATAATTTATTATTTAAAATATTACAACATACATAAAAATATGTAAAGTCTTAAAGTGAATAAATTTTATAACGTAAAAGATACGTGATAAGAAATTAGGGTTAAAATTTTTAGAATGGATAAACAAATTTTTTTTTTTTAATTTAAAATTTTATATATTTTTTAATTAAAAATTATATATGTTGATACCCATGGGTTCCCGTGGGTTACCCAAAATGCCCACAAATTAATGGGTACCCATCCGTTTTATCCACAATTTTTTGGGTAGGAAAAGCTCGTACCCATACCCGCAAATTTGTGAATAACCCGCGGGTATGGGTCGAGATTGCCAGGTCTAGATTTGGGGATACATTCCGGTGCTAATGGCACGAGTGGCAGAATCAACCCCAGGTATTGAAATTTTCTATACATGGTGTAACACTTATAGGAAACGATGATTTAAAATTCGAAACCGTTTACAATCCGAAAATATTGTATGGGTCACGGCTTAGTGGTTCAATCACTAGATTGAATGACGTCAGCATCGCATTATAAATACTTAATTATTATTTTTCATACTATATATAATGAAAAAATATACTAATTCAGTATAGTATTCTATATTATTTTTAAATATTTTTATATTTTATATAACTAAAAAATATATTCAAAGTATAGATTTTTAAAAAATTAATGCATATTTTTAATTAATTGTTAAAAATACAAATAATAAGAATTCCGGTCGCTTTTTACAGAATTGGACGGATACACTAGTTTTTAAGCCAGTCTGATCTTATGGGTTAAACCGAACTGGTTTGTCACTAGGTTACGATCCGACCGGTCCAACAGGTCGGGTCAACCCGGATTTTTAAACATTAGTAGAAAAATGCGTTCAATTGGACCTGATACCATGATACTCAAACATCAATTTGATAGGAAACGATCTGGAAATAGCCTTAAAAGCCTATGCCATAAATTAGTGATAAGGATTTGTGATTTGCTTCACGATAAAGAGAAAAAAAGAGAGACCTTTTGTATTATTTTGAATAAATTTGAGACATGCTTTGAATGTTGCGAAAAATACAACAAGTACTCAAATCATTTAATTTCTGTGTCTTTAGCTGCACGTTTTAATTGAGTTTGGTTTTATTAACCTAACTCGAAATTTGATCTAAGTATCCTTAATTTTCATTTCATGTCCGAAAAAAGTTTGATGCATCAATTTGTTTTTTTTTGCTTCGTTCTGTGATCATAAATTGTTTAACATGATTGGTCTCCTAACCTCCGGACCAAGTCGTAGTCACCACATTTTAAGATCGAATCAAACAATACATTGCATTCGAAAACATATAGTCACCGACATTCCACCGTTGTTCAGAGCAGATGGTTTATAACCTTCTCTTCGAGTTTAAATATGAAATTTGAATTCATATCTTAAAAAAAAAAGACTTTGATCGTGCCTGGTCTTACTAGAAGAAGCACTGTATAAAATCTTTCTGATGACTCTTTATAATGAAATCCAAATGCTTCAAAGTAGAGCTGTCGCTTTTGGGACTATGATCGCATTCTGACTTAACTTTTTATCATGTTAGAAATTCTAAATTTTTCTATTTGTCATCAGATATTGTCGCAACTGATAGCCAAAGTAAAAAGTGAGGTCGAATAGACACTTATTCAAAATTAGTGGGACATACAGGGCCCATTTTGTAAGTAACCTTTTGGGCTTTCATTATGTGGGTCACACTTTTCCAAAGCTCTATAGTTAGTCAATAAATTGCTACTTATAGATGGGCCATTGCCATTTATTTTGTAATTATTATTTTTATGGGGGATTATTGTTTACATGTGATTTTGAGAGTTTAATTCACTGGCATATTGAAGATCTTTGTCTAAAGTTTCTTAGGCTTTTTCTTTTGAAAATACAAATTATCATTTCAATTTTTCGATGAAGTTAAAAAATTTAAATGATTTTGTTACCAAACACACAACTTAATCTTCTGAGCAAAGAAGCCATATTAGATTAGCCAGATAAAGCGGGCACAAAGTGCTCCAGTAAGAGTGTCAATTTTTTACCAAACCACGAGAACTTAGGTGGTTATGTAATCGAGAGCTACTAAAGATAGGATGATTCACGTCCTGCGAGTGCTTAAATTTAAAGCCCATGCATCTAAAAAGGAAAAAAAAAAAAAGTTCAGCTTTTTCTCGCAACCAAATCAACCATATAAATTATGAAAAATATTAAAAAAGCAAGTCCAATAAATGGTAGCACCAAGCAGAAGATATTATAATTGCTTAAAAATTCCATTCATATGTGACAAAAAAACAAAAGAAAATTCCAATTTGACCAGTTGCATATAATATACAATAAATTATTTAGTGGATCTGTACATATGTACTTGTCAAACCATAATGTTTAATATTAATCATAATTGAATCCTTTCCATTTTATTGTGCATCAAGTGTGAACAATACATAATGTACACAATTCCCTTGCAAAGATTCCTCTGTTTATATTTTATATATACAAAATTAAATACCTATATTTAAAGATAAAGCCATTTTATTTTAAATTTAAACTAAAGGATACTAATTTTTCAGATTAGTCCTGTAATTAAACCACAGCTGTAAAAATGTATGAAGACCCCCTCAAGTATATGCCCTATAGGAAAAAACCCTTCAACCATTTTGTTTTTTACTGATATATTTTAGTTTTTAATTATTTTGATTTGAGTTAATCTTTAAAGTGTCCATCATTAATAATTTAATGATTAATAAAATCATCATACAATTTAATCTCATTGGCTTAAGCAAAATTTGTCAACCTTGATTAATTACAAATTCCATGATCATGTGAAAATTATTATGCTTATTGTCGTTGGACGAATCCGATTACGGTCAAAGTGTTAATCCCCCTAATCATGTTTCTCCTGAGGACAACATTTAAGTAATTAGATCACATTCCATTGGATCTCACAAACTAGTTTTGATCATTATTAATATAGCTTAGAAGTAATAATATAGTAATCTTTTTTTTATTATTATGTTTCACAAAATCTTAGACCAGAAGTTTATGTTAGCTAGTTTATGAGCATTGGATTTGCAGCAATGACCCATTTATATATATATATTTTAATTCTATTCTATTTGGGCCTTTTTGTAAAAAAATTTTTTTACTAGTTTTGCGTTTTTGTAAAAATGAGCTACTTTTTTTTTTTTACATATTCGGATCAAAATTTTTGAAAACGGACTAAAATATCCGTTTGCCTTAAAAATTTGATCTCTCCTTCCTCCACCCCCTCCTTGCGGACCATGTCTCCACTGTTGGCAGTAGCATCGAGCGCTCATCCCACCTCCGCCGTTTCCACACCAACTCCTCCGTCGCGTCTACATCGTGAACGTCTTATGAGCGAGAGAAATATGGCGAACTTGACCCCACTGCTCAACGTCGTTACCGCTCGGCACTTCGCCGGAGACGGAGACGCAGGTGGCAGAGGAGGAGGGCGACGATTGCTAGTCGAGAATGCTTCCGAAGTATGTTCGCAGCGAGCATGGTAGACAACGATGAGGTGGTCGCGGTTGAGAGAAAAAAAAAAAATTCGTGCGATGTTTCACTATTTATTAGAAAGTTATGCTATTCACACATCTATTATACTATTTAACAAGAAAGCTGTATTATTTTATAATTTAATATTCTTATTAAATTGTACAATTTTTTTTCTAAATAATGCAATATATATTTGAATAGTACACTTTTTTAATAAATAGTGTAATATCATATCATCAGCCAGATTTTTTTTCTCTTACTACCGTCACCACCTCATCGCCATCGGCCACCCTCGCGAACCTGCCCCCGAACCTGCTTCAGGAACATTCTCGACCAGCAATCATCGCCTCCTTCCTTCGCCACCTCCATCGATGCTCCGAGCAGCGCCACCTTCGTCTTTACTGCCGCCACCTCACCAGAGAACGCTGAGAACGGCCACGAGCGAGTCAACCTTCGTCATCATCCTTTCTCTCATGCGCGAGATAGGAAAAGAGCGCCGCGGCAACGTGAGGGCGGTGGAGGAAGAGAGAGAGAATAAAAATATTTTGATCATTAAAAAAAAATCAAGCTGAATCTTTAAAAAAATCTATTTTTATAAACTAACAAAATTAGTGAATTTTTTAATTTAAAAAAGGTCTTTTATTATCTGTGGGTTCTATTTTGGCACCCATGTGACAATTAATGGTGTTGGATTTGGTACATTTGATGGCCTCTTCGTGTCCACACCAATAAACTCAGCCAATGGTGTTATGTTTCTTGGTGTCGGTGGCCAAGTCTAAGCTAAGTTAAGGACAAATTAATTAATAACACACAATCTCTATGCGTAGGAAATATTAATTAAGGAAATGCATGGAAACTTAAGTAAGGGTTAATAATTTATAGTACTCATCAATGTCCTTTAATTACTTGATTATTAAATCATGTAATTATATAATAGTTTATAAGTTAGACATAAAATAAAATAAAAAAAATTCTATGACATTTAGATTACTCACATAACTTGCAAGTGAAGGTTGACCCTAGGGAGCATAGGAGTTGGTGATTTTATTTTATTTATTTATTTAGTTTGATTAAAATGTACAAGAACCCCATCAACTATACGTCACTTCGAAGTAGCACCCTTAATTAATTTGCACTACTTTAATTTGTCGATTCGTTTGGTTTCGTTTGTTCTATTAATTGTTATTATTGCCGTGTAGTGTGTCTACATTGATCGGTTCTAATTCAATTTAATCTATATAAGATGTGGATTAGAATTCATTTTAATAAGTTTTTAAAAAAAGATGAAATATATATTTTTTATTAGTTAAGAAACATATTTTCTAATATTTTAACAGATAATTTTATCCTTATTTCTATAAAATATTTTAAGAGGTTCTGATAATATATATATACGATCTCTTTCTTTCAAATTTTGTACATAAGAAAAAATAGGATTTTCTCACTTATAAATCTTCATGTTTATCAAAAAATACTATGAATTAAAGTAAGTTGAAGGGCCCAGTATATATTAAACTCAAGCTTACATTCATTTCTCAAACTCAAAAACACAAACACATCAAATTTACACAAATTGCAACTTGATCTTATCTTACAAATCGCTGGTTCTTATAGTGCACTAATGAGTCACTTACGATATAATTTAATACACATAATAATAATAATAAACAACTAGAAACATAAGGTAAGGTAAGATATTATGATAAGTTTAATTACTTTGGTTACAAGATGAATATCATTGCTTGGTTGTTTCCCGAATCGGTTACACTTACCTAACAATAAGTAAAAATGTTATATTGTTACTCAAATTATTAAACTTTGCATATATAGAGAATATTTAAAATCATTTAACAATGCACTACATTGTTATTGTACTTTAAATAAGGATCAATTCATCGTACACCATCTTAGCTTAGTAGTGTTTTTTTTAAATATGTTTTTAGTCTATTTAAAGTAATGGTAAAAGATAAGTTTACTGTAGATGAAAAATTGTATATTTTATAAAATATTGTGAGATTTATTTGTAAGAAAAGTATTTTTTTTTATTACTTGTTATAGTCTTACAGATACTATGGAATATAATTGGTAAAATAAATTCTCTGCTATTGATAATTTGCGCATATTTTAATTATTAATTAATGTTTATAAATCTTGAATAATTAATAATAGCTAGATCCTTCTCATCGTTTCTCGAGAATTTTGACGCCCCACCTGTCATTATGGAACGTAAATGAATTTAGATTGGTAGAGATTTCGTCCTAACCTGCTTCGTCTTTTTTTTAGATATGTTTTGATTGACAAATGATCTGCTAAAAATTTGTTCATATTCTTAATAGAGTAATAAATGAAGACAAAAAATAGAATAAAATTTAACCAGTTTGGAATCTGCCTCGATTCGTTAAGAAAACAGAAGGGGGACGACGGCTATTTTCTGTCCGCTTGATCCGCTCAATTTGCATTCCTATCTGTCACTGAGTTGGCGAATTACTTAACTAGGGATTATTTATTTTATCTATTTATTTATTTATATTTATTTTGTTCCCCAAAATTTATCATTAGCGAACTCTCCTCCCCAGGTACCCGGAAACGTTAACTTTGGACTCGGCAATCGATGCGCTCCGTCGCCGGATCCACCGAACCCCCTCCCCCGCGACTCGAGCGTCGAGCCCGAGGCGAGCCCAAACTCCCACGTCCGCGCGAGGGCCCACACCGACGCCACCCTTGCGCAAGTATCGGGGCTCCACGTGTCCTCTCCGTGGGGCCCACCTTTTCAAAATGCAAGGACATGTTACATGGACCTGGCTCATACACATCACCTGTGGACCATCCTATGATCCACTAATTTTTTTTTAATTTTTTCCTTTTAATTTTTCCTTTTTATAATGCTCATAGATCCTGAACCAACACCTCTCAAACACCCAAAACGACATATAGTTTGAAAATTCAGCACCAACTGAATTATGATTTCAGATTAAAATTTTTTATCGAGTAACAAACATTAAGCTACCGACCGTCCCTAGCGCAAGTGGCAAAGGGCTTGGTGATTGGTACCTGAGGTCCCGAGTTCGAATCATAGTTGATTCACATTTCTAGCTAAGTTTATTTTTAAAAGAAATAAACGAAACGGATAGCGTGCTATCTTTCTCTCTAAAAAAAAAACAAACATTAAGCTACTAGTCAGCAAACGGTAGCATTTTATTATTCGACATTAATTTTGATCTTTATCCATTTTAAGAGAGAAAATATTTTATCTAATACCTATTTTAGGAGAGGAAGTATATTAATCATATAGAAAAAAAATAATGTTAGATCAATGTTTTAATATTTTTATTAAAATATGAGAAAATGTATTTTAAGAGCCACTCAATTTAAATTTATCTTATTATCTTTGATAAAAAAAATTGACTAATTCACGTAATCTCCACGAGATTAGTTAAATATATATATATATCTCTAAATCATAGAAATTATTGCTCTAATTATTTAATCGTAGGGTAAAACCAATTTCTAAATAAATCAATTGTAGCGATGACGATTCGAGAGTCAACAGAAAAAAGAAAAAAAAATCAAGCAGAGGAGATGGATCCCATTTTGATTGAAAGAATTATTATTATACATAATTGTGCATGGAGGAGAGATAAAGAGTCCGGTCCATGATAATGTGGTGGACCTGGTCCAGGCAATATTGTCCTTTCTTTCCGTCGGTCGCGCTTTGGGCTCTTCTAGATGTCGGTGGACCACTGTTTTCTATATAATAACATTTTTTATACCTAAGATTTACGAAGATGACGTGTCGATCCTACGTTGAGAAATTATTGCATGGATCCAAAAATAATTTTAATATATATATATATCTACTTATACGTGTAATTTACGCTTTCCTAAAAGGTTATTTAAGATCCACTTATATTTTAAGATTAATACATGATTTTAAAAAGTAAAGTGATATGAATATATTCAGGTTTGATAGAGGCAAATCGTATTTATTAAATTTGATTATATTAGGTTACTAAATACTAGTAAAATTTAATGATTTTGTATACACGGGTCCATGTACTTCTAAAAGAGTTCTAACTCAACGTATTTTTCCATATAATGAATTTTCGGAGGATAAAACTCGTAAATACTTTAAAAAAAAAACAAAAAAGGAGTCAAAGTTTATTGTTACAAAGGAATTTACAAACTCTAACTTCATTTAATGCATGGGGGTCACCATTTTCAGTAGCTTGTGTGGTGCATTAATTTGTGGGCAAAAATAACCAAAGTTGATATGCCTAACTTTGTAGCAGTGTTATAAATGTAACATAATGAAAAGTTCTATAAACTTTATGCAAACAAAAAAAAAATATTGAAAATGATGGTAAAAATTTATGGAACTTACCTGAAATATAATCCATTTTGATTGAGCTAAACTAACCTTCAAATGTTTCAATTTTGTTACCTAATCTTTTATTAATTCACTTGATTTTAGCCATTTGAGACAATTTCAACTTAGAATTGAGGCAAAAACAGTTTATGTTAATAGACCTAATTAGAGTATATTATAAGATTTGCATGACTATATTTTTATTAAAACAAACAGGGTTTTTAAATTTTATATCAAACAGTTCAAATTTTAAAGATTGGATAGTTGAATCAAAAATGGGTCATAGCTCAGATAAATTTCATACATATCACTAAAAATTATTTAGAATTAAAGCCATGGTTGAGGAGAATTTAGTTGAAATTCTTTTATTAAAATGAAAAATGTATATGCCAGAGAAACACAATGTCACTTTAGTACTATATAGTTAAATATCTTTTTATTACTATTTATTTAATATTAGCTAGTTATTCTTGTTGTACTGGTAACTATTACTATAATAATAATGTTATTGGGGACCATTCTAGTGTAATTATTTGGTAATTAATAGTTTTAGTTGTTCTAAAGATACTCTGATCTACTAATTAATGGAAAAAAGCACTTTGCTTAAAAGCCCTCCTGAGATTAATTACTATAATGTGGCAAAGTACAACATTGATCTTTCATTGATGTCACCATTTGAGTGCCAAAGACCAATCCCATATTACAATATTTTTATATTCATTTTAATTAAGATATTAAACTCTAATTTCCACTTTAATTGTGTTATTTTCAAACTTTATTTTTATTTTTGGATAAATTAATGAAATAGTTGTCAATTTATCTCCGCAAATAACATAATAATGCTAGTTGTTTCAACTGCTATAAATCTTAAAGTTATTATTATTCAATTATAAAATATATCAATAAATAATTCGATAATCAATTTAGTAACCAAATCTACTCCAGGAGATAAATTATTATCACTTTATTATTTTGTTTGAAAATTATGCAGTGTTGAAAGTGACCTGATTGAAATAGGAAATTAGGGATAATATCTAATATACCATAAAAAAAACTTCAAAAATATCTAATATATCCCTGATTAACCAAAATATCCTTTTGATTTTCAAAAATTTCTTCAAATACCCCGAAACACTTTTTAGGGTTTACTAATGGGAATTGGGGTATGGAAGGGTATTTTGGTAATTATATGATAAATTTAAAATTTTTGAACAGTAATTAGGGGTAAATAAGCAAAAGCCCCTAGAAATTAAGTGTTAAGTGTCTAAATTAATATAAATTAAAGATCAGTGAGCCAAATGAAATTTCACCTTATAGTGCAATGACCTATACTATAATTTCTACATCATAATATTGAAATTATAAAAAGCCATGGAAAAAATAATTGGAAAGAAAACCGACCATGTGCTTAGGAGTTAGCAAAGAAAAAACAAAAAAGAAAAATAGTTAGGACTAGGAATGAGTAAATAATAAATCCTTTGGTTGAAGGGTCAAAATCAGTAGATTACGTATCCAATTTCTCTGTTTGACAATGGATTAATTGACTAATTTAATCTAATGACAGCTTAACGACCGATGTTTAGATCTAGTTGTGTAGAGCTCTTTTTTCTTTTTTTACTGATTTTAATTTATTAACTGTTAATATTTTACAAACATTTTACATCTAGACCCATAGATAAAGACAAACATCGTGTTATAAAATAGTTAATAAACTATATTACTAGTAATAGAATCAACATAATTTTATTTTAACTTTTACTCTTTAAAATAAGGTAACACTTCCACCCATAAACTTTTAAGTTCGGCATTTAAAAAAATAGAATTTCTATCTGCACCAAACTTTTGAAAAATACATCACTTTGAATTCTTATATGAGGTGAAAATTTTTACTGTTTTTTTTTTACACTCTTGATTTTAGTTGAAAATTGTAGGAAAAGCTGGTATGAAGACTTGATGATGGGAAGAAAGGAATACTTAACTCAAAAGACAGCAGCAAAAGAGAGTGAAAAAAAAAGGGATGTGCTGTGCTGACTGTCAGGCTTGTGCCCATCTGATCCTTTTCTTGCTGCTGCTGAAAGCCTCCAAAATCCCTCATCACTCAACCTTGTTTTTGAGTTTCTGACTAAGTAGTAGTTAATTACCAATTACTGATGAGTAATAACTTTATCTTAATAAAATGAAACTATCTCTAATATGTTGGCTTAAATAGGTCAGTATTCTGCTATGTGGCGGGAGATCGGATTGGGCCCAGTCACGTTGGAAATGGCGTGAGGCTGGACCGAGTTATGTTCGAAGTGGTGCGAGGCTGGTTGGACTGATCACAATTGAGATTCGTGGGCGCTGTATCTGTACGCTTTAAGTGAATTAGTTGTGTATTTCTAACAACTCGAGCTTTTGGGATTAATGATTATCGCCACCGATCCGACAGAATATTTATCTCTCTCTCTCTACTGTGTACATTTATTTATATATGGAGGGGAGAGATGCTTAGAGCTTGAAAGAGTGGAGTGTCCTCTTCCAGTTTCTTACTTGGATCTGGAACACCGAAAAGCTCTCAGCTTTGATTCTGCATTTTCCCTGTAAAGTTCCCTCCTTTTTTTTTTTATTATTTTAAATCTAGTTTCATATATTTTGCTCCTCATTTTTGTTCATTTTGAGCTCACTTTCTTTAGGTTGCTACATTATGATCTAATTTTTAGTGAGTTTGCTATATTTTCAGCAATTTTTGTTCTATCCATCAACAATTTATGGGGAGTGAAGGATTCACGCTGAGCCCATGGTAAGATCTTGAAAAAAGAAAAAAGAAAAAAAGAAAAAGTTGGTGGAAAAGTGTGGTGGATTTGCTTGGCCACAACCCATTTGAATAAATACCCACATGGTGTGGAGCTTTACAACTGCAGATACCTTCCCTCACAATGTTGTCCTGAGTGGAACTCACATAAACCCTAGCACTACTCCACCATTTTGATCTCCCAAAACCTCTTCAGTAGCTGCATTGGGTCCAAAATGTGGTACACTCAGATGGGTCACTGAGTTCCTTTTCGGAAAAGATCCAATTTTGATGCTTGTGGAGTGAGAGTTCCCTCAAATTTGGGTTTTGGGTAGTTGAAGATCTAGAGCTTGTGATAGGGACATTCTATCTCAAAATTGGGTGAAATGGCCCCAAGCTTGGATCTTGCTGATTGGTGGGGGAAGGACACTAGAAAGGGCACTCCTGTGGTGGTGAAGATGGAGAACCCCAACTACTCGCTTGTCGAGATCGACGGTCCCGACGTCGGCTCGTTCCAGTCCACCGCGAAAGGGCGGGGGAAGAACGCGAAGCAGTTCACATGGGTGCTGCTCCTCAGGGCTCACCGTGCTGTCGGGTGCATTTCTTGGCTCGCAAACGGCTCCTGCGCTCTGCTCGCAGCCATCAGGAAGAGGTTTGCCCGCAAGCCGGAAGCTCTTCTCGAGGCCGACAAGCCCGAGAAAGGGAAGCTGCTTTTCAAGTTCCTTAGAGCATTCTTGCTGCTCTCTCTGCTCGCACTCGCGTTCGAATTGATTGCTTATTGGAAAGGATGGCACTTCCAGAAGCCGGATTTGCACTTACCGGCGAATCTCCACGTGCCCGAGAGCGAAGAGATTCGTGGGTGGATGCATGATGCTTATCTCTCATGGCTCGCCTTCCGTGCGGACTACATTGCGTACCCGATCCAAGTCTTGTCGAACTTCTGCATTGTTCTTTTCATAATTCAGTCGCTCGATAGGCTGGTCTTGTGTGTCGGTTGCTTTTGGATCAAGCTCAAGAAGATCAAGCCGATGATAGAGGGCGATCCGTTTAAATCGGACGATATCGAGGGTGGATACGACTACCCTATGGTTCTAGTTCAAATTCCTATGTGTAATGAGAGAGAGGTAATTAAGCTATTCTAATTTTTTTTTCCCCCTTTATCCTTGTTATGTTCTATTTTTTGCTTTTATTAGTTGTAACTTGTATTTAACATAAATGAGTTTTTGATATTATACATTATTCCCTTTCTTACGAATTTCGACTTCATTTCAGGTCTACGAGCAATCTATATCTGCCGTTTGCCAGATTGATTGGCCGAAAGACCGTCTCCTAATCCAAGTTCTTGATGACTCAGATGACGAAAGCATTAAACTTTTAATAAAAGCAGAGGTGGCCAAGTGGAGTCAACGGGGCGTTAACATTGTCTACCGCCACCGGATTATCCGAACAGGTTATAAAGCCGGAAATCTTAAGTCCGCTATGAGCTGCGACTATGTCAAGGATTACGAGTTTGTCACCATTTTTGATGCTGATTTCCAGCCGAACCCTGATTTCCTAAAGAGAACAATTCCCCATTTTAAGGTATTATATTTGTCCTTCAAATACATAGCTTACTCCGTTTTCATTAGTAGTATATGTGCTCCTCGTTGTACTTACTACGTATCTACTCGTTTTGTTTAATGAAGGGAAATCCTAAACTTGGGTTAGTTCAAGCACGCTGGAGCTTCGTGAACAAGGGTGAGAATTTGTTGACCCGCCTCCAAAATATCAACTTATGCTTCCACTTTGAAGTGGAGCAGCAGGTGAATGGCGTATTCTTAAACTTCTTCGGGTTCAACGGAACTGCTGGTGTGTGGAGAATCAAAGCATTGGAGGACTCCGGGGGTTGGCTTGAGAGGACAACTGTGGAGGACATGGATATCGCCGTCCGTGCCCATCTTAATGGCTGGAAGTTCATCTTCCTAAATGACGTCAGGGTGCGGTTCTTGATTCATCTAAATTACTTCCAGTTGTAAAAATAAGCATTTACCATTTATAGTTCGTTTGTGATTTTGATTCGAGTCCCCATGTGTAGGTTCTGTGTGAAGTTCCTGAGTCATTTGAAGCTTACCGGAAACAGCAGCACCGATGGCATTCTGGGCCGATGCATCTATTTCGCTTGTGCCTTCCTGCCATCATAACTTCTAAGGTTTATCACCTCTCAAAAGTGCCTTTTCTTGATTAATATAAAATATTAAACGCCATTCTCCAACAACTGTTAACTTTTAAATTAATTCCAAGTCCACATCTTATGTCTATAAAAGTTTTGTATAGAAAATACCATTCTCTAACAGCTTAAACTTTTCTAAAGGAGCTAATTTTCTTATATTTGCAGATATCTACATGGAAGAAGGCGAACTTGGTGCTTCTCTTTTTCCTCTTGAGGAAGCTCGTCCTTCCATTCTATTCCTTCACCTTATTCTGCGTTATTCTCCCACTAACCATGTTCGTGCCGGAGGCTGAATTGCCCATTTGGGTGATCTGTTACATACCCGTCGCCATGTCCTTTCTCAACATCCTACCAGCCCCTAAATCCTTCCCTTTTGTTGTGCCGTATTTGCTATTCGAAAACACCATGTCGGTAACTAAGTTCAACGCAATGGTCTCTGGACTGTTTCAATTGGGTAGTTCCTACGAATGGGTTGTCACTAAGAAAGCGGGGAGGTCGTCGGAATCTGATTTACTCGCAGCTGCAGAAAGGGATTCGAAGCCCGTAACCCACAATCAGCTTCTCAGAGGGCTTTCGGATGGAGAACTTGTAGAGCTGAGTAAGTTGAAGGGGCAACAACAGGAAGCAGCAGAAGAAGCAGAAACAAAAGCAGAAGCCCCTCCTGTCAAAAAAGCAAATAAGATCTACAAGAAAGAGCTTGCCCTCGCTCTTCTGCTACTCACGGCAGCCGTTCGAAGCCTTCTCTCTGCCCAAGGGATTCATTTCTACTTCCTCCTCTTTCAAGGTGCGACATTCCTTCTTGTTGGGCTCGATCTTATTGGGGAGCAAATAAGTTAGCATCAGAAATCCAAAGACAGTGAAAGTTTTATCTGGCTTCGCATCCCCAAACTGCTTTCGACAAGAAGATCATATTTTTATTGATAGAATATCTATTGCACAAGTCCATATATTCGAGGTGAATTCACATATATATATATATGTTCATTTTTCTTCGTTTTTTCAACCATTGAGGGTTGATGGAAGCTCCGACAAGAATAAGAAGCTATTTTTATGGAAGACCAAATACGATTCTTATCATCTATCTCTCCTTTTGTGAAGTATTTCTGTTACAGAAACATTCTTCTATCACAATTGCTGTTCTTGGTAGTAGGATGCAGTCTTTCTTATTTTATTTATTTAGTGTGGCTTATTATCCAGGCTCAGGCCTTATGTACTTGTAGAAGATGGGAAAAAGGAAAGAAAACAGAGAATGTTGTGAATCCAGTACTTACCACGAACGGATTGTAGTGCCGGTTTCCGTATCCAGTTATACAGATATTAATTGTGTAACAATTATTTGAATGTTTGATTTATAAAGTTCATTACAAAGTTGAAAATAGAAACTTGCTCAATCGTTTTAGTAGTTGCTGTGTCTTTATCCTTCACTTTCTCTGAAATTGTTTTCTGATACAGTTTCTTTAGTTGAACTACTAAGCCTCCGAACAGAAGCTCTAATTTGAAGCTTCAGCTTATGTTACAGCAAATAGTCGGAGTTTGATTTGAAAAAAAAACACTTTTAATGCCGCTTTATGCCTTTCTCTCCACTTGCCTAAGCAAAGTAGGCCTCACCTTGTGATTGCATATCTGTATGTGCCAACATATAATTATTCCTAAATCTGCATAGATTTGAGATGTTGTGAGAGATAATATTAGCTTTGTATTTTTCTGAAACCTGATTACTAATACAGCTATATGTGTTTGTCCTTCTCCAAATAATTTGGTTATACTATTTTGTGTCTTAAGCTTTGCGCTAATCCTTTTCACTGTTGAGAAGCATTTGAGTTGCTGTTTCAGATGGAAACAAGTCCAATAATGAAACTGATGGATTTCGTGATTCAGATGCAATAATGCAATCGACGTTAAAGAATGTGAAATAACTGTTATTCTCTAGAAGTTTAAGCTATCAGAGAATGCTGTTTTAATATTATGTATTCAACAATTTATACATTTTTTTTTCTTGTGCCTTACATTCAAAAAAATGATGTAATCCAGACTTGGTCAAAGATTATTTAAATTTGCTATGTAGATGAATAGTAAGATACAATAATTAAGCCAGTTAAGTGTGCTATTTTTTTTGTATTTGGGTAATGAATTAAATGTGCTTGAAATAGACATCATCAGAAAATATTTACACTCACTTTTTTTTTTTTTTTGAAGAAATATTTGCACTCACTTGAGTCATGATTTGAGGACTGGACCATTTTATATTTGTCTCTCTTGAATGAATAAATTTGTTCTTGACCATGAACAAAAAAGGTTGAAAGATAAAATGAAGATATCTCACTTGCCATATAATGAATATGTAGTTTTTGAGAACTAAAAAGCAAAATCATTATGCAGGAGATTGCATCTATCGCCTCTCTACATGATTAAATATAAAAATAATTAAACACTGTTCTCTACCAGCTTAAGCTTTTAGAGAATAACGATTATTTAGTATTATTTAACATGATATCAAAATAGGAGGTCCTAAGTTCGAGTCACGCCAGACTTTTAGCATTATTGATTTCCTCCTATTTAATTCAAGTCTACGTCATGGGCCTTGCGAAATTTTTCGAGCCCGGACGTGAGGCAGTGTTAAATATAAAAATATTTAAATACCGTTCTCTACTAGTTTAAGCTTTTAGAGAATAACGGTTGTTTCGTATGAGTTTTAGCTGATTAAGAGGCAATTACCCCTCATGTCTCCAACATTAGATTGATAGAAAAAAAAATAAAAAAATCCAAAAGCAAATGGATAGCATGTGCACAACAATCTCCATGTTCCTGTTGAGTATTTGGAGTAGGATCATGCACTTCAGCAAAGAATGTGAATGAAACTGTATTTCTTCTTTTGTTCATGTAAATTGCATTGGCCAAAATTTTACTTAAGTCTTTAAACTTTAAAGTTCGACATTTGACACTCTGAAGTTTTAAAAGTGTTTCATTCCAGTTGAGATGAGCCGTATCTCCGTACAGAAATTAGACAATTAGATTAAAAGTATGAGATTGCTGAAGGGCAGACGAATTTATACTCTACAAATATACAGATGTACTAGACGCAAGCAATAACTTCTCCGCGAGAAAAGAACTAAAATGAAACACTTACTGGAGCTACTTAAAAGCTTAAGGACTAGTATTGATTGCAATTTGCCCATTCTTTTCTGTTTCCTAGTTGGATCTACACATCTGGGGCTCCACCCACAGCAAAGAAGCAGCTGTCCCCATGGTCTCTCTAATGGCACATGCATGGTCCTCTTCCCTTTCTTTCTTTTTTCTTTTTTCTTTTTTCTATTATTATTATGTGGGTTACAACAAGTTTTCAGTTATGTAATAGATAAGCCACCTCATGCTCCCTGTGCTTTAAGCCTTGGTTCCCCTCAGGGTCATGCAACTACTTGTGAACTTGTCCCTTTTGGAGTTTGACATTTATTACATTTCTTCCTCTCACCGAAAGTGGGGAGGGGCGAAGTGATTGTCGACCGTAAATGTTCACTTTCGCTATTTGGTTCATCGCAACTTTATCTTCAATTGAAACTCAAAATTCTCCAAAATAATGTAATTGACTTCGATCCACTCCAGGCCAAAGTCAGAGAAATAAAGTGAGGAAAATGATAGTAAAATATCGATCAATTTCTCACCTTTTCATCTTTTACGCCAATTACTTTTTGCCAGACAAACAATAAAATTAGAAAAACTTCAGTTTCACAGCTATACAAACATACAATGGAAGAAAAATAATTTTTACTTGAATTCTAATTCATCCGAAAGTCTTTTCAATCTGAACTTCACTTTTGGTGAAACAAACAGGCCTTCATGTAACAAAGGTGAAAAATATATCTTCATGCAACAAACAGGCCTTCATGATTCCCACAATCTTAAACTAGACTAAAAGAAATTTCCTAATAAGTTTCAATCAGGAAAAAAAAAAATCTTTATTATGGCGCGTAAATTATTACTAGACACCGATAAAACTTCAATGTGGAACTCCCCAATGATGCCTCGTTGGGAGCCCTGATTTGCTGCCATGTATCCCCAATGATGCCTCGTTGGGAGCCCTGATTTGCTGCCATGTATTAATTTTATTTTCATCTAATAATTCGTTGGATATTTTCTAATACTAAAATTTTAAAAAATATTTAAATCCTAAAAGAAAAAGATTATAACCCTTGGATAGAATTAGCAGTGACACGTGGCCAACTCTAAGTTTTTTCTCACAAGGAGCTCAAAAAAAAAAAATCAAATATCTAAACAGGCCCATAGTTTCTTGGGTCGTAGGCCCACTAACAAACCGTTTCAAAATGGGCCAAAAAGCCCAATATGTAAAAAAACCACGGCCCACTAACAATATTATTATTGGACCCCTCTCTCTCTCCCTCTCTTTCTCTTCGTTTCTCTTCTCTCTCCGAGAACCCCGATTCCAATCCTCGATTCTAGGGTTTCGTCGCGATCTCTATCTCTCTCCCTCTCCCGCGATCGAAATGGACGCGATCGACTCCGTCGTGGATCCACTACGAGAATTCGCGAAGGATAGCTTCCGCCTCGTCAAGCGGTGTCACAAACCCGATCGCAAAGGTTTGGGCCTCCGATCTCTCTTCTTTTAGCTTCGTTTGATTTGTGCTTGTGGATCGAGGATTCTCCGATCGGATGCTTATTTTCTTATTATATTTTGTTTTAATTTTGATTGGGGGTGGTTTTGCGCCTCCGATCTCTCTTCTTTGTGCTTCTTTCTTGTGATTTGTGGTTGTGGATTTAAAATCTCCGATTAGAGGCATATTCTCTTCTCATTTTTGCGATTTTTTTGCTCCGAACCCGCTTCTCTGTGCTTCATTTCTTGTGATTTGTGGTTATGGATTCAAAACTGCGATTAGAGGCTAGTTTTCATCTTATTTTGCGATTCTTTGTTGGATTTTGATGGGGATTTGGTGTTGGATAGAGTTCACGAAGGTGGCTGTGCGCACGGCGATTGGGTTTGTGGTGATGGGATTCGTCGGATTCTTCGTGAAGCTGATCTTTATTCCGATCAACAACATCATCGTCGGTTCTGGTTAGGTGAGGAGATTTTAATCACGTAGGTTTTCTTTAGGTGTGTTTAATACCTTTAGGGAAATTCTGCTTCTTGATGCTTGATTTGATTCGAATATCTTATCGTTATTGGATAATTTGTTTTTGTCTTTGTGGATAACTAAATTCGTTGTTTCTGATCATTTAGAAGGTTAGTTCTGTTGCATGTAAATTAGTTTGCTATGAAATGCTATTCTTTTGAATGATCTGATGATTTAATAGTATTAGTCATATGAATGACATCCTTTTTTTCTTTTAATGTTTGAAACCTTTAATTTATTTTATCTCTAGGTCATGACTTATGATCTTGGCATGCATGCAAAAGATGTGAAATTATGTTTCAGAATATACTCTGTCCGTTAAATCTTTTCCGAAAAGATGGACGATTCTTTAATCAGTGTAAAACCTATCTATAAATCATCTAAATTGATGATTACTATTGTTAATTATGATGTTAAACATTTAATCTAGTTGTGAGTACACCTCTTTTGCTCTGGACATCTTTTGTTTATCCCTCTACCTTAATAAAATATTGACTGTAGACTATGCAATTTAGATGAGATTTATGCTTTAGGAGCATGAAGTTCTATGATTTCTTTGTGATTGTTTCTGCTGAGTCTTTAAATTTGATATCTTTAACATTTGTAGCGTCAGTGCATGATGCAATTGATTTTGGTGACAAATTGATGCGTAAGTAGAGGCCTCAAAATATTATGCAGATTAAAGTAGGTAATTACTTTTGGGTGGTCCAATTGTATTATTTGACTGTTAAATCTTTTGTAAAAGATTTAATGCTTTGTGTGTGGGCAAAACCCTGTGTTATCCTTTATTGTACTTTATTTAGGGCACGTTTGGTTCATAATTGGAATAGGAATGGGAAATGAAATTGGATTGTATTGGAATGGGAAATGGAATGACGAATCATCCAAAAATGTTTGGTTCATTATTGGAATGGAAATGGACATCTAGATTTTGAGAGAGGATTTTGGTTAAGAGAGAGGAGAGTGATGAAGGGAGAGGAGTGGGAGGTGTTAATGAGAGAGGGCTTTGAGTGGTTTACTTTGGAATGCGCCAATCCGGGATTCATGGCCGGATTGGACCATACATGGATTGGGCCATTCCATTTCAGAGTGGTATGGGAATCAGAATCCGATTCCTGTAAACAAACAATAACTATAGGAATCAATGAATCTCATTCCGATTCCATAGTCTAAAATAGGTGAACCAAAAAAGCCTTAGTGTTTCGTTTCATGTTTGGTACTATTTGATGGATAGCGGATTGGAAACCTCTTTTTCTTTCTTTCTTTTTATCTGATGGTATCCTTTTGGTTGTAAATATATTCTACATAAAATATAGAGCTTCAGAATCAATTTAAATGAAGTGGGTTATTATTGTATACCTATAAATAAGATATTCTGAAGATATTAGGAACCTTCCAAGCCTTTTTCCAGGAATGCTAAGTTTTTTCTCAATCTCTTTTCCAGCGATCTAAATAGGCAGGGATTCATCGCATGGTTGATATTTTTGAGGAAATAGCAACTTTAACTGGTGCATAATATAATCATTGATTGGAACCGTGATCTGTGTTCTCTCTACATTGTATATAAAGCAACGTCTTAATAGTATCAATTATTATTCTCTATATAATTTCAATGCACTTTCTTCAGTTTGACTTGATCTATAACTTGACTGAGGCCTAGTTTGGTAATGCTCGCTTTGGGCCGCCAAACAAGGCCTAATTCCGTTTGTTCAATAAAATCAGCATTAGTATTTGTTGTGCTAATTGTGTACTGTTGCTTTGGTTGCAGAGTTAAGGTTAAACAGAGAAACAGGCAAAAAAAACAGCACAAGCAACTCTCATGTAGGTTTCTTTTCCTTGATCACATAGAAACTTTACCAGACTCACCATACAAACTCCCATTTAAGACACTAAATTTTTTTTTTTGTTTTCTATTCTTTTTTTTTTTTTTGGTGGAATTTGCAATCTTCAAACCCTTAGTGTAGTCAAATGCAATTAATTCCCATTTCCTATTCTACGTGGATTTGACAATTACCCCAGGTTTTATACAAGTAGTTTTTAGTTTGAAACTTTTCAATTTTCAATTTTCAATTCTCTGTTTGGGGTAGCAAAATTTTGCTAGACGCAGTGGGTTGTGTGTTGAGTAGTATAATGTTTCTTTGGGTAGTAAATTTGGCTTTTGTTCTAAATCCATTCTTTATATCGTTGTTATTCACTTTGCAGAAAATTACTAGTTTAAGTGTGTAAAATTGCATGTTTTAAGGCTAAAATATGTAGATAATCTTCTAAATATATTGGTGTTACATTTTGTCCTCTAGATGAAAAGATAAGCACTGAAACTCTTCTAAATAAATATATAGCCTCTTCGCTTCTTCATTCTGTACCATATCTTCCCCCTCTATTTGATTTGAATTATAGAGTTAATTTCATACGCTTCTCTATAAAGTTATCGAAAAGTGATCAGATTTCTCTCTAAAAGTTCTAACGGTTTTATATATATTCCTACTATTAATTTCTGTTAGGAAATTTTGGTTAATTATGGGAAAAAAAATTTAACTAAAGCTTGCCAGTAATTAAAATGATTTTTTTATTTCTTTTATAGAACTAGGCTACTATACTATTAATAGCACCACAGCTATTAGGTTTTTGGCCCTTCGATGATGAGATGTGCAGTTAGAATGATAGTGGTCTTCTAGGATTGAGTGCGTGGTTGGTTGAATAGTATGATCTAGCGGATGAAAATGGTTAAAATGATAGATTTAATGGCGAAAAATTTAGTAGCATCAAGTGCTTGGTGCTATTGATAGCATAGTAGCCGGACACTTGTTTTATATATAATTCTAATTAATTAACTAATTTGTGAGAGTCAAAGATCGTGCGATGGTCACGCCCCATTGGAAATAAAGCTTTTCGACGTCTCGAGCGATGCCCTCTGGCGAAGCTTTGCTGCAAAGCAGTCTCACAAAATAGTATAGAAGAAAGAAAAATGAGGGAAAGATGCTGTTGGAGAATAAGAGATAGGTGCTGGAGGTGTGAGAGATGGATGAAGAAAAAAAAAGAGTAAAAGAAGAGATAGAGAAGAGGTTACAATAATAATAAAAGGATTGGGTGAATTTTTTTTTTTTATAGAAAAAGATAGCACGCTATCCGCTTCATTCATTTAGCAGATGAATGTAGCTACATGAATTGAGACAACGCGGTCTCGAAAAATATTGAAGGCAACTAAAACAAAAAAAGCAAATAAAAATAAAGAAGAAAAAAATGTAGAAAAATTAAAAATTCTACTCCTTACTCAAAACGAAATCACTAAGAGCTACAAAACTCATCCCATTTTCTGCTCACGTCTCGGATTCGTCTAATAGTCAAAAAAGGGTCAAGTGATTGGTTCCTAAAAATTATGTTATTTCTTTTCCGCCAGATCATTCACCAACAGGTTGCGACCCTGGTTAGATCCCTCGCTGTTGCCCCTTGGCGGCGGTCCCCAGCCAGAAGCTCCTAGACACCCCTGACCTCCATCCCAGGCCTCGGGATGTGCCTACCTTCTAGGATGTTGTTCAAAAAAAATCTGCTGATAATGCATCCGACAAGCAAATGATCAACAGTCTCTACATCGCTGCCGCACAGCACGCACTGTTGATTTCCGGACCAGCCTCTTTTGAGTAAGTTATCAATCGTAGGTAGGCGTTTCTTAAGTGCTAACAAAATAAAAATTCTAACTTTAGATGATATTTTCAGCTCCCAAACTTTAAGCGAAAAAAAATCACGTACTCCCCCATCTCGGATCAATACATACATCGACTTAACAGTGAAACACCTTCCTGCATTCCATCTCCATCGAATTTCATCCGGCTTGTCCGATACATGAAAACTTGAGAGGAACTCCTTAAATTCTCTGATTCTGCAGTCACCCCTCGACATCCCTACCCCAGCTCCTCGTAGGATTTTTCTCCATCTCCACCCTTGAAGGGAGTGACACTCCTTGATTAAAAGTCCCTTCGTAGCTACTTTCTCATAAATGTCGAAAAAAAAACACTTTTAGAGAAGCGTCACCACACCACCTATCAGACCAAAAGTCAATAGACCGTCCGTCACCGAGGTCAAAGCATGTGCCACTTTTAAAGATATTTTTAGTAGAAAGCACACTCTTCCACCATTGTGAAGCTGGTCGAAACGTCCTTCCTTCACTTAAAGGTTTCTTCCTTTTGTAATATAAAGTTCTAATAAGAATGCTCCACTGTAGGCCCTGCTCAGATAAAAAGCGCCACCACCATTTCGAAAGTAGCGCATCTTTCATTATGGTGAGGTCCTTCACCCCGAGTCCTCCTTCATTCTTTTTCCTGCATACATAAGTTCATGTTACCATACGTGCACCTCTCTTGTCACCCACTCCCCCTTTCCAGAAGAAATCTCGTCTTAGAGCCTCAATCCTCTTAATAACCCATTTCGGAGCCTTGAAAATAGAGAAAAAATGCAGAGGTAAATTAGTAAGCACCGAATTCACCAATGTTAGTCTACCCCCTTTTGATAGTAATTTAGCTTGCCAACCATCTATCCTTCTTCGGATTTTATCGATGATTCCTATCCAATCCTCTTTGCGTAGAACTTTGGAAGACAAAGGTAATCCCAAATATTTTGTTGGAAGCTTTCCCACCTTGCACCCTAAATAAGTGGCAAGTCTAATATCTTTTCCGAGCGTATCTTCCATATGAAATAATTCTGTTTTCTCTTTGTTCACATTCACTCCCGAGGCCCATTCAAATAAGCCCATTCAAATAAGCCCCAGATAAATCGAATATTCTTCAAAAATTTCTTTTTCGCCTCACAAAAGAAAAGAGTGTCGTCCGCATATTGGATGAGTGTCACTTGACTATCCTCAGATGGTCCAATAGCTTTGACTAGATAATGAGACTTTGCTGCTTCTGTCATCCTGGCAAGGCACTCAGCAACCAGTAAGAAAAGATAAGGCGAAAAGGGATCACCTTGCCTCACATCCCTTTTCGTTTTAATCCAGTTAGTGACAGTCCCATTAACTAACACAGCCACCTTGGCATTACAAATACACTCACCCACCCAGTGGCACCATTTGGCGTTGAAACCCCATAATTCAAAATCTTTAAGAGGAACGACCAATTGACCCTGTCATAAGCCTTTTCGAAGTCCACCTTAACTGCAACTCCCTCAACCTTTTCTTTACAGCCCCAGGAAACTAGTTCACTCGCTGTGACAAAGGCGTCGGGTAGCAGTCTCCCTTTAAGAAAAGCAGACTGGGAAGAGAAAATTAACTCTTGCATAACCCCCTCTAGCCTATTAGCTAAAACTTTAGATATTATCTTCTGTATTCCATTCAAAAGGCTAATAGGTCGGAAATCGTTGGCTCGCACCGCACCTTCTTTTTTGCGGATCAGACAGATATAGAAAAAATCAATAGGACGTGTAGAGATTCGTCCGTCATAAAGTTCAAGAAAAATATTAAACACATCTTCCTTGATAGTGTTCCAAAAGGTCTGATAAAAACTAATTGGGAATCCATCAGGTCCTGACGCTTTATCACCTCTTAATTGAAACACGGCCAATTTAATCTCCTCCAAGCTAAAAGGGATAATTAGTTGTTCCGGGTTCGAGACTCGTCTAGTATGAAAAAGTTCGCTCCAATCTCCATTGACAGCCGCTTCATAGTTCACAGGTGCAAACAGCTCTTTGAAGAACCTCCAGAAATACTGCTTCTTCTCCTCTTCATTAAACACTTTTCTCCTATTATCCTCCACCACCCCAATCTCGTTAGAGCCCTTCTATTATTGGCTATCGCATGGAAGAACTTTGTATTACCATCTCCTTCCCGAAGCCAACGATACTTGGCCCGGGTTTTCCATAGTATCTCTTCATCCTGAAGTATATCTAAAAGTCTAACTTTGAGGTTCTTCCTTCTATCCAGTAACTCCTTTGACAATGCTTGATGTTCCTCCAAACCATCAATATGCTGAATCTCTAGTATAATTTCTGACTTTGTTTTCAAAATATTGTAAAAACTATGTTTGCACCATTCGCGAATCCGTTTACGACAGTGAAAGTTAACACTGCATTCCCACAAGACTTCATTTCCTTCCACCACCTCTGGAGGCTTGAGAGAAAAGCTTCATTTTTTAACCAAACATCTTCTAATTTAAATTTAGTGTTCCTCAGCTTACCTCCAATAGTGAGTAGAATCGGGCAATGGTCCGACGTAATTCTGGGGATAGCCTCTACCTTCGAGAGTGGAAATTTCGCATCCCACTCAGTCGAGATTAGAAATCTGTCTAATTTTGCAAGCGTTGGGTTACGGTGTCGCCTTATTGCTCCACAACCTTCCTCTGCGTTTATTTTGGCTTCTGGTAAAGTTAAAATCTCCATAAACAACCCAGCAACCCTTATATTTCTTAGGATTGGGTGAATTTTATTAGTGGAAGAAGATGACTATTGCCGCTTTTAGGGGAGAATATATTTGCACATTTCTTATTTGGACAAATTTGCAATGGCAAAGTTGTCATTTCACTGACTAAGTAAGTAAAAAAAAAATACAACAATAAACAAAAGGTACTAGTTGAAAATCTGGCCAGAATTCGGCCAACGGCTTGTGAGGAAGATCTTGAGGGGACGAGAGGTTTGGGAAGAGAGGGGCATGGGGAAGGCTCTTTATCAATTTTTTACAAAAAATCAATCAATTTTACTTTTTTGTAAAAATGAATCACTGTTTTAAACTTTAATAATTCGATCTGAATTTTTCGTAAATTGATCAAAATATTGTTATCTTTTTTTTTTCCTCTCGGTTCGTCTTTCTTCTCGTTGTTTCTTACTTTATTTTCTCCTCCCGTTTTCTCTCACTTCTCCACCGCTCTTATTCGATATTACGCTCCTCTCTCTTATCTCCCTTCATCGACGTCGGCTCTGATATAATACAGATCGCAGAGATGGGCCTGCGGTGAAGGGTGTGGCCGTAGACGGCAACGAGAATGTCGTATGATTTGAGAACGATAGGAAAGGAGAGTGGGTCAAGGCGCGGGCAGAAACAGTGGTTGGTGCAGAGGGCGAGGGAGGAGGTACGGTAGCATAAAAAAATAAAGAGTGAAAAAAAATAAAGAATAAAAAAATATATATTTTTTCTTCTCTTGAAAAGATCATCATGTATTGTGACCGCTACAGAAAAAAAAAGAAGTCCATAAACAAAGAAGAAATTGTAATGTTTGAGACGAAATTATACTAAGAAAAAAAATTATATTGTTTGAAATTAAATTGCACTGCTAAATTACGCTATTTAAAATTATTTAAAATTAAGTTACAATTTCTCACACAGTGCAACTTTCCAAACAGTGTAATTTTTCCAAATATAGATATAATATATTTAATATAATAAAAAAATCATCATAAAGATTGTTTTTAATATAAACTCTATTCCTCGAAACCTTTGGTTGCCCAATAAAAAAGTTAAAATACGAACTCAAATATTAAATAAAGCCTACTAATTCACATTGCCACACATTGTGCAATTTGTACGATTCCATCAAAAATTTTATACTGAGCTGTGACAAAAAAAAATAAATAACAAATCAAATTTATTTGTCTATGTTTCTTAATAAATTATTTTGATGATTTGTTGTACAGCGGTCAAATTAAATTTACATCGGAAAAAGTTTTAACATCTTTTTATTTGTGGAATAAACAGTTTATTTAGGGAAAAAAAGTCAAATCTACATTGTTTTAATATTTTTTTTGGAAAATGTAAATTTTTTTAGGACGGTAACACAAATGTTTCCAATAGAAGACGAGATCAACACACTAACACAAAGGTTAAAAACATATTACAAATACATCACAACAAACCCCCAACATTCCTACTCAATCCCCTGCACCGAAAAGACGTGAAAACCTAGCGGCGACTAGATATACTGAAGGAACTGACCTTCATGGGCGTCGCGACCACGAGAGGGGCCTCCGGGGAATCGCTCACCGCGAACTTGTCGTGCATGAAGCGGCTGTCGACGATGGACTCGTCCTTGGGGACGATCTTGTAGCAGTAGCAGCTCTTCAGCCCCTGCTGGTTCCGGTAACACTCGTGTCTGCTGTTCTTCACCTGCATGAAGTTCCATATGATGCTGAACTTCCCCACGGTCGCCACCAGGTGCCTCTCCTGCTTTCCGTTCTCCGTGACCTGCATTTTGAGACGGGAATTTAAACCACCAAAAGTAGCAGTGATTGTCGAATTAGAAGACGTGTAACATTGTTTTATCAGAGAAAAGAGCTAAACTACGAGAGCGCTCGCGGTATTCCAGTAACGATGAATCATGCTTTTGACGAAGATAGTAATCAATCTCAGACATTGTTGTGTATCAAAATTTATGACCAACTTTCCTCCGGAAAAGAAAAAAAAAAGAAGAAGAAGAAAGAAGTGATCTACATTTCCTTATCAATTGCCGACTACTAAAGATACAATGCCTAAAGTGAATATGTTTCAAAATTATGACCGACTTTCTTTGGACGAAAAAAAGAAAAAGAAGAAAAAATGCGACCGACATTTCCTATCCTCTGCCAACAGAAATTCTCACAGCAAGCGATCACTTCGAGTAACAAGTTTACTCTAAGCCATGCATGAGCGCGGTCGCTTTGGGCACTCATGAGTAGATTCATCAAGACGCTGATTTTTTCGTGCAAAAGTTCAAACCCGGGCTCGATGATAAAATGGTAGTCACTTCCTAGTTGTTGCAAAACACATATGGAGATAACCAAGGAAAGAGCAATACTAACTGGACGAAGGTCCGAAGACTACTAAATTCACAAACACTATTAAAGAATTTGAGGTGGCCAAGCTGAACAAAAGTTTTACATGTGAAAATCAGATTAAATTGATTAAGCAACTTAAAAAACAAGTAAAGTGAAATCAAAGAACATGAAGTCTCATCTCAATCCATCCTATTTTGGGCTCTACCTAATACTCTTATATCTGAAGTTACAAAAATTTTTGGCTTAGCTCTATCTTTTTCGACATCATCAACTTGAATGGTTTCACTCTCTCAAAGCAGTACAGTTGCATTGCCGTATTTACATGGCCAAGCCATCTTAAACAATCCTTCCCTTTCTTTTTTCTTTTCAAGGTTCTCACTTGAGGCTACTCCCACTATCAAACAAAATTCTTCATTTCACAAAGTATATTTTCCCGTAAGACCAACATAAAAATCAACGGTCTCATATCCGTTACATCCATGTGCGACTTCTTAACAAGCCATCATTCTTTACCTAAAGAAAAACAAGATAAATAATTCATCGGAAAAAAATTTCCCTCGAGATTTAGAGGCACTAGTCAATGATCACGAGAAGCCTATCGCACTTATCAAATCCATCCATCCAATATCAATCCTATGGCCAAGATCCCATCATCACAACGGATCTTGAGCTGATATACCAAAAATACTTGCGCCTGGGCATGCCGTACACATAAATATCGATGGAATCTTCTCCTATTTTCACCTTAGTTTAGTAAATCTGGACTTCGAAGCTTGTCTCCACTCTTCTAACCCTCCTTTTATCATAAGCAATCTATTTTAAGGTTTATCACTGAAAGAATAGTATATTGTATGGGATATCACTTAGAAGAAACTAGCTAAGTTCATCAAAAACTAAAAACAGAGATAAAAAGAAATATCGACCTAAATGTGGACTTATTATGGTCAGAATTAGCCTCCACTCTCTGATACACATCCGCAGGCTCGATCTGAACCCACCATAGTACTTCCCTAGGGACTTCATTACATGCTCTTACTACGTCAAAGAGAGGCATTACCGCATTAGTATGTAACGGGGGTATTATTATATGCCACCGCTACCATGTACAGAGGCTTTCCTCATACCTTTGCATCCTTATTAGCTAAACATTTTTTTTCCCTCCAAACACTACAACTAATTAACAAATCAGCTAGAAAGTGCATAGAAGGCTAACTATGCAAGTAGTGCCTAGAAAATCTCATCAATTTCCTAATGCTCAGTCTATAAGAAGGTGCCTAATAAGCTAGTGCATAGGTGATGCAAGCACACAAATAACCGACCTAAATGCCTGGGCATTGCTTGTAACAATCATACTAGTACATATAACAAATGCGGGATACCTAATCACCTATCATGATTCGCAGAACGTAGACAAACAATTACATGTTCAAAGCATGGTTATTCATAACAAAGTGACATGAAACACTTACCCATGAGAATTGCCCACCATGGAACTTATTGTTCGCCCCAGCAAGGTGCGAATCCAAAGGCGTAAGCTTCAGCAACCTCGGTGCCGCGATCTTGTTACCCATCCGCCCGCTAAACCCAGTCTTCTCCTTCCCATCCTTGTCTTTGAAAACAGTGGATATCAAGATCAGGTAAGTATCTGTTGTGCCCAAAATCCACTTTCCATCGAACGTCACATCCACGTGGGTGATCGGAGACCCTAATCCCGGAAAAGCGGTCTTTGCCATCCTCATCGAGCTCTTTGAATACAATCGAATCTTCCCGTCTAATGACCCGACTACAATAGACCCATCACCCGTCGTTGCAAAGCACTGAAAATTAGTCCCCCTAGTAAACTGGTGCCCCTGCGTCCATTCCAACACAGGGGATTCCGTGGAATTAGCAAGATTCTGAACAATCCCTCTCCTATCCCTCATATCCCAGCGGCACAACCTATTATCATCTAAACCCAAGAATGTCGACTCCGAAGGGTCCAGCTGCGATCCCTTGTTGTCATTGGTGATATCTCTCATCGTGATGTCGGTCCCGTCCTTCTCAAACTTCCACGCTGTCACCACCTTCCCGGTCTCGATATCGAGCTGGTGCACACCCGTCGTGTGGGGCTTCCCCTCATTCACAGGGCTCATCAACATCATGTTGGTCTCGGCCTTCATCAAAAGAGCCTTCTTTGGAGTCGAGAAGACTCCCGGTCTGTTCCCGTTACCCGAATACCTCACCGAAACGCCCTTTCCGTGGATCCCGTGGCTGAAATTCTTGACTACCTGGATTCCGGAATTGCTTACCAGGAAGCTGTTCTCCAGCGCACCGAGCGCGAGACTTTGGATTCCACCCTCGTCGACGGCTTCCTCAAACTCCTCTAACAGATGCTGGCTTGCCCTAGATGGCGTCGCAACCGGCTTAGGGCTTTTCAGGAAGCTCTCTTCCGCGTCCTCCCATTTGGAATCGGCGTCCTCCCACATAGAATCGTCGGCAACATCCGGCTGCGCCCAGCCCATGAAATCCTTGCCATAGACCTTCAAACGGTTATCATCCGTAGCATCGAAACCGTAGGTGTTCTCGAAGAGGCAATCCTGATACTGCTCGTAGAACCGACGGTAACCCTCGGGATTGAGGAATTTGAGGGCCCAGACGCCGTCGGCGACGAAGTCGACGCGCCGCTGATCCGGGAACGCCTTCAGCTGTAGCTCCGGCCCCAGCCGGGCGCGGATCTTGGATCCGACCACCAAGAACCACGGCGCACCGGCGCCGCCGCCGGAGGCGGCCGGAGAGTAGTCATCCTCGGATCCGGAGGAGGGATCGGGGGAGCGGCGGAAGGAGAAGGAGGTGAGCTTCTCGGAGGTGATCCAGCGGGCGGAGGGGGAGTTCCCGCCGATGTGGAGGTAGAGCTTCACCGAATTGATCGAACTAGGGTTAAGGTTAGGGTTAGGGTTAGGGGTTTGGGAGGAGGAAAGAGGAGGGGAGGACTTGGAGTACTTGAGCTGGAGGGATCGGAGCTTGCGATCGAGGGCGTCGATGGAGGAAGGAGTTGTGGCGGCGGCAGGATTGGGGTTTAGGGTTTTGGGACGGCTCCGATCGGAGCTCGACGCGTCGTCTCCTTCCTCGTTCTCGGCGTCGGCGTATTCACGGCTGTGCTCTTCTTCTTCCTCTCCCTCCTCGTCGGAGTCGGAGAGCTCCAAACCCTCGCGGCTGTGGGATCCGCCCATGGCGACGAGATCGGAGCGGAGAGCGTTTTAGGGTTAGGGTTAGCGTTAGGGTTAGGGTTAGGGTTTGAGGAGGCGAAAAGGGAAAGAGGGGGAGACGTGGGGGAGGAGGAGGGGATTTAAAATTTGAAAAGAAATGGAGGAGAGGCGGTGAGTTATAAGGCGGTGACGGGACTCGGACGTGTAGCGTGGGTCCGACGCGGGGGTAAAGTGGTAAATTAACCGCGTTGTGATGCTTTTGCTTTGGGACGAAGTATTGGGGTAGAGGTTGTAGTCACCGCCCAGTAACGTTGTTTCTCCATTTCTCAGTTTTTTTTGAAATTTTTAATTTTTTAAATATTTTCTTTTTTAAGTTGCAAGCAGGATGTAAAACGGGCGGGCGACCCGTGGGCCGCCTGC
This sequence comes from Puya raimondii, assembly GCA_016920855.1. NCBI lineage: Eukaryota > Viridiplantae > Streptophyta > Magnoliopsida > Poales > Bromeliaceae > Puya > Puya raimondii. The sequence goes on from JABWPP010000050.1 coordinate 217,588,777, forward strand.
AGCACGGCGCGAATGCTGAACCGGCTCGGCCCGGCCCGAACTTTCGGGCCGTGCTGGGCCTCTTTCTTAGGACCCGATAGCCCAGCACGGCCCGACCCAAAACGTGGGCCGAGATGCGGCCCGGCCAATACGGCCTGGACTCCAAGGCCCAAGGCAATTGGGCCTTGGCGTCTGAGCTCCTGGGGAGAAGGGATCCTGTGGACCTTGGGAGGAGTGGTGTTTGGTCCAAAAAAGATAATAATAATAATAATTTTTATATTTTTAAAAAATTTAAAAATTGTTATTTTATTATTATTTTTATGAATTTTAAATTCTTTATCAAGATATTAATTTAAATAGAAATAATTTACTATATTTACTTTTTAAAATTTTATATAATTTTAAAAAATATTAAAAAATGAAAATTTAAGAGGTCAGCCCGGAGCACGGCCCGTGCCTTCCGGGCCGGAGGGCCGTGCTGGGCCGGGGGCTTGAAAACGGGACGGGCCGAGCCGGCTGGTCCCGTTTCGGCCCGACTAACGGGCACGGCCCACATTACACCCCTAGTTGCAAGGTTTGTCAGTGTCTTTTTTTCAATAATAATAATTTATAAAGCATATTTGATATTAGAGAAAGGTAACATGGTACCTGCTTCGCTTTTTTATTTTTTTATTATTTAGAAATATGAAGCAAATAAAAATTTTGGGTACCAACCATTAAGCCCTCTGTAGGTTGTGCTAAAAACGGTCGGTACGAGTCATATGTTACAAGGGAATTTCAGAGCCAACTTGATAATAATAGGAAATTTTGAAATTTATATCAGGGGGACTGATTTTTAATCTAAATGGTTTAAAAAAATCTTTCGATATTTCATAGATTGCGATACACCATTAAAATTATAAACATCTTATATAACCTATTGTATTTATAATAGTTATTAACTTTGAGATATTTAAATACAAGGTGAATAATGTTGGTAAACTATAATATGTACTTTTGAGATATTTCAAATAATGCACGTTATGTTTAATGAAATTGATTATTGCATTAGATGTCTTATTATTGAAAATAAAATAAAAGTGCATATACTTTCAAACTCTTGGAAGTTCTCCCTCCCAACTTTCTGACAGGATGTTTGGCTTTTTAAGAAATAAACTTAGTTAGAAATATGAAGCAACTAGGCTTCAAACTTACAATCTCGAGTACCAACCACCACGTCCTTTGCCACTTGCGATAGCGACGGTCGGTTTTCTTGAGACATTATTACAAATTATTTTTCCAGAACATAGTTTTCTATAGGAAAACACCTCACCAAGGTTTTATTTTCCGGATGAAAAAAAACTTGAAAAACAAAAGGAGGACATTTTCATGAACTCTGGAATTTGTTTTCTTCAGAAAAACTATGTTTTCCTAAAAACCAAACAAAAAAAAATATTTTTTCAGCCAAAAAATTAATTTCTAAAATATTCTTCGCAGAAAACAAGTAAATACAGCGATATTAGGGATAAAATCGTAGAGCATAATTAGTAATTTAGTATAGAATCAACAACACATAGAATGCAATAAAAAGAAAAAAAATATATTAAGATAAAACATCTTGTTATTCATATCATACCTGATAAAATATCAAACAAGTTTGTAGTGTCAGAGTTCAAACAAGCTGTGTTATGTTTTCAAGAAACGAAAGTAGTCTCAGTTTCGCGCTCCTTTCTTCATTCTTTTTGTGGTTCCTACATCGATAAATGCCACTACACTTTAGCAGAAGGGACCTCAGGTGGAGTGATCACATGTTGGAGCTCTAGAGTCTTCTCTTGTTCGGAGGTGATCACGAGAAAATTCTCAATAACTGTCCAGTTGACTCACATCCAGAGTGGGTACTCCTTTTATGTGACAAATGTCTATGGGTCACCAGTATGGGATGGCAAGGCAGAGTTTTGTAGAGAATTAGCAGCACTTAAAGAAGTATGTAAAGGAAGATGGGTAATGTGTGGGGACTTCAATCTCACGAAAAATCAAGATAAAAGAAAAGGAAGAAAATGGAGCAATAAGTTAATGGCTTTGTTCACTGATCTCATCAACGAATTGGAGCTTATAGACTTGCCTATGGGTAATCAAGCTTTCACTTGGTCTAATATGCAAGAACGGCCGACGCTAGCAAAATTGGACCGTTTCCTTGTCTCTACAGAATGGGACCAAACCTTTCCCCTCTCTAAGGTGGTTGTAGCACCGCGGATCACATATGATCATGCCCCGATATTATTATCAACATGGGAAAAGACGAAGAAGCATCGCTTTCGTTTTGAGGAGGTTTGGCTCTCACATGACGATTTTCGACAAAGGGTGCCAAATTGGTGGAGTGAAATGCCCCCCAAAAACTCTGCCATTTTGACATTCACGGCTAAACTTCGCCACTGTAGAAAAAAGATAAAAGAGTGGTGCGTCTCTAACTTTTATAGTATCTTAAGAACCAAAACGACGCTAGTGGAGGAAATACAAAAGATTGACGTACTGGAAGAGCAACAAACTCTTGACGATGAGATGAGAGATAAAAGAGTTCACCTTAAACAGAACCTGAGCTCCACAATACAAGACGAAGAGATACTATGGAAAACTAGGGCCAAGCAAAGGTGGTTGAAAGAAGGGGACGATAACACGAAGTTTTTCCATGCAATTGCAAACGGAAGAAGACGTGCTAACAACATTGGAATGCTAGTAGATGATGGTCGGACTATACGCAAGGAAGAAGAGAAGCGGCAATACTTCTTTAACAAGTTTAAGGAAATCTTTGCCCCAGCTGAAGATTCGACAATGATGCAGGGTGATTGGAGTGAGTTGTTCAACGGTATGAGTATCGATAGTCAAAATCAGCTAACAATTTCGTTTTCTATAGAGGAGATCAAGAAAGCCACTTTTCAGTTAGGCAAAGATAAAGCTCCAGGACCGGACGGCTTCCCAATAGGATTCTACCAAACCTTTTGGGACTGTATCAAAGACGACATTCTAAATATTTTTTTGGATCTCTACGAAGACAAATTAAATACCGGTCCTATTGACTACTCCTACATTTGCCTAGTGCCAAAAAAAGAGGGTGCTATAAGGGCCAATGACTTTAGGCCGATCAGTCTCATCAATGGCATTCAGAAGATAATTTCGAAGGTTTTAGCAAACAGACTAGAAACAGTATTGCACAAATTAATCTCCCCTACCCAGTCGGCCTTTCTGAAGGGGCGACTGTTATCAGACTCATTTGCAACTGCATGTGAGCTCGTTGCTTGGTGCAAAAAAACAGGGGTTGAAGCAGTTGGAGTGAAAGTGGATCTTGAGAAAGCATATGATAGAGTTAATTGGTCTTTCCTTAAGAGGGCTATGATGTGGGCTGGGTTCGATAGCAAATGGTGCGGGTGGATAGAGCAATGTACATCAAAACAGGGGTTGAAGCAGTTGGAGTGAAAGTGGATCTTGAGAAAGCATATGATAGAGTTAATTGGTCTTTCCTTAAGAGGGCTATGATGTGGGCTGGGTTCGATAGCAAATGGTGCGGGTGGATAGAGCAATGTACATCAAATGCCATCAATGGAGAGGAGTCTAAATGGATCAAATTAAAACGGGGTTTGCGTCAGGGTGATCCTCTATCCCCCTTTCTCTTTCTCATCACTGTAGAAATTCTGGCTAGAACGATGAATTTCGCAGCCCGAAATAATCTGCTGAGAGGTGTTGGGCCAAGAGAGGACTGTAAGATTATGCTCATACAATATGCTGACGACACAATATTCTTTACAGAGGCAAGAAAAAAATATATGAGAAACCTTCGATTTATTTTGTCTCTATTTGAATGGGCTTTTGGGCTAAAGATCAATAAAGACAAATCTAAACTATTTTATATGGGTAATAATGTCTATAGAGAGGAACGACTAGCAAATATTCTGGGATGTAAGATTGGAGCACTCCCGATGCGCTATTTAGGCTTACCTTTATCTGATAGGAAACTTAAGAGAGAGGAATGGTGGACAATTATTAATAGAATAGAGAGAAGAATCGAAAGGTGGCAATCAAAGCTCCTATCACGAGGCGGGAGACTGGTTTTGGTTAATGCGGTACTTTCTAATCTACCTGTACATTATCTCTCAATTTTTAAGGCCCCGAAATGGGTGGTCCGACGGATTGAAGCACTCAGAAGAGACTTCTTTTGGAAGGGTAATTCTAACATAAATGGAGGGTATAGACTCGTTCAGTGGAGGAGCGTATGTAGGGAAAGAAATGAAGGTGGTCTTGGAATAAGAGATTTGGAGACTATGAATGATGCTTTGCTTGTGAAATGGTGGTGGCGGTTCTTCACTGAAACTCATCTCCAATGGAACAACTTGGTCAGAACTCTTTACTATCAGAGAAGAAAGCCCTTAAAAGAAGGTTCACATTTCAAACCACACTCCCAATGGTGGAAAAATATTTTACGGTTGAAAGAGATATTTAAATGTGGTATTTCATACGACATTGGGGATGGGAAGAGAGTTGATTTTTGGTCAGATAGATGGTGTGGTGATACTTCTTTGATGTCGAACTTTCCAGATATATATGCTCAAGTTACACGGAAGCAACTAAGGGTGTGGGACTGCTATACGCCAAGAGGTTGGAGGTGGGACATGATACTACTAGGTTATCCTGAGCAAGAGAGCCTTCGTCTTCAGCAGCTTAAAGCACTCGTCTCGGATCATATCGGGGGTGCCGGGGATGACGTGATAAAGTGGCGGTTGTCTAAATCCCAAACTTTCTCCGTTCGCTCGATGTACAAATTCTTGATCGACAGGGGTATTAGGGACTGTGTTGCTCCACAGATCTGGAAACTAAAAATTCCTGTTAAAATAAAGATTTTTGTTTGGTTACTCCTAAGAAAGAGAGTTCTTACAGTAGATAATTTATTGAAAAGGGGGTGGAATGGGGACCAACGATGCGTTTTATGTGAAGTCGAAGTGGAAACTAACGAACACATATTCTCGACCTGTACTTATACTAAAAATATTCTGTCTAGGATGATCTCTAATTCAGAATGCGCTCCAATGTCAACTTCGGCAATGGACTTATGGGAGACATTCATGAATGTGTCAAACAATCAAAGAAGAAAGCAAGAACTCTGTAAGCTAACGGCCTCGTGGTGGGTAATATGGCTAGAAAGAAATTGTATTATTTTTCAGGAAAAAAGGAGAAATTTTTATCGTGTTCTCGAGGAGATCGTAAACCTTTTGACGGACTGGGAGAAGAGGAGCAAAGGCAAACCTTAACTGTAGCGAGGTGTCAAGTTACTTTGGGTGTGTGTGTGTGTGTGTGTGTGTGTCTTTCTTGTCTTATTGAGGCCTTAGCTGCCTCCGTATTTTGTAGCTAAATTCATTTTCTTATTGAATGAAGCAGATAGCATGCTATCTTTTTCTCAAAAAAAAAAAAAGAAGATAAAATATCAAACAAATAACAACTTAACCCACAATATTAAAGGAAACAAAAGAGAGAAAATAAAAATGAAATTAGGGGCCCAGTGTTACATCTTGCTTTTCTGCTTCTTGCTTCACTCTCCTTTTCCACTAATGCTTTTTGCAGCAGCAACCAAAGCAACAAGAAGCTCATACAAATCCCCAAAATCACAAATTAGTTCTGCCACAAAACTACCGACCGTCCCTAGCGCAAGTGACAAAGGGCTTGATGGTTGGTACCCGAGGTTCCGAGTTCGAATCCTAGTTGATTCACATTTCCAGCTAAGTTTATTTCTAAAAGAAATAAACGAAGCGGGTAGCGTGCTACCTTTCTCTCAAAAAAAAAAAGTTCTGCCACCAAACTCCTAGCTACACTCAAAACCACTCCCTTGTCCTCCCAACCTCCACCCTTTACAACCTCAGCAACTTTTGAAACAGCGAATTCGAATTCGAAAATCGCCACCATCAATATTGCAAATGATTTTAACTTCCCCATTCTCATTAGCCCCAATGCCTTTTTAAGAGCCTTGAACCCATAATTCTCTTCCTCAAACAATGAAATCACAATACCGCATGTCGTGACAAGGTGCAGGAGGTAGCAGTATGTATCTTAAGACCCCGATTTGAAGTGAATTAAGGAGAAGAGGCCAAAACGAAGCTGATAAATGCCGTCCCCGAGAGGCTTGTTTGTTTTTGCCGTAACTATCTTTCAGATTAAAAATAATTTTTACTTTAATTATAATTTAGATATAAATTACTTTTTCATCACTTTATTTGATAAAAAGTTCATAACTTTACAACTGTAATTATTTCTATTTTTTAATTTGTTTTATCAACAATTTTCACATTTAGTATATAAAAACAAAATGTGCAAAATTTTTCTGAAATATAAATTATTTTGAGTTGGCTATCAAACCTTACAAAATTTTAATTTTAGTACCTAACCTTTCAATTTATTTGATTTGAGCCGATCAACGATACTTTAACTTCAAAATTTAAACTAATTATTTATTTTTATAAATTTATAGTTTTAAAAAATTGTACGAAATATACTAATTAAACCTGTAAAGATAAACGACACAGTCAAATTTTGAAAATAAAGTGTCGTTGGCCGACTCAAATCAAACAAATTAAAAGATTGAATAGTAAAATTAAAATTTTGAAAGATTAAATTAGCTAAATCAAAATAATTCAAAGTTCAGATAAATGTTTACCCAACTAAAACTCGGAACACCAAAGAGATAAAAAAAGGAGGATGGATGCAAATTTCAAAACATGTGCTGCAATCAGAGGCAGAAACAGAACTACAATAAATGCAAATGTCAAATTCAAACCACCTCACCTTCTCCTCATTAAGGAAGAACAATAAATAACAGTCAACATCCAATGCTAGATTAAACTCCTTTATAGCATTGTAAACACAAGAAAAACCAACATATTCCTTTCAAAAGAAACCAGAAAGAAATAAATATTCGAATAGCCTGCGAGGCGAAGAGTAGCCTATCATTTTCCAATGCAGCACTATTTCTTGTTCAAAATCAAATAAGCTCCGCTATAATACATAGGAAGAATCTACTCTTGCCGATTCACGAGCAAGTTTGGCTTTGCCAAATCGATAGCTGCAGCATTACTCTGATATATGCATGCATGCAGTTCGTCTCCTTCAAAAGTTACCGCAAAATTTTGTCGTAGAGTAAGAGGGAAACACACCACAAGAGCTTTCATTTTATTTCACGAGCTGCTAGGATTACCATAAATAGTATTATACGGCTTATTTTCTGATGCCTATGAGACCGAACAGTTGCTGACATATCAGAACCAAAAAAAGGCAATATTTTTCCCCCCTCTGAAAAAATATCAGACCACTTAAAGCCCCACCTGACTCCAGTCAGAGTTCATCTTAACTCGTATCAAGTCACAACTACTTGTCACAGATCATGCAATAGGAAATAAAAGCAGCATTCCTAATCGACCATTTGAGCTAGTAGTTCTGGTTACTAGAGCATGTTAAGAAACTGCTAATTATGACTATGCCATAATGTTTAGATGAGGCAAGTTTAATTTCCATTGTATCAGTAAGTTCTGCGACACATTTTGGAAGGACAGTAGAAATACTCGTGTTACCTTTAACCTTTGTATGTAAGTAGAACTCTTTCTATGTGTTACCTTCCTTCTTCTTTCCACTATAACTCCCCACAAACATAGCAATTAGGGCATGTTTGGTTCACCTACTTTAGACTATGAAATCGGAATGGAATTCGTTGATTCCGATAATTGTTGTTTGTTTCACAGGAATCGGATTCCGATTCTCATTCCACTTCGGAATGGGAATAGCCAAATCCATTTATGGCCCAATCCGGCTTTGAACCCCGGATTGATCCATTCCAAAGTAAATTACCCAAAATCCTCTCTTATAAACACCTCCCTTCTCTCCCTTCATCTCTCTTAATCAAAACTCCCCATCAAAATCATAGAGGCTCATTCCGATTTCCATTCCAATAATGAACCAAACATTTTTGGATGATTCATCATTCAATTTTCCATTCCAAAGCAATCCAATACCATTTCCCTTTCCAATTCCAATCATGAACCAAACATGCCCTTAGTGTAATCATTTCTCTATCATCATTATACCGAAGATGGTGCAAAGACGATTTCAAATACTCGTGTCAAAGGTGCCTATAGCATATATATAGATTGTTGCCAAAAGCAAATCATTATTAACTTCACATAGTTTGCGCAATGTGGGTGATAATGCAGCCCATACATAGGTGACTATGATAAAAACATGTAGCTCGGTTCAAAAAGACTTGGTTTGGGAGATAAATCCACCAAATTGTTGAATCGATACTTGCAATTTTTAGCAAGATGTGCATGCGAGCATGCGAGGCAAGTGTGCATGTAAGATTGGTAGATATCCAAGAGTGGGGAAAACATGCAAACTTGGGGATATTTCTTTTATTTTTCTTCCGATTTTTATACTTCCCATTAGCTTCTTGGCTGTCTACGCCACAGAGAGAGGTTCCAGCGAACTAATGTAAACCAATGGTGCCCTTCTATTTTGCAATTTATTAACAGGGTTCTCTTCCTTCCATTGAGCACCTTATTGCTCCTCTAAACCTTCTATAGGCATTGTGGAACTTCCATTCCATCAAACTACCAGATCATCATACCAAAGAAGATTACGAAGATCCAATCTAAAAGAATGAAGCTGAACTCGGAAGGCGACAACGTTTCATCTTACTATAAAAAGGTCCAAATTCCAATACAAAAAAAATAACACCAATTGCCAAGCAAAAATCATCGTTTCCGTTAGAAAGATGAAATTCCGGTAGCTTCCTTTAGTAATACCAACACTGATCAATGGGTTACTACTTTCCCTAATTTCCGACAATACTATAAGTCAAAATACGCCAGAAGGGTTTGTAAGGTACTCTAACCACCGAAACTAATTCTAGCTACCATCTATACAAGCAGTTAAAAAAAATAATGATACAATACTTATATCCCCAAATTTCACTCCGTTCTTCGAAAATCACTCAAACAAACATTAATTGCAGTTTCATTCAAATATATCCAAAATTTGACAGGCGAACTTGTCAAGAGCTAAGCACAGCAAATCTAAACCAAATTTAAATACCATATGGAGTTAGGGACTAAAACACCTTTCATTACATCCGAAAGATACTACCCTGCCTAAACTTTTGTCCTGCACATTACTAGCTCACTTAATCACAGCTCTTACACCATTAGCAAAACGAAACTATTAATCAGAGGAACTACCATTATTAATCCATCCCTATTAGAAAAGTTGTTAAGAAAAAGTAATCGAAAAACGAATAAGTAGAAACTATAAAGGACTAATTGCTTGATTCTTTCGTGGAAAAGAGAGTTTGATTGACTAGAAGGTGCCATCATGATCGTTTCTTTTGTACATGGCGAATAAACCCTAGCAGTAAACAACTAGTGATATTAAATTACAAGGCGATCGAGATCGAAACAGAGAGGAGATCAAACCCATCGTCGTGGCGTTCGCGCGATCTCCTCCTCCGCCGCCCAAACGGCGGCGCGGCAGATCGGGCACGCCGGGGACTTCACGAGCCACCGATCGACGCACGCGGCGTGGAAAACGTGGCCGCAGGGGGGCAGCGCTCGGCACCGCTCCCGCGCCCGGATCCCCTCGAGGCACACGGCGCAATCGGAGGGGGGCGGCGGCGGCCACGGCCACGGCGGCGACGGCGAGTACTCGAACCAGGGGAGGCGGCGGAGATCGGCGGGGGAGAGGCCGCGCAGGGGCCCGTCGGAGGCGCCGCCGTCGGCGGCGGCGGCGCCGCGGGTGGCGGTGGCGCGGCGGCGGCGGCGGCGGCGGAAGGCCCTCCCGGCGACGAAGAGGTGGAGGAGGATGAGGGCGGCGACCCCGGCGAAGAGGAAGAAGAGGGCGAGCGCCACCGCCATGACCGCGCCCTGGATGAGGAAGGAGAGCAGCCGCGCGCCGCCCTTCGGCTTCGCCGCCGCCGCCGCCGCACGGGGCGGCGCCGCCGTGGCGGCGGAGGGGCTCCACTCGTGGTCGCAGGGTCGCGCCATGGATTCGCTCGAGAGCGAAGGGAGGGACGAAGAAGAGGACGAGAGAGAGAGAGAGAGAGAGAGAGATGAGGGGGTGGGAGTGTCGGGATATTCTCGGAATAGGTGAACAGCTTGGTAAAATAACTCGCGGAGTATGTAACTAATTTTGTGTCGTCAATCGTGGCCGTTCGTTTAGACGAAGGAGTTGGATGAAGAAGGATTGCCGTAATCGAGGAGGAAGTCTACAGTATCCCGCTTACACCACGTCATCAATAATAAGTCAATCACATCTCTTCTTTTTAAAAAAAGTACGATATAAATATTTTTTTATAATCACGATGGGACATATATCTCTAAAAGGAGGTTTTTAATTGATTTGTTACGCCACATCATCAAATATATCCGGTGCATTTTGGAATTTTTCTTAATCGAGGAGGCTCTTGCTGTTAGAAGGTAAAAGTGTCCGAAGATCCCTCAAGTCTAAGATATTTTGAAATAACCCCTATACTTTATAATTTTATTTTAATATTTATGTCAAGTAGAAAGTACTGAAAACCAATCGTAGTGTGCCTTGTAAGATAGTAAAAGATTCGATCAGGAGAAATATAGGTAATATCATTAAACAAATTATTCTCATACTTTTGTGCAGTATAATAAGGGCCTGTTTGGTTTCTCGAAAAATAGTAAAAAATTATTTTCGGAGAAAAAAATAATTTCTGTGGAAGAGAAATTTTTAATTTCTGTTGTTTGATTCGACGGAAAAAAAAATTAGTTTTTCATGTATGCATATTTGGATGGTAAGAAAAAAATAAAAAATACTTTTTTATTTCTATTTCACGTGTTTGATTAGTTTAAAATTTTGTTATATAAATATCTTCCAATCTTTTAAAATTTAACATAATACTTACAAATTATTTATAATATAAATAATAAATAAGTAAATAAAAATAATTTTAAGTATATTTTGGTGTAGGTAAAATAGTTTCACAATGAAAATAAAGATGGTTGATATGACTAGTAGGAGATAGAGATAATTATGACGTATATATATATAGCTTTAGAGAGATAGAGATGAGGGTAGAAGATGTTTAAGATGACGGTTTGATGGTAAACGTATACCAATATATTAAAAAAAAAATCTATTTTTTACTCCTCAAAACGTACGTAAGAAAAAAGTTTTCGTTTTCCGAAAAAAAAATTTGAAAAACGAAAAAGAAAAGTTTACCGTGAAATATGAAAAATAATTTTTCAAAAAACTTACTTTTCCTACGAACCAAACACACGAAAAAAAACTTTTTCGACAAAAATTAAATTTTTTGGAGTATTTTTTGAGGAACCAAACATACCCTAATTGAGTGTTGTTATTCTTGCATTAAGCGGCTTGACAAAAAAAAATTTGCCCACTTTATGCATTTTGAGTGATATGACCTCAATTATTAAATATTTTGGTCAAGTGATTTTAGTAAATTAAAGTAATAATATTATGAAATTAACTAAATATTCGGTTGAAGTTAATAATCTTAATACTTTTCATAAATATAATTATAAAATAATTTAGGCTAAATTATAAAAAATCTTCCTATCAAAATTTGATTGTTCACTTTCTCTCTATGTCATTTAAAAACCTACACTTTATTCACTTAAAAAATAAAAAATATTCACAGAGGGGTACGATGTTAACTGTATTGACAAAATGACCAAAATTCCCTCTCCCTCTTCGTCTCCACCCCAACCCTCATTCATCAGTAGCCTCTCCTCCATCCTTCGTGCCTTCCTCGACCCCAGCTCCAACTCCGCTAGCTCACCTGTGCTCTCTGCTCCTCCTGCACTCCCGCCACCTCTCCATTCGGCAACGGTGGGAAGAGGTCGGGGTGGGCGAGGGTGAGACGGCGGAGGAGACGAGGGCATGGGCATGGACGCGGACGGAGGGATGGGCGAGGGCGAGGCGGCACGGTCGAGGACATCGTCGGCGAGGAGGGAGGCGGTGCTGCTGAGAGGAGGGGTAGAAACATACTTTCAGTATAAAACAATAATAATAATAGGATATAGACGGAACCCTAACGGAACACTGACGGCGGGTTCGAAGTGAACATTTTTTATTTTTTTAGGGGGCAAAGTGTAGATTTTTTAATGACGGAAAGAAAGTAAAAAAAAAGAATTTTGATAGCAAATTTTTTATAATTTAGCCATAATTTATAATCAAATATATTGAAAATAGGTATAATCATATAGAATTGACATAGACTTTGGGTCGGTTGGAAACAACTGTCCAACTTTTGAAAACTTTAATTTTACTATCTAATCTTTCAAATAGTTCAATTTGTCTTTTTAAATTATTTACTTGCATATGGTGCCTCTAAATATCTGTACACCAAATCTTGGTATTTTTAGATGCATCTTATAATGTTAATTCAATCACTCAAGTTTTAACTAAAATAAACTACAATTTAGTGAATTGTAGATACTGAATAATCAAAAAATACGTGACCAATTAAAGTACTGTGTATGAATATACAAATGCAACGGGTGCATACAACAGTTTTTCAAAACTAATAAACTACTAAAATAAAATAAAAGGTTAGGTATTAGAATTAAAAATTTTAAAGCTTAGGCCCCGTTTGATATCGTTGTTATTTTTAAATTTTTTTTAAAAAAATAATTCTATATAATTTGATATATTTGGGGAAAGACTTTTATTTTGTTTTTATAGCTAGCTTATAATGCATCCAGCTAAGAAAAGATGACGACTTATTTAAAAATATTTCGAAAGTAAAAAAAAAATTAAAATTTTTATTTTTGATTATCAAATAAATATTTTGGATGAATTAACTGTAAATAATTTATTGTTCACTTCTACACCTTTGGGCATAGGGGTGTCAATGAGCCGAACACGAGCTGGCTCGTTAAAGTATCAAGCCGAAAAATTTAGCTCGTATTCGGCACAAGCTGGCTCACGAATAATAAGTCAAAAGAATTAGAAAGAATATATATAGAAAATAATTTTTTTTAGATCTTTTCATTTTTTTTTATATAATTGTTGAAACTTTATATAAAAATGAGTCTTTTTATAATTGAGTTGAGCTTTATATTTATATCGGACTAAAAATTAAATAATAAAAATTTATATAATACATATAATTATTTATTTATATATATAAATATAAATTATATAAATTATATAAATATAAAATATATGCATTCGAGCTGTTATCGAGCCGAACACGAGCGAGCTGACCCTAGCTCGTGTTCGGCTCGTTTATTAAATGAGCTGAAAAATTCAGCTCGTGTTCAGCTCGTTTACTAAACAAGCGATTCAATCTCGAGCTCATTTCAAGCCGAACATGAGTTGACTCGCGAACAGCGAACTGAATTGCCACCTCTATTTGGGCATACAAAATTTTGTTAAAAAAATAAATTTAGTTCCAAACGAGGTTTTGCGTGGCCGTTTTCAAATGATATAGTAGATGAGAAACTCACTGAGGAGGAGCAAATGAAGCTTCGTCTCGCTGAATTAGAATCTTTAGAGGGCCAAACAAAGACTGATAGCCCAACAGAACCTCGAGCTGTATCGCACTCAAATGGAAAGATCCTACAACTGTCTAGTTTTGTATTGAGGTCCATGCAATGTAATAATATCAAGACAAAAATATATAGATACTCCTGCGTTTATTGGCGGAACTGCAGAAAATATATAGAAATCAATTTATTATGATATTCAAAAGGTATAATTACGTACCAAAACAAGTATTTTATTTTTTGACTGACATAACACAATCTATTCGTAATTCCAAATGAAGCCTTGAAGTTTAGATTAACTGCGCATTTTTTTATTGTAAAAACGTGAGCAGTGCTACATCATACATCCTAAAACGAGTGTATAATGTACACTCCACCCCCCTTAGGGTGGGGACATTTTTACTAATTTGGCTAACCATCACCCCTACCATAGAATGGATGGAGCATAAGATGTGTATAAGTAGTAGGGATACCAATGAGTACGGATATCCGAAATTTAATCCGAAGAGGGCAGGTTTGTCCAATGATAAACGGATATAGTTTCGAATACTGATATATAGAGTTTTGCTAGAATACTATCGGTAGTAAACCGAGCGGTTTACTACCGATTTGTTTTCGATGCTGGAGCTTCCAAATCGACGATCGGCACCGTTGAACATGATCTAGACCATTCAAACTATCTGGAAATCAAATTTCACGCTTTTTCGATATTGTTCTCTTGTCCATCAAGTGAACAGAAAATGAATGGCTGAAAATAAATATCTTATAAAAAGTGATGATAGAAGTCTTGTAATCAAGATCAAGAGTACATATCTTATTTTAAATAGTTCAAAGAATTTTCTAACAAAAATTTAGTTGATTTGGATTCTTCTATACCGTTAAACGAGCAAACACACCATATCGGCCATTAAAATTACAGATTTTGTAACCCTTTGATTGTTCGGTTAATGATATCAAAAAAGCATAAAATTTGATTTCTAGATAGTTTAAATGGTCTAGATCATATTCAACGGTGCCGATCGTCAATTTGGAAGCTCCAGCATCGAAAACAAATCGGTAGTAAACGGGGCGGTTTACTACCGATAGTAGCCCAGTCAAGCTCCTGATATATATATATATATATATATATAGAGAGAGAGAGAGAGAGAGAGAGAGAGAGAGAGAGAGAGAGAGAGAGAGAGAGAGAGAGAGAGTCCGGCTACTATGCTATCAATAGCACCAAGCACTCGGTGCTACCAAGTTTTCTGCCGTTAGATCTAGCACTTTGATAATTTCTACCCGTTGATCATACTATTCAACCAACCATCCACTCAACCCTAGAGAATCACTATCATCCTAACCGCACATCTCTTCATCCAAGGGCCAAAAACCTAATAACACCCAATGACTTGGTGCTATTAATAGTATTCTAGCCTAGTTCTATATATATATATATATATATATATATATGTTAATTTGGTATTATTTTTGCACTTATATTTTACAAATTTAGATTTTGGTATAATATATTTTGAAATATGGTAAATAGAAATAACTATTCTGAGTTCGGGCTTGGGTTTGAATTCGGATTTTGTGTTTTGGTTAAGTTCAGGTTTGGACATGAAGTTTCAAAATCCGTGGGGATTGGATTCGGATTTTCGCTTCTGGTTCGGATTTTGAAAACTCTGTCGCGAATCCGGCCCGCTGACATCCCTAATAAGCAGCATTTACCTAAACACATAGCGCAGAGGGGGCCAAATTCGAAATATCCTATAGTTGAGGGATCAATGTGCTTTTTTACCTTAACGTGGGTTGTGGGTAGTGCGAGTGAGCAGAAACAAAAGCGGAGTTTAGATTTGACCGGGTCGGGCAACTCAGCCGACGTACCCGCCCGTGGTTTCCCTTCTTCTTTTATCAACATCTGGTTTTCTTTAATTAATTAATTAGGACGGTTCACATGATCCGATAAAAATTCGATACGAGTATAATTCGAATAAAATTCGGATCTTAATTTTTAAATTTTTTAAAAAATATGATTTATAAAATAGGTTCGCCAATTATTCGGATAAGCGATTTATACGAAAATTATATATTCACCGATTAAAAATTCGGAATAAAAAATTTAATTATTAAACTAAGCTTTTTTTTTTTTTCTAGATTTATGATACTAGTATACATAGTTATAAATTTTTAAAAATAAAAAAATAGAAAACTATAAAATAAAGTAGATTAAGTAAAAAAAATAATAACAAAGTTTATTGTCGTCTCCGTCTTCTTTGTTTCATGATCCACATATTTCGAAAATTTATAAAGTTTTCAATAATTCGTAAATAATTCGGCAATAATTTGAAAATAATTCGGAAAAAAATTTTATCCAAAAGTTTTGCGCGTTTTTTTGGCCAAATAGTTCGGCATACGCGAATTATTCGTGAATAATAAATTTAACCAAAAAATTTACGTTTTATTCTGATTTTTTGGGAATAATTCGCATACAGACTGTTTTATTCAAATTTTTAATAATTCGTAAATAATTCACGAATTAATTACTATGGGTCGGGCAACTCAGCCTACGTAACGCGCCCGTGGTTTCCTTTCTTCTTTTATCATAATCCGGTTTTCTTTAATTAATTAATTAATTAATTAGGACGGTTCACATGATCCGATAGCGATATGATACAATCTAATATAGAATCCGTTTGGCGACACTATCAGGTCTGAAAGAGTTGGAACATCGATCTAAAATTTCTTTTTTAAAAAATTAAATATAAAACAATAAGTAAATATAAATAATAATAATAAATAATAATAATAAATATAATAGTTTAGCTAAGCGTCACAGACACTGACACGGGACACGGAACACGACACGACTCGGACACGGTGACTCGGTAGCTTTCAAAAAATTAGGACACGGACACGACAAAGACACCGCTAATAAAATATAATATTATTGATATAATAATATATATTTATTATATATAAAATATTAATTTTGGTAAAATATTGTTATATTTCTCGTACGAATAAAAATTAGTAAAATTTTCATTGATAGTTCATATATTTTAAGAAAAAAAATTCTCCACCATACATAATTTATTTGTATTGTCAAAAAAAATTTATGTGCATTCATCAAAAAACTAAAATATTCATCTTCTTACATTATATATGCATAAAAAAAGTAAAATAAAAATATGTATATATATTTTTTAATTGTTTGCGTTATGAATCGGTATTACACGCGCGTCCAAGAAGTGTCCACGTGTCCGACACGGACACGCGAGTGTCCGACACGGACACGCGAGGCTTATAGAAGTGTCCGTGATACATAGTAGTTTAGAATCACGTATTATTTGAATTATAATTATTTTCGACATATATTTTTATATTTTGAAAACGATGCATGACTGCATCATTAGATTAGAATTTTCTTTTCAGTCAAATAAGTATATAATATTTTTTTTATATTTTAATAACTTTTTTTTTATACTTTGGATTTAAGTTTATAACATTAAAAAGATGCCAAATGAAAGCGAAAGACGGCATATACTCATTTATTAAAATAGGATGCAACAAAATACAGCTAATTAGCATTTTCTCATTACCGACTTTTCCTAGTGTAAGCAGTAAAGGACCTAATGGTTAATATTCGAAGGTCCAAGTTTGAAGTCTATTAACTTCACATTTTCATATAAGTATATTTTTTCAAAAAATGAACTAAGTGAATAGCATGTTATCGTTCTCTCTCTCTCTCTAAAAATAGAATTTTTTTTTTCTCATCTTACCTGCAATCTCATACAACACCAAAGTGTTAATTATCTCAGTGGTGCTTTCACTCCAACTCCTTTTGATCTAATTGTCTGTTTACTTGCCCGTAAGTAATTTTCAGATTGAAAATAATTTTTGAACTAAAATTCAGGTTAAAAAAATCACAAATGTTTTAAAGTAAAAATCAATGATTTTAGAACTATAATTATCTCACTTTTTTTTTACTTTTACTAAAAATTTTCACACTAGTATATAAGAGGATAAAAAAATTACAACAGTTAATTATTATTATTAAATATCTCTCGTAATCGACTGCAACATCACTATGGTGTTTGGAAGAGTGAAATTACGAGCGAATTTATTTTACGGCGAATCGAACAACAGAAGTAGACTAAGGCTAAAAATAATTTCACTTCCTCCACTTTCAGGGAAACAAATATGCCTCTTGCGTTAGATTAGGCAAATTTTGGATTGGACCGCATTTGAGAGGTTTGAAATCGACGGCCCAAAACTTAACTGGACCTTTACGTGCTTTGGGCCGATCGATTTTTTTTTTACGCGAACTAACTACGAATTTCGGGTTACCAGGAGTCGAGCCCAGCCCACAAACTTCTGGTTAATTAGTTAATCACAAAGGTTTAACAAAACAAAATACTAAGCAAAAATGCCTCAAAAAGATTATCTTCTTAGCTCACATGCATGTTAACAGGACACTGTAAGGCATATTGAATAGTATTCACTACAGATGCAGGAATAGTATTGCTACTGTGATGTATCTAGGCCTGATCCTACATACAAAAGAGCTTGTTCACGGGGTTCAAGTCCAAATGCATCCATGCATGGAATATAAGTGTGTGCTTGTGTGTGTGAGAGAGAGAGAGAGAGAGAGATTCCAAAGTGTTCGCATTAGATCTATCTATAAGTTGAGTACATAGTATCAAAGCAAATTCTAAACGACTTCAGTTTCATAAAGTCGAACGATATTTCCCACTTATATATATGTTTAATAAGTTAAATTTTCATGTCTTAACTCTATCGGTTTATTTCATATATTGTTATATTCATCATGCACGGGAGAAGGTGTGAAATGTATTCATTTTCTATCAAAATCATCTTTTAGGAAGAGAGAGTGAAGAGAGAGACTAGGATTGACGAGGACGTCATGGCTTAAAGGGGGGGAGATTGTGAGACCCCAGATAGTCCTATATATAAGATATAATAGGGTTAGAACTCTTAACCCGGCTTAAGTATTTTGGGTGGTGGCAAAGCCCAAGAGGTTAAGAGAGTTAAGCGTGCTAGGACGGAAGTAGTCCTAGAATGGATGACCCCCTGGAAAGTTGGGGCGTCACATTAGGTTCTCTCTCCAAGAAGGGGTTACCACCTGTGAACATGTGAAGGAAAGGTCCCCTCTTCTACACTCCAATCCCCATTGCATGTGAAATATCACAAGAAAAGAAAGAAAAAAAGTTCATTTGTGCACATGCAATTAATCCAACACTAACAAACTCAGCTCAAACTTGTTAATACAACAAAAGAGTGGATATATTTTTGTACAACATGTGCATCCTATATTTCTCTAAGTGGTCCTTAATTGCAAAAAAGAGTATATCAAGAGCTAGAGAGAAAATGAGTTATGACTCAATCTTCTAATTAATTACACATATATATATGGTTGTGCACTTGAGAACATAAACATTACCTTATTACCTTATTAATCCAATTCTATATAAGTAACACTAAACAATATCATTATCCAACAAAACTTAAATCCAAGTTCTCATCTAACTCTTTTGTGGCCTTTTCTGGTGTTAGATCTTGTTTTATTTGCTTACCCATGTGACACACACTCACACACCATGGCTATTTAAACCCTAGCCCTTTGTGATCTCTCCTACATATAATTACTAATACCTTCTAAAAGATGAGAAGGCCCTTTTGCTCTTTCAATAGGAGGAGTGGAAGAGCAGTGCCTCATAGAAGGAAAAAGGAGAAGGCCATTTCTTATGTAGTGCAAATGAAACTTAGGAAGCTAAAGAGGATCGTGCCGACATGCGAAGATGCGGGAATCGATGCGTTACTTGCGAGAACGGCCGAGTACATTTTCCTCCTAGAAATGCAAGTTGGTGCTCTAAAGAGTCTCTCTGATCTTTATGGCTTGCATTACGAGACTTAGTTTCTTTCTTTTCGTGATCATGTATTTGAACAAACCCTAGCTTGTGGTTCTTGTAGGAAACATTTTATCATGTTCTATGAGATGTTTTAATTCATGTGCAAGAGATACAGTTAAGTACATGTATATACCAGAAAAATTTGATCTTGCGATCGATATATATTTTCATTTCTCTCCTTTTTTTTTTCTTTCCCCTTTTTTTTGGTTTTGGGTGTGATCGATTGTACGAGAACCTGATGTGGAGCAACTTCAACATGTAGATGTTGAATATAAATCTCCGATGCAAGCGTAACCAATTTGGTGATAAAACGATGTATATATATATATAATTTCTAAAAGTAATATATGTGAATGAATTGAGAAAATTATTGTGAATGCATTTTGTGGTTTTAGCTAGTAGCTATGTGACAATGAATTATTTGGATGTATAGCTCTTTCTCATATATATATTAAAAGGTAAAATATGAAGGTATAAAAACAAAAAAAAATAGGAATATATAAAACCATGTTTTTTTATAATCAAATTAAGTATCATGATAACATAAAATGGTAGTTTGCTGACAAGGTATAAAACTTCAGTTAACAAATTAATTAATGTGCTTAAAAAAGATGCATGAATCATTTTAAGTAAATTAATGATTTTATCAGGAAAATTTAATAAATGTAGAAAGAAAAAGATAAGACAAAAATAGAAGAGATCCATAATGAGTCAAACAATAGATTAAAAAGCCTTGCAAAGCACATACTAAGTAATGTACTATATATATTACTCTTTGAAGGTTATATATATTATAAGGGTTAATTGCACTGTTGGTCCCTAATCTTTGCTAATTTTTTTTTTTTACTTTGGTCCCTAATTTTTTTTTTTTTTGCTATGAGGTCTCAATTATCCAAATTTTTGTTAATATTAATGGAATAGGCTACGCCAGCTCCTGTAAAGTCCTATCTACTTTCATACATATCACGGTCATGATCTGGTAGCCCCTGCTCAATCTCAGCACTAACTTTTTTAAGTGTCTGGAAGAGCTTGGTAGCAAACCCTGCCCACCGCCAAGAACGTTTGCTCCAACAGGCACATGCAAGGTCGAGGTGATCAGAGAAATGAAGGATAACATCGAGGAGTACGGTGAAATTAGTACTTCACGCCTTGGGCACGCATATAGGAGAAGAGGTTCGGAATCAAAATGAAAAAAAATAGGTAACGGCTACGGACCAATTGTGTAAAAGGGACCAAAATAAAAATGCAGATAAAGATTGGGAACCAATGGTGCAATTAATTAACCCTTATATTAATTTATTTTATCTTTTCTACACATTGATCAAAAGAAAAGGAGATGTTAATTAGGCATATGTTATCTTACCTACTAATAGCAGGAATTAATTACTTGTACCAAAAAAAACCTTATAACAAGCACATGTTCAATGTACCTCATGTTCACTCATTTTATAACTTCATTAAATATCTTTTTGAATCTTCATAGGGATTAAGATCTTAAGAGGCACATAAACAAATACTACATGACAAAGAGAATACATTATGCAAACAATGCAAGTACATGGAACTTAAACATATGTTAAGCACCAGGAGTTGAATGGGTTAATTATTTGTTCATAGAACAAGTTGACACGCCTCTCCCATGTTTCAAGGGAAATGAACATAATTAGGGGAGTAATTAAATTGGCAATTGGGCTTTTGATGTCACAGATAAAACAAATCACCTTCTTTTTTTTTAATATTTTTTATAAGTAGAAATGTATGGAGATCCCCTCAAATATAGGGCATTGTTAAATAAACCCCTTAAATTTATGTAGTTTTTTTTTTTTTTTTTCCTACTCTTTAACTTCTAAACTTTTATTATTTGAACCATTCTTATTAGTTTTGTTTTATAGTTGTGAGAATTGCATGAAGTGTACTAACTAAATCTGTAAAGATAAACGAATTTTGAAGTCAAAAGTATCATTGAGTGACTCAAATAAAAAAAAAATTGAATTGTTAATTGAGGGTAGTAAAATAAAAAATTTGAAAGGTTGGATAGCCGACTCAAAATAGTCCATAATACAGGTAATAAGTTATGTACGTTTAAAAATTAAACCGTTAAGTTTAACAAAATCACCATTCAATTGGATAAAACCATCAATTTAATTGACTAAAATCACTCAACTTCAAAAAAAGTGAAATATAAAAAAGAATCTGAACGAGGTGTCAATAAAAAAAAACTAAAATACAGAAAATCCTCTTGTAAATACTTAATTTTTTTTAATTTTCTATCCGACTTTCAAAAACCTATATTTGCCCTGTTAAATTTCAGAAATATTTTGAGGTGATTAATTACAGTGTTAATGGAGAGAGCGAAAAGGTTAAATAACCCCTACTTGTTCATTATAATAAATACTTTTTTTAATATATTTCTGTCATTTTCAAAAATATTTTCGGTGTAAACTATAAGTAGGCAGAATAGTGATGGAACCCTGACAGAGGGGGATAAGTACATCAACTTAGAATTTAAGAGGGTAAAATATAGATTTTTGAAAGTCAGAAAGAAAAAGTGAAAAATAAGTATTAATTTACGGAAAAGCTTTCTGTATTTGAGCCTAAAAAAAAAAGTAAATTAAGTTTGGACAGGTCATTTCAAAATGGCCTATAGTTGAGGGAGTCTGTCTCCATACATTTTTTACCTATAGAAATAAAAAATATAAATATAAGTAATATTCAAAAAGTAGAATGCCTAGCTAATTTACTCTGACAAAATTTTCAAAGACCACCCCAAAATTCAGGGCCTAAAGTGAAAAATGGGACCCATGTGTTGGCTATTTATTATTGGATTAAAATAAGTCAAATTTCGTGCCCCGTAACAATAAACCAAGGAGATAAATAAGTTAAGTTGGGTGAGCCTAATAAGTTGAGTGGGGGTGTGATCCACAAGAGACCCAACGGCAAGATGCTCAATAATAAACCCAACGTCCAGGTGGATTTAATCAGGTCGAAACCCACGAGCGCTGTGGCTGAGCCCTTAAGTGCGATGAATGCGCCCTTCCTATCAGAACGTCCTTTTGGGATAGTTGATTAGCGCTTTCGATCCACACCATGTGTATGCAAATATTAATCTCCTTTTTAATGATTCTTTGTCCAAACAAGTGCATGGCTTCGTGGAGACACGAGAGGAGCCCATCCATGTGTTTTGCAGCGTCGGCATGTGCGGGGCACCTCAATTTTGCAGCGTGTGATATTCCTCGTGCTCGGAGAAAACATAGTACAATAATAAATAAATAAATAATAATTTGTAGCCTATGTGTTCTTGAAAGGGCAAAAACTTTTATATTTTTATTAAGCTATTTTTGATGATGAGATATTTGATTCGATGTTGGGCTTCGTTAGGTATGATCTATGCTATTAGAACTATCTAAAAATTAAATTTTATAATTTTTCGACATTATTTGTCTACTGAACAAAGAGTCTTAAAAATAATTATTTTAATAACCGATGTGACACATTTGTAAGTTCGATGGTAATGAACAATCCAAGTTAGATGAAATTTTAATAAAGAATTTTACTTACAATCAGGTGCAAGATCAACACTTTCGATTTAAAATTTAAGTTTCTATTACTGTTTTTAATGAAATTTTTATTTTCAGTCGTTCATTTTGAGGCTATTCGTTTACTAGACAAATAAAGTAAAAATATTATAAAATTTGGTATCTAGATAATTTATATATTGTAGATTATGTCTAACGGAGCTGACAGCCGAATCGGATGTCCATCATCGAAGACAAAAGCCTTCGTACTTTCGAAAGTATAGTGATCTAGCCCTAAATGTGATATATAATCTAGCATGAAATTAACTAAATCGTTAAAACTATTTCTGTATTTGTTTTCTATCGTATCGATCTTTTGGGTATACACGTGTATAATCAGAGTTTCTTCTAAACTTCTTCGCTCAGTAATTCTATGAGGTCGTGGATTTGATGCCCTTTTAGGCCGATTTCGTATTAAATTGATGTTTTTTGGTAACTTAAATAATACGGTAATTTTGAGTCACAAAAGTAAAATGTTTGTGATTGTGCGTTGTTACGCGATGAGTTGTACAGAAGCCTCTATACCTAAATGTAATTCAAACCAAAATACATTTCATTTATTTTACTAAGTTCGATTTACAAATCAAACATCTTAGCCTTCTAAATGTTCTCAAATTCTAAATTGCACTGAAAAAGAAAGGGGAAAAAGAAGAGAAAAACTGTATCATGTTTTTGGGATGCATGCGCGTTATAATTTACATGGTACAATTAGATCTAGACAATAAAATGGTGGGCCCCTTCCCTATAGCCTTTGTTTAGGGGAACTGATTTATATATGATTTTCAGTTTGATTCGGTTTTGAAATTTACTGAAATTTAATTTTCGGTTTGATTTAATTTGAACACATTTCTTAACTGGACTGAACTGAAAATCAAATAATAATAAGACTAAATTACAGAAAACCCTCATGTCATTACCCGTTTTTTCACTTTTCCTACTGTCGTTTAAAAATCTACACTTGTCCCCTTGTAAAATAAAAAATATTCATTGCTCCGTTAGGATTCCGTTTATAAAATATTATTATATTTTTTTTATACCAAAAATACCCTCAGTCTCCTCTCCTCAACATTCGCCGCCTCGCCATCCTCCGCTGCCTCGCCCTCGCCCACATCTCCGTCCGCGCCCACAGACACCCCCTCGCCCTCCTGCGCTGCCTCGCCTTCGCCCTCGCACTTGACCACCTCTCCATCCACACCCATCTCGATTTCCTTCCTACTGTCGCCGAAATGGATTTGCTCCCTACTGTCGCCGAAATGGAGGAGCGACGAGGGTGCAGGACGAGAAGGAGAGCAGGTGGAGAAGAAAATGGAGTCGAACTGCGGCCGATCGAGACGCAAAAAATGGAAAAGGAGAGGCAGCGGATGAGCAAGATTGGGGAGGAGACGAATATGGTGAGGGGCAAATTGGTCATTTTGTCATCACAGTTAACATCGTACCCTTGTGAACATTTTTTATTTTACAAGGGGGCAAAGTGCAGGTTTTTAAATGACAGGAGGGAAAAATAAAAACGCGGGTATTGACAGGAAGATTTTATGTAATGTAACCTAATAATAATTTTTTTACACTTTTTATATAAACTATTTATTAAAATTTTATATTTATGATCAAATCATAATCAAGTATCAATATATTTTTTTAAAATTCTATATTTACAATTAAATTTTTTTTGTTTGTGATTTCACAATGTTTCAATTTTGAATCTTAAATTATAAATTAATTTAAAAAAATTTAAAAAAATCTAAAAGTTAATTGCAAAACCGAACCAAATCGAACCAAACCGAATACATTTGGTTTGGTTTGGATTGATTCTTAGTATAATTCTGTTTAATTCGGTTGCATTTTAAAAAAAAAAATCAAAAAATTCATTTGGTTTGGGATTTACCCCAAAACCGAACCAATCTGAACCGATTACACCCTTACTAAGTCTGCATGCATGATTGTGCCTCGTGATTCACCATCAGTCCATCTGTGCTTCCGATCGATATCCCAGTCTCAAATTGCTTGATCAAAATGCCTATATATAAAAATTATAAAATTTGGGCGCTAGTTTTTTTCAAATCAAATAATCGGTTGATTATTAAGATTCCTCAAAGCCTTAGCAATAAATTTTCAAACTTTATCAAATTGAATTTATTTAGATAGGATAAGTTGTATTTATGAGATTGAATTTTAGTTTCTTATTCTAGTAAACGTACGCATGTGTACTTTGACACCTTGAAGAGAGGAGAGAGAGAGAGGGAAAAGAAAAAGAAAAAGAAAAAGAAGGATTAATTTCATACAGCTTTCTATAAACATATCGAATAGCAAATACATCCCTACAAAGTTTAACTTTTCATATTTATTCGTTCCAAAGTTCAGTGATATTCATATTTTTTCCTCTGCTTTGTTACCGTTAGAGCACTATTTATTCTTTAACAGAAGATAAGTAAATAACATTTTTGCCATCACAAATATGTTCATCCAGAAGTCCCAACTGTTAGAATTATACAGAAATGTCCTCTCAAAAATTTTCAACGCTTCTTTCTTTCTATCATCATAAATAATATAAGAGAGGTAAAAAGATTAATTTACCTCATTCACTAATCAGGATTAAGTATTCTACTTATGATTAACTATATTTTTCTAACGGATCCTAATAGCGGGGGTATATCTGAAAACATTAGAACTTTTGCACACATAAATATAAAAAGTTGAACTTTGTAGGAATATATCTGATATTCGATATGTTTACAGAAAGTTGTATGCAATTAATCCGAAAAAAAAGATTGAGAGAGAGAGAGAATCATGTGTTGCTCCAACAATATATATATATTAGAAGCTCCCATGTGGATACCATGTGGATTGTGGAGTAACAATTTTTGCTTTTTCTCAAAGCTGAGTACAAGAGAGTGTAGAGGGAAAGATGACATCCACACCCTTCCCCTTGTTTCCCGGAAGCTGCAGCAACCCCCAATTTGGTAAATAATAAATAAAGAATAAAAAAATTGTAGCACAATTTTTTTTTATTTATGCACTAATGTTCAAGTTTATGTTGCAATAGAAGCCAAAAATATAACTACAATATTTCATAGAGAGAGAGAGAGAGAGTGAGAGAGATCTACTCCTTTTGGTCCAAATTTGTTAGCATGTGTTGACCCTATAATCTGCAAAACCATATCTAATATATTTTAGAATTATAATTGAGGGATGCATCTCTCAAAAAAAAAAAAAAAAAAAATTGAGGGATGTAGTTGAGGATTAGATGCTAAGTATTGAATATAACGAACAGCTCATGTCGAATAAAAGTTAAAAAAGAGTTTTAAAGGTTGATTCAGATGTCGTCTTAAATGGGTTTTAATAGATATGTCACATTCTAATTCAATAGAGAATTTAATTCATATAACGATTTGAGTAGATCTAGTCTTGTGAAGCTATTAGACCCAAAAAAATACATACATACATACATACATACATACATACATACATACATATGTATATAGCTTGAATCATATATTGAATCCGCAACATGAATATGCATTTGATATACTTAATTAGCAGATTAATAAACATAATATCCTGTGTAGGATTCAAGGGTCGATTTGGTATGTTTTATATATTTTTTTGGATCCGTTTCTATCAAATCAATCCTTTAATTAAACATGGTATATATCAGAGATAATCCTAAACTCTTACCTTTGCCTTTCATATTTATTATGGGTGCATGGCGCTCTAATAGTCCCATATTAATTAGATAGGAAAGAAAATATGATTAGAAATATAAGGATTGAAGACTCTAATAATAATACACGCACTTAAGTATTTTTTAGTCAGTGATTTGGGCCCAATGAGTTATTAGTACTAGTGGATTGGGTTGTTATAGTTGGTAACATAGCCAATTTGTCCGTCGAAAGTATGAGATGAGTCTTACATCGCCTGGTAATCTTGGACTAGAGAATGAAACCTGACAAGGGCCGGAAGGAGAGGACGTCAGGGTCTAAACGGAGAGAATATCTGATTATCTAAGGCTCTAAACAAACAGGGTCTAAATGAAATCTGATAATCTTGGACTAGGGAATGAAACATGACTAGAATGTCAGCATCTAAATAGGAAAATACAAGGATTGGAGACTCCAGTATTAATAACTAAGTTTAAGTATTTTAGGCCAAACGAATTATTAGTACTAGTTGATATATTTCTATGCAAACATTTATATAAAATAATCCATCACAAGTTCAATATATACTTTCTTGTCCTATAATGGGTTCCTAATTATATTGTAGTTATATGAAAAAAAATATATATATTGGATTAACATGTAACATAATTAAAAATTCTTGGAGTAGTGAGAGTAGTAAATTTTTTGGCCTTGAGTGGGGGCTCGAGCACCATGTGCATGCATGTGCAATGTCTCATACGACCAAGGGCCCCATATTTGCATTTTAGACCCCGTACTTTTGCTTTAATTAATTTTCCTCACAACATTTCTTGGTCTCTGCCTCTCAGTACTACAACCTCATTGATCAAATCACATGCTATTGCACTTGAGCTCAGAAACCTTTTTTGAGTTAAAGTTCATGGTAAACCTACTCTATCTTCAAACAACCTTAATCAATTCCACAATGTGACCATTACATGCAATTGATTAATGGAGATAATGCATACATAGTTAATTAAAATGCATGTTAATTAAATGTTGTCCTCCACCCTCAACAGTAAATGCAGGCCATCTTAATTGTGACATTAATAAAGGAAATGGAGAGAGAAAAATAAAGTAAGAAAAAGTTATGGACCATGTTCAAATAAGGCCACATGCCATGCTTTTCATGTAGAACCCACTAGTTCATGAGAAATGCTCAAATATCTCCTATATAAGTTGCCACTTTAGTATCTCTCCCCCTTCCTTAACTCTCTCTCTCTCTCTCTCTCTCTCTCTCTCTCTCTCTCTCTCTCTCTCTCTCTCTCTCTCTCTACATATATCTTAAGCAAACTCAAGCCATTGTTTCCTATACCTGGCTCTAGATCAACAATAAGCTATGAAAGACCACAACTCATTCAAACAAGCCTTCATGGAGAACATGCTCTTGGGCCTCAAAGCAACCAATGCCTCATCCAAGATCATGAGCCTTCAAGAGAGGAAAAATGCCATCAAGCTCTCCGCGGATGTCGCGATGGCCTTCGCTCGAGGCAACACGACATGGACGCGCGCCATCGTAGTCCCCAACCTTGCTAAGAAGGAGCAATGTGAAGCCCTCTTTAGGGGACTTCTAGGGAAGGGGTATGAAAGGATGACCAAGGACTCCTATAAGTCATTTAAGATCCAAAGAAGTAGGAAGATCCTAAAAAGATCTCATAAAATGTGTTGCATGAGGAGAAGGAACGCGACGCATGGACCGCGAAGTTTAGGGGTTGATGTTCTCGCTAGGAGAATGGTGAAGAAGAGGACTCAAGTTTTGAGAAGGTTGATACCAGGGGGTGAGTCCTTAGATGGATTTTCTCTCCTAAATGAAGCTTTAGACTATGTTATCTATCTCCGCGCGCAAGTCGATCTTATGCGGTGCCTTTCGGACCAAAAATGTGTCAAGTGATCTAAGGTACATATGTTTCTCACATGTAACTCTATCCTCAATCCTTCTCTACAAAAATATATGTTCCAGTTTTATACATCTTTCACATATATGCTAGTTTTTGAGTGAACATTAATTGAGGTACATTGTGTGTCCAACATTTCATTTTCACCTAATCTTTTATTTTTGCTCTTCTTTTTGCTTTTTTGCTATGAACACAGGCCTCTCTCATGGGGAGTACAAAAGGGAAGCTTAATTCATCACTTGGAAGTGAAAATTTGTTGAGTTGGATTGTTTCAGTACCAACAAATGCATGTGAGGAGGAAAATTTTCCAAACAAATATTATATGTGGTAAGGATTGGAGAGAATGAAGTGTAGAGTGCACCCAAAATCAAAAGCATGTTATTTTGTTATATAGGCTATTATTGCCATCAAAAGGAGAAGGTTAGGGTTCCAACAATTAATGCAAAATGCACCTCATGTAGTGAGAGCTTTTACTTAGCTTTGTACCTAAATGTTTCTATTATAGCCAACTTATAACATTTTGTTACATATGTTTAATTAGTAGCTACATTATTATAAAGGCAAGTTGCTAGCAAGTAAAATTGCTTTTGAAGGATATATATACACATATTATTTGTTTTGTATCCACATATGATTAATAGTTAATTAGAAAAAAATGTTTATAAAATTGGCAAAAGCCATATATATCAATTGCAATATTCTTTCAGGAGAAA
This sequence comes from Puya raimondii, assembly GCA_016920855.1. Taxonomy (NCBI): domain Eukaryota; kingdom Viridiplantae; phylum Streptophyta; class Magnoliopsida; order Poales; family Bromeliaceae; genus Puya; species Puya raimondii. Next base: position 217,618,063 of record JABWPP010000050.1, read on the forward strand.
ATTATGAAAATTTTCAAACAAAGTAGTCAAATGGAAAAAAATTGCGCATACGGCGACCATCACACCTTCTCTCAGCAAGAAATTAAAGATCTTTAAAGAGAATACTTTGTTGAAACTTTAAAAAGCGTGTGCGTGATTGAAATTGCATGATTGTTGGTTGAATAATATTTATTAATTAAGGGCTTTTTAACATAAGAGACGTTAAGTATATATATCAGCTGGGTCATTGTTTCCTGTCGAATAAGTTATTTACATTATGATATATATGTCAGAACTAGCTACCTCTCAACTCATTCTGATGATCTACTTGAGGTTGCGGGTTCGATCCCTAAATCAGAGGTGACAAAGTATATAAATTTCTGGGCTGTTTCGTATCAGACGACCGGTCTTTTAGAAAATCTCACATGCTTATTTGTTTGTTTTCTAGACCTAGATCTCTGGTACATAAGGGGGCAATTAGGATCTTTAGTGTGGGTCATGGCTTGTGGCTTTTGGAATAGAAGTTAATTTAGTTTTTGCTGTTATTCCAGCTTAGAGAGAGAGATAGAGAGAGAGAGAGGGTCATTTTGTCACTCACTACTCACACAGTACTAATTAAACCATTAGAAATAAAGTTTTGGTGGCTTTTTACTAACTAATTTTCTTTATATACAGTGCAGTAAAATGTATCTCGATCTAGCTGTTAAATTGTAGTTACGTTTTCGGTTCATAACTTACGCCGTACGGAGACCTCCTCAACGGTAGGTCACTAGCTGGCCCCACTAATTAAGAGCCTTTCAACTTTATTTTCCACCGTCCTATGATAACTTAATTTTTTAGAGAATGACGATCGTTTCATAATTAGTTAACAGACTTTGATCAATCGAATGTGCGAGAAACTTAATTCCAGAGCATATATGTTCCTATTATATTAATTTGGTACTTTAATTGGCGTACAATGGAATTCGTGGCATACAAAAATTTCGCTCCAAGACGTTTTGAATCCTATATTTGCCACTTTACGCGGCATGCATTCCTGTCTATTATTTTGTCAGTTTTTCTGTACCTCTTCAGTCAGTCCATGTGGCGAGAGGCCGTAATAGATTAATCTTTTGTCTATTTGACTGATATCCACCATGCATGTGAGCCTGTATCCTACTAGATCAATCTTTCGGTTAACAATCTATAATCGTAAATTTGTTTTCATCTGTAAATTGTACTATAACCGATAAGCGAATGAAAAATGAAAATTGAAACATGAGGAAGGCCCCAGCGCGATTTGATATTTTTATGAGCATAATAGTCCAAAAAACATACTATGGACCACATCATATTCCCCTTGCATTGCTAAGAGATGAGGTATTCCATGTGAACTATGTGGCAATGCCAACTCACGAAACACACAGAATGGTACCCACTCATAGAAACATGAATAAAAACAAAACACCTGATTTGTTATTTTTCAAAATAAAAAATTTATGAAGTTGTAAAAATGTAATTGAGAGTGTTAAATTATATAAAATAATTTTTTTTTTTTTTTTTTTTTTCAAAAACTTAAGCTATTAGAGAATAGATGTTGGGCTCGAGACTTTGTCTAGGAGTTAAATTATTGGAAAAACATCAAATACCACCCTCTGTAGTTTCGCACTTTCTCACTATAGTGCCCTGTGGTTTAAAGTGTATCACTTTAGTACCCTGTGGTTTCGTTTTTCTCTTTTTCTTGTTCCTTTTATTAATTTTTTTTTGTAAAATCATATAGAAAAAACTTCAGATAACCCACCTCTGGTTTATCGAATATTCATTTTAGTACCCTGTGGTCTTAACTTTCTCACTGATTTTAACGAAAAAATTAACAAAAAATATAAGAAAAAACGAAACCATAGGGTACTAAAGTGATACACTTTAAACCACAAGACACTAAAGTGAGAAAGTGCGAAACCCTAGGGGTGGTATTTGAAATTTTTTCTAAATTATTTAAAGTATTTTTAAATGATCTAGAGCATTTAAAGTATCTAGAAATCAAATTTCATACTTTTTCGACATCATTGGCTTAATGATCAAAGGGTTTCAAATTTTATAATTTTAATGGTCGATATGAGACGTTTTTTTGTTTAACAATGTAAAGATATCCAAATCAATTGAATTTTTGTTAGAAAATTTTTTAAACTATTTAAAACAAGATCTATACTCTTGATTTTGATTACAAAACTCATATCATTATTTTTTAAAGAATATTTAATTCAACCATTCATTTTTGTATCCACTTGATGGATAAGAAAATAATATCGAAAAAGCATTAAATTTATTTTCTAGATACTTTAAATGCTCTAGATCATGTTCAACAGTGCCGATCGTCGATTTGTTAGCTCCATCATCGCAAACAAATGGGTGGCAAAAGTGCCCGTTTGCTATCGATAGTATTCTAGCTGATCAACTCTATATATATATATATATATATATATATATATATATATATATATATATATATATATATATATATATATATATATAGTCCGGCTACTATACTCTTATGAGTACGATCGCTTTCGTACTCATAAGTTGTTTTCGATGATAGAGCTTCCGAATCGACGATCTATACCATTAAATATTATCTAGAGTATTTAAAAAGTCTAGAAATCAAAATTTACAATTTTTTGAAATTATAATAAAATTCATCAAGCGGGTATAAAATGAACAGTCAAAATCGAACGACGTCCTAAAAATAGATGATCGGAATTTTTCAATTTAGTTTTCCTGAAATTTTAAACTCAGTGTTAAGCTTAACTAGCTAGCAAACAATTTAGGTGAAATAGTAGAGGAATCGAAAGATAGTAATTAAGTTAGTGACAGTTATTTTTATTTTTTTTGCTTGAAGAGAATCAAAGAACATTCATGTGATTAAGATGAGAGGGACAAGTCATGTAGATTGGGCCATGAGATCTCTTTGTTTTTTTTTTTTTTTTTTTATCTACAACATTCCATGTGTAGTTTCAAATTGGTTCAGTGTTTTGAGGGGCACAGTTCCTGGTACAATTTCATGCATTTTATGAGTTCGCTAAGATTGTATCGATGATATATATATATATATATATATATATATATATATAAGTCCGGCTACTATACTCTTATGAGTATAGGTCTCTTTGTACTCATAAGTTTTTGACCGTTAGATCTATTATCCCTCTAATCATTTTCATCCGTTAGATCATACTATTTAACCAACCACCCACTCAATCCTAGGGAACCACTATTAATCTAATCGGAGACCACTATCATCCTAACCGCACATCCCTTCATCCAACGGTCGAAAATTTATGAGTATAAAGGAGTCTATACTCATAAGAGTATAGTAATCTTAGCCTATATATATATATATTAAGAAAACTCGTATCATTCATGAAGTTCATAAACTGGTTCATAACCAAATGAATTGTTCTGTACCTTTTTGACTTTTTAATTTACACTAAAAACGAAAATTTTAACCCCCAAAAAAAGGTTTACTTTCAAACATACCCTTAATTTAAATTTTTTTTAAAAAGAAAATCTCATGGTGAGTGGTGACACACATCTTGTGTCAATCTCTTGAAATTGGGCCTATTAATTTTGGGCCACAACCTAATTAAAGGCCCATAACTTTTTTTTAATAAAAACAAAAGGATGCATTTCAATTGTACAAAAATGCATTGAGGCCCATCAACTATGGGCCGTTGCGAAATAGCACACTCAAATAGCTTATATTTTATGATAATTTAATAAGTTTGCCCTTACTGTAACACTTAATTACATAAAAATTCCTTTAAAAGTGTTGATGTCAAAAATATCCTTCTAATTTAGAAAAACTATCACAAATACCCATATTGATAATAATCCATTTAAAAATTTTATAAAATTTTTATTTTACCAGCTTCTATTTTTTGTGCCTTTCTAATTAACTTAAGAAAATTCTTAAAAACTATAAATATAGTTAAATGTATATTACATTGAAACTAATTAAATGGAATAATTTTACTAAACTATGCGTATAGTTAAAAAAAATCAAACTAATTTAGATCAACGTGAGGCCCATGTAATATTGAATTAAAAAATATATATAAACAAAAAAGACAAATATAAAGTAAATCATAAACAAAAATAGAGTCATATTTTAATGAGAAATAAATTTATTAACCCATATATGATACTATAAAATTATTTATAATCAGATATAACTGGGGCAAATTAGTCCAAAATTCTTAGCCAACATGAGGAAGGAAATTGTCAGAACATTCTCGATATAATTTATTAATATATAGTAAAAAAATGATATTAATTACTTTGAAAGTATATACATAATGTTTTCTAACTTTTGAAAAGTACAATTGAAATTACTCCTATTTTTCTGATTCAAACCTCCTAAACTTTTCCGCAAATGGTCGACTTGGCTAACTCAGAACTCTATCTGTTTCAAACCTACCACCATGACTTCATAAATATTCTAACAATATCAATTTTCTACGGTGGAGTTTTTGACAGGTACAGAGCAAATTCAACCCAGCCCGCCCCACCGACCAGTCCAATCTGATTTTTCCTTTTCCTTTTTTTTTTTTTTTTTTGAGCCAAGCTCTGTCCAGGCCTCCAAAATAAAAGGCTTAAAATTCTGAGGTAACCCTTCACTTAAGGCTCGTTTGGTTTGGTGTCGAAGCCCATCTAATGGTAAAAGATAAAGTAGAGTTGGGGCGAAAGTATATGGGAATATGATCTTGTCCTTTTTGGTGGGATCGTAGAAAATATATCGCAACAGACTCAAATGCTATATGCGGAATACAATATTATTACGTACTGAAATAAACATAATATTTTATTATCGTACTTTCTTATTGCGTGTAATGCAATTTTTCTGCAATCACGAACGGTGCCTTACAATTGTGAGAAATTACCAGCATAAAAAGAAAAGAAAATTACAAGAAACTTTTCTCGGATTGGATAATTTCTTATATACCCCTAAAAAATATTCATTTTTTCACTATACTAAGTTTTCAAATCTACTCCTCTAAAATTCAAAATCTCTCAAATAAACCCTCAAGAGCAAGGGTATATTCAAAAGAAACTGACACTGTTTCAGGAGCAAATCATATAATAGTCACGAGCAAATTTGAAAACATAAACAAATTAGCTGTATACCAAATTTTGACGGGCAAATAAGTTCTTGGATTGATACATAGATTCAAAATAGGCATTGGCATTAAAATTGGGGGATTGGATTGATACATAGCTTCAAAATAGGCATTGGGGGGGGGGGGGGGGGGGGGGGGGGGGGGGGCCACAACCAGGGTTGGCAATCCAGCTCGCTATTCGCGAGCCAGCTCGTGTTCGGCTCGAAATGAGCTCGAGATCGAATCACTCGTTTAGTAAACGAGTCGAACACGAGTTGAATTTTTCAGCTCGTTTAATAAACGAGCCGAACACGAGATAGGGTCAACTCGCTTGTGTTCGACTCGATAACAGCTCGAATACATATATTTAATATTTATATAATTTATATAGTTTATATAAATAAATGATAATATATATAAATATAAATTTTTATTATTTGATTTTTAATCCAACCTAAATATAAAGCCCAACTCAATTATAAAAAGTCAATTTATATATAAAATTTCAACCGTTAGATCAAAGTCTAATGGGTAAGATCTCATAAATTTATTTTCTCTATATATATTCTTTATAATTATTTTAACTTGTTGTTCGTGAGCCAACTCGTTTTCGGCTCGTGTTCGGCTCGTTTACACGAGCTGAATTTTTCGACTCGATACGTAAACGAGCCCGCTCGTGTTCGGCTCGTTGACACCCCTAGCCACAACCCAATCAAAAGGACATAATTTTATTATTATTATTTTGTTCTAGAAAAACAAAAGGATTCAGTTCAATTGTACAAAAAATGCATGGAGGTCCATCAACTATAGGACGTTCCGAAATAGCACACTCAAATAGTTTAATTTTTATGATAATTTAATACGTGCCCATACTGTAACCCTAAATTACATAATTTTTTATAAAAAAAGTGTTATTGTCAAAAATATCCTCCTAATTTAGAAAAACTATCACAAATACCCATATTGATAATAATCCATTTAAAAATTATTAAATTTTTATTTGACCTTGCTTCTATTATCTGTGCCTTTCTAACTAACTTAAAGATCTTTTTCTTAAAAACTATAAATATAATTAAATGTATATTAAATTGAAACTAATTAGTTGGAATAATTTTACTAAACTATACAAATAGTTTTTAAAAAAGATCAAACTAATTTAGATCGACGTGAGGCCCATATAATATTGAATTATAAAAAAATATAAACTTAAGTAGACCAAAAAGACAAATATAAAGTAAATCATAAACAAAAATATAGACAATTTTTAATGAGAAATAAATTTATTAACCATACACGATATTATAAAATTATTTATAATCAAGTATAACCGGGGGCAAATTAGTCCAAAATTCTTAGCCAATGTGACGGAGGATATTGTCGGGACATACTAGATATAATTTATTAATTTATAGTGATAAAAATGATATTAATAACTTTGAAAGTATATACATAATATTTTATAACTTCTCAAACCTCCTAAACTTCTACTCAAATGGTCGACTTGGCTCGACTCGAACTCTATCTGTTTCAAACCGACCACCGTGACTTCCTAAACATTCTAATAATATCAAATTTCTCCAGTGGAGTTTTTGACAGGAACAGAGCAAATTCAACCCAGCCCGCCCCATCGGACAGTCCAATCTTTTCTTCTTCTTCTTCTTCTTTTTTTTAAGTTGAGACAAGCTTGGTCCAGGCCTCCAAAATAAAAAGCTTAAAAAAAGTCACAGACAAGCCTCCACTTAAGGCCCGTTTGGTGTTGAAGCCCATCTAACACTAATAAATAAAATAGAGTTGGGGTAAAAATATATAGGAATACGATCCTACGCTTTTTAGTAGCCCGTAGAAAATATATCGCAACAATATACAGAACACGATATTATAGACACATGATATTTCTTTTTTATGGGGTAATTGCTTATACACCCCTGAAAAGTTTCCGACTTTCTGATTTACCCCTCTTAGAAGGTAATATTAAAAAAATACTCTTTTTACGTTCCAACCTATTTCAAATATACCCCTAGAGTTAAATTCTGTTAGTGAACTGTTAGCAATAGCTGTTATTTCTGTGAAATAACTATTTTGCCCTTTCAAATATACTCTTCTACCATCACCGACTTTTCTTGCTCTTAAGTCAGGGGCACAAGAAGTATTTTAATTTTTGATCTTTTCAAATACATCCTTCTACCATTACAAACATTTCTTATTTGCCCTTAAGTTAAGAGCAAAATAAGTATTTTGATTTTTTTTAACTCCGGTAGATATTTAACTCATGTTTAACCTAAGTTAACTTAACGGGTGGTAACTGCAGAGATATTTTTGAATACGAAGGAACATATGATGGGTATATTAGAAAGAAAAAAAAAAGTAAGGGTACTTGAGATATTTCCGAAGTTTTGAGGGATATATAGGCAATTATACTTTTTTTATCATACTTTCTTGTCGCACGTAATGTAATCTTTCCGGAATCACAACCGGTGCCTTGCGATCGTGAGAAATCACCAGCATAAAAAAAAAAGAGAAAATTACAAGAAACTTTTCTCGGATGGGGTAATTTCTTATAAACCCCTAAAAAAATATTCATGTTTTCAACATACTAAGTTTTCAAATCTACTTCTCTAAAATTCAAAATCTCTCCAGTAAACCCTCAAGAGCAAGGATATATTCAAAAAAAACCGACACTGTTTCAGGAGCAAATCATACAATAGTCACGAGCGAATTTGAAAACAGAAACAAATTAGCTGTATACCAAATTTTGACGGGCAAATAAGTTCTTGGATTGATACAGTTTAGATTCAAAATAGGCATTGGCATTAAAATGGAGAGAGAGAGAGAGAGAGAGAGAGAGAGAGAGAGAGAATAGAAGCAGTGATTGGGGTGGTTAGGGGTTTGCTTGTGGGCGGCTGCAGTCGAATAAATGCACCATGTTCTTTGAATCAAAGCTTATGCAGGTGAAAACAGCAATCTATAGTTGACCAAAACTGTGTCTCAATATTTATATTTATTTCTCATTATTTATGGAGAGAGAGAGAGAGAGAGAGAGAGAGGCGGTTTACTTCTGCGTCGTTTTCGCAAACTGTGCATTCAAATTGATGACCGACGCTGTCAAATATGATCTTATAATTGAAAATTTTTAGGTTTCAAATTGTGTAATTTTTTTGTGCCATTTTCCTAGTCTTCAAATGATTTAAAAGCTAATATACAATGAATTTGACAAATATCATAAAATCGTAAAGTTCTTTTTGGAAAGTTTAAATAGCTTAGATCATATTTAATGTAGTCGATCATTAATTCAGATGACTTATCGCCGGAACCAATGTGGAAGTAAACAACTTTGTTTGCTTCTAGAAGTATTCTAGCTTTACTCTACGCTCGTGCGCTCTGTCCCCACATTTATTAGTTTCGTTTATTGAGCCTTTCGAATCATTTTAAATAGGTTGTTCAGTTTAAGAAATGCTGCGTTTGCAATCCACAAAGAGTCGTAGAATTATGACCCTCCATCAAAGAACTTAAATCCTTTCCCTTAGGTTTTAAACAATTCTTTTTAGATTTTATAGTATATTGAAAAAATTGAAAACAATGAAAATTTTGACTTTTGTAAATGTAGCATTGCTCATTGAGCTTTGCTTTACCCATTGCTTTTCACTATCAACCCCAAGATCCCAATCCTCCATGATATTTTCTTTTTCAGAGAGAAAAAAAAGAAAGCAACCTACTTGTTTTATTCATTTTTTAAAAATAAACTCAGTTAGAAATGAAAAGTAACTAAGCTTTAAATTTCGGACCTCATATGTCAATCATCAAGTTCTTAGCCAACTGCGCTAAATATGGTTGATCCAATCATGTAAGAGTTAGGGCCTGTTTGGCCTAGCTTCTGAAAAAGTGATTTCTGCAGAAGTGATTTTGGTTTGGAGAATTGATTTTGGTGAAAAGCTGTAGAGCGTTTGGCTGAGTTTAGGTAAAAGTGATTTTTCTGAAGTAATTTTCTAAAGCTGTTTGGCAAAAAAAATTTGATGCTTGCATATATTAATAATTTTACTAAATTTTATTTTAAAATAATTTAAAATTTGAATTTTGTAATTTGAAAATTAAAACTTGTAATTTAAAATTTTAAATTTTAAATTTTCAAAATTTTAAATTTATGTTTTAAAATCTGAAATGTCAAAATTTAAATTTTATCTTAAATTTAAAATTTAAAATTTTGAATTTTAAAATTTAAAATTTGAGATTTGAAACTTAAATTTAAATTTTAAAATCTAAATTTTAAATTTTAAATTTGAAAAGTTGAGATTTAAAAATTCAAATATGAATTTAAAATTTCAAAATTTAAATTTAATGTTAAATTTATTCTTTTAATCTAAAATAAAAAAAAAAATTTAAAGTTTGAGTCCAAAATCAGAATCAGTTTTGGAGAAGCAGCTTTTTTCTGCTTCTGATTTTGGAGCCTTCAAAATCAGTTTTCTGATTCTGAAAAGGAGAATCAGATTTTTCAACTGTCGTTACCAAACGCTCTACTGAGCTCAAAAGTGATTTTGGGCTCAGAATCACTTCTGGGAAGCTAGGCCAAACACCCCCTTAGTTGTTTTCTACTTCATTCTAAGGCGAGTTAACGCGCCTCGTTCACTTTTACGATGAGTTCTAAGACAAGTTAAGTGCCTGATTAACTTATCATAACTATTGGCACACTAAAAGCTTTTTATTTTTATTTTTTCAATGTTAAATGTTTGGTTACTGCTACCTCTCGAAGCAGAAAATTAAGGAGCTAGCTCCAAAAGCCAATAAACGAAACACGCACAAGTTCTCTAACAGCGGCTTATTAATTTGCCACAATTGCATGGTTTACTATTCTTTCATAAAGTGTTATCTGAAAAATACTATTAAATCATGCGGGATATAATAAATTCCTTCCAGCAGAATTAGAAGCTGGCTTTAATTTGAAGCATCATTTCTGTATCAAAACATTACGTCTTGTAATATATTTTTTCTGCAGCAGAAACTCTATCCTCTTTTTAAATTTTTATTTTACTACCAAAATTGATATATGTATATTATGAACGATTGCGACAACAATTATATGGGGATATATGGTCCAGAAACAGCCTTGAATAAGATCAACAAATCCTTGCTATAACGTGGCGGTGGATCGCCATTCCTGAAGCAGTCGATGGACGACGTCCCCACTTCGCAGTGCCTTAATTCGGAATGACCGCCATTCCCTTTCAATTGAATACGAAATAATATTAAATATATTGTTCTCTAGCAGCTTAAGCATTCAGAAGACAAATGGTTCTTTCGTTATGATATTAGAGCGAGAGGTCCTCAAGAGTCGAACGTCGATGAGCTTCGATCTGGTTATTTCTAATTTCGTCCTATCTGATTCAAGTTCTTGTCTTAAGCTTATTAGAAGTCGGCAAATACGTACTTTTATGAGTATACTATACTGTTATGAGTATAGCGACCTTAGTACTCATAAGTCGTTTTTGATAAGAAAGCTTCTGAATCGATGACTCATATATCGTTAAATATGATCTATACAAAATTTAAAATGCCCAGAATCTAAATTTCGTAATTTTTCAAAATTATAATGAAATTCATCAAATAGGTATAAAATAAATCACACCACACACACTGACTGAAGAGGTGACGAGACGTGGGGGTCAAACTCAAAACCGCTTGAAACTGACGGGGAGGGCTTAGAACTGACTCTCATATCATGTTACCGAAAAGATCGCGCAGCGAGATGCGCGATCTCACAGAAAGCTATAATAAGCTAGAGTTAGTTGCGTGGTCAAATTGTGGGTTAGATAGGATGGAATGGACTACTGATGTGGTTGGAAGGTGGGCGGTGAAGGGAAGAGGCCTGGAATTAATGTACGCGGATTCGTTGCCGACTACACCCAATCAAGGTGCAACCTACCTGCCGTATTTCATTAATTAGCACCCCGGTATTACTTAATTAGTTAATTAATTAATTAATTAGTTAATCATCTCTCTTCTTCGAAGCTTCAAACTCACCAAAAACCACTTCATAATATATTATTTGCCTACTCTTGAGTCAACATGATTATTTAATTATGAACGTACGGATTGGTTTTTAAGTTGCCACCCTTTGGTTTCATGAACGGGTGAACCTCAATTTATTCCCCTGTGGTTTAACAAATTAAATTTTACTGTATTAAATTACATAAAACAATCGTTATTCTTTAAAAAGAACGATATTTTTATATTTTATATTTACCATACTGTCGTGTAATTTTTTTTTAATTTCGCTGTAACGGGTGCTGATCTACTAGTAAATAAGGTAGCGAAGTGATATATTTATAAATTAACCATAGGATGATGGTTTGTAAAATGTATCTCCGTGCTTTCCTACTTAATGGTGGGTACTCCGTAAAGAAACAAAAAAACAAAAAATACATAAAAAGTAATTTTTTTGAAAAATTATAAGATGATAAAGTAAAATAAATGTATTAAACCATGTGAAAAACTTGAAATAAAGTAATTTTTTATACTCAACATATATATATATATATATATATATATATATATATATATATATATATATATATAGCTTTAGCTCCGACATTAATTTACGACAAACAGCTAAAGTAAACTTTGACGGAATCAACATTAATTATTTCAATATTAAGAAGAACATGAAAGTGATGTTAAACATGTTATTAGGAAGTTGATGGAGTACTAGGGTCAAAGTCAAAAAATAATCAATGCAATTTCTCACCATTAAAACTAATAAATCAATCAATTAAATCCATTAAATCCATGGACATGTTTAGGTCAAGCTAACGATTTAATGTACTCCAAATTGATGGAAAATGGACAGGTCGATTTGGAACTAGACACATTAATATATGCTTTGTGAGGAGATGGTGATAATAGAAGTGACCAAACCAACTTTCTCCCTCAAAAACATAAATATTCTCTTACGTAGCTATATATGTTGTCCCCCTCACATGCTCTTTTAAAAATAGTTGAGGATCATCAATTTTTTCCATCTTTATATGAGTAAAACTATAATAATTCTAGAAGTAAACACAGGCTTTTACTTTTCCGTTGTTTTCAGGGAAGGAGCATTTGAATCGGTGATCAGTATCGTTAAACATAATCTATATTATTTACAGTTTATAGGATTTGAATTTTGTAATTTTTGGTATTATTTGTCTAATTATTAAGTGGTCTCAAATTCACTTTATATTAGCTATTAAAGTTAAATGGTCAATTTTCAGACCTCTTGAATAATAGTCAAATAATGTCAAAAAAATTATAAAATTTGGAGTCTTGGAAGTTCAAAAAGTCTAGCTAGCTAGATCAAGTTTAACTGTGCCGATCGTCGATTTGAATGCCCTATCGCTGGAACTAATGTAGAAGTAGACATTTCATTTATTTCTTTTAGCTGCTCTTTTTATATATTGTTCATATATTAACATATAAAGTACAAAGATGTTTAATTAATTCATACATGCACTTTAAAGTTTCAATTTGATTTACTAATATGTAATAGCAAAATAAAAGGAGAATCAAAGCATTTCACCATAAAAATAACATGTGAACCCCACACTTCATCTTAATTTGTGAGGAAGCAATGAATAGAACTTTTGGATTGCTGAGATTTGAGGAAACTTTATGTAGCTTCACTAGGTAATTAAATCTAGGAAACCATATATTCTTTTACTGTGTAAGATAATAAAGTTTTAGAGTGCTAGTACAGTTGATTGAGATCATGGTCATGTAATTCGTAAAACAACCTTCGATGGAGTTCCAAATTAGAAAATGCAATTCAGTTTGTAAATCTGAGATGATCATCTCCAACGTATCATGTTTTAGAGCAACTGACGTTTTGCGATTTTAGGTAACCTAGATATGTCAGGGGAATTTTTTTTTAAAAATTAATATATATACCTGCCCTATAACTTTAATGTTAGTTTTCGATCTTGTTAATTGCTCAGTTAATCAAAATAAATTGGGTTACTGATCTTTATCGAATTTGTTTCATTACTTCTGTTTTATTTTTTACAATCCGATCCCTAATCCTTGTTATATATTTGTTCTAATAAAAATTGTCACATCAGTATCAATCGACGCTCTTGCAACGTCAACACCAAAGGCTTACCACACGTGGCAATATATATACATATATCCGTTTGTTTGATTTAACGGAGTTTGTGATAGCACGAACATAAACACACACACACACATATATATATATAGCATTTAATAAAAAATATCGAAAATTGAAGCGAAAAATAATGCAAAGGTTGAGGACCAACGATGCAGTTAATATATTACCCCTATTATCTCTAGCAATGAGTTAATTTCTTTCTCACCCCAACCAAGCTAGCTACATGTATATATATATATATATATATATATATATATATATATATATATATATATATATATATATATATATATATATATATATATATATATATATATATATATGTATGTATATGTGTACATAAATTGTTGCATCGATTGATCCCTCTCATCACATTAATGGCCCCAAAGCCAATTTAGCAGTGAAGGACAAATAACAACCAGTAGATATATATGTACAGCTAATTGTATATGTTTGGGGAGGGGGGGGGGTGTAAGTGTATGTGTGTGTAGGGCTTTTAATGCGAGGAATACTCTGAACCCGCTATTATAACAACAAATAGCCGTTGCCCCCACCTCGTGATGTGTTTGCGAAATTTCAGTGCATGGGCATTGAATGGGAGGTGCAACTGTTAATGGTTGTGATCTTGATAGTACTGGCTTCAAAATTAGGAGAAACTAGTGCTTGCGCCGGGCACGCGTGCGTAAGTACATCTCATTATTCACTTCTACGTTGGATTATGTGAAGCTATGTTTCGAGTCGATATTACGACGGTAAAAAAGTCGAAGATTTGAAGTTTCTGGATATGATAAGTACTTAAACTTAAATTTTGAATACTGATGCTGAGAAGTATCTCAGAAGTTTCTCAAAATCTGAACTTGTGATTTATTTTTTTGCATTGAGTACCGGTACTGAAATTCTAAGGGTATTTCAGTTCAATACCGGTACTCAACTCTGTGACTGACTAGATAATTAAGTTGGATTTCGCTCCAGTTTGATCTAATCTTGTGTCTTGAGATTAGGGATGGTCCAGCTGAAACACCTTGAAAAGAGTGTTTAAGAGGAGATTGACGGCGGGAAGTGAATCGAAAACTCGGATAGACGACGGAGGTTGTTTCCTACAAGAATTAAGGTTTTAGATTTATAAATCCTTATAATTCATGTCTTAGAGTTTAGAGCCTCATTGTTGAAGGTTTCTCAAAGAGAGAGATAGACTTCATTGTAGATACCCTAATTAAGAAAAGAAAAATGTGAAGAGCTCCTGAGAGAAAGATTCTTGTAATCCAATCTTTCTCCTTATATTTTTATGTCGTGAATTAATCGAACAACACATTGAGATGGTCTTACCGTGGACGTAGGTCGACACATTGTTGGCTGAACCATATAAATTTTGTGTTCTTATATTCTCTTATTTTTTTATTGCTTTGGTATCCTTGTTGCTTGCTTTCTACGATCGTTCTCGCTTATCTACAAAGATTCTCTATCCGCCGTGCTTGTATGCCGTATAGATTTGAGGTGTGCTCAATAACCCCTCGGCCGATCCCTTCAGTATGATCTATTACACCAATCAGATGTTCTGAAGAGACTATCATTATTAACACATCAAAGACTTTTAGCACTCAAAATTAGAGAAAAGTCATCCAATGAGTTAGATTTTAATTTTAAGATCTCTCTCATGTGGTTTTGGAGGGCGTGGTGTATAAGATGCACTTATAAACATCAGGTTCAGACAATAAACTCTCTAAAATTAGGGCCTGCATGTGTAGTTGGGTCCACACAAAATGTGAAAGGAAGAAAGATACATACCTATACATATACGAGCATTGCCTCTTCATCTAGAAGGAAGCTCCCCACCCAATAGAGAGAACATATAAAAAAAGGCAAATGCTGGGTGTAAATCTTAGTGATAACTTCAAATATCATCCATGTGGTTTCGTGCTTTCTCACTTTAGTACTCTATAGTTTAAAACGTATCACTTTAGTACCCTGTGGTTTGGTTATTCTCTTTTTTTTGTTATCTTTTCGTTAAATTATACAGAAAAACTTCAAATATTCTACCTATGGTTTATCGAATATTCACTTTACTATCCTGTAGTTTTAACTTTCTCATTAATTTAACGAAAAAATTAACGAAAAGATAACAAAAAGAGAATAACCAAACCACAGGGTACTAAAGTGATACGTTTTAAACCACGGGGCACTAAAGTGAGAAAGCACGAAACCACAGGGGTGGTATTTGAAGTTATCCCTAAATGTTACCCACCCTTATTTAAAGCCCACCCCCTCTATACTTCACTCTAATCCCCTCTGTTAATCTCTCTCTCTCTCTCTCTCTCTCTCTCTCTAACTTTTTCCTATATAGTGTTTATTGCTCTAATCTAACCCCTTTGTTATATGTAAAGAGATAAATTAAGAGAGTGTCCTATATATATATATAGAAGCTTGAACCCCCCTCACATCCCTCAGGACAAGTTACATAGGGCAAAACCCTTCTCTCTCTCTCTCTCTCTCTCTCTCTCTCTCTCTCTCTCTCTCTCTCTCTAAGGTGGGGAGAGGAAATGGTTGCCCCCTTGTCTTCTTGGCCTTGGGATAACTTGGGATCATACAAGGCATGAAGTGTTTAATTTCCCCTCTATTTTTTCACTTCCTTTTAAACTATATCTATATTTCTTTCATGCATGCATATGTTTTGAGGAAGATATATTGATCTGTTGTGGTTTGTTTGCATGCATGCATGCATATATGCGTATGCAGTATCTCTTGTATGGGCCTCTTTTGGCGAAGGGTGTGCATGATGCATGGGAGAAGGGGACGTTGATGAACTCGTGGCCTCTGCACCTCCTCATCCTCTTTTCCCTGAGAGGGCTCATCCACCAGCTCTGGTTCACCTACAGCAACATGCTCTTCCTCACGCGGCGGCGCCGCGTGATCAACGACGGCGTCGACTTCAAGCAGATCGACCAGGAGTGGGACTGGTACTAATTGATTTAACCAAATCTTTTAATTTGTTTGTTTGCTTGCTTTTTCTTCTTTTCTTTTTTTAAAAAAAAATTTGTTTCAGGAGATCATCACCCTATAAAGAAACAACAGTTCTTCATTGATTAAATTGGCCTAGTTTTTTTTTTTTTTTAATCTTATTCTTTGTTCTTGCCTGAAAAAGAGATCTTATCAATCTAGAAAAAAACCTTAACTCAAATTAAGTAGAGACAGGTTTCTCTTAAAAAAACATATATATATATTTGTAAGAAAAGAGAAAGTGATTGAAAAAGTAAAAAGAAAAAAAATTAATTTTAAAAAATTATGCTTAATAGATTTGTTTTTAAATTTAAGAATAAAAATAGAAAAATGATCACTGAAAATGTAGAGCTTGTTTTTTTTATTATTCTCATATATAGGAGGATGAAACTAATTTCATTTTAAAAAGAATAAAAGAAATATCTAGTGAAATAATATCTTTTGAAGAAATTTTAAAAAAAAATTTGTGAAATGCAAAAGAAACAATTAATTAAGTGCAATCCAAATATATCAAAGGGCTCAAATAAAATAGCACATATGATGCATATATAAGAAGATAAATATAAGTTATTTTATCCAATATAAGATTTTTTTTCCTTTTTTTTAAAGAAAAAGTTGCATGTTGTGCTCCATAGCAAGGAAGATAGAATTAGAATTTATATTTACTTCTGTTATATTAAACTATCTCTTTCTTACTTTTATTTTGCTAACTTTTTATCATTTATATTCATTTTCTAATTTAATTAAAAAGAATTATGATAGTGGCTAACAAATTTGTCCTAAACTAAGGAAACTTAGGACTGGCTCTGATATTACATCGCATAAGAATTAAACCGGTCTGGTAAAAAGATAAATGCTCAGAAATAGTCGTAACACTCTCCTTATACTTTTTTTATTTATTTTTTCTTCTTCTTCATATTGAAGGGACAACTTCCTCATCCTCCAAGCCCTAATTGGGGCCATGGCCTTCAACTCAGCCCCATCACTGAAGGAGCTGCCATTGCTGGACCTCAAGGGGTGCTTAATTGCACTGCTCCTGCATGTGGCTCTCTCAGAGCCAGTGTTCTACTGGGTGCACAGGTGTTTCCATAAAGGCTACCTCTTCACCAACTACCACTCTCTTCATCACTCATCCCCAGTGCCCCAGCCCTACACAGGTTGGTTAATTAAAACCATAAAAAAATAATAATAATAAAGTAGAGAAAAAGAAAGCTCTTAATGTGGAAATAAAACCTCCAGCTTTCCTTGAAGTGACATAGATGGTTGGGGAGTTTTGCATGCATTGAATGATGCTTAGTTGTGTTTTGTCCTTTTTGTGAGAAATTATTAATTGCATGCACCTGGTCTATATATACATAGATGCTGTTAAATTCAAATGTAAGCCGGTAGAGATCGATGATCTGCGACCTCTAAATAGTCTATATAAAAAAATTTATAATTTTTTAAATAAATTTACAAAAGTATATATAAATTGCAGAATATCTCTCTCGGTATTAAAATTTGATACAAAATCCTTCTTTATCTTCTTGCTATTATCACTTAAGAAAAATTTCACTTGTATACCCAAAAAGGAGGTGTAGAGTTCGCAAACTCTAATGAATCTTTAGTATTTTTTTTATAAAAAAAATTGATAAGACATGGGTCCATTCTTGGCCTTTGGATGAGGAGATATAAAATATACACCCACTTTTGGGGTGTACCAGTAGCACAGCTCATCACTTAAATGCTTTTAGTGATTTTATTGTCCATAAACATTAGAAACACTAAAAAATGTTATTTTAGAAACTAACTATATATATGTATATGCTATATATATATATATATTTGTTATAGTGGAAAAAAGTAGCATCCTACCAATCTTGATTTTTTTTTTTTTTTTGTTCTCTTTTTTGACCTTTGCAACAAGATGCTTTTTCTGAACTTTATAGACAGTTAGATTAATAGGGAAAAAGAACTATAAATTCGTAAAGATGACAAACAAGAACGTATAGATGCTACTTTTTGGCTATACAAGACAAATGATTATTATCTAATATAATATTTTAAAATTTTCCAACAATTTACCAACAATAATATTATAAAAGGTATAAATAATTATAGCACTTAGATTGAAATTAAATTGGATTGAAAGATGTTTTTTGGTAGCATTATCACAGAGCAGGTCGTATTCAGAACAATCCAAAATGGATTATAATCATACAACACTCTCGTCCAAAAACTAATTTTTTTTTTTTTTTTCTCACTACTCTTCTCACATTTCTTTTTCTTTAACTAAAAATTAAAAAAAGTTAGTAGAAACTACAACATCTTTTTGGTTGTCGACTTAGTATTTCTCTGTTCAATTATCTTTAACATATGTTTGGAACATTGTTAACCAAATCATCAAATGGTTAGTACTTGGTACTTTGATGTTATATGAAACAAACTTTAATTCCCTTTTTGCATGATTCTTTTTTTCCATTTTGGAAATAGCTGGGCATGCTACACCTTTGGAGCACTTGGTTCTAGTTGTGGCCATGGGGACCCCAATGGTTGGGGCCTTTTTGATGGGGCATGGCTCTCTTGGATTGGTCTATTGCCACATCTTCATCTTTGACTACTTGAGGTGCATGGGCTACAGCAATGTGGAGGTGTTCCCCTTTGAGCTCTTTGATTCCTACCCCTTACTTAGATACCTCATTTACACCCCCACGTAAGTGACTTTATTATACCTCCTCCATTTCTGTCCTTTTCCTTTTTCGTTCATTATTTATATACAAAGTCGTCTTCGATGATGAGACATCTGATAAATATGACCGACCTATCTATCGTATCAGATCTTTGTAGAGACTTACCTGCCTCTCCTTTAATTTATATATCTCCTCCGTTTCTAGCCTTTTTCTTTTTCGTTTATTATTTATATATATACAAAGTCGTTTTTTGATGATGGGATATCTGATAAATATGATTGATCAATCTATGGTATCAGATCTTTGTCGAAACTTATTTGCCTAATGATTAAGTGATCTCAAAAGACATCTAATCACAGAATTTAGTTTTTAGAAACTTTGTGAGCCGTGGATTATCAGATATCCATCATTGAAAATAATGCGGAAACGTGAAAAATTACTTATTAAAGTTACATACATAATTAAATATAAGCTTCCTTTTGGTTTAGTTGCTAACTACAAATGGCTAAGTCTTTATATGCACAGTACAGTTCAATTTGTCCAAATCCCTACAAAGTACTTCTAGCTATAGTTCTATTAAAAGAACTACTTATGGTTGAAACACTTGGAGACTTAAACGTACACGAGTTAAATAATAAGGAAACTTTTAATTCTTTTTTTTTCTATTTTTGAATCGTGTTGGGTTTACTCAATATAGTTATTAATGTCGAACAAATTTGTACCCAAATCCAAGCAACCACACAGAATAATCAATTTGATTCTACAAAGACACTAGTTAAAATACAATATATATATATATATACACGTTAATAAATGAGAGATTGGTGGAGTAGAATATTATAATGAGATGCCACATTAGTATAGAGTCAATGTCTAATAAGTCATTTATCACTAATTAATAGAGTACTTGGTTGGTATATTAATTTTGGGGTAATGGTCCATATTTATATTCCAGCTTATTCGAAAATAGGGTGGTTGTGTGAGTTCCCCAAAGACATAATAGAAAAGAAAATAACAAAAATTAACCCCTTTTTAGTGAAAAAGTGTTATATTTTTATAAACACAAAATAGTGAAGTGCAAATATAAATGATAAAGGGCTATATTTTATTAGTAAATGATTTACAAAATTTAAAGTATTTTTTTTATCCTTTTTGTCAGCGGATTGTTAAATAAAACTAAACCAAAAAAATTATAAAAGGACAAATTGTTATATTTTGAATAATTATATTATAAACTACAAATGCACACCTTGAAAATTTCCAAAATTGAAAACAAAAACACTATATAATAAGTTTCTCCTATTTGAGATTTGTTGTCATTTCACATGACACATCATTGTTGCCGATGTAACTTTTTCTTATTTTGCACACATCCATTTTACACAAAGTGGGATTCGAATCCGAATCTCTTTTCGCATGAATCGGTTTTGAACCCAGATCTCTTTGTCATGAGTGAAAGATTCTAACTAACTACTTAAAATAATAATGGTACCTAGGCAAGTTGATAGTGTTAGAATTAGTAGCAAATGACCATCTAATGCCTTAAATATGGGTTTCAATTTTGTTTGTAGTAAATGTACCAAAGCACTTATTGCATGCAAACCAAGATTTGGATACATTTAAGTGATAGAGATTACACTCTTGTACTACTAATGCCAGCCACCCAATAATGCTGTACATTGGTGTCTAATTGTATACCAACCAAGATTTGGATAATTATACTCAAGTGATCATAGAAATTATATTCTTGTACTATTACAAGGAATGGTTTGTTCATCTAAGTGTATGGTTCATGCTTAGTTACTTTGTTTGTGACTCCAAATGGTCCCCTCCTATTTAATAATTTGGATAGTTATGTTTCCTACTTTTGGGGGTAAATAAAAAAGTAAACTTGTACTAAAGTGAGTGGTCTTTTAATATGTGTCATGTTACTAGATACTCATCTAGTTAAGAGACAAGGGATTCAAAGATCTACAAATTAATCCTGTTTCAAATTATGATTAAATGGTTTTTTTTTATTTATTTTAATGTGTGCAGATACCACAGTTTACATCACAAAGAGAAGGACTCAAATTTCTGCTTATTTATGCCTCTATTTGATGCAATTGGGAGGACCCTCAATGAAAAGTCTTGGGAGTTGCAGAGGGAGATAAGATCAGGTACATTAATTACATATCAAACATACATAAATGCTAATAATTGTACTATACTACATAATACTTACTTTATAGATCTTTTTTCACTTCCTATTTCAAGGGCATCACTCAATATTCTTCTTTTTTTTAATTCATATACTATAAGCACTAAATCTATAATTTTATATAAAAATTGTTAAAAAATACTGGCTAAAAATGACAAAGCATATATTCAACTCATTTTGACTTAAAATAATAAAATATATAAAAATAATTAAGAATAACTTGATAGAAACTTTCTACAAGTCTATCTGAAGATTTATTTTATATTTTTTTCATTATTTAATCAGTGCCTCTTAATAAAGTTGTTAGACTTTGTCTAAAACAATAGAGTTGCTTACTACATTGTAAAGATTGGCGAGAAAAAAATAGTATAAAGTAGAAAAATAAAAATAAATCTAAAATACAGTATAGAAATTTATAAACTACAATAATAAAATAGTATCTTTGAAAAAATTGTATAACATAGCTAATAAAAATAACACTAAAGTACAGTACAGTAGAGCGTAATTAAGCCTAACTAAATAGTACATATCCCACTAGATTATACAAATGCATCAAATAATTAAAAAGCTTGTTATATCCTTTTTTATTACTTTTTTGACATGAGAGCTTATCATCACAACATTAATACACCAACTATTAGGTCAAATGGTAGGGTACAAAAAGCTAAAAGATCATGTGCAAGTTGTAAGTGCTAATAAATGTGTATATATCCACACTTCATTTGTATGTTTGTGGCCAAAATTTAATTGTATCTATACTCTCTCTCTCTCTCTCTCTCTCTCTCTCTCATGTAATGAGGAGCCCCATTGGGGGTGAAATGTTAACTAAGTGGTAAAAGTAATGGACCCCTCTAACCCTTTAAGCCTATGTGGAGCTTTCCAATTTTACAAAATAATCCAATGAACTCAACTTTTTAAAGAAGCACTTACTATGTTTTCACAAAAAGGCACTTGAATAAGTGCTTAGAATCAATTAATCTAGGGTTTCTATATTGGAGTGTGCATTTATTCCAGAACCAAAAGGCTGGTTTCTATTTTTGAGGATGTAGCCAACACTCATTATCTGGGTCACACATGACAAGATGGTGTGGTATTATGGTGTCTGAAATTAATGTTAGGTTTTCATTGCTAACCAAAAAAAAGGTAAAGTGTCATGAAGTTTAAAAGTCAATCTTCGTTATGAAGGATTTTGGTGAAGCAAATATAATTCTAGGAATGAAGATTACTAGATCATCTAATCTCATTATATCTGAATGGTTCTTAATAAATTTAGATATTCTGATTGCTTTCCTGTTTTCACATATTTTAATCATAGTGTTTAGTTTGTAAAAAATACTAGTAATACTGTAAATCAAGAGAGATATGCCGAGATCATTGGTTCTCTAATGTACCTAACCAACTGGACTAGATCTAATATCGCCTATGCCATATCAAGATTGATATACCAGTAACTCAATTTTGAATTTTTCTACAACAGTTTGGTTTCTAACTTAGTGACTGCATATTATAACAAAACAATCAAGGTTAAGTTTATGATGAGATAACACAAATCATGTTGTTTCTCTACCACGCTTGATTGAGTGAGAATCTAAACCATTTTGAGACCAATCTCTGCAGGTAAGAATGACCAGGTCCCCGATTTCGTCTTCCTCGCGCACGTCGTGGATGTGGTCTCCTCCATGCACGTCCCATTCGTGTTCCGTTCGATCAGCGCGAATCCCTTCGCATTCAAGCTCACCTTGTTGCCCTTGTGGCCGCTCGCCTTCATGGCCATGCTCGTAATGTGGCTCCGGTCGAAAACCTTCTTGGTCACCTTCTACAACCTAAGGGGCAGGCTCCACCAAACCTGGGCAGTGCCGAGATACGGGTTTCAGGTAAAAGCATCTACTTCTATCATGTATTTTAACAAGTTCTTAATAATGATTTTTGCGACATGTTATAATTGCAGTACTTTCTACCGTTCGCGAGGGACGGTATCAATAATCAGATCGAGTTAGCGATACTCAGGGCGGATAAGATGGGAGTGAAGGTGCTCAGCTTAGCCGCACTGAATAAGGTACTGTAATTTCTTCTTTGTCAGAAATCTAAGTATGATTACAGTACTTATTGTACATACTAAACCCATGGCATAATAATTTAAAAATAGGCGTTCTGATCAAATCCGGTTATTCTACGAGAACCCTATAGTTCTTCTTAGAATAAAACATGACAAGAGGATAGGAAAGATGCAGGAAAGCACTTAAGAAGAATCATGTGGGAGCATTAATAATTAATACTCTGCTCAAAAAAGGGCTAATTGGTTGATGACACTGGAGTGAAGAGAGGATGAAGAAGCCCAGCACATGTGAGTGCTAATGTGGTTTTAGACAGCAGGAGGAAACTGGCACTGGATGGTGGATCATAACTTTCTCTTATGTATTGCTGAAGGACACACTGCCTTTGACAGATCATAAATGGGCCCTATTTAATGTGACAGAGCAGCACTAACATCTCCAATTATTAATCCTAGCAAGCATGGGTCTGACCCTGACCCACCTCACTAATTGAGGACTTGTCTAGCCCTGCCAGGCTTTGACTCCGTCTGAATTCAATTATCAATCTGGTCTCTTAGGCCGAATTAGAAAAAAAGGTGATCAGAAGACACTCACATTCTACCCAGAAGTCAAAATTGGAATAGAGTTCTTACGTATCGAACATTCCGTCGTACCAAACACCTACATACGGAATAATCCACTTCAGACACAATCTAATACTATTTGACGAAGTATATTGAAATATACCAAAGAGTTTCTTTTTGCTGCAAAATTGGAAGCATTAAAATGGAGCTTCTGCTTTAGATCCTCAGAATTTTATTTAACTTCCTGTTGCAAGAGAAAATCCAGATTTTTCTCTGCACCAAACAGGTCCCTCTAACTTGCACTAGAATCAATATTTATTTCAAATTTTTGAAAGAGATGTTGCATAAATATTACTCAATGTACAGAGGAATGAGATAATTAATGTTGAGTACTTCACATTTACTTTTCCTAGCTGACCAGATGTAAGATTTCAGTACTGTCACTTTCAGACATAGTTTGATATAAAAAATGATTCTTACCCAGCACAGAAAAAAGAAAGTGTCATTCATTACTCATGACCAAAGTACTCAAAATCTTATGAGGATTGAAGTCTCAGAAACCCCCCTAATTTTGTTTCTAATGTTGCAGAATGAAGCACTGAATGGTGGTGGGACACTGTTTGTGAGCAAGCACCCTGATCTCAAAGTCAGAGTGGTACATGGCAACACCTTAACAGCAGCAGTTATCCTCAATGAAATCCCTAACAATGTGAAAGAAGTTTTTATAGCCGGCGCAACATCGAAGCTAGGAAGAGCAATCGCGCTGTACCTATGCAGGAAGAAAATTAGGGTTCTGGTAAGATCATAAGAAGCCCGACTAGTTCATGAAAAGTTCCATCACAGTACATTGTTTAATTTAATCAAACTAAGTTTTTTTTTTTTTTCTCAATTTATTTCTTGCAGATGCTGACACTTTCAACAGAAAGATTTCTGAAGATTCAGAGGGAAGCCCCAGCAGAGTTTCAACAGTATCTTGTTCAGGTCACCAAGTATCAGGCAGCACAGAATTGCAAGGTACGAAAAATTCGCAATTAAGATGGCAATGAGTGAATGAGAGTTGATGGTTATAAACTCATTATGGATATGGTTATGGTGGTGCAAAATAGAAGATTGAACACAAGAAGTTCTAATCTCTTGATGCAGACATGGATTGTCGGGAAATGGCTGTCGCCGCGAGAGCAGCAGTGGGCCCCGTCGGGCACGCACTTCCACCAATTTGTCGTACCTCCGATGATCGGCTTCAGGAGAGACTGCACCTACGGGAACCTCGCCGCGATGAGGCTTCCCAAGGATGTTCAAGGACTAGGAATATGCGAGGTAAAAGAAAAGGCAAAAGCAACCAATCCCTCTTACTTGATCTCTTGCTACTACTGTGATTCTATAAAGCTCTCACCTAAAACACTATATCACTCTCAATTGACTTGAACAAATAGGAAGTAACTCGATGTGTTTTCAACTAGATTTGAATCACGGCTTACTTTAATAGAACTATTTAGCAATTCTGATACTCCCAAGTTTCAGATTGGAAACTTATAACTTCAAGGGATGAAGCTAGTAATGGCCTTTCATCTACTTACTATAACTATGGTTTGAAACTTCAGACGCATAAAAACTAAAACCATAAGTTCCTCAATTTCAACTTATGGCTATCTGAAACTCGGTTCCAAAACTAACTTGAAAAACTAAAACTTCGAAATCACAAATAACTCTAGGAGCTTAAGACGAAATATAAACTGAAAATAACATTTCGAACCTTCCTTGTGGGGCAATGAAACAGTACACCATGGAGCGAGGAGTCGTCCACGCATGCCACGCCGGCGGTGTCGTGCATTTCCTGGAGGGATGGAGCCACCACGAGGTTGGGGCCATTGACGTGGACCGCATCGACGTCGTGTGGAAAGCCGCACTGAAGCACGGGCTAACACCGGTTTGAGCGAAGGGAAGGCCGACAAATAACACCATTCATCCTTCTTGGTTTCATTTCCTACCTGATGCAACACAAGAAGCATAGCTCTCGCATATACATATGTAATACATATTACAATAGGACTCCATGCTTGCACTATAGTGCTATTCTTTTAAATGTATGTGGGAGGACTTATGATAAGGAAACGGAGGAGTTTCATGTAATCAAGCTATCTATATAATATACTTAAAAGCGTGAACTCGGAAAAGATTTCTCAATACTTACGTAGTACGAACAATTTCTAAAGCACAGCTTAAAGCAATTCTGGAGAGTCATTATCTGCATCTGAATTTGTCTCAATAAAACATAATGGATACTATCATATTCTCCTCTCATCATTATCTTTATAGATCACACAAACTGAAGAGAATCTGATTATGGAACTAATTAACTTTCCTGAATTTATTTTGCTCTAGTCCAGCTTTACACAATCCCTTACTGCTAATCAAAGATTTAGGTAAAACTTTCGTGGATACAACTGATATGATGAGCAGAGTGTGGAACCAGATCGGATTCAGTAGGTTTTTCATGTAAAATTGGTCAAAGAATTTTGCTCTACCAGCTCTACTCCATTTTCTTGCACCTCTCTATACCAAAGGAGATCTCTCTACTCAAAGAGGCTTTAAAAAGTGGCATCATATTGAATGCCAATGAATTACCTTAGCCATTCATAAAGAAAAATCTTGTGCAGGTAGAGTTCCTCAATCTGCTACCACCTTTCATCTATAATTATGGTGCACATTTTCCATTTTATTTCAAGAAAATCATCTAGTGGGGGAAAAGCACAAAAAATATTGACAATATCCTAGGGTACTCACAGCAGCCAGATGATCACATGCACCAACAACTTCACAATCGATCTCCCCAACTATGTATCAGAAGTTTCAGAATTACGCAATACATGATTTCAGGTCAAAGATATGTTGCACGACCATGAAAAGAGGGTCTCCTATAGAATGTTGCAACTTTAAGCTAAATCTTATTTAAGCGATCAAAATAACAGTTGCATTCCACTATTATCTAAGATGCACACATCTTACAATTAACATAAATTAAGGAGCGTATAGTATTCAAAAGCAGAGCACGTCTCAGTACTCAAGTATAGAACAAAAGAGAATATGGAATTAAGCAGTAAACGCGAGCTGTTACAACATGGACGCATATGCAACATCCTTACATCAGATACTTGTACCCTACGCTAACACGCAACAGATAGCGATGTTGCTCCAAGAAAAAAATCGAGAAACGATAGTAATCGAGGGCATGAAGAAGCACTGGCCTGAATCGAGCTATCCACCATACTTATCCTCATTTCCAGCCCGGATAAGGATAGGAGTTATCCTGCCTGTTATTCCTGAAGGCACAGCACCCAACGGAATAGACCACAATGAAGAAAATGAGGAGGATGATGTTGACGGTGGCGACCTTCTTCCAGTCGTTCTTGAGGTTGGCAAGCACCCCCGCCTTGCAAGATTGGCAATCGTAGCAGAGCGCGGTTTGATCGTTCGACCAGGTGTTGCAGTCCGGATTATCGGTGGAGTTAAACCCGATGGGTTTAATCCACACTGTCTCAGTCTGGTAGGTGAAGTTGCACGCTGTCGGAGGTTTGCAGCATCCGGACTGGATGCGTACGGATTATATAAATGAAGTTAGAACGTTCAAGCGAGTAAGCAAAAGAGAAATAGACTAGAATTATTCAGCAGTACAGATATTCTGACGCCAAAGTACGTATTAAGAGTTTTTAAGAAGCATATTTATCTTTACTCTGCTGGTTTAAGTTTGATCACTCTTCTCTAGATGGAACTAAATTGCGAAAGATAAATGTAAATATCACTTTAAGTGGGTCCTAAGTTTAAGCTTCTATCAATGTAAACACACATAAGCTGACTCCTTTGCCAGATACTAAATGCAACAGGACCACCCATGAGACAATTAAATGAAGCAGTTCCACTAAGCAAATACATAAAGAACAGAAGGTCAACTATGTGAAATCAAGCAGATGGAAGATGACTGCAGAATTGGTCAAAGTAATCAACACTGATAGAATACAAAACTCCTTGCAGCTGTAAAGCTAAGATGGTTGCTTTTTTTTAGTGCTAGACCATATCTTTCAGTCCAGTTACTCACTTTAAGGTTGAGATTTCCCAACTTCCCAAACAGGAAAGGGAAATAGCAAAAAGTTAGATCAGGCCCACAAAGTGTCAAATGTTGATCTAATGTAGACTTAAAGCAACAAGAAAGATTGTAAAAGCATGTACTTTAAGAGGAAGTCAAAGCAACCTGGAAGTGCAGATCAACAACTATATCTACCCGAGTAATTTTAAAGTGCATGTAATCCCAATTCATTAAAAGAAGCAAAAGATCACTTTTGCAGGTCAACCCTTCCAAGTTCAACAAACAGGGAAAAGAGAGAAGGGAAACTTTTGATATTGCCATTGTTCGAGTAACCATCTAAAACCCTAACAAAACGATAAAGAGGTTTGAGATCTACATTGAGATCTCATTGAGAAAATGGTGATGGAGAAATAAACCCAACATATACCCCTAACACAATGCACCAAACAACATTAAATGCCACATATTCGGACCAAAAATCTCCAAATTTCGACAAAATAAAGAAGAGCCACATCCCAAAATGAGATCTTTAAAGTACCAATCAACTCAAAAAATTCAACTGAATAGGGGATAAATCGCTGTTGGTGTACTGATCCAACGAGTCGCAACACAATGCGCCGGAAAAAAAGGAAAAAAAATTATCCACGTCCTAAAACCACAAATTCGGACCAAAAACCCCCAAATTTCCACCAAATCAAAGTACAAATCACGCAAATTCACCCGAGTTCCAAGACAATGCATTTACGCACCAAAATATTACCCACAGAACCCTAAAACAACGCACCAAAATGCACAATGCTCAATTCCCAAATCCACAAATCCGGACCGAAAATCCCCAAATTTCGACCAAATAAACACGACCCAAATCTCAAAATGCGATCTTTAAACCCCCAATCAACTCATGTAAAGGGAAGAAAAGAAAAAAAAAAGATATCTTACCTGAATCGGGGACAAGTTGTCGTTGATGAACTGATCCAGCGTCTGATTCCTCCTCCCGAGGCTCTCGCACACCTTCCCGTCCTGCAAACAGCTCCGGATCTTCGCCCAGTTCGCGTCGTTCTCCACCCGCTTCTGCAACCAGTGCGAGTAATCCCCGAGGCGATACTCTTTGTACCCCCTCCCCGACACGACCCACCCGGCGCCCTTGTTGGTGACGACGAACGCGAAGAGGGTGAAGCAGAAGAGGAGGAGGATGAGGAGGAACATGGCGATGAGGTAGAGCCAGAGGAGGCAGGAGCTGCGGCAGCAGGACCCTGCGAGCCCGGCGAGGGAGAAGACGAGGAGGAAGGCGCCGACCGCGACGATCGGCCGCTGCAGGAACCGCTCGCAGTCGGTGCCGGCGCGGTGGCCGAGCCAGAGCCCGGCGCCGAGCACCGCCACGGAGAGGACGAGCGCCGCCACGTTGAGGGCGCCGAGGACGCCATTGCTCACGCGCACCATTGGCGACGCGAGAGCGAGAACGAGAGCGCGCTCTAGAGAGAGAGAGAGAGAGAGAGAGAGAGAGAAAGAGAGAGTGTGGAGAGAGAAAGGTGGTTACCTTTTTGGTTTCGTAAGGAAGAGAACGGGGAAGTGTAAGAGGAGTCATGAGTATAGGGATGTTAACGGGTCGGATATTTTAAAATCCGAACCCAAAATCTGAATCCGAAATTGATGGATTTGAAAATTCATATTCAAAATTTCAAATTCGAACCGGTCAAAAATTAAAAATTCGAACTCAAATAATTATTTTTTTATCCTATGAAAATTTAAATTTTTATAAAATATAAGTTAAAATTATAATATATAACATTAATGTATATTTATATAATATAAAATTAATTTTGGTTCGGGTTCGGATCAGTAGGGACAAAATTCATATCTAAATTTAAATTCATCGAATTTTTATATTTTATATCCGTATCCGAAATCATATTCATTTAGAATCGAATGTACCGGTCTTGTTCGGATTCGAATTTAAATAAAATTTTAGGTATCTCTTCGTATGGTACCCATTAACATCCCTACATGAGTGGGAGGTGTACACTAGAGTTAAATTGCACTACTAGTCCCTATACTTTGAGCAAAGTTTTATTTTGATCCTCAAACTTTTGGTTTTAATATCTACTTAATTACACTCTATTATACTATATTTTAGTATTCTTTTTACTTGTTACAATGTACTCTTTTTTTTTTTCAAAGACACGATTATATTATTATATTTTATTAGATTTAAGTACTTTTTTCTGCTAATCTTTATATTATTATTAACAAATCTACTATTTTAGAAAAAAATCTAACAACTTTATTAAGAGATACCGGTTAAATAGTAGAAAAAAATATAAAATAAATTTACATGATAGAATCGTTAAGAATTTATTCTATCAAGCTATTTCTATTTTTTTTGTTATTTTTATGTCAAATGAATTGAATATATACTTTGTCACTTTTAATCAATATTTTTTAACGGCTTTTGTGTAAAACTATAGATTTATTGCTTGTAATATAGAAATTGGAAGGAAAAAAAAAAGTTGAGTGGTGCTTTTGGAGGGGAAAAAAAAAATAGGACCTATATAGTACAGTGTAGTATAGTTTAATTAAGTCTTTAACATTTGAGATTCTAAACTTTCAATAAAATTTCAATTGAGTCCCTAAAGTTTTGAGATCGTTTTATTTTAAGTACTTGTCATGAACTAAAACTTGTTCCTAGCACCTAGTCCATTTGTGTACTCCTACATCATGAATTTATCGATTCTTCTTATACCGCATTCTTTTAATTCAACAGTGTAATTTCTGTATATAAACAAAAATTATAATTTAATAGACAGTAGGATTGAAATATGAGATGAAAAAAAGAATCGACAAATACATTGTATAAAGATATAAGGATGCACTTGGTGTAGGTAATAATTTATTCTCAGATAGAGACAGTTAACGTCGAACTTAAATGTTCGAGGAGGAACATAAATTCTCATTTACCTTCGTATAGAGTTGGAGAGTGTTTTTTTTTTTTCATTATTATTATTTTTTTAACTTTTTTTGTGAGGGTGCTCCGTGAAGTATGAGGTACAAATTTAATTAGTACTCTTAACTATTGCTAATGAGTTTGAGAATGTTTTTAAGGATAGGGGCCGGTGGGAAAAAGAAGAAACAAATATTTAATAGGAATAGTCTCCAACGTGAGACAGCTCGATCTGTCATTAATTCATCAGCAAATGAAATATCAAAACAGCATCGACGACGGATCGAATGAACTCATGTTTGGAACCGTTTCCGCCAAATTTATTGGGTTTTTAGTTGGCCCAAGGGCTAAGTGGCCTATCTTTCGGACGAGATAGGCCGACGAGGAATTCAGCGTAATAAAGGTCTCACTTAACATTGAGAATTGGATTAGATAGTATAACACAAAGTATCAGATCTGCACTGTGTCCCGACACAACGAATGTTCATAATCTCAACCTCAACCTCACTTGATATTTAAAGCTAATATTTTCGGACTAATGTTATAAAATTCTCCTAGTAGTTTGTAAAAACAAATTCTCTAACGTATCCAAGTTGAACAAGAATCATGGTTTGGGATTCATTATAGTTCATTTATTTTAAATTTGACCCCCTGATATAGGCTAATTGTCACATTTATTTTAAATTTGCTTTATGCAAGATTATGAAAAAAAAAAAAATCAAAACATTAGTTATAAACTTTATTTAAGCTTGCAAAATAAAGCATTAAGCACATTGGATGCATAAATTCCAGGTCACAAAGTTTTTATTCCCAAGCATGCATTAATCCAAAAAGTCCCCACACAAGTACTTCCTCATCAATTATGCCCTGCTTTTGGCCCTACCACATGTCCTTCACCAGAACCAACTCCATATCCGTAACCCGAACCCGAACCCGACCCGTATCCGTTACCTTGACCGAACCCCGATCCGGACCCAAACCCATATCCTGAACCTACGCCGTAGCCCGACCCGCTCGCAAACCCAGGAACGTGGTTGGATTCGAATCCCGAACCAAATCCTTGGCCAAAGCCGGCACCGGAAGCCCCAGAGCCTGATCCTGATGTCGAGCCGGAAGCTGAATTCGAGCCCGAGTTGGACCAAGTGCCTGCAGATGAATCGGAGCTAGAAGTGGAGCCCGAGTTCGAACCAGATTGCGCACTTGAGCTTGCTCCTGAATTTGCGTTGGACCATGCACCTTTGGCTGCACCCGAGTTCGCGCCGGAATTAGCGTAAGAGCTTGTTTTGCTGCTAGATGATGCACCTGAACCTGCTTCTGAGCTTGAGCCCGACGAAGCGGTGGATCCCGAACCAGAAGCGGCATTAGAACTTGCACCGGAACCAGACCACGAGCCGGAATTGGCATTTGAACTCGAATCGGAGTATGAACCACTACCTAATGTACCAAAATTAGAGCACATGATTAAGTTCAAGTCGGCAGGAAAATTGAACAATCATTTGGATTAGAGTGAAAATCCAAGTTATACCTGCAGCGTCGTAAGATGATGAGGTTGAGCCTGAGTCAGAGTTCGAGCCGGCTCCAGGAGCGCAACGAGAGTTCTCACCATGAGTTGCAGAAGAACCATCATTGAAATTGGATTCTGAACCAGCACCAACACCTGCACCAGTGTCGATGCCAGCACCAACGCTAGCACCTGCGCCAGCGCTAGCACCAGCACCGGCACGTGCACCGGTGCCAGTATCGGTAGCAGCACCAGCACCGGCACCGGCACCAGCACCTGCACCAGTGCCGATGCCAGCACCAACGCTAGAACCTGCACCGGCGCTAGCACCAGCACCGGCACGTGCACCGGTGCCAGTATCGGTAGCAGCACCAGCACCAGCACCGACACCGGCACCAGCACCTGCACCAGTGCTGATGCCAGCACCAACGCTAGAACCTGCACCGGCGCTAGCACCAGCACCGGCACGTGCACCGGTGCCAGTATCGGTAGCAGCACCAGCACCAGCATCAGCACCAACACCAGCACCAGCACCAGCACCAGCACCGACACTAGTACCGCTACCACTGCCACCACCACCACCACCAGTGGAAGGCCGCCCACCTAGACCGGATGGTGCACCGGCCCCCGAGCCCGAACCAACATAAGATCCCCCACCCGAACCGGCTGATGTGGCTGAACCTGAACCCGAGTTCATCCCACAACTTGAGCCATAGGCATGACCACAACCCGAGGCCCCACCAGGCCCCGAATAAGACCCTCCACCAAAATTAGATGAACCACCAAAGCCCGTTCCGGAGCCCGAACCATGACCTACAGCCGAACCCCCACCCGACCCAACATAAGTTCCGGAGCCCGAGCCATAGGCCGAACCGGAACCATAACCATAACCATAACCTACCCCGGCACCGGAGGATGCATAATAACCCCCATTGGGACCAGACCACGCTCCGTAGCCTGATCCCCTACCCGAGCTAGAAGCAGAAGCAGAACCCGAACCCGAGCCCAAACCCGAACCATCTAACCCAAGTCCAACCCCCAAACCAAGCCCTAATCCACCGCCCAGTCCCACACCCAAGTCCTTCCTAACCGGTCGACCCTTCGCGACGCCGAAAGAAAGGGACAGCACAAGAAGTGCTGCCACAGCAAGTGCTTTGCAGTGTGCCATACATACAGTGATCAGAAGCTGCTCCTAATCAATGCGTGTTGTTTTAATTAAGGAGCTAATTACCCACTGCTGTATATATAGGGCAAAGCATGTGATCAGGATTAGGAATAAAAATGGGGGGATCACATGATGGTGCTGTAAAAAGCGTGCCCAGGCCACGTCCGCACACGGTCCGATTTGGACGCGAGTACGCGGTCGCAGGTGTTCCCGCGGCGAGTGATTGGATTCCCCCATGTGAAGTCTCACCTGATACTTTGGAACTTAATCTATGGTAGCGTATAATATGAAGTTGAGCTTCTGTACATTTAAAAATGCATGAACATTTATGTTTGTGACTTTTTATCTGTATTTATAATTTTTTAACCGTCGGATCGCCTCAAGATTCATGCAGCATTGGTGAAGAAGACTTAACAACACTCACCGTCATTTTCGCCTCTTTACTATTCCTGGAAGCCTTAGCTGCTTCCATCTCTGTATGCCAAGTTCAT
This sequence comes from Puya raimondii, assembly GCA_016920855.1. NCBI lineage: Eukaryota > Viridiplantae > Streptophyta > Magnoliopsida > Poales > Bromeliaceae > Puya > Puya raimondii. Next base: position 217,651,964 of record JABWPP010000050.1, read on the forward strand.
TTTCTTCAACGAATGAAGCGGGTAGCTTGCTACCTTTCTCTTCAAAAAAAAAAAAAAAAACAACACTCACCGTTAGTAGTGCTGCACGAATCTTGAAACGATATGACTGCTAAAAGTCACAAGCACAAACGACTTTTTAGCCATGTTTATGACTTTTTAGCCGTCGGATCGCCTCAAGATCCATGCTTCTTTTTTCTTTTTCTTCTTTTTTTTTTTTTTTTTTTTTTTTTTTTTTTTTTCCTCTCTCGAGGCCCTGGGTGCCTCAGCCCTGTAGCCTAGTTCATCCTATCAATGAATGAAGCAGGTAGCGTGCTACCTTTTCTCAAAAAAAGATTTAACCGGACTCACCGTTAATAGTACTGTACGGATCTTGAGATGATCCGACTGCTAAAAGTCACAAGCACAAATACTCTTGTGCTTTAAAAAGCATTTATTTATACGCATTTATACTAGGATTATATATATGTATGTATGTGTTTGAGAGAAGGTTATGATATGATTGGTACATACTGGAGAGTTCCATTAAAGAAGCTTCCAGAAGTGGGCCTGTAACTGGGGATGGGATTTCATTGGTTGGACAATTAGTTTGATGCTTTGAATTCAATTTAGCATTTCACCCTTAAAACTAAGCAAATCAAATTAGATGCATCAATTTATTGTTCTCTTGGTTGACTAGTCAAATTGTTATCCAAGAACTCGGAGGCTCGAGCTCTATTTTAGAAATCCACACGCAAGATTCGTGACATCTTAGCAGTTTTTCTGAATCTGTTTTTCAGGTTTTATAAAAAAAACTAGTGTTTTCGCTTGTTGAAACTTTTATGAAACTTTGCTAATATATGTTACAAGAATAAGAAAAGAGAGAGAGAAAAAAAAGAAAAAGAAAATTCTTATTCTTCTGTGAAGTATTTATTAAGTACAAAAGGGTCATCCTGTTGCAACAAAATCATTTGATTTGACAGGATTCGGTAATCATCGTCTCATCTAATCCTATCCAAATCAATCCTGAGTGACGAACAGGGTCTGACAAAATAATCAGGGAGATCTAAAGAGCCAATGCTTCTTCTATAATTTGGCCGAGATTCCTGTGGAAACAACTCTTTCTGATCAGAAGAAGCCAACTTTGGTCCAGCATAAGTTGGCTCACTTGCTTCAGTTTCATCCCTGATGGAACTGCTTGATGCAGAAGAAGGGAAACATTTTCGAGTATTCGTTTGCGGTTTTTGTGAACCTGAATCCTGCCCAATTCAACTTGCATCGATTACGTATCGCATATTTGATTAAAAAAAGCAGTTTTAGGTGCTTAATAAAAAGACCCGCATTTCTCACAAATACCACTCAAAACTGCAGTTTCTGACAATAAAATGAACAAAGTTAAGTTTTCGACAGCATAATATGAAAATTCAGACTTTTCGGAGGCATTTATGCAAGGAGATAATCTTGCAGGGCATAAATGTAAACATGTCTTAAGTGCGCGAATGCTCAATCCTACCTGAAGAGACAGCCATACAGCTTCCATAACCATCACATCCTCAAGATCTACATCCAGTTCTTCATTTCTGCAGCAAAAAAAGCATTATACTAAATAAATATCTGTAACAATCAACATTACTCATTTCGCAATCTGAATGCGCATTATGTGCTTTTGATTAATTTACGCCATAACAATGATATGGAACTTTACACCGCAACAGCAAAATTTTAAGCACCAAAAATCCGATTCATGTTCCATTTTGCATGTCATCGTTGCATAGAAGGAAAATGTGCGAGTTCGAACAGTGTTGTGACAGGATTTTCAGGACCTGAAGCTGTTAGTGTATGTAATCGAAGCGTTTCCATCGATATGTTCATGTAGTAATGAGGCTCTTATACTGGAGACATCAAAACTATCACCTGGTCCGGAAAATCAATGTAGATATGTATATAAGACTACGACAAAAAGAATGCGTAAATAAATCAAGCCGTAATCACAATTTACAGAAGAAAAAGAGAGTCACCACAAGATGGTCTAGCCATATCTGAGAATGGAGTTTGAGTTTCAGATTCATGCTGCATCCTTATCTTCGCCTCGATAACCTTTTGCTCTTCCTTTACAACAATGAATTAAATACAACACAAACATAAAAGAAGAGAGTTGTTAGAAGTTCTTACTGCAAGTTCAATGTCCTTCTCCGTCCTGCAGCCGTGGTATTCAACTGCATAGGAGCTAGTTTTGCAGAATGGACACCTTTAATAGTTTAAGTGCTTTACATAAACCAATATCTTAAATTTACTTAAACTGACTCATGATGACACCAGAGATTAGTCTAGCGATAATATCTCCTTGATTATTTTGCCTAAGATCACCGCTAACTGTTGTTGAATCTGGCCTTTTGTGCACAATTTGTGGTTAAAATGAGGCCACGAATGACCGAGACATGCCTCAATCTTGACGAATGCGTGCGAGCTTGAAAAAATGTTTATGTTTAAACTTATTGAGACTGAAAGAAGTTCCTAGCGTAGCGTATATAATTCATCGATTGGCAGAATAAACAGATTCATTACAACAGAATGACTGCGTAAACAACTGAGAAAATTAAGTAGTATAGAATTAAGAATCTTAGGATACAACTACTAAACTGTTTTATCATTTATATCATTCATTTTAAAAGCATATGTGCAAAAGAATAGAGGATACTGCGCAGGTCGGGAGGCGTCAGAAGGCATCATCTGCAGGAAACACTCTGCAAATCGATAACAGAAGAAGATTTCGAATGAATTTCTCTCGGAAAAAGAAGGAAAATAGAAATAATGAGAAAGAATATAATGAAGCCAAAAAGAGTACAAGAACAAGTTATGAATAAATTCATTAGAAAAAGCAACATAAAAAGGAAACTGGAGAATCTGACAAAGTTTGAAGGGAATGAGCAAAGTATCAAGCAGTAATTGATTGGACTCACCAGTACAGATCCCTTTGGCGCAACACTTGGATCGATTCAGGCTCGGATAGTACTGCAAAAAAAAAAAAGCAAGAGATATGACACAATTTGAACACGACGACTTAGTGGTCTTAAAAAATTAGAATACGAACACGACTTATAAAATATAACATTTTTAATTAGATAAAAGAAATTGAGGCCTCTAGGTCTCATCATATTAGATTAAAATAAAAAAATATAAACAAATAAATACTAATTTAAAATAATGATGAGTTTACAAGAATGGGATGAAAAAGTGTAAAATTATATGTAAAGTAGGAAAAATAATAATTAATTAATTGAAAAGTGAAAATCCTAAATAAAAATTTTAAAATCTTATTCTAAATTGTGAGGAGAGAGAAAGAGAGAGTAACACTCATATATAGAGAGAGAGAGCTGGAGCATGGAGAATAGAGAGATAGGTGAGAGGAGGTTACTTGGATAGGTGATTTTTTTTTTACTTTTTTCTTTTCTTTCAGACTCGCATCCGACGTGGACACGCAGGGTTAACCCCCGCGTTAGTGACACTGCACAAAATAGCAACCTCAAAGCATCTAAATAATTTACTTATGTGTTATTTTTCTCGCTAGTTGAGAGCTAATTCTAAACTCCTGCTATGTTGGATCGTTGGCGCTAATCATTAATTCCAAAAGCTTAAGTTGTTAGAAATATACAACCAATTCACTAAAAGTGTACAGACACAGCGTCTATAAATCTCGATTATGACTCGGCCCAACGAGTCTCACGCCACTTCGAATATGACTCAGCCTAACTCAATCTCACGCCATTTCGAACGTGACTCGGCCCAACCTGACCTCCCGCCACAGGGCAGGATGCTGGCCCATCTAAGCCCACACTGCTATTCTAGTAACGCTATGATAAGTTCTATTACTGATTCATTTTCTGTCAAATCAATTTAACATTCGGGACGCAATAGTGAACGTGATACCGAGAAGCAAATGGGGCACTCCTCGAGATCGAATCGGGGATCGTCGAGGGCGTCGAAGCATGGGGCGAGCTTGCGCGACCGGATGAGGCGTCGGAGCTTCCGGTAGTCCACGTCGGGCGGCTCCCGGAGGAGCCGCCGCGGCCGCATGAGCCGCTCGTCCACCGCCCCCGTTTTCCGCAGCCACCGGCGGGCGCACATCCCGTTCCCCATCACCGCCGACGGCCGCGATTTCGACTTCTCATTTGGAGAGAGAGAGAGAGAGAGAGAAAGAGAGAGAGGAGTGATGAGGGGATTTTTAAATAGAGGAGGGAAAGGAAAAGGGAGGGAACAAAAAGAGAAAAAGAATTTTCTTTTTTTAAGAAAAAAAAAAAGAGAAAAAGTGGGAAACGGGGAGAGCAAGCAAAGGAGAAAGGAACCGACTACGTTGCCAAAACTGACTCAAAGCCTGATCAGATTCGATTCCATCCACATGACTAAACCCAAGTTAGGCCTCGGTTGACATTTTTCATTAATTTATTTTTAAAAAATATATATGTATATATATATAGAGTTGAGCTGGAATACTATCGGTAGCAACCGAGCTCCGTTGCCACCCATTTGTTTTCGATGATGGAGCCTCCAAATCGACGATCGGCACCGTTGAACATGATCTAGACCAGTTGAAATAAAAAAAATGAAAAAAAAAATTATATATATATATATATATATTGGTTAAAATGAAAAAAATCTTTCTGTAAATATATTAGCTGTTGCGCTTTTGTCACTCTGTCTTTTAAAAATTTCTGCTTTACTCCCTTAAGATTTGAAGTTGTAACCAATTATTGCTAGTGTAAGTGGCAAAGAGTTGCTGACTGGTATTCAAAGTTTCAAGTTCAAAGTCTAATTACTTTACATTTTTAGCTAAATTTATTTTTAATAAAAAAATAAATAAAGCAAGTAGAATGCTACTTGTTTCAAATAGAAAAAAAAAGATTTAAAGTTGCTATTCTATTACTACCATAAAAAAAGATAGCGGATAGCACACTATCTTCTTCTTTTTTTTTTCAGAAAGCAAAAAAAATTTAAAGTTGTAGCATTTACTATACTATTACTATCATAAAAAACATTTAATGCAAATGATAAAAAATTTGATGATTGGTATCCGAAGTTTTAAATTCAAAGCCTAAATGCTTCACATTTTCAGCTAATTTTATTTTTAATAAAAAAATAAATAAAACGGATAGCATGCTAACTTTTTCTCAATAAGAAAATAAGATTTAAAGTTGTTGCATTTACTATTCTATTACTATCATAAATTGTGTGGTACAATCAAGTAACTTACTGAAATATTTATTATACGTTTAATAATAGTTGGAATGTATAAGAATATTATATTTTTTTCTCAAATTAGATAATTTTATGAAGAATATTCCATACTATTTACTAATTACCTTTACTTTTTTCCTTATTTTTTAAGAGTAAAATAAGTATGCAAGCACTTAACCAATCGCATCATAAAAAATATAGGAATAACTTCAAATACCACCCATGTGGTTTCGTGCTTTCTCACTTTAGTACTATGTGGTTTAAAATGTATCACTTTAGTACCATTTGGTTTGGTTATTTTTTTTTATGTTATCTTTTCGTTAATTTTTTCGTTAAATTAATGAGAAAATTAAAACTACATGATAGTAAAGTGAATATTCGATAAACCATAGGTGGGATATTTGAAGTTTCTCTGTATAAATTAACGAAAAAATTAACGAAAAAATTAACGAAAAGATAACAAAAAAAAAAAAACTAAACCACAGGGTACTAAAATAATACGCCACATGGCACTAAAATGAGAAAGCACGAAACCACAGTGGGGATATTTGAAGTTATCTTTAAAATATATGTACAAGATAATGATGAAATAGTAACGATATTCAAGGTTAAAAGCTACAATTTTAAATTTGGAAGAGACAAAATAGAGGATTTTAACAAGACCCTATGAACTTTAGTTCTTTCGCAAATGGGCGCTTTAGCTTTTAATTTTGGCAATTAAAATTTCTAATTATTCTCAAATAGTTAATTATTCTGCTCTTCTCAATTCAAGTTTTAATTGTATAAGGTTTCAAAATACAAAGAACCCATTTTTTCCTTCCAAATTTGATAAACTAAACACTAGGATTGAAGAGTAAGATGAACTTATCTTCAATTTTGTTACTTTTTTATATATACCAAAAAAAATTAGGGTTAATTGCATACACGTCCCCGTAAATATAGTGAATAGCAAATATATCCCTGCAAATTTTAACTTTTGAAAAATGTCCCTGCAAAAGTTCTATTGTCTGCAAAAATATCCCTGCTGTTATACTCTGTTAGAAAAACTGAGTTAACCACAGTTAACATGCTTAACCATGGTTAGTTAATTATGTGAATTTACAATTTTACCCTCATCTTCTTCCTCCTCTTCCTCTTCCTTGATCGAAACGACGCTGCCCCCTCCCTCCTTCGCCTGCGTCGCCGCCGCCGCCGCTTCCTCTCCGCCGGCCGATCCCTCCTCTTCCTCTTCTCCCCCGATCCCAAGCCGAAGCCCTCGAAGAAACCCTCGTCGTCTTCGTCCTCGTCGTCCTCGTTTTGGAGGTCCCTCCGATCCCACTCCCACATCGGGCGCCGCCGCTACGAGTGCGTCTTCTCTTTCCACGTCCACTCCATCGAGGGCCTCCCCGCCTCCCTCGCCGTCCATTGGCGCCGCGCCGCCGACCCCACCGCCGCCACCCACCCCGCCCAGCCCTTCCACGGCGTCGAGGCCCATCTGCAGGAGGAGCCGGCGCCGCCGCTCCTCGACGAGCACGGGCGCGGCGATCCACACGTCGAGGGACGCCACCACGGGGGGGAAGCGGGGGCGCCGCCGCCGGCCGCCGACCGCCGCCGGCCGCCGCTGCTGTCTTCTTCTTCTTCTTCTTGGAGGGACATATATGTAAAGGCAAAAATATTATTTCACTCATCTGCTGTTAAAATTTTAACAGAGTTCTAACAGAAAAACAGACCAGAGGGATATATCTGCATAACTTAGAACTTTTGTAGGGATATTTTTTAAAAGTTAAACTTTGTAGGAATATATTTGCTATTCACTATATTTGCAGGGACCTATATGCAATTAACCCAAAAAATTATATAGTGAAGTTTTATAAGATTATTATATATAAGAAATACAATCAAAACGGTTTTGTAATTAGTAACTTCAGTTGACAATAGGGGTCTATCGAATAAGTTGATAAAATGTAGAGAATTTAATTGTCAAAATTAGAAGGTCAGGCGTATAATTGTAAAACCCTTAAATTCAGGATGTGTAATTTTTTTTCCCTTCTAGGCAAAAAATGGTGAAAATTAATTTAAGTTAAAAATGAAAAAATATCAATATTGAAAGTTCTATTGAATAATTTGATAAAATTTAAAAAGTTTAATCATCAAAATTGAAAGTTTAGACGCATAATTTTGAAACTCAAGTTCAGGAGGTGTGAATTTTTTCCCTTTAGGAAAAATAAAATGGTGAAATTTAATTTAAATTTAAAAAAATAGAAAAATTCCGTTGCCGGGACTTGAACCCGGGTCTTTCGGGTGAGAGCCGAATATCCTAACCAACTAGACTACAACGGATTATTTGATTCATATTTTTATATTTAAATATTTATTCGTTTATTATTGTTTTATTATTGTTTTAAATTCTAACGTTTTCATATTTAATCTCTTTGAGAAGAACCTCCCAAAAAGAGAAAGAAAGAAAAAGAAAAAATGCATTGATTACTGATTAGCATTAGCATAACTAATCTGACATGTTATAACGTGAAAATTATGTCGCAAAAATTCTAAACTTGAAGCTTCTGCCGACAGAGGCTTTTTGGCTAAAGAACGCGCCTTTGAGCCAAACAACCCTATTCGGCTGCCGAACTAATCTCGAGTCCTTCGTAGGGATGTAAACAGGGTGGATCCGGGGATCGGAGGGGTCCCCCATCTCCTGCCCCTTTTCTTGTCGGATCGGGACGGATTTGGGACGGATTAATTTTTATTCTATTTTTTACTCCAATTTATCGCTCTATTAAGGACAGATCGAGATAGATCGCACCGCACGTCTAAAGCTCTGATTCAGAGCTTTCTCAAATTTTCTCGGTAATTAAATATTCTAAAACAAAACTTTATGACAACACATAAAATAGGCACAGGTAAATTAAGACAATAATTACTTCCCTTTTATTACTAGTACATGCAAACACATTGCTTGCTTATTTAGACAAAGTAGTACAAACAATATCAACCAACTAATAAAATCGCACAAAATTAAGTCTGCTTCATCCATTATATGTGAATTAATTGTTCTTGGTCATGGATCAATTAGAACTGAGTTTGGAGCCAATCCACAATCTTCTTATCCAGCTGAAATGCCTTGGCGAGAATATCATCGGAGATAGGAGGGTTCGATCCAAAGACAGCATTAGCTATCGTGATCACGTTAGGGTTCTGGCTGCTGAGACCTGAAATGCTGATAGCATTTGTCTTTCCGACGTTGAACTGGAAGTGAATAAGCCCTTCGGGGAACACGAACACGTCACCCTTGTTCAAGATCTTAGAGAAGAGCTTGTTATCGGGGTTAGACGTAACGAAGCCAACGTAGAATGTGCCTTCCAACACCATGAAGACCTCGGTGGCTCGCGGGTGAGTGTGAGGAGGGTTGAGACCATAGGGTGCGAAGTCCAGTCGGGCTAAGGAAATACCGAGCGTGTTGAGTCCAGGAAGCATCATCGCATTAACTAGAGTCGCATTGAACCCGAGTTTGTTCATCGTGTTACCCGGTTGGTCGAGCCCCTTGAAGAAGAAATCATCGGCGGTGGTGAAGTTCGGGTTCTTACAAACAAACCCATTCACAAACACTGCAAGAAGAAAATAAAAACACAAATCTAGTAAGATAATATTTAATCATGCTAAAATCAATAACTAGAAAAGAAAGAAAGAGCAACACGAAGAAAAGGGTATAAACAGACCCGGAGAGTTCTTATCGGCGACGCAGAAGTCTTGCAAAGGACTAGGATCAGAGGCAATGGCCTGAGAAAGGACGAGGGCGAGGAGAGCAAAGAGGAGAACGCGAGAACCCATTTCTAAGATTTCTCTACTTAGCTAGTAAATTAGACGATGTAATTGAGTGTGTTATATGGTGCTATGAGTTAGAGAGTGGTATATATAGAGGATAAGGCTATGAAAGAGTCCTTATTAGCTACAGTGTTAGAGGAAGAGTTTTACAACGTTAGGTATATATAGTAACTAATTGAACATGTCAAAGCCAAAGTAAGATTTTCTCCTTTGAATACGTATCTTTGACTAAGTACTATATTTGAATATGAGCAATGGCTACGTACGTACTATTAATTTTTACTCTTTTTATTTAATTACTTGTTTAATTCCACGACAATGGTAAACTTCGTGAGCATCCGCATGGAACAGTAGTCTACGTATATATTTTATTTGATAAGGATTTTTTTTTCTATATTAATAATCCACTAATAAATCTTCAAAATTTATGTATTAATTATCCCTTCAAAATTAAGTGGCATATTAATTAATCAGGCCTATTTTTTGTTAATTTCTTAGATAAGATACAGTTTTATCTTTTGGGCATTGAGATTAACTTAAGATATGTAGTTATTGAAGAATTAAAGTAAAAAAGATTACTATAATTATCATAAACTAGATCGAAAATGGTTTGTTGTTAATTTTAACCTTTTTTTCCCCCCCTAAATCTCATTCTCCCTCCCTCAATAAATAATATGATTCGTTCTAATTATCCTTTGAAATTTGATGTTTCCATCTTTAGAACGAGTCGCCCAATTCACCTAGGGGAGAACAAAATTTAAAAAAGAAATTAAGGTAAAAATAGCTTATAATAATAGTAATAGAAAAAAAAATTTATCACTTCTTCAAAAATCTTAAATTAATTACTTAGAAACAAAAAAAGAGAGTTTATATACAATGGAGTATGATTTATAGAAATCGCACGAAGCTAACAACTTTTGTAATATATAAAAATCTCAAGGCTAAATTACAGAAAACTCTCTTATAAATACTCGCTTCTTCATTTTTCTTTTCTAATTTTTAAAAATCTATATTTTACTCCTCAATATTTTAAATTATTATATTTAGCCCCCCTCCGTCAGGGTTCCATCACTATTCCATTCATTTTCAAAATAACAGAGATATATTAATTTTTTTTTCCTTATAGAAGAATAAGGGTCTTTTGGTCATTTTGCCCTCTCCATTAACGCCGCACCTCTCTGAAAATATTTCTAAACATTTAGAAGGGTAAAATATAGGTTTTAAAAGTTAGGGAGAAAAAGTAAAAAAACAAATATTTATAGAAAGATTTTATGTAATTTAGCCTTTTATCCCAATCAAATAACACATGGTGTATTCGTGTCGCAATACATAGACTCTTCCATACAGAGACACATAAAGCTTAATTAATTATCTTTGCCATAGAAATAAATAATTTAAAAAGGATATAGTCCGAGAATGTAATTAAGATCAGTAATCTACCTATTGTGTTGTTACACCATGACCCAATCAAATGTAGTACTTGGACAAAGATGCGTTCAAATTAAAGAGAAATTAAGCTAACTTGGCTTTGACATGTTCAATTAATTAATTAATTAATTAATTAATTACTACCTGCTCAAAGACTCTTTCATAGCCTTGTCCTCTATATATACCCCTCTCCTCTAACTCATATATAGCACCATATAACACACTCAATTACATTGTCTAATTTACTAGCTAAGTAAGGAAATTATAGAAATGGCTTCTCGCGTTCTCCTCCTTGCTCTCCTCGCCCTCGTCCTTTCTCAGGCCATTGCCTTTGATCCTAGTCCTTTGCAAGACTTCTGCGTCGCTGATAAGAACTCTCCGGGTATGTTTATATCCTTTTCTTCTTGTTGCTCTTTCTTTCTTTTCTAGTTATGATTTTAGCGTGATTAAATTAATATTACTTACCAGATTTGTGTTTTTATTTTCTTCTTGCAGTGTTTGTGAATGGGTTTGTTTGTAAGAACCCGAACTTCACCACCGCCGATGATTTCTTCTTCAAGGGGCTCGACCAACCGGGTAACACGATGAACAAACTCGGGTTCAATGCGATTCTAGTTAATGCGATGATGCTTCCTGGACTCAACACGCTCGGTATTTCCTTAGCCCGACTGGACTTCGCACCCTATGGTCTCAACCCTCCTCACACTCACCCGCGAGCCACCGAGGTCTTCACGGTGTTGGAAGGCACATTCTACGTTGGTTTCGTTACGTCTAACCCTGATAACAAGCTCTTCTCTAAGATCTTGAATAAAGGTGACGTGTTCGTGTTTCCCGAAGGACTTATTCACTTCCAATTCAACGTCGGAAAGACAAGCGCCTTTGGCATTTCAGGTCTCAGCAGTCAGAACCCTGATGTGATCACGATAGCTAATGCAGTCTTTGGGTCGAACCCTCCCATCTCCGATGATATTCTCGCCAAGGCATTTCAGCTGGATAAGAAGATTGTCGATTGGCTCCAAACTCAGTTCTAAATGATCAAGAGCAATCAACGTCCTTGAAGGGCATTTTTAACTTTATACATGATCTTACTAGTTAATTAATTAATTAATTAATTGGTTGTTTGTGCTTGTTCTGAACAAGCAAACACTTTGTATATCTGTTTGTATGCATTTCAATAATAAATTTATGTGTTTGATTTATATATTTATATATACATATGGCTTTTAATTTTTATATTGCGTTTTATCAGCGTTGTCCTATTATCGTATGTATGCTACACTTGTATCCTTCATTAAGCAATTAGCACTTGGCTAACTATATTATGGGTCGCAAATATTTGTTCTTCTGTTGATTCAGAAACATTATGTAATTAATTTATATTAGATTCTCATAGTTTATGTGTCATTTGTGAATGAATCAAATAAGGAATTAATTTTATAGTTGAGACATGACAAAGAAATTAACCCGTATATGTATGCTGGGGCTAAAACAACTTTGATAAAACTACATTAGCTTATGTAGGATGGATGAACTTAATATATATATAATATTATAATTAGCTGTTAAAAGGTGCTAAAAAAAGAACATAAAAGAAATGCAAAATAAAGAAGAAAAAATAATAAACATAAGAAGAGAGATCGAGACGAAAGATAAAAGAAAAGAGGAATTGAAGGGATTAGATAATGAATGATCTCCTCCATGCATGAACGTTATATAATAATAGCATTACAAATAAAATTATTTTGTGCCTATTTTTGGTTTAATTTGCATATATAAGTCCAAATTTCTCGTCGAAGACTTATTTACTTAGTAGCATTTCCTCTTGGAAATCAAGAGTTTAATATATATAAGTAATCAAGAAATAGATCCAAAGACTAGAAATGTGGAAGCACCAAGGGGTTGGTGCTTCCAAAAGTATTATAGCTCAATTATATATATATATATATATATATATAGCATCTTTTTTTTGTCATTTTTTTGGATTCATTAAAGCATGCTCACACACCAAAAAAAAGGCAAAAAGAAGAAAAAAAACCAATTACGATCCTCGGGATATTTTGAAAATTATATATATATATATATATATATATATATATATATATATATATCTATATATATATATATATATATAGAGTTTTGCTAGAATACTATCGGTAGTAAACCGCTCGGTTTACTACCTATTTGTTTTCGATGCTGGAGCTTTCAAATCGACGATCGGCACTGTTGAACATGATCTAGACCATTCAAACTATCTGGAAATCAAATTTCACGCTTTTTCGATATTGTTCTTTTGTCCATCAAGTGAACAGAAAATGAATGGCTGAAAATGAATATCCTATAAAAAGTGATGATAGAAGTCTTGTAATCAAGATCAAGAGTACAGATCTTATTTTAAATAGTTCAAAGAATTTTCTAACAAAAATTTAGTTGATTTGGATTCTTCTATACCGTTAAACGAGCAAACACATCATATCGGCCATTAAAATTACAGATTTTGTAACCCTTTGATCGTTCGGTTAATGATATCAAAAAAGCATGAAATTTGATTTCTATATAGTTTAAATGGTCTAGATCATGTTCAACGGTGCCGATCGTCAAGTTGGAAGCTCCAGCATCGAAAACAAATCGGTAGTAAACGGGGCGGTTTACTACCGATAGTAGCCCAGTCAAACTCTATATATATATATTAGTTTCAATTGGTCAACATGAATTGAGCCCGGATCCAATCTATAATTTTCTTGTCCACTTGAGAGGCCTTAGCAAGAATATCATCAGAAAGGGAAGGGTTCGATCTAAAGACAGATTCGCCAATCCTAATGAGGCCCGAATTTTGGCTACCCAAAGAAGCGACGACGACTGCACTGGTTGGACCAAAGTTGAAGTCAAAATAAATCAAACTCTTGGAGAACACGAACACATCGCCCTTGTTAAGAATCTTAGAGAAGAGCTTGTTCTGAGGGTTCCACTTGACGAATCCAACATAGAGGGAGCCTTCTATTACAGTCAGGGTTTGGGTAGTTTTGGATCTTTGCAAACGAACCCATTAACAAACACCACAGGAACATAAACACATGCATAGTTAGTAATACTAGGTGGATTGGGATGAATTCGGAGTGAGTTACATTTTTTTTTTATTTTATATTCTTGTTTCCCACTTACCATCCTATTCGGGGCGGATCGGGGCGGAAGCTCCACCGACCCGAATCCATTTGCCTTCCTAGTCCTTCATGGATCCAACCCGAATCCATTTGCCTTCCTAGTCCTTCATGGATCCAACCCGAATCTAAAACCCGCAACCGCACCAAGTTACAAAATAATAGCTAGGGGCAATTGCTTATATATCCTTAAAAAGTTTTCGATTTTTTTGTTTACTTCGCTTAGAAAGCTAACATTAAAAATACTCTTTTAGCGTTCCAAATTCTTTCAAACATATTTCTAGAGTTAAATTCTGTTAGTGAATTGTTAGAAACAACCGTTATCCCTATAAAATTACTATTTTGCCCTTTCAAATATACCCTTCTACCGTCACCAATTTTTCTTATTTGCCCTTAAGTTAGGAGAAAAAAAAGAATTTTAACTTCTTCCGTTTCAAATATACCCTTCTACCGTCACCAACTTTCTTATTTGCTCTTTCGTTAGAGGCAAAAAAGGTATTTTAACTTTGTTTTAACTCTGGTAAAAATTTAATCCGGATTTAACCCGAGGTGACTTAACGAATACTAACAACGGGGTATTTTTAATAACAGAGAAATATACGAGGAATATATTTAAAACAAAAATTTAGAAGAACAAATAAGATATTTCAGAAGTATTGAGATATATATAAGCAATTACCCCAAAACATTACTAATAATAATAAGGCTAAATTACAGAAAACTCCCTTGTCAATACCCGTTTTTTCACTTTCTCCCATTGTCATTCAAAAATCTACACTTTGCCCCCTTAAAAAATAAAAAATATTCACTTCGCCCCCCGCCGTCAGTGTTCCGTTAGGGTTCCGTTTATATCTTATTTTTTATACCCAAAATACCTCTGAAATTTTGATCCATGCCCATACATATGCCCTCGGCCGCCGCCTCGACCTCCGCCGCCGCCTTGCCCTCCGCCGCCTCGCCCTCGCACGAAGTCGGAATTGGGGTCAAGGGAGGCGCGGGCGAGGGTGCGGGATGCATGATGAGCAAGATTGAGGAGGAGGAGATGAAGAAGATGAGGGTATTTTTTGTCACACCGTACCCCCTGTGAATATTTTTTATTTTTATAGAAAGCAAAATGTAGGTTTTTGAATGACAGGGGGGGAAAGTGAAAAAGCAGGTATTAACAGGGTTTTTATGTAATTTAGCCTAATAAAAATAATAATTTTTATTTTTTTATTTTATTTTTTTTTCAATCTACGTCCACGGCGTTCTCTTTCATGCGCGCATATAAACGAGTCTCTCTCTCTCTCTCTCCATATATAAATAGCCAAACCCTTCTCCCCGTACATCCATTTCCTCGACCCTCTCGAATCCATCTGGCGTTGATTCTTCGTCGTCGTCTCCTTCGCGGATCCCTCGGCGAATCCCTATCTCCGCGGCAGAGGCTTCTCCCGATCGAGGTTCGTCGAATCTTAATCCCATTGCGTGATTTGAGTTGAGTTGATCTCAAATTGTCGATTGTAGCATTAGAATCAATTCGCGCAGGATTTTATAATCGATTTGATGCGTAAGTTTCATTAATTTGGTACGAGGGGGAAATTGGGAATGCGTAAATGAGTTCTTTTGGATAAAAACTCTGTTTTTTTTTGTTTTGTTATTTGTTTATTAGGGTTTGGAATGTTACATTGTTGGTGGTTTTTCTCCTTTTGATTTAAGTTACATGAATTGTTTAAAGAATTTTTTGTAGTTAATCCCTTGTGGTTACCATTTCAGATCAAAAGTTTAAGCGTACTTGGAAGAGAATTCACAACTTTTCTGTGTTTATTCTAGTCGAATTATTTAGAAACTCGGTTTCTGTTTCTACTGTTTAGGGTATTACGAAAATCAGGAGGAAAGGTGAGGACATGGTTGTCGGACCGGCGTTGGAAGAGCGGAGAAAAGAGTTAGCTTGTGAAAGTGTTTCTTTTCTAAGACTTTCGTTTAGAAAAGAGGATTGAAGTTTTTGGCTTTTGAATTATAAGAAAATAAACCAAATGAGAAATGCTCTTTACCACATTGGAGTTGTGGTGTTTCTTTAGGAAAGGGTAGTAGCCATGCAAGCTACCAAATTGCTAAAACTTGTATGGTTTTAAATTGCTTTAGTATTCTGTCTTAAAAGACCAGTAAGTTCGAGCTTATAATTTACATCATTAGTGTTATGCTCTTATCTTGCTTGTTTCGGATGGAACGGGACCAAGTTGACCGGATAGAGTTCATTATGCCTTTTTGATTCATGTAACATTTACAAGCACAACTTTGCTCAAAGTGAGAAAATTCGCCATTTAGTGGGTCATTCATTCCTCGTTGAAACATATTAGATGCATACTTTAGTTTGATTCTATACATGTCATAGCATCTCCAACTAACAAACCTAGTCATTAGAATCAGAGATGCACTCGTCCACTTGATACTTTCATTGCGTTCACCAAGTGGTAATTGAGAAGATATGAATTTCCTCTGTGTTGGTATCTGACTGAATTCTTTCGGTAATCTGTAGGAACTTGTATAGCCTTCTCTCAGAAACTTCAGTGCAACAACATGGCAGTGGGCGGTAATACTCAACAGAGCATCAGAAAAGCTCTTGGAGCACTAAAAGACACGACGACAGTTGGATTGGCAAAAGTGAACAGTGACTACAAGGTTGTTTATTCTGCAATTCGTGTTTATCTCAATTTGCTTTGCCAATTTATGACTTTTTTAATTTTAAACCTTTTATGTTAGGAGCTGGATGTTGCCATCGTCAAGGCCACTAATCATGTTGAGCAGTTGGCAAAGGAGAAGCACATACGCAGTCAGTACCTAATCCTATTCTGCCTGTTCTTTCGGAACAAAATGCTTAAGAATTATTTTCTAGATTTCATTTTTTGCCGTCCTAGGGATTTCCTAGGGATTTCAAATGGGTAAGTTGCACCAGGAACCTCAATGTTCTTATGTATTTCCAGTTTGGACCCGACCTTTCATTATTACAATTGAATCTTAAATATTGGGATTTTGTTGCAATGTGCCCTTTAGAAATGCCCAAGTAATTGTCATCTAACTGCCACTTAAATAAATTTTTAGACTCTGCATATGATATTGCTGGGCATTTCCATCCAATGTAACATAATAATTTAATGAAAATGGTAATATCGCAATGGAATGTGAAAGGACCTATCAAAGGTTTAGGACTTATTTAGCAAAAAAAAAAAAAAAAAAAAAAAAGGCCGGGGACCAAAACGGAAGGGGTACCCTGGTGCATTGTGCCCATTTCAAATTATATTGTAAGTTTAGAAGTGTCAATTACAAATAATGCAACATTTAGTAAAACGATTGATTTGGTTGCAAGGCTTTTCACATTGTCTTTCCTTTTCTTACAGCTATTTTTGATGCTGTATCTGCCTCGAGACCTCATGCCGATGTTGCATATTGCGTCAATGCTCTCGCCAGGCGGCTTGCCAAGACACGTAATTGGGCTGTATGTCTGCTTATTACTCTTGCTTTTTGTTTTTTGCCACATTATTATGCCCGTAGAAAAGTTTAAGATGTGAAAGCTGTTGTGCGATTACATACAACGCAGCGCCATGACATCCGTATTTTCCTCTTTTCCTTTTTGGTTTTTTTTTTTTTTTTTTGCCCCCTAATCCTTCCTTTGAAGTGCAGAACAGCATCAACATGTGTAACATGAGTAAAATCCAAATTCAATCTTCTACTTTTAAGATGTTTACGTGATTTTCTTTTTTTTGACTTGACTAACTTTCTGATACTCGATTAGGTAGCCATAAAAATTTTGATTATTATTCATCGTGCTTTGAGAGAAGTTGATCCTACATTTCGAGAAGAACTCGTTAGCTATAACCAGAGCAGAGGCCATATGCTGAATTTATCACATTTCAAAGATGATTCTAGCCCGAGCGGTACTAGTCCCTTCCCTTTATAATGTTGTAATTCAGAACTGAGTTCTTCATTTCATTCTGTTTTCTTTTTATTTGAATTATTTGATTAAGGCTCTGATTTGCTGTTTCATAAAAGCTTTGCATTTTCATATTGTTAGAACAACAAAAGAGTGTTTCTGGAAGAAGATAAGCAACTAATTTTGCTTTTTTTCCCCCTTTGTAGCTTGGGATTATTCTGCTTGGGTTCGAACCTATGCTCTGTTCCTAGAGGAGCGACTAGAATGTTTTCGGGTTCTGAAGTATGATGTTGAGACAGAACGTCCTGTATGCAGTCTGATCTCTATATTTCTTTATCTGAACTTTTCCTCATTCTTCTTGTTTTATGTTATTTGAGCTGGCATGTCCAATTGCAGAAGTATCTTTGCAATTCTTCTTTATTCTTCAAATGGTTTAAATTTTACATTGACTAGATAATTGCTACGAAGAGCTGGTTGGTTGTCTATTGCGGGATGTTCTCAATGATGAAATGGAATTTAAGGAATTTAATGTGACATGTAAATGCATTATGAATTATTCTGCTTTCTAGGGACAGATCTCTTAAAGGTCCTTGATGTTGTTGTAATATTTATATCATTTCTACTACTCAGTAACTGTTGAATCGTTCTGGATTTGACCAACTGTCTAGAAGAATTGCCAGATTATCTTCTTATATTAGAGCAACTGTGTTCCTTGATTATTTAGAATTTGATCTGTTAATCCATGTAATATACCATCTTCCCAGTTCAACTGTAAGAATTGTTACTACTGTTGCCATAAGGCACACTTTGTAAAATAAGGATATCCATTGAATTTTTAAGTATTGATAGGGAATAATCTCATTTTCTTTAATTTCACCTTTTGTTTACAGAAAACTTCCAATCTTGGTACCGATGTATTGCTTGAGCAAGTACCTGCTTTGCAGCAGCTTCTATTCCGTCTTCTTGGTTGTCAGGTGACGAACTTTTCGTGCCTCTCTGTAGCAAACGTTATATTCTCTGCACACAATCTTTTATCTGAATAGCGATTTTCTGATAAACTTCGACTTATTTGCTGCTGCAGCCTGAAGGAGTGGCTATGTACAATAATGTGATCAAATATGCACTTTCGATTGTAAGTGGCATATGGAAGCAAAACAATTACTGATTTAACTAGTTATGCTTACTCTCCCATTGTTGTCTTTTAACATAACTCCCCACTCAGGTTGCTCATGAAAGTGTTAAGTTATACAATGCGATTAATGGTGGAACTCTTAATTTGGTCGACAAGGTACTGCCATGCTAGTTACATTATTGTGTGCATTCTTGTCACAAATCTACGAAGTGCTCCTTTGGCTTGACTTTTGAAATAGCTTCTCCACTATAGAAAACAAAAGCTTCCACAAACTAATCATTCAGCAAACAGAGAGTTTGGAGCTTTTTTTGCGGCGGGAAGCTACAATGAGCTTTTGGGCCTTGAGAACGAAAGCTCCAATTTGAAACTCCTGCTTAAGTGGCAGCAAGAAGCTATAGGAAAGATTTTAATTAAAGTTCTTGTTGCTTCTTAAAACAAATCTACGCGAACAGTGCTTCTGCAGAAGCTCTAGACAGGCCAAGCCTGCTCCAACTGCGAACTAATTAATTGTTCTTCTTTGATCTAGTTCTTTGAGATGCAGCGCCATGATGCTGTTAGGGCACTTGAGATTTACCGCAAGGCAGGGCAGCAGGTATGATGATTTTCATTAGTTAATGCCTTTTATTAACCGAAATAGTTCTTCTCTTCCAATTTTGGAATAGCTACATTATCTACACAATTCCTGAAGAAATTTCTCCTTTTTTATAGGCAGACAGGCTTTCCAAATTCTATGAGTTCTGCAAGGGACTCAATCTTGGGCGAATGGAATGCTTTGTGAAAATTGAACAGGTATATTCTTCACTCATTCGTGTTCTTATGTTAGTAGTTTTACCTCGTTCCTTTTCTAATGCAACTAGTTCTCTGTGTTTCTATTGAATCATCTGCAGCCGCCTGCATCTTTCATTACAGCAATGGAAGAGTATGTGAAGGATGCCCCTTTCAATCAGAATGCGGTACACATACCAATCACTTGGTGAAGTAGTTTTTTATGATTTTTCTATTTATAACAATCATAATAATTCTTTAGTTGCCTGTTGTTGGTTAGTTATCTTCATAAAACTTATAATCTCTTAAATAGATTTTCTCTTACTATTACTTTGTTTCCATTATTTTTCACTAAGAAATAAAAAAAATATTGTGAGCTAATTGCGAGCTAATTACGAAGATGTTTTAATGCTTCCATTACATAGCATGATACAGAGCCTTTTTTTAAAGTTCACCCCTTGTCATCTTTTCATACCATCCAAACCGGCCGATAGTACACTTCTTTTGGGTTGGGTTGAATTTAAAAAAATGTGCATGCTCCCACTTCAGTTGGGAAATGAAACAAGCTTCTCTAATCTATGTCTGTGGATTCTTTCCTAACATTACGTTATTACATTGTACTACGTACTAGCTGGAAGGCATAGCCCCGAAGGCCATTTTAGCCATTGAGGATAAGAAACTAAATGATGACGATGATGATGAAAAGCCAGAACCAGCTGTGCCAACAAGCCAAAGATTTCCTGAACTACCATTAGCTGAAACTGTTGAAGATCCTGTTGAAGGTCAAGCTCAAACTCCAGTTAATGATCTCCTGGTATGAACTAAACAATGGACTACCCCTAAGTTCATTCTAGTCTTTTTGCAGTGTTTGCTAATCCATATTCTATGTACAGTGTTTGGACGACTTCAACCAAGTTGCAAGTGAACTAGAAGAGAAGAATGCCCTAGCACTTGCTATCGTATCTAACGGTGAACTGCAATAACTTTCTTTTTTGCAATGTCATTTTTTCATATCCTTCTTTAACTTGTCTTCTGCTGAAATGGTCTATAGAAGATCCTGGAATTAATAGAACTACTCCTGAGATAATGAGCGGGGATACTGGATGGGAGTTGGAACTCGTTGGCATACCAAGTTCCAATCAAAGTGCTCTTGCTGAGAGTAAACTGGTAAAAGAATCTGGCTCTCATTCTCTCTCTACTCTTTTTGTATCTGTAAAGGTGGTCTTACGTGTTTGACTCATCGGAATTGGTTGCAAATTTGCAACAGTAGACACTTTTCAATTCTGGGCAATACAGAAAAGTTATTGCCAGAATTTTTTTAAAACTTTAACCCTCCTAGAAATGAAACTTTGGGATTCAGCCTCGCCAAGATTTTATTTAGAAAACAAACCTTCCCCTAATGCCCAGAAGTCTTCTAGTTGTCAGTCCAAGACTCAAAATTCTATCATTTCAATTCTTTCAGGCCGGCGGGCTCGACAAATTGACATTGGACAGTCTATATGATGATGCGATTACGAGAAGATTGAACCCCAACGGGGCCTACCATATGGGGCAGGTGGCGCCAAATCCCTTCGAGCCGGTTCAATGTCCTCAGGACCCATTCTTCGCCTCCAATAGTATAGCGCCACCTGGCAGCGTGCAAATGGCTGCGATGGCGCAACAGCAAGCTCTGATGATGCAACAGCAACAACATTCTACGGGTCATGATCCCACCAATCCCTTTGGTAACCCGTATAATCCGTACTCGGGCCTTATGTAATAACAATTTTACTTGATTGGAAATCATTTACATGTTAATTAAAGCAGAGAAACTAGTTTAGATTATAACATGTAGGTAGGCAGCAAAAAGTAGGTCTCTAATTTACTCTTTGTTTTCTATTGTTTCGATTATATTCTTAATCTTTTTATTTGGGTAGCCTCGTAATGTCGCAAAGATAGAAGTTAGAAACTTTTAACTACTTTGCTTTTTTAGGTCTGAAACATTTTTCTTGGTAGAATGTGAGTAGTCCTCCATAAAGCAGTGTAAATTTTTTTTCACTTTTTCGTTTTTTTTCTTTTCTTCTTCCCTTCCCCGTCTATAAGCAGCTTGATGGCAAGCAAAGCTTGTTTTAAATCATTATTGATATTTCCTTTAGAGCTGTTTGACATTGCTTGAGCTATGTTTGTTTTATTTTTCTTCGTCGTTGCATTAAGTAGGTGGTTGCTATCCAAAGTGTTTGAATCTTGCCTGTTCGTCGCCAATGAATAAACATAGATTTGCTTTTTCTTTAGCAACATAAAAAAAAACTTTCAACAGTTATCCTTCTCTTTTTTGTTTTCTTTCCTTGTTTCTTATTTTCGAACTGCGTTGAGAAATCGGTTAATTACTTCTCTTTTTATGCATGCCATATATATTCAGAATATATCTGAGCTACACTAGCAATAGCATAAACTTTCATTTCATACATGTTTGCATGCCTACATGAAACAATTTGCATCATTAATGAAATTTCCATTTCTTTATGAGTTGCAAGAAATAAATTCTCTTTGATCACGCATCAGTGATCGCGCGTTCGATGATCAAACCTAGCTTTTTGCGAAGATAATATTATTCCACACACATTTGATAGCATGAAGAGTGTCATGAGAACATACCTTAATTACTCTTTTTAACTTTTTTATTTTGTAGTGGCATCTTGTGATCTCTTTTCACTTTTATTTCCACATATCATTGAATGTGTGAATGTATATATAAGTCTCACTTTTGTAGCAAAAGCCACTCAATCATGTCTCTATTCTATTCCTCTTTGGATATATTTTGTTTCCCCTTTGCATTAGTGGCTCATATCATGCTCCACACAAGAGAGGTTTAGTTTAATCCCTTTTTTTTTATTTTCTAATCCATTATGATTGATACTTAACTATCCAATTGATTATTGTGGATTAAGTCTCATGCATGTTTATTCCACACACATAAGCGAGATCCCTAGCTTTAAATTATATCCACACCTACGTACACATATCTTACATTTTTTATTGCATATATCATGGCTTATGTCTCTTTTATGCTTGATTGTTACCACTTAAACTTGATAAAGCCGCATTATTTTTTTACATAATTTTAGTGGCATTTCCTCTTTCCAGTTTTCTATGTTTAGTGCTGGTCATCAAAGTTGTTTTGGAAGTTAATAATCTCTAATTTTAAGCACTAAACTATCGGCGATTCGATGTTGCGTTGTATGACATTTTTATAGCTTGAGATTAAAAAGGTTGATTTTAAATCGCGTAAAATTTTTCACTTGGGCCTTGAAATTTGAAAATATTGTAATTTCGTCCCTAACCTTTCATTTAAACACATCATTCTCTGGATTTAACCAAACTCTTAATTGCAATATGTTCCATATTGTAAGAAATGTCGATGAGCTCCGAGACTAGTAGTACATTTTACGCTATTTGATAACAACTAAACAATCTTCTAGTCGCCTTTTCCCATATTTGATTCCCATTAAGATTAGGGTTAAAGGGAATCAAACTCGGAACCTTTTGGGATGGAGGGAGCTTAGGACTGGCTCTAATAATATTATGTTATGTAAAAGATCGATCTGATAAAAAATGCATCAGAATTTGTCTTAAAAGCAACAACAATATTCGGGCCTTTTATTTTCTAATAGCATTGATATATAACATACTTTCTTTAAAAAAAAGAAAAAGAAAAATCAGTTTTAGTTCCTTAACTATGTAACTAATGACATCTACTACAAGCAAGCTTCTAGGTGTTCAAAAGAAATGTGCTTTAGCAATTGTTACACCTATTGCTTTTGCATTAGTTAGGGCATGGTTATAAAGACAATTAAGGTCACAATTAAGAGTCAAAAAGTTATTGTGCTTTTGCACTAATATAATTTAAAAATATTCCTTTTGTTTTGTTTTGTTTTTGTTTTTCTTTCTTTCTTTCTTCTAAAGTGGGAGATAAATAAGTGCCCTTTGATCCTTCTTCATCACGCGCATTTCGGTCGGTCGATCGCTTTCCTTTTCTCTAGCTTTCTTGTGACTTTTCTATATAAATCTTTTTCATATACTACACAATTAGTTGTTCTAATCTAAATAGTAAAAGTAAGAAGAGAGATAATTAAACATGAATTATGTGTTTGGGGACAAAGATATATTCTAACCACTTCTTTTATCATTGGAAAAATGCTCTTCATTGATAACACACTAATAGATTAGAATCTAATTCATGGCATTGCTTTTGTTAGGCTCATAGGGTAATGAGTACAATTCTAAGATCACTATTTTATTAATGCACTTTTTTGAGTTATTATCAGTTCTTATAGTGTATTCAATATTTGGTTAGTTATTATACTTGTAATAGCGAGAGATCGACCGATCGACAACTGAATAGTCATGTTAGATGCTTAACGAAAATTCCAATATCTTAGGGCTAAGGTAGTAAATGGAGAACTCCAATAGCTCTTTAAAGTGCCACAAAGTTAAAGAGTTTTACAAAAAAGTTTCCATATGATGTACATGGGGAAGATATTGAACAATAAGTTATGGAATGATATTGAAGCCAAAAACCTAACTTGTGAGTAATGTATGAGAAAGAATATATATGGAATGTTGGCATAACCACGTTACTTAATTACTTAAAGGCCAAAAGGAGACACAAACATATTCATGATGTATAATTTTCAAAACTTTGGTGAATGAAACCATATCATGCATGCAAACTCTAATGATAGGTCATAGTGTTCGCAAACTGATCAGCAACAACAACTCTAATCGATGAATTATAAGATACATACAACTTCGAATTAAAATTATCTTTTTCCTTAAAAATATAAACGAAAGAAAGAAACTAATGAAACTTAAACTATATATATATCCTAGGTTTGTACATGAAATTACCAAATTTGTCACCTATAAATTAACTCAAATTTGTTAGTTTCGAAAAGGTATCAATCAGTAGATAAAAGCAAAACCAATTTCACAAACCAAAAAAAAGAGAGGAAAAGGAGAGTGAGAGATTAATCAACACATGGATCTCTTTCAATTTTCGGTTGATCGAAGCAATGATGTATGCTTGTACACTTTTGTTTCTTTAACAAAGTTGGGTGCCTTTTAAAGGTTCTTCAAATGAAGTACATATTATTCTAATCAAATATACACTTTAGAATCAAAAAAATAAGGAAAAAAAAGAGGAATCCACTGTAATTAATTCAACGCACTTGCTTAGATAAAAAATCGAAGACTCTGACGGCTAGTAAAAGTGTAATTGGAGTCAAATGATTCACCCCTTTCCACCGAAGAAGATTCGCGATTGCGTCGAAACCCACAAACTCTTGTTCCATTTCAGAATATTTTACTCATGATCATGAATCAAAAGAGAAGCATTACTAAAAAAGATGCAAAACTCTATATATTAATCACTCTATGATACAATTTCATTACTAGTAGGGAAAATATTTTATGTATATGTGATAGAAAACAAGAAATATAAATAAATAAACTAACATGGCCATATGAGCCCATGATAACAATACAAATCAATGAATTTTGCACATAATTTAACTTATTTATGTAGTAAAATTCCTCACCTAGCTAGTGAACTTAAGATTACATGTAAATGAGTAATTACTACATATATAATTCAAAATGTTTTTAGTACTTAAACTAATAAGTTGTAGTGAAACTAGAATTAAGTACAATGTTAATTAATTTGTGAAAAAGCATGTCCACTAAAGAAAAAGTAGGAGCCTTTATTTTATTTTATTTTTATAACAACCATGATTCCCTTAGAATGGAATAACATGCATGCATAATTAAACACCCTAGTAATATTATTTTGATCATGATTAGTTACATCTTATCATACTTGTTAAAATATACACACCATGCATCTTCAATTGTGTTACTCCACTAGTATTAATAGCTCCCTTTCCCCCTCTTAAGTAGAGGCAAAGAAGCTTAAGCTTTTGAGAGAGAGAGAGAGAGAGAGAGAGAGAGAGATGACAAGAGTGAGGGAGATCGATATGGAGAGGGACTTAGTCTCAGTGGAAGAGTTGGAGAAACGAGTTGAGGTTGGGTCACTTATTGTGGATGAGTTAGGTGACCCAATGTTCCGGATCCGACACGCACCGGACCACATTATGCTGGTCTCTTCCATAGCTTCTTTACTTAGAATTAGTACAAAAATTTGTATGAATGATTCAATAGCTTCATATATAGTTACATGAGCACCTAGGTAACCATATGGGTCTTAGGACAATTTTCTCGATCAAGATCGGTCTTTTTACTAATAAGGTATTAGAGTCGATTAAGCTAATACGTCCCCTTCATTAATTTCATCAAGAGACTCTGAGTTTAATTATTTCTCATATTCGTCATTCTCTGTAGTCTATTTCATTACTAGTGCATGTGATATGGTTCCTGAGCTGATCTCTATAATATTGCATGCGAGGAGGGGTGTTGTTTTTTTGTTAGATCAACCTTTCGGCAGAAATGAAGAGGAGAAACCATTAATACGTGCATCTTATTTGTGTGTAAACAGAAAGTACGAGTGAGGCGTGAATATATAGATGCACCGAGTGTACGTGTAGGCTATAGTTGATCACTTTGCAAAGAGATGGAATGCGCTCGATCTTCATCCAACTTATGCTTCTAATCCAACCATCTAATTAATAATCAACTTTTAATTTATAACATGTTGTTATTATATAACTTTATAATCCAAGAGGAGCTCCTCACATAATTTTTGTCACAAATATATGTTTTTTTTTTTTTAACTTTTTAATTTTGTTTGCAATATTTTTTTTTTAATACAGGTGGCAGAGTATGGAGAGAGCAAGGACATAGTGGGAGTAATAAGGGCATGTGTTAAAATGGTGACAAGGGGGAGGCCACAAACAAGCTCAAAACCAGCCTATGTTAAGGTGGCTTATATTCTTGGCCTTAGGGTTTCTCCCTCACACAGGTGAGTTAATATGTGTTCAATAATTAATTAATTATTCAATTAATTTAGTTGTGCTTACTTAATTTTCTTCATCATCTTTTACCTTCATAATTTTATCATTTTATTCTTCTTCTTTAATATTTTTTTTGGTTCGGCAGAAAAAATTATTTTTCGTCCATTTGATTCCCGCAAAAATTAAATAGTTTTTCTAGATGCTATGGAACAGTTTTCTTTTCGTTTTCTGACCTTTTTTTTTTATCAAAAAAGTTTTTTATGCTAAATTTTTTTCAGAAAATATTTTTCAACCATTTTTCGAGGAACCAAACACCCCCAAAGTATATATTTAAAGAGCAGCAAGTCCTTTTTTCTTTCAAATTTTTCTACTGTGGTTTTTCTTTTTTAATTTGTGTTCTCATTTACAATTTCTTCTACCTAAATTTTATATTGCAATAGGTTTAATCTACGTTTAAATATCTATAAATTAAGTTCTCTTTTATACGTTAATGTAAAAAAATATGAAAGAGATTTTCTTAATTTGATCTTTTTTTAGCACTATCACACTTTGCAGTTTATTGAACAGTTCATTTAATTTATATGAATCTATTTTACTGAATTTAACTGTCGTCGTTTATTGACTCATTTTAATAAAATTTTGCATTTGATTTATCGATTATTTCAATTCCTTTTGACCTATTTAAAATAGTGGTAGGATATATAATTAAAATCAATGTACTATTTTATACATGCCAGTGTAATTGAGATCGACTCTTATTCCTACACCTATAATATATATATATATATATATATATATATATATATATATATATATATATATATATATATATATATATATATATATATAAAATAACTATTTCCTCTTTCGATTTGAACGGCTCAGATCGCGTAATTCCATGCATGTTTAATTTTTTTAGCAGCGTTGTTTTGCTAACGTGCACCAACTTTAATTCATTTTGAAATAAAATTCAATTAATTTATTAAAAAAACTAATTTAATTTAAATTTTACTATATAAGCTTTTGTTGATTTTATTCTCTTTCATAGAAATATATAATTCGGTAGTGAGTGGACTTAGACATTCGAGTTCTACAATAAAAGAGTGAGTTGCCGAATATCTCAAATCAAATGAATTGAAAAGTTGGATACATTTTTTTGTGCAACAGACGGCGGGGGATCGCGACTGCACTGGTGGAGCAGGTCGAAGCGTGGAGCTCCCGCCGGGGGGCCGCCTACGCTTACATGTCGACCACCGCCGAGAACGCGGCCTCCCTCGCCCTCTTCACCGGCCGCCGCCTCTCCTACTCCCCCTTCCGCCGCCCCCTCATCCTCGCCCGCCCCGTCCACTCCCACCCCCTCCCCTCCCGCCGCCCCATCCGCCGCCTCTCCCCCGCCTCCGCTGCCGCTCTCTACGCCCGCCTCCTCCCCCCCTCCGCCGCCGAGCTCCTCCCCCTCGACTTCCCCTCCCTCCTCTCCCACGACCTCACTCTCGGCTCCTTCCTCGCCGTCTCTTCCTCCTCTTCCTCCTTCGCTCTCCTCAGCGTCTTCGACTCCACCCGCGCCATTCGCCTCCGAATCGCCAAGACGCCGTCCCTCCTTCTCCGCACCTCGATGGCGATTCTCCGCGCCCTCGACGCCTGCATGCCGTGGGCGCGCATCCCCTCCGTCCGCGACGTCTTCAAACCCTTCGGCATCTACATCCTGTTCGGCCTGCGCATGTCTGGCCCGGACGGCCCCAGCCTCCTGCGCTCCCTCTGCCGGTTCGCGCACAACCTCGCCGTGCGGAACCCCGCGTGCGCCTTCGTCGTCACCGACGTCGGCTCCCGCGACCCCGCCCGCGCCGCCGTCCCCCACTGGCGGTGCTTCTCCAGTGATCAGGACGTTCTGTGCATCAAGCGCCTTAGGGCTAATACTAATATTGACGACGACGACGACGACGACGACGACGATTGGATTGCATCGCCGCCGTCGGATAAAATGGTCTTCGTCGATCCACGGGAGCTCTGATGGGTACCGTCAACGTGAGGAGCTCCTCAACGAGCTTTCGTTCTCACGCTGTGTTCGAATTTTTTAAATTTGTTTTAGTTTAAAAGTTTTCTGTCCAAATTTCAGCGTCGTATTGAACGGCAGATTTAGAGGAAGCCAAATCAGATTGAATGAGAAGCTCTTCATTTACTCTCCTTTTTTCCTTTTCTGATTTAAGTACGTAAAGCGGGAAAAATATATGAATATTTATTTATAATATTGAAGAGCAAGAGATTATTCCTTACTTCATTTAATCTCTCATTTAATTATTTCATGTTTTGTGTCTCTAAACAAATTAATTAAAATACTCACTACAACAAAAACGGTGTATAGCGACACTTTTAAATATCGATACAGATCAAAAAAAATACTGTTGGCTAAATTACTGACACTTTTTAAAAGTATTGCTATATATG
This sequence comes from Puya raimondii, assembly GCA_016920855.1. Lineage (NCBI taxonomy): Eukaryota > Viridiplantae > Streptophyta > Magnoliopsida > Poales > Bromeliaceae > Puya > Puya raimondii. The sequence continues at coordinate 217,680,749 of JABWPP010000050.1, forward strand.
GGGTCGCTATATGTGGGGCCGTCTTGATGTTTGGCACCCACTCCTCCAGCGACCTGTGGCGGAGGGACACGTAGCGATCGTAGCTCTCTACGATCCCTGCGAGATCCTCGCGGCCGAACTCCAGCCGCCGGAACCCTACCTCGTCGGTTGCGGCGGAGGAGGAGAAGAGGAGATGGTGATCATTTTTTTTTTTTCCTTTTCTTTTTGTAATCGGGCCGAGTGGGCTGGGTGGGGTTGGTTGAGTAAAGAACTTTTTATTTTTGATTGGATTGGGCTTTATATTTAGGCCTTAGTAGATTCTAAAAAAGATTTGGTATAAATGGGACACTTACACAAAAGTGTCCCAAACATGTGTCGCTATAATCTAATTCTATTGTAGTGACTATGTATTACATATAGGATAAATGAGTAGGACGTTGAATTACATATATATATATATATATATATATATATATATATATAAGTTATACAAATTTTTACATAAGTATAAATTCAAATATAAAAGTCTTAAGATTAATATCTAAACTATTGATAGGATCACGAATTTTTAAAATGTATGTTCAACATTGAGAACTCAGAGTATATGGTCTTAAAAAAATTATAATTTCTTCTTATCTAGGTGTTTTAAATCTTTATTTTAATACTTTTATAAATATATTTTTTAACTTGCCAAATATATATACTTATATATATATATATATATATATATATTGTAATTTAAAAGTGTATAAGTTGATCCCTACTCGGATTGATTCGTGTAGTGCGTTGCACGTCGTTAAGTGATGAACTCTCTTGGATCATGTGCATGCATGTTACACCCAATTTCAAATAGATATTTAAATTCCATATCTTATCGATTTTTTAAAAACTTTTAGTTGCTTTAATTTGATCTATTTTAAAATATTTTTAAAAGTTGAGAAAACAATTGGAGCCGCCAAATTTCAAATTTTACAAAAATATTTAATTAACTAACTTAAACTAAAGAAAATGCCAATAAATGAATATGAGAAAATTGAAGGTCTATTTTGGTCTACGGTAATTGATGAGAGTTTTTCATGCATTTTTTTGCCTTTTCCAACTTCAACGTTTATTGCATGTTACAACGTACAAAAGGTTAAAAAAAAAGAAAAAAGAAAAAAAAAGAGGTATAGGACAACAGAATTTTAGCCTGATTATAAATAGTGATATATATAAACTTTAAAAATTTATTGTCTTGTATATAAACTTGCAAAGTTTGATAATTACGTTGAATTTTATCACTAAAATTAAAAGTTGATATTAAAAAAAGTTATTTATATTGTTGTTGTTTTTTCTTTGTTGTAGACGGAATAGATTTCATTATTAATATTTTAAAATTAAAATATAATTTAATAGATATAATCTATATCATATAAAAAGTTTATACAAAATATATTACAGAATTTAGATTTCACAATAAAGATTTACTATATGAAATAGTTTTTCCTCTCAACTCACTCCTCAAATATAATTTTTTTTAAATTTTTTATGATTAATTTTAGTTAATTAAACAAAATATTTGTTAAATTTTATACGAAAATCCACCAAATTCAATAATTATAATTTTTTTTACAAAATAAAATCAAATAACTAATAACTTGCAAACAGTTAATATATATATTCATTAAATTTACTAAATTTTTAATTTATATTCTTTTTTAAAATTATTTTAATAGTCTTTTTTTTAAAAAAATAGAAATTTTATCTGAAAGTTTATTTTAATTTGAACTTCACTTTATATGAAAACATAAACATGCTGCTATTTTAAGAATATAGATAAAGGCTTGACAATCCAGCTCGCTACTTGTGAGTTAGTTCGTAATCGGCTCTCGTTAATAAACAAGGCATATACGAACTAAATTTTTTATTTCGATATTTTAACGAGCCAACTTATGATCGATTTATTTAATAAACGAATGAGCACGAGCCGGTCCTAGCTCACGTGTGTTGGCCTCACTGATAGCATTTCTAAAAGTAAAAACGGTCAGTAGGATTTCTCACTCACGTGCGAGCCACGTGCGGATCTCTGCTTATACCCTCTCGCCTCCACTCCCAGATCCGCTTACTCCGGCGATCTCTCTCTCTCTCTCTCGTCGTCGTCGTCGTCGTCGTCGTCGTCTTCTTCTTCTCCGACGATCATGGGATCCCACGACTCAGGTACGACGAAACCCTAACCCTAGAAACCCCAACAAAACCCTAACCCTAATAATCCCTCGTCTATCTCCTCATCGCAGGAGCGGAGGCGGGATCGTCGTCCTTCCTCTCGGACAAGTCGGCGAAGGTGTTCGTGGCGGGGCACGGGGGCCTGGTGGGATCGGCCGTGCAGCGGCGCCTCGTCTCCCTGGGCTTCACGAACCTCCTCCTCCGCCGCCGATCGGAGCTCGACCTCACCTCCCAGCCCGCCGTCGACGCCTTCTTCCTCCTCGAGCGGCCCCGCTACGTGATCCTCGCCGCCGCCAAGGTCGGCGGCATCGTCGCCAACTCCGCCCTCCCCGCCGACTTCATCGCCGACAACCTCCTCATCCAGACCAACGTCGTCCGCGCCGCCCACCTCGCCGGCTCCGTCCGCAAGCTCCTCTTCCTCGGCTCCTCCTGCATCTACCCCAAGCTCGCCCCCCAGCCCATCCCCGAGTCCGCCCTCCTCTCCGGCCCCCTCGAGCCCACCAACCAGTGGTACGCCGTCGCCAAGATCGCCGGCGTCAAGCTCTGCCAGGCCTTCCGCCTGCAGCACGGCCTCGACGCCGTCTCCGCCATGCCCACCAACCTCTACGGCCCCCGCGACAACTTCCACCCCGACCACTCCCACGTCCTCCCCGCCCTCCTCCGCCGCTTCCACCACGCCAAGCTCGCCGCCGCCCCACGCGTCGTCGTCTGGGGCTCCGGCGCCCCGCTCCGCGAGTTCCTCCACGTCGACGACCTCGCCGACGCCCTCGTCTTCCTCATGGACCGCTACTCCGACCTCGACCACGTCAACGTCGGCAGCGGCGCCGAGATCTCCATCCGCGACCTCGCCGAGATGGTCCGGGAGGTCGTCGGGTTCCGGGGCGAGATCGTCTGGGACCCCACCAAGCCCGACGGCACCCCGCGCAAGCTCATGGACAGCTCCAAGATCGCCGCCATGGGCTGGAAGCCCAAGATCGCCCTCCGCGACGGCCTCGTCGAGACCTACAAGTGGTACGTCGAGAACGTCGCCGACCAGCATTCGCAATCGCAGTCGCAGTGAAGGTATATGAATTTGTAACCCTTGCTTGTTCCTCATTGTTGTTCTCATTGTTGTTTTAATACCATTCCTTGTATACTTCACTTTACTTTGAATAACTCCTTGCTCGGACGGTTCTGTAGTGCTGCTTTCGTTTCGTCTCGAATTTATTTAATGAAAAAGAGATACTTTTGAATAATTTCTGGAATAAATTTGATAGCCGTACTTACTTGCTTACAGTTGATGCTTCTTGATTGATTTAGTTTAGTGTTCTGTTCGCTAGTGCAAACAAAGACTAAGTAAACTGTGGATTTAGTAATGTGTTCTTTAGATTGTAGGAATAAATGTAGCTTTTTTTTTTCTTGGGAATAAATGCAACGATTAGGATTTACTTGGAAAGAGAGAAATAGAATCATTCAAGGTGGCGGTATGAATAATAGTTCTGGTTATATCCTAGAATAACCTTGTTCGACTATAACGAATTTTCTTAAGCAGTTTTTGCTGCATTTCGGTTTATGAAGGGGAATAATCTGTGGTATTATTCTCACCTGCCGACCAACAGTGCCTTAAATGTGGATTGTTTCAAAGATAACTTTTCCGGAGTTAGGAAATTCGTGCTGTTATGAAGTTGAATAAGAGAATAGTTGTTGGTCTCCGATGAATCATATGATAACTTTGGTCAGATTGAAGTGGTTAAATATTTATATGAATCTAGTCTATTTAATCGTATGACTATTCTCTTCCCTCCAAATTGTTTTTATGGATCATAACTGCTTCATAGTTTCTTACTTCAACCAAATAGCCATCAGGTTCATTCATTGCCTTGTGATAAATTTTATTGTCTAGTTCCCAAACTACTTGGAGTGAATTTTTGCATAATATTTACTTGAGAAAATGCTTAATGACAAACATCAAGCTGCTTCTCTTTGATTGACTAAATTTGTGTATTGCCGAACAAATCTAATTTGATTTTTTTTTTCTAAATTGATTTTCCTTGCACTTTCACATTAATTGTCTGCTCGCTATTGCCCGTCAGAAGAATGTGTGCAATTAAAACCAACTTTTTGTTCGAAGTGATAATTTGTTCTATTCTTGGTTGCTGGATCACCTCACAGGAAGACTGCACATGATATTATTGCTAACTATGTGGTAATTCGTTCTATTCTTGGTTGTTGGATCACCTCGTAGGAACACTGCACGTGATATTATTGCTAACTATTTGCGTAGTTCCAAATTTTGCATTGGTGTTGAGCCTATTCCATTTATGTTCTAATTTGATTTCTTGGAGAAGGTATTGAGTAAAGGATTTGAATGGAGCGTGACTGTGGATGTGAGATCTGTGCTGTTTGCCTCGTGCGGCTGGTCGAGCCATTTTTTGCTAGAACCCAGTACTATTATTCTATATACCTACTTCTTTCGTGTTTCATATCATATTTGTTATTTCTTCTTAATCAAGTCCGGCTGGAACATATATGGATTTAATTCAGGTCTGATACATCAATACTTCTATAGGTTGTTTAATTTTATAAATTCTGATCTCTCTGTCTGTCTCTCTCTATCTGTATGCTCTCATTGTGCCATAGCTTGATAATTGACAAATCCTTGTCTTCTTCAACGTTCCTCTCCGTTGTTTCCTCTCTTCTTTGACTTCTGTTTAGTCATATTCATATCATTTCGTTCTGGATAATAACTGCTTAGCACTAGAGTGGAGCATTTCTACTCATCTGGTACAGCTATTCTTAATTATAATTGAGGATCAAGCAGAAAAAAAAAAAACTAGTACTTTTTGATAACTCATGTTTGTATACGAATGGCTCGAGAATTAGAAACCAGAGATAGCCCAACTTTATTGAGAAGTTCTTATGAAATTTACATGAGATTCATGTAAGATTTGCACATAAGTTCATTATGTTGGCTCCGTAGGATCTGAAAGAAAGACTTGGCCTTAGATGGGTTTGCTTTAGGTTAAGAGTGTGCAGGAAGGGCTTCAAATCTGTACAAGTTGCTCAAAAATTGATGGATCTCGACGCCTTTCTATGCTGTAAAAATCATTGATTCTTAACCTTTCTCTTTTTTCTTTTTGTTCTTTCGACATCCCTGCTTTACTATACGGATTCATTAATCTGTTACTACTTTCTATGGAAATACCGATTAATGTGTGTTGCATCCGCTTTAACTATTCACTGCCGACATTCTCTTGAACTGCAAATTAGAACAAGAAAGTAAAATTTTGGTCTCCTCTTCCTTGTCCTCTTTACTTTTTCGTTCTGTTTGTTCTATTTTGACATTTGAAGTTTAAGTGTATCTACATTCTCCTTGTTGATTGTCGTAAAGAGTGGTGAGTTCTTTCGAGACAATCGTTTTCTCTTACCTAGTTAATCTACACGGTGAATATCTTTCTCTGCTTTGCTTTTTAATCTTGTATCGCCTTGTAAATTTTGGACTTTTTTATAAAATAATTTTGTAAAATTTTATAATTTGCGAAATAATCGTGTCAAATTTTTATTTGGCAAACTAATTCTTTAAACGCGGTGAATCATTCACCGCATTCAAAAAAAAATTTAAGCATTCTAAAGACGGTGAACGATTGACCGCCTTTAGAAGGAGGTCATAAATGAGGGGAAAAAAGGAAAAGTGGTTGTTGAATAGATATGTATAGATAAGACGGTGAATGATTCACCGCCTTTAATAACCGTACGAGATATTCTGAATGCGGTGAATCATTCATCGTCTTTAAATGATTAGTTTGTCAAATACAAATTTGATAGAGTTATTTCGCAAATTACAAAATTTTGCAGGGTTATTTTATAAAAAAAAATTTGGTAGATCTGCTACACGAATGCCATTAAACCGTACAAAATCCAGTAGGATGTTCTTACAAAATTTCCACAACCTTGATTTTTTTTTTTTTTTACAGCTATATACTGCATGTACTGCATGATAGTGAAATCACAGTATCTTCTTTATCAGTTCAGATTATTGTTCATGGTTGCTTGTGTCTTAGAAGAGTCACTTGTTTAGAATTGGGCATGAATTTGAGATTGTTAGTTTGATCATATGAATTAATTTTTTTTTTTCCTTTTTATTCTCTGTGGCTTCTTTGACAACTAAACCATCAAAAATTAAAAAAAATTCAAAAGAAAGAGATGATTCAAATCAGATGCCTCATCAATTGCTATTTCGATAGGCCAGTTGACAATTAAGTGAAATGAACTAACTTCTTTGTTGATTAAAATATTAAAAATTCTACAATATTTGGTTCATGCGCGGCATTACCCCCACGTGATTAGGGATTTGCATTAGTAAATTCAAAAAGGTCAAAAATTTTGCTTTGGATCCTTTCCGAGTCTATTCAATCCTCTCTAGCAACACACAATCAACATGTTGATAGGTATTAATTAATATAAAATTTATTTTGATTGATAAAAAATACTTGTTTTGTAGATCGTGGCTCCACACTTTCGATCACTAGGATGTGACAACTTAATCGCAATATTATGATACTTATTATTAGGGCTAAATTACAGAAAAGTTTCCGTTCAAAATTTGATTTTTCATTTTTTCCTCTGTCATTTAAAAATCTACATTTTACCCCCCTAAAAAATAAAAAATTTGTATTTTGCTTCCGCCGTCAGTGTTCCGTTAGGGCTCCGTTCATATTTTATTATTATATTTTTTTTAATACCCAAAATACCCTCGAAACCCTCTCCTCTCCCAAATCCCCTTCTCCCTCCTCACCGTCGCCACCCGCCGCGTTGCTTCGCCCTCCTCTGCCGCCTCGCCGTCGCTCACCGCCCGTCCAATCCCACGCACGCCCTCGCTCTTCTCCGCTCGCCTTTGCCCACCTCTCCCTCCACACCCGCCCGAATCTACTTCCTACCGTCGTTAAAATGGATGAGCGACAAAGATACAGGAGGAGCGAGGAAGCAGCTGGAGAAAACAGAGTCGGATTTGGGGTTAAGGGAGGCGTGAATAATGGAGTAAAAGGAATGTAGGGTTGCAAGATTGGAAAGAAGATGAACATGACGGAGGGGCATTTTGGTCATTTTGTCATCAAAGTTAACACCGTAACCCTCTGTGTACATTTTTTATTTTTTTAGGAAGGGCAAAATATAGGTTTTTAAATAACATGGGAGAAAAGTAAAAAATCAAATTTTGACAAAAAATTTTTCTGTAATTTAGCCTATTATTAGTGTCTATTTGGGTCGGGTTCTGAAATAACTTTTTTGTTTTTGGATGCGGTAACTAAATAATTGTAGTACAAAAAGCTAGTGTAAAGATTTGACACAAACTTTTCAATCATAAATAATTTGAAAGTTTTTACTTCTTCTTTTACGGTCGAAAAGTGGAAATTTTTTTGAAGTTGGTGGCGTACTATCCGTTTCGAACTTAGAATCTCGAATACTAATCATCAAGTCCTTTGCTATTTGTGCGACGGGCAGAAAATGAAAATTTTATTTACATAAATATGTCTGAAAAAATTAATGCTTAAATAGGTTAGTCTTCATAGATACATATACAATTTTAAGTATTTCTAAAAAAGGCTACTACAGGTATCTTCAAGTATTCCTATAATATAGTTAATGAACACAGCAATATTATTATTACACCATAAATATTAATTACTAAATCTTAAATACTATTATTATACTTTAAGCACTATCAGTATATCATGTATATCATAAATTCTAATCCATCCATATGTGTATGTCAAATTGCCAACACATTAATAATATAGTGGAATATCCATATATGCATAAATAAAAAGGGTTTTCAGCGATACTTATCCGATTTCGCATATTTAAAGAGGTAGACATACAAAAGAAAGAACAAAAAAAAAAAAGCTCATTATTTTCGAATGAATGAATGGGGTCTACTATTGTAGAATAGGAGGAGAGTTTGATTACTTTTTGTGAGGAAATAAAGAGATATTGTTGGGTATAAGATGCTATGAATTATTTTCTTTATTTAATCTAATTTATTTTGTAGTTTTTTATTTTTATATTTTAAAAATTATAACTGTTTATGACAGTAACATGAATCTTAAAAAAATAGTTCAATTTAATAGCTGAATTTTTAACCTCAAATTTTTAAATAGTAAACTTATAAGTTTCATATTATTTGCGTATTCAATTAATTAACGTATTCATTTTTTCTATACCATCTTTTTTTAACGAATTTAAATGTCAAAATGCAAATTTTACTCGGTTTATATCTGTACCGAATTTTTGTTGTATCCGATACCGTAAAGAGGAAAAGGAAGTAACAAACAAGATATGTGGGCACAATTTAATCAGGCGCCACCATAATGAATGTTTTAATAATAATAATAATAATAATAATAATAATAATAATAATAATAATAATAATAATAATAATAATAATAATAATAAATGTTTTAATAATAATAATAATAATAATAATAATAATAAATGTTTTAATAATAATAATAATAATAATAATAATAATAAAGGGAATTGCTATGGGCCTGCCTCTCATAATGTTGATTTTATAATATATTAATGTGTTGTTATCAATGATGAGAAGAATTTTTATTAGCTTATGCACGTATTTTTATGTACCACATAAAAAAATCTTTTCTATAACGATTATAGCGCATAGATATATTTCAAATCAATCAACAAACTGTGTCATATAAAATTATAAAGAATAATTCAGTTAATCAGAAACAATGTAATAATTTTATATTCAGAACGAAACTTAAAAAATAAATTCATCCTTCCATGCATTATGATGATATTTGATTACTATGACTGAAAATATTTTCTAATATTACACAGGCTATATATATAATAATAATAATGAGTGCCGCAACAAGTTTCTGATACTGCTGTTGTACTTATAAATTGGTGAAGCAACGACAAACTCATGTAACATATTAGAGTATATACATAAATTAATTAAAAGTCTCTGCTTTATAATACTGACGTATCAATAATATTTAATATTTTTATAATATTTAAAAATATTAAAGTATTTCCCAATAATAATAATTAATTCCCTTTTGCTCTAAAAGCTGAATAAAAGTGATTGTCGGTGACAAGGACCTCATTGATCTATCCATTAATTATTCATTAATCATTGAGCAATTTAATTAATTATTAGCCTTTCTATATTTAGTGCACACTTACGCAACATTTCTTTTTCTCAGCAAATCCACTGCACTATAAACTATAGTATCTTTGTAGATCTTGTAGGGTTGATCCCTTTTTTTTTGGGAGCTTGTTTGATACAGTTGTAGATTATAATATTGTTCGATAAAGTATAGTTTGAAACTTTGAATGCACTATATTACAATTTTTGTCATAAAGATCAATTCTGTACGAAACAATTTGAATATATATTTAATGTTCTCGATCAAACTCACATACATGATATATGAATTGACAGGTAAAGTATGAACTGCGGGAGTTTAACTCGATAAATACTGTAAGCGGAGATCAAATTCACGACCTCATGAGATCTCCTACGAAATAAGGATCTGTTTGGTATTTTGAGCTAACTAATGTTTTCAAGCCAAATTGAGTTAGGGCAAAAGCAAATGGAAGTATGCGATCTCCGTTTTTTGATGTATTCAATGTACAAACAAACGAGATATTATTCTGTTGTAATTTCTCACCACACATAATATGAAATATTTACATTTTCAGACGCTGCATATATAAGCAGCACTAAATTAGAATTTTTGGTTTTAAGGCTTAAAATGTATGTTCTATTTTTGTTAGAGTAAAAATTCTAAACATTTCTTTTCGCCAAATATTCTACCAGAAGCTACTATTGCAGAAAGTAGAAGCAGATTTGTAACTAAATATTACCCTAAAATACTTTTAAGGACAAAGAAAGTACAAAGTTTTTCTATTAAGCACCAAGTCTCCATTGGTGTCACCAAAAATCAAATTAAATTAAACCCATTTTAGATAACATTGACATTTTTTTGAGAGAAAGGTAGCATGCTACCCGCTTCGTTTATTTCATTTAGAAATAAATTTAGCTGGAAATGTGAATCAACTAGGATTCGAACTCGGGACCTCGGGTACCAACCACCAAGCCCTTTGCCACTTGCGCTAGGGACGTTCGGTACATTGACTTTTTTTTTTTTGAGAGAAAGGTAGCACGCTACCCGCTTCGTTTATTTTTTAAAAAAATAAACTTAGCTAGAAATGTGAATCAACTAGGATTCGAACTCGGGATCTCAAGTACCAACCACGAAGCCCTTTGCCACTTGCGCTAGGGACGATCGGTTCGGTACATTGACATTAATGTGATAAGGTTGACATTACTATCACAAGTTGGTTTTTGATGGGCATAACTGGCTAGATGTGAAGGGGGAATAATTAAAGAAAGTGGTTGCAAATTTATGTTAAGAGTTTAATGCGAACATTTTTTGTACATAAAAAAAAAAAAAAACAATTCTTTAATTTACTTGTTAGAAGCTAATGTTTATTGAGTAGGAGATGGTACCAATATTTGTGTGTTTGATCATGGGTAACTGCATGATGGATATTTATATTTGCTTTTAAGTAATTAAGGTTATTCACTCTGATAAAATTGTCAAAAAATTAGAGAAAATTCTTATTTTTTTGGTTTAATCACTTAAGTCCAAAAATAAAAGCAAAGTTTAGAAATGTGTCAATCTTTAAAAAAATAAAAATAAAAATAGTTCAGGAAAATATTTCAAAATAGTCTATAGTTTTTGTACAAGAACTCAACATAGTACTCGCATTTGCCGCATCCATACATTTATGTACTCTATCTTTAACTATATTTCATTTCATATTTCCCACTTGAAAAATATTAAAAGTATTTCGAGTTCAGATACGGACAAAAATAGATTCTTGGAAGAATCTGGGAATAAAGAAAAAGTTGCTTCGAATTTAGAGTACCGTTGAATAAAGCGCCTTTTCATTTTATGAATATATGAATTTTGTTGGCTTAAATAGGCCAGCATCCTGCCCTATGGCGGGAGGTCATGTTGGGCCGAGTTATATTTGAAATGACGTGAGACTGGGTGGGCCGAGTTATGTTCGAAGTGGCGTGAGGCTAGTGGGGCCGAGTCACAATCGAGACCCGTGGGCGCTGTATCTGTACGCTTTAAGTGAATTGGTTGCGTATTTCTAACAGCTCGAGCTTTTGGGATTAATGGTTAGCGCCAACGATCCGACAGATTCTTTTATCTGCAGTGCTCTGAATTTAGCGCACCTTTCAGTCGAGCCATCTTATTTTTAAATAAATAAAAGAACTCGATATCTTGAGAAATCCCTGGAGTAATTAATCCCTTGCAAATTACTTATAATACAACTCACAGTGGAGAGAAATTAATATGCTCTCTCATACATGATATAAACAATGGCCTACTTAATTAAATAAAACAAGATATATATATAAAGGCATATAATAATAATAATAATAAATTAGACATTAGTTTTGTCTCACTATCTTGATCCCTTGAGAAATCCCTTGCAAATTCTTAACCAAAACTTCCTATCAGGCTCTGCAGCATCCACTCTCTTCTTAGCTTCATCACCAAAGCCTCTCTAGTATTAAAAACAAAAACAAGAAAAGAAACACTTATTTAGTAAATATGTAAATCAATGAAAAACTAAGTCAAGATGAATAATTAATTAAGTGATTATTCACACTAAAAGATCTTACATCAATGGTGCTGGTGTTTACGAGCCGGTCGATGAGGTTGAGTAGTATATCTTTCGTGTATTCGGGGTGGCCCTGAATCCCCAGTATGTGTTCTCCGTTTGCGAACATCTCGACGTCGGTGTTCTCTGAGTAGGCCATAACCTCAGCCCCTAGCGGCACCTCCCACACCTTAATCAATTTACTTAAACAAATTAGAGAGAGAGAGAGAGAGAGATTGTAGCTGGTGTATCTGAAAATCTATATATATAATCAATCTTTCATTACATCTCATACTTTTACTTCAGTACTCCAAGGAACAGATGTATGAATGAACTAATAAGAGAGAGAGAGAGTAATGAAATGCTTAAGTATACCTCATCTTGGTGGATCTCTATGAGTGGAGCACTATGAGGAACCACATCCAAATCCCCAAAAAATTTGAACTTGCCCAAATTCTCCACAAAATTCACCTTCTTAACTCCAATCTCCCACCCTCCAATGGCCCTTCCAACCCTCCCTCCAAGTGCCCGGCACAAAAGCTACACCACAAAAACAAAAACAAAAAAACAAAAACATCATTTAATACCCTTCACCCAAAATAAAAGTTCTAATTTCATATGTGCTACTGAAAAGGTCAACTTTTTTAAAGTAAAATATAAAAATATTGTTCTCTGATAGCTTAAGCTTTTGAAGAACAATGATCGTATCAATTCCAGACGTGACGGTGAGTGCTGATGATAGTTAAAATTTTAGATTAGCAAAATGGTTCAGAAATAATCTTAACAATTAAGTTAAACATTAATTGGATTAGCAAAATGCTCACTTGGTGGCCAAAGCAAACCCCAAGCACTCTCTTCTCCATGGCAAACAAGGTTTGGAGCAAGAGGCAAAGCTTCAAGATCCATTTCTCATTGCCATAAGCATCATGGGGGCTTCCGCTGAGCACGAAGCCGTCGTAGGCGTCGAGCTCGTCGAACGCGGGGAATTCCCCGTCGACGACCCGAAAGCAGTCCCACCTCTCTCCCCCGTCGCCGAACGCGGCGACAAAGACGTCGAAGTAGCCTCCATGCACCTTCTTCACGTAGTCGGAGTCTCTCGCCGCTAAGAGCACGGCGAACCGCTTCTCTCTCATGGCCTTCATGGTGATGATCAGGAGAAGATAGAGGAGGGGGAGAGGGTAGTGAAGTAGTTGTAGTGAAGAGTGAGCTTTTTTTGGTGAAGGGGTGTTGTTGTTTGGTGTGAGAAGAGTAAGGTTTTGGTTTGTATATATAGAGAGAGGAGAGAGAGAAGCTAAGATTTTGGATTCTATAGTTACTATTTCTTTCTCAAAACGTGTGGATGAGAAAAAAAAATTCTAAAATATAGCAGTCACATAAATTACGTGGCATTTCTAAGCAATCAAATTACTTTTCTAGAGTTCGCCTATCCCGCCGTAATTTTTTAAAAAATATTTTTATTATATTTCTCTCAAAAGAACAGATGTGATTTTGCTGCCACATTATAGAGAATCGTTTTCTTTTTGTTTTATTGCATTGGATTGGTTATTTTTGTCATTTAGCTTGTCTATTGGCTTAATTACATTCTACTACATGTACCTTAGTGTTATTTTTATTTATTACATTATACTTCTTTTCATCCGTCTCTACACTGTATTTTAGATTTATATTCGTTTTTCTATTTTATACTCGTTTTTTTTTCATATATATCAGTAAATTATTTTTTTCTCGTCAATCTCTACATTACAGTTAACAAATCTATTATTCTAGACAAAATCTAACAACTTTATTAAGAGGCACAGATTAAATAGTAGAAAAAAAATATAAAGTGAATTCATATGATAGACTTATTTAAAACTTGTATCAAGTTATTTTCAATTACTTTTTTATTTTTTTTAATTTTCATGTCAAAATAAGTCGAATATACATTCTGCCACTTTTAATCAATATCTTTTAACAGTTTTTATATAAAGTAATAGTTTATTGTTTATAATGTAGGAAATGAAAAAAAAGGCTAAATTACGAAAAATTCCTTATAAATACCTGCTTTTTTACTTTTATTTCCTAACTTTCAAAAATCTATATTTTACCCTCTCAACATTTCAAGTTGTTGCATTTAGCCCCCCCTTCGTCAGGGTTCCATCACTATTTCGTCCATTTCTTATAATTTATACCGAAAATGCCTTTCAAGACAACAGAAATATATTAGAAAACTTTTTTTTCCTTATAGAAGAAATACAGATAATTTGGTCATTTTGCCCTCTCCATTAATGCAGTCCACCCTGAAAACATTTCTGAAATTTCAAGAAGGCAAAATATAGATTTTTGAAAATTAGAAAGAAAAAGTAAAAAAGCAGGTATTTATAGAGAAATTTTCTGTAATTTAGCCCAAAAAAATAGTTGAGTGGCGTCTTTGAAAAAGTATAATACAACGTAGAAAGTGAAAAAAAAGAAAAAAAGTATAAACTACAGTGTAGTATAGTGTAAATAAGCTAAAAACTACATCGAATTAAAATTTGAGGACTAAAATATACATGTACCTTATAGTTTGAGGGCCAAAAGTGTAATTTATCCGAACCAAAAAAATCAAAGGAAAGAGAGAGAAATAAAAACACTATGCATTTTAGCAGGAGCATGTTTCACGCGTTACATAATTTTAGGTATTTATTTTTATAAGATAACAAGTATCAATTATTAACTACATAATCTAGTGGCCTAATCTAGTTGATGAGAAATTATTTCTTGCACCCAGTATATAAATACATCTCATACACCATATGCTATTGACCCCATCATTATAAAATATTCAAAAAAAAAACTCGTAACATTTTATATCATTTATTCTCAAACAATTTCGATGCCTAAATAATATATTTTCTAAACTTATTTGGTTGATAAATAGACTCTGCGGATATTATCAGCAAATATAAATTACAGATAGGCAAAAATTGTATGGGCATAGTCCCAAAACTACTAGTTTGGGGACAATGCAGATGGACACCGCATGGCGAGCACGTGCCCGTCGCAGGACTGAAACGGAAAAAATAGAAAAAATAAAAAATCATGCGCTCTCATTATTTAGAGAGAGAGAGAGAAAGAAGCAGATGAAGAGAAAGCGAGGGTTGAGATGGGCGCGCGCTTGCCACACTGCGTTCATCGCATCGTTCACAAACTAGTAGTTTGAGAACTATGCCCATATAATTTTTGTTCATTACAGATCTTATCAATTAATTATATTTTAATTTAATAATAAAAACAATCAAATATTATGGGAGTGTAGCGGTGTACGGATACAACCGGTGCAGGAAATAATATGTCCGTGCTGGTGGACCCGGGTCCACGTGATGCACGTTTTGCTCGAGTTTTTTTTTTTAATTGATAATAAAAGTAGGGATAATTACCTATATACCCCTCAAAACTTAGAAAATATCTCATTTATCCCTACTGATAATTACCTATAAACTTCTCAAAACTTAGGAAATATCTCATTTATCCCTACTTTTTTTTCTTTCCGATATACCCCTCATACGTTGCTCCGTTATTCAAAAATATTCCTGCAGTTACCAACCGTTAAGTTAACTTGGGTTAAACGTGAATTAAATATCTACCAGAGTAAAAAAAAAAAATCAAAATACCTCTTTTGTCCTTAACTTAAGGGTAAATAAGAAAAATTGGTGATGGTAGAAGGGTATATTTGAAAAGATTAAAAATTAAAATACTTTTTTTGCCCCTGACTTGAGGGCAAATAAGAAAAGTTGGTTATGGTAGGAGAGTAAATTTGAAAGGGCAAAATAGTAATTTTACAGAGATAACGGTTATTGCTAACCGAATTTAACTCTAGGGGTATACTGAAAATAGGTTGGAACGTAAAAAAAATATTTTTAATATTAGTCTCGTAAGAAGGGCAAATCAGAAAGGCGAAATTTTTTTAGGGGTATATAAGCAATTGCCCCTAAAAAGTACTATGGTATACGTGTCGGGTCGGGTCGGGTCGGAGACCGGGGCCCATTGCCCATACCATCTCGGTGGATTTTTCGCATTCCCGTCCCCACCCCGTCCGCGTCGACTCGGTGGAGAGGAATCTGTCCCGTTCCTGACGCAAGCCTAACCACGTCGACAGGGGGGAGAAATTTCTCTATTTCTGATGCAGGTCTGAAAGCCGCGTGATAAGGACATGTTTGGATTGACGAATTTCTAGATCTAACGTAACTCAAGTACAGAGATATTTGAGTTTTTCTGAAGTGTGATTATTTTTTTATTGTTTATTTTGACGTAACTTGTATAGTCTGGAAGTTAAATTCAGTCACTTCTTCTGTTTGTTTTGAAATAACTTGATGCTGGTGAAATTAATTTTTTGAGTTCCATTGTTTGTTTTGATGTAAATAAGTGGATCCCTATCTTCTGAATATAATAGTAAACTTATTCTATTAAATTCAACATATTAAATAATTAAAAAAATTATTATTTTTTAAAGATAATGCTATTTTATAATAAATAAGATAATTTTAACTCGTTGTAAAGGAAGTAGAGTTTAGGTTATACTATTTAATAAATTTTTTAGAGAAAACTGAGTGTGGCAGAAGTCGAGTTCGGCATTCTAGAGGGGGAAGTCGACAGTAAGTGAAGTGGAGGTCTAACGTAACTTGAGTTACACTATTTTTTTGACTTACATGAAAACAAACATCGAAAGTGATGAAACTTGAGTTTCACTCTCCCACTTACACCAATCCAAACGGGCCCTAAGATGAAAAAGCACAAAGACGGGAGATAGAGGGAGATAAAAGATCTCTACTCGGAGCGAACAAGAAAATATAAATTTTAGAAATCTCCTTCTATAATAAGTTTTTTTTTCCATTTATAATAAAATTTAAGAGATTTAAATTTTACTCTAAATTAAATTTCTAAATTTTTAACAAATTTTCTAACTCAGATTTATCTGATCCTAATTTAAAACTTTCAAAACTATGTCTCTAAATTTTAAAAATTTATATTTTATAAAAAAAAATTCTGAAATAGAAAAGAATCACTGAAACAAAATTACCAAAAAATAAAATTAAAAAAATAAAAGTTTAATCCTAATAATTTTTTGGCTGCGTAATTCGCTTTCTCTAGATTGATCTCGCCTTTTCGTGGCATGGATCGAATTCAAAAAATAAAGCGATCCGATGACACAATCCAAGGCCCGCGGCATGTATAAACTAATTTAATAAAGCGATCTTCTGGAAAATACGAATTTTGAGCAATCCATAAAATTTCCATCCAATAATGCAGTCAATTGTATCAAGACAGTCGATGAAGTTTTTCGCTTGTAGGCCTCCAGAATATCCATGAAGGTATAAATGGATGTTGGATACCCACCGTCGATCAACTCGATATTTTGAGCCACTCAGCTCTTTCCATAGAGCGCGCTTATGGAAGGGGTTCTCAAAGCCGAAGTCAGAAGACTCCGAATCACGGCTGTGTCAACATGACTCTAGGTTTCGACCTGAACAAGACACTCGGTCAATTTCGCGCGACTGGGAGTAGTATCTCCGCCCCCGCCTTGTTTCCGCGAGCGGAGAGAATTTCTTCACGATCCCTATCCCTGCGGAGATAAAAAAAACAAAAAAAAAAAATTTATTCCCGCCACATTCGGAGTGAATCACCGTGAAAATCCGGATCCGCGAAAAGAATTGCCATTCCTAAATGCTACCTCTCTCTCACACAAAATGGGCTTTTCTTTTTCTTTTTTTTTTTGAGAGAAAGGTAGCACGCTACCCGCTTCGTTTAGTTCTTTTAGAAATAAACTTAGCTGGAAATGTGAATCAACTAGGATTCGAACTCGGGACCTCGGGTACCAACCACCAAGCCCTTTGTCACTTGCGCTAGGGACGGTCGGTGGCTTTTCTTTTATTGAGATTAGGAAAAGTGTTGATATTATAACCTAAATGTACCCCAAAGTGTTACCTACATGAAAGGTAAATTGCAGAGGTAGTCCCTGAACTTCAACTAGGGCTTTGTTTTGGTCCTCAAAAGTTTGAGCTGGGCATGCTAGAGCCTGAATTTTTTCAACATTATTTTACTTTAGTCCATAAATTTTCATCTGTACGTCCATACACCAAATCCGCCTATCCTTCGTCCGTCTATACTTTCTATTAAGCCGTTTGTTACTGAACGCGTCATAGTTATATATAAATATAAGATGCGATAAAAAAAAAATCAATATATGTATGGTAAATAAATATAAAATGATAGTGAATATGTACAGCGAGCAAAGCGAAACTTTTTTAAGAGTTCAGGATCTCTAACATGGAACAAAAAGGTATTGCTTCTTGGAGTCCAATATTAAATACATCAAAACCAACACTATCTATCTCTAAACCGATCAAATTAAGAAGCTGCACGAGCAAATTTCAGAGAAAATTGTGAGAGAAATGAAAAGCATCAAGCTCAAGGTAACAACTACGACAAGTATGTGGAGTTCAAAGAAATTGATTTTAAACTACTGCAGTTGAAACTAAGACCTATACGCAGAGTGATATTTACTCTAGTTTGTTCGCCCGGATTTGGACCAACAATAATCGGGCTTATCAATATTCCGGGCCGGGTCGGGCCAGGCCGGCTATCTTAATATTCAACTGGTACTCAAGTAATTTTTTTTTTATTTCATCTATCTAAATATTAAACTTATTACAAGTAAAAATCAAATAGCTAACTACATGTAACTAAGGTTCATACTTCATAATCTCATTATTTATTTAATACATACATTGTTGAGCCAGGTTGGTGAAGGGTCATGCCCTGCACAAACCAGAAACTATTTTATTCACCAAATACTTAAAAAATATTTTTCAAATAAAAAAAATTATTTTACGGATCAAACGGTATTCAGAACCTCTCTCCTTCTGATGTGATGTATGTGGCGACCATATTTAGATTTTTTTGAGGAATCACAGTATCGGCTAAATACTTTTTTTTTTATAGAGAAAGATAGCACGCTACCCGCTTCGTTTATTTCGTATAAAAATAAACTTGGCTGAAAATGTGAATCAACTAGGATTCGAACTCGAAACCTCGAGTACCAATTATCAAGCTCTTTGCCACTTGCGCTAGGGACGGTCGGCTCGGGACCTCGGATACCAACCCACCATCAAGCCCTCGGCTAAATACTACCTATCAAATAATAATATTGGGCACGAATATTAAAGATGATTGGTTACATCAGTTGATATAACCCTGCACTTATTTGGCATATACGAATTTTCTATTTGAAGCAGCTGGGACTTATTAAATTGCCCTAATTTAGAGAAAAGCCCAATATATAAAATTGAACCCAACTTAGAAATTTTGTTAATTTCCCATGCATGCCAACTTGAGCTAATGTGAAGCAAAAGATTAAATTGGTATCTTTGTCAAATACCAGATCCAATTTTCAATTTAAATAAGATAATAGTCTAGGAAATTTTCTAGCCCAGTCGAGCTCTATTGACCGGGCTACTATCGGTAGTAAACGACTCGATTTACTACCGATTTATTTTCGATGATAGAGCTTCAAAATCGATGATCGGCACCGTTGAACATGATCTAAACCATTTAAACTATCTAAAAATTAAATTTCGTGATTTTTTGACATTTGACATCACTAACCGAACGATCAAAGAGTCACAAAATCTGTAATTTTAATGGTCAATATGGTGTGTTTGCTCTATTAACGATATAAAAGAGTCCAAATCAACTAATTTTTTGTTAGAAATTTTTTTAAACTATTTAAAACAAGATCTAGACTGTAGATCTTAAATACAAAAATTATATCATTACTTTTTGAAGGATATTTATTTTCAGTCATTCATTTTTTGTTCACTTTATGGGCAAGAGAACAATATCGAAAAAACGTAAAATTTAATTTTCAGATAGTTTAAATGGTTTAGATCATGTTTAACGGTGTTGATCGTCAATTTAAAAGTTCTATCATCGAAAATAAATTGATAGTAAACCGAACCGTTTACTACCGATAGTATATATATATTCATATTAGAGTTCACATAAACATGAACTAAGAATAGAACTAAACAAAAGGAAAAAAATAAAATAAAATAAAATCGAGTGGTGTCCCTCTCTTTCTCTCTCCTCCCACCTTTCTCTCTCTTCGGAGGAGGATAATGGTGATGATCCCTCTCCTCACTCTCCTCCGACGATAACGCGGCGTGTTCTCGAAGTTTCGCTCCTCGGATCTCTCTCTCCCCCAACCCTCGAGGTATCTTCTCGATCTCACGCCATTTGATCTCGTTTTCTAGGGTTTCTCTTTGCGTTCGATCCGATCCGGCGATCTCTAGCTGATAATTTTGGTGTTCGTTATGATTTCCCGCGTTGTTGTGTGCGATCCGTGTGGGATCTCGTCACATATGTGCAAATCGGTGTTTTTGATTGGGTATGTGTTGTGTACGATTAGGCCATGATTAGGAATCGTTGTTTCTCTTTAGGTTTTTGAGTTGGGGATTTTGCATTTGTTTTATCCCTCGTTATTTATTTAATCCGCTGAGAAATTAGGAGGAATTAGGGTTATCTGTGTGATAGGGTTGCAGTTTACATTTTAGGCATAGGTTGGGAATGTGTTCTTTAAATGCAACTATTTCCCGAAAGCGCTTTCGATCTCTGAGCCTTTAATGCTTGGAAATCGTGGTGGAAATCTCTGCAGATGAGTGCTCAACGCAGCCGCTTTTCCGCATCGAAGGTGCGGAGCTCCGAAGTGCTTTTCTGTTTCTTTCGTCTCTGAATCGGCCGTGTGGAGGTGCAAGTTGCAAGCTTTTGCAGTTCTGTTATTCCGCGATACTGAGTTTCCAGCAGAAATCAATCATAAGAAACCCTCAGAAGAAATCATCATTTTCTGATACTGTTTGCTAAATTAGGAGGGAATTTTCTAGAATTCCATGTTTTCTTTTTGTTTTCCCTGCAAATCTTAGCTCTTCAAACATTTTGTAATCACCCTTATTATTATTACATACGAAATCCAATTATGGTCGGTGTTGTTTTATGTAGTTCGGTAGATCACCAACACGATAACATGGTTCATGACCCCAGCGGTATTTCGTCTCATTTTCTGATGATGGTTTACGTTCGTGCTCTGAGTTGTTTTGTTCTCTCTGTTTAATGCAGGATTTAAGCGGTTTTGACGACCATGGTTCTTGATTCATTACCCTCTCCTCGTCGGAGATCTCAAAACGCACTGTTTCTACCGTCGTCGCCGTCCAAGAAGCAATGGGGCCGTGATGAGCTCGGCAGCTGGTCTGTTCTTCTCGAGCGGCATCGCTTCCTTCTGACTATGCTAATGCTATTGGCATTCCTCTGCACCGTCTATTTGTACTTTGCGATCACTCTGGGGGCAACAAATTCCTGTGCAGGACTGTCAGGAGCTGAGAGGGCAAGTTGTCTGGCAAAATCTTCGCTGCACAGCAGGAAATTGAAGTTCTTCTGAGAAGATTGCCTAAAGATTTCATAGAAATTTGCTTTCGAAAGGGGTGATTATCCAATTTTTTGATTCTCCGGATTAGAGGGGAAAGAAAAAGAAAAACATAATCAAGTAATGTTAATTGTGTGGCTGATCATTTTACACTGAGAAATTATTATTCAACGCTTCAAGCGTATTATTAGTTGTAAGTTTTGGTGCAGAAGCAAATCGATGAACTATTTTTTGCGAATTGGTGATATTCATATCAGTAGATGGTCTCATTTCCCTTTGTATCTGCTTGCTGTGTATGTAAGTTTGTTTTGGCTTCATCTATTGTTTTTTGATCTCTTTGACTTCAAAAACCTATTCATTTCATTGTTGTGTTCTTCCTTCAAAAGCAAGGTTAAATTTTTGTATAGTAAAATAATCTACTAGAAAGAAAGAAATCTGGTTTTTCCGACATTTTTATGATAATACAATGCAGCTAATCATATCTTTAGATTCATTAATTACAAAAGACACAAACAATACTCTCCCACTTAAAAACTTCTATAGCATAAATTGCCCCTCTAAGATGGTGTATAAGCTAAAACAAGCACACAAAATCTCACAAAACAGAGTCCATGAAGCTTTAGTTTCCATCCATTTGTTCTTTCTTCTCAAGTTGAGAACGCGAAAAGTCAAATGATTTTACAAACTTTATCCAGCACTCAAAAGGAAACGAAGCGCGTATCCTTTCACTGGTTGATCCACAAAAGGGATGGTAAATTTCTCATTTTACAGGGAGCAGCAAAGCTTCGAGTCGATCGATGCCAAGCAAATGCAAAATGCTTGGTAACCAGTCAGTGGATACCTGCAAAGATATAGATTAATCATGCATTTTTCTTTCGGTAATAGCGATAATCAAATGTGAAATTAACATATATGAAATAAATTAAGATGATCTACCTGAAGTCCAATATGTATTTCGACTTACCAATCCTGCCAAGCTGCAAGATTGTCTGCCTTCCATTTTCCTGCTTGTATATCATCAGTGCGACAATAATTATCTCGACAATAATTATCTCGACAATTTTATGATACTGTTAGAGATAGACGTAGCAAAATATGCGTCCAATCTGCTATTAATTTATGCTTCTTCATGCTAGATTAACTTCGTAGCACTTAAAAATTGTTGTTTAATTTGAGCAGTAAACAACTGGAAATTTCGATAGACTGACACATACTATGCTTCTGAAGAAGGAACCTAAAATAATACCTCGACAGTCAACTGAAAATTCTTCACAGATGTTTGCACTCTATGGCCTGTTCTTCCTGCCCTTTCTCTGAAATCTAGTTCATATCTTTTCGTCGCCTGGCCAGAAAACAAAAAAAAAAAAAATAGAGAATCAAAAACCAGCTTCAATTCATAACATGTCAAAGTACCCCTTTTATTTTATTTTTTTTCTGAAACTCCTTACATAGTTGTAGTATGGACTCCTCGAGTAGAGTTGGTGGGCTCTATCCCTCTCCTCCTCCCAATTTTTTGGAAGTCCATTCATGTGTTGAATCTGCATTATTCTGAATATCAGAATTCATACATTCCATGCAGTAATTAAATTTTGATAGAACTAAACAGGCTCAAATTGCCTTAGTACTCGCGCTCTTTAGTTGCGCGGATTGGTGTTTTGGTATCCATGCCCTCATGCTTCGACTACTCCCTGTGAGGGTAGTTATTGTAGGAATAAACCTGCCATTATTTCGAAGTTTCGTCATGAACACAGTGATCTTCATTTTGCATTCTTGAAATATTGAAACCAAATTATTAGATCCTCAACTTACAAGAATCAATGTTAGTAAAAGATGAAATAACTTACGCAGCAACTCCTAGAAGTCGCTTAGGCTGATCTTTTGATGAGTTAAGTGGTCTTTCCTGCAATCATCGACAGCAACAATTGTTAAGTTTACGAGACGATTCATATATCAGAATCCTATTCTTTGTGATGGAAAGAGCGACGGTAGATAGACAAACCTGATCCCATATTTGGTACTTTGATCCCATGAGATTAGCCGACATAGTCCCTAAGAAACTCTCATCTGAAGCGCAAGATACACCTTTCGGATTCTGGGCAACAATGAATAATGATCTGCCATTTCTCCGTCTATGGCGAGCAACAGCTAGCTTCCGATCTTGTCGTCCGTGACCCTCCTGTAAAGACATTATTAATCCATTAGAACAACTGTAACATCCAAATTGCAGTAAGTAGCACATCAGAGATGTATTTCACCACAAATCAAATTCAAACCGAAAAGTTCACTGAGGCCATTTAAAGTGCCCTAAGCATAAATTTGAGTTTGCGAGAAAAATGCCCCAAATTGATATTCACAACCTCACCTTCAGATGTTATATCAGAAACTATATTCTGGAGAACAAATTAACTTAATATTTTCATTATAATGAACTACAATTCCATTGAAAAATAAAATAAAATGTAACTCACATTGGTGTAAAGAGAATAGAGGGCCACACCACCCTTTCCATTGACAGGTTCCTTGGCTATAATGCAAGTACACCTCCCAACATCCAAAGGAAGAGGCCTACACAGCAATGACCTGAGACCACCACATAGTATACACTTTTAACCCAATGCATCCAAATTCTCGTAATTAGATCGCAAGCTAATTTGATCAACTTTGTTGGCTTAAATGGACCAGCATCAACCCCTATGGCGGGAGGCCACGTTAGGTCGAGCCACATTCGAAACGGCGGAAGGGAAGGTCGGATTGGACCGAGTCATGTTCAAAATAGTAGGAGGCTAGTCGGACCGGGTCAAAATCGAGATCCGTGTTGGGCGCTGTGTCTGCTCACTTTAAGTGAATTATTTGTATCTTTCTAATAGCTCGAAATTTTGGAATTAATGATTACCGCCAACGATCCGACAAACACAACCCAATTTAGCTAATTTCCAAGTTAAGAACCTATTTGCCTAGTACTATTTAATAGTACGAACACTTAATTCTACTGTAAAAAGCAGAAGTTTCAAATTAGAGCTTTCTAATTTTGGAGTTACGACTGCAACCGAAAACAGAAAAACACCACTGGCACCTGTTGGGCAGGGTGGACCACGAGGAGGCCGGCGCCGACTCCGAATCGGAGAACTCCCAAACATCCGACGACGACGAATGGAGCGGGTCCCACGGCCTGGAGCCGCCGCCGAGGCCCGAATCGGGCTCACTCAATTTCATGCACAGCTGCAGGGAAGAGGGCTTGAGTGCCACTCTATTGAGCTGGCTTTTGGCTCCTGAATTCTGCTGCTGCTGCTGCTGCTGCTGCAACTTCTTCCCCTTCCAAGAAGGAGCAGAACTGAATGGTTGGCCGCCACCGCACCCGGTCGGGTCGACGGATGGGACCAAATTCTCCTTATCGATTGCCGAGTCGGAAGCGGAGTTGTTGGTCATTGGATTAAGATTGAGGCATTTTAGAGAAGTGGTGGTGGTGGGGGAGGGAGATGAGGAGTTTGTGTTCTTGTGGGGAAGCAATGGGGCTTTGTTTAGGCCACTCATTAGGAAGAGTGTGTGTGTGTGTGTGTGTGTGTGTTTGTGTTTTGAGGAGTTGTTGTAGTAAGTAGTAATTAGTAGTAGTGTTCTTGTTCTCTTTTTAGTTTTAAACTTTAAAAAAGGTGGGAAAAAAAAAGTATAAAGACCCCCCTCAGCTATAGATCGTTTTGAAATAGCCCTCTCAACTTTATTCTTTTTTATTAGAGAAATGCTACTTGTACAGTCAAAAAGTGGATGTAAATTTTACACTTTTCAATTTAAGAGATTAATATAATTCTTTTAAAATTTTAATATTAAAAAATTAATTAAATTAGCGTGAAATAATAGTCTTTAGATGGAAAGGTGTCAGATTTACACTTCTTAAACTTTTCAATTATTACAGTTTTACACAAAAAATTATAAATTTTATCAAATTTCTTGAACACTTCATCCATTTTAATAATTTTAATTATATTTTACAAAACGAAACTAAAACAACTAACGGCTTCTAGTTAATGGAGCAACTAAACTTAAAACAACGTTTAACTTAACTTAGGGTTTAGTAGAATAACTAAAATATAAGGAAAAAATATATTATTTTTACTTAAATAGATTAAAAATTTATCAAATGTATCGATTCATCAAATTTAATGGTTCTATTATAGCTAATAAAGTTATTAAATTTTCCGAATAATAATTAAAATAAAAAAAAATTGAAAAATTAAGAAGATGGTGATTAGAGTCGAGGGACATTTTTAAAAATATCGTATAGTTGAGGTGGGTCTTCATACATTTTCACTATAAAGTGGTGGGAGTAATTTGAATTTGAAATAATTATGGGTGTATTGGGAATAGTGCATGCTCAGGAAAGTAACGGCTATATAATCCTCGGAAACTGTTTCACGTGAGCTTATGACTTTTTTTTGGACTGTTTTGTAATAATGCGGCGGGAATGGGTTTATTTTTGAATGGCGGTATGATACTCCGCGGAGGAGATTAAGTTGACACGTGTCAAGAAATAAGTGGGTGAGGAGTCAGTTTGGTGTACAAATGAGGGGATAATTTATTTTTTTTGCGAGTTTTGTGGGTTTTTTTAGGTAAAAAAGAGAAAAAAAAAAAACTGAAAATGTATAGAGACCTAAAAAAATTTATTTGCCATTATTTTAACTTTTAATCTTTTAAAATTAGTTAATTTTAGTTTTAAAAAAAGTTGAGAATTTTATCAAATTCATCAATAATTTTACCAAAGTTAATAATTTCATTTATTTGTTAGCAAGTAAAACTAACATAAATTTTTAAGTAAATTATCAGAATAATTTTATTCTAACAAATCAAAAGTTAAAGGATTCTTAATCCAAAATAAAAAGAGGGGGTCTCTACATATTTTTTATTTTTATTTTTATTTTTTCTAGAGCAAGCATAAGAACCAGTGATTAGCTAAATATATAAATAAGTAATTAAATAATTTGGGTGGAAGAGTCGTAACGCTACCGTAAGGTGTAGCTTTTGTATGATTATTATTATTATGATTAATCTTGGGACTAATCAAATTTAGGCTTTAGAGGTTATTATTGTATTATGAGCCACAGCACTATTTATGAGTTATATAATTATTTGTAGTTGTTTATATTTAAATGGAATAATTACAAAAGTATCCCTTGCACTTTAGGCCATTATCTCATTTATCTCTCTGCGTTAAAAATTGTGTCAATTACCCCCTTGCATTTAGCCACTATTTCAAATCAGTTCAAAATTTTGGGATAATCGGCGAATTAGATTGTAAAATTTCACTATGAAAAGTTGATATATCACATTGTTCTATGTCTCAACATTTATCTGATTTATGACTCAAAAGTTAGATAATAAATTAGATAAAAGAGATCTCCTACTTATTTACTAATCCTATCAAATTGATAGTTTATTGAACAATTTTTTATATAATTTATGTGATTTTACTGTATTAATTATAACCAGCTTTATCTGCTAAATTGTTTCTACAAAGCTTTACAGCTGAATTTAATAATTATTCCAAATTTTTTGTACCTATTTAAAACAATGGCAAAGTGCAGTAGAGTAATTGAGATAGGGCCTAAAGTGCGAGAACTTTTTTTTTTTTTTGTAATTTAGCCTATTTAAAATTTTAAAAGTTAAACTAATAATTAACTGTCAAATGTATAAAGCTAACTTGTTACGGATACCCTTGCACAGCGTAGGCAGATTCTCTGATGACTTCGCTTACAAACGGTGTGATACTGAGCTCGATAAACTTTGGCAGATTGCGAGTCCGTCGAAATAAACACTTGTTTATGTACTCGCACCTCACGAAGCACAGTAATAAATAATCGTAATAATTAATAAGTCTTAACGAGTGCTCGATCGGCAGAATAATGTGGCCGGCTATATATAAAAATAGTGCAGGATACAACAAAACCAACTATAATTCAAACTTTCCCGCCAACTAACAACCTTTCAATCTCACCTTCTCCCTCCTCCACCCTTTCTTCGCTTTCGCCTCCACCTGCTGCTGCAGAAGCACCCAAATCCGTCTCCGGGACGAGGAACAGCAGGCCGAGGGGAAGCAGCCGCAGCACATTCCGGACGACGACGGCGATCCACAAGTTGCCGAACTCGGACCGTGAGACGCTCAGGAGCCGCAGCAGGGCGCCGCCGCCCCACGAGGACACGAGCATCGCGGCGTGGTCGACGGCCATGAGCAGGGCGAAGAAGGCGCCCTCGACGCCGCCCGGGCAGAGCCGGGCGCTGAGCACGAGGAGCGGCATCCACCGCACGCGCCCGATCAGCTGCGAGACGCCCTCGTCGGCCACCGCGAACAGGGGGTCGGGCATATGCAGGCGGCGGTTGAGGCGGAGGAGGAGGGCGAGGTCGAGGAACCCCGCGAGGCTGGAGAGGAGCTGGGTCCAGAAGAGGAGCGCGCGGAACGGGCGGCGCTTCAGAAATGTTTGGTACAGCGTCACGCCCAGGAGCGAGCCCGCAGAGCCGACGGAGTAGATGAAACTGATCGTCCCCTGCGGCGTAAAATCAGACGCAGTTCCATTGCCGTAAAAAAAGTGTTCAGAACAACTAAATACAGTTCTAAACAAAGAAACTGGAGGCACGAGCTCTATTTAAGAAACGCATAAAAGTGGGAACACTTTTGAGACAGCCATCCGAATAACAACCACTGCGCCATTTTTTATTTAATCTATTATTTCACACCTTTAAAATGAAACAACTATTCAGAATCTTTCATAATATCTATACTATTTTAAACCAAGAAGCCGGGAGCACGAGCTCCATTTAAGAAACGCGCAAAAGTGGGATACCTTTGAGACAGTCATCCGAATAACAATCTCTGCGTCACTTTTTATTTAATCTATTATTTCACACATTTAAAATGAAACAACTATTCAGAATCTTTTGTAATATCTATACTATTCTAAACCAAAAAGCTGGGGCTACGAGCTCCATTTAAGAAACGCGCAAAAGTGGGGATACCTTTGAGACAGTCATCCGAATAACAATCACTGTGCCACTTTTAATTGAATCTATTATTTCACACCTTTAAAATAAAACAACTATTCAGAATCTTTTGTAATATCTATACTATTCTAAACCAAAAGGCTGGGGCTACGAGCTCTATTTAAGAAACACATAAAAGTGGGGATACCTTTGAGACAGCCATCCGGATAACAATCACTGTGCCACTTTTAATTGAATCTATTATTTCACACCTTTAAAATGAAACAACTAATCGTCGAATTCGGAGCATACCTGAGAGAAGGAAGGTCCAGATTCAGTATCTGTATACCAGTAGAACATTCCTTCCTGGATGTTTATGCTCAGTGCAAGTGATGTGAACATAAACACACAAGGCCTCCAAACATCTGAGCATTTCATGGTTTCCCACATGGTGTCTGTTGCTTCAACCAACTTCTCACATATCTGATGAGATCAAGCAGATCAGAGTTAAGCTTATTACATCCAACTATTACCAATGCTCTTCAAATAGGATTTATTTGATCTAATTATCCATATATAACTTCACCTGTTTCTGCGTTGAAACTGGCACCTGAGGCTCTTTAAGCACCATTCCAACTGAAACAACTAGTGAAGCTGGTATGCTTAGCAAGCCAAGAACCCCCTTTAAGCACAAGATAAATGTGGATGATGTTAAATTTAATGAATAATACACATAAATGCTTGACTAAATTGGCTGATTATGCCTTAAGAGTTAGTTTAAGTACAATATATATTGGATAAATGTGGCATAAGATTGACTTTGTGCTTAAATCCTAACCTTTGAACCAAGTGCATTCATAAGTTGGCCACTAATAGCAAAGCCCAGAAGACCTCCGACGGATGAACTTAATCCGCAGAGGCTCTGCATGTCGGAGGCGAGCAATGGATGGTTCCCGCTGTTTTCTGCAACGCAAGCGTCGATGGTTACGTCTGCAATCGCCACCCCGGCACTTCCTATTGTCATTAGCAGCAATGCAAGAAGGGGGCAGAGCTCCTTTTGCAGCCACAGGATGAGCATAGAGACTCCTCCCAAGAAACCTATGTACCAAATCAGAGTAGAATCTCAATAAACAAGGGATTTGGAAAGGCACAAATATTTACATAATTTCAAGCTGAATGATAAGTGTAAATTAGTGTGGGATGAGCATGAGAGATGAATATTTACTTATACACAGATTAGCTTCAAACAGAAGAAAATTTTATCAGACACGTCCCTCCTCATCATTGGATATCACTCAGTGGTGCTTTAAGATTCAGACAGAGTAATATCTAACGATAAGAAGATGTGCATCTGAACGTCATGAGCAAAAGTGTTCGAAAGTTATGTCTGTGGAGCTCTGAAAGCAAAATCTCTAATTTGAAACTTTTATGGCTGACAGGTTCTAACTGTAGCAGGAAGTTACTGACGAATGGTCATCGGAGATCTTCCAAACAGCTTCAAATTTAGGACTAAAGTTACAAACCAAAATAACTTCAAAAATCATTAGTTAGAGGGTGAAGAGCATTGCCTGCGAGGATGAAATAAGGCCTTCTCCTGTATCCGCCCACAGGGAGAACATCAGTAAGCAGTCCCCACAATGGCTTCACAATCCAAGGAAGGGAAGTGATCCCCTGATACACCTGAGCCTCAGAAGGCTCCACCCTCTGAACATCCTTCCAGTAGTAATCCGTCGCCACCCGCGCGACGGCACCGCCGAGGCCTTGGCTGACTCCGTTCACGGCGACGACGCCGTAGACGAAGCTCCAGTGCATCTCCTTTGCCAGCATGCCAAGCCATTGCAGTGGGGAGCAAAGGAATGCATGAAAGAAACCCTTTTGGTGTGTGCTTTGTTTGTGCAATAGGCTGGTTTTGGTGGTAGAGTTCTCATGAGTTGGTTGTGGCTCCATTTGGATTCTTTTTGGTCAAGGAGAGGATGCAGTTTGCATGAGAGGAACCCAAAACAAGCTAGCTTTATATACTTATAAAAAAGATTGATCTTTTTAATCAAAACTAGAGAAAACACTTTTGAGTGAGATTCCATGCATGGTAAGAGAAGGGCTTTTGTAGGAGATTTAAGGGCCACTTTGGCCCCACAATAAGTTTTTTTTTTTCTTGTGGACTGTACCCAAAGTGTCAGTGGTTAATTCAAATCAATCTAATCTACAAAGAGAAAAATATTATTGTTTGGAACGTTGTATGATGAAGTATACAACGTAGTGGTTAGATGTGTCTCGAAATTTTCCTGATTCGCCGACAGGCTTGGCAGTGCGATAAATTTGGAAAGACAATTTATGAAGGAAAAAGAGAACGTCTAAAAAACAAACACTCTGTTGCGAAAAGCGAAAAGAGAGATAGAGCCGAATAAGATCGTAGCAGTGTTTCCAAACTATACGAACGAGAATCAATACAAAAGACAAAAATGGTGTCACATCTTGAGTAAGTACCTACAATAAGTACAACATATACGATCAAAGATCAAAATAAATTCGATATGTTGTGTATGGGCATTGAATTTTCGAGGAAATTCTCCGAGGAATCTGGAGGAAAGGAGCAGGAAATTGGAGTGGTTCCTGCGTGCAAAACGAGAGGCATATTTTTGGCATTGGTGGATATTGTTGCTGCAGTACTGTTTCTGGGGATCTGTGTGATGTTAATGGACAAAATTGAACTGCTCCCCTTTCTTTTCATTTTAAGATACACTGATCATATTCACACACATTTTTTCCGATTCAAGATACTTACCAACTGAACTATACAGTTTGTAAAATGTGTATTATTTTAATATTCTGTGATTTATTAACTTTATCATTTTAGTATCTTATTTGACAGCATGTCCCGACAGTGAAATAAAGATAAGATTACGTGTTAGTAAAGTAAAACGAATTAAACCGCAAGGTAGCAAACTAACAATCCACTAGACCACATGAACTCTAAACTCTTCAAGAAGATAGAAAAAGGAAAAATGGGAGAACACACTTGAGGATTTTAAAATACTTAAAAATTGCACAGCAAATAGAGCTAAAAAGGAAACCTGTAATCAAACATTCTTCAATAATCAGATAATACTGAAAACAAAAACCCTACCAAATGGACCAACATGAGAAAGAGATACCTCCATACATGTTCATAGGCATTTTTTTTTTTTTCCCAAACAAATTAGCTCATCAAAGTCGTAACGCAGTCCACCGAACAAATGGACTCTGGAAAAGAGAAAAAAATTGTATAGTTCGATCGATATCATAATTTCTTCAATTTTCTATTCACCAATAATCAAGGTTTCCACAGTGCCACGATACATTATTTTTTCATCTCCAAAAAGAATTTGCATACTAACCGTAAATGTTAAGTATTTAAACCTCAAAACTCACATTTTGACGGTGAAAAATCTATCCTATGTACAAGATAACCCTACCAAAATTTATATCCTCTTTTTTCGAGCAAAATTTATATTCTCTATGTACAAGTTGAATTCTCCCTTTATTTCAGCCAACAGGCATGTTCAGGAAGGATTTGAATGAATGTTATCAGCTAGCGCGGCAACTGTCACTACAAAATATTCACAGCCGACAGGAAGATCGGGTCGTGGAGATACCAATGGCCCCGCTATCCGCCGTTCAACGTGCACAACTTTCCCGATAATGTAAAGTGGACGGCTCGATTGTTTTCCTGCGAGTAGGGCGATGGATTCCTCCGACAGATAGTACTTTGAGCAGTTCTGGTTGACTGCTTCATAAGTACCAGCGGCGTTCCGTACAAAGACCGCAAGGTCGTGGGCCGCAAAATGGCCGAATGATATCATCTCTTTCCTTGCCTGTTCGAAAGAGCAGCGCTAAATAAGCCCACTTGAAAAAAAAAAACAATTCATACCTGCAAGTTTTCACTATATGCATAATGTTTAAAACATGTTTTGGGAAGCAATTTATATCCTCTTTTAACATGTTCTAAATATCATACATATAGTGAAAACTTCAATTTATCTTGACATGGAGGAATCATCTCAGATAACAGGAAAGGTCATCATGCTCTGAAATGAAATGTTTACCAAGGACAGAAGAATGCGGACTGAAATGCTTATATCGTTAACTACAAGATGAATGAAGAAATTTAGAAACAAACCTTTTTCTCCTTCTGATATTTATTGTTTAAGAATCTAATTAACTCTTTCTTCTCCTGCAAATCTCTTACTTGACATCCATGTGCGGCTTCCATCCTAGAAGAACGGTCTAATAGCTCCGCGTTCTGCTTAGAAAGAGAACCCACTTTCTCTGCAAGGGCCTTGATACATTGGTGTAACTCAGCATCGCCATCACCTTCTTCCTTTGTAATAGAACTAGAAGCAAACGAAAATTCAAATGAAAAAACAATAAGAGAAGTGTCCATGAAAATCCATAATTTAGTAAATCATATAATGTAAGCATCCAAATAAATTCGATTTTAGTTCTATGGATCGAATGACATTCAGCTAGTATATGGAGTTGTGTGAGTGGAAGCACTCTGGGATGAATTTTTGTATGCTACGCATTGTTTGTCAGGCAAATTATGCTCGAGTTTATTGAGCACCAGGTATGAGAGAGTGCGGGAATACCTGGATAAAGAAAGAGCTAAAGATTGGAGAGAGTCCGCAAACTCAGTTACACCAGGAACATTGACACAGCCACGAAGCCTTTCAAATACAGTACGCACTTTCAGAGCGGATAAACGCAAAGCGTCATATTCTGCAGCCCTTCTCTCGGCTGCACATTTAATAGTACGGGCTTCCTCTCTCGCCTCACGTAAGCTGTTCTCCATGTTCGCACAGTTCGTCTGTTTTGAAAAATCACAATAAAAAATTTAGCGGTTACATTTGGCATACTCTGAATGACACGCAATGCCACCCAACATGCATGCATTATCAACATAACCGCATAAATGGTCAAGATGAAACAGCAACTATTGTGGTACACTAGGCTAAACAACAATTTGATTCCTACTCACGATTATATGAGAAGAAACTTCCGTAAGGTGAGATGAAGAGAAGCAAAATTTATTTATACTCTCACGAAGGAATACATAATCTACACAGACTCATTTTGCTATACAACGAAACGAAGGAAACATTATATTCACTACAGTTACCTGAGATTCATCAAGAAGATTTCGACTATTTTCCAACTCTCGCCTCAGATAGATAACCTCCTCCGTAATGGCTCTAAGCTTATTTTCAGTTTCCTCCAGCCGGTTTGACTTCTCTTCTAGGGCAATTTGCAGTTCCGATGCAAGAGAATCCTTAGGTTTTGAGTCCAACGCCACTTGGTCATTAACTCCGAAAGTTACGATATCAGAAGGATCTGTTGGGACATCAGACGAATCATTCTTTGTCGCTTCTTTGCCAACTCCACCAACCTGGTTTTCATATTCTGGATGTTTCAGTATTGTTAAATCCAATGACTGCGTACTTAATACCCTCGATAAATTAGCCATGTTTTCGTCCCCACCTTCTCCACGCTTGTTTTGCTCGGCTATATCATCATATTTTGGATTCATTGAATCAGGTTTAGAATAAACCTCATCTCCACCTAAACTACAATCATTAGCCTCATAGGCTGAAAAGGTGGAATCGGATGCACTGTTATTGGTCGAGGGCTTTCGCGCATGCGAATACAATCTTTGTTCGAGCTCGTGAATACGCTTCTCATAGGACAAGCACTGCTCCTGCTGCTTAACCAGCAATGACTGAAGATGATCTGCGTATTCATCTTTCAGACGAAGAGCTTCATCCGTCGCTTCCTTAATCCCTTCCAATGGCTTACTACCAATTTGGCCTGGATCCACTGATTCAGATCCAATCTCAGCACGAAAACCGCAGATTATCGCAATCGCGGAAGCAAGTTCAGCTTTTAATCTCACATTCTCAACTTCCATCCTGCTGGTTCCCGTAATGTCGAGCGCATCGCAACCCTCAAGAATATCCCGAAATCCAGCCTTCTCGCCAGCACTCAAGGAGCTTTCTTCAGATTTTATCAAATCGAAGGTACTATCAGTAGATTTTGAAGACGGGCCGCCCAGTAGAGACTGCGGCGCGAATCGGTCCACATCGGCTATATCAATTGGCAGCAGACACTCATCAAAAGGATTTAAATTAACCTCACATAGACTTGGAGAATCCAACAATCCCATGGATTGAAATATTTCACGCGGAATGAACTTGGACCATCTCTTAAGGAATCGCTCGCGTTTCCTAATCTCATTTTCTCTCTCTCCGGCAATCCTCTCAACCATCTGTCCAGCGAGGCCCATGTACAATTTTAAGAACGACTTCCGCCTTACTACTTCGGCAAGACAAGCCCTATACGCGTGGCCGATTCCGTTAATAAGTTCCAGAGTATGAAATTCCGTGTCTTGATTTTCCATCAACTCCTGGAACGCATGCAGCTCGCTCATCATTTCCTTGATACCAAATTGGGCGGATTTTACCTTCTTCATGGTGGTGTGCATTAACAGGTTCATGTCATTTTTCTTACCCTTGCATATGTCAAGCAACTTCGATAGTTTGCGATCTAAATCTCTCATATTGGGTAGATGATCCTTCTCGTGAACATCGTACATACGACCGACAGCTGAAACTGCGTCATGAGCGCGAAAAGAGGTGGAAGCTTGGGAGCTTGAAAAATCATCGACGAGCTTCTTCGAAATGTTGACATCTTTACTGCATGACGAGAAATTGGCCCAAATTATGTACCGCAATTTTTTTTTTTTTTTTTTTGAGAGAAAGGTAGCATGCTACCTGCTTTGTTTATTTCTTTTAGAAATAAACTTAACTAGAAATGTAAAGCAACTAGACTTCGAACTTGGGACCTCGGTATCAACCGCCAAGCCCTTTGTCACTTGCGCTAGGGACGGTCGGTGTACCGCAAATATTATGACGGATAAATTATGATCTGTATACAATAACAATTTAGAATACTCCATCATGAAAGATTATGTTTCAAAATTCTCTTTGTTCTTGATTGCAATGTACTTGGGCATTCCGAATCTAGAAGGTATTAGCGGATTACTTGCGAGCTTTTCTCAGATCAGATTAAAACTACCAATTAATAAGCGAATCGTAAAGCGAGATTCTTGCATATATATACACCTCAAAATATAAGTGAATAAATGATATCGACTGACCTTAAAGCCTGCATTATGGTTCTCTGATTGCGAAGAACTTTCCGGTGGTCCTTCACCAAAAGCTCGAGATTCTTGTCGCCGCCGCCGGCCGAGTCCATCAAAACGACCAAACCCTCCGCTCTCCTCTTCAGCTCAGCGAACTCCGATCCCAGCCGCGAAACCATGTCCGTGAACTTGCAGTGCGAGTCGCGGCAAGCGTCGGCGCGCGTCCGCACGTCGGCTTCTCTGAGTAAATCTATCAAACACCTGCGGCCCGCGGCTCGGAGCCGCGGGTGGAGCTCCGCCGGCCGCAGCCGGTCGAGATCGCCCTCGAAGCGCGCCAGCAGCGCGGCGTGGCGCCGGCGCTGGCGCGAGGAGCGGGCCGCGAAATCCGAATGCCGCTGCTGCAGGTTCTTGAAGGTGTGGGCGAGGTTGCGGCGGGCGGCCGCGAGCGCCCGCTGCTGCACGCGCCGCTCGCGCAGGAGGCGGGCGGACAGCTCGAGCTCGGCGGCGGAGGAGGAGAAGACGGAGTTGGCGACGTCGAAGTGGCGGCGGAAGCGCCGCTCGTAGGAGAGCAGGGCGCGGAGGGAAGGGTTGTTGGGATGGGGGAGATCGTCGGAAGGAGGAGGGGTTGGGGGTGGAAGGGGGGTTGGGGGGAAAGGGGAGACGGACTCGGGAGCGGGGGGAGGGGAGTCGGAGTGCAGTCTGGCCTTGTCGAAGAGGAAGACCTCGCGGCCGGCGCAAGGGAGGTCGTAGGAGGAGAGCCGGCGGCGAGGGTCCAGGAGCGCGTTGCGGCAGAGCAGGAGCTGGTCCCGCGCGGGGACGCCGCAGAGCCGCTCGACCGACCGCTGGATGTCCTCCACGGCGGTGGAGCCGTCGCACTCGAACTCGAAGCTGTGGCCGCTGTCGGCGATGTGGACCGGAAGAAGCTGCTGCCGGCCCGGGGGAGCGCCGCCTCGAGTTGAAGCAGAGCTCATCTCTCCCCCCGCCCACAGCCTAAGACGCGTTGGGACTTGGGAGAGAAGAAGCACAGCACAAGAACCGAAAAAGAGATACGTCAAAAAAATATACGAAAAGAATATTATTAATCTAACTTAAAAGATAATGAAATCTAATATGTATCTAAATTAAAAGCAATAAGGAATAACTCAAAATTGGAAAAATATAATATTTTCTAAAAATAGTCTAAAATATAAAAACGGAGACTTACGTAGTTGAATTTGTATACCAAACTCGGACCGAATTGTTGGATTTTGAGGCCCAATTTGGTGATTTAAAATTTAATTTGTCTCTTGAGAAGCCCAATCCGTAATGGGCCTCACTTGGGAGCCCATCCTTTGGTTTCCACATGTGAGGTTTAGTCCCACATTGAAAACCAATGACTTGTTGTTGCTATTTATATACTCCTTTTTTCTCTTGTTAGTTATTTGGAAGAATGTGAGAGTTATGCTCTCGACTAAACACACGCACGGCACGAGCCCGAGCCGGGTCGGGTGGGCGTCGCGCGTGAGATCCGATACCCGATTCATTTTACTTTTTATTTTGGTTGCCTTAACCCGAAATTCACGGGCACGTAGGGCTTACCTTGCGGAGCCATTTGGAGCACGATCTCTCGCTTCGGGTGTTTAAGAGGAGGTTTACCCGAACGTTCTGTTCTCCTCTGGCTGCGCTCTCTCCCTTTTACCCTAATCCCATACTTTAGATTTTACGGTTGTCTTTTTCTCCTTCCTCGTTATTGTGGTTTTTGATTTGCTGGATCTCTGAAAGCTTGCCGGGTTCACCTTGCGCCACCTTGAAATCGTGCCGACGGGGTGGAACGTGGACGTTGTATCGCTGGAAGTGATTGCCGAGAAACCTCGCACGTAGAGGGGTAATCTCGCTTCTAGGACAGTGCTCTGCACGCCTTGATCCACAGGCTTTTTCTAAACCTTTTCGTTTACAGCATTACAGCATTTACTATTTAGTTCCTGATCGGATATTTACAAATTGAATTTGCTGTTTTTAAATTGTTTGAAAGATAAACCTTACTAAAAGTCTAGAAAGATTTTTCCAACACGAATGACCTTCTTGTTCGATGCGTACATCTCGAAAAATATTTTTTGAATTAAGATTGCACGCCGAAAACGAACGCTTTCCGCCGAAAGCGACGCCTCAGCGAATAATTATAGTTGTTTTTATGTCAATTGTTTGATTGAGAAATGCCATAGAATCTCAGAGACCCAACAAAAAGTACTCCAAAAAAAAAACCCTGATTCCAATCCAAGGTGTTGTTATCTTTGCGTCAAAAGAACCCTAAAAATCGAACCTTTTATGGATTTCGCACAATGAAAAGAGCCCTAAAGATCACACCTTTTATGGATTTCTCACAATGGAGTGGATTGGTAACGACGAAAACCTCTTAATCAAAAGAATCCCAAATCGTTAACAATGAAACTTTGATTCTTTACATCAACGATCGCTCCTCCTCTGCTCCTCTGCTCCCAAAAACCCTCACGGGATAAACCCTAACTTTAAAAAACCGCGAAAAGAGTTTGAGGGTTTTGGAGACCCAACAAAGCGGACGCCGAGAAAAACCCGAACTCCGAACTCCGAATCCGAAAGCGGTATCTACGCATCAAACGATGCTCGGAAATCGCGCCTTTCCCGGATTTTTCAACCCTGGAGAGGGAGATTTTGCGAAGAAGGCCGATTAATTTTTTGAAATTAATCGATCGAAAAATTATAGAGAAAAAAAAGCAGATTTTTTTTAGTTTTATTACTGATCTCCTTATTGTTTTGATTAACTATAATTTAAATTTTAATGGGTTATAATTTAAGCGTGATTTGTAGATTACGTGTTGTAGGAGTGGGGTATGGTTTAATTCAAATTAATAATAAATTGTTTTACGTGGGAATGTAGGTAGACCGGGTCTATAGGGCGTTTTTTGGATAAATTATTGTTGGTACATATGTACACTGCATGCACCATACGTCATATTTTATGATTAATTACTAAATAGAATAGCGCGCGCAATACACACTTTGCATTAAAAAAAACTAGTAAAGTACACGTACAAATATACGTCACATGTATTTAAAAAAGTAAAAATAAATAAAATAATTAAAATCAGATATGATACTGACAATTAATTAGCTACTCTATAGTAAATATCGTTTATTGTGATGAAAATATATGAAGGTCCCCTCATCTGTCAACGATATATGAATTAGCTCCCTCAATTTCTTTTTTTCCCTTCATGGAGACACAATTAATTTTTAATTTTGAGCAAAATAAATTAAAATTTTAACCAACTCTTTTAAAATCTTAAACGATAACCCTTGAATCCTAAATCCTATAAAATAAATTAATTAAGTACTTTGTAGAGAATAAAATTAAATCTAGGCCAATTTGCATCAAAAAATCTACTGGTTTTGCAAAGAAGGCCACTTTTTGGCTTTTACATATTAGATCTGAATTTTAGTAAATCGACTAAATTACTCTTATTTTTTTTTCTGTCTCTCTTTAGTTTTTTCTCTCTTTGTGTCCTAGCACGCTTAACTCTCTTAACCTCTTGGGCTTAGCCACCGCCCAAAGTACTTAAGCCGGGTTAAGAGGTTTAGCCCTATTATATCCTATATATAGGACTACCTGGGGTCTCACATTCTCCCCCCCTTTAAGTCATGACGTTCTCGTAAGGCTCAGACTCATAAGTACCAGGCGATGTGAGACTCGTCTCGCTAGCCTAAACTGACCTTGTGGTGAGCCGCGCTCCACCCACAACAATCAACAGCATGAGAGCCTCGCTCTACCCGCTGTATAGTCCTGACTCAGCCGAGACTCATCTCACACTTCCGGCTGTTAATCGGCTCTGATACCAACTGTGACGCCCCAACTTCCCAGGAGGTCACCCATCCTAACACGCTTAACTCTCTTAACCTCTTGTGCCTAGCCACCGCCCTAAATGTTTAAGACGGGTTAAGAGTTTTAGCCCTATTATATTCTATATATAGGACTATCTGGGGTCTCACACCCTTTTTGTCTCTTTCTCTTCCTCTACCGCTCCTGCGTCGAAGCCGCGCCCACACTTCTGTAGATGCTAGCGGCGATGACGTGAGCTCAGATATGCACAGATCGATGAGGTGAGACTGCGCCAGCGATGGCGACGGCGACAAAGGTACTGCAGGATTTGAGGATGACAGAAAGGAAGAGCACGTCGGGGTGGAGGCGGCGGTTGTGGCGACAGAGGGCGAGAGAGCGGGCTCGATACCGGGAAAGGATGCAGAAAGTGGGGGAAAAAAAGAAAAAAAAAGATTAAAAAGAAAAAAAAAACTTTTTTTTCCTTCTAGGAATGCGAAGAAGTAGAGAAGAAAAAAAAAAAGAGAAAAGATTGTACCTTTTGAGACTATGTTGTATTGTTTAAGACTAAGTTGCACTATTTGAAATTATTTGAGACTAAGTTGCATTATAAAAAATAAAAGTTTCTAAACAAATAAACTAAGTTGTTAATATACTAATTTTTCTCAAAAAAAAAAGATCTTAAAACCAATCTATGTTTTTTGGAAAATTAGTTCAAAATACACATTGGCAGAGAAGAGTCATTATTTAATTTGTAAGTAATCAGAGTCCAAATTTTTGCAATTTTTTATATTTAGGCATCTTAAATGCCATAAAAAACACATCTAGTTAGTTAGATTCTGAATTTAGATTCTCTAATCTCTAGTTTAAGAGGTATAGTGCATTAGATGTATCCGTAAACCAGGTGCAGGCAAATAATTTCTTGGCACCTTTGATATTGTACCCACCTGGATAATTAAGGGTTTCAGGATTTCTTTCGCATTTTTTATGCAATATTATTTCAGTGAAAGGCAAAAAAAAAAAAGAAAAAAAAAAGACAGTTTTGGGTGCATTTCCAATTTTTGCAAGAAAAATGCTATGCCTTCTGAATCATATGCGCCTAAAAAAATGAAAAACTTTTCACTACTTAAGGGCGTGTTCGGTAAAAGTGAACTACATCCCAGCGAACTCGACGAGTTCCATACATACAGCAGAGCTCAACTTCGTGCTCGCCGCGGGCGGAGTCGCGAGTTGGTGTCATACGCGAACTCGCCGTGCTATAAGTCGGATTCACATGTTGAGCTCCACGATTCCAAACACCAGCAAACTCCGGTTATGGAACGTCGGCCGCTTCGACTCCGACTTCGATCAAAACAAACAAGTCGGATTCACATGTTGAGCTCCACGATTCCAAACACCACTGTCAAATAAGCGATCAATTTTCTGCTCTTTTCAAGATCAAAAGTAACATTCACAACCATGCAAGGTGATGGATTCCAATTGCCAACCAATTTAAGGGATTGATTACAAGCTAAAGCAAATTGCGGTATGTTCAGATAAAACATTATACAAACATACAAATCATGACTGGAAAAAAACAAAAAAAATTACACACAAAACCATGCAAATAGAAACTACGCTAACGCTTCGAGAACTGGGGAGCTTTCCGAGCTTTCTTAAGACCCGCTTTCTTCCTTTCGACGACCCGAGAATCTCTAGTCAAAAGGCCCTCCTTCCTCAAAGCACTTCTATGGTTCTCGCTAACTTTCAGCAAAGCGCGCGCGACACCGAGAGAAATCGCCTGGGCCTGACCCGAGAGGCCGCCCCCGTGAGCCTTGACGAAAACGTCGTAGCTGCTCTCGAACCCTAAGGTCAACAGTGGAGTTTTCACATACTGCAGCCACAGTGGATTTCCTTGGAGGTATTCCTGTAGATTAAATGATAATTAAAAAATAATAATTCAAAGAAGAGAAGTCAAATAATAGTTTCACAGTGCAGAGGTAAAATAGTGAAGTTCTAAACAGTTTTCTCATTGGATATGAGCAAGGACTCGAAAAGATTACATTACAATCCGGTTACATTCTGTGCGGACCACTTTGTCCTCACAGTAGCAAAAGAAGGCTGAGATCTATCAAGATTGGTTTCATTTCCCTCACAGAATAAAGTTCTTAAAAGCATCAAAAGTATTTTTGCACGCTCAAAAGTAGTGTAACATTTGAATAGAGAACGGCGATGATTGTAACTCGATCAGAACACGCTGTAGACATGCATGGGAAATCTTGGGCATTGAATGCTACATTCCACATTGAAGAAGCAAATCTCTCCGTAAAGATCAAATCCACAAAGATCTAATGCATACTAGCCACTCGTCATCCAAACTAGGTTTTGCTTTACAGAGTTAAATTCACAAGTAGAGGTAACAACTCTTCTATATGACGATTTAAATCCATTTGCTTACAAGCATGTTAACCGTTGATCCACATTCATGCTCAAATCATCAAAGTATTTTTATCACGAGAAAGAGCAAGACAAAAAGAAACCATCATAAAATTATGTTCCAAGTAAAATTTGAGGCATCTCCTGCTTCCAAGCTTTCCGCCTCGTCACGTGATTCTAAATAAGCATCTCAAACTCGCTGCAGTCATGGATACCAGTTATCAGCTGCAAACTACCGAGATAATTCGCAAGACTAGAATGACAGTCAGCACTCTACATGCTAATTGTTCTCCTCTTTCTATGAAGTCCGGTGTATCCGGTAACTTCGGTAACTTAATGAGTATAATACCAACCAAATTCGTCCATTTTCTAACTAAAGAATTTACTCATGCATTGGAGGATTCAATTGTATAATTCCCAAAAAAACAAAAAAAAAGAAGAGAGAGGTTTTGAGTTAGAAACTAATAAGTTGGGTACTAAAATAGTTATTCTATGATAGTTTAAGCTTTCGGAAATTAACGATTGTTTGGCACGGTACCAGAGCAAAAAGTCTTGGGTTCAAGTCTCACCAGTCACATCAGCTATTTAATTGAGAAAAACAATCTCGGCATATTCAATTCGACACCTACATCGTGCCTCTGGTAAAAAGTCTCGAGCCCAGATGCAAGGATAAGTGTTAAACATAAATTATCAAAACACCATTCTCTTTTAGGTTGAGATTTTAGAGAATAATGGATGTTCCACACTCTATATGTTTCCGCAAATAATGTTGAGTCTAAACCTGAGATATTTTACTGGTCAATTGAACTAGCACCTTGTCTAAAAATCTACCAAAACGCAAAATTTAATCCCTAACTTTGGAAATTTTAAAACTTCCTTTCGGTAAAATTATCGCTTCAACTCCAACATAGAGGGCATAGATTATTATTATTTAGATTAAATTGTAAGGAAAAGATGATGATGATGATGATGATGATGATGATGACCTTAGCGTCGCGGTAGTTGATGATGACCTTCCCGGAGCCCTCTTGGAGCACGACGCGGGCGATGGCGCACTTCCTCCGCCCCGTCCCGATGATCCTCTGAGCCGCGAATCCCCCGGGGAGCCTGGCCTTCACGTACTTCTCCAAGCTCACACCCTCCACCTCCGCCACCTCCGCGGCGCCGCCGGATAACGCAGCGACGGCGGTGGCGGCGGAGGAGGCGGCGACGACGGCGCGGAGAGGGGCGCGTCGGGTGGAAGCGAGGGTCGGGAGGGGTCGGAGGTTCCTAGGGTTCGAGGAGAGGTTGGAGGAGAAGGAGAGGGAGGCGAAGGAGGAGGAGAGGGAGGAGAGGGAGATCGCCATTTTTGGGGCCAGTGGGATGAGAGAGGATAGAGCGGATAGGGTTTTTAAAAGCGGGGAGTCGAAGAAGCGCCGAACGCACGATTCGGCGTTGTGGAAATGTCGAGTTGCCGAGTTTAGAAGTCGGCTACGACACACATGCTGCGCCTACGGGGTCCGAAGTCGGCGACGAGTACCAAAGTATGATTTGTGTAAATTGAGGAAGTCGGCGACGGCATCTTATCACTCCCGACTTTATATATATAAGCTTTTAAGAATTAGCTAGAGTTTGATCCTCATTGCAAGGCATATTTACATTTGGAGTCGAAAAGCATGATCTAATGTCTGATTTAGGTAGCGAAAATGTTTTAGGGCTTGGAGAATCAGCATAGTTCCTAGTTAATTCCTAGAAATGTGACACGAGTATGTCCCCAAACTAACCCTAATTTTTCCTATTTCAGAGCAACGTAGTCCTAAAACATGCTTCTGCATCTATTCCAGAAGCTGCTAGTGTTCATTGAATTACTCCATCAAACAATAATACAGATTGTAATCATATGTTTCATCAAGTCTTACAAGTAACAACTGTATTACCAAAACAGAAGAAAGTGGTAGTTTCTGTAATCTCTTGTTAGAAGGGAAGCTGTAAAAGATAACTGTTACAGAGCCGGATAGCCGGACAAAGTTATAGATCATATAATACAACAGTCATCAGACATCATGCATTATGGCTAGCAATACAAATTTAAATGGCCTAACAATTCAACACTAGCTGCAGGATAACTTCCACCCAGTAAGTATGACCACCTCATATGATTTCACACTTAAAAACTACTCTTCAATTGCCGATGCGTGTTTGCGGTCAGCAGCGAAAGTTGAGATCATATATCGTCGATCTCATTCATAGAACTTTCAAAATTCGTGAACTCGGTATGCTTGTGTCAGAAATTGCCTTTTCCTGTACATGTTTACTTTTGTACGCTACAACACCAGCTTTGATCTGGTTGGTTCATCGGCGACGCAATTCTTGCCGACAGAAGGCATCACGGGCTTCAAGTAGTAGATCCATCAGTTTATAATAACTCAATTGAAGAAGTAAGGAGAGTTGAGAACTTTGTTTAGGTCAAAGTCGCCTCGTTCTGGAAGAGAAGGAAACGTCAATGTTGGGAAGGACGTCTGGAAACC
Source organism: Puya raimondii (assembly GCA_016920855.1). Classification (NCBI taxonomy): domain Eukaryota; kingdom Viridiplantae; phylum Streptophyta; class Magnoliopsida; order Poales; family Bromeliaceae; genus Puya; species Puya raimondii. Next base: position 217,724,938 of record JABWPP010000050.1, read on the forward strand.
CTCTAGCAACTGGGACGAGCAAACAAAACCAGAATGAACTCATGAGGATGAGTAAGAGATGTGTGTGTGTGTGTGTGAGAGAGAGAGAGAGAGAGAGAATTTGTAAGTAACATACGTTCTCGAGAACTGGAATATTGTAAAGCTCCACAAATTGTTCTCTCAAGATGCGGTTCATTCTGTCCACATCGCATGCATTAGTCCAAAAAGAGTCGTGCACTCCTGCAGCCATAGTTCACAAAACAATGGCAAAATTGATGATATCAGAAAACTCGGCCATATTTCAAGATGGAGGTCCGCTGCTGGATCAGCTATGAATTTCTTTCTTTCAAATTAGCAATCAATTATGGGCATGTGTTAGTGGATGAACTACCCCAGAAGGTAGATGAGACAGTAGGAATGCAGCTAAAGCAGATGAAGTAGCAGAGGAAACAGCATGATGGTACAAAACATGCGTCGCAAGAATACTAGTGAAATAAGTAGAGAATTTTAGATTAAAGCGGATAGGGAAGGGTTAGAATCTACTACACAAGAAAAAAAGTGCGAAATGTATCAACAAAAGCTTGGAAAATTGAAGATGACACAAGCTTAACAAATGTAAACTGATTATTAAAAAAGTTGAAACACTTGGTTGAGAGGGCTAATTGAGAGTATTAAGCTCCTTTCAACTTGCTATTGGTCAGAAACAAGAGTAGTGTACTGCTAAAGCAGAATAGAATTGAACCTGCAAAATGTAAGCCAGCATTTTTGCAAGCAATGGCGGTCATCATCATATGTGAGCCATCAAGAGAGTGCACAAAATTAGGTGGAAATGCTGTCTTTTGCCGTTTCACAGAAACCTGGAATTACCACAACACGGTTAAATGAATCATGAACTACATAAACTAAAAGCAATCTTGAATAGGTTTTTCAAGGCTTACTGTATGGCCCTCTCGTTGCAAGGAAAGAACTTGAAGGGAAGTTCGTATCTGCAGATCAAATGTGGCTAAGAAACCCAACAAAACACGTAATATACAAGTCCAAAAGCAACAATATCATACAGCTTCCCCAAACTAGACCACTAAAGCATACGGTCTAATTACCAGAAAAAGGAATCTTATAACAAAAGAGCAATGGTGACTAGATTTGCAAATTTTGTTGGTCGTACTGCATAATAATTCGACCTATCAAAGATGATTATACATGAAAGTTCAATTGTTTTACTTGAATTAACTTGAAGACGCTCCTCTGCCCTCCCTCTGACTGAGGACCTGTCCTGTTGTAACTTCATAATGAAGGTTAACAATTCTACTTTATACTAACTTCAGTGAAAACAAGTTGTCAAGAAAAGTTCACTGAATTCCACGTGAAGAATACATCTAGTTTAAATTTGGTCAGAAGTTATTCTCAATTCTCATACAGGATAATGCTGGACTAAAAGTTGACAATTATCTGAGAAGATCATAGACTGAGTGGATGACCAGTATAGCTTCTTATCAAAAGGATTTGGATATTCTCTATTACTTGCAAATGCTTTCCCTTACACTAAAATATACTGGAATCGATGTCAAACACACTACAAAGTTACCATATAAAGAAAAGGAAGTATTTTCCCAATTACTAACAAATAAGAAAAATATCTAAGAGCAAATCTCTGTGCGAAGGCTCCTAAAAATGTCAGGTTTAGGGAAGGCAATATCTGATTAAATCTTATCCAATTAATGGAGAGGCTGTCCTGGCAGGCTTGAACCCCCGCCATGCTCAAAATAGAAATCTTTTTCTTCACATTAAATGATGCATTCTAGTGCAAAGTAATATGGCTTCTTTACATATAAATAGAAGTTCACATTATGATAGACAAACAACTAATACTTGCTACAATTTGGGATGCAGATTAAAGAGCTTTCAATTATTAGATAAATTTAACTTAGTAACTCACAAGGTGAGGTTTCAATTATTAGATAAATTTAACTAACTCACGAGGTGCCGCTCGTAATTCCTGTAAGGCTGGACAACTGGGAGGCCAAGAGGAGTAGTCCATCTCACAGGCTCATTCTCTGAAGCGATCACCTGTACAAATATATCATACATGAGAGCTCAGAGTACCCGTGCATCTTAATCCTAATTTGCATTTTGGCGAATCATAAACCCCAATGGGTTAAATTACGAAGTTTGGTTAGTTCAATTTCAAAAAATTATACTATTGCTCTGGTTAATTACTGAAGTTGGAAGGTCAATATTTTCTTCACAAGCTAAGATGTAGCTAAATTTCATAACCATATAAAGAAAGAAGAGAAAGACCTTTGCACAATCAGCAAGCCATTTCATAATGCTACGTGCAGCTTGGAACATCTCCCCTAGAGCATCCAGTGTTACCTAGATCAAAAGGCCATTCATATCAAAGAGTTGTCATCTTACATACATTATTGCATCATAAAATTTGCATAGCATACAATTTGATTATATACAACAGGTTTTTGCAAAACAGTCTAGTTTTATTTCAGTTTCACTATTTTGGTTCACCCTTTCAGGCTTTCAGCTCTTGCTACTTTGGGCCAAAAATCTCTTTCCACAGACTGAAATGCCCCTGACCAATATCCTGATGGATTTATGCACTACATATCTCAGTTAGGAGCTTTTCGATCCATGAGGTTACATTCCAGATCAAAGATGCAAAAATAAAATATTCAACCTTTTAAAAAAAGACTGTTTTCGCAAAATTGCATAGATGTTAAGAAGGAATCTACCTTAGCAGCATAGCAAGATGCACTAAAAAGCACTCTGTCATCTGTAATTAGTCCCTTCTCTTCTAGTCGCCTTTTTATCTGCTCACGAGCACCAACATATGTAACACCATAGACTGATGTCATCACGGTTTGCTTCACAAGCTTTCTATCCACCTGAAAGCTACCAAGATCAAATAGCATCCAATCACATTCGTTAGAAACAATAGTTGTAAAATGATCTAGATTTCCGCAGATTTTAGAATGGCAAAATGATCAAACTACCCATAATAGACTACAAAGAAAGGCTAACCTGGTCAACTAATGCCTTGGCCAACAGAGCTGTTGGATTGGTAGCAGGATCTTTCTGAGAGTCTTTTTGCATGATATCCCTTACCCTTCAGTTTTAAGCATTCAGTAAAAGTTAATCTAACCATTTCTTCAAAAGAATAAAATAAAAATGCATTAAAAATATAAATATTTAAGACCCTGATTCAAGAACAATCAGACTGATTACAATCTCTGATTCCTCAGTCAATGGAGAATAGACACAAGTAGGGATGCAAACCGGGTGGATACTCCTGCCCCGTTTCCTCAGCGGGTCGGGGCGGATTCAGGGCGGAATGATTGTTATCCTATTTTTTGCCTCCACTTACCACTCCATTCGGGGCGGGGAAGGGTGGGGGCGGGTTTTTGGCAGATTTTTAGGTGGATCGGGGCGGATCGTGAGAAGAAAGGGGGCCCCCACCTCCCGTTCCATCTCTTAGCGGATCGCGGCGGATTCGGGGCAGGGTTTTTTTTTCTTTTCTTTTGACTCTCACTCACTGCCTCAATCGGGGCGGATCCGGGTGGGAGCTCCACCACCCAGAATCCATTTGCATCCCCAGACACAAGTAACATGCTTCTGTACACATCAAACTGGGTATTGGCAGAAAAGATAAGATTACCTTGCAGCTATTCCTGAGTATACATCAGCTGGTTTCTCTCCAGCGACCAAGTTGACAGCAGCTGCTTCTAACTGAGAAATTAAGAGTATCAAATATATATGGTGAGAACATCAGTACATTAACAATTCTTTTGACCTTCTGGAAATATCAAATAAAAAAAAACTACCATGATTATGGTTCATCCTACTTAATGACTAAATAAAAATCACATGTGTATGTATATATGTGTGTGTGTGTGTATATATATATATATATATATTTATTTATTTATTTATTTATATATTTATATATATATATATATGCAAATTAGATTACTAGATATGACTGCAGATAGCGAAATGGGCTGAAAGCTGTGTGCGGTATATTAATATTATAGAAAGCTCTCATTTATAAGAAACCAGAATAAGTAAAAAAGGATAGCATTAAACTCACACTGTCCCTTCCCAGAGCTGCATAATGTTGCAAACCATTGCACGAGCCATCCTGCACAAAACCCAGTGTTGAGTTAGAAAAGCCATATGCTACTTGAAATTTGCAAATATTTTTTAGATGGGAAATAGTTAAAAACAAAAATCAACCATATTAGTGGTTAAACATCTCTTGATACAATATTAAAATAGGTTCTTTTCAACAGAATGTAATACAATAGAATATTTTTTGAGGTTAAATACTGCACTTCTAGCGAACAAAACAGTCACAAATTTTATGACCGAATTACCAAAGCAATTAACATCAGCAAGATACCAATAAAAAAAGCTTAAATTCCTTGTTCTATCTGTAAGTTACCTGATGTATAGGCACGTGCGATACAGCATTGTGTGGGGACGAGCTTTTCAAGGCGTCGGAGAGATCCATACATGCAGCTAAGCATTGGAAAGGGTCCTCAGCATTTACCCACCAGCACTTTCCTTCAATGGGATTTGCTGCTGAATCAAATATATCGTATAAGTGATCCTCCACAAAGGCCAATCTACCCTCATAACAGAGCTTTTCGACGCCTCCACCATATATATTTGCCAAATGTATCTTTAGCCAATGTAGCCCAGACTTCCCCAAGGGCCGTCCTTCAGCAAACTCTAGAATTCCTCGGCAAAGATCCGAACTTAAGTGATTCAAGTGTGAATGCATAGGGTACACACGTCCACGAAAGTCTAGATTATGAGGGTAGTGAAAGCCTTCTTCATCTCTCATTTTACGGGCAACCTGTTAAGGAAAATGTCTTCAACATGTATAAATAGATTGACTGCCTATTTACCATCAATGGAGCTTCTGCAAAAGTATTGTTTGAGTATAACTATTTGAAGAAATAGTAAAAAGTATTAATTAAGATCTCCTCAACAGCATCTCGCTACTGTAGAAGCAAAGCTTCAATTTGAAGGCCTCGTAGTAGTCAATGATAGCTTCCTGCCACAGCAAAATCTCTGGGCTTTTTTGTACGCCAAACACCTACTTTCTAGAAGCTTCTACTTTGTGAAGTACGCATGCTATTCTAGAAGCAATTAAAAGGTCTGTTGACCTGAAGTTTCAGTAGAAGTGTTATTTGAGTAAAGTTGTTTGAAAAAACACTAACAACTTTCTAGTTAAACCTCGGTAATAGCTTCTTGCTATAGCAGCAGGACTTCAAATTTCTTTTGCTTTTAGGTCCTAGAAACCCTACTCAGCTTCGCGCCGCAGCGAAAGCACCAAAAAATTTGTTTGCCAACATGTGGCGCCATTTTTCGTAGTAAAGAAGATGGTCCAGAAGCTAGGCCAGATTGGCATTATCAAATTCTCCAGTTTGAACCAATTACAGAAGAATGAAAAAAAAATATTGGTGATCATGCATTAAATAGTAAGCATCAAATGAGGCCAATGGAAACATACAGAAAGTTTAAGCTCTGTGTCACATCTTTGGGCATGCATTTCATTATTGGCTTTTTTCGCCTTTCTGATGCTCCACTTCCATCTCCGGATTTCAACTGGATCCTCTGAGTCAGGTCTTTCTGCTAAAGGAATCTACTAAGAGAAACAAAAGAAGATACAAATAACTTACATTGCAACCAATATTTCCAATTTCCACCCAAAAAAAGCTCTTATTCATACAAAGATGTCATACTTACATCTTGCCGATTGATCAGTCCTGCAATACCACCACCTCCGCTCCAAATACTCTCTACAACATCAAGTATTCTTCTATTTACCCTCCATTTAGTACTTCCAAGGGTATCCAATGCCTAGGAAATGCAAACAGTACCAGAAAGGTACAGAAGGGAACGCAAATAAATATATGGAAGGAAAAAAAAAAATTAAGTTGAGCATGCTCGATGATAGCTAAATGGCATCATTCAAGAACTTGTTATTCTATTTAAAGAATCCCCCGTGTAGAAGAAAGGGAAAAAAAAAGAGTAAAGGACAGTTCAAAATAAAATAGCTAGATCACAGGTGAAAAAATAAAATAAAATCAAGATATAAAGGTATTGTTGCTAAGATCTGACAAATCAAAACCTCAAAAACTCTCCGCAGCTGTTTTCGGGGAACACTTTTAATTGCATCCTGCTGGTCCTTTGCTCCATGAGTCCGCATAACATAGGAGGGTAGAAACAAATGTCCTCCTTTGTCATACCTGGACAAGAAACTACCTCTTAAAAAAATACAGATACACAGAAAGCAATGAGAAAAGTCACCAGCAAGCATGATATTAGCTAAATTACTTTCAATTTAACGGGCGAATACAATGAATATACATAGCTCACACCCCTTTACCAAAATCCATTGATAAATGAAGCCCCATCAAGTCACTAAATCAAGGCCCTCTTCATACAAACAAATAATAAACAACTTAAAGCATATGGGCACCAAGAGATATTTTAAAGATTCGTCAACTACACACCCTTTCCAATTTTTTGGTGGTATCAACATTGGAAGGTATGGAATCACCATGTGCCTAGCCTGCACAAAACACAAAAGGTAAATAGAAAGTGGCATTGTAAACATGAGATGGATCCAAGAGAAGTATAATACCATGACTTGCAGCAAAACTCAACAAAAACTAAGAGTTGAAAGATCATTTCTTCTACTACAGCAAGTACTATGAAAGGCAAACTCAATACACTTAAGTTTAGAATGCCATAAGAACGGACTCTTCTGAGTTAAACTAACAGATCGAATCTGAACAAACTTACGGTGCTATCAAGACCCTTGTGAACCAGCGGATCGCATTCTATTACCCCGTATCTGTTCCTCAGCTTCCTGCCAGAAGGTATAGCGCAATTTACCGAAATGTTTTGAAGCTATAGTGCAATTTACTAAAATTATAAAAAAGAGGGAATATGTGCCGTCATACCCATTTTCCACAGCTACAGTTTTGAAAGCATGCCGAAATGCAGGCCGAATTTCCGGTAAACTATCCGCTGATTGGCTAGGTGGTGGTTGTACAAATGCCGACTCCATTAATAATTCTATCAAACGGCTTCCCAACTGAAGAGACAGAATAGGCTCAAGCTTGAGAATAGGCAAAAGAACCTATCAATAAGGCATTATACCACTTGTAAAAGAACACCACAAACCTTCGCCTGGGCGTCCCGACCCCAAGGCTCTGTCTCAATCTCATTTTTTATTAGCTTCTGCGCCTCAGTAAGCTTTCTCATTTTGACCAAATTCATCACGCGTTTCCGAAGCTTCTCCTGTTCTTTACTTACCGTTTCATTTTCTTCGCCTTGATTTTTCCTCCTTCCCGATCTCTTACTCTTCTGAAAATATGACTGGATCTTGAACTGCACCCAAAGTAAAACAAGGTGAGGCCGCATCGTAACACAAGTAAAACTAGTAGTTTTACTCGGTTGACCTAATTATCGCTCATTCGAGTTGGTTTTTCGTCCAATTGATCGTTCCCGAGGCTATAACACTAACTCGAGAGATGCACCACATTCGCGATTATTGTACTACAGCATTAGAGCTCAATTGGGACAATAACTACTAACCTCTTGCTCTATGGCCTCGCCGATATGAATCGCGGCCTGAACCACCCTAACACAGCCTTCTTCCTGCCCCATCATCAGCAGGCCCATCATCTTATGCATCACGATCACCGCAATCTTATCCGCCGGCAGCAGCCGGATGTGCGCGGCGTAGGCGGCCTTCTGCCGCTTCGACCCCTGCAGCCGCTGCTCCTCCTCGACGGCGTCTCGCAGCGGCTCGAACCACCCCAAGAACAGTGACTTCACGTAGGGCAAGCTCGGGGCCAGCTTCTTCTCCAGCATCACCCTCTCCAGCTCCTTGTACTCCTCCGCCGCCTTCTCCCACGCCTCCGTCTCCGCCTTAATTTGCCGCCTCCTCAGCGCATTATACTTGGCCCGCCCCTCTCCGCCGCGCCTCAATCTCTTCTCCGCAGCCGCGGGATAGTAATCGGCCGGAAACCAATCTGGCTCCTCGCAAAAGGCCATTTTTAGGGCGTCACCGGGGGTTTCGAGGGGAACCTCGTAGCCGAACCAGGGGAACTCGATCAACCCGTCGACGTAGTCGAAGCTCCTCTCGTCGTCGTCGTCGTTGTCCTCGGCGATTGGGTCGATGAGGAGAGGGGATCGGAGGGAATTGAAGGGGACCCATTTGGGGATTGCGGGAGGGGACATCGAATTGGAGGTGGAGGGGAAAGGAGGGTTCGGGAGGGGGAACTTGGGTAGTGGCGGCGGTGGTGGGGGTCGACGGGTACGGAACTCGTGGGTTCCCCCCCATGGAGGAGGAGGGGGTGGGAGGAAGAAGGAGGAGGCGGAGGACGCCATTGGCGAAGGGGGAGGAGAGAGAGAGAGTGAGAGAGAGAGAGAGAGAGAGAGAGAGGAGGAGGAAGAAGAAGAGGAAGGGGGAAACGGATAGGGCAAAAACCTCCGTAGAACCCCTCCTCCCTTGGGAAGGAGAACGAGAAATGTATTGGGGATATATTCACCAACGTGAGAACATAAAATCCACCGTTTGTCTAGCGCGAATCTCAAAGCAAGACGAACCTAATAAAATTTCGCTCGAAGGGGACAAAAGAGCGCTGGAAATATTCGCAACCGTTCATCAAGTGCCGAGCACGAATCTCAAAGCAAGACGAACCTAATAAAATTTCGCTCGAAGGGGACAAAAAAGCGCTCGGGATATTCGCAACCGCTCATCAAGTGCCTAGCGCGAATCTCAAAGCAAGACGAACCTAATAAAATTTCGCTCGTAGGGGACCAAAAAGCGCTGGGGGTATTCGCAACCGTTCATCAAGTGCCTAGCACGAATTCAAAGCAAGACGAACCTAATAAAATTTCGCTCGAAGGGGAACAAAAAAGCGCCGGGAAATATTCGCAACCGTTCATCAAGCGCCTAGCGCGAATCTCAAAGCAAGACGAACCTAATAAATTTTCGCTCGGAGGGGAGCAAAAAGCGCCGGGTATATATATATTCGCAAAGTGCGTGTATATCAAATCCGCCGTCCATCAAATGATTGGCGCGAATCGCAAAGCAGATGAACGGTGGATTTGATGCGTCTGGCGCTGGTTTACCGCCCCCAATCAAGGGGTCCATGGAGATTCGGTGTTTCTCCGTTTTGTTTTGGTTTCGGCTGTGGGGCTCTTCGGTGTTATTTTTGCGTGAACATGGTTTACAATGCGATCCGTAAACCAGTTGAAATAGATTTTTTTTTTTTTTTTTTTTTTTTTTTTTTTTTTTGGTTAACTTGCTTCTAGACCCAATATCCTATCACATGTATGATATATCGCTAAGTATTATTATAGGTCTTTCATAAGCTACCGACGGTATATTCAACATTTTTTCATGTGTTATATAAAATAATATCAAATAATTATCTTTATATAAAAATTTAAAAAATAATATTTTTAATATTTATATTTAACAAATATATAATATGACTTATAACTATTAGAGTTTTTTTTTTAAGAATGTATTTTTCGCTGCCATTCTAATAAAAATTTGCGGGCCAGAATACCATGTGCAACATGTATAAAAGTTAAATAAATAGCAATTGTTAGCGATATATATAGAGAGTTTTTTTTTTTTCTGAGGGATAAGAGGAAAAAGAGAATATTGGGTGAGGTTTTATGAGAAAAAGCATCTGTGCAAACCTCCACTTCAATTATAGTAAAAAGTCTATTATGTCTTCATCTTTGGACATAAATTAGTGGCTAGGGGTGTCAACGAGCCGAACACGAGCTGGCTCGTTTACGTATGGAGCCGAAAACGAGCAAGCTCACGAATAACAAGTTAAAATAATTAGAAATAATATATATAGAGAAAATAAGTTTATGAGATCTTACCCATTAGACTTTGATCTAACGGTTGAAATTTTACATATAAATTGATTTTTTATAATTGAGTTGGGCTTTATATTTAGGTTGGATTAAAAGTCAAATAATAAAAATTTATATTTATATATAAATATAAATTATATAAATAATATAAATATTAAATATATGTGTTCGAGCTGTTATCGGGCCGAACATGAGCGAGCTGACCCTAGCTCGTGTTCGGCTCGTTTATCAAACGAGCTGAAAAATTCAGCTCGTGTTCGGCTCGTTTACTTAACGAGCGATTCGATCTCGAGCTCATTTCGAACCGAACACGAGCTGGCTCGCGAACAGCGAGCTGGATTGCCACCCCTATTAGTGGCTGAACCACATGCGTTCTTCTTTTTCGTTTTTATATGCTAATACTTGACAACTAAAGTTTTTCAATGAATCTAATTTTATCTCCTTTGAAAGTTTTTATAGTTATTATCAGATATGACAATATATTACGCCTATGAGAAAATTTACAATTTCACCACAAACGGCTCAAAAATTCGAACATTTGTGTGTGCATAAACTTAGGGTTAAGTCTCCTCTATTTATCTAAGAGGAAGTACGAGAGCTCATCTAATAATACATCAATAATGTTTCTGATAGCAACTTTGATATAAACAAATTATCATTTAAGAGTAGTTGGTTGTTATGTGAAGCGCAATTTTGTAGGTCGGATTTTCGAACTCCCAAATGTGCAATTCAGAAGCAGGAAACAATAAACACATGCTTGTGGTGCTATCTAGAAGGTTGAAAGTTCAAAATTTTTAAAACTTTTTTAAAAAAAAGATAAAAATGCAATTGCTTTATGTGGTTCACTTAATACATAGAACTAGGGGTGGCAATCCAGCTCGCTGTTCGCAAGCCAGCTCGTGTTCGGCTCGAAATGAACTCGAGATCGACTCGCTCGTTTAGTAAACGAGCCGAACACGAGCTGAATTTTTCAGCTCGTTTAATAAACGAGCCGAACACGAGCTGTGGTCAGCTTGCTCGTGTTCGGCTCGATAACAGCTCGAATATATATATTTAATATTTATATTAATTTACATATATATATAAATAAATAATTATATATAAATATAAATTTTATTATTTGATTTTTAACCCAACCTAAATTAAAGCCCAACTCAATTATAAAAAGTCAATTTATATATAAAAATTCAACGATTAGATCAAAATCGAATGAATAAGATCTTATAAATTTATTTTCTATATATATATCTTTTCTAATCATTTTAACTTATTGTTCCTGAGCCAACTCGTATTCGGCTCGTTAATAAACGAGCCGAATTTTTTAGCTCGATACTTAAACGAGCCGACCCCAGCTCGCTCGTGTTCGACTCGTTGACACCCCTACATAGAACCCTAATAAGCCTTAAATACTCTCACCATAAATAAAAAAAAAAAAAAAATCAGAAGTAATTATACTCAAGGATAAACATATTTATTAAAAAATAAATTCACCAAACCACTAGTTATTTAGTGGTTACAGAAAATTAGGATAATTTCAGAGATTAATATATAAGGGTAAAAAAAAAAAACTAAATTTCAAATTTTCTATTATTTTATAATTTTGTACATTAAACTTTAAGGGAGTTCATCAAGTAATTTAAGTCTTTTTTTTCTCAATCAAAGTTACTCATTAAATATTCATTCTCCGCACATATCTTGCACATAATTATATAAAACTTTAATAAGAGTACAGTAGAAACAATCTTTTCTATTCTAACTCTTACTAGTAATAAAAATTAAAAATAATTTCACCTTATTTTTCATTGCTGGAACTTAAAGCATTCCATTAACAGGCCGTAAAATTTGTAACTTTGCTTGAAAGAAAAGTCCATTGAACTACTTGATCAAGTTTATTGGAGTCTAATTTATAAGGCTAAATTTACTCAAAAATTTTCTGTCAAAATCCAATTTTTCACTTTCCTTCTGTCATTCAAAAACCTACACTTTACCCCCTCGAAAAACAAAAAATGTTCACAGGGGGTACGGTGTGACAAAATGATCAAATTACCCTCTTCTTCTTCGTCTTCTCCCTCAACCTACTAATCCCGCACCTTCGCCGGCGCCTTTCTCGACCCCAGCTGCAGCACAATTTCCTTACCTGCTCCCCTGCTCCTCCAGCATGCTCGCGGTCCCTTTATTTCGGCGACTCTAGGGAGGAGGTCGTGGTGGGTACGGGCGGAGAGGTGGGCGAGGGCGAGGGCGAGGGTGAGGCGGCAGAGAAGGCCAAGGACGTGCATCTGGGCACGGATAGCGCGAAGGCGAGGGCGAGAGCGAGGCGGCGAAGTCGGACGAGGCGGCGCGGCCGAGGATGTCGGTGAGGAAGGAGGAGGAAGATGAGGGTTTTCAAAAATATTTTGGGTATAAAAAATATAATATAAACGGAATCCTAACGGAACGCTGACGGCGAGGGCCGAAGTGAATTTTTTATTTTTGAGAGGGCAAAGTATAGATTCTTGAATGACATGGGAGAAAAGTAAAAAAGCGGGTATTGACAGGGGGTTTCTGTAATTTAGCCAATTTATAAACTTAAAAGTTGAGAAGGTTATTTGTCAAAATTGTAATGTTTAGAAAAATTTTACACATTATCTTGAGAGAAAAAAAAAAAAACATTGAAACTATAAGGCTACGTTATACTGTTGGTTCTTGAACTATGAGGCTGGTATCACTTTCGTATTTAAAGCTTAATATATTGTAATTACTTACTCAAACTTTTTTTATTGTAACCGAGTTTTGTTGTCGAATTTAGTAGACCGGAAATTGATGTTTTGCTGATGTGATATTTATACCCCATCTCATGGCTACGTCAACAACTATAATATCGGCAGATTACTATCGTATCAGCGACGTATCACTAGTTAATCAACCTAACTAGGCTCTGACTTGACACATCAGTTTAGAAAGTTTTAGACTAAAAACACAATTAGCCAAACTATAAACACCCCTAAAATCATTAAGGCTCTATTTGAGATTGCAGAAAGATTGCATTAGTAAGTGCGATGAATTTTTTTTTCTTTATTTTCATGCGTAATATCACGTTGTGCGTATCGCAATGAGTCAGTAATAATATATTTTTTGCAGTGCATTGGAAAACAAAAAAATATTAAATAGTTCTGTAATGACCGGACCCACTAGTAATAATAACTTATTGGGCTCAAACCACCGACCCAATATGCTTAAGTCAACTTATTATTATTACTGGTGTATCCATCTGGTGAACCGACTCTGATATCAAATGTCACTATCCAACCCACTAGCAATAATAATTTGTTTGGCCCAAACCAACAGCCTAATATGACTTAAGTCCAGTTATTATTACAAGTGCATCCATTATGTATAAGCTCGTCATACTATTTTATATTATTCGATGCGGGACTACTAGGGTATCACAGACTCTCCCCGGGAGTACCGGGCTGTCACAAGCTCTCCAAATCAAAAAGACCATAAAAGTTTTTTTTTTTAGGGAAAGGTAGCAGCACGCTACCCGCTTCGTTTATTTTTTTTAGAAATAAACTTAGCTAAAAATATGAATCAACTAGGATTCGAACTCGGAATCTCGGATATTAAACACCAAGTCCTTTGCCACTTGCGCTAGGGACGGTCGGTAAAAAAGGTTGATATCACAATTTAGACGCCACAATTTTCAAACAGCCCTTAGTCAAGCTTGGCAATGACTCTCAAAGCACGAGGGTTTTAAGTCGTTTTCCTTGCGCATGTTCAAACTTCAAACATCATAAAGCACCACCTGAGTTGACCCAATTAATTATTTATTGGGGTCTCCAAATTTATATAAAAAAAATCCATCTGACCAAATGTTAGTGCTCGAAAGAGTTAGAATGTTTTCCTTAAATTAATAATAAAAAAAATTGAATGTGTAGTGATTATTTTTACTTTACTACACTCAAACTTTATGAATATTTACCAAACCATTATTCATCTAGTGAATATGACAATAGAGTATCTGAATGGACGATCGATACAGTTAAAGACTATTTGAACTTAAATTTTTAAATTTCTTGATAATATTTATCTAGTGATTTACTGGTCGCAAATTTACTTTAAATTAACCATTAAAAATATTAATTTGGAGACTACTTGAATGTTATACAAATGTTGTTGAAAATTCAAAAAATTTAAAATATAAAATATAAAATATTTTAGACCAAATTTAACGATATTTATCATTGATTCATATGTCCAATCGTCAGAAATAATGAAAAAAAAAATAGAGCCTAGAAGCACAATTCACTTTCTACACTTTTATTTTTGTTATACTCTTTGCTGGATTTTAAATTTTATACCAAATCCTCATTATGTAACAAAAACAATAGTTGAAATCAGGTGTATGAAAAATGTCTTGAATTTCTATTTAATTGGCCTAGTAATCTTTCTTGTAGATAACAAGTATCGTCGATTTCAATTGTCGATTAACGGAGGGAAAAAAATAGTAAAAAAAATCATTGGTCTGAGTTAGCCTTAAGTGGCTGTTTGGTTCTACGTAAAACTAGAGGTGGAAAAAAAATTTCCGTGGAATTTTTTTTTTTTTTTTTACGGCTTTTAGTGTTTGGTTCGTAGAAGGAAAAAAAATAGTTTTCAGCCACACTTGTTTGGTTGAAAGAAAGAAATAAAGAAATAAAATTATTTTCTTTTATTATATATTATATATTTATATTAATTATTAAGCTATATATATTATTATTATAACTTATATTTTATGAATTAAATATATCAAAATCATATAATATGATAAATTGATAAGCATATAATATAATATATGTAATAATATGCATATATTACTATATAATAAAAAATATATAATACTTATAAATAAAAATATAAAATATGTATAATAATTTTTCACCATATATATATATAGAGAGAGCTAGGCTGCTATACTATCGGTAGCACGAAGGCCTCCGTGCTACCAAATTGTTTTCAATGATGCGGCTTCTAAATCGACGATCGGCTGCGTTAGATTTTATCTACACTATTGAAAGTATTTGGAAACTAAATTTCATAATTTTTCGATATTATTTGGCTAGTGATCAAAAGGTCTCAAAATTGACAATTTTAATGGTCGATGTAATGCGTTTGTGAATTTAACGATGTAAAAAAATTCAAACTGATGAAAAAAATTTTCTATTTTTTTACTATTTTGAGTAAGATCAGTACCTCTGATCTTAAATTCAAGTCTTTTATCATTATTTTTTATGATATTTTTATTTTCAGCCATTTATTTTTAGATTACTCGTTTGGTAGGTAAATAATGTCGAAAAATTATGAAATTTAGTTTCCAAATACTTTCAATAGTGTAGATCAAGTCTAACGGAGCCGATCGTCGATTTGGAAGCCGCATCATTAAAAACAACTTGATAGCACAGAGGCCTCCGTGCTACAGATAGCATACCAGCCGGACTTTATACATATAAGTGTGTATATATATAAATGAGAAAGAGAGGGAGTGGGTGGTCCAATGTGGACCACTCACGCGGTCCACGAGCTCTCACGCGCGGCGTATTTTGGCCCAGTGAGTTCGGAAAACGAAAAGCTGGTTTTTCTCTCAAATCCATAAATTTTACGCTAAAACAAACGCTAGAAATATTATTTTCAGACCGAAAAAAAAAATTTCAGCTGCTTTTACGCGGAACCAAACACACCCTTACCAAACTTCGACCATAAATCTTGCGAATGAGTTTTAGTCTCTTTGAAATTACTCGTTTTCGTACTTGCTGCTGCTCTCGATTTTTCCTCAATTAAAGAAATTCTCGAATCTATTAGTCACAAAATTAGGCCGTAGGATGAATGTCAGTACAGTAACTTTAAGAAATAATTCCATTTAAAATTGTACTGTCTGTCTGACAGAGTCTGAGAATTGATATGAAATCTGAAATTTAACAGAGAAAAAAAAAACAGTGGAGAAATTTTGAGTAAAATGTAACTAGGCCAAATACAAATTTATGATTCTGTAAAATCAAATTTTTATTGCATGAACTAAATCTGCAATGATGGTGCAAACTAAGCAAATTGGAGATCTTATTAGTGATGATAATTAAAGATAACTATAGATAGTTCTTGTGAAATTCGACTAAATTTAGATTGATCAAAACCAAAACAAAGAAATCAGCTCTAAAAACCCTCAACCTTTACAAAAAATATTTTCAAAAGTCGCAATTTTTTTAATTCCTAGAAACATTAGATACTATAAATCATATTTGACATATTCTGATAAGCAAATATCAAAATTCAGAAAATTCTGAAGTGGTTCTACTCCTCAATAAGATTTTCCTTATCTTCTATCAAACTTTTGAAAGACCAGTTTCTCTTTTACTACATTCAATTCTTTTGTATGTATAAACATTCGAATAATTCACGGCCATAATCTTAAATTGCAAAGCGAAAAACTTTTGAAGTATTTTTTATTTTTGACATGATCTTAATTTATCTATGTTTGTTCAATAACTATGAGCTAACTTCAGAACCTACTGACAGAAAACAAACAAGTGATTGCAGTGAATGCAGGAAATGATTACGACAGACCGCATAATCGATTGAGGTATAGTACTTCAATCGCTTTCCTTCCACCGCTGTCGGATTAGTCAGACCGAAAACAATTATGATCAAAATCTACGTGGATATCGCGCGCATAAAAATGCAATCAGAAAGGCAGTATAGTTGGAGACTCGCAAAATTAAGTCATCTTCTCTTTCGGCAACACGAATGCAGATAAAATCAAAAGGCAGATAAAAATATTACAAACCTCAAAAGGGTTAGGCGGATTTCCATCGGTTAGTCAAAGATGTAATACAAGACTAATGAACCAAGTGTGAGTTTAGTAATTTGCGCAGAAGCTGATGAAAAAGAGGTTACCACAAAATATTATTATTTTTGTTTCACCACCTATCTTACTTTATAAGATTAATTATAGTATAAAATAATGGAATCTGCATTGGATGCACTAATCCTATCTAAGCACCATTGGTTACTGTAAAATGAGAAGAGTATAAATCTTGTTCTGTCCTACTACTTACTACTCACTCAAAAATTTTCCTTTCTTTCACCTCCACTAGTTTAAAATTTTCGCGTCCTTACGTAGTCTTTTCCATAACTTCGCTTATCGAATCATCTTTTGCATGGCCTATTCGATCTTTCGGTTACTCCGACTCCTTTTTCTCCTTTCTTTCCTTCTTAATTCTACCTATGCTTTCTGCGAAAACCGCAGCAATAGTTCAGACCGAGCGGCTCTCCTGGCATTTAAGGCCGAAAACGATAGAGATAATGTTCTCAGCAACTGGAATGAGACAACTAACTTTTGCAGCTGGATAGGTGTTAATTGCTACGACGGACCCGTGCTCGACCTGTGGTTGTCGAATTGCTCTCTATACGGGCCAATATCGCCTTTTCTGTCAAATCTTTCGTGCCTTCGAACACTCGATCTATCGCAAAATTCCCTCGAAGGGCCTATTCCGGTAAGCCTCGGAGCTTTAGCTTCGCTGATCATTCTTGACCTTAGTGATAACATGATAGAGAGTGTGATACCAAGAAGCTTTGGCATGCTTAAAAGCCTTCAATACTTCAGCATTGCTCGCAACCGTCTTCACGGTAAACTCCCTACCACTTTGTTCTACAATTGCACCAACCTGACTGTCGTAGATCTTTCCGGAAATAATCTCCGCGGTTCGCTCCCTCGACGCGTAGGAAGCCACCTTCGTGATCTCGAAGATCTTATACTCGATTCGAATAACTTCACGGGTAGTTTACCTGATTCTCTATCTAATCTGACAAAAATCAAGATGTTAGAGCTCGATGCGAACTTCCTTACTGGCCCATTACCATCTGATTTAGTAGCTCATATGCCTCAATTGGTGGTATTGTCTCTTTCCTACAACAATTTTTTGTTTGATGAAGCGGGCTCGAGCTTAGCCGAATTCTTTGCATCCATTTCGAACCTGACCCATCTCGCAGAGCTGGGGCTGGCGGGAAATCTAATTAAAAGCGTACTACCGACAAATATCGGCCTTCTCCATACTAATCTCTCACAAGTTTTTCTCCAAGATAATCTCATATACGGCCCGATTCCGCCGAGTTTATCGAACCTTTCCACTCTAACACTAGTGAACTTATCTTGCAACTTTTTGAATGGGACTATCCCGCCGGGGCTACTTCGCCTACCGAAGTTAGAAAGGCTGTTGTTGTCTAACAATCTTTTAGAAGGCGAAATCCCCCCCCTCGAAATCTCGACGAATCTCGGATTATTAGACCTATCGTCGAATCGACTTTCCGGGCAGATCCCGGAATCCATTTCGAATTTGAATCAGCTGCGGTATCTGGTACTCGACAGGAATTCGCTTGTCGGATCCATTCCTTCGAGCCTCGGCAGCATGAAGCTGGAGTTCTTGGATCTGTCCCAAAACCAGCTTAGTGGATCAATACCAGAAGAAGTTTCAGGGTCAAGCACTAAGCTTAGATACTTAAATTTGTCCAGTAATTTGCTGAATAGAATCTTTCCAGCTGTTTTCAGTACAATGGACCAAGTTCAGGTGATTGATTTGTCGAAAAACAATCTAAGTGGGATTGTTCCTCCAAGCATAGGAAGCTGTAGAGAGATTGAGACTCTTAACTTGTCTCATAATTCTCTTCGAGGACTTATTCCTGTGACTCTCAGCAATCTGAAAAGCCTTCGAGCATTGGATGTTTCCTTCAACCAACTTTCTGGTGAAGTTCCAGCCTCTCTTCTGCAGTGCAGCAGCCTCAAAAATCTCAATCTCTCGCACAACAGCTTGAGCGGGAAGCTGCCGCAAGGCGGTCTCTTCGATTCCTTACCGTTCGAATCGCTCGAGGGAAACGACTTCTGCGGGCCGAAACGGTTCCCTCGCTGCCCCTTGGCGGACGAATCCGTAACACATTCTCACGGATTGTTGGTTTCCGCCGTCTGTATCGTATCTGCCTTGCTTTTCCTACTGACGGTTTTCTTCGCAGTGTGGCGGAATAAGGTCAGAAGCGCGACAGACTCGAGAAGGAATGAGCTGGACTTAGCTGTCAGCCATAGAAGGATAACTTACAGAGAGCTGTCAGAAGCTACAGGAGGCTTCGACGGAAGCAGATTGATCGGCGGCGGTAGCTTCGGAAGAGTGTATAAAGGCGTACTGAACGACGGTAGCTTGGTTGCGGCGAAAGTACTACAGCTGCAATCGAGCTACTCTACGAGAACTTTCCGAAGAGAATGCCAAGTTCTAAAGTGTGTAAGGCACAGAAACTTGATGAGGATCATAACAACATGCGTGCTCGAAGATTTCAAAGCTTTGGTGCTGCCTTACATGACTAAGGGGAGCTTAGAGAGCCTGCTGCATCCGCAGAAACGCGAAAGTGCTTCTGCTTCCGGCCATTTGAGCTTAAGTGAGAGAGTATGCATATGCAGTGATGTAGCTGAGGGAATGGCTTATCTGCACCACCATGCTCCAGTTCAGGTCATACACTGTGATCTGAAGCCAAGTAATATTCTCCTTTCTGAGGACATGACAGCTTTGGTTTCAGACTTTGGAATAGCCAAGCTGGTTGAGGCTGCTGCAGGAGGCAGCACTTCTGCAACTTCGGCGAGCTCGACCGCCAATCTGCTTCGCGGTTCGGTTGGTTATGTAGCTCCAGGTACAGCTTACATTACACTGAACATGATGTAAAACTGTGTTTGTTTTACACAAATTCAACTAGTTTACTAAATTGGTAGGTTGGGTCAGGTTCTGGTTAGGCCTATTTGGCCTTGCTATGAACCTAATACTTTAATCTATTCAAGAAGCATATATTTTCTGTAACATCTAAATTGTGGTGTGTTTGTTTTCGATACCGAATTTCAGAGTACGGATACGGCATGAGCGCCTCCACAAAGGGTGATGTCTACAGCTTCGGAATTGTCGTCTTAGAAATGGTGACGAGGAAGAAACCGACCGACGAAATGTTCGACGAGCTGATCAGCTTACCGAACTGGGTGAAGAACGAATACCGGAGAAATTTGGACCGCGTTATCGACCCGTCTCTTCTGACGGATTTATTAGGTCAGGATGCGAGGATCAAAGTTACGTGGGAAGTCGCGATTGCGGAACTGATTGATCTGGGCCTTCTCTGCACTCAAGAGGCGCCCTCAATGAGACCCGCCATGATCGATGCTGCCGACGATCTGAACAAGCTAAAACAATACCTAGCTGCCAATACAATGAGAGCCACTCGATCAACACGTGAAATATCATCATCTAAATTTGCAGGAGGTGGTTATTGATACATTGCCAATGCCCTTATTTACTCTCATTTTTCGTGTGTGTTACTTCTATTTTCTTAACTAAATAATATGATTCATGTAATGTGTCATAGCTTACGAAAACAAAGCTGAATATTCTTGTAATTAGCATTTCCGTAATAACTTAAGTTTTTAAAGATAAATAATTATTTCACATATTTGAAAGTAGATCAGAATGAGGGCCCAGTCTCATTTAATTTTCTCCCGTCAAGTCCAAATATAAAATATTAAAATATTATTCTTCCGTGTTTCACATCTTGTAACTTTGACTTTGAATGCAAGTTAGTTAATTAACAACATTATAATAATGATAATAATAGTAATAATAATAACAACAACTTCTCTATAGTTGAATATATAAGAACAATCTTAATCTAAATGATTATGTTTTATTAGTTATTGCCCTAATGTGTTGCACGCAATGTCTATAACAATGACACGTTATCTGCGTGGAAGAAAAGGGAGTAAGTGTTAGAGATCTCATATCACAATCAGTACTATAATAATAATATAATAATATATTTTGCCTTAAACCCATTTCTTAAGGAGTTACTCTTTTTCTTTGTAAGACGCGTTAATTAAAACTAATTAATCCAAAACCTTCTAATTAACTTAATGCTTCTTGACTATGACCTTTTATTTCCAATACAAATAACTTGATTATACAATGTGTATTAATTTGTAAGGCGCATTTGCCGCATTTGGTCATTTGTGTTGCATTGAATTTTACTGACGTGAAGCGTACGCAACAAACTTAAGATTAAACGTTCAATCTCAATTGCAGATTATTTTTTAAAAAAATTATGACTCAGAGTCTCTTCCCCCGTTTATTACCTTTTTATTTGAGCAGGCCAAATGCGGTGTAATTAATATGTAAAATAATGAATATGATTTGAATATTAAGAGCTAATCCACAAAAGTGATTCAAAACCTACATACAATCTATAAAATTTAAATTTTAAGAATTTAAATATTGTAAACCTAAGTAGTTGGTAATTAAGGCCATTTGATGTAAATTGGAGAGGTCATGGTAATAATGATGATAAAAGGAACTTTTATTCAAAGGACATTGTCATTTCAAAGTCTAAAAGCATTAAATAAAATAAGCTAAATGATTGTTTTGGGCATCAAAATAAAATAAAGATTAATTTAGTATATAAAATAGTTTTAAGAATAAATAATTTTATTCCTATCACTTGACAGGGCCAGCCTGGCTAATCAGGTCAAACCAAGATCTAGAACGATTATTTGAAATTTTTTAATTTGTATTAGTCCGGCTGGGGTGCTTTTAATAGCACAAAATACTGAATACTATCAAGTTTTCTACCGTTAGATTTACTCTTTTGACCGTTTCCATCCGTTAGATTGTATTATTCAACCAACCACTCACTCAACCCTAAAGGACTACTACCATCCTAACCGCACATTACTTCATCCAAAGCCGAAAATCTAATAGCATCAATAACTTGGTACTATTAATAGTATAGTAACCTAGTTCTCTCTCTCTCTCTCTATATATATATATATATATATATATATATATATATGTATATATAATTATTTAAAATTTTGGAGATGTCACATTCTCCACCTCCCTCGCTAAGCCTCAGGCCCTCGTTAGGCTCGAGCACATTCGCAAGTATCAGATGATGTGAGGCTCATTTCGCTAACCTTAGCCGACCTTGTACGGAGCTGCGCTCTACCCACAACGGTCGTTAGCCGGAGAACCATGTTCTTACCCGATGTATGACCCTACATCAGTCGAGACTCATATCATATTTTCGGCTGGCAACTGACTCTTATACTAACTGTGATGCCTTACTTTCCAGAAGGCTCATCTATACTAAAACTACTCTAATCCTAGACTCGCTCAATTTTCTTAACCTTTTGTGCTTAACTACTACCCAAAATACTACAAGCATGTTAAGAGATTTTAGTCCAACTATACCTATATATAGAACTATTTTAAATCCTAAGATCATCGCATATATCTATTATCGTATGCAAAGTATTTTTTTACACAATTATATTGAGTTTTAGATGGCTGAGAGTTGAAGTTACTACCAAATTTTATAAACAACTAAATTATTTCAGCTCTATTTGAATGTCGCTATAAAGTATCTGATTATAATACACTCGATTTGAAAATTTTCATACGTGTGATTGAAAGGTAGAAGTTTATTTTTACTTCTTAAAAAATCTTAAGATCTGTATTTGATAAGATAGTTGTCGAAAACACATCTTAAAACTAGATATTTATTTAAGACACTTGATTACACTCCTTATTTATCCAATATCAAATATTTTTTAAAATATATTTGGATGCATGAATATTTTATTTGAGATTTTTTTTTAATTTACTTAGGAGTATGTAGTATTTTATATGAAAAAAACTAAAGAGTATAATCAAATGTCTGAAAATAAATATAATATATTTAAATTTCAAGTTATTTGTTTTGAAATAAAATAAAATATTTTTTAGATAAATATATTATTCTACCAAATTATTCATGGTAATTAAATATTTTCACACCAAATAAAACATTACGTAAATAAAAAGATGTATTTAAATAAAATATTACTGAATTCAAATCGTGCCTAAGAATTTTTTGGACGTGAAAATGTTAGAAAATAGGTTAGGAATTGTGAGGAGAGAAAAAAAAAATTAAATAAGAAATATGACGTGGCAAAACAGGAGAAACACGTGCTAATATTATTTTTTTATTTTTATCCCCACGAATTTTTACCAAGCGTGAAAGAAGGGGCGAGTTGATAAGGACGAGTTCCTCGTCCACACACGTGCCACGTCATCAGTGGATCCGCTTCCCATGTTAACGCCTCTTTTTTTATTATTATTATTCATTAAAAAATTAAAAAAATATTAAAAATAATATAATAGTTATTTTGTTGAAGCGGAGTTAATTTATAATAATTATGCAACTTGAAAGAGATACATTTTATACCTAAACTATATATAAAGAGAAATATGAAATTTCATTATTTGTAGGGTCATATATGCAATTAACACTATTATTTATAAATTTATTTTTATTTTTATTTTTTTCAAAAGCGCTCTCTATAAATACCCTGCTCCGAGCGAGCTTCGTCTCCAATCGCTTCGTTTCCCCGCATCTCCTTTTACGGTTGCCCCAAACCCTAGCCCTAATCACGTTTCCCCTTTTCCCTTCCCTCTACGACGGTGCGAGAGACCACCCCCGATTCTAGATTTATAGGGCTTCGAAGAGGGACCAGCGATGGCGATCTCGGTCGGGACGATGGCGGGGTCGGTGGGGTCGGCTTCGTCGGCGGTGGTGGCGGGGGAGAGGAGGAGGAGGAGGGGAGGAGGGGCGATGACGCGGCGGCGCGGGGACGCGGCGGCGAGGGGCGGCGCGGTGCGGTGCGCCGCCGCGGTGGCGTCGGCGGCGGGCGCCGGGAGCTTGGCGGAGCAGTACCGGACGCTGCGGATCCGGCCCGGGGCGACGGAGTCGGAGGTGAAGAAGGCGTTCCGGAAACTCGCGCTTCAGGTTCGGGATTAACCTACTGTTTGATTCCGATATCGGATCAGTTCGCTGGTTTTTTTGGTATTAATTTGTGTGACAAAGGGTTTTTTTTCTATGATTTTTTTTTGGTTTTTTGTTATATATATTTCGGGAAAAGAATGGATTTTTGGTGGTTATACCACCGCAATTTCACATTTTAAACGACAAATTTTACCGGTTTTCTAATTTTTAAAATTTTTCTGAGCCATTTATTAGGATTTTATAGTAAAAATTTGGTTTTTAGCTTATTTATTCAGTTATTGTATTTTGACTTCATTTTAAGTACTGCCGTATCTCACAACATATGTAATATTTTGGATATATTCTTTTTTAATTAATAAAAAAGCATAAATGTAGTTTTATTTTGATTTTATTGCCCCAGGATTTGGGGTTTCAAGGTAATTTTTTTTAAAATTTTTTTTAAGATTAAGATATGAGGGTATACTATACTTTTTTCTAAATTTCTCTTTTCTTTTTGGGTGTCCTCTCTTCAGTATCATCCGGATGTTTGCAAAGGAAGCAATTGTGGTGTTCAATTCCACCGCATCAATGAAGCATACGAAGTGAGTATTCCATTTCCATGCCATTAATGCAACTTTTTTTTTTTTTTTTGGTTGTAGAAATAAAGGAGAGAATAATCTCACCTATTGTACTGATTTCTAATTGATAGAATATTTGGCATTTCCCTGTAATTATCCAAAGAATAGTTGCTTATACGCTAAATTACACTCTTGGTAGCCAAACTATGGCGCGCGTGACACTTTAGTCCTCAAACTTTAATATATTGTAATTTCTTGCTTAAATATTGTTGCAATGAAATTTCATAATCTAATTTAGTTGACTAAATATTGACGTGTTCAGGAGTGATGTGTCATCTTAATTGTTTTCATAATTTTTCTTGTTACTCATTTTGATGTCTATGCTTATGAGAAAAGACTCAAAAATTGATGATGGTGATGATAATAAAGTGATCTTTTGGTTCTTTTTATAGGCATTCTTATTTTCACGATCTTTTGGTTTTTGCGTGAGTTGTGGTTCACTTAACATTGCCAATTGCTCACAAAATTAGCTGAATTATATTATTGAGACGAAGCTTGTGACTATGATTTTTCTTAAATTTCTTTTTTTTTTCTTTCATTTGTGTGATCTTTGCGTTCTTTATGAATGTTAATGTAATGATCCGACCGCTAATACTAATAACTCGTTTATCATCCAATATGGAATTACTGAAGCGTTACAGTTGATGTGCTGCTTATAATTGGCTGCATTCTATAAACTTTTAATCATTCCGACGACCTCCGCAGATGGTGATGGACTCCTTACGGCAAGCCGAGGAGGAGGATCAGGAGCGATGGCGGTCGGAGGGATGGCGCGAGGAGGACGGCTACGCCGACGAGTCGCTGAGGGGGATGTGTGACCCAACCTGGGACTTGTGGGAGGAGTGGATGGGGTGGGAAGGAGCTGGTATTAGAGACTACTCCTCCCACATCAACCCCTACATCTAAACCCCAGGAAGCATTTTCACCAAAAGTGCTTTTTCTGATCATGAGAGAATGTACATAAGGTTTCTCATAAGTTGGCAAATTACCAACAATAGTATGAATATGAATATGTGATTGATTGTAAATTAACTTAGAAAATGGGACCAAATCTTATCAATTTATTTCAACACTGTATCATAATACAGATATTTATTTAGTGCAATATGGTACGATATGTGGCTCTTTCCACACACAAATGAAAGAACTGTTATGCATGCGGATACATGATATCTGCATAAATGCATGTATATATATGCAGGGCAATTGTTCCGATGGAAACTTCTACCGGAGATTGACCATCGATACACGGCACAAACTATAAATTTTTTTAATTACTTATTTTATTTATTATCAAATCAATAATCAGACCAGTAAAGTTAAAAGATAGTTAAAATTATGGTTACTAGTAATCCGTGTCGCTCTCACTATAGCCCATATTATATGTGGATATGATATCAGTATATCATTCCTGGCTTTCTATCTGTTCCTAAATAGCTTCCTTCAAAACGGCTTCTGCTTGCTCGGTGAATGTCTTGGTAGAAGATAGAATTTCTTGGCCTTTTCTTGATTTTGGTGGGGAAGGGTTTTCTATGTCTCGCACTGTATTAATTCCAGTTGCAATGATTAATGATTCTTCTCTTGTTCTCTATACAGTTTTGATCCTTTGTTCAGTTGGAGCTAGTTTATTTGTGGACCAGGAAGAATAATAGAATGTGAAATTCACTGGGATATATCATAGTACATGATAGAATACTATCCGTACTAAATGGGCTCCGGTATTTAAATGACGTAGATTATATTTAAATTATGTCCAACAGTCAATTTAAACTGCTAAAAAATGGTATTTTAATATTATGTATTCAACACTCTTCTGTATGTCTGTGCGCAGGGTATCTTGATAGACCCTCATCTATGTGCTTATGACATTTTGACAAGCGCAAGTCACGGATTTTAATAAAATGAAGAGAACTAAATGAGACTAGAAACATAATGAGATTCGAACTCGCCAAACAATTATTTTTCTGTAAATGTTTTAATAATTTTTTTTTTTTAAGTAATTTGTCCTCAACTGTATCCAAAAGTTATACCTAGGGCTGGAACTAGATCGAGTTTGGGTCGGGTCATACTATGACCTAAGCCTGGCCCAAAAAGAAATATTAAGCTTTGTGTGGGGCTTCTACTCAACTTTTTAGAAAACATTAAGGCCCGCCCAGGCCCAAGCCCAATGCTCAGCGTTCTATGGTTTGACCTTATTTCGGTCGAGCAAGGCTCGACCAGATACGAAGTGATTTTTCGCTCGATAGAGTGTTTCATAATTCTACTTCTAAAATCTAATTATGATTTTGAGAATCAATTTATTTTAGAGGTTAAAAATCAGAAGCAGTTAAAATCTATTTCTTAAAATCTGATTCTAATTCAGAAGCAGTTAAAACTTTTAAAATTTTAAATTTTAAATTTTTTAAAAATAATAATACAATGCAGTAAATTAAGGAACACCAAGCCTAGGAAAAAAAGGGGAAAGTTCGAGGGTATTCTCGTCAAATCACATGTAAACATTGGATGTAGAACACTCATGATAAAAAACGTATAAAAAACTCCACTCTATCCTCAATATGTATCGTCTCTCTCTCTCTCTCTCTCTCTCTCTCTCTCTCTCTCTCTCTTTGTGCGCTTTGGGTTCTCTCCAATGGCGTCGACGAGTGCCCTAACCACGCACATGTCGAACGTACTCCGCCCCACGGATCTCAAAGCCTCCGCCTTTACCTCCTCTTCCCTGTGTAAGCGCTCCTTTCCCCACCCCATTCCCCAAAATTAGAGTTTTCCGACGCTAAAGTTTCGATTTAATACCCCTTTTTCTTGTTAGGTTTATGATGCTTCTGTGTAATTGCTTGATTTCATGTTTGTTTACTAGGAAAAGTTGATTTCTTGAGGATTTTGTTGTTTACGTGCTTAACTTTCTCCGGTTATGGGTGTTTGAAGTGGAAATTAATGTAAAATGACACTTTGGGGATGATAGGAGTAGACTCTTTTGTGATTAAATCTTGGTAGCGCTTAAAAGTGGATTAGAAGTATAATTCTTTCTCAAAGCATTACAAGCATAGTAGGATTCAGTGGCATAAGTTAAAAAGGTGGGGTTTTTCTTTTCGATTTTGTGGTAATACATATATGGTCAGTAACAATTTTTGGTTTTAAGTAGGATATGAGTCGTTCATGATGAGGACGATGATCGGGTTTCATGGAATGGCTCAAGACATACTGAAGACACCAATAACTACCTTATGTGGTTGATCAATTTGTTGCAAATTATGTGTTAGCATGAATTGGGTGCGGATTAATGACCGACGGTGCTCCTTATATACCAAATTTGATCAATTGCTTGAGTCCATGTTAATTGCATGCTACGCTTGTAATAGTAGACAAAAAACCCTCCAATTCTCTTCTTGGGTAAGTAGGAGATAGGTACTTTGCATAACCTGACGAGGGATTTATTGAGATTAAGATGCATCGCCAAAAACCCTAGCATCTTCTGTTTTGCTATCTGCTTGGGCCTCGTCCTCCTGATCATCTTTTGCCCCACTTAATAGTTGAATTGATAGAATAGAAAGCGTGATTCCAACCACTGCAACTTATTTACAGTTGAAGCGTTCAGTATTATTTGATAGGTGAAAAACTGATATGTCGATATTGCATTTTTTTTGGTTCTTTTGTAAATATTAAACTAGTAAGAATGTGATAATATGAACAATAATACAGAATAATTGAACAAGACCTAATTGCTAGCTTTTTTAGAATATGCAACACCTTACCTTCTTTCTCGATCAATTCGGATCTCAATTATGACCTATTTCCATACATACTCTTTCAGGTCGTAAGATAAACACAAGTGGTGTCTTGTTTTTGCCATGCTCCACTGGAAGAAGAGTGAAGTCTCTCCGTGTTTATAGTTTATTTGGAGGAAAGAAGGATAAAAATGAAAATAACGATGATGCGCCATCGAAGGTGAGCAAACTAACTGTCTCAACTTCAGTTTATGGATTGCTATATAATGTTCCATATTCATCGTATGCTACTATTGCAAACAAGCCACCAAGCCTGGCTGAATGCTAGATTTCTCATGTTCACGTTGATGCTGTAGTACCTTAGTTAATTCGAGCTGATGCCATGCTCTAAAATTGGTGCTCAAATTTTTGGTTTTCTTGCCCTTTTTAGCTGGGTGTAGCCTGTCCAAGAATCAATCATCCTTTGTGCCCAGGATCTAGTGTTCATGAGCTATGCAGCTGAGCCTAAGCTCGTGCCGTAGCAGTAGGTTCAATGTGCTTTTGATGACAGCATGAATCCATTCTGAAAGTAGGCAGCACTATGTTCCATTTTGAGAGTAGGTGGCACTATGTAACTTCTAGCTATGAATTGTGCTTTCTGTGTGTGCATGTGTGTGCATGCGTGTGCCGCGTACATGCGTGCGTGCTTGCTGTGTGGGTGTGGGTGCACATGCTGGAACGTTCTCAACCAGTCTGAATAATTGATAAATTCATTTCTAGATCTAACCTACATGTCGAGAGTCTAAGCTTGTCTTTTTCGTTTTCTTTTTTCCTCTCTCAAATGCATTTAGGCAGGGTTTTTAGGAAACATGCAAAATCTGTACGACACTGTTAAGAAGGCGCAAATGGTTGTTCAAGTTGAAGCTGTTCGTGTGCAAAAGGAGCTTGCAGCGTATGTTTTTGTCTTGTTAATTTTTACCCTTTTATTATGGTTGGCGAATCCTTTGAATCATTTCATTCTCCTCGTCTCGCAGGGCGGAGTTTGATGGCTACTGCGAAGGTGAGCTAATCAAGGTATGTCAAATGACAATTAAAACTTGATCTTAACTGAAAACGAAGCCATGTTATTCTTAATGTGGTTCACAAACTGTACTATCATTTTTAAATCTAGGAGAATTACAAAATTAAATGATTGACATTTGACAAATACGATTTTGGGCAATCTCGTGTCTGAAGACCAGCAAGAGAAGCCTTTTACCCTTTAAGATAATCCGTGGGATATTTAGTTGCTCTTTTCTGTAGACCCTGTAGCCTTTGAAAAATGAATACTTGTACTACGGAGATACATATCTTTGTGCTTCGTTATATCACACGGGCATTATGACAAATTGTTCTAGAGATTAACAATGAGGTATATGGACACAGTGGAGGTATGCCTATGAGATAATAATATTTTAGGACCTTGAGGTTTCACACTGGGTTATACATTGGATTCCTTCCGCAATCCATTTGCTTTAAGCTTTACCTTATCTATCTGATTTGCGTGCCTTTACTTGTTACTAGTTTCGTCTTGCTAACCAACTGAGAATATAAGCTGGACTTTGCTGGAAGTATAACTCTATTTATTGTATTTGAGTTCATTATCCAACATTTTGTTCTGTGCAATTATGCAGTTACAGTTCTGTCTCATGAGTTAAATGAGAGCTTCAAATGTGTTGATACTGAGTCTTTTCTTCTTGCTAGGCAACACTTTCTGGGAACCAGCAACCCGTACGCATTGAAATCACCGAGGCTGCAATGGAGTTGGGTCCTGAGGTAAGTTCTGATCTTATGTATTTGACGACTTTAAGGAGGTCCTCTTTTACCAATTTAAATTTAGCAATTTTTTTTTATATTTCATCATATCAGGAAAATAATTTAGAAAGAAAATAGATGCAGTAAAAGGTCTTAATGTGCTTGTAGTCCAATGCTGCCTAATTGACAAACCTTACATATCTCTCATTTTATAAACTAATTTTTATGTTACTAGAATGCAACATTCTGTAACAGGGCTCCTCAGCTTCGTCCTGACCCTAAATCATTTCAGTTTTCTTTTACAAGTTCTTCGATATCGAAAGATTTAGCTAGTGTCGCTCATCCTTCTTTTGTTTTCGGCGCAGAAACTGTCTTTGCTGGTGAATGAAGCATACATGGATGCACACCAGAAAAGTGTGCAGGTGAGAACTACCTCCTTATAACGTAACAAAAAAAGGTTATTTCGTCTACATACACCCTTGAAATGCACATAATTGTGCAAGTACCTCTGCAAAGTACTATCTGTATGTGTACCCTTGGAAACCTTGGTTATTTCTGAACATGTCCTACCTAAAGGTGTCTACACAAAATAAATTTGTTGTGTATTTGGTACCCCTGGTATTTGCACAAATACGCGTGGCCGGGCGCGCACACGCTATTAAGCAGGATTTTGAGGAGTACGCATGCAAACACCAACTTTGTAGGAAGATCTGTCCTCTTTTGAATATTTGGCGAGATACCTATACAAAAGAAGCATTAAGCAGAAAGCGGGACTTTTACATACATGCCCATTCAGATATGCGTAACTTTTTTGCAAACCCTGGAAAACCTTATGTATCTGCGTACGTGCACCAAGAACGAGCGACGATACAAAACCCGCGTGGTTCGCATAGATGCCTCGGCAGGTCCTGTGCATAGATAAACGAAGTTTCTATGGGCATGCACGCAAATTTGTCGGGGTTCATATGCAAAAAAACCAAAAGAAAAGATACTCATTGTATCTGGCATTTGAGCTTACTGTTCCTTGCTAACTTCTTTACAGGCCATGAAAGAGAGAATGAGTAATCTCGCCCAGAGCTTAGGAGTTCCACCAGGTCTCAGTGAAGGGCTCAAGTGATCAAACGTTGGTCTTCAAATCCGTCGCAATAAACGTGGACTTCAATTTTGTATACTAGTAGTCGCTCGTCTATTTATCTTTTTTCGACCGTCCCAGTTAACAATGCATCGAAACAGTATGAACACTTGGTACATTCATGATCATACCTATGGTTTGAGCCAAAAACCTTGTATTGCTGATGATTTTTATTCATGTAACTTTTGTTTCAAACTCAAGAGGATGCTTCTTTTTCTTAATTCTGCTTTTTGTCGAGGGTTTTGCTTGGTCTAGCTTCTGATTTTGCGGCGATTACTTTTGCGCTCGTTTAGAGCATTTGATGAGCAGTTGCGTGAGCAAGCGCAGAGTAATGCGCAGAAGCAGAAGAGTGCTAAAGATGCTGTGATGGGAAGTACTTCTGAGTCCAGCTTCTGTGCTTTCAATAGCACATAATAGTGCATGTTATCAACTTTTTAGTCTTTAAATCAAATATTATTCTATCTAGATTCATTGGACTCTAGACATTTAGGTATCGTTTGGTTCGGGAATAAGCAAAAAGTGATTATTCCAGGGATAGGTATAAATTGAGGTATAAGCGGGGAGTAAATCAATTTTGCGTTTGGATGAAAAGTAAATTTTTCTCGGGAATAAGAAAAATAGTGTTTGGATGGTTTGATTGGAATTGCGAGGATAAGAATAATTATAATTTTAAACAATAATATTTTATCTAATTAATTAAGACGAAATATTAATTAAATAATAATTTAACTTATTTAATCTACTAAATAATTATGAATATTGCTAAAAACCCTTAATATTAATAAATAAATTAATTGGTAATTAATAATTTAATTAATTACAAATAATTTAATTAAATAAAATAATAAATTAATAAAAAAATTAGTTAATAATAGTCAGATGATTAATTAAGAAAATAATTAAATTACTCAAAATATTAATTAATTAAACAATATAATTAATTATAAATTAATTAAAATAATGAATTAATTACTCAAAAAATTAATTAAATATTTATTAAAGTAATAAATTAAATAGTTAATTAATTATCTAGTTAATTAGTAAATAAATTAATATATAAATTATTAATTAAATAATATTTATTATAAATCTAGCTTGGATATTTTATTTTTTTATTATTAATTAAATATATTATGTTTATATAATTTATGTTTAAATAAATTTATAATTTTAATTAAATTTAGAATTAAGCTTGGAATAGCGCTATTCCGTCAAAACGATGAAATAGTTTATCCCAGCTATTCCGGAATAACCGAGAATAACGAAGTTTGACCGGGATAAAATATTCCGGCCAAACTTCGTTTCGTTTGGCGGAATAGCGGGGATAACTTCGTTATCTCCGCTTTAACCCCCGAACCAAACGGGACCTTAAGGATTAAAAAGTTGATAGTAAGCATTATTCATGTGCTATTAGAAGCACTCCAGCTAAGCAGTAATAAATTACTCGGGTACAATTTGTTTTGCCCTGCTGGAGCTTCTATGAAACTCTTTAGTTTGAGAAATGCTGTTTGAAGAAAACCTAACAGTTTCCCGCGGGTTCTCAGCAGATAAATAAATTTATTATAAAATTTAGCTTTTAATCCTCACTTCTAAATAAATTAAACTTGACTGCAAATTAGTTCTTTTTACACACACTTTATTGCAATAATAAAATTTTCAATCACATTTGATGGCATCAAATTAATATACAAATCATAGGATCTTAGTAGACAGGGTATGGAAATTTTGCGGGCCGGGGAGTAATAATCTTGTTCTCGCTCTATTTCTGATAAAAATCTAATCAAGAACAAGACGGTAATTCATGTTGGTATGATGCCAAATAAAATTGTATTTTTTTTGCGTTTTCGTAAAAGATGAGAGATATTTGACCGGCGGTTTTCATTTCAACTCAAAAAATGATCAGGTGGATAAGGCGATGTTTGGTTCCTCGGTTTCGAAAAAAAAAAAGAAGAAAATTCAAGAAAAATTGTTTTTTCATTTTTCCGTCCGCTCGGTTCTTAAAAAATTAAACTTTTTTAGGGAGAACTTTTATGCATATTTTATAAAAACAAAAAAAGACTAAATTACAGAAAATTTTTCTATCAATATCCGTTTTCTTATTTTCTTTCTTGTCATTCAAAAATCTATACTTTGCCTCCTTAAAAAATAAAAAATGTTCACTTCGCCCCCTGCCGTCAGTGTTTCGTTAAGATTCCGTTTATATCTTATTTTTTATACCCAAAATACCCCTGAAATTCGCATCCATGCCCACACATATGTCCTAGGCCGCCGCCTCGCCCTCGGCCGTCTCGCCCTCGCACGAAGTCGGAGTTGGGGTCAAGAGAGGCGTGGGCGAGGGTGCGGGATGAGCAAGATTGGGGAGGAGGAGATGAAGAAGATGAGGGCATTTTGGTTATTTTGGTCATTTTGTTACACCGTACCCTCCTGTGAACATTTTTTATTTTTTAAGGGGGCAAAATGTAGGTTTTTGAATGACAGGGGGGGAAAGTGAAAAAGCGGGTATTGACAGTGAGATTTTATGTAATTTAGCCAAACAAAAATGTTAGTTTTTCATGACATATGAAAAAAAGATTTTCAAAAATACTTATTTTTCTACCAACCAAATGGGCAAAAAATTGGAAAAAAAAAGTTTTTCATAATTTTTTTTTGAAATATATATATATATATATATATCTTTTTTCACGCCAAACAACTCCTGAGCTTATCTTTTGGTTAACGTTACTCATTTTTAACTGTTGCTTCAAGCGAGCCTAACTAAACAACATGTTCAAATCTACATATATTTATTTACAATAAAATTTAACTGCGTGCAACCAAACTGCCTTTCAGATATGAGACTTTCTACTCCATGTGATTGTAATTTTGTTGTACGAGACAATCAAATAAACAATTGTAATTAAAAACCCTGCACCACTATGATAGTGATGTTCTCTTTTACTAAACTACTCATTCGCATGAATCACATCTTCATTGAGTCATTTTTTTATCATTAGGTGTATACAACATTTAATAAGATTGGATCATACCATGAATAATATATTCCTTCTAAAGTCTTATTAAATTGGTTCTTTTGACATGACATTCAAATTGATTCTTACCATTTATTTTATCTTTCTCTTTTGTACTGTAGTTTGTCAAATGCTATAAAGATATAATAAGAAATATCAAATTTGCACATCCTTTTAGGTTCACATGCCTTATTGGTGCAAGATCAATTTCGAAATTAGTTTAATATCCACATCAAGCAAGGTATATTTCAATAGATTATTCATTAAGGTAGTTCTCTCCACATGGGTTTATCAAATTAAAATATTTTAATTCAAATAAACAAATTGAAAAAATCAAATCTAAATGAGCCTTTTGGGAGGAGAAACCATATGTGTTGACATTATAATTAACCTGTAAAGATAAACGGCGCATTTAAAGTTTGAAGTCAAAGGGTCGTTAACTGATTCAAATTAAATAAATTAAAAAATTAGATAGTAAAATTAAAATTTTGAAAGATTGAATAGTCAAATCAAAATGATCGATAGTTCAAATAAATTTTATTTATTTTTACCTTTTTTATTTTGGGCCAATCTCATGTGCCAGTTACATAAGATTATATTCTCTCTTTTTCCCAAAGAAAGATTTATGTTATGATATATAGTATTACAATATTATTGGTGAGTTAGTTTTGCGCATGTTATAATTAGTAAATGATTTATACTGTTGTCAGCTCAATAAGTGATTTATACTATTCTTTTTTCAGTAAATTGTGTCGATTTCTATCATACACTGAACTGATTCAATAATTATTTTTGGCCAATTTGCATAAAAAATTTATTAGTTTTGAGATTTTGCAAAAGTAGGCTACCATTTTGGATTTTGCAAATTCGATTCGAATTTTTAGAAAACAGACGAAAATACCCTTATTCCTTTCTCTCTCTCCTTTTTTTTTCTCGTTCTTTTTTTTTTCCTCTCCGAAGAGGGCGGCCGAGGCGAAGGCGGCCCGCCTCGCCTCTGACTGTGCACCCTTGCCCGCACCCGCGCACCCCCCGCCCTCCTCGCCTCCGACCCCGCCGAGGCCGCGCCGCGACCCTCTTTTTTTTCTCTCCGACCCTCCTCCACAGCTTCCGCCGCACTCCGCGACTGTAACGAGGACGGCACCACGTCCTTTTCCTCCGCCTTCGCCCCCCACCTCCACTATAGCAGATTTTCCACCCACCAAACCTACTTCTGGGAACCCGCCGTCCCTACCACCGCCGACGACGACGAAGAGGAAGCGCCTCTCGGCGCCGAGAAGCTCGCCGGTGAGGGACGGGGCACACGGCCCACCACGCCTACCCGGGGCCGGCGACGAGTGAGGTGGAGACGGAAGAGAGCGCGACGACGCTGGAGAAGAGGGCGGCAGAAGCGGAGGCGGCGTCCCAGAGGGCGGCGGCGAGCGCGGCCTCGGCGGGGTCGGAGGCGAGGAGGGCAGGGGTGCACGGGAGCATCTTTGGTCAATCACTTTTGTTTGTTTAAAATAAAAAAAAATTAACTAAAGGCCAAAAACTAGAGAATAAGGAAGAAATATTAGAGAAGAAGGGAGAAGATGATGAAGTTGCACTGTTAAGGTTAAGTTGCACTGTTTTAGAAGAACGTTGCACTGTTATAAATATAAGTTGCACTGTTATAAATATAAGTTGCACTCTTTGAGATGTAAATTACACAATTTAAGATGAAAGTTACACTCTTTAAACAAAAGTTGCACTCTTTGGGACAACTAAAATAGTGCAACTTCATCTTGTTCTTCCTTCTTCTCTAGTTCTTCTTCCTTATTCTCTAATTTTTGGCCTTTAGTTAATTTTTTTTTATTTTAAACAAACAAAAGTGCTTGATCAGAGATGCTCCCGTGCACCCCCCGCCCTCCTCGCCTCCGAACCCGCCGAGGCCGCGCTCGTCGCCGCCCTCTGGGACGTAGCCTCCGCTTCTGCCGCCCTCTTCTCCAGCATCGTCGCGCTCTCTTCCGTCTCCACCTCGCTCGTCGCCGGCCACGGGTGGGCGCGGTGGGCCGCGTGCCCTCTTCCTCGTCGGCGAGCTTCTCGGCGCCTAGAAGCGCTTCCTCTTCGTCGTCGGCGGCGGCGGTGGAGACGGCGGGTTCCCAAAGGTGAGTTTGATGGGTGAAAAATCTGCTGTAGTGGAGGTGGAGGGCAAAGGCGGAGGAAGAGGACGCGGTACCGTCCTCGTTACCGTCGCGGAGGGCGGCGGAGGTAGTGGAGGAGGTTCGGAGAGAAAAAAAAAGAGGGTCGCGGTGCGCGCTCGGCGGGGTCGGAGGCGAGAAGGGTAGGGGGTGAGCGGGCGCGGGCGAGGGCTCGTGGGGCGGAGGCGAGGCGGGGAGTCCCAGAGGACGGCGGCGAGCGTAGCCTCGGCGGGGTCGGAGGTGAGGAGGGCTGGGGGTGCGCGGGCGCGGGCATGGGCGAGGGCACTTGGGACAGAGGCGAGGCGGGCCGCCTCCGCCTCCGCCTCCGCCGCCCTCTTCGGAGAGAAAAAAAAAGAACGAGAGAAAAAAAAGAAGAGAGAGAAAGGAATAAAAGTATTTTGGTCAGTTTTCTGAAAATTCGGACCGAATCTGCAAAATTTAAAATGGTGGCCTACTTTTGCAAAATCTTAAAACTAATAAGGCTAAATTACAGAAAACCCCCCTGTCAATACCCGCTTTTTCACTTTCCCCCCCTATCATTTAAAAACCTACACTTTACCCCCTTGTAAAATAAAAAATGTACACTTTGCCCCCTGCCGTCAGTGTTCCGTTAGGGTTCCGTTAATAAAATATTATTATATATATTTTTATACCCAAAATACCCTCGAGTCCCCATCTCCTTCCTCCTCTCCGACTTCTTCCTCCACCTCGGCGCCGACCTCACCGTCCCCCGCCTCGCCGTCGGCGTCCTCCGCCAGCACGGCATCCCCGTCCCCGTCCCACTCCTCCTCCGCCACAGCAGAGGCGGCGCCACCGCTCGCGGTGGAGGAGGCGCGGCAGAAGGCGGCGGCGGCGGATGAGGACGACGAAGAAGGAGATGAGGTGGAGGAAGAGGGCCGCGGCGAGGAGGAGGGATGCTGCGAGGTGGTGGTGGCGGAGGAGGGGTCGGGGGAGCGCGGGAGGGAGAGGGTGAGGCATGAAGGGCGGAGGGTGGAGGGGTATTTTGGTCATTTTGCCATCAAAGTTAACACTGTACCCCCCTGTGTACATTTTTTATTTTACAAGGGGGCAAAGTGTAGGTTTTTAAATGATAGGGGGGGAAAGTGAAAAAGCGGGTATTGACAGGGGAATTTTCTGTAATTTAGCCAACTAATAAATTTTTTAATGCAAATTAGCTATTATTTTTTTAACGTTTTATAACTAGATTCAATAATTATTTCAAAATTTGGACCTATCTGAGGTAAACACAAAGTGCTTGACGAAAACTGGTGCAATTTTTAATGACTCAAATAATTGAGATATCACCTAAAATGCAAAGGAATCTTTCGATTTAGTACTTTTTTTATAATTTAGTTTTTTTTAATTGAAATTGGGATATTGAGTTAAAGTGCAAGTTCATAACGCATATTTTTTGGCCTCCAAGGACTGAGTGATTTTGAAAGTTGTAAATGATGAATGTCGAATTTAAAAGTTCGACATTCAAAATAAAATTTTTTTAATCAAAAGTTACTAGACTAGTAGTGCAATGTACCCTCTTTAAAATTTAAAATAAAAAATATACTTGAGACAATGGTTATAATATATTCCTATAAACTAGGGTCGCAATCCAGTTAGCTTGCTGTTCACGAGCTAGCTTGTGTTTGTCTCGAAATGATCTCGAGATCGAATCGCTCTTTTAGTAAATGAGCTGAACACGAGCTGAATTTTTCAGTTCGTTTAATAAACGAGCTGAACACGAGCAGGGGCTAGCTCGCGCGTGTTCGACTCGAGAATAGCTTGAATGCATATATTTTATATTTATATAAATAAAAAAATTATATATATAATATAAATTTTTATTATTTGATATTTAGCACAATCTAAATATAAAGCCCAACTAAATTATAAAAATATTCATTTATATGTAAAGTTTCAACTATTAAATCACAATCTAATGTGTAAGATTCATAAATTTATTTTCAATATATATTTTTTCTAAAATTATTAAATTTTGGTAAAGTTATTGATAAATTGGAGAAAATCTTTATAATTTTTCTAACTAACATAACCTAATTTCGAAAAACTTCGAAGTTGAGGGGTCTCAATTAAAACAAACATTTAGAGGGGCCAATTTCAGAAAAGCATATAGTTGAGGGGTTCTCCAAACATTTTCACCTTGATAATAGCAATAGTAAACAATCAAAAGAGGAAACCCCTCGTCTCTGTCTCTCTCTCTCTCGCTCTTCTCCTCTCTCGCTCTCTCTCTTCAATTCTCGTCCATGGCGGAGGCGAAGGAGCCGCTCCTCTGCCCCAAACCCTCGCCCACCTCCACCGCCTCCTCCCGCCTCCCCCGCCCCTTCTCCGCCGCCGCAATCGGCGGCGGCGGCGGCGGGGGCGGCGGAGCTCAGCCGCAGCGGCCCCTGTTCCAGGGCATGGACGTGCTCGGGCTGAAGAAGCGCGGGGGGAGCATCCGCTCGTGGATCCGCGTGGACGCGGCGAACGGGTCGTCGCAGGTGATAGAGGTGGACAAGTTCACGATGATGCGGCGCTGCGACCTCCCAGCGCGCGACCTCCGCCTCCTCGACCCGCTCTTCGTGTACCCCTCGGCGATCCTGGGGCGGGAGCGCGCCATCGTCGTCAACCTCGAGCAGATCCGGTGCATCATCACCGCCGACGAGGTCCTCCTCCTCAACTCCCTCGACTCCTACGTGCTTCAGTACGCCATCGAGCTCCAGCGCCGCCTCACCGCGAGCTCCTCCGACCCCTCCAACCCCGACTACCTCCCCTTCGAGTTCCGCGCCCTCGAGCTCGCCCTCGAAGCCGCGTGCACCTTCCTCGACGCCCAGGTGCCTGTGCCCCTTCCATCCCATCCATCCCTTTGTTACGATCTTCCGCTTCCATCTTACCAATTCGAGGGTGTGGTTTTTTTTTTTTTCTTTCCCAAAGCAAGAAAATAGGAAAATTTGAAGCTTTAGTGCTGAGTAGGAACGGAGATTTTAGAGAAAATTTCGTTAGGTCAAATTAGATAGAAGAAATTATCAAAAAGCTGAAATTTTTGAGTGGTTTATTTCTGATAACAGCGAGATAACGGTTCCAGGATAGCTTAAGATGCGCTATTGTGACCTTAGATAGATGGTTCAAAATCACTCTTCGCAGCCGTTCGAAGATTAAGTGGGTGCCATACTGATTAATGTAATATGGTTAAGTAATTGGTGGTGAATGTGTGTTAATCAAGGACACAATTTTAGTTTATGCTTGTAGAGACACTCCTATTTATTTGTTAAAAAGAGTTAATTGGATAGGGAACAGCATTTTGGCATGGATGACACTTCTTGTACGTGAGTGGTGAGTCAGTGTTTTGTTTGGACCACCATGCCTTCAAACAGTCCAAAAATTAAATATTTGCTAATGAATGCTTTCAATGTCGAATAGTTTGATGTTTGATTTAGTTGTAGTCTATACAGTTATGGGAAAAAAGAAGAATCTGGATTTATTTTGATCTATTAATTTCTAAAGTATCTTGATTTGTTTGGTAGCATCTTAATTTCTTCTCACATTTCGCTGCTCTAGCTCGCCAATGCCACCCCAGTGAATAGCATTGTGACTTAGGCTGGCTGATTTGTTTCTTTCAACATTTCTTAAGAACACACTCACTAGAAACTTTCAATTTTATGTGTTATTTATTATAGGAGTTCTTCTACGTTATCTATTATTTTGCCATTGTAATCATGAATGATGTTCTATTGGTATCACAAAATCCATATTACTACCTGAGGCACTTTCTTCAAGCTATAACAACACTGAGCTTTCCAAAATGTATTTCTTAGGTAATCTTTTATCATCGCATTCATTATTTTCACGCTACTTATCTCCACTACTATCTCATATTTTCTTAAATTTCTAGTCCTGATAAACACCTATTGTTTGACCCTGTTGCGGGGTCTCTCAATTGGTGCCATATTGCGCTGCTTCATCCTTTTTGCAATAAATACTTGATAGTTATAGTTGATTTGTGGAGTTGGTAGATTACCTTTTTCTGCAATATGCATAACTTGTTGATGTGCAAGGATACAGGTGGTTTCCTCATGTAGTCATGTTTGGAAACTCTTGGAGTTATAATTTTATCGCCTATTTTATTTCATCCTAAATGCATTTTCTGAGTCCAAATACTTTAGGTCAGGATTCATAAAAGTTCAATTTTTAGTTTTATTTATTATTATCCATGGTCTGTTCTCTTGGTTCTTGGTCTCATTGCTGCTGATACATATTTATTGAGAAATCTCTATAATGTGTTGTTATATTGCATGTTTGCTTTGGTGATCTTCTTATTTGGACCTGAATTTATGGACTACTTCCATTTCAGTAGCTTTCTTACAAGTTGAAGCATATTAATACCTGATGTATTTTAACCAGGCGGCAGAATTAGAAGTTGAAGCATATCCCTTGTTAGATGAGCTAACGTCAAAAATTAGTACTTTAAACTTGGAACGTGTTCGCCGCTTGAAAAGCCGGCTTGTTGCATTGACTCGGAGAGTTCAGAAGGTAGATTCTTGTATAATTTGCTTCTTGTCATTGCACTATCATCTTTAGGGCGAGAGTAGGGCGTTTGCAGAAGTGTTGGTTTGAGTAGAGCTATATGGAGAAACAGTAATAGCGTTTGTTGGTAAATATCCCCTATGCAGCTTTTTGTTGCATCAACAGCAAAAGAACCAATTAAAGCTTTTGCATTTGGGACACAAATGCTTTGTCCAACTTCTCGCTATGGTGGAAGCTCCAAACTACCTACTAAACAAAAATCTCATTTCTGGAAGCTTCTACTTTGTAGAGTAGAGAAGCTGCTCCAGAAGTTGAGCCAAATAAGCACTTAATAGGCTTGTAATGGTATTGAAACTTTGCACAGGTCAGGGACGAAATAGAGCAGTTAATGGACGATGATGGTGATATGGCTGAAATGTATCTCACTGAGAAGAAGAGGAGAATGGAAACATCATTCTTTGGTGATCAGTCCTTAGTAGGATACAGTTCTACAGGTAATGCTGGAGTATCGGTTTCTGCACCGGTTTCTCCTGTTTCTTCACCACCTGAGTCGCGAACGCTTGAGAAGGCCTTCAGCCTTTCTAGGAGTAGGCATGAGAGTGTGAAGAGTTCAGACAATACGACGGAGCATATTGAGGAGTTGGAAATGTTATTGGAAGCATATTTTGTCGTCATCGACAGTACTCTCAACAAGCTAACTTCGGTAATAAACTGTTTGCCTGACTTTTGTTCTTGGTTAAACTGCAGGAAACCCTCTCATAGATATTGTGATTTTCACATTGCCCCCTACAGTATAAAAATCTTCATGTTGCCCCATTGATCTGTAAGGAAAGTGATAGACCTCCAAAGATCTCCGAAGGAATACTGACAGATAGATGCGAAGCGATGAAAACTTGTAGTCTGAGGGGGGTCACAGAAGTGTGCAAAGTGAAATCACGATAATGAAGGGTTTTTATGCAATCCTTTGGTTTTTTATTTGATACTCTTAGGAAGAATTGAAGTGACGACTGACGAGTTTTTCCTTCCTTTTTTAGCTGAAGGAGTATATTGATGACACAGAAGATTTTATAAACATTAAGCTGGTATGGCTTCATTCTCTTACTTTTTCTGAGATTGATGTGCTGAAATAGACTTTGTTATAGTAATTTAAAATTAAAAATTATGTGTTTTGTGACCATAATGAGCTTTCCTTCTTTAGCTGAGGCCTCCTCTCTCTCTCTCTCTCTCTCTCTCTTAAAGGAGACTGCACTGTTCAATGTTATCAGTTGAAGACCCATTTAATAGATTTATTTTGCTTCTTCAATATTATTAGGTAGGAAAATGCTTAGAATTTATTGTGGGGAAATGCTTATTATATAAGCCCTTCTTTGCATTTGATCTGTTGATTAGCTACAATTCCTTTGTATCCAGGATAATGTCCGGAATCAGCTGATACAATTTGAACTGCTACTCACAACCGCGACATTCGTCGTCGCCATTTTTGGGGTTATCGCTGGAATTTTCGGGATGAACTTTGAGATACCATTGTTTGCACAACCAGATGCATTCCAGTGGGTGCTCGTGATCACCGGGTTGTGCGGCATGTTCCTCTTCTGCTTTTTCCTGTGGTTTTTCAAGTACAAAAGACTAATGCCCCTATAGATTCTTCTCCGAGAACTTGAAAAGGACGGAGTCAACTCAATTGTTGCGCTTCGAGGATACTCTGAAATGGGTAATGTGTTCCTGATTCTTCCCTTTTGTGTGTATATATATTATTCTTTCATAATCTGATAGCGAATGCTGAGAAAACAATTGCATTCCAGTGGTGTAAAAAAGGAAAAGAATGTCAGAATAAGCTTAATAATAATTTGGGTTTTTTTCATGCTTCTTCTAGCTTCGAAAATGTTTTATACTTGTGACAATATAGTTGGGAGCTAGAGCTAATGCAACTTATACTCGGGACTTTAAACATGAGTTA
Source organism: Puya raimondii (assembly GCA_016920855.1). Lineage (NCBI taxonomy): Eukaryota > Viridiplantae > Streptophyta > Magnoliopsida > Poales > Bromeliaceae > Puya > Puya raimondii. The sequence goes on from JABWPP010000050.1 coordinate 217,767,575, forward strand.
ACATGCGAGGTGCACAGAGCATTTGACTGTTATCGATACATTTGGTTGATGTAAATTTAGATCTCTAAGAACTGAAAGAACCAAACAAAATCCTTGTAAAGCATTTGGGTGTTGAAGGCTTGAAGCATATTCGGATTTTATTTCCGAGTGTTCATTTTTATTATTTAGGGCAGGAAAAGCAAAGCAAGGACAGAAGAAAGAAGAAATTATTAATAAACAGTTAAGAATATTTGTGTATTTGGAAAACATGTTGGTGTATGTACAACTAGTTATTCTTCAAGAGTGGTGACTATTTGATGCATCTACATTCTCCAGCTCTCTTTTTTTTGTGCATTCCTACTTACAAGATAGTATCTTCCTCATGTGAGGTGATTTCTCTGTCCCTTGAAAATTAGTGTCACTTATTCCTCACATTGTAGACATATTTAATACTTTTCAATATCCGAATAACAAATTTCAGATAAGTTATTCTAACATCCAAACAAGTTCGTACCGGAGAGACCGTGACACGTAGGGGTGAAAACGGATCGGATATGGTCGGATATTTGATGAAACCATATTCGCGTCCATATTTTTTTTTCGGATACGGATTCGGATACGGATGTGTATCGGATGCTAAATTTTTATTACCATATCCGCTAAAAACGGATTCGGATATGGTCGGATATTTTTCAGATTCGAATATGGATCGGATATGTATTCGGATAATTAATATGCACATATACAATCAATGAGAAACATAAAAAATTACTTTGTTTTCCTACCTTATTTTCTCACTTTATTTCTTCGCATATAAAATATGCAATTTTAATATATAACTCGTTATAAAATAAACGAATAATACAAAAATCACCTTATTTTTTCACAACATACATTAATAATCCTTTCGTACCTTGATTTGCAATGAATTAGAGGGTAGACAAGAGAGATTTCTCGAAAAAGAGCTATTTAAATAGTCACCAAATTTATCAAATTCAAAATGCCATCAAAATAGTCACCAAATTCGTCGTCCTCTTCACGGATGGCGGATCTCGCGTCGTGATCGGTTTGAAAATAGGGTGAGAGAACGAAGAGATGAATAGGGTAAAAGAGCAAACGCCGGAGAGAGAGAAATAGAGATAGAATTTGGGGATTAGGTTTTATTCGTTAAAGAGAAATCGAGCGATTGACTCTGAAGAAAAGGGATTTGGGCAGGTCGGGCAAGCGAAATTGGGCCGAGGCTGGGCGGATCCAAAAATATAAAGAATATAAAAATAATAATACCAAAAATTCGGATATCCGTATCCGTATCCGTTTTTTTCGGATATCCGTAAAAATTTAACTCTCTAAAATCATATCCGTATCTGTATCCGACCGGATCCGGATATTATCGAATACGAATACGGATATTTTCGAATAATATTCGATCCATTTTCACCCCTAGCGACACGGCATCGACAGACGATATTTTTCCTACAAATCTCACATGATTGGTCTCAAATAATTGAGTGCATGAGAAAGAGCTGGGAATGGTTGGAAACAAAGACCATTGTGCAGTTAGTTTTTGCCTGTAGTCAAGATATGCTTGTGCCAGGAATCTTTTTAACTATCTCTCTATTTTCGCCATCTTTCACAATTCTTGGGAATGAATTGTAGTAGTCGATGTTGGCCACAAGATTTCGCGCAGAATTGACGCTTGTAAGGTGTACAGGTAGCATTTTTCATTGGCTGTACTACGCCAATCAATTTGTTGTGTACAGCTTTTCAAAAAACTTATGTCGTTGGCTGTACTGCGCGAATCAATCGTTGTACAGCTTTTCAAGAAACTTTTGAAGGTACCTGTGGGTCTTCACGTTTGCATCCTCAGCCTACTCTCTCAGGAACCTTTGATGGGTTCATTGTAATAAATTACTCAAAAGAAAAAAAAAAATAGGTAAAAATATATGGAGACCCCCTCAACTATAGGCTGTTTTGAAATTGATCCCTTAGCTTTAACTTATTTTTTTTGGACTTTTAATTTTGTTAAGTTTTTAGAGCGAATTAAGTTAAAAGTTTTGTTAAATTTTATGGCTCAATTATTATTTAGTACCAGATAATTAATCTAGTTTTATTATTATTATTATTTTACTAAAATTTAAGGTCCTGTTTGGGGTTGGCGATAACTTATTCGATATAAGGACTTTCTTGTTGGATCAGAAATGAGTTTGAATTTTGCTCCTTGAGGATGCAAAGGTGATTGTTAGAATAATGCATTTTTTTTTATTTTAGAGAAAGATAGTATGCTACCTGTTTCGTTCATTTTTTTTACGGAATAAATTTAGCTGCAATGTGAAGCAACTAGGCTTCGAACATTGGGACCTCGAGTACCAACCACCAAATTCTATGCCACTTGCTCTAAGAGCGTCGGTCCAATTTTAAATATTTAATTACATTTCTTATCTACCAAATATACAAACTGAGATATACAGACTAAGATATTCATGCATTTAGATAGGATAATTACTCAAGAAATTTTTTATATTTGGAAGATGAGAAATGTGATCAAATAATTAAAATAGAATACCATACTGAATTTTCAAGTTATTTTTTTAGAATAAAATAAATTATCTTATAGATAAATATACTATCCTATCAAAATATGAATAGTAAGACCCTTTGAGACCCTTTGAGACGTAAAAAGATCAAACTTTCTATTTATAATTATACTATAAATTTTTATAATTTCGGTATCAAAATAGGGTCTAAAGTATTTATCAATATTCGGATCTAAAGGTGTAAAATTTATTCTTATTAGGCAAGTGTAAAGGAAGCATTTTTCTAATAAAAAGTATCTGGCGACACATACTATCTCTTATCAAAAAAAAGAAAAAAGAAAAGTACAAATGATAGCCTTGAAGTCGTTGGATGGGCATTCCTCAGATGCGTCTGATACTGATGAGGCAATTTTCACTCTCTTTCTCGTCTTTATTTTTGCTCTTTCTAATCATTACACTATAATTGACGTTACGCGTTCCCCCAATCATTGTGTAATAATCTCTTTTTTTTTTCTTTTTTTTGAGTGAAGTTTTTTAGGAGTCGATTTAAGGTTTCTGGGTAGGGATGTAAAACAGGTCGGGCGACCCGTCGGCGGCCCCGGCACAGCTTCGGGCCGGGGTACAGCACTGCAAGGGTGCTGTAGGTGCCAACCCCCCAGGCCCGAGCTTTCGGATCGTGCTGGACCTCTCTCTTTAGGCCCGATGGCCTGGCACGGCCCGGCCCGTAACGAGCCTGGGCCCTGCCAGGCCGAGGAGAAGCCGCTCCCGGACCCTTGCCTTGGGCCTGGGGGAGCAGCTCCTCTCCCCAGGAAAAAAATTTAGAATGCACCGGATATATTATTGACGTGGCGTCACCAATCAATCAATTATTTTTTTTAGGGTTATCCGTCCCATCATGATTATATAAAAAAAATTATTATACTTTTTTTTCAAAAAGAGAGATGTGATTGACTTGTTATTGATAATGTGGTGCAAGTGTGATACAGTAGACTTTCTCCTCCCCAGGAGCTCTAGTAGTTTTTGGTCCGATGGACCAAACAATTTTGGTCCATTGGACTAAAAACCCATCTTTTTTTCAAAATAGTAATAATAATAATTTATATATTTTTTAATAAAAATTCATTATTTATTATTTTATAATTATTTTTATTAATTTTAAAATTTTAATCTAAATATCAATTTAAATAGAAATAATTTATTACTTTTATTTTTTAAAATTTTACATATTTTTAAGAAATTAAAAAAATAAAAATTTAAGGGGCCGGCCCGGAGCACGGCCTTATGCCTTCCGGGCCGGAGGGCGGTGCTGAGCCGGAGGGTTGTTAGCTCCGGCCCGTCAAGGCCGGACCCGGATTTTAAACCGGGCAGATCCCTAGCCCGTTTTGGCCAGACTAAAGTGGGCCGTGCCGGCAAGGCCCACATTACACCCTATGATTGAGCATTAGTGCTTGGTTTGTGTTACCTTATTTGAATTCAAAATATGTATATAAAAAAAAAAAAATTAATTAATTGAGAACATTTAAGTTAAGCACGCAGTCACTTTGCTTGGTTTTTTTGGGCTCAGAATAGCAGGAAACTTTGAAGGCCTAAAATCCTAATTGGATGTGAATCTAATTTGTGGTTTTCAACGCAAATTTGTATCACTCGAGTGATGATTTATTTAATCGTGATAATTTAGTTTTAAAACTGCATTATTTTTATGAATCTTCCCTGCAATTTGTTTATAATGATTAATAAATCTTCCAACGAATATATCCTCTGAAAAAATTATGAAAGCATCTCATCTGCTACTTGAACACAATAAGAAAGGATCACACATTACAATTTCCTGCAATCAAAAAGTTGTCACAAGAACATTTCATCTTTGATACATCTACAAAGATCAAACTGCTACATTTTGAGATCCAAATACTCGTCCACAAATAAAAATAAGCACGAGCCGCATTCGTTATTATTTATGTATCTTCAGCTGCTGTCAAATAACAGAGGATCTTTAAATCAAAACAAGAAAAGAGTTCATGTTCTACAAAATTTGGATCAACTGTGGCCTCACAAAATAAAGTTCCTTCATTATTACTTCAGCGACGATTGGCCGGAAGAGAGCCGCTCGCTCCTCGCTTTATTAGCTTTTTCCATGTAATCTTGGTGAGATTGATGCTTCGTTCCTGTCGGAAACATGAATGGAAGTTAAAGTTGTCGCTAAAGTGCTTCTCCTCCGGAAAAAGCCAGGGCAAAAATATATAAGCAGAGAGAGCTACAGTACATATAGTATCACTAATCATAAATCGACAAAAAGGGGGGAAAAATTAACATCTCGGTTTCAGTAAACAGCAATCACGACATCTACTGCAAAAGCTGTGCATATGTCGAAACCTGAACTATTACACAATGAAGTCAGTAACCAAAACGAGTAAAACACCACGATATTGAATAATGGGTTGCCCAGGAATGCTCCAATAGCAATTATGTGAATCAACTCTTAGGGGTAGTTTGGATTGACGGAATTGATTCGACTATAAACTAAGTTTAGTGAGAGTAGAAACATTAGTTCTGCCGTCAACCACGACATTTTGAGAAGATCCTCAGTGGGCTAAATTTCCTGGAAGCAACTTCCCTTCAAAAATGTCCAAAGTCATCTTCTGTGGAAACATCCAAAACATGGCCTGCGGCTAGCCGGCAGATCTTTTCAGCATGTTATATCCAACGATCTAACTAATATTTCTACTCTTACTAAACTTGATTTACAACTGAATGTACTTACGTCAATCCACGTGCCCCTTTAGCAAAAGAATTGAAGGAACAACCTTATTATTACTCATTAAAGGCTAGATTAGCATTGAGAGCCCCCCAACGCTATTGAGCTAAAAGGAGTTTGGGAGGAAGCAAATTATGCTTCTCCGTTTTCCAGTGAGAGCACAAATATCATATCATGAACTAATGTGGTCTAGACAATGTGTTGTTATCAATGGAAACAAACAGAATATTTTTCCAACTGCACTTTTTCAGCATGTTGCAATGCAATAATACACAACCCCGGCACCTATTCATTATTCAGGTCCGGAAATATGATTCCTACTCAGGTCAGCATTGTTATATAACAGCAATCCAAATACAATAAGTTAGTAAACAAATAGCATAGCTGAATCTTCTAAAATTCCCTTATCAGTCGAGCTGCATCTTCTAAAGTTCAATCATCAGTAGACATTAGTTTTCCTATTGCAAACTACTAACTCAACATCAATGCAAATTAAACTCTTTATCAATTTAACTAATGAATGCGAATGATGCAAAAGATATCCACTAACCCAGATTATCCAGTTGAATTGATTCTAAAACAAGGTGAGTCTCTAACCGAATATGCAACGAGGATCTAACCATAAGGTCCTGTTTGGATGTCTAAACAAATTATCCGGTGATAACTTCTACAGTATGAGATTTCATTTTGTATTATAACCTAAGAGTTCAATTTTTAGCTATTGTAAATTCTTAATAACTCTGAAATTTTGGGATAAGATTTTCCACCTAAAAAGTGATTCATCACGTTCCGCCAAATATAACTTTAAAGAGTAAAAGATTGCATGTAATATGCAATTGTAAACATCTTTTCATACTCTCCATCAACAAATTATCACATGCTTCACGAGTAAACAAAAGACATATGCTGAACAAGATATTCATGCATCCATGGTCCTAATTGGAGCTGGAATAACTTATTTGGCATTTATCCTCCTCTTGTTTACTCAAGGACCATTGTTAGTTGATTGTTGAGAGGCACAAAAAGACATCCGGACGACAATAAGAAGGAATCAGCAAGCGGCTAAGCATGACTTTTAGGGACACTAAATCATCTCAATTAAGTCCTCAAAATGGACTAAAATCAAACTTCTCTTCATCGTCACCAAGGAAAATACCCATCCAACATGTATAATCCATGCAAAGGAAAATACCCATCCAACATGTATAATCCATGCATAACTTGTTCCGCCATCCAAACAAGCCCAGAGCACAGAGCCATCCACTGTCAACCAACGAGTTTCAACCCTTCTCTAACCAGTGCCTTCTCAAAGCTTCTCTCATGCGCTCAATCCCGACCCTCAATGATACAACACCAGAAAAACGATCGCCATGAATACGACACCATATAGCTATATTTTTCTGATTTATTCAGAAGAGTTTCCATCTACCTTAATGCCCTAGAATCAAGCTTAATAAGCCCATCCAAATCCACTAACTATGATAAATATCAAAAGTCCCGAATCCGTTTACCATCACGAACAATTCTTCCAAATTTAAAAGAGGAAGCTTTAGGTGCACAATATCAAAATCACACTAACTGCACGGGATGAGAAGAATGTTAAGACTACTTTTCCTCGACCATTTGCTATTGAACCGTTGCAGTATGATATCAGAGCCAGTTCTAAGCCCCCTCCATTCCAACAGGTCCTAAGTTCAATTCTTACATCCGCCATTTTATAGTAAAAGTTTTCCTTCCGCTACCTCCCACGTCGAAGAAAATGATATGTCATAAAATGGTGGATATAGGAATCAAACTCAGGGCCTCTTAGAACAGAAAGGATTTAGTACGATGAAACTATCGCTAGTAATTTCTCCTACCCAAACCCAATTTCCCAACCATCAAACACACACACACGCGATTTTCTTTTCTTTTTTTTGGGGGGGTTGTGTGCGTTTTGAGCTCAGCCCATCCAAACAGGTTGTGTTTGAGCCTAAAAACCTAATAAGTAGCGGCTGCGTTCGGGCTTTGGTTGAACTCTGCTTCTACTTCTATGTTTAGCAACTCAGCGACCCATCACCGACCGTCCCCAGTGCAAGTGGTAAAGGGCTTGATGATTGGTATCCGAGGTCCCGAGTTCGAATCCTAGTTGATTCATATTTTCAGCTAAGTTCCGAGTTCGAATCCTAGTTGATTCATATTTCCAGCTAAGTTTATTTTTAAACGGTGGTTAGAAATATCTGTATGGGATAAGTGGAATAGTGCTCCGGCATCTCAAATCAGATTAATTGGTCTGTCCGCCTGCTGGTAAATCATCTGGGACGCAAGGAACTATATTATCTTTCGAAAGGCTAACACCGATCCACTGTTGGCAGTGGATAAGGTCAAGCGGTTGGTGACCCAGTGGAAAGAAGCTCTCACGGTCAAACGATTTTTTTTTGTAATGTAATATTTTATTTTATTTTCCGACTTTTTTTTCTTTTCGACAGAGATATATTTCCTCACCCCTGATGCTTAATTCATCTTTCTTATGAATGAAGTAGGTAGCATGCTACATTTTTTCTCAAAAAGAAAAAAAATACTTGTTTTCATAATTTTTGGAAAGACCGAAAAAACTTAAAAGCATCTATAAAATAATGCAAGTGGTTCGAGTTGTGCTAGTTTAGGTTTTAAACCTAAATTCTACTACACTAGCAGCAAAAACTGAGATTCTAATTTTTGATTTTCATAACAGAAACTTACATATTTGGTGCTTCTAATACTGATATAGAAACAGAGAAGGAAGAATTTTAACAACAGTACTTTGATAGGCACTGCTGTCGGCCTGTTTCGTTAAGGGGGAGGCTTCTGAAGAAGCAGTTTGAGCAAATCTATTCAATGCGCAAGCATTGCTGGTGGATTCCCCAATACCTTAATTCGAGTCAAAATTTCACGGAATAAGGTTAACGGGGTGAACAATGTGAAAGAGTACAAGAGCTATCACAACACCCAGTATGTTTGAATCTTAGTTTTCAGCACCTAAAGATCTATCAATTTCCAAATAAGAACGCATAAAAAGATCATAAAGAATTTAACTAGCAAATTGTTCCACGAGTAGTTTGAATTTTACATAACAGAGTACATAAACTTTGGAAAGAAAAGTTCAAAAAAAAAAAAAGAAGAAGCATGAGAACGTATAATTGAAACCCTTAATTCTCTAAGTCACCACTAAAGATTGATCTTGATGACGAGAAAACGCCAAAAATAAAAGAGTGAAATGAATTGAAGCACTAATTCAACTTAGGCCCTTTCATCAAATTGAGCTATTACACAACCTCTAGAACTCGAAAGATTCAAACCCTAAACAAGTTTTCTGGGTCGAATATTTTCGATCCCCTCATCCTTAGTCGATCTTGACGGACGAGTAAATCAACCTCGTGAACCAGAAGCACGCGTAGAAGCCGATCGTACCCGTCAGCACAAAGAAGGCATAGGACGCAATGAGCATGTACCCGAAGTACAATATACCCGACACCAGCTTCGTGATATCCAACTTAGTAAAGAAGTAGAAGGTCGCGTATAAGAAAAGATAGAGCGCAGAAGATCCTGAAGTCAAGTACGATCTCCACCACCACAGGTAGTCCTCGCTGCACAGCTGGAAGTAGCAGAGCACGATAGTGATCTCCGCACATGTGATGATAAGGATGACGAAGACGAGGAAAAGGAAGCCGAAGATGTAGTAGAACTGGTGCAGCCAAATCGAGGTGAGGATGAAGAAGAGCTCGATGAAAACAGCTCCGAAGGGAAGTATTCCTCCTATCAGAATGGAGAAAATCGGGTTCATGTACCAAGCCTGCTCAGGAATTTGCCTCGGTATTTTGTTAGTTTTCACAGGGTCCTCAATGGCCGGTTTCCTGAACCCGATGTAGCTTCCCACGAACACAAGAGGGACCGAAATACCAAACCAGAGCAGCACGAGGGCGAACATTGTAGTGAAAGGGACAGCTCCCGACGACTTCTCCCCCCAGATTAGGGCATTCAAGACAAAAAAAATGGCAAAAACGATTCCGGGAAAAGTGAAGGCGGTGCGCAGAGTGAGCTTCTTCCATTCTGCGCCCTTGAACATCTTGTACAAACGGGAAGAGGAGTAACCGGCGAATAGGCCCATGAATACCCAAAGGAGTAGCATGGCGGTCATTAACCCACCCCGGTTTGAAGGGGAGAGGAAGCCAAGAACGGCAAACATCACGGTGACGAGCAGCATGCCGAAGAACTGAACTCCGGTCCCGACATACACGCAAAGTAAGTCGGAGTTAGTGGGTGGGCGGAAGACGTCGCCGTGGACAAGTTTCCAACCAGTCTCTTCTTGAGCTTCTTCCTGGGTCTCGAGCTGGTTGTACTTGGAGATGTCACGGTACAGTGTGCGGAGCATGATCATTGCGACCATGCCGGAGAGGAAGAGGACAATCATCAGAGAGTTGACGATGGAGAACCAGTGGATCTGGTCATCTGTCATCAGAAGGTAGGTGTCCCAGCGAGATGCCCACTTGACAGCACTCTCCTGCGGCAGAAATATTAAGAATGAAAAAGAAAAAGAAAAATCATAAGATGCTATTGAAAGCATAGAACTAATACATCCTATACACTTCCATTCAGCCACTGAAATTTTTACCTCGAACTCGACATCATAGGTGAATATAATGTCCTTGTTAGCCTCAACCTCTTGAGGAGAATCAGAGTTCATGACCGATCGTTTTGCATGAGGATCACAGGTGCTCAAGCGAGTCTTGTTACCATTCCATTCACCTTCAAACTCGTGTTTAACACTGCAGTGTAGGTAATTTACTCGTTCTCAGCATCAGAGGATCAGAGGCGAAGAGAAGAAAAGAAAAGTTTACACCACAAAAAAAAAAAAAAAAAAAACAGCTGGTGAAACTTGCGATCAACCTGAAAGGTTTGACCTCGAAGCCCACTATCCTAGCAAGTTCTGTTAATGCATCCTTGTGGTACTTCACCAGAAATGACAAGTGGTTGTGGATGAAATATTTCTCCTCCTTGCTCTGCACAAATGTCAGTTAACATGAGAATATTGCATCTCCCTTAAAAGATAGATTTTGAAATATCAGCAATTAAACATGAGGATGTACTTACTCCAGAATACTGGCCTTTAACGCCAACATGAAAGCCGTGCTGGTAAACTATAGCTGAATCCTGATCCAGCCTTTTAATAGGAACAACTAGCGGAAGATTGTCGAGAATCCTGTAAAGCATCTCAACAATATCATGAATGGAAATTCACTTGTTATTTCAAGGGGCTTTTACCCATATATAGCTTAGCAAAATCATCTAATTAAGTGTGTACTCCCTTTAAAACCTGAATTTCTATTTATACTCCTCAAGGTGCAGTCTGTTACATATAAACCCTTTATCTTAAGTTGGAAAGTCATCCAATTCATACAGGAAGATTGTTTTGTATTAGAAGAAATCAGACAGACATTTATGTCCTTTAGTTGGTGTCATGGTGAGCAGCATTCTTTCTCCGCAAATTTAAAAATTAAGCTTTTGAAAGGGATACATAAAAATAAATATCTTGCAGGGATACATATGTAAATAAATATTTCTTTTAAAGGTATGTTTGTAATATATCTAACTTCAGTTAGGAAAACCAGAAACAGAACCCTTACATGTTGACACGATATTCATCTTCAATCTTTTCCTTCAGTTCCTTTGCTTCTTTGTCATTTGGAGTGATCTTGCAGACTATCTGACACATTTGAGGCTCTCTCATTTGAAACTGAAGTTCAAAAATTAAATAGTTAGAAGATAATTGAGTTAGAAATTGTAGACTGATAAAGAGTACCATGAATTATGTGGGAGATACAAACCACATATGGGGAGTTCTCAATCCGATCACCGCGAAGAACCTCCCCAAGATTTTCTGCACTGTCAACTATAGTGTCTGGATGACAGTAAGGGAGAGAGTAGTAGGAGTATGGGAGTTGTGTCTTTATAGAACTCAGTTTGTTCACCTTGACAAAAAGCGTGTCTTTCTGCAGCCAGAAATTTGGAACTATGATTAAGGAACTAAAGTAATATAGTATCATAAGAAAATAAATTATAGTGTAGCTAAAATCTTAGCCAAACAATTACAAGTATATGAATATAAAAATTATAGTTGGGTAGCACATATACAACAAAAGAGTGACCAGAGTTTCTGAAATTCAGATAAAGTTGTCCGAATGCTTCAAAATGTTTTGTTCTCCAATTAAGACATTGAAACTTCCACTGAAGATCAAAATCTAAAACTACTCAAGAACATAGGGGACCGCAAAATTCAACAAAATTTTGATATACTTCCTCGCAAAGGAAGGGCAAACAACTTACAAGTTATGCAGCTATTTATTAATTATCCTAATAAGAGAATCTCAACTACAAGCAGAAGTATGCAATTCTCTTTTAAATGGTTCCTTTGACTTTGCTTATATGCAAAGCTCCACTTCAATTATAGTATGAATCTCAATAAAGATCTATTGTTCCTGCAACTAAATTTATTGAGCAAAACTCATCTTTACGAATCAACTTATCCTAGCTCTCACACACAATTCCTACTCTTGCAAACGAATTAAGTTCAAGACCATGCAAATGACAGGTACAAGTGTAGCTCTGCCCTAGAAATATAAAATTATACAGAAGCATTTCATTGCACTACAAGTAAGATCTCGTCATTTCAAGTGAGAAAAAGATATAAACGAGTTTTCTTAGCCTGTTCTCACGAATAGAAGCCAACTTTCCCTGTACGTATAACACCACCATTTTCCGAAACAAATATGCAATTACATCATCACGCATGCAACGAACAACATCGGAGAAATCCCAGAAGATTCTAACTTGATATAAACCAATCCATTCAGAATAAAACTTAACCAGGTCAAACACATGCATCAATCAACTGATGAGCACAACGCGATCTACCAGAAAGGTTAGATCAAACAAAGCAACGCAAATCAGAAACCAAATCGAATCACAAACATCCGCGTGATCGAGTCAACCGCATAAAATCTCCAGATCTGAACGGAAACTCGACCAGATCTAGCGCAGAGGAACGTGATTTAAGGGGGATCCGAACGCTGACCTTTTGGAAATCGGCGGGGGCGACGCCGGGGAGGTAAAAGGCGGCGGCGGGGGCGGCGGCGGAGACCACGATCGCGAGGGCGATTATCCATGGGAGGAGCCCTCGGAGCCGCGAGATCTCCATTGGAGGAAGAGGAAAGGGAGGGGAACGAAGGGAGGGAGCGGAGATGAGGGAGAGAGAGCTAGGGTTTCGCTTTTGGGGGAGAGAGAGGAGAGAGAAGGGGAGAGAGAGATCTGATTCGCGCGTTCTCTCTCTCTCTCTCTCTCTACTTTCTCTCTCTTCGATCTCGGTGTCGAAGCCTCGAAAGCGTCGTCGCGTTCGAATTTAATAACATTTATTATAATTTATTAATAGGTGAAAAAAAAAATGTGTGGTAATGTACGGAGAGCCCCCTGAACTATAGAACATTTTTGAAATTTCCCTAAAACTTTATTTAGTAGTTTTAATAAATATAAAACAATGGAAAAAAGAGAGAAATGAGGACAAAAAAATGCACCGGTAATTAGGCCATTTTGTTGTTTACCTTTGGACAAGACAAATTATGCCTATATAATATTTTTATTATTCATAAAATATAAACATTAAATCATAAATATGCGTATACATAATTATTATCTAGAATATAGCTGGTTATTATTGTCGATTACCCCATCAATTGGAAGTTTGAATCCCAACATAGGTTTCATTTGGAAACGAAATAAAAAACAATCATTTATAAAAAAATGGGATACTTTTTAACCAATCAAACATTGTAATATAACATATAAATAAAAGTTTAGAAGCTAAAGTATTTTAAAAAAGGGGTTAATTGCATACAGCTCCCTGTAAACATATTAAATAGCAAGTTTAACTTTTCATTTTTATCCCTCCAAAAGTCTAGTGATATTCATATTTGCCCCTTTGGTTTGTTACTGTTAGATCACTATTTGAAATGATATTTTTGTCCTTATAAATATATTTCTCCAAAAGCTCCAACTGCTAGAATTATACAGAAATGTCCTCCCAAAAAAATTATTTTACCCAATAATAAAAGAGGAGTAAAAAGGTCAATTTAACTCATTCACTAACCAGGTTTAAATATTTTACTTATAGTTAACTATATTTTTCTAACGGATCCTAACAGTAGGGGTATATTTGAAAACATTAGAACTTTTGCAGGAATATAAATAAAAAGTTAAACTTTATAGAGATATATATCTACTATTTGATATGTTTACAGGGAGCTGTATGCAATTAATCCTAAAAAAAAAACTTACTGAATGTTGGGTTGGGCCTAGACCATGGCCTGGCCCGAATTTTCGAGCCGAATGATTCACCGGACAGGAAGGCCCAATTTTGAGCCGAAATTGGCATTGCTTCATTGATAGTAGGGATGTAAACGGGACGGATCCGGGGGCAGGAGGGCTCCCTCGTCCCCACCTCTTGCCTTGTTTTTTGGTTGAGCCGGGACGAATTCGAGGGAGGTTAAATTTTATCTCTTTTTTTTCTTTTACCCTCACTTACCACTCCTTTCAGGACAGATCGGGACAGGAGCGGATTTTCAGCGAATCAAGACGAATCAAAGGAAGGATGAGGTTAATTATTATTGCTTATTTCAATTGCATTATTTTCAATTTCAAGTAATTTGAAACCTCTCTTTACAATTGAAACATACAAAAGAAAAAAAAAAAGAAAAAAAAAGAGGTTTTTGTAGCTAAGTAGTAAAGTGTAGCAAATGCATATATTCATGATTTGTAGAGTGATTTTGCACCTGCTGAGATAAAATTTGTCCAAACACACACATTTCAAATTTTGAAAATTTTCTAAAAGCACTTTTCTTTGGACTATATATACCGGGCCGGGCCCTGCGTGGATTGTTTGCAATGTTAGGCCTAGGCCCATTATCAGCCCAAGTTCAAACACCCTAGAGGGCTAGACAATTATATAAATATTTATTTCTCCAACAAAAATGCATTAAGTTACGCAATATTCCAAGGAACATGTCGATCAAATGCAAATAATTCAAAATGTCATTTTTTGACGGCTTAAGTTTCTAGAGTAATCATTTGTTTTACATAGTATCAAAGCAAGAGATTTTTGAATCTCATCTATCATTTTTTGATAGCTTAAGCTTATGGAGTAATCATTTGATTTTTACTCATCTTGTTTAAGCATGTGTTTCACTGCATTATGATTTGAAGTATGTTTCACTATTCATGCCATCATTTACTGCTATTTTCATGCGATGAGTGATGAACAACTGAGATGGAGTATTCACTTTTATTATGTTAATGTGTTCTTCACTTGAGCCTGCGCACTCAAAGTCATGACTGATTTATAATTTAAGAAAAATAGACCTGTAATCAATCTAATAGAAAATAGTCTGATGAATACACTTTTATACAACAATCCTCACCCTATCAAATAGAGTTTTTATCCTCTAATATATATGGCCCTCAATAATCTTGTATTATGTATTTATGTGACTCTCAAACCAAATCCAAACCCATATGCTTTTCTTAATTAAATTTTCCCCATCTCATGAGCCCACCTTGATTTGTGCTCCCCACTTTTATTCTCATCTTTTCATGTGTATCTATCCCTCCTACCAAGTTATGTAGTCCCATCAAAATTATACCCCTTTTTTTCTTTTTTTTCTAATTCCACACAAGATACCCAAACGAGAAGATACCCATTTCATCCAATAGAGCAACTTATTCCCCCTCACATACCCATGCTTTGTGGCTTTTTGATACATCACATCACCTTATTTCTATGGAAAAAATGTACTCAGATTCTATTAACTTTAGTACTTTTATAACGAGGCGTCTGAACTATCAATTTTAGTAATTAGATCTTTAAATTTCATCAAACAGCAATATAAATCCTCTTCTCAATTAAAGTTATTAATTATATACCAAAATTTGATAACTTTTATTGGATATAATTTTAAACAGCTTTAAAAGCACAAAAAATCTATTTCTGTTATTCTAACACAAATAAAAAAAAACAAATTGAAGTTACATTTACTTCACTTTTTCAATCATGATGCTTAATTATCATAACTAGAAGTGAAAAGCAAAAAAAAATTCGTATTTAGTTATACAAAGTTATATGTAAGACCTGCGGTCAAAATGGTTGTTCAATTAGTAACTTTACTAAAAGAAAGGCGCATCTAATTGTTAAACTTAAAAGATTTGTTCACAAAAGTGGTTAAAATTTAGGGGGAATATCTATACATTTTTTTTCTTATATATAATAAGGTGTAAGTTGTTAGGGAGGTACCTAATGCATGGTTACATAATTATGGTGTTGGGGAATGTGGATAAAGGATACAAGGGAATGTGGATAAAGCCATGTTATAACTTGGACACGTTTCAACATAGGAAGCTAGGTAGGAGAGGAAAAAGCTAAGAGCTAAGCTAAAGCATGACACATGCCTCATGGTTAATTACTTTGCTAATTTTCTTTGATTAATTTGCTTTGTTTCTTACAATTTCTTCTTTTATTGTGTGAAGCCCAAAGATTGTAAACTTTCTTTGGGTATTAGGTTAAATTATACATTAACAAGAGAGAGAGAGAGAGAGTAAACTTTTTATATAACTATTTTAATTTGGGATCTCATAGTTTTTGATATATTATGAAAAGAAATGAGAAAGAGAGATTTGGAGCATTCTATGTTTGTATATATGTTTTCAAACTATATGATTATAGCTTTTTCAAAATACAACTGATAGTATTTATGTGATTTACAATATGGAACGTCGGAGTTAAAAGGTTCAAAACACGATTAGATACAATTTATGTGTTTTGATAATTGTAGACATTGTTTCAACGATATCAATTCCCTTACAATGTAACTTAGTTTAGCATTACTTTTTTTTTTTTACTTTTTTTCTATTTGAGAAACACAATATAGAAAATCCAGTATATAATAATCATTTTTCACTTAAAAATAGAAGTTTGCAAGGAAAAGTGCTGCATTTAACAGAAGGAAGAGGGGTGTAATGTGAGTTCTCTCTTTTTTTTTTTCTTTTTTTTTTGAGAAAAAAGTAGTACGCTATCCGTTTCGTTTTATTTCGTTTAGAAATAAACTTAGCTGGAAATGTGAATCAACTAGGATTCGAACTCGGGACCTCGGATATCAACCACCAAGCCCTTTGCCACTTGCGCTAGGGTCGGTCGATGTGAGTTCTCTCTTAAAGACATTGATATGATGCTATACATATCTCTATAAACAAAATTTCTTTTTTATTATAAGGCATATATATATCCCTATTCACTTTGAACTAGATAGTTTCTGAATATATCTTTGTAGCCATAAGTGAAGAGTTCTAGCTTAATTTATCATCATCAATACACACCACACAAGAATTGATACCCTTATTAAGATGTTGGGTAGGGAAGAAAGAAAGATGCCAACAAATTAAAAAGACAATGAATTAAAGCCCTCTTTGCAGGAGAGTTTTCTATATTTCTTATTCTTGTCTTTATAGAGGTAAGCACACAAGCCCTCTAGTCGTTTTCCATGCTGAGATTTCCGTTCGACGATCGGTTTCGTTAGATTTGATCTATAGTACGTGAAGTACCTAAAAAAGAATTCACGATTTTTTGATATCCTTTACCTAGTGATCGAAGAGGCCCAAAATTAACAATTTTAGTGGTCATGGTGAGCCATTTGCAAGTTTAAATCATGTGAAATTTTGATAGAAAAATTTTTATACTATATAAAACAAAATTAATATTTTTGATCTAAAATTTTAGTATCATATCATCACCTTTTGTATGATTTTATTTTTAGCCGTTGATTTTGAACCATTTCGATCACTAAATAAATGATATTGTAAAATCACAAAATTTCTTTTCTAGGTACTTCAAATAAACTGTATCAAGTCTAACTGAGCCGATCGTCAATTGGAAAGAGTATGGAGACAACCGTGCTTCTGAAAGCACATAAATCGGACTATATATATATAGAGAGAGAGAGAGAGAGAGAGAGAGAGAGAGTCCGGCTGGGGTGCTTCTAATAGCACGAAATACTTGGTGCTACCAAGTTTTCCACCGTTAGATTTACCCCTTTGACCATTTTCATCCGTTAGATTATACTATTCAACCAACCACTCACTCAACCCTAGAAAATCACAATCATCCTAACCACACATCCCTTCATCCAAGGGCCGAAAATCTAATAGCACTAATGACTTGTGCTATTACAAGCATTTCAGCCTAATTTTATATATATATACACACACTTCGAGTTTGGGACTTCGGATAACAACCGTCAAGTCTTTTGCCACGTGCACTTGAGACAATCGGTTATACTTTATTTATATATTATTAATTAGTTACCACTTTAATATAAACATCCTACATAAATAGATTTATATATATTGTCGAAGAAGTTACATAAATTTATCAGCACATCAACAACTTAGCTGAAGATATTTTTTGGGGACAAATTCTGAGCACAAGTTGTTGTCCTGTTGCTCTAGAGGTGTCAGAGCCAAAACCCAAACCCAGGCCAATGATGTGACCACTTTTGATCAGACCCAAGTGGTTGGACTCAGTCCTCAGAGTTGTGATTAAGATGAGAAATTATTACCTACACCCTGGTGTATCGATGTAGCCCATCCATCACATATAATATTTAATAATTAAAATTACAAAATTTAAATTTTATTTTAAATAAAAAATATATGTATAAATAATTATAGGATTTAAAAAATTATTACTAAGACATCAGTATCCGCAATACAGTCCATAGAAAAATATAAAAAAAATGCGGTGTATGAGATGTAGTTATACACCTGGTGCAGAAAATAATTCCTCAGTTCTAATCTCTCTTGTGGGGCCCAGTGACAAGTCATACTGGATTGGTGGGCCCCTCGTTGACCAAGCTTTTGTTTGGTCAAAATTGGAAACATCTGATTGATTGCTCACTGACAACAACAATATATAGGGTTGGAATTTACTTTTGCCCAATTTAATTATTGAAAATGGCATTATTTTTGTTCTAGGGCGGAGGATTTCGAAATGCTTGAAAAATTTTGGCCGCTGATGTGTCGGCAAATACACGAAAAAAATTACCTGTTAATATATTGGTTCCAATATAATAAATAAAAAAGTAATAAAATATAAAGTCTTAAATAATAGAGTTGTTTAGTTACAATCAAAAAGTAATTGTAAGGGCTAATTATATTTCTTACATAGTTATTATGTGCATAAATCAATTAAAATTATATCAGTAGTCCATATAAAGCTAATTAGAGTCTATAAATAAATTCTCGACTTAAAATGCTAAGTTATTAAAAATGATGTTGTAATAAGAAAATTTTGAGGGTATTAAAATAGTAATGAGGAGTAGATCGGAAAATCATAATTCAAAGTGTAAAAACTTAAGAATTTATGCACTCTACATGGTAAATTACCCGTTGTGTGTAATACAACTCATACCGTACCTACTTTTTTAAATAAACATCTTTTAAATTTATTATTTTACTTTTGCATTATTTAAGTCCTGGAAAATACTCTAAATGATGTTCAGCGGTGTGGATTACCATCAAAAACAGCTTATAAGTACGAATGTTATGTCTCGTGCCCTTAGTGGAGGTTTTTCGGATGCATGCATAGATCCATTGAACGGACATAATTTTTTTTTTCAAAAAACAACACATATACAATTTGAACATGGTAAGTATCGCACGAGTATAATTTACAACCGACTATTATCTACTTCCAACTTCATGAATTATATCATTATTTTTAACCAACTAAAGGGTTTACGTGATTTCCAAAATCCAACTTATACTTCATATTTTTCGTATCCCACAAATATTATAATCTTTGATTGAGTGAACAACTTGCTTCCAGAAAGATAGATGGACTCTATCTATTACGCCAAGTTTTTGTCTTGATCCTGCGCTTCGCGTGCTAGAACTAGAATAGTTCTATAATAGGTGATCTCTTGAAAAGCAGGGCGTCAAAATGAAAGTCTCCATACTCGTAATAGTCACAGCTAAACTCACAAACCTAAATTTTCGAAGCAAAACATCTCCATACGTGGTTACTCCCTCGATCGCATGGCTTAAACCCTTGTCTTGTGATTTTTTATAGTTAGAGTTCTAATGAAATTGTCAATTTTCATCTTGTATATGCAGAGTTTGTTAAGGAACAAGTCTTAAACTAAAACAACTACTAAACATTAAAAACTTAATTGCAAAATATTACAAGGTTAGATAGTAAAATCAAAATTTGGAGGGGCTTCCCTCCTATACATATGCATAGTGACAACGCACCACCCCGTCCACGGCACCCAAAATGGATCCAATCAGAACTCTCGCGGGTCGACGAATATGACGTTACCCGACGACGGTGGAGACGCAACCCAATCGTCGTCGTTGTCGTCGCCGTCCTCCTCCTCGCGGTTCCCGAGGCGCTTCATGCACCACACGTCCTCGCCGGAGGAGAAGCTCCGCCACCGCGGCACGGCCGTGGCGACGGGGTCGCCACGCGCCACCTCCGCCACCACGGCGGCACACGTCGGATTCCGCATTGCCATGTTATGCGCGTACGCGCATAGCGCCTGGAGGAGCCGCGCCCCTCCGGGACCCCCCATGCATAGGCCGTACATGATATAAATACCTGTTATATATAAAATATTAAAATACTGTTATCTGACAGCGTAAACTTCTCCTATGATATCCAAGTGGAAGTTCTTAAATTCGAATTGTATTAAACTCAAAGGTTCTTAAATGTTAGAATACTGTGTTTAGAAACCTAAAATTTTAGAGTAACAGTTGTTCCACATGACATCAAAATGGAAGATTTTGAATTCAAATTCACGCTTCTAGTTTTATTTAATTTGTTCTTATGTAATTTTAAGTTTACCTTGTGGCCTTACCAAAAAATCTCAAGCACTAACGTGATAGGAAGTGTTGAATACAAAATATTAAAAATATTCGAATGTTGTATGCTTTAAGAACTTAAATTTAGAGACAAAAGGTTGTTTTACAATACCGAAGGGTTTGAAGACGTCGGGAACGGAGGGGAGACGAGCCCACAGGGCGCGAGAGTCGAGAGTGCGGAGAAAGGCAAGGACGGCGCGCATGGGGCGTGGCGGGGCAGGGGCGGCGTAGAGGCGGAGGAGTGGGGTGGAGTCAAAGACGCTGAGGAGAGCAAAGGAGGAGGAGGCGGGGGAGAGGGCGAGGAAGGAGCCGACGGTGAGCTTGTGGGAGAGGAGGGAGGGGAGGTCGAGGGGTAGGAATTCGGTGGTGGAGGGGGGGAGGAGGCGGGCATAGAGGGCGGCGGCGGATGGGGGAGGGAGGCGGAGGATAGGGTGGCGGGAAGAGAGGCAAAGGGGGAGGGGGTGGGCGTGGACGGGGTGGGCGAGGATGAGGGGCCGGCGGAATGGGGCGTAGGAGAGGCGGCGACCGGTGAAGAGGGCGAGGGAGGCGGCATTGGCGGCCGTGGTAGCGATATACGCATATACCGCACCACAGGCTGAGCTCCAGGATTCTGCATGTTCCACGAGCGCCGTCGCGATCCCTAGTCGCCTGTATCAGTAGTACCAAGTTAAAATTAAAATATTAAAATATCATTCTCTACGTCATATCAGAAATGACCAAAAATAAAAAGGTTAAGAATTAAAGACTCGTCTAGAAAGGAATCCGTGAAAGGTGCATCTTGTTCTAAAGAAATGACATTCTCCATCTAGCTAGAATCAGATAACCAAGAACGTACAAAATAAAAATATACATCTATTAACACAAGATTCGTGCTTAAAACATCTAAAAGCATATAATAATATAATGTCAAATAAGGCCCAAAGTTTGTAGATAGTATTTTGTTTTGCTAGTTGCATTTACATAAATATATAGTTTATCATTTTGTTTTGAAAATTATTACATGTACCTTCATTTGTATACTCACATATCAACATGTTACATGGAGATATATTTATATAATACATATCAACGTATTAGCGGATGCAAAAATTATACATAAGAAGTACGCGAAGCATTCACTATAATTTGTACCAGATTACCATTAATTGTACATTTTACTTTAAACTTGTATTTTAAGGTTGTTGGAATAATATGTCAGGAACTACTTGAGTTCCCTCTCTCCGTATGGTTCTTTATTTATGGATAAGAAATAAATAGTACAAAGAAATAAGAAACATATAGTGGCTGAAAAAGGAAAGGGATATATAGTACATTCACTTGTATATATATATCCAATCATCTATATGGATTTGTATATATTGCTCATATATTCATAGTGTTACTCATATGATCCAAAAATCTTAAATTAAGTCACTTGTAAAGAACTTAAGTAGAAGAACAAAAAAAGGTTACAAAGAATAACGTGAGAGATTAAATCTAAAGGAAATTAAGAGAAGTTTTTATTGGAGTGATTGAAATAAGGGAAATGATTATTATTATTTTTCCAAAAAAAAGCAAACATAGGTAAGTTGATAATGAATAAAACACCCACCTGTGAGAGGGGGAAACTCTTAAGCCAAGAAGATAAGCAACCTTAACATAAGCTGGTTTTGTGCTTGTGGGTGCTCTCCCTCTTGTCACCATTTTAACACAAGCTCTTATAACTCCCACAATCTCCTCCTCCTCTCCATATTCAGCCACCTATTAAAACATCTTGATTCATGTTAAACTAGCTCAGAATGTATAATATGCAAAAACTTAAGTTGTTAGAGAACGATGTATATGAATTATATATGAAAAAGTAACTTGGTTTGTATGAGATTGACCAGCATGATGTGTTCCGGTGCATGGCGGACCCTCGACATAGGGTCACCTAGTTGGTCTACATAGAGTGATATAGACTTCTTCTTCTTCTTCCTTTTTGTATCTTTATCACCTGCTGTATCGACTGCTATAGTTGACGAGCCAACCTCGCATTGCCTCTCCAACTCCTCCACCGCCGCCAAGTCCCTCTCCATGTCAAGCTCCCTCACTCTTATCATCTCTCTCTCTCTCTCTCTCTCTAATGTGTGAAAGCTCAAGCTCAAGGTAGCTTCTTCCCACTCTTTGGAGAAGAGTGGCAAATATATATACAGGTGGAGGAAGGCATTTGGATATGGAGACAAATTAAGATCATGTGTTTAATTAATAAGCTAGTTACTACAATGATTTATTATAAAGTAATCATGGTTATATTAAATAATAATATTACTTGGTGTTTTTGTGCATGTCAATTATATGGAGGTTTTGAGTGGCCAGTTTAATTATATGTATCATGGAATTACTTAAAAAGTATATGTATATTGTTCCTTTTTTTTATTATTACAGGTTTGTTCTCACAATAAAAAATATTCTTGATCTTATTGTAAAAATCCTATTTGAAACTTACTTCTAATGTATCTGTCACATCATTTAAAAGGATTTTGATTTTTGACATATATTTCTCTGATAGTTGATATTAGAGCTAATGATTCGACGATTCTTCCTCATCAAGTGGTGTCGAGTGATTTTGGACTACTAATATATAGTATTGTGATGTACTGTGCCATGTATATAGCTTTGGCTTTTGGCTATATACATATATATATGTTTTTTGAGGTAAGATGCTTAAAGTGATAAACTCACATATTCACTTCACTACTATACTCATGATTTTGTATCTATAGAAACTATATCAATAGAGGCATTAATTTGTATTGTTATCATGGGATCATGTGGCCATGCATGGATAGAATATTGCTTTATTTACCCAAGCGTACTTTGACTATTTCTTTCAATCTAAAGAGCATTTATTTGTATATATTGAAAAGTACTCTAAAATATAATTGATAAGTAAGCTTTAAACATTAATTTACAGCTTAACATGTTTAACGTACTTCATAGATTTCAGATATGACAGTTGAGTTGAATACTAATTCTGTAAGGCATACGATTACTTAGTTGTAATTCGCAAAACTAATTGCTCAATTATACGTACTTCAGGTATATTATGAAATTTCCTCGCATAAAACATGAAAATTTACTGCATCCACCTAGTTCTTTCATATATCATCTGCATGACGCTTTATCCATCCTCCATTCCATCATATGATTCAATCCCAACCAATTCCATCATATGATTCAATCCCAACCAACCATCCTTTTTTCTATCTGAGAAAAGGTTTCAACTACCGAAGAGTTGAAACTGAACTGCGTAACATAAAGGACTGTTGAAGGATGATGCACAGAATTAATGTACAGATGCAACAGATAAAGATACTATATATTTAACTTCTTTTGAAAAATCATGTATGAAACTAAACCATCCAATGTTTAAAATTAAGGGCAAGACATGCACCCATTTGACTATTACATTGTTCACCACCTTGATCATTCTTCCTTCATAAGCTAAGCAATTTCATTAGTCCTTTCCAACAAGTTGATAGGAGCTTTTAATTTTTTAAACTTGATTAGACATATATATATACTACATTTGAAGAACCTTTAAAAGTTGGTCTACTTTGTTAAAGGAGCAAAAGTATTAATGTAGAGTAGTATAAGCATCATTGATGTGATCTTTTGAAAAATGAAGAGATATGTTCACTATCAAGCACTTATTAATTAACAAAGAGGATTCATATTAATTCAGGAACTCATCATTAATTTGAGTTCACTACTTAAAATTGTGGTAATTAATATCTAATGTTACATATATATACATATAGTTCCATGCATATATTTAAACATTAACTAATGGTGACATGAACAGAATAGATTTATAATCATATTAAGCAATGAACGGTTTAGATTAGGTCTTATATTTTTAGCTAGTGCATCCTTCAGTTGAGCTGAGGTCCAAAATTAGAATTTCGTGCCTATTAATTCCACCACCAAGGCTTAGAAGAAAATGATAGATCTTGAGTTTCGATCTCAATAACTATTAAAGCAATGTCTCTCACTCTAACAGTGCGCACTCTGTAAGTTGTTGATGTGTTAGTAAAATTCATAAATTAATGCAAATTCTCCACACTATGTATGCTAAAACGAGCACTACTCAAAAAAAGCAATGCTTCTTTTGCTACCTCCACATATATATATAATTATATTACTGATCCGTTTTGTCTAACAAATTAAGGCCAATATCCTCATTTTTATTATATAAAGGAATATTAATAGCTCTTTTTTTGTTCATCTCAACTGTACCAAGCCACACCATGTCCAAAATGAAGGTCAGTTGAGATGTGTACTTTTAATTAAAAATTAAAACATTATTAAATAACAGTTAAAAGAAGTGCTTATGCATGAGCCACCCTAAACTACAACAGCTGTCACAACACATTTTTTATTTTTTATTTAAGATTTAGTTCCTTTCCCTTTTGGACCACTTGACAAGTAAAGTTAGCTTCTTCAAGGTGCATGCCTTAACAGTGATCAGGTACCTATATTGATTTTTATTTTTTTCTATTCTTTTCATATTTTTTTGTGAAATTGTACTTTTTCTAATTAGTTATATATTCTCTTCAATAATTTCCAACCATTGCAATCTCAGCTAGATCACCAGGAGACGTCCAGCTGATCTAAACCGTTGCCAGATAGCACTCAATCTTGCTTTGAGATTCGCAGAGGATGGACGCTACCGACGACTCAAACGCTAAAGTGATTCGTTATTTGCTCAAGCTGGCACTTCAGAATATAGCACTGACATGATGATGTTGTACATCGAAATTTATAATGTACTCTACGCGCGTGCATGAGAGAGAGATAGATATGTAGGATTTGTTACAATATAATTTATCTAATCTTTATAATGATACACGTAAATGAAGATGTTAATATTATTTCTATCCTTTTTTAAAACTATAGAGAAATGTCATGTTATCTTTAGATTGTGGCTTATCAAGAGATTCAAGACTACGTGTTCATTTGTCAAAAGTTGGCTTCACATGCATGCTTCCTCATGCATCCCATCATGCCCAGAAATATGCAGAGCACACAAAGAGAGTAAGTGAGAGAGAGAGAGAGAGAGAGAGAGAGAGAGAGAGAGAGAGAGAGAGAGAGAGCTCACCCTCTCACTTGTGTCCACTAATTTGCCACTTGGGCTTTTAACTTCAGAGGCCGTACAACCACAAAAGATCAATTATATTTTCTGCAACTTTATCATCCAAAAACACAATTATAGGCCTCTAATCTTTTAATATTTTAAGTTTTTTCAAAAATATTTCTACAGCTATATATTATTATAAATTATTATGAACAATCGTTATTTTTATGAAATTATTATTTTATCCTTTGAAATATATCCATCTATTGCTATCAAATTTTTTTATTAATTTGTCCTTAAGTTAGGGGTTAAAAAGATATTTTGACTTTTTTAACTAGTTGAACTTTAATTCATATTTGAAACAAAAAGGTCGAAATTTATAAGATATTTCAAAATTTTTGAAGAATATAGAAATAACTTTTTCTTTAAAAATTATTTAATTTTTTTATTAATGAAGTTAAAATTTACGCACTATTTTTAGATGTATATAAGTAATATTTCTCCAACTTTATTAATTAGCTGCAGAGAGCTCTCGAGCACTAGGGTCTAGCCACGTGTCAGAGAGTGGTGACGTGGCACTGTTGACTTCGTCGGGTACTGCTTTGACCACGTGGCACCCTCGGTAATTAAGAGAGAGAGAGAGGCGTGCACGCTCAAATCTCTCTCACTTCTCTCTCTCTCTCTCTCTTTCTCTCGGGACTAGTGCAAAAAGAGAAGACACTTTATGAGATAAATTATTGCGTACACCCCGTGCGCACACACACACACACACACAACACCCCCATCTCATGCACCCAACTCAAAATTCGGTGGGTCTGCGTTTCGAAATAAAATTAAGGCTAAAATTAGGGCTGGCAAATGAGCGAGCCGGCTCGTGTTCGACTCGCGTTCGGCTCGATATTCGGCTCGCTCGAGCTCGGCTCGAATTAATTTCAAACAAGCTTGAGCCTAAATTTAGGCTCGAAATTAATTTCAAGCCAAGCTTGAGTATTACTGGGCTCGCTCGAATTAGGCTCGAAAAGCTCGATATATATATATATATATATATATATATATAGAGCTAGTCTCATATACTATCTATAGTACCGGGGCTCCGGTACTATAGTCGCTTTTTCGATCTTAGGGTGTTCAAATCAATGATCCACACCGTTGAAACTGATCTAGAATATTTGAAGTTCTTAGGAATAAAATTTTATAATTTTTCGACGTAGTTTACTTTGTGATCAAACCGTTTCAAAATTGTCAAATTTCAATGGTTATTATGACGAGTTTGTAGTTTAACGGTGGAGAAGAATCTAAATTTATTCAAATTTTGATAGAAAATACTTTAAACTACATAGATGAAGGTCAACATCCTTGATCTTGAATTCGAAACTCCTACACTCAAATTTTAAGAATTATTCAATTTTCACCGTTCATTTTGACATGATTTATTTACTAAGTAAACGATATCGAAAAAAACTAAAATTTTATTCCTAAGAACTTCACATACCCTAGATCAGTTTCAACGTGTGGATCGTTGATTTGAACACCCTAAGATCGAAAAAGCAACTATAGTACCGGAGCCCCGGTACTATAGATAGTATAGTAGCATAATTCTATATATATATATATATAATTATGCTACTATACTATTAATAGTATCAACCACTTGCTATTAGGTTTTCGATTCTTGGATGAAGGAATGTGCGGTTAGAATGATAGTAATTTTCTAGGGTTGAGTGGATGATTAGTTGAATAGTATGATCTAATAGGTGGAAATAGTCAAAGGGGTAGATCTGACGACACAAATTTTGATAGCACCAAGCGTTTGGTGCTATCGATAGCATAGTAGCCGGACTATAAATAGTCCGGCTACTATACTATCTATACTATCGATAATACCAAGCGCTTTGTGCTATCGAGTTTTTTGCCATTAGATCTACCTATATTTATAGAGTTCAACTATTATATTATCGATAGTACCAAGCGTTTGGTGTTATCGAGTTTTTTGCCGTTAGATCTACTCCTTTGGCCATTTTCATCTGTTATATCATACTATTCAACTAGTCATCCACTCAACCCTAGGGGGCTACTATCATCCTGACCGCACATCCTTTCATCCAAGGGTCGAAAATCTAATAGCAATCGGTTGGTACTATTAATAATATAGTAGCCTAATTATATATATATATATATGCTAGGGCTATTATACTCTTAGAAGTATAGACCCTTTTATACTCTTAGAAGTATAGACCCTTTTATACTCTTAGAAGTATAGACCCTTTTATACTTATAAATTTTTGGTCGTTGGATGTAGGGATGTGCGATTAGGATGATAACGGTCCCCTAGGATTTAGTGGGTGGTTGGTTGAATAGTGCATGATTTAACGGATAAAAATTGTCAAAAGGTAGATCTAACGATCGAAAACTTATGAATATAAACGTGTCTATACTTATAAGAGTATAATAGTCGAACTCTATATATATAATTATATATAATATATATTTTGTATTTAAATCATATGTATATAGAGTTTGGATTATTGGGCCCACAAAATCAAACCAATAAAATTCTACTCTAATTGCTCTCTTTCTCTTTTTCACTTGCTCACAGAATTGATTTTCCTAATTTTTCTAAATATTATAATATCGTATTTCATGCATTCATTTTGTATGTTGAATTATTAGACATTTTTTACATCAAATTTTAGATAATGTTTTATAAAAATTAAACTATAGATTGCACGATTTTAAGAATTTCAAGCGGCTCGTTTAGGGCTCGAGCTCGCTCGACTCGAAGTTAGGCTCGCTCGAGCTCGGCTCGAATTGATTTCAAGCCAAGCTTGAGCCTAAATTTAGGCTCGAAATTAATTTCAAGTCAAGCTTGAGCTTACGTAAGCTCGCTCGAGCTCGGCTCGTTTCCACCCCTAGCTAAAATACATGAAACACTCCTGTAAATATTAATTTTTTACTTTCGTTCTTTGACTTTTTAAATCTATATTTTATTTTAAAATAATTTAAATTGATTCATTTAATCTTCTTTCATCTGGATTTTGCCACTATTCTGTCTATTTTTTATAATTTATACATAAAATATTTTTAAAAATGATAAAAATATCTTAAAAATTATTTTTTATAGAACAAGTAATAACAATTTGGTCATTTCGCTCTCTCCATTAATATCATAATCTTTTGAAATTTTTTAAAAAATTTTACAAGAAAAACAATATATATTTAAAAATCAGAGAAAAAAAGGTAAAAAACAGGTATTTACAAAAAAAAATTT
Source organism: Puya raimondii (assembly GCA_016920855.1). Taxonomy (NCBI): domain Eukaryota; kingdom Viridiplantae; phylum Streptophyta; class Magnoliopsida; order Poales; family Bromeliaceae; genus Puya; species Puya raimondii. Next base: position 217,796,182 of record JABWPP010000050.1, read on the forward strand.
CTATATTTTAATCTAAAATTAATCTAATTTAATAAATGTAGGGTTTGGTTCGTTGGAAATAAGAAAACGTGTAAAGAGAGATATTTACTGAAAAATGAGCGTTGTCTATAATAATATTGTTGGCCGAAATAATATCTCAAACAAATTAAGATGAATCTACGCAATGTATTATTGTTCACTAAAATAAACCAAGTATTTTTTTTATAATCATACTCTTTTAATACCACATCCTATTTCGTAAGGAGTACGTCCCAAATGAAGCCTATAATTAACCTATTTGTATCCATAGTCTAGATAGTAATTAGTCTAAAAAATCAATTATGTGGGACGAAATATATAAGTTTTAAACTTTAGATATTTTCATATATATATATATAGAATTGAGCTCTTATGCTTTTAAAAGCACCAAATTATTGGTGCTTATAGGTTTTCGGCCCTTGGATAAAGAGATGTGCGGTTAGAATGATAATAGTTCCCTAGGGTTAAATGAATAGTTGGTTGAATAGTATAATCTAATGGGTAAAAATGATTAAATGAGTAAATCTAACGGTGAAAAACTTACAAATACCATGTACTTGGTGCTTTCTAAAGTTTCGTAGCCGGACTCTATATATATATATATATATCACAAAATATATTTGATAAGTCGAATTTTTCTATGGTGCATGTGGTGCATGAGAAACATGGATATATACATTTGGTGCAACTAATAATTAATTTCTCACTTTATAGAGCCCACCCCTTTCTTTTTACCTGTAAGGGATTCCCCCTATAAGGCTACACTACACCACTTTTTCTTTCCAAATATGGTATAAATAAATCATTTAGTTAGTTAATTATATCATGCGTGTTCAAAAGGGTGGAAACTTTTGAGGTAAATTTTTTTTGTCTTTCTTTTTAACTGCTTGTTGATCTCGAAAAAAATTCAATGGATGATAAAAATGCAATAATATATGCTTTAGTACGTACATACAAAAGATGCACATCCACATAAGCTTGTGCTTATCGATCCAAGGTGGAAATATATATTAAATGTGGCATTAAATTTATAGTTGATGTTAATCCAAAGAAGCTAAGTAGTTTGTCACATCAATTCATTGCTAAAATTAATATTTCGATGGTAATTATAAGTTTATTAATTTTCCCTGTCAACTTACATACGGCTTTGTTTGGTTCGAGTATAAATAAGAACTAGCTATTCCAGAAATATGTACAAGTGTGGGTATAAAAAAAATAGCGTTTGGATGAAAATTAGGTTATTTTCGGGATAAAAAAAATATCGTTTAAATAGATAATATGGAATAAAAAGAATAGTGTGTAGTTATATATAAAAAATAAGGGTATAGGTGGGAATAGTTATACCAGCTTATTTCAGATACCCGAGAATTACTATTCTCGAATAAAAAAATTACGTTTGGGTATAAAAGGGGGATAAGGGGTTATCCCCTCTTATCCCCGAACCAAACGATGGCTTAAAGTAATAGATGTTAAATATTAAAATAGAAAAATATTATTTTCTATCGGTTTAAGATTTTATAGAGAATAACGGTTGTTTTATATAATTTAGTATGGTATCAGAATATAAGATTTTGAGTTCGAGTCATACCAGGCTCGTAGTATAATTGATTTTCTCCTATTTAATTCAAATTCATGTCATGAGCATACTAAAATCAAGTCCGCCATTTAATTTTCTTCTATTTAATTTTGTGTCGTGTCTTTGGCCTATCAAAAATTTTCGAGCACAGACGTGAATGGTTCTCTAACAGCTTAAGTTTAATCCATTATAAATATCGCATAACGATAGTTAAATTGGTTGTGAAATATACCTTTGCAAAAAAAGATTTTCTATAAGAATCTAAAGCTTTAACCACCAACAATAATATCAAAAAAAAAAAAAAAATCTAACAAAAGAGTTGTGATTGAAGAGAATGTGAATAATTACGTATTCTTAACAATATAAGTGCCAAACAACAAGCATAAAGATTAAAGAGGGAACATTAGCCAAGATACACAAAATAAAATATCACATATATTGAAGGCCAAAATTTAGAGCTAGGGACAGAATATATCCATCTTTATTTATAGCACAACATATATGGAATAATCAAAATGCTCTATGTAATGTAGTATAAAACTTTTGATGCATTAGAATGTAAAAAATAAAGGCTAAATTTATGAAATCCCCCCTTGCACTTTGCCTCGTGTCTCAATTACTCCCTGCGTAAAAATTTTGCTTCAATTAGATTCCTCTACCTTTTCGCTATTTTAAATAGGTCCCAAAGTTTGTGGCGATCATTGAATTCAGATGCAAAATTTTACCAAAATGATTTGGCATATCAGTTTAGTTCCATAATGGAGGAACTATCTAAGTTACAACTTATATAATGTTATAATATATCGAAACTTAAATAAACGAGATTTTCTTCTTAACCAAAATATCAAAATTGACTTAGAAAAAAATTATTCAATATATATGATTTCATTGAATATAACAATCTTCAAGTTTTATACCCAAACTTAGTAATATGTTTGGACCTATGTGATACAGTAGTAAAGTGCAAGGTTCAATTCGAAGCAAAATTTTATGCAATGGAGTAACTGAGACAAGAAGCAAAGTGCAAGGGGGGAATTTATAATTTAGCCAAAGGATTAGCCAAACTCCTGCAGCATGTATTGGGCCACTTGAGCACCCGAAAAAACAAAAACAAAAAGAGAAATAAAAAACTTAAAGAGGAATAGAAGGGGAACATGACACAATCACTTTTTGCATTCATTCAAGGATAAGGATATGGTAAAGGAAAAGCAATAGAGTTTTTTTAAGGAAATGCTAGTACAGTTAATATAAGAATATCTAGTAAGGTATGTTCTCTTACTTCTCTATGATATCTACATAGATTCAATGTGGAATCATATCTTGATCTACAGCTATGCTAACTTTGACCATCAAATCAGTGATTAGTAGTAATGTTTGTCTCAGCAAGCTTTTCTCTTGCAATCCAATATAGAAATTGAAACTACAGCTATCATGCATAAACTATTTTCATGCGGGCATGTATACATCTATGCAGTATTTAAATTGAGTTTTCTAAGATCCACTCACATTTCATGTAAAAATTGATACATTAGCAATCTATGTTTAGGTATTTATTATGTCGCGAGCTTTTGTACCTTCAACTGCAAAGTCATCTTCTGACTTCAGTCGCTGAATCTGTAACAGGAAGTGGTATGTGAATCTGCGGCAAGGCATAAAAGCACTACCTTTCTATCTCAGACCACTTAAACCTCTTCAAACTAGAAAAAATTCTGAAAAGGTGGATGAAATTTCGAGCATTGACGGATTAGCAACTGAAATTGTTGGCTCCAGAAGTGAAAGAAAGTGTAATTCATGATACAAAGGAATTCGAGTTCAAACTGAATGCTTCAAGCATATTTCAAACTGAATGCTTCAAGCATAAAAACTAAGTGCTCAGGATTAGCTCGGCAATTTAGCAAACATTATTAATATTCATCAGGACAGAAAATAAGTACACACTCAACGAGATAAACTTTCGAAGCAGAACACATTAACTGCTTTTGATATCTACTACATGGTATTGATCAATGTCCTCGTCAGACTGTTAAGTTGCTACATGACAATTTCGCATAAGAAATTATTCAAATAATCCTATTTTGTTTTTACCTGAAGCATACAAATATTTCTGCTTCGACCAACAGTTAAAAGTAATAATGTGCACATCGTAGTAAACATTAACAGAAAGTGGCTGTTAAAAATTCTTTCTCATCGAAGCATTGGTGACCTTAGCAAAATATTCGAGAGATTCTGTTGGCTATTAAGTTCATGACTTATATAATCAAAAGTGTCATCTATGAGGCATAGAAGTTCTTCGTTCATGTGTATTCTGAGAAGTACTTTAGTGAACAGCAAAAGCATGCTATTCAGCCTAAGAATCAGCATAACTATAGCCAACCTCCAGGTTAATGCTCTTTTCTTCTTTGTCCCTTTTTCTTTATTCTCAATGTTTTCAATTTTGATGCTCCTGCCATCATTTAGCATTAAATCAACTCTTTTTACAACTGTGGCATGAAGAAATAAAATTTGCTACTCATTCACACTCCAAATTTTACCATGTTCAGATATTTTTCAAGTAATTATAAAAACTAGGCACATAGATTGAATTGAGCTTTAGTACACTAATTTTACCAAAATAGTGTATGATGAAATTGCATAACTATACTATCAACATGATCTGAAGTAATGAATTGTTAGCATTACTTACTCGACACCGAAATCACAAATCGAAAGGTTGGATGAGATATATCTTATCTACAAATGGCTTAAAAAATGATAAGGGCGAGGAAGAGACGACTCTCCTTTCTTTATGCAAAAACTGGAGATCCTTCAAACATTCTTGCTGCATTTTGCACAGCCTCAACATCAATGTCTATTAGCTTTCCTGTCTTGGAAGAAACTACGGTACATTTCTTCTCTTCTGCGTTTGGAACGAAGAGCTTCCCCTTTTCTGCTGAAGAAAACAATGCAATGCTGCCGAAAAGAACAAGCAGCAGAATAAACTTTCCCAGAGAGTATAGGATAAACTAAAGTATTATCAAAATGATTTACTGAGAAGTGGTAAGGTAATGGTGAGTCAGTAGAAGGAAAAAAAAAAAAGGAACCTTGGTTTCTCTCGGGCATTTGCTAGTTGCACTGCAGCAGTGTTTGTGGCTATAACTCCAGCCGAGTCATTTATAAGAGCTGCTAGCTGATGATAAAGAGGGAAGCGCAAAACTTCGGTGAAATTTACATACATATTAAAAGTACAAAAAAATTAAATGAAGAGTTGCGTTTAACCAAAAATAAAGTGTGGGAAGGAAAAAGATTGTGGTCAAGACCTGGCCGGGTGTGGTTATGAACAAAATGCTTGAATCTTCTCCAACTACTTCCACTACATCTTCCCTCTCTTTCTCATGTGGGATGACAAAGAGAGGCCTTAAACCCCTGTTACTGCAACCCAGAAATATATGTCATGTATTGAAGTATCATTCTCCTAAAATCATACTCCAGAAAATCCTTTATGAGCCCATATTTTGGTAGAGTCAAGCTTTTCCAGTTTATCAAGAGATGTTGTAGAGTTTCTTATAAATCCCTGAAGTAGACTCTGATCAACCATTCAAATTAATAATACTACTAGAGTACAATCAGTAATCAGCTTTGGAGCAGAAAAAGCTCCTATCGCTAACAATTATAGATCACGAGAGATTTACATGAGGAACTTGCCGTAGCTTCAGCAAACCAATCATACAGAAAATTGAGATGCTTTAGTTTTCCCAGAGAATGCTGAAAGCATTTTTTGCTTTTTTACTGAAAGAGTTTTTGATTGAGCCATACTAGAAGTGGCCTGCACCTCTTCTCTCATTCTCCTTTTACAAGAAAAACGCACAAAACATGATCTTTGCTTAGCAAAGAGATGGCCAATTCTGGTTCTAATCAGTGTCCTCCTCTTTTAATCAGTTTCCTAAACACGAGTGCATGAAAATGTCAAAGAGAGGCGATTTCACTTTGCAGGACTAATACATATTCCTTTTCTCTCCTCATTCTAAGAGAAAAATTTATATGCCTAAAAGTAATAAGCCGCATTACGCATACCTGATCTCCTTCGCTATTTCGGCCCACACTTGAATAGGTAGTAAGCAATCGTTATCCCCTCTGGATCGCATCGAAGCGATCGAGTCAGACTGTATTCCGTGAATTACTATGTACTTCCCTTTCTCCACACCCGCTTTAGTGTACTTCTGTTCCACATAGGCCCGCAGCTTCTTCGAGATCGAGACTTTAAGGGGAGGCACAGGCTGCCTCGGCACATTGCGAGCGGGCCTACCCAACCATTCAATCATTTCGTGGTACCTGCCACGATTTTTTTCTTTTCTTAAGCAGACTGATCGATATGAGGAAATCTAGTGCTCGTTTTTCGCTACTTGAATAAATACACAACATGATACATTAGCTGCTTATCGACCTAACTTGAGGATCAACTACTCTTCTCAAGAAGTAGAATCCCGATGTTCGAGCTTTTAGCCATAACAAGAAGCAGAAATGAGCTTGTGAAAAAAAGCTTTAGCTAATAGAGAACAGAGTTGCTTGCTTAAATTTAACACTCCAGGATATCCTACTCTGATACCAAATGAAACTCTCGGGTGGTATTCTCTAAAATCTTAGGATACAAGAGAACCGTGCTTCAAGCTGCAACAAGAAGTCGTTAGAATGTTTACCAGCGCTTCATCAGAAAGCTCAAATCAAACAGCACTTCTACAGAAACTCCAATTGGCTCAAATAGGCCTTATGAATATAATTAACAAAAAAAAGAACTTACATATGGTATCCACCCTCCGAGAGATTCAACCCAGGGGATGTAAACGTTTTGGTGAGCAGAAGCCCTGCACCAGCCGCATTCACATTAGGGTAAACATAGCTCAGTTTGTCCCTCGCAGAGCTCATGAAGAGAAACGCCGCGTGGCCGAGCCCCGCCAGCTTCGTCGACAAGATCATATCGTAGTATCGGTTCTGTCAAAACAACAACAAAACAAAGCCTTCACGACAAAATTCTCTCTCGCTGGGTAATTTCATCGAACATGTGATAGACGGACGGAAGAGAGGCAGAATTTGAACCGACTTTGAGCACTCCGATCATGTCCGTGTACTCCGCGGGTTCGGGAAAGTCCTCGTCGGGATCGTAGGCGTCGGCCCACCTCACGTTCTTGTTCATCTCGTACGCTTGCTTCCCCCGCGGCGTGGCGATGACGTCGAGCTGGACTCCCGGGTAGCGGTCCCTGATCAGCTGGATGGCGGGGAAGAAGAGGAGGTTCTCGTACACGCCGCCGGAGATGACGCAGCAGCACCGCCGCACGTCGCCGCGCACCTTCGACGCGAGCGAGTCGAGCTCCACATTGTAGCCCTGGCAAGCGCAAACAATGCATCAAATGGCGCCAAAAAATCATATTCATGTTCATATATATATATATATATATATATATATATATAGAGAGAGAGAGAGAGAGAGAGAGAGCATGTGAGAGTATGAGCTCCTGTCTTGGACTTTTTTATAAAATAACTTTATAAAATTTTATAATTTATGAAATAATCGTGTCAAATTATTATTTGGCAAACTAATCTTTTAAACGAGGTGAATCATTCACCACATTCAAAAAAAATTTAAGTCTATGTATAGATAAGACGGTGAATGATTCACCGCCTTTAATAACCGTACAAAATATTCTGAATGCGGTGAATGATTCACCGTCTTTAGATGATTAGTTTGCCAAATATAAATTTGATAGAGTTATTTCGCAAATTATAAAATTTTGAGGGTTATTTTATAAAAAAAGTCCTCCTGTCTTTTTAAAAGCACATGAGTGTTTGTACTGATGACTTTTTAGCTGTCAGATAGTCTTAAGATTCGTGCAGCACTATTAGCGGTGTGTCTCATTAAGTGTTATTTACTCGAACTACACGAATCTTGAGGCGATCCGACAGCTAAAAAGTTACAAGCACATTGAGCTCATATGCTTTTAAAAGTACACGAGTATTTATGCTTGTGATTTTTTAGCCATTGGATCCCTTTAAGATCTATGCAGTACTATTAACGGTGTGTTCCGTTAAATCTTCTTTATTAGTACTGTACGAATTTTGCGGTGATCCGACGGCTAAAAAATTACAAATATGTTGAGTTTACCGTGCTTTTAAAAGTACAAGAACTCAACTCTCTCTATATATAATATTCATTCTCACAAAAATAAGAAGCTTTTTTTTTTTTTTTTTTTTTTTTAGAGAAAGGTAGCACGCTACCCGCTTCGTTTATTTTTTAAAAAAATAAACTTAACTTGAAATGTGAATCAACTAGAATTCGAACTCGGGTACCAACCACCAAACCCTTTGCCACTTGCGCCAGTGACGGTCGGTCACAAAAATAAGAAGCTAGTATTGAAAACTGTATATTTGCTTGATACCAATACAGATATCAGGTAGCTGATTTATTTGCATTTGCTCCAAATGTATAGAAATATGATTGGGTATGCACCCACAAGTTTATATAGAAATCTATATTAAGAAAAGTTTAGAGTCATGATTAGTAAATGTAAAGCAATAATCTGAATAACTTGTATAAAGATATTGTTCATCAAAGACCAATAGTCCGGAAATTTACAGTGCGTGATGTGCGGCAACGATGTAGAGACTGTTGATCATCTGCTTGTCGGATGCGTAATCAGTAAATTTTTTATGTTTAACATCCTAGAAGGTAGGCACTTTCCGGGACCTGAGATGGAGGTCAGGGATGTATGGGAGCTGCTAGCTGGAGAGCACCGACTAAGGGCAGCAGTGAAGAATCTAACCAGGGTCGTAACCTGCTGGCGGATGATTTGGCAAAAAAAAAATAATATAATTTTTAGGAACCGATCATTTGACCCTTTTGAAATTATTAGACGAATCCGTGACGTGAGCAGGGAGTGGACTGAGTCTTGCAGCTCTTAGTGACTTGGCTTTGAGTGTGGACTAGAATTTTTTTTTTCTACGAGTTTTTAATTTTGATTTTATTTATTTTTTTTGTTCGGATTGCCTTCATTTTTTTTCGAGGCCGCGTTGCCTCAACTCTTGTAGCTAAATTTATTTGCTAAATGAATGAAGCGGGTAGCGTGCTACCTCTTTCTCAAAAAAAAAAAAAAAAAAAATTAGTTTCCATAAGCGACGAATTCATGGTATAGGTGTCATCCCACTTATCTTGCAAGTATTTTTGAAGTGTATCCGTCAGATATTTATAAAAAATCAAGTAATTTTTTGAATTTTCAAAAATGTCGAATACTCTTACGGAGTATCTAACATATATCGAACGCGTATCATACGAGTATCATTATCCAATACGTATGCGATACATTACGATCGGTAAAATAAAGTATTCGTGCATCATAGGTGAATGTTGATGGCGCTCTACGGAAGCCGTAGTAGCTAGCTACCTGGGGGAACTTGAGGAAGCCGTAGGGGTTGTCGGGGTTGTCGGGGGGTCGGGGGTCCTCCTCCTGCTTGCCGCCGGCGTAGAGGGAGGTGTACTCCATGTCCGGGTCCTCGCCATCGTCGAAGGGGTCGAGCCACGGGTTCTTCTCCTTCTTCGCGGCGGCGGCGGTGAAGGTGTTCACATGGGGCCTCTTGTGGGGGAGGAGGGAGAAGGGTTTGTGGGAGGGGGAGGAGAAGGAGGGGGTGGGGAGTGGGTGGGGGAGGAGGTGGGGTGGGGAAGGAGAATAAGCCATGGGAGAGGGGGGAGTGAGAGATGATGAGTGTGTTTGTGTTGCATATTTGGAAGAAGTAGAACGTTGGGATTTTGAATGTGTGGAGGAGGTGGGATAAGCACACCCGGGTAGGGCTGCAAGTCTAGCTCGCCGCTCGCGAGCCAGCTCGTGTTCGATTCGAAATAGGCTCGAAAATGACTTATTCGAAATTAATTTTAAATATAAAACGAGCTGAATTTTTTCGCTCGAAAATAATTTCAATCCGAGAACGAGCAGGCCTCTGCTCGTTCGTATTCGGCTCGAAATAGTTCGAATATATATATATATATATATATATATATATATATATATATATATATATATATATATATATATATATATATATATATATATATAATTAAAAATAAAAAAATAAAAAATATTAATATTATTTATAATAATATATATTAAATATTTTTTATTAAATATTTTAATTCAAATACACTTTTTAATGCATTCTCTATGTACCGCATAGGCACGGACCCAACTCTATATAAAATTTCGAGCTATAAACGAGCCGGTTCGGAATCGAACAATTCCGAACCAAATTCGAACATGACTTGAAATTAGTTAAAACAAAAAACAAAAAACTATTTTGAGCCACTCGAATTCGGCTCGATTTAAATTTCGAGTCGAACTCGAACATGCCTTATTCTGGCTCGAAATTAATTCGAGCCGGCTCGAATCTAATACGAGCCGAATTCGAGCAAGACCGCGCTCACTCGTGTTCGGCTCGTTTGCATCCATACACCTGGGCTAACCTTGTTTATATATACTGGGCAAAAATGTACAGCGAACCCCCTGAACTTTATCATTTTCGCAAACAAGGGCTTAAACGTTAAGTTCCGGTAATTTGATCCCCTAAACTTTGTGGGCTCCTCAATTGAAATTACGAATTACATAGCAGGTCTGGTCGGTTGCATTGCATATATATACACCTCTTTTGTTTTTCTAAATAAAGGTATAAGTAGACACAAAAAAATATTAGAATACGCTTATCACACTATAATATAGTAACTAAGTGGAGCGACTGCACTGATTTTTTAAATGTTGAAGATAAGAATAAATATTTGACATAGAAAATAATTTTACTAGAGAATTTGCAGAAGTTATAAAATGGTAAATTCTTAATTTTGATTGCACAGCCCCTTTCTAAATCAGAACGAAAGTTTAAAATGTAAAATAAAATAAAATGTATCATCCCAACGAAGCCAATCACTTCAGCATATGCCACGTGTAGCTTATTAATTGGTGTGTGAATGCGTAGCCGCCCTATTAAATTTTGTCATAACTAGAAGGAAAAAGGGCTGCAAGGTTGTAGAATCCAACGGCATCTTTGACCTCAAATTTCGGATAAACCAATCACCACATGTGTATTTGAGAAAAAACTTAATAATTATTGTCGTTTATTATTATTCCGGTACTAAACACAATTTTTTTTTCCCCCCTACAAAACGAAATCAGGTACTCCGCCATCAATTTCATTTCCCTAACTTTCTTAGTTCCCACTTGGTAGATAGAGAGCGTGTTTGTTTTCATGAAAATTAGGAGGTTGAAGCCAGGAGTTCGCGTAGTTAGCGATTGCCTGGCTTTTAGATGATGCTACGATCTTGGACTTCCGTGGGGCCCACACGGTCCGCTCAACTCGCGATGCGCTCGTCACGCGTGATGTCGAATTTTGCCGTACAAATGGAACTCTAATACTTTTGCAGGATGTGATTTTCTGAAAACAAACACATCCAAATTGCACTAAATTTTTTTGATAGTTTTGATATAGTCTTCAAATCTTGAAGATTGATAGTTGATATTTTAAATTTTATAAAAAGTATTTTAGAACCCACCCGCCTATATTGTGCATTGATATGTGAACAAACTATAGATTTATTAAATTGTTTAGATATCATTGATTTATCGTATATTTTGGTCCCTATATATATATGATTGAAAGTATGAGATTGATCGAGAGATTGATGGATTTACGGTGCCACAAAAGCGCGAATGAATTAGGAACGAGTAATAATTTTTCTTCTGAACAAAGAAATAAAGTGAAGAGCAGAGATAGAAAAATAATATTATTTATTTTCACATCATTTTTAATAGTGGCGCATCCCAATCTACAATCTCTATTGTTAAACTCTAGCTACATCATTTAAACTTTTAAAAATTAAATTTTATATTTGTTTTGACAATATTTTTCTTAGCATTCATATATCTCAAAATTATTAATTTTAATCGCTACAATAATTTGAACGGCGAGAGTGCTTAATCACTAGCTAAATGATGTCGTAAAAGCTCAAAATTTTATAAAAATTTAAATAATCTCAATCATATGTGTAATATTTATTATCAATACCGACCGTCCCTAGCGCAAGTGGCAAAGAACTTGATGGTTGGTACCCGAGGTTTCGAGTTCGAATTCTAGTTGATTCACATTTCTAGCTAAATTTATTTTTAAAAGAAATAAACGAAACTGATAGTTTATTATCAATTCGAATAATCTAACATTATAAATCATACGAAAATAAACGATATCGTGCGATTTTACCCTTAAGAAAGTGACGGTACCCACTTTCGTCCTCATCTTTAATAGCACATTGTAGCATATTCTCACCCCCATAACTAAATAACTAAATTTCCCTTTTAATTGTTTTTTTAATTTGTTTTCCCGAGTCCCCTATAAATACCATTTCAACTCCCTCTCAATAATTCCCTCCCAAATCCATTCTAGAGAGAGAGAGAGAGAGAGAGAGCTCCATGGCTTCGTCCCCCTTCGTCGTCGTCCTCCTCCTCCTCCTCCTTGCGGTGTGGTCGCCGCACACCGCCGCCGCCGCGGCCACAGCCTCCGATCCACCGCCGAAGTGCAGGGCGTGGCTCGTCCAATCCATCCCCACCGACATGCCGGAGCTCACCCGCGTCCCCGGCGTCCTCTCCTCCGGTAACGACCCCGGCCCTCTTCCCTCCAACCCTAATTTCGCCCAAAACGGCGAAAAGGCGGCGTTTTTTGATCTAGGGTTTTGAGCGTGCCTTGCTGTGGATCGGGAGCAGGGGACGTGTTGAGGTGGCTCGCGGGGAATGCGACGGAGAAGTTGGATATCCTCGCTCAGTATTGGCAATTGGTGGCCGCGCCGAAGAATCCCCGGTCGGGGGATTACGGGTACTCCGATGCCGATATGGCGAGATTCGGGGCCGATGTAGGGTTGCAGGTTTATAAGGAATTGGAGGCGGCGGCGGATCGGAAGGTCGATATCAGGCGAGTAATTTGGTTCTACTGATTGATTTATTTTGATCTTTGTTGGATAATTTTTTAGCTCACAAATGTGTTCTACTTCGTGTACGTTGAAATTGGTTAGCAGTTGCATTCGTAGCATAAGCTAAAAACAATGTTGGTTGAACTAGTAGAAGCTGATCCCTTTTCTACTAGGGTTTTTCGCATGCATATAACCTCAACAGTGTATGATATTGCACAATCACCTCTACTGAGTTGGTATTTGCGTGCATATCCTCGAAAACCTTTCTTTGCGCACACATTCTATCAGGGTCGTACATGCACAAACTCTTTTTTGCATGGCCATTGCAGAGGTATTTGCTCAAATAAGCGAGGGTTTCAAGGGGCACGCATGATTTGTGTGATTTTGCATATATGTTGGGTTACACACACAAAAACACTTACAAATTTTGTTTCACAAGAAGATGAGTATACTGCTACAAAAAATCTTTCCTTTTTAATCCAATTTAAGAAAAGATAGTTAGAAAACGAACTCAGGAACATTTAATCATGAAAATTTCCCGATTAGCTTGTTAACTGTCATTTCATCACTTCAGGATTGTGCAGCACTCTGGAGTGTATCCGGATTATGTGCGAGAGCCATCTGATCTTGCTGCAGGAAGACCAAATGTGCAGAACGTGACGTTACTACTCAGCAATTGGTGGGGATCAGGCATTGTTCATGCAAAAGTTTGGATATCCGATCGCGACTCTCTCTATATCGGATCGGCAAACAATGACTGGAAATCGCTCACCCAGGTATACAACTATTCAACGCATCACCAATCTGATCATGTTTAGTAGTTTCTATGCGACAGTTCATCTGCATTTTCCATAATATTTCTAATTTGTTTTACTGGAAGCTCCTTGCAAGACTATTGAGAAAAGCAATTTAAAGCACAATTTGCTAATTACTGATTTGAATTGCATTGTCCCACACGCTTGTCATAAAGCATACCAATGTTATTCTCTCAAAAATGTAAAATGAAGTTTCTTTCGTAGGTGAAGGAGCTTGGGATCTATCTTGTTGGTTGTCCTAGAATAGCCAAATGGGTGGAAACATATTTCGACAATTTGATGAAACTTTCAAAGCTTAATTCAACGGAGTACACAAAAACAGTTTGGGATGACCAGTGGCAAGTTTATAGAAAAGTTCCATGCTGGTCACATTTCATCCATGAGAAAGAAAGATGCAGGTATTATTCCATTAGCTTTTTTATATGATGTCCTTCTAATTTTTTGATGTCCTATTGTATGTTGCAAAATGATGTGTACAGTACTCAATTTGTACTAGGTGATTTCGTGTTGTATACTTTTTGTAGATAAATTAGTTTTAGTTTCAACTGGCGACTTTTTTATTTATTTTTCACCATGAAGGTTAATTCAATTATCTGAATTCTGCAGATTGTATATAATTGTCAGATGCAGTATAAACTGTTGCAGCATTTCATTTTTCATATGACGATTTATGCTCATGCAAGGACTTTTCTTGTGGATTTATTTGTAACCCGTGTCTGGCAACATCACCCATCCTGATTAGATACAAACACCAAATAAAATCTTCAGTGTGAATTTTCTAATTTTCCTATTTAATTGTTGTATTCCATCTCTTAGCAGGTCACCTCTGCCACCTTCAATTGAGGTCCCACAAGTTAATGGCTACCCAGCTCTATTAGACCCTTTTATGTTTCAAATTCCATTTGAGACTCCCGGACATAATACATCTGCTCCAGCAAACTATTCCAGCTACCTTTCATTTGCTCCACCAGAGGTAGAGATCACATTTCCTTTTCTTCTTTTTTTTCATTTCGAACTTATGTATTTTCTAAGGGATTATGAGCTATCAGGTAATTACATATTAGAAGCGCCATGTAGATCTCGATCTATGGTTCCTATCTAATGTTTCTGTTTATTCATGATTCTCAAGAGTTGTGGTGATTCATGTTTGGCGTCTCAAATAGAAATGTTTTCTTTTCCATTTGCACATCTTTTCATTTAGTAATTGATTGTGATACTAATTAGGAGAGTAAATTCTCGCATGAATTCTATTATCCGTTCAAATTTTTGCGTGCAGTTACTATAGTATAATAAAAGCTCATTACAAAATTTTAAAAAAATTAGAAACTATAAATTTTTTAAACCGATAATCATGATGTAATCATCATGAACCTTGCAAAAATTACTATTCTATGACAACATTGTACAACATGAACTTATAAAACTGATACAGTGGTTTTCTTTTCATAACTGTTGTATCTTCCTTGACATTAGTGTGCCAACAGCAGAGATACAAGAAGTTGGTGTCAAAAATTTTCCTCTCTATTTTGTGCAGCTGTTATTTGGTAAGTTCCAGGCAGATGAACAGGGATGGGTTGAGACAATCAAATCCGTGAAGGCCGGAGGAACTGTCCGGATTAGTACCATGGATTGGCTTGGGCAATCTCAGTTTACACAGCAAACAATTTACTGGCCATCTCTGTCATCTGCAATATCAGAGGTACTCTATTTTTGTTTCTATTTCTATATACATTATTATCCTTCAAGAATATGCATGTTTATCGAGTCATGATCTTTTCTTTGTCGACCAAGCGTGAATTTTTGATATGATGCATATTGAATTATGATCTGTTCGACGCCTTTGAATTGGACTTCTCTGTCAGAATGGTTTGATCAATTTCCAATCTAACCCCCCTGTGAACCGTCCCAAACAGAATGTCTTTTATGTGCGTCTGTCGGGCTTGTTTGGTGTTTGGGATATCAACTCTTGAGGTGAGAATTTTAAAATTGCAAATCCAATTTGTACTTCAAATTTCTGGACAGACAAATATAGCACTTTCCCCTTGACACTTCCAATCATTATGACATCGCTGTTAACAACTCATACTTAAATCCTTCTGTTTATTGTTTCATTTGGAATTTACTGATTCCAGTTAGTAACCTAAATATCCATTAACAGGTTGCATTCTCTAAAAATGCGACAGTCCACCTCCTTGTCGCTTACTGGGCACACTCCATCGATAACGCTGACCAGTATCTCAAGAACCTTCTTTACTCAAATATCCTTTGTACATCCTCCAAGTACAACAACTGCGGTGGTAAAATTGAGATCAAGTACTACATGATACCTGGGTATAACAAGACCGGACCCGCCATTTTGAATGGGAAGGCTACTGGGAATTTATACCCAGCTTATACTAGGGTTAATCATGGGAAATATGCAGTTAGTGATGTTAGGGCACATATAGGGACCAGCAATCTTGTATGGGATTACTTCTATTCTACAGCTGGTGTGAGCTTTGGGACACACCATCCTGCTATTGTGGCTCAATTGCAGGAGATTTTCGATGCGGATTGGAATTCACCGTATGCTGTTCCAGTTAAGCCATTGCAGTCGTCGGCATAAATGAAAAGCAAACAAAGAATATTAGAAAAAATTGGTGGGTAAGCTGCGTTTGATTCAGATCACAAATTCTATGGGAAAGGTTTCTAATTTATGAAGGTTACAGTGATCAAATGGTCCGCTATGGAAATAATTGCACCTGTAAGTTCAGGAAGTTCAATTCTTTGTTTATTTCCTGATTGGTGTCTTTTATATCTCTGTTTTAAATAAATTAAAAACATTGTTCTACTTGCATGTGCTGTATCATCTAATTCATGTTACTGAAGAAATATTGAAACAAATAAATTGAAATCATTGTTCTAGTTGTATATGTGTATAATGTTATTCACATTACTGAAGTAATATTGACAAACTTTATTGCCAATGAGATACTCTTTTGAGTTCTTTTCCTTTTTCTTCTTGGATCTCTAAATTTCCTTTAGAAAACAAGAAAACCATAAAAAAGAGAACCAAAATAATAAACAAACAAGAAGGCTTAAACTCCAGAATATCAGTGCATAAACTTCTTTTACAATGTTGTATATTATAAAAGAGGATGATAGAAACTTGTAGTGTGAAAGAGACATTTAGCATACAATCAAAGATCACCAAGTATTCTTTCAGCTGAAGAATGAACGATTTCGCACTCGGAAAGAAGTCTTAAAGGATGAATTCAGTTGCTTACATAATCACATACAGATTGCAATCAGTATATGTCCAGAACATTGATCCATAGGGAACAAAATTTGGATCATCTTCAGAAGCCGAAAATGTTGGTCGAAATGGAACCACCGTGGCGAGCCGCAACAAGCAGGTTTTGTAAGATCGAGATCTCAAAAACCTATTGAATGTTCTTCATGACTGTAGAGGAAACACCAATGTCGAACAGAACCCTCAAAATTTATCTTCAAGATATAGTTCAAAAAATCACATATTTACATAAATATCCTTGTAACATCTGAAATTGCATAGATAATCATGCTATATGCAGATTCTTTCAAAAAATAACCATTAGGTTGGGGAGCCATCCGATTCGTGAGGGGGGAATTTGTATTAGAGAAGTTTTTTGACATATGAGAGTTCTCATTTTGCAGTGATAATATGCAAGTAGATAACTTTGCTGGGTTACGTATCTAAATAACTCAAAATTTTAAATAAGGAATAAGGAGAATTTAGAAAGAGTGATAAACCTTCATTTACTTAAGCAGTTGCTTCGAGAGGCCGTACAGAGCGAGGAAGCAGAAACTCGGCAAAGATAGGATAATGAGAGGATGGGTAGAGACCATGGACATTGTCATTTATGACTTCACAAAGAACCGGGACCAGTGAGCGGCCTCTGAAGAGGACCCAATCGATATGCAAATCCTGAGTTTGCCGATCCCAGCAGAGGCAAAGAGCTCTAAAAATTAGCTTCAGGAACTCCACAGCACCTTGTTTATCACCTGCAGTGCCAATATATAATTTGTAGGCACTAGAACTGTTATATAAAGAGAATTTCAAGGCAATGGATGAAGGCTTTTCCTGATCTTCTCTTCTTTTTTTTGTTCTTTTTATCTCCAACTTTATGATATCACTAAGAAACAAGCTCTCACATGATTTACTAGGCAATATGCGCACCCCCCATAGACATTACCGATTTCAGAAGGAAAATGCATGAAATCGCGCAAATAATGTAAGATTACAGAAAACCATTTAATCCCCTTTTAACCGCTTCTTTTTCATTTACGGAAACAGATAAACAATAAAAGAGCTTGATTCTTTATAACTAGCTTAACAAAATGGAGTTACCTTTGAACCCATGATATGTGCGTATCAGTGAGACATTTTTCCGCACCCGGGCATTTGGCCATGCATCTCTCATGTCACCGACAACTCCATGTTCTCTGTAATCAGATCAGTGAGAACCACCAACAGGTAAATACTCAAGCAAGAGTCATTCAACTTAAGAGTGAAGAGATTATTGTATGCACGGTAGCCAAGAGAAGTAACGAAAGGTCAAACTACAAAAGCTAAAGTATCATTCGTCGTGATGAAGCAGGACTACAAGATACTGTGATGGTATACATGAAATCGGTAATAAACCAAGAAAAATAAGCTCAACCAGAAGATGACGCAAATCTCTCTCTGGCTACTAGGTACTACAACTTTAATTGCCATTAGACCAAACACAAGCGAAATTCCACGAAATCATTTTCAACATCTAATTTGAGAATCTTACAAGGTGTGAAATTTATAAATCAGAACAACTCCTATAACATACTAAGCTTGTTGAAAGAACAATCAAGCTCTCTACAGATGAAAGTTGAATATCTAAACTTTGACTATTTCAAGTCGTCGTAAAGAAGCACTATATTTAAAACTCATATGTTATGAAGATAAAGTGTTCATTAGTGAATGCAAAAGGCCTAGAGAAATTCTGCTAGAAATTATCACCTTAAAAATCAGTCCGAGAAGTTATTAAATCTTCTTTAGAATATGCATATATCACCATAAACAAGACAGGTTATACCTGGATCGACCAAGTAGAAAACGTCCGGTCATAGACTCCTTTTGTGTGTTGAATCCTCCACAGTAGACGACAGGCAAGTTAGGTGGCAAAGAGGCTATATGTTGCCACGTTAGCAAAGCACTTCGTCTCCGTGCACGAGGGCTAAATTCATCGAGATTTGTGTTCACAATCTGAAAGCTAAACCCGGGTGGTTCGACCCTCTTGAGTTGAAATGTGTATAGATCACGTCAAAGAAGCAAAATAGCAACTCAAATTCCATATTCCGAACAAGCAACAATTAGCGACCATTTGTTACATTCATACAAAGATTTTAAAGGATATAGCCCATGTAGCAATGCACGGCACTTGCGATCCCCACGACATGCTCCCTGGAATGGAAGGAGACTCGGATAACCAAAATGTTCCGCCTTCAAGTAGCTCAACCTTCATAAAACCAATGACTAATTCAATTCATTCAGGAATGCATATTGTTTCCAAAGCCAACATAAAAGAAGAATTAAAAACAAAGTTCCCTTCAAGAATTTAACACCGCGATGCTAAGGACTCTACCTTGTCCTTCTCATAGAAGATAGTACAATGTTCATCGGTGGTGTCTTGCGATCCTTTCCTCGAGATTCCGAATTGGCCGTACCCTGGAAAATTACATAAAAATGGTTGATAGCAAGGAACAAACTTCTTATAAATAGACGGGTTTTGGATAAAGGCATAGTTCTCGTTCAGCTTGGCTTCTAGAACAGCTTCTCTACTCTGAAAAGCAGAAGCTTTTAAAAACCAATCATTTGGCCAATCGACAGTGTGGAGCTGTTGCTATGGCAGTTCTTAGAATTTACGCATTCTAAGGACTGTGATACCGAATTGGCCTTTTCCTAGGGACACCAAAATGAGAATTTCGGCCCCGAAAGTAGAAGCTCTAATTCGAAGAAGCTTTTGCTTAGAAATTTTTAACAAAAATACTATTAGTGCTTCTTTGAAAAGCTCTTCTGACGAAGCACCGGCAGAAATGGGTACTTTGGGCAGATCAACATTGTCCTGGAAGCGGATTCTCGACTTGACAACTACTTTTTCTATCAATTACTCCTTAAAGCAGCTGTTTTACCAATGATTCAAAGATAAAACAAAAATAAAATGAGTTCTACTAAATTCACAAACTTTACCTGGCAAACACTGCTGAAGATACTCCAACTGCCATTTCAACCCTACAGAAAACAGGGATGAAAAAAAAAAAAAAAAAAACCCCCATCAAGCAAAAACTCTCCTTTTGAATCAAAATCCCCAAAACTAGTAGTAATCTCAACTAAAGGGGAAAAACCCGTAAGAAAAAAAAAAAAACCCTTTCCAAAACCCCGAAACTAGTGGGGACCTTGTTGGGTACATAGTATGGTAGGGGAATAGCTCGTGATGACGCTGATGCAGAGATCTCGCCGCTTCTCCCACGAATTAGGGCTCTCCATGGGCTGATCCCCTTCGTGGAGGTTGAGGCTCATCACCGTAATCGACACGCTCATCTCCCTCTCCCTCTACTCTCCTCTCTCTCTCTCTCTAGGATCGAATCGAAGGAGAAAAAGAGGCGATGATGAGAAAGAAGACGAGGAAGAAGAAGAAGAAGAGTGGAATCTACACGATCTACATGAGCTCCGAAGCAAAGAATAACACCCCCCAAAAAAAAAGAAAAAAAAGAAGAAAAAAAAGGGTGCTTTTTTAAGAGAGAGAGAGAGAGAGAGAGAGAGAGGGGTTTTTACGGTGTCTCCGACAGGGGAGAGAGATTTAGGGAACGGGGGATCGTGGCCGTTCCTTTATTAGATGTGTCCTGGATGAACGGACATGATGGGGTACTTCGTAGACTTCTTTTTTTTTTGCCCTTTTCTGGGGTAAACTTCAAGCTACCGTTTGGTTCGGGGTTAAAGGGGGGTTAAGGGGGTTAACCCCCCTTTGGGGTTTGTTAACCCCACCCCTGGGGTTATCCCAGGATAACCCCATGATGGGTGGGGTTTGTTAACCCCACCCCCCCTAGAATTGGGGTGGGATTAAAGTTAATCCCACCCCAATTTAATTTTTAATATAAATATAAAATTTAAATTTAAATTTTTAAAATTTTAAAATTTAAAATTTATAATCTTAAAATTAATATTTTAAAATTAACATTTTAAATTTTAAATTTTAAATTATTATTTTAAAATATTTAATTTTAAATTTAACATTTTATATTTGAAATTTTAAAATTTATAATTTGTAATCTTAGAATATATATTTTATTTTTTTAAATTTTAAATTTTAAATTTTAAATTTTAAATTTTAAATTTTAAATTGTTATTTTTAATAATTTTATATTTAAAATTTTATACTTGAATTTTTTAATTTTATAAAAGTTAACTATTTAAATTTGAAATTTTAAATAAAAAATAAAAAATTTAATTTCAAATATAATAATTAGGGCCAAATTATTATTTTCTATTTATAATTACTCACTATTCTTTTTATTCCATCTAATCTATCAAAACGCTATTTTTCTTAATCCCGGAAACAACTCAATTTTCATCCAAACGTAAAATTGGTCTATTCCAGACTTAACCCTGAACTTAACTCTATCCCTGGAATAACCAATTCTTACTTAACTCCGAACCAAACGAAGCCCAAGTGGCCCACATGATTTTAGCTCATTTTTACTTTGCTACCGTGATTCAAAAATATATATTTAATTTTCATATAATCTATTTATATCTATACATTATTTTTTCTAATTTTTTTACCACGTGACGGATCCTTTTTCATCTTTGCCTTCCTTCTTTCCATTCCCACCTCTATCCAATACTTCATCTTCTTAATCCTCACCTCTTCATCTTTCTAACCCCCAATATTTCATCTTCCTAACCTCCACCTCTTAAGGTTATTTTCTTTGTATTAGTGGGGTTAGTCGAGGAGTAATTGTGGTTGGTTAATGACCAAGTTCAATGTATCAAAAAGTATATAAATATATGGTTTAACTAATACCAAAAGAGAGTAGAATGTGTGCATATAATTTTTATTTTTAAATAATGAAATATAATATGCCATCTTCTTCGTCGTCGTTTTCTGTGAAGAATTTAAATTACATAAGAGTGTGTTTGGTTAGTCGTAAAACTATCTTGAAAAAAAAAATTCGTGGAAAAGTAAAATTCCGACATTTGTTTTGCCGTAAAAAAATTTTCTCGAAAAAGAAATTTTATGAATCGGAAGGAAAACGAAAAACGAACGACCCAAAAATCGCAGCGTTGGGAGGGGAGGGAGGCAGCGGACACGCGGTCCACGAGGCACGCTCCACCTCGTGGACCGCGAGAGAGAGGTCCACCGTGGACCTCTCTCTCTCCCCTCTTTTTTTTATTTATATATATCTTATATATATATATATATATATATATATATATATATATATATATATATATATATTTAAAGATAGTATTTTATTTTTAATATAAATATTTATTATTATATACTATTTTATTTATAAATATCTAGTAATTTATTTTATACTATTAAATATTAAATATATACTATTATATATTATATTATTACATATTTAATTATTGTATAATATATTTTTTAAATATATTTTATTTATAAATATAAACTATAATACTAATATGATAATTATTATATACCAATAATATATAATATATAATAAGAAAATATATATATAATAGTTTTTTATTTATAACTCTCTTTTTTTTCTTTCAACCAAACAACCGTAACAGAAAAAAAATTTTCTTTCCTACAAAACAGACGCTAGAGAGCGTAAAGTTTTTTTTTCCACCGAATTTTTTTTTTCATAGTTTTACGTCGAACCAAACACACCCTAAATGAAGGATAAGGTGGTTAAGTTATTGAAATATTTGGAAAAGATGGAGAGGCGAAAGATGAGTGAGAATGAGAAGATATAGAGGCAACAGTGAGTGAGAAGGAGAGGCGAATAGGTAGTACAGGAAAAATATTTGGAAGAAGAAAAAAAAAAGGAAGAACACTGTATTGTCATTTTGTATTTTCTACTCGCTGTTTCCTCTACAATATTAAAAATTCTTCCATGATTGTCTATTCACTTCTATCTCCATTCTTATATAATAATATTTGCATTCTCTTTTATTTCAACATCTTTTGCGACAAAATTTTCTCGATAATAAATATACTTACTTGCTACTCTTTTTTTTTTAATGTTCCGTACCATATACATCTTAAAATTTTAATTTTCACCATTACTTTTTACATCAATAAAATTTTAAATTTTTTTTTCTATTATCTATCCGTTGAATCGCATGGGTCCCTACACTAGTTTTATCTTTATTTACCGAAAAAATCTATTGTCAAATAATATAGCAAAATAAACTTTTTTAATAACTGCAGGATAGTTAAGTGTAACTTTTTGAACTGCAAGATGACAAAATAAAAATGAGTTATTTTTTTACTTTGATACTATGTGGTTTAAAAGATTATGATTAACTATTATATGGTTATAAAAAAAATTATTTTATTATTCTATTGATAGCTAGTAAGATTTGTCCATCAAAATAAAGATAAAATTATATAAAAGTTGAGTACAAATTTTTGAATCACAGTCACAGGATTGTAAATCAAAATGAGCTAAACGACTGAAGGGCAATTTGATATCCTTTTTCTTTTCTTTTCTGCAGAAGTTGGTAGACTTATAAAGCTCCGTTTGAAATTGGAGGCGAATTATCATGATTTTATCTGTACGTATTGCGTAATAGCAATGAATTTGTTATGATATAATTTTTACAATTTTAATAAAAAATAAAGATTTTGTGAACCCTTGAATTCGTAAAATTATTAACCCTATTAGGGGTCTACATGTAGCATTTTCCATTCAGGTAAGTTAAAAATTGTATGGAGACCCACACAACTATAGCAGCTTTGAAATAGGCCCCTCAACTTTATTATCATTATTTTTGGATTAAATGCATAGACACTTTCTAAACACTAGACTCTTATCAAAGAATACTTTAAACTTTAACGTTTGGTAACTAAACTTCTTAAACTAAATTAAATAGTTTAATTAATTAACCCTTTCTCTCAACTTGTCAAAAATGGATCTTTTTTTTGTGAGAAAGATAGGCGCATGCTACTTGTTTTGTCCTTATATTATTAATTAGCTGAAAATATGAAATAACTAGATTTCGAACTTAGAACCTCGTTTGTTGAGGAGTTAGATATGTTTAAGAGGTATTTGTACCGTTTTTTTCTTATTTCTTTATTCATACTTTCTTAACTTCTATTTTTTTTTAATGTAAGCTATTTTATTTAGTTTGATTCTAAAATCTATTATATGTAACAACTCCATAAACTATAGCTATTAATTATTCTAATTTAATTCCTGAAAAATAATAATTGAAATCATTCAATTTGATACATTTTTCATAATTTAAAAAAACGTTAATTTAATCGACTAAACTTAATTGGCATTTTTGCATAAACAAATTATTGGTTTTGCGTTTTTGCAATATCGGACGTCTTTTTAGATTTTAAAAATTCTAATAGAATTTTTAAAAAACTGACTTAAATAAATTTTTTTTTTGCCTCCTTTCTCTCTCTCATTCCTTTATTTTTCCTCCCGCTTCTTCTCCTTCCTCCTCCGCTGCTCGCACGTCGCCACCGCGCTCCTCTCCTGGCCTACCTCACCCACATCTCCGCTGCTGCCTTCACCGCCGCCGCCGCCGCAAGAGCTCGAATGTGGCATGGATCGTGGAGGTGAGGGTGTGGGTAGTGGCTCAGTTCAAGGCGGCGTGTCGGAGCTAGAGAAGGAAGAGGAGATGGGAGAGGAAGAGGGCGTCAATGTCCTTCTCATTTTTCTTCTTTTATTTTTTTTATTCATTTGGTATTAAAGAGAATAAAATATTACACTATCTAACTATATATTATACTAATTAATTAGTGTAACGGATTGTAAAAATAATATAATATATAAAAAAATAGTGCAATATACCGTCAAATAATATTTTTTTTTTCAGTGTTACACTATTTGATAATATAATGTACTATTTTATAATTTTATGCATTTATCAAACAATACTATATATAACAAAATAGTGCGATATTTTTATTCTCTTTAATGGAGAAAGAACAAATAAAGAAAAAGGAGGAGGAGAAGGACATTGATGTTTCCTTCCTCTCCTTCCTCCTCCTTCTCCTCCACCACACACACGTCATCATCGTCACAACCTCGGCTTCCTTGACCTCCACCCCACTGTCGTCAAGAGAAAATCTCTCCGAGATTATCACCTTGGCATTCACATCGCAAATTCGCGACTGCGGCAGTGGAGGAGAATGAAAAGAAAAGAGGAGGAAGAGGGGGAGCAAGGGGCGACGGCAGCAACAATGGCGTCGAAGAAGATGAGAGAGACGAATAAAGACGCTTTAGTTAGATTTTTAAAAATCTGAACTGAATTTATAAATTCTAATTAAAAATGGTTCGATTCTGTAAAAATGAAAAACTAGTAGATTTTTTTTTAATGTAAACTGGCCAACTGAATTAGAAGTTAAAAGAAATTTTTTTTTTTTTAAAAATAAAGTGGAGAGGGCCATTTCAAAATAGAAGATACTCGAGGGGTCCATGCATTGGGAAACGCGTTTCCCGCTAACCGCGGTTCCTGGGGAAAAGCGACAGCGTTTAAACGCTCCCCCGTAACGGCTAACTCCTCCCCGGAGAATGGCAACCCCTGTAATAAAACCGAAAAACGAGTCCTTTTATAAACCCAAAGCACAATAGCACCACGAAAGGACTACCGGCTACAGCCGGTAGCTTACCTGCTCCCACCGGCATTTACCGGTAGCCCCACTCTTAAGTATATCCACCAAACCTCTTCTCGCTCTATCCCTTTGTTCTCCTCTCGAGTCGCTTCGCAGTGAGAAACGCAATCGTCCCGTTTCCCCTACGTTTCCCTCGCGTTACCCCCGCTCTCTTCGACGATCGATCGCTGGATCGGGGGGTCTCCGAGCGATTCTAGGGTTTCCGAGCTTCGATCCGAGCTCTTCGGCCAAGTTTGGGGCGCCATGGGAGAGGGTTCGGGAGCTTCGGATGTCTCCGGCTGCGTGTTTCTCCTCGGATTTGGGGATTTTGGTACGATCAGCTCCGATTTTGGCAATGCTGTAATTTTGAAGTTTCTAGGATTTTTCTGAGCTGATTTGAGAGGATTTTTCGCCATTTTTTTCCGAAATTTTGGGTTTGTAGTGAGATTTTTGGTGTAAAGATTAGATCTTTTTTGTAGTTTGGAGTCGAATTTGGGTTTGAAGGAGGTGAGATCTGTGTAATTCGGGGTGGGTTTCTTCAATGTCGGGGGCGCCTAGGGTTCGATCGATGAATATAGATGAGACGGAGGCAGAGGCGAGGCCGGTGCTGGTTCCGGCCGGGAACAAGGCCAGGGTCGGCCCCACGGCTCGGAAACCGGCTTCGAAGCCGGCGAGGAAGCCTCCGGAGAGGCTCGAGCTCGGAGGAGCCCAGGCGAAGAAGAAGGATCCCAAAAACCCTAATGACAGTGTTTCCCCTGTGATATCGCCTCTTAGTGCTCCTCCTGTGTCGAGGAAGCACGAGCTTTTACTGCGCCCGAACCTGTCGATGAACGCTTCGTGCTCGTCGGATGCATCCACCGATTCCTCGTGCAGTAGGGCGTCGACAGGGAGGATAGGGAAGGGTCGATTGATGATTCGGCCCAGGCCGAGTGTCGTGAAGAGAGACAAATCTGTGGTAAAGGAGGAAAAGGTCGTTCCTGACGGAGTTCCGGTGCAATCGCCTGAGCTTGTTGAAGGAAAGAGGAAATGCGCGTGGGTGACGCCGAATACCGGTGAGAATTTCTTGGGCTTTTTATGCATTTCCTGTTTTATTTTTTCTTGTTGTGTATTGATTTCATGCAAGAGAACTTGCTGGAAGCTAGTGTTTTGGCAGTATTGCTATTTTCTCGTAGTGTCTCTTTGGCCCCACTTCTGCCTCTAATTTCAGCAGCTACGATCTCTAGTTTAGTGCTCGGCAAATAAAAAAGTTCAGAGCTTTTGCTGTGGCGGAAAGCTAAAATGAGATTTTGAGGTCAAAAAGTAGAAGCTTCAAAGAGAAGATGTTGGTTTGGGTAGACGTTAGTATAGTGCTTCCTCTAATTGCTCTACTCAGATGCCTCATAGTAGGCCCAAGCAGACCATTAGGATAGAAAGGGCTCTTTATTAAGGATTCCAAATTTTAGGTGGCAATAAATGTAAGCATTCCCATTTTGTTTAAGTGCAAATTCATTATCTATGACTAATATTTATTTTCTTGTGATCTTTCCTGTTGGATGAAAGAACTGGCACATCTAGACTTGTTGTTTGTAATGTAAATCAGGGACTGTACATTTGGGACACTGGAAACTTGTTAATTTAGAGGAACTTAGTGGCGTTAGCTGTAAAGGCTACCCTCTTTGGCCCATGCTGTTGGGACTTAAATGCTGTTAGCTTTTCTGGAGGTTGGTGTTATCTTTGTCTTTTTCCTTGTAATGTTGCGAGGTCTTTGTTTTCCTACATTACTAAATCGAGGAATCTGAGAGACTGCAAATAATATTTTTTGCTTGCTTGTAGATATCTGGTCAGAGAAGGTCAAGTTTTTCTCGTGCTTGCGGGTCCTCAATTTCTTGATTTGTCTTTTTCCCACATAATGTTATGGCCCTTCACTTTGATTTAAATTTTTTTTTCCATCTATTGGATTAAACTTGAGTTCTACTGGCAAATCGCCTTAACTTGATATCATCTTTATTAATCTAGACGAGAGGGTAGATCCTACCTCGGAATGCTGAAAGAACATCTTCCCTTTCAAATCATCGCTTTGCTATGAGCTTTGGCGACCTTAGACCTATTATGACATCTTGTTTATGGTGGAAGTTGTAGTACTTCTTGGCTTGCTGTGGTGTTCAATATGGCGGTTGCCTTCTAGATTTGCGCACAAATTTTATCAGTTTGCAGGTCTAAGTAGATACGGATACAAATGAGGAAGTCCTGGTGTCCTAGTTCTAGTTTCATCACTGGTAAAAGTAAAGAAGTAAGAGGAAAAGAGGTTAAGAGTGAGGAGAGAGCTCTTATATTTGGGGGATGTTATCATGCTATGCTCTTTGTTCTTTTTGATGGCGTATGAAACTATGAACTCCCTTTATTATTTTTATTTTAATAACTCAAATGTATATGTATCAAGGTATATGATTTTCTGTTCTAAAAAATGATCTTTTACAGGAATTTGAAATGAGTTATTATTGATTGTGTGACAAAGATTGAGCTATCGATAATGAAAATTGTTATGTGGAATAAATTAGTAACAAATCTTGAGATCTTCCTCGATTTTACAATACCTAGCATGGTACATGCCACTTGTCAAGTGTGAATAATTCATTCCTGTGGCTATGCTTTTGCGGAATATTGTTTTATACAATACAACTACAACCACTTAGATATTGTGCGACAGGAGTAGCTTGAACCTTCTTCATCAATATCATGTTTTGATCACAGAACTATGTCGTGATGAGACTTCCAATTTGAGCTTAAGTCTTGACTCCTATGTTGTCATCATGCTTCCTTCCCCATCGTCTGACGTTTTGTACGGGGCCTAGCTGCTTTGTTTTGTATGGCGTAATTTGCTGTTGTATTTCCGTACTGCTAATTGTGTTAATCCTTGTCTTTCTGGATATTCTTCCTTATTCGATCTGCCAACAGACAATATTTCAAGCTATTAAATTGTTTCTTTCTCCTTTACTTTCCTCAAGTTGCTTCTTGACCGATTACTAGATTTGGTTGAATGACAACATTATTAGAGGTGCTATGTTGTGTGATGATGTGCTTCAGATGAAAACAATCTGTCTCATTTTTCGTATTCTCTTTGCTTAAACAGATCCTTGGTATGCCGCTTTCCATGATGAAGAATGGGGAATACCAGTTCATGATGATAAGTATGCTATTCCCAACCTGCATTTATTCTTTAGATTCACAAAGTTCTTTTGATTATGTGAGCATTACAATCTGACTAGGTGCTTGGATTTCTGATATTATAAACCATTTTACAGAAAACTGTTTGAGCTACTCATATTATCAGGTGCATTGGCTGAACTTACGTGGCCAGCTATTCTCAGCAAAAGGCACATATTTAGGTAAAACACTACTGTCATTACCAATCAAAAGATAAATTACTATCCAGAATTTGATTCTAATATCCTCTAACATGCTTATTTAGGGATGTTTTCATGGGTTTTGATCCTGTTGAGGTTGCCAAATTAAATGAGAAAAAGACTGTAGCACCAGGAAGCATTGCCAGCTCCCTTTTGTCCGAACCAAAGCTTCGCGCAGTCATTGAGAATGCACGCCAAATACTCAAGGTTAGTTTCTCCTTCTCCGATGCCAGCTTATTGCCTTTTCATGTGGATACTCTTAGTTCGTATTTCGATGTTTATTTACCTCCCATTGGAAATTTAAAATGGCTTTTAGGATCTTAAGCCTGAAAATGTTGGTTCTCAACTTACTGCTCGTTTCAACACCAATATGTCGCAAAAGTTCTAACAAATCCTGTTCATTTTATCATAAATATGAGGTTATGATCGTCAATTTAGCTTATGTGTATGGTTAAAAGACATCAAGGATTGTAACATGTGATTGGTTTATTATCTATATGAGCCAAAAAATAAAGAAAAAGACAGATTTTTTCCTTCATCGTATAAATTGTCAGAAGTGAAGTTTGATCACTAGATTGATGAGGAAAAAGAGTAACAAAGATCACATTGGTAACTCTACATAAGTAGTAGTTAAAATTTGATTCGAACCCTCTGATGCAGATCACTGATGAGTTTGGGTCATTCGATCGATACTGCTGGAGCTTTGTAAATCACAAACCCATCACAAGCAGATTCCGCTACCCCCGCCAGGTCCCTGTGAAGACCCCGAAAGCAGAAGTGATTAGCAAAGACCTAGTTCGGAGGGGCTTTCGGAGCGTGGGGCCGACCGTCATCTACTCCTTCATGCAGGCTGCAGGGCTGACGAACGATCACCTCATCGGCTGCTTCCGCTTCGAAGAGTGCGCAGCCGAAGCAGATGGATTCAAGTCTAACGCTAATGCTAAAATCGAGTCTAAAAATATTGGCAAGGAGGAAGCCCTGATCAGTGATTTAGGGTTATCAAGAGCAGTGGATATGCTTAACATGTCGTAGCTAAGAGTAAGGCAGGTAAGTTTATGTCCTAATTTATCTGTAAATCATCCAATGTAGCTGTGTTGGAGAAGAGAGAGAGGTAAGGTGAGAGAATCTTCTTTATGTACAAAAAAGAAGAAGCATATTTATGATGATTTATGCAGCTTGCTTTGTAGATTCTGCTTACATGTTTTCGTATGAGAAAAAGGCAGAGAAACCACATGAACTGATTCTATTTTTAGGGCAAATGGGAAGGAGACATGCATGAAAAAAAGGAAATGAAAAGACAATATTGTTTTGGTAGGGCACACCATTAATCTTTTACAGGTAGGAGGAAACCATAAAGTTGGTGGACCTCAAATAATTGCTACAAAATCATTATTTTCTCAAATCTAACAAATGGGGGTCAGTTTACCTTTCCCTTTTTCTTTTCTCTCTTTGTTGTTTTTGTTGTTGTTGTTGTTTTTTGATGTATATCTTTTGCAAGGCATAACAGCTGGAAAGTTGCATAAATCCTCCAACCAGAATGTGGAATTCCCATATCATGTTTGTTTAACTAATTAATGTGAATCATCTGACAGTTTAATATTGTCTTTATGGATTCTTTGCTTTTTTTGATTTGATGCAACAGGTGCTTTTTATTTGGCTACATGTTAGGAGTTGGGTTCTTCCTATGTTTTTCCCATATTGATGCTAATGTTTGATGGATTCTTCCTCTTCGATTAAACTATGCAACACTATATATAGTACTAAAAGTAAGATATATAAATTGAAAGCTAAATTACATTTTTGGCCCTCAAACAATTTGGCGCATGGTATTTTGATTCTCGAATTTTAATTTATTGTAATTTTTGGTTCGAAGATTGTTGTAATTAAGTTCTGCAGTATAATTTAGTTAATTGCATGATAACATATCGCCAATGTGATAATAAGGCGTCAGTATTGTGGCCGATGATATCGTAATAATTAAAATTTTAAGTTACAATCACATAAATGGGCATTTAGCCATGCGAATTTGATTGTCACAATTTAATAAAAAATTTGGATCAAAAGATATAATAAATTAAAGTTCAAGAACTAAAGTACCTGACGTCTCAATAGTTCCAGTGCTGAAAGTGCAATTTAGCCTGAATTAAATACTAGAGATTGTGATTTCTATACTATGCATTATGACTTGTGCACAGCTAGATATGCTTTGGCTGAAAGGACAGCAATATAGTAGAAAAAGAAAGGTCAAAGTGGATTCTGTGCCAAGATCTTTTTACTTTTCTTTGTGAAGGTATTAGAAAATAAGATATCTTGAAATTTATGACTTGCTCCAAGAGAGAAATAATAAGAATCAAACAAAAGTTCCTATCTTGCACAGAAGCACAAAAATAAATAAATTTGTATTATTTTAGTGTTATTGATTAGAACTTTTATCATCTCGTATGGCTCGATAAAATTAATTTAATATAAATTTTATATGGTATATCTCTCACTCTCTCTCTCTTTTTGTAAACTTTCAACAGGATGGAGTGGGCCCATTTGCACTCATGGAATCAAATGGACACCACTCAATAACAATAACACAGAA
The DNA here is from genome assembly GCA_016920855.1 of Puya raimondii. Lineage (NCBI taxonomy): Eukaryota > Viridiplantae > Streptophyta > Magnoliopsida > Poales > Bromeliaceae > Puya > Puya raimondii. Next base: position 217,827,388 of record JABWPP010000050.1, read on the forward strand.
AAAAGTGGCAAGATGCCTTCCTCTTTTACACCCTTCCACTGACTTGTAACATTCTGAAAATTCTCCATATTTTTCATTCGAATTGGTGAGATTATTAGAAATGGTGATATCAAACTGAAACTAAGACCAAAAATCTTGTGTGCAAAGTGCAATTAACAGCAGCTATTGCGATTTTGAGTTTTAAGCGAAAAACTTTTAGACTGGAACAGATCATTAAGATTCAAAGAGGATCATTTGCTCCCTTCCAAATGCAGTTGCAACTACAACTCTAGCTTAGGAAAAAAACTTATGCAGCAATTTCAGACACAAGCCACAAATTCAGGCTCAAAGAGTAATCAATTATATTTCTATAACATCTTTCCTATTTTATATTCAGCATTGAAATATGAAAAAATACAGAATATACTCAAACTAGTCTTTCCACTATATGAACTGAAGATTAGTACAAAGAAATATCTGTTTCATGTTTCCTACCATTTAAGAGACTATACAAGAGCTAATCCAACAACAGAGAAATCAAAATTTCATTAAACCCATTGTTATTTTCAAGAGTTTTTGACCGGCACTGCCGCAGGTTTTTCGTTGAAGAGAGGATGCTTAATACCACCGGAATTACTTCTCTCAACATGATCTCCAGATGAAGAGCTAAAGCCGATGCTCAGAAGAGTTTGAGCCGATTCGAGCGCCTTCTCACCTCCGAGCTCTAAAGCCTTATCGCCAACTGATTTTCCATCTAAAACTGGTTTTGACTCTTCCATGGGGTTTTGATCTGATGAGACAGTAGGTGTATTATTCTGTTCGCCTTTTACTGCGACTTTAGTAGATAAGTGACGAGGACTAGCTCGTGAATCGTTGCCATTCTTAGGGCTCGGCGAGTCATGGTTGTGTTTGCCTTCGTATGTAATGACAATATTTTTCGCATCGTCTGACGCCCTTTCGACATGCTTTCGGACAGGACAACCATCATGAGTGCATCGGTAGTAGCTCCTAGAAGTATAAAATAGAGAGGACGAGATAAAGCAGAATTAAAATGCTATACTGTTCAGAAAAACTTGATGCATACAGTTCAATTTAACTTCAAGTTAATAGCTATCTTATCCTATTCTTTTAAAGATACAAAATACAGTAATATCTAAGTTCACCAGAAAATTCATCAGAATCAGGTTTAAGGATATCCATTAAGCAAACTAGTCTCAAATCCGTCGTAGATGTCCATGATCACATCTACGTACCATCATATCCAAGATAGATTTTAAAAACTTCGATTGGGAAAGATATTATTATATTCCTCAAGTTTAGCTTCACCAATTTCTTTCCTATTCCTTTCTCGACAACTTCTGATATAGCTCAGATATAGATTATGCGCAAGGTTCGTGCATTGAGTAACATACAGAGCAAGATGCCTCTTGTTCTCCAGATTAGGCACTCTAATGAGAAGGGATTCTAGGCCTCGCTCAATTTCATATTCGATCTAGATTATCTTTCTCAAATTACAACAATAAGCAAGATTTATGGTTTAATTATGAATCATGGACAAAACAATGGCAAGGATTTTTTTCGACACCATTTTCAAAACAAACAACATCAAGCTTTGAGTGCCTAGTCATCAAATACATGGCAAGATAAGAAGAAAATAAAATAAATTTAGAAGTATTCTACCTTGGATTAGGATTTCCTTTCACAATTTTCTGCCCATACTTACGCCACCTGTATCCGTCAGTAACGCTCGCCGCATCAGAGGCAGTCTGCACGATAATCTTGGGCGCCCTAACTGTTTTGAGAACTGGTGCTGGACAAGGCGTGGTGCTTTCAATCATCCTATTTGAAAGAACACCAAACTATTGATACAGGTTATTCAACTTAAACCTACGAACGGTACCTAATACTCACGATTTAATAAATAACCAAATCACTTGCCTTCGCTTTGGGTCTGGTTCTTTCCAGAGATCTTCTCCAATCTTATTCCCAGCATTCCCTTCACAATCACTCAAGCAGTAGAAATTCCGCTCAGGAGTTTCACTGGTGCTATTCTTTTGAGTCTTGCGTGTTGAAGGATCCGACTCATTAGTGTTTTCGCTCGATTCGTTCTCTCTAGGAGGCCCACAAGATTGAGACCCTCTTTCTTTCGGGCACTTGGGTCTCTGAGGTGGTTCATGGTTGTGTCGTCCCTTGTAAATGATTTCTACAACACAGCCGCGCGGGCGATGCTCGACCTTTTTCTTAGCCAAACAACTAGTGTCCGTGCATCGGTAGTAGCTTCGGGAATTCTCGCTGCTCTTCACCTGCTTCTGACCGTATTTCCGCCAACTGTACCCATCGCTGGTTGCAGTTTTTACGAACGTACAAGAAGGTTGTGGTGGTTTCTGGTCAGAGAATGAGGGCTTCTCTTTCTCGGGCGTAAACACCTTTTCCTCGGAAAATGAGGGCGATTTTTGTGAGATTGAATCTGGCAGGGGTTCCGACGGAGGAGATGGATGGACAACAGCTTGCAATTGTATCTGAGCCTGAGCCGTAATGGTTGCCAAGACTGCTTGATGGGTCATTGCAAACTGTTCCTAATTTTTCGAATTGAGAATAAAGAGGAATTAAAAGCTTCGAACTTTATAGAAAGGCGAATGATTTTCACAGAAAATACTTCTCCACAACACACATATTTTCACGACGAATGGTCAGACAAGAACAAACTAACAGCAGATGAACGCAACAACCGAAGCAAACGAAAAAAATTAAACACACTGTTTAAGAAAGGAATCCTCCAGTGTAATATCTATAAAGAAGTAAACAACAAATCTTCAAGATGAATCCGAGGAGCTGTATATGAAACCAGTGGCCTTTTTGGTATAATTAATTATGCATGTTTAGATGTCGGAACAAGTTATTCAGTTCTCAGTAGGATAATTTTGTGAACACAGTATGTTCTTCAGTATTTAAAGAGATATGCCGAACAAAATATTCACGTATGCATGATAAATTAAACCTAAACGGAACAAATTACGAGCCCTAAAATTAAAAACTGAGAGAGAGAGAGAGAGAGAGAGAGAGAGAGAGAGAGAGCAGAGACGATTGCGATTAGGGCGACTCACCGCAAACCCCGGCGCCTCGATCAGCGCGGCGGGAGCGAAGAAGCAGGGGACGGCGACCACCGGCACGGTGATGAGCGGCGGCGCCACCGCCCGGGGTCTCCCCTCCGCCGCCGCCGCCATGGGAGATGCGGAGCTCGGCTTCTCCTCCGCCATGCCTAGGGTTTTGAGCTCCGGAGTGAGAGAGAGAGAGAGAGAGAGAGGGAGAAGGGAATCGAAGTGGGTAGAGAGAGAGGGGAGGGGGGAGAGTAGTGCGCTTCGGCTTTTGACCGTGGGTTTGACCTGGAGACCCTACTAATTAACGGCGCCTTTGACGCCTGTTACCGTTAGACAGGCGAAAGAGCGTGAGGTTGTATCGCGTGGACTCGGTCCACCACGTCATCCGTGAACCGGTCCGTTACATTTTCAGCCATTGGAGTTGACATTGCCTAGGCGATATTTCCTCATTATATCTAATACTAAGGTCTGTTTGATTAACCTATTTTATGGAATCAGAATAAAGTTCATTAATTTTGATATTTGTTGTTTATTTTGTAGAAATCGAATTTCGTTTCTCATTCCACTCTGGATTCTGAAATGAAAAATGGTCCAATATATTTATGACCAAATTCGACTTTAAATTCCTAATTGGTCTATTTCAAAAATGAACCACTCTAAAGCCTCTCTTATAAATACCTTTCTCTCCTCTTTCTCAATCAAAATTCTCTCTTAAAATTCTAAATGTTCATTTTGACTTCCATTCTAATAATGAATCAAATATTTTTGGATGATATATCGTTCTATTTTTTATTTCAGTGTAATCAAATTTCATTCCTCATTTCTATTTTAATTATGAATCAAATATATCCTAATTATATATTTGATCTTTTTGCTCTGACAATATTAATTTTCTTGCTCTATCTCACTTTCTGTCCAAACCATCGACTTTTCTACTAAAATAATAGTTCGTATATGCCAAAAAGACGCTATTTTCATTCAACTGTGCTTGAAAGATAGATGATATGATAGTTGGTAAGCCCCAATTTCAACTGTCCTTTCAAAGATTCAATTCAGTCAGCTTGGTTCGTGGCTTTGCCATGGTTCGTGGCTTTGCCATTTCCTCTCTCAAGCACTACTTGAAAGTAAAAGATCCAAGACTCGCATCAAAGCTTTCCGGTTATATTCCTATATGAAGATTCATTCTATTTTTTATTTCAATGTAATCAAATTTCATTCCTCATTTCTATTTTAATTATGAATCAAATATATCCTAATTATATATTTGATCTTTTTGCTCTGACAATATTAATTTTCTTGCTTATCTCACTTTCTGCCTAAACCATCGACTTTTCTACTAAAATAGTAGTTCGTAAAAGAATAATTTTTTTCTATAAATTCTTTTAAAATTACAAGTAGTCGATATGAAATTCATCTATACTTGTAAGAGAGTTCAATTTCAAATCTGGCTACGTGCGGAATGAAACGTGTTATTAAAAATATTGATCAAATAAAAAATAATTTAAATATTATCTACTATCTTAATAGTTTCTCTCGCGTGGATTGTGAGAATTATGAAATTATATAACATATAACATATATTTACAAGAGAGATAGCGAAAGAAATATGAACAAGAATTTTATGTTGTTAAATAGCAGGTTAAAAAATTCACACTCCGATACTTTTCGAATCGAGACAGCTTTAAACTGACTTTAATACTATATTATAAAAAAAAAAAATCTAATCTAATAAAAAATAATCTAAGAGTAAACTTAACAAAGTGAGTATATGTATATAGCAGGTATTGCTAAACTTTAATTAAATTACAACTCACCATCTAAACTTTTTATTAAAGTTTAATTTGTCAAAAATTAAAACTATTTCAATTTCAGTCAATTTACAGTTCACTACATAAATTTCAAACTTTAAACACTATTACAGAGTAAAAAATGTATTTAATTTCTTCTTTCAATAGTCCATGCTCCACCGGCTCGCAGAATATTTGACAAAAATTCGAACTAAGGTATTAATGAAAACAAAAAGAAAACTTATAACTTCATTAAAGTTCATATTGCTATGGGAAAAAAAAATGGGATAATTTTTTATTTTCAGAAATGAATTTGAGGGGGAATTTGTTGCAGCAGGTCCATGATGACGTGGTGGACGAAGTCCACGCAGTAAATTTATCAATGCGCCAGCGGGCGAATCTGCGCAGACCACCGTTAAAGTTGACGGTTCTCTCTGTTAAAGTTGACGGCGAGAGTGGGTCCACCGTTTTGTGGGGGAAGAGGTTTGACCTCCGAGCTCGGCATAGTAGAGTTGTGGTAGTAATTAACGAGTAATGTTGACACGTAATGTGGAGGTTTCTCGGCCTCAGGACTCTTCTGTTTGGAGTTTTATGTGGTTCTTTGCAATTTCTCGGGTCCTCTTCTTTTTCTCTTGGGTAAGATTTCACAGGAATAATTTTTTATTTTTTTATAAACAAAACAAACCCAAAAAAAGAGAAAAAAAAAAAAAAGAGGGGCCCGCGCAGGCCGGGCCGGCTCCGCACGCCAGCTGCAGCCGGGCCGGGCCAACGCGCCCGGTGCGGCGCAGGCCGGACCAGCAGGCCTGCTACGGCGGGGCCGAGCCTGCAGGCCCGCTGCAGGGCAGGCCGGGCTCGCAGGGGCCGGCATGAAAGCCCGTTTCTGCTGGGCCGGGCCTGCAGGCCCGTTGCTGATGGACCAGGCCTGCAGGCCCTTTAGTTCTGAGCCGGGCCCGCAGGCCTGCTGCGGCTAGGCCGGGCCAGCGGGCCCGTCGTTTATGGACCGGGCCCCCAGGCCCGTTGCTGCTGAGCCCGGCCCGCAGGCCTTGACCTCAGGCTCATTACGGCTGGGCCGACCCGCAAGCCCGTTGCTGCTGGTCTGGGCTTGCAGGCCCTTTGCTTCTGGGCTGGGCCGTTAAGCCCGTTGCGGCTGAGCCGGGCCCGCAGGTCCTTTGCTTCGGGGCCGGGCCTGCAGGCCTGCTACAGGCCGGTCCCGCTGCGGCCAGGCCGGGCCCGCTGGCCCGTTGAGGCTGGGCCGACCCGCAGACCCGTTGCGGCTGGATGAGCCCGCATGCCCTTTGCTGCTGGAATGGAGCGGGCCGGGCCAGCATGCCCGTTACTGCTAGAATCGAGCAGGCCGGGCCGGGCTGGGCACGCAGGCCCTCCGCCGGCCAGGCGGGGCCCGCAGGCCTGCTACGGTCGGGTCGGGCCCGCAGGCCCGATATGGCTGGGTGGGACCTGCAGGCCTCTGCGGTCGGGCCTGTCCCTCAGGCCCTTTGTAGCCGGAACGGGCAAGCAGGCCCTCTGACGGGCTCGCAGGCCTGCCTCGGGCCGGGCCCACAGGCCCTTTACGACTGGACCGGGCTCGCAGTCTCTCTGCGGCCGTCCGCTGCGGCCGGGCCGGGCTGGAAGTTCAGCTCGGGCAGGGCCGGGCCCGCTGACCCGTTGGATCGGGACGCAGGCCCTCTTACTGGCGGCTAGGCCAGCAGGCTCTTTGCGGCCGGGCCGGGATCGCTCGCCCGCTGCCGCCGTGCCGGGCCCATAGGCCTGCTTCTGATCGGGCGGGGCTCGCAGGCCCGCTTTCGGCCGGGCCTGGCTTGCACGGCCGCTACGGCCGGCCGGGTCCGTAGGCCCTATGCTGCCGGGCACGCAGGCCTGCTGCTACCGGGCCGGGCTCGTAGGCCCGCTGCTCCCAGGCCGGGCCGGGTCCGCAGGCTCTCTGCAGCCTGGCTGGGCCCTCGCTCCCGCTGCAGGCCGGGCCTGTACGCCCACAGCTGGCCGGACCAGGCCAACCGTTCCGCTGCAGTGCGGTTCACCATATTTTTATTTTAGCACTATATGATTTTAGTTTTATTACTGATTTAACGAAGACTGAAAAAAAAAACCGAAACTATAGGACACTAAAATAAAAAAAAAGCTACCAGGAGGGTATTTCAAGTTTTTCCTTTAACCCCTTTTAAGGGGTGTCTCGTTCCTCGTAAAATAATATTTTTTAAAAAAACTTTCTTTATGAAAAATAATTTTCCGTAGTTTTTACTTTTTAGATAAAAACAATTTGGAAGCAGGCTATAGCCTGGCCAGCCACCCAGGCCCTCTACGGACGGGCCGGGCCCCACAGGTAGGCCTGCTTTAGACGGGCCAGGCCCGCATGCCATCTGCGCCCAGCCGGCAGCAGGCCCTCTTGAGGCCGGACCGAGCCAGCAAGCCCTATACGGTCGGGCCGGGCACGCAGGCCCTTTGCGGTCGGGCCAGGCACGCCGGCCCTATGCGGTCGGGCCAGGCACGCAGGCCCTATGCGGTCGGGCCGGGCACGCAGGCCCTAAGCGATCAGGACGGGCCCGCAGGTGCGCGTTTGCCGGGCTGTGCCGCAGGCCCTCTATCGGGCGGTCCGGCCCATGCGGCCCGCTGTTTTCAAGCCAGGCCGGTAGGTCCTCCGAGGCCGGGTCGGCCCGAAGGCTCTCTGACATCGGGCCGGGCCAGCGAGCCCTCTGCTGTCTGGCCGTCCCGGAGAGCCTCTGTGGTCAGAGACGGGCCGGAACCGCAGGCCCAATGTACGGGCTGGGCCTGCTGGTCCTCTATCAGGCGGGCCGGGCTGCAGGTCCACAGGCCTGCTGTTTCCGGGCGGGGCCGGAGGCCCTCTAACAGGCAGGCCGGCTGTTGACGGCCTGGGACCGCAGGCCCAAATTATCCGGGCCGGGCCTGCAGGCCCTATATCGGGCGGGCCGGGCTGCCAGTCCACAGGCCCTCTTTTGCCGGGCCGGGCAGCGGGCCCTCTAAAGGGCAGGCCGGCCCCGCAGGCCTGCTGTTAACGGGCCGGGACCACAGGCCCAAAATATCCGGGCCGGTCCTGCAGGCCCTCTATTTGGCAGGCCGGGCTGCAGGTCCACAGGCCCGCTGTTGCCGGGCCGGGCCGCGGGCCCTCTAACGTGAGGCCGGCCGCAGGCCCGTTGTTGCCAGGCCAAGCCGCGGGCCCTCTAACAGGCAGGCTGGGCCGGCAGGCCTGCTATTGACGGGCCGGGCCCGAAGGCCCAAAATATCCGGGCCGGGCCTGCAGGCCCTCTATCGGGTTGGCCGGTCGCAGGCCCGCTGTTGCCGGGCCGGGCCGCGGGCCCTCTAAAAGCAGGCCGTACCCGCAGGCCTGCTTTTGACGGGCCGGGCCCGCAGGCCCAAAACCTGCGGGCCGGGCCTGCAGGCCCTCTATCGGGCGCGCCGGGCCCGAACGCCCAAACTATCCGGGCCGGGCCTGCAGGCCCTCTATTGGGCGGGCCGGCCGCAGGCCCGCTTTTGCCGGGCCGGGCAGCGGGCCCTGTAACGGGCAGGCCGGGCCCACAGGCCTGCTGTTGACGGGCCGGCACCACAGCCCCAAAATATCCGGGCCGGGCCTGAGGCCCTCTATCGGGCAGGCCGGGCTGCAGGTCTGCAGGCCCGCTGTTGCCGGGCCAGGCCGCAGGCCCGCTCTGGCTGGGCTGGGCCTGCAGGCCCGCTTTGGCTTGTCAGGGCCGCGCTCGAAGGTTCTCCGGCCGGCCGGCCGGCCCAAGCTATCGCGGCGGTAGGGCGGGCAGGCCCGCTGTCGCCGGGCCGGACTCGCAGGCCCGCTGCTGGCAGTGTCGGGCCCACAGGCTCGGTCCTGCTGGGCCGAGCTCGCTGGCTCTCTGCTGCTGGGCCTGCCCGCACATCCGCTGCTGCCAGGCCGGGCCGGCATCTCCCGCTGGGGCCGGGCCCGGCCGTAGCTTGGTTAGGCTGGGCTGGCTCTCCAGCTAACGGGCGGCCTTGGCCCGGAGGGCCGCTACGGCCGGGCCGGGCCAGTAGGCCCTCTGCGGGCATGCTGGCCCGCTGCGGGCGGGCCAGCAGGCCCTCCTTGGCCGGGCCGGGCCCTTAGGCCGCTTCTGGCTGGGCCGGGCTTGAGGTCCCGCTTGGCCGCTTCGCCCGGGCCGGGTCCGTAGGCCCTATGCTCCCCGGCACGCAGGCCCGCTGTTACCGGGACGGGCCGGGTCCGCAGGCTCTCTGCAGCATGGCCCGCACGCCCGCAGCTGGCCGGACCGGGCCCACCATCCCGCTGCAGTACGGTTCACCATATTTTTACTTTAGTACTCTGTGATTTTAATTTTATTACTGATTTAACAAAAAAGTTAACGACGAGGAAGACAAAAAAAGAAAAACGAAACTATAGGGTACTAAAATAAAAAAAAGCTAAACCAGGAGGGTATTTCATGTTTTTCCTTTAATTTTTCTTTTAAGGGTTGTCTGGTTCCTCATAGAATAATATTTTTTAAAAAATTTTCTTTATGAAATTTTTTTTTCGTAGTTTTTACTTTTTAGATAAAAACAATTTGGAAAATAAAAATGAGATTTTTCCATAAAATTTGTAAAAGATTTTTTTTGAGAAAAACTATTTTTTCTGAAAATCAAGTGAACGGAAATTTTTTTCCAACAAGAAAACTATTTTCTAAATTTTTTTAAAAAAAATATTGCCTGCACATAGTTTATCTATCTGCTTGTATGATGAATTCAATCAATTCTACATCCTTCTTGTATTTTCAATTCAAATATTAAAATTTGAATTGTAGGAAAACTATATAACTGAATGCATAGTAAAATTTAAATTTGAGATGAAAAATTAGTCGATAAATGCATGCTACCTAAATATACAAACGCACCGAGTTTAGTAACTATTAACGGGGAACTCAGAAAGCCCAAGGATCAAAATAAAATTTGTCTAAAAGTTTAGGGACTACTGGTGTAAATTACCCAAAAATAATTGATTATTTAGTGCATGAACATTAATTCAAAGTTCAAAATTCTCTTTGTACATTATTCAATGAGCTGTGTTCAAACAATATTTCTAGCTGCTTATTCTATGTTACTGTATTACAGAACCAACTTTTCTTGTGATTTTCCCTTTCTTCCCCCCTTTTTTTGATCATTGCCTGTTGGGAGAGACGAAGCTAGGACTCGATTATGAGAGAGCCAAAATACATACAGACCAAAATTTTAGCAAATAAATAAGATTTACCTAATCAAATTTTAATGAGAAAATATATTGACTAAACAATTAGTGTAAAAAAATATTACCCCTTTTTTATTTATACTTAACTTCTAACTATTTTATTTATATTATTTTACTCAAATAACTTTAAAATTTACTAAATCTAACAGTAATTCAGTCAATGATTTAATTTTTAATTTTTAGTAAATACAATTGTGACAATTGATGACTATTAGTTGATAGAGCTATTAATTTTAATATAAAATTTAATTTAATTAAATAAAAAAAATCTCTAAAATAATTAAAAGTTATGAAGGTACTAAATAAAAAAAAATAAAAAAAAATTTAGAGTTGAGAGAGCACTATGTTAGTGCTAAGAACTTTTTTAAAAGATAGGTCAGTCAATATACTTTTGTGATTAAATAAAAATACATTATTTACATTTTTTATATGTAAGGGACTAGTATGCAAATTATGAAAAGTCTCGGGGGGTCATGGCCCCCCTCAGCCTACACATAGCTCCACCCCTGCCTGTAGGTCTCATAACCCCATTTCATCCCAAACTGATCTACTATTAGTATCGTGGTGGCCAGAGAATCAAATTCCGTAAATATATATATACGTAGGATTCGAAACCTAGTCATCTAGAAACTTTCTCCTACGAATCCTGACGTTCTAGAAACTTTCAGAATAAAAATCACTGAACCAGATAATGGATGACTACATAATTAATTGCATGGGCATATATGTAAATCTCCATTTGACTAAGCAAAGATGCTACCAGGCCCCAATCACTAGAATTTTATTGCCATGCCTAGGGATGCAAACGGGGCGGATCTGGGGGCGGGAGCCCCGCCCCGCCTCCCGCCCCGATTAGTAAAACCCGCCCCGCCTCCCGCCCCGAATCCGTGACGGGTTAAAAATAGGTATCCCATGATCCGCCCCGCCTCATAACCCGCCTCCCGCCGGCGCCCCGAATCCGCCCCGCCAAAGAGTATTTGTTTTACAAATTTTAATATTATTAACATTTTGTAAATATAAATTAACAAAAATTTTAATATTAATTGATAATATTATCAAGTTTTATATAAATAACAGTATCAACTATAAAAATAAAAAATATCACTCACAATTCGCAATAAAATTCAAAAAATTTAAATACATACATATGGCAAAAAAATCTACTAGAATTACAATAATTTGTCAACAACATAAAAAATGTTATACACTAATACACTATCATGCAAAAAAAGCAAAATATTCAAATAACAAAAAACACTCTCCAAAATCACAAGTTTATACAACAACAGCATAGTAAAGTGTTTTTTAAAACATAGTTCACAACAATCAAGTCTAGCAAAACTATTACAACAATATTGCAAAGTCCAAATCCATCATAGCCACGATAAAGTCTAACCAGTAGATAATAACACATAAATAAAAAGAAGTTTACAACAATAAAATGATTGATAATAAAATATGTAAACTCCATCACTTTGCCACTTTCCATGCGATAAAAAAACATCATTCCACGGCCGCAGTTTCCTAATGCACATACCAAATTAACAAAAGAAATGTAAAGGCACAATATTATAAGTAACATAAAAATTGAATTTAATGTAAAGAATAAAAAAATCACATACCTCATTCTCGACATCATAACTGTCATCAAGTTTGCCAAACTTAGAAGAACTTGTCTCATCCGAAGAAGATGCTTAAAAAACAAGAAAAAAAATTGATTTATAGTTAGAAAAATTATTAAACATCATATATTAAAGCTAATATTGATATATGTATGATTTACCTTCTAATTCAGCCCACAACCAATTTCTTGCACACATTAGAGCTTCTAGAGTTTCAGAAGTGAGCCTGTTCCTGTTTGGATTCACAATTCTACCACCAATACTAAATGCAGATTCTGAAGCTACTGTTGATACTGGAATGGCAAGAATATCTCTTGCAATCAATTGTAATGTAGGATACTTGAGTCCATTATTTCTCCACCATCCCAAAATATCAAAATCTTCCATTCTTGGCAATATATCTTCCTCAAAATACATGTCTAATTCTGACTTCACTAATGTATTAGTTTTTCTTTTAATGGCAGCAAGAGTATCAAATTTTTAAAAAAAATTTGAAGTGCTAGATGTATTGGATATAGAAGTTTCTGCCACAATTGAAGATGATGTTTGAAATGAATCCGATTGGCTTATCTCACTTCTACTTCGACTTTGGTACTCTCGAAGTAAACTATAACATATGTCACGAATTCTTTGAACTTCATCACTTGCATTTTCATGAATTTCATTATAAGCAACTTCTAACATTGTTAATTTATATCTAGGATCGAGTACACACGCAACTCCCATAATTCCATGAATCACTGACCAATACTTGTTAAACTTTACCAACATCTTTTCCGCCATTGATCTCACTAGATTACTTGAATCTAGTGAGTCAATCCATTCATGCAAGTTTGATAGAATACTACAAATATAAGGAAAATATTGATTCGCCGTTGGATACTTAGTCCCTGAGAAAAGCGATGTAACACTATAAAAGATCTCCAATTTGCCACATATTTCTTTGGCTCTACTCCAATCCTCCTCTGTTGGCAAACATTTATAGTTAGAATCACGTAGCCTTAACCGAGGGAAGACATCTTTATATATCAAAGCTGTCTCTAACATAATATAAGTAGAATTCCATCGAGTTTTGCAATCAAGAGCTAACTTTTTACCATTTTCAAACCCCTCTTGTTTTGCTAGCTCTTCAAATTTCTCTACTCGTTTTGGTGTTGCTGTCCAAAAAGCTACACTTTCTCGGATTTTCTCAATGCCATCACCAATAACTTCCAATCCATCTTTAACAATGAGATTAAGAATGTGAGCACAACATCTCATATGAAAAAATTTTCCTTGCATTATTAGAGAACTAGGAAGCAAAGAGTCTTTCAAAATTTCAATCAACAAATCATTACTAGTACAGTTGTCCACAGTAACAGTACTAATCTTTGTCTCAATTTTCCAAGTGATTAAACAATCTTTCAAGACATTTGAAAGTATCTCAGCAGTGTGTGGGCAAGGAACATAAGCAAACCTATAATTTGTACAAAATATATTAGTAGATTATGCTAGTTTATAAGATAAAATAGATAGAAATATAATATGCACATGAAAAATAGTAAATTGAGTGTGCAAAAGAAAATAGAATATATCCAAACAATAAATATTGTAAAAAAGCAAGTAGATTATGCAAGAAATAAAGTACTTAATTACCTTAATATTCGATTTTGAATGAGCCAAGAATCATCAATCCAATGAGCTGTGACGGCCATAAATCCTTTCTTTTGATTGCTAGCGGTCCACATATCAGTGGTTATAGCAATTCGGCTTCTATTCCTTTCTAACAACTTCATAGTTTTTTTTTGCTTCTCAACATCATAAATCTTTAAAATGTCACTCTTTAATGTTGTTCTTGAAACCATCTTAAAAGCAGGTTGAAGACTATGACATAATTCTCTAAAGCCATGATATTCAACAAAACAAAGAGGCAACTCATGTAAAATGATCATATTGGCAACTTTCCTTCTACAAACTTCTGGTCAAATGTATAATTAGTTATCTTGAGTTTTCCATCCCTCTCATCAATTTTCAATCTTTTTTGATTTTGCATTGCATATTGGATGTCTTGATGTTTCCTCTTCAAGCATCTACCATAATGGTCATGTAAATGTCTTGTTCCTTTTTTCCCATCACCTACAAGATATGCTTTACAATAATTGCAAACTGCTTTAATCTCTCCATTAATCTTCTTTTTCTTAAAATGTTCCCACATTTTTGATGTTAATTTTCTTGCTCCAATTACATCTTCACCAGATCGATCAGATTGACTTCCAGATTCAACTGGAGTTGGATTAGAATCTACTTGAATTGGCAACGGTGTAGAAGCCGATGTTCCTCCTTTTGAACGATTTGTTGCTGCTTCACCAGTTGTAGAATGTGTAGGAGGAACACTTGATTGTGCTTGTTGAGACATTCTTTTGAATAGCAAAAAAAAATAAAATAAAATTTAAAACCCTTCACAAATCCATATGTATTTTTATATTAGTGGAATGATTACAAACAAATAAAAAAGAGTAATCACTGTTTAATTTCTCACTTTTTGGATATCCAAAATTACTCATAAAACCTCAGTTTACTGAGAAAGTAAAGGCACAATTTGCGAAGGAGAAACTTGCCTTAGTTGCCTATATGTACATTCATTGATGAGAGAATATTACTTACTCCTACCCACATGACCACAACAATGATGTAATGTAGGTATAATAACCCTTGAATGTTCTGGTGAATGAGATTAATTTGCCACACTACTGTTTGTAAGGTTTAGAATACGTGTGTTGAAGTCGTTGAGGGTACGGTACTCGTAGACGGAGGTAAAGAAGAAGATGGAGGCGAGGGAAAGGGCGGCGACCGGCGGAGGCGAGGGAAAGGGCGGCGACCGGCGGAGGCGAGGGAAAGGAAAAGGACGGCGGCGGCGGGCGGAAGCGAGGGAAAGAGCGGCGGGCCGGCGACGGCGGCGGCCGATTGTGTAAGGGGAGAGGGAGGAGGGTCGGTCGGTGACTCGGTGTGGACTGTAGAGGGGTTGTGAGAGTGGCTGTGGGACTCACACAGACAGAGAGAGATCAGAGATGGATTTTAGGGTTTGCAAAATGATCTATATGACTATATATATATAGTTGGGTGTTTTGTAAATTTATTATTTTTCAGGGGTATTTTTAAAAAATACAGAATTAGTTTTCGGGGCGGATTCGGGGCGGATTCGGGGCGGAGTCGGGGCGGGGCGGATTCGGGGCGGATTCGGGGCGGATCAAAAATTTTCCCGTTTCCTGCCCCGAATCCGCCTCGGATCATAAAAACTGCCCCGTTTCCTGCCCCGAATCCGTTTATTTCCTCCCGTTTACTGCCCCATTCGGGGCGGGTCGGGGCGGAGCTCCACCAACCCGAATCCATTTGCATCCCTAGCCATGCCAGATCGAAAAAAAAGGAGAAAAATGATAACCGGTTTCACCACTAAGTGTGAGGAAGCCAAACATACTGTTCACACCAGGACCTAAACCATGAAGAATGTGAGGACTACATTCCAATAGCAGCACAACAAAATGTACACAAATTTGTATTTTTGGGCACCATAATTAAGATCAATAAAGTTACTAATACTAGTAGATTAGTAAGACCACATATATTTTAATTCCAACATCATTATAGTGATATTTAGTGGAAGCAAACATAATATGATTTAGTCTTATATTTGTCAACATAGTGAGAAACTTCATAACTATAGTACTTACAACAACATATTATTATATGAAAGAAAATAAAACCATACCGACCGCCCATAGTGCAAGTGGCAAAGGGCTTGGTGGTTGATACCCGAGGTCCTAAGTTCGAATTCTAGTTGATTCACATTTCTAGCTAAGTTTATTTCTAAAAAAAATAAACGAAGCGGGTAGCATGCTACCTTTTTCTCAAAAAAATAAAATAAAAATAAAAATAAAACCATGGAATGCAAGTACAGATTCCTATGGGTCTCCAAAGTCCACATAATAATTTTTTCTTGAATTGTACCCTCCTTGTTCATTATTTATCGAAAATCTTGTAGTATAATATGTGATCAATCTCTTTTTATTGAAGCAGAGTCATCCTAATACAAATTTCCCTAGTTTCCGATCCATAAACATCGATAATCTCCCAAATAACAAACATTCCAATTTACAACCGATATTCTCTATAAGAAATAGCTCAGGCTTCAAAATAGCCCTGGGGAAAAACAGATCTTCCAAAAGCTAAATTCCTTTATTCCTCTGCTTTAATGTGCTCAAAATACAAGAAACACATCATAGCATTATGCTCAATAAACAATCAACTGATCAATCGAGACGTTGGAGAAGATATTCTACTTCAACAAGCTTTGTAAGCGGCATAACCCACTGATCGTAAAGGCGACAGACAACTAATGGGTCAATCTTACACTTGGCTTCATCATCACACTTCTCTAAGGTGACATTTTGCCCAAAAATGCTCGCCTTTTTCTCCACCCTTCTTTTGACCCTCTCTTCAACAGCCGCAAATGTTAGCATTTTCATCAAAGCGTCCCTATCCTGCATAAAAACCTAAAAAAATGAAACAAGTTCCATAACATACCGATTCCTACATCTAGATGAGAAAGGAAGATAAAGAATAGCCAAAAGCATCCAACTGTGAGAAAGCTAAACTTTCTGACAATTGTAACGAAGAAAAATTCATTGGTCTAACCTTTGCTTGTATTGCTCGACCATAGTCATGCGGAGCATCAATAAACTTCACTTCTGCGACATACTTGCCAGTATGAATTCTTCTTGAGAGAGCCTAGGAGGATAGAATTTAACTAATTACTCAGGAGGCATTGTTTGTAGAAGCTATGGATTAGTTTATTAAACAGCGTCTAGCATCAGCGATGGACACTACATATTCTTAATGCTATATCTTTACTGTTTATGTAAATAGGGTACCTATATACCAGAACCAACATTTACGGCTCTTCATGATGATACAGATTAAAGAATTGTATATTTATTGAAAATTTGGAAGGAGATGCAATTGATAAGAGAATCACATTACATATAAGGCTTGCCTGGCCTGCTTGAACTTCCGCAAAATTGTTGTTCGAGTAGAACTATTCGAAAAAACACTAACAATTTTTTCATTAAAAATCTCCTCTACAATTTGTTGCAGCAGAAGTAAAAACTTCAAATTAGAGCTAATACTTTTGGGGCTGAAAGTTCCATTTTAACTTCCTGCCACAGTAAAAGTTCTAGACGAGTTGTGACCCAAATATTTGTTTTCCTCAAAGCTTTTGCATTTTGGAATAGAGAAGCTCTTCTAGAAACCAGAACAATTATGCTCATAGACATAGAGTGAGGAACTTACCTGCAGACACACTAGATCTGACGCCAGCGTCGATGCATAGTTACCATCATCACCCTCTACAGTGAATAGCGGAAGCAAGTCGTTGAAGTACATTTTCCATATAGCCTCATTTACGCTCACGGATGCAGATGTTGGATGTAAGACCTAAAGAGATAATGACAAAGGGATGTTTTGGAGTAACAAGACAGTATTTTACGAAGAGTTCAATGCTGGGCACTCACTTGTGGATTTTTCTGAGGGGGAATTAGAGGCAAAGGTAGATCTTCAGGGAAGAAAGGGACTTCTTCCGGAAGTTGATACCCACCGACCTCCAACACCAAAATTTATAGTATAATTTACCCATTCGACTAGCCATTACCACAAATTAGAAATAAAGTTGAGCTAAAAGAGCACTGCGCCACAGCGCTACGATACCTGATTTGTTCACTAATAAAAATTTATATTACAGGATGTTAAGAACTTTGTATCTTATACATACTAAGAGTACTTCCATTTGTAAAATGGATGCAGCATGTTTAAATTATTTAAGGTTCAACCCAAATCGTATCACCAAAGAGAGTGTTTAATTGAACTTTCGCTATTTGAGGATCAATAAAGAGTATTTCGTTAAGCTTTTGCATTATCAGGTAACAAACTTTAAAAGATGTGTGTGCATATATATATATATATATATATTTCGAATCAACTCTAAGAATATCGATCGTAGATTCATATACGCATTATTGAGAAGTAAAAGAACAAGTGCTTTCGAAAGCACTCCATCTCATTTTGAAATGGATACGCCAAATTTAAAAACTCTAACTCTACTACTCCCCTCAATCCGAATTCAACGAAATTTCGATTTTTTTTAACCGAAATTTGCGTAGATTGTTAAGTCTTTTGACGAAAAATGACAAATTCTAACCCAATTTAACAAAATCTTCTAAAATTTTTTTTCGGAAACCAAAAGGAATGCAACGCTACCGACCAAAATGAAAACTTTTACACAACCCTACCTCAAAAAAGAAAAAAAGAAAGAAAGATCCAAACGGGAGAAGGAACTACCTTGGCGCGGAGAGCCTCGGCCTCTCTCACGTAGAGCTCGACGAGGGCACGTTCTCCGACGCCGCCGAAGAGGGAGGGGTCGTACGCGGGGGCGTTGCGAGGGAACCTCGTCCTCTCTACGAGGGCGAAGACGATCGAATCCTCGTCGCGGATTAGGGCATCCCTCACCGAATCCAGGTTCAATCCCTTCGATTCTCTACACGAAGAAGAGGGAGGAGAGATTGAGTATGTGTGAGAGAGAGAGCGTGAGGAGTACACAAGAGAGAGAGGATTACTCGGTGGAATCCATGGAGTCGTCGTCGTCGTCGTCGTCGTCGTCGAGGAGAGAGAGAGTTTGGGAAAGTGAAGAGGGAGGTGTTGTTTGATTTGTTTGTTGTTGGAGAAACGGGGAAGAAAAAGGCAGAGAGAGAGAGAGAGGAAGAGAGAATACGAGGGAAATGACCGAGGGGCGACCCGCATGGAAAGAATTATATAAAATAAAAAAAAGGTTAACTGATACAACTATCTTATTATTCAAATTTCTGTGATATTTATTATTGCCAGTATAACCCGTATACTCCGAAGAAGTTTACTGTATCACACTTGCATCACGTCATCAATAACAAATCAATCATATTTTTTTTAAAAAAAAATACAATAAAAATATTTTTTATAATTATGATGGGATATATATTTCGAAAATAAAAAATTTGATTAGTTTGAAACGCCACGTCATCGATATTTCCGGTGCATTCTAGAATTTTTCGTATACTCTTACCCTAGCATGTTTGGTTTTCCACTTCTTTTTCCACAGTACCTATTGCTTCAAAAACTGCAGCTACAGCACTGGTAAAACGTTTTTCAGTCTGCGTCCGTTCATTTCAGAGTCCAAAGATCTTCCATCGTAGCTAAAAGATTCTCCATCAGAATAAATATCGATCCTAACATGTATTGAAAATTATTTTCTTTACCTTTTTCGATCATTAATTATTTTTTTTTTATTTCTTCTTTTCAAACTTCTATTAGATTTGATGGATTGATATGATGGGTTGATATGACAAATAGAGAATTAATCGTTTCTTGAATAGAATGGGTGAAAAAAATACACCCACATTGAGGTGTTCTAATATCATAAAAATTCTACTTGTCCGCCCTAAAAGAGAGTATAGATTTTACATTCCCCCTCTAGGGCTCACAAAAATTCAAATAATGTTTAATAAAAATAAAAAAAGTTGATGCGTCAAATATAGAATTAATGACGCTTTGATGGCGTAAGTGTGAGATATATGCCTCACAAGTCACATGTACACCCCACTTTGGATGTACCAGCAGCATTGCTCAAAACCCAAATAATTTTTAATAAAAACAAAAACTACCTAAATCTTGGACAACAATATTTAAATGGCACATTATAAACCCATTTGGATATCAAAATAAGTTATTCAATAACTCTATATATATATATTATATATATAAATATAATTATGCTACTGTACCATCAATAGTACTAAGCGCTTGGTGTTATCGAATTTTCGACCGTCGGATAAAAAGATGTGCAGTTAGGATGATAGTGGTTCTCTAGGATTGAGTATGTGATTGGTTGAATAGTATAATCTAACAGATGAAAATAATCAAATGATAACTATCGATAGTATAATAGCCAGGCTCTATATATATATATTACAAGGGCTGTTAGTTCACCAAATTTAAATTCTTTTACCAAAAATTAAATTTTCAAAAAAAATTTACTCTCATGATAGAATTCCTGTCTCATAGAAATATTTTTATTTGGTACATCTAAAATATATTATTTTTATATTTGGTTCAATATAAAATTATCCATCTACCAATAAAATCACCACAATACTCTTTATTACAAAAATAAATATTATACATTGTTTTACACTAAATTAATTATAAAAAAAATTATCACTGAAAATCAAATCTATTTAAATATTCCTAAATTTGAGGATTCATAACTTTATTCAACTTTCTTACTCAACTTAAAATTTTCGAATAAACATAAAATTTGCACAAGAGTATTTAGTCATTTTAAATCAAAAAAATTTAAAAAAAATTACTAAAAGAAGAGGCCAGTTTTTAAATCCACTCTACTAGAATTTTTAATTATTCTTGCCACGCCAAATTTCTGTGATAAAACAAATATGAAATTACACAATTTTGACGCCTCATTTCCAATCATCTTAAAAAATATCATGAACCAAACACATCTAAAAGATTTTTCTTTTCGTAATGATTGTGGATTACACATTTAATTTTAAATGTTTGAAAAATCTTGATATAATTCCTACATTCAATTATTTTGTTAGGACGGTAAATTTTACTTACCAACTTTTGATCATGCTTCTAATCTACCAAAAACTACAACTTTCATAATAAAGCTTAAAAAAAAAACATTTTATGCATCCAAACAGACCCTAGGTGAAATCACCAAAATAGAAAGAAAAAAAAAAAAAAAAATTCTCACAGTCGCGCGATCGAGACCGAGATCCATAGCCCAAGGCCAAATTCAATGTGGGCCTTGTTTTTTTTGTTTATTGAGGCCCATTTACAGTGTATTTTTCTACAGTTGGTGTATCTACAGTTGAACACCAACAACAAGGAGAAAAAAAGTACAGTGAATTGCCCAAGACATGTTGACCCCAAGCAAACAAATTGGTACCATGGTGCAAATCTTTGGTACTTAAGTCACTAATAAACATAAATCAAGGTACTTTTCCCTCTCCCTCAACCCCAATCAGTACAATTCCCCACAGCTTCCCCCAAAAGCACTTTTGCTCTCCCATTTAAAAGCTCCTCTTAAGAGAGGGTGCCCCTCTCTAGAAGAGGAAATTTGGGATTTAGCTTCTTTTTCTAATTTTTTGCCAGAGACTTTTGGAGAATGTGGAAAGGAGAAATTTAACATAATACACATCTCATTGAAGATGCAGTGATTGGTATGATCCCCTCTTCTCCTTTCTCTATGTGATATGCTTTATGTGCTAAAAAGAAAATGTCATTCAGTGTCTAAAGATATGTTATTAAGTAGAGCACTTATTTCTGGTTTGTAAATGTTTTGTTATGTCACAATTTTCCTGGGAGGAAAAAAAAAATTTAACAATGTATTTTCACACTTTAGGATAGTATAACTGATGTAGGATATCATGAAAACTAATAAGAGGAAGATAACATCAATGAGCTTTTTAGGGAGAAGTGAGAAGTTTCCCCATAAACATAAATAGATTTGAGTGGGAACTCACAAGAAGTACATAGAATCAATTTAATTCACAAGTTGATACCTGAGAAGAGAGAGAGGAAGAAGATAATCTGCAATTGAAACTGGGACACAATTCTGCGACACAACAGCCGTCGAAGCATCGAATAAATCGCAACTAACGTAGAATCAGGAGTTGTGTTAACTTCCATGAAATCTTCGAACCTACAAGCAAAAGTTGTCCATGAAGCAAATATGAAACTCATACTACATAACATGTAGAAACAACAGAGAGAAAACATGTGGCCAAATCCAGTAGCTAACCTTCAAGCCAATTAGCAGCAGTTTTGTAGAAAAAATATAGCAGAATTTGACAAATAACATGAAAAATTTATGTTTTCTTTTCTTTTTCTTTTTTCCGCCGTAATATGCTTATAATTTGGTTTCTGACAAGAATGATCTTCATCAGCATCACCGAGCCAGAATGGAATGATTCTTATCGTATCAAACTGCCAAAACAAAGAAAGAAGACAATTTTGGACAAAATATTAGATATAAACTGTTTTGTTAAAAACAAAAGAAATTACCAAATAATGGAAGGATGATGATCACTAAATCATAATGAAGAAAGAACAAAAGAAATAGTTAAACAAACAGACATTGCCAGTTGACGCGGTAAGGAAAACACATTCAATAATAGTCCTTCAAGTAGTAGAATTTTTTTTGCTGTATTCTTTTGCTGCTTCAAATCACATGAAATAATAAATATCCATAATGATTCGCATACAACATAGTGTCTAATATTTAAGTATAACTCGATTAAATACGCCAGTTAGTTGGAAGACACCCAATTTGGTGGAAGTAACTGCTGCGGAATGTCGGTGTGCATTTAGATCAATGAAAGGGGAAACTTGTGAAGAGTATAAAAAGATTCAAGAATTCAAAAGGTGCTCAATCCACATTTTGTTATATAAATGCGGTTCCCCTTGCTAACCATAATCTATTTCAAAGTTGTCGTTCCCCCCTTGTATGAGAAATCAAACTTGCCTGACATCGCAGAGGTGAAAACTTTATAGTTAAACTAGGCTAAAATCAAAGATTGATTATGTACAAGGTAGTTAAACAGCCAAAATTAGTAGCGCTCATCGCTATCGAAAAGAATGTTCTAGTCACAGAATTATTTCGTATTACAGAAGATTACAGAAGAACAGAATATTTCCTGAGACTACTGCGAGGGCAATCATAATATTTTGGTGCCGGATGACAGGCATGATTTTGGAACCTCGAAGAAATGATACATAATCTCACTTACTATTGGTTGTAATTATAATGCCACACAACAATTTGACAGAGAAGTGCTGTTCCCCAATTCAATCTTCCGAAGCTGTGCTTTGCATTACAACTTTTTCCTTTCTCTGGGTCGTTTCTCGCAACGCTCAACTACTGCATGCAGTGTATTGCTTTATATCAAGAAAAATAAAAAAGGGCAAATCCAGGCATCACAAAGTAAGTCTCTCATTTGGAAAGTGAATCAGCAGAAAAACAAAAATTGCTTTAATTACTGCAGTCATCTGACTCTTCAAGAGAGATTGTTACACATGTATGTTTCAGAAATTAAGTTTTGATTAATTGTTTTGCTCCAATTGTCAACCAACAGATCCTTTGACGAGTACTTACTATTTTGGAACTTACAAGTTCATAATAACAAGACACCCAAAAATACGAGAAGCTTTGCGAGTTCAGTCTTTGGTAATACTTTATAAGTTCAATATATTAGAACTGCAAGATTCTGTCATTTCCCGCATTATACGTTGCTTTTGTAACATATGTGACACAAAATCAGCTGAATGATTTCCTCGTTGGAGTTTAGTCTTTGACCGTTTACCATTACATTGTTTGCACACCACCCATGTCTGACTCAAAAGTATGGATGAGCTGCTGAAAATACACGAGGCAAATGTTGGCCACCACACAAAAATAAAATAAAATAAAATAAAAAATAAAAAATAAAAATCACTTAAACGTATTTGAAGCTTCTAATTCTTAGCAGACAAATATGTTAATTTTTCAGATATGCTCATGCTACTTCAACTAGAGAAGCTAAGATGGTGATGTGCCATCATATATACCTAGCATCTCTAAAGAGAGAGTTTGACACAAAAGATAAAGTTACCGAGAAACTTTTACACCAACATCTAAACTCTTACTTCCATTATCTATACATTCTATCCTCTTCCGTCATTTTGCGGGCATAATATCAAACCTCCCTAGCGGAATAATAGAACTAACATAGAAAGGAATTAGTCACAAGAAGCTTAAGAACTTTCCCAGGGTTTGCTAAGGGCACATATTAAGTAGCTAAAATTGTCAAGTACGGAGATTGAGCGAAAAGCGACATAGTTACTTTAACCAAAACAGTAGACAAATATGTAATATGTTTACAGAAATTCTGCTCTCGCAAACTTAACAATGCACTAAAAAAACCAACAATAGAATAAAATATCTTTGTTCTGTATTTTACTGCAGCCTTCTTCTGCCAGGTGTTCAGCACCTAGATATTAATGTATCTATGTCATTACCGCTCCTAGATTTTAATATACCTGTGTGTCATTACTTCTTCAAACAATGAACAGCATTTTCCTGTTCATTTAAAAAATAATAGAACTGCATAAACATCATAATGAAGACAGAAACCAATGCAGCCATAAAAATACGTGCACAAGATGAAAAGCACAAGGACGAGACAGATAGAGAAAGAGGTAGAAGAATCTCTTCAGAGATAAAAGGGCTATTAAACTAAAAAAACTGTGATGGCATAAACCCTAGGGTCATATATAAACACATCTTGTATAACTATCAAAAATAGTGGACAAATGAAATCCGAGTATATTATAGTCCTAATTGAAATAACGCAAAAATCCTGGCCCAATTCGGATTCAATTAAGGTTACAAAGAAGAAAATGAAATTTCCCTACAATAGTAAGAAAAACCCTACAACAAATGATTCGGAGACCAAAATAACATAATTTGGGCCTGACAACAATGTTTAATGGCCAAGCTATTTGGCCTAGAGCATCCACTTGAAAAGTTGTTTACCGAATGGGGCTGCATGTTCAAAATAGGCACCCGGGTGCAAAGTTATTGCTATTTTAATGAACTTCAGTCCAACTCGCATCAAACGGGCCTAAATTGGCTTTATTTCGGCCAGATTTGACCCAATCCATCTTCTCCACGTACCCTAAGACCAGATCGACCGCATTGGAAACTTCATAAAATCAAAAGGACCTTACACCAGCTTCACTCTTAGAGATGAGGAGAGAAGTACAGCTGTTAAATGTAGGATACAACCCAATCATGACTCTCAACTGACCGCCACCCTATTTCTTACAAGTATTTCAATTCATTAGTCATCTTTTAATACGGTCCTTCTTCTCTCCCCTTAAGTCATGCTATTTTCTTCTTTCTGCTGTAAACAGATTAATAGTCTAAAGGGTACTCCCATTTACATTCTCTTCACTTCATAATTAGTGACTTGCCTCACCTTTTCAGCCTTTTTTCCATATAAATCATAGTTACTGAACCAAACAGTAGATGAAATGTTACAAAAGGACTAACTACTCGGCTTATTTCTGACTTGCTCAGCCATATTTAAGACTGATCTACCAACTTCATTTTTCTAACAAATTTTTCGTAAACTAACAAATGATGATTTCAGCAGTTGCCCAATGGATATCACTGAAAAGTAAAAGACAAATTCATTAAATACTATCTGCAGGACTTTCTATCGTTTTTATGTTTTGCTACGCTATTCTTAACGAATTTTTTTATTAATAGACGTAAAAAATGTAATAATTATAAAAATAGTCTTCTAAAAAATTTATTTATAAAATTAGGTATATGCGGTGAATGATTTACCGCTTTTAGAAAGCGGTAAATCATTCACCGCTTTCTTTAAAGAATTATACCTATTTTTAGTAGTTAATACTATATATCTTTTGAAGTTTAGATATAAATTAGGGTAAAGGCGGTAAATGATTCACCGCATTTAAAAGCGGTGAATCATTCACCGCTTTTATAGGTCTATTTTTACAAATAAAAATTTTAGAAGCCTATTTTTGTATTTAAAATTTTTTGTGGGCCTAATAGCCCAAAAACTCCATTCTTAACAATCATCCAGTAGCATATATGCACACAATAATCATATACTAGGATGAAAAATAGTTGCAACTAAAAAGTAACACTAAAACTAATATATTATTTACTTACCAACATTGAGATAAGTAATGCTGTCATGTCGAAGACTAGATTGGCCACATCAATCACCGTGAGTTCTTAACCTATTACAAGTAAAAACCAGTACAATCAAATAAAAAAGGGAGAATTTCAGGTGGTTTGTTAATGATGAACAAGATGATAAAAAACAAACTTAACACGAGCAGCATTTGTTCTGTCTAGCACACGAATATAAAACGCGGAGCGATGCTACTTGTACACCCAACAGTGGGTGTAATTCTTACACAATCTAAGGACCAACTTTTTCACACTAGTCTTATCACTCCCTATGTTTTGAAATATGATAAATCCAAAACGGGTTGTCTAAATCTTTGAATGATGGGATACAAGATTTACACCCAAAAAATTAGGTATAGGAGTATCATTTTGCTAAAACGTAAGCATAGCATGTAAAATGTTCTCAAACGGAGTGAAATACAATGAAGAAAGCGACTCTTGCTGTAATACCATATTAAAATAATGTGAAACAATAATTTATCACCAAAAGCTTAAGCTAGCCAAAAAAAAATTTAATATTATAAAATATTTGGGATAATATCCAATATGCCCTTCAAAACTTAAGATATATATTTAATAGCATAAAAATTCTCACTTTAAAGTGATAGAAGAATAGCAACAAACATGACAATAACAAAACCAATGTTCAAGCCCCTATAAATTCACAAATAGCAAGATAAAATGAGACAACCCTCAAAAACTCAATCGCACCTAAAAGATGGCAATAGGATAAAAATAAAATGCTAATTACATCAAAAGCAATCTCCAATTTAGAGTTTATAGCAGACAAAGAGTAAACCAGTCCTATACTAATGACCAATAATAACTATAAGGGTGTAAAACAAGCCCCGCCCTGCCTTCGTGATGGGGTAAAATATATGTCCTATAACCCCGCCCTGCCTAAAAATCAGCCACTGGTTGTTGCTAGGCAGGCAAGAATTCTGCCTACTGGCGGAGATCGGATTTAGCCAAATCAAAATTAAGATCCATAAGCGTTGCATCTGTACGCTTTTAGTGAATTGCTCCCTTCTTAAGCACGAGCCTTTGGAATTGTAGTTACCACCGAAGATTCAATAAGTGGCATCAAAGTAAGTTATGGGTTCGATTTACACAAGCTGCAATTTAGGAAGATGCTAGGGTTGAGAAGGGAGGATTATTGATGGATAGGCCAACATCCTGCCTACAAGGAGGAAGCCAGGTTAGGTCAAGTCACAGTCAAATCCGTGGGCGATGTATCTATATACTTAAAGTGATTGATCCCTTTCTAATAGCTCGAGCTTTTGGAATTGTGGTTATCACCGACGATCCAACAAAACTAACATTTTAAACTCAAATAATATTGTAAAAAAAAAATTAAAAGTTGTCTTATAATTTAAATACTTATTCGAGGTGGAATCGGGGCAAATTCAGGGAGGGGCTTGGTGAGTTATATTCAGGATCGAATCAAGGTAGATCAATTTTTTCGCCGTCTCCCACCCTGAATTATACCTGCCTTCATTCTTTGGTATCAATTTTTCCGCCATCTCCCACTCTAGATACTTTTCAACATGGACTTCATTTTTTGTATAAAAGCATGTTGAAACTAGTGAGTTGTACACGCCTCGCGTATACAGGGGGCGGGTCTGTGGACGTGCCCGGATTAGGCTTCCACTGTGGGCCGTGGCGTTACAACTATTGAGATAGTTGGAAGGGTGGTAGTGTGGTTAGAATAGCTGGTGACGATGATGACAAGACTTAAGTTGTCAATGACAGCAACAACAAGACTAACACAACCTATAGCGGTGGCAGCGAAGCTAAAACAATCAATGCAAGTGGCTATGGGTTTGGAATTGTCAGCATGGGCAGGGACGACAATTTTACCCACAGGCGATGAGTCCCTGCAAGTATACACCTCAAATAGAGTGGAAATGAGAAGCATATTGCCCACAACGAAATGGGGATTGGAGAATTCCTCTGTGCTCGTGGGGACGGGGCGGGAACAAGGATACTACCCACCCCACGAAATTCCCCATCCCGAAAATATCCTCTCCACAAATGTATCTTATATATTAGTTTATTTATACATGGACCAATGTTTTAAATAGCTGTCACGGCTTTAGCGTTTTTGTTCGCAAAGCCCGTGCGGCGCCCGCCTTCCTGCTCGAAGATGGGCAAGCCTTGCTCCTTGATGCTCGTCGGGACCTCCGCGCCATGTGACTAAGTATGCGTTGACGAGCCTTAGCGCGCCCATCCTTGGCAGCTCGACCACATCCTCGCCCTCCTCGGCTTGGACCGCAGCAACCTGCTTACCTTTGTGGTTGCTCCTGTTTGGGCAGTCCCGCGCCCAATGGTTCTCGCCGCACACATAACACGAGATCGTTGCAGGCGGCGGGGCTGAATTCTGCCCTTGCCTCCTCGCGTCGTAGTTTGGCTTGTGCCCCTTTACGCCCCCGGATCGCGGTGCACTCCCCCACCTTTGGCCTCGCTCGCCTCCGATGGTTCACCCTAATCGCCCTCGGTTCGCACCCGCTCGGGCAACTTCTCCGCCAAAGCGACCGCGGAGTTCAAGTCCTTCACGTCTCGCGCCACGAGCTCGTTATTCGCCCAGGGCTGAAGACCATCAAGGAAGAAGAAAAGTCGATTCTCATCGGCCATGTTGGAGATTGCCAACATGAGTTTAGAGTATTCCTGGACATACTCCCTCAAGGTTCCCCGCTGTTTGAGCCGTCGAAGTTGCCTCCGCGCAAGATATTCGACGTGCTCGGGGTAGAACTGCGCCTTAAGCTCGCGCACGAAATCCTCCCAAGACTTCAACTCGCATTGGCCCTTTGCGGCTTCTGCGGAACGCCGTCGCCACCATAGCATAGCGTCGTCGGCGAGGTACATCGATGCGATCTGGACCTTCTCGTCCTCGTCGTCCATACGCAGCGCCTTGATGTAGCGCTCCATGTGCCACAAGAAAGTTGTCGATGTCCTTCTCGTCGCGAGTACCCCTGAAATTTTGAGGCTCAGGGACACGTACCTTTGAAGCAGACTCTCTTTGTGGTTCAGGACCACGCGCCACCGCTTTTTCAAGGATCGCTACTCGCGTTTTGTGATCCTCGATCTCGTCAGCCCGAGGAAGAAGTTCCTCAACCAGCAAGGTCCGCTCCTCATCACGACGAGTGATGTTGCCTTGAAGCTTTTCGAGTTCGCCTCGAAAGGTCGCCATCGCAGTAGCGATGCTTTCCTCCATGCTGCGGACTTCGTTATTAAACGAGTTAAAAGATTCAGCCATTTCGGTGTACCTTTCACCTTTCACCTATTTTCGACATGACGCCCTCCAACAGCGCAAGGCGGTCCTCCAACGGTGCAGCCTCCCTCGTGAGAGCCCTCGGCTCCCTGCTCTTGCCCCGCTTGGAGGGCTGCCTTGGAGGGTCGCCTCCAACGTCGACAACTCCAGCATCGGACGTTGACATGGTTCCTTGCTCGAACCTGGCTCTGATACCAATTGTCACGGCCTTAGCATTTTTGTTCGCAAAGCCCATGCGGCGCCCGCCTTCCTGCTCGAAGATGGGCAAGCCTTGCTCCTTGATGCTCGTCGGGACCTCCGCGCCCTGTGACTAAAGTATGCAAGAAGGAGAGAAGAAAGAGATAGAGGTTTAACCCAAAAAAAAATTAAGTACTCCACTACTTAGAAAAATAGGATTACAACACACACATACACATTCTCTCCCTATCTACAATGGCCTTAGCCACACCCCTATTTTCTCTCCCAAAGTGGGCTGGATTCGGGTCCTCGACAACCCGTTTGCAACCCGCTTCGCTAGTGGAGTTGGGCCAAGGACCGGACTGTGCAGAATTTTTTCTAAGTCCCTGACAGGCCGCTATGCCCGCCATAGCGGCCGCTATAGCTGATTTTATGTGCTACCGCTACGCCATAATCTCTAAAGCAGAATTTAGTGGATCGGGTTCATAGCGGCCACTTTAGCGGCATAGGGCTCACTAAAGCGGCCGCTATAAAGCGGTCGGAAAGCAGGCGCTATGAGCCCAAAACTTAAAAAAGTGCAAACGGATTAAAACATCTAATCAAATCGAGTTCTCAAGTGAAATAAAAATATCGAACCCTGTTATTAAGGGTTTGGAAGATTAAAAGGCAATTCGTTTTTTAATAGAGAATAAGATTTTAATCATTTACCTAAGATATCCTTTTTGACATCCATTTACAAATTGTATAGAATGTTAATGGATTATAGATTTTTCAAGTTTTATGTCTTTTTGGTTTACTAAAGCGTAATATTTTAAAGTTAATCTTAATAAATAATGACATTAAATATGTATAGGCTTGCAATACTAAAAAAAATGAATGATTAGTTGTCTTCTCTTCAAAATTTTGACTTTTCTTCAAAATTATATGTATTTTTTATAGGAAACATAAACATATTAAGTTTGTTTTTATGAAACCCGCTATGGGTTCATAGCGGCCGCTATGGTGCCCTTTATCCGCTTTCCGCTATGAGACCCTCCAAACGCTATGTGCCCGCTATCCGCTATTTACAACCTTGACATGGACAATACTAGCATATTTAGTTTATTATATAGTGTACTTTTTTTGGTTATATAGTGTGTTAGCAGGATAATATTTGATTGCTATATATTTTAGTAATTTGATATTTCATACTTAATAACAAAGCAATGAATAAGAAGTAAACTTAATAATTGGATAATATTTAAAATTAATTTAAGTTCAAATTAAATTTAATCTAACTAAATTTCAAACTAAAAATTACTTTGAAATATTTTCTACATATTCGTGTGGTCCATGTGGAGATATTGATCTCCGCGGAAATGGGGATGAGGGAGATTTCCTCCCGATTAGTAGAGATTGGGTAGGGATTGGGACCGTATATACCCACAGGATTGGTATGTGGTAGATGTGAAGCGACTGGTGATGGCAACCACAAATCTAGGACAACCAATTGCGAGTGTGAAATAACTAGTAGTGGCTACTGCAAAATCGAAACAAGTGGCGATGGTGGTGGATCATTTGAATAATTAGTGGTAACGAGAGTAGGAATGGTTTGCCTTTTGGAAAAAATTTGCAGCTTTCGACAAAGAAAATAGTTATCATCATAGTAAGAGAAAGCTTGAGCTTCTTTCTCCATTGAGATATTTCGATTAATAACATCCATAACAAATTGAAAATAGTTGTACATTATTGTTCATCCAATTAGTAAGGATATGCAATAAGAAATTATAGTAACAAATTAAGCATGTTGTTCCAAGCAAAAAGGTATCACAAGATTTGCCAAAGACAAACAAAAATCTTCGAAGCATTTCTTACAATACAACCAATATGAGTGACTTATTGATAAAAGCTGAAGGTGTTCTAGAGACTTAGACGAAAGACAACAGTTAGTCCAAAACAGATCCAAAGAAATTTGGAATAAGAAAACCACAAAGCTTTCTCTAAGCTCTAAAGCCATTTAAGTCCTACAACAAACATTGAGTGAGCTGTTCCAATAGACAATTACTGACTTAATTTCTCCAGTTCATAGCTCACAACTTTTTTTATTAACAATAGAGATCATCTTAGGTTTGTCCAAACAAAAATAGGAGTAAACATGGATCATCATATTATGTAATGGGGCACAGCATATATAGTGCTGACAAACACAGCACTCCCTAATGTGCTATTATACTGTAGTTATACACTAAAACAAATTGATACATATATTCAATCCATCCTAGAGAATATACTCTAAAATATTT
Organism: Puya raimondii; assembly: GCA_016920855.1. Taxonomy (NCBI): domain Eukaryota; kingdom Viridiplantae; phylum Streptophyta; class Magnoliopsida; order Poales; family Bromeliaceae; genus Puya; species Puya raimondii. The sequence goes on from JABWPP010000050.1 coordinate 217,858,680, forward strand.
CTAAATTGCGTTTTCACATAACACGCCAACGGACCACAAAAATCCACCTTTCATCTCATGGTTTGAGTTACATTGGGTGAAGGTTTGAGATTGAGATTCGAAAGGATAAAATATAAATTAGCATGAAAACATTAAAGCAATCAAAAGAAAAAGCAAGAATGATAAGGATAAAATGAGATTGGTACGTAGAGAATCTTTTGGAGATCTTTTTTTTCTTTTTCTCTTTTTTTTAAAAAAAAACATTAGATACATATCTTCATGCATTTTATCATTTGAGAACTAAGAGGCCTCAAATCTTCAACAAAGAAGAAATTTTTTTAAAAAAAATTCTGGCATGCAAAAGCTCCACAGTGCTAACCCATCCAACTAAATGTCAGATCATAGATGCTAAGGGGATAAAACAGCAATGTTCCTTCCCATCCTGAAGGAACCTTAGAACCTGAAAGAAATTTATCCCAGTACTACAAAACATACAATGTTGTATATAAAAAGTTACATTATCAAAGCCACTGTACTGTAGATTTCAAAGATAAAAAAAGAATTTGGAAACACCTAATTCCATATAAGAAAGGGATAAAATGTTATACGTATGAGGTGATTAAAAAGAAATAATGGACAAAGAAATCAAATTGTACTACCTGGATTAAATAAATATTTTATTCAAAGAGGAGATAAGTGAATAGATGCTATATACATCCCAAAAAAATACAACTCATATAAACTAATAAAGTCACAATTAACTCAAATTGAAGAAACACAAACTAACTAAACGTAAAAAGATGTTTGACCAAAAACTTAATGTAAAATGCTAGAACGCATCAAATCGATCTTGGAATTGCATATACAAATGCTCTAGTGCATGGTAATTAATTGTGCTATACCCAAAAGTGACAACACAATTCCTTAATAGACATATAGTAGCATAGGTGAACTGGTGAAGGAAAGATTCTACCATTTATTTTTAAAAAAAGATATTAAAAGAGAATGAAGAAAGATTTTGATATTAGTATCACATTTTAAATGAACAACAAAAATCTAAAACAAGTCCTCAAATACAAAGAAAAGAAAGGGGATCTATTGATAGACATTTCGGTGACGTTCAAACCAAAGTTACCTCGAAAGGGAAATCTTAATAATGAGGTCCTATTGAAATGGTGTTAAGCAAAAGATATTCAAAAACTATACAATATGACCAATTTCTATGCATACACAACTCGCCATAGTCGAATTTTCATTCACTAACATGGCTGCAAAAATTGAAAGAGGATTCAAATTTAAAATTTAATGAGATATTTTGTTGACTAGCCTTCATGCTGTGGTCTAACTTTACTAAAATACTGCTTTCTTAAACAGCACTAGATGCAAAAACTCAAAAACATACAATATGAATATAGAAAGTGTCTACACTAAGATGATCAAAAAGGCTGAACTTAAAAACAAGAAAACGGAGCGAAATTCTGTGACAAGTAATCCACTTACCTTTAACCTAAGGACGCTTACTAAAACAGCGATCAACAAAACTTGGCTATCATTCGGCACCAAGAAATAGACAGGAGATCATCTTTACTCCTTGAAGTAATTAGTTAACAGTTTGTGACTTAAAGAACCTCAAGCCGATTGCATAAAAAGTGGTTCGCATATTTTCTAACGCATGTTATAGCCCTATATATAATTTTACTCTTTCATTGGGCAACAAGTCATATTGCTCTTCCAATTAATATCTCTTCAAAATCAATGGATCAGAATCGCGTTCTTTGATCAATTCAGGTCCTAGCTCAGGGACGTCGAAGGCAGGAGTCAATACACAACAGCTAAATTTGAGTCAATTGAATCAGGATAAGCCTTCATGAGAACTTCACTCTAGAAAATGAACTTCCAAGTATATTCTCCATATTGGCAGCTAAAACAACAAGTTCCAATTCAAATTTTATTTCATAAAATTACTATCTTCTCAAGGCACATCCTCCTCCTAGGTTAGGGCTAATCATCTTCAAAACGAATACATACACTATTATCGTCGAATCAAGTAGTCCTTCAAAATTGTATCGTACAAGAGTTTTTCATTGTAATAAAGAGGTGGCTCGAAAACCACTATTTCATAATCCTCATTTTTCACATGTCATTAGTTCACCTACTCTCGATCTAACATTACTGTTATTGCCCCTAGGCAATGAAAACTTTCACTAAATATGGCTTCTTTATGCACAAAAAAAGAGGAGCACAATCTCAATCAATTGCAAATTACTCAATTGAGTTAAATGTCCAATGAGACCCAAGAATCCATCTTTCCTACCAATTGAATAATAATGTGGGGCTTCATCTGGTAAGTAAGTTACACATTTATTCGAGTATTTTCAAAATTAACAACACAACCCGAAGCTCACGCCTAAGCACCACTTGACCTAGAAAAATCATTTACTCACAATCGATTTTGCCTCATTTAGAAAGGAAGCCACTATAATTCCATGATAAACTCTTAGAAGAACTACGTAATCATGCGTCTTGACCGTAGAAGTGACTCGTAAATTTTAGAACATTAAATATTGAATCAAGTAGAGTGGGCAATGAGATGTGCTGCTGCCAATATTTGCCGACAAGATAGAAACAATGCAGAACTGAGCAGAATGGAAATGCATCAGGATAAGGAGAGGTTGCCTACCTTGTACTGGGTGTGAAGAGCCACATGTAATGGATGATGATCAAAGCAAGCCTTAAGAGGGCCTTTCCTATATATGGTCTTCAACTGAATCATACCCTTTCATACAAAAAACAAACAAGACACTGATGAAGGAGTGGTCCACAAGGAAGGTGGGAAGAAGCTCTCTCAGTAAGGGTGCTTTTTACAGATGTGAATAGCTTATGATGAGTTGATAAAAGAAGAAGGATGATATAAACTACATGCATAAAAAATAAAATAAAAAACCATGGAATGAGATACTGTTGCAATGAATAGGAAGGTTACAGAAGAAGTAAAAAACAACCACATCCACCACCACCACCATCACCAAATTGGGAAAAAAAACAAGGGCTGAGGTTAGAGGGCAAGAACCTGGAAAGAGCCCAGATCTGGGAAAAGGCAAGGATATGATCACTGCCACAAGCCTCCAAATCTCCTGCCTGTTTCACTCTCTCCTCTCCTAATCCATTTCTCACTAAGCTTCCTCATCCAAAACAAGATCCATCCAAAACAAGATCCAAAACAAGATCCTGAGCTGTTCACAAAAAAGTGGAAATTAAATGGTGGAAATGGTGGAAGGTATGAATATTGTTAGTGGCCTTTCTGACTAATATGGGATTTCTTTAAAAATAAGTTTTTTTAAAAAAAGAAAATAAAGCATCACTCACCTTGTTGATGTTCAAATCATCAATGAAGAAAATGAAGTAAAGAGAAAGGAGAGATCAGAGATAAGCAAAATCAAGAAGAAGTAGAAGAAGAAGGAGAAAAAGATAGATATAATAAAAAGATATAGGGAAAGAGTGGTAGAGACAAAATAAGCGAAGAGACTAGTCGAAAAGTGCATTCAGTTAGTTCCGCACAGCCTGCAGAGTACCGTCGCCTCGCCTCGCCTCGATCCGATCCCTCATCTCCTCATCCGTGCCCTAATTTTTTTTTTTTTTTTTTTCTCCTCACTTTGCTTGACCCTTCCTGTTTATCATTTCTTCAAAATTTTAAAAAACATAAAAATAAATAAAAATAAAAATTAAATATAATTCGAATAATAATAAAAATTACCATTTCCGTGCTCCGCACATCATCCTCCTCGGAAAAAGAACTCCTCCAGACCCCCAGAAGCCCTGACACTTTGCTGATTGAAACGATGGCATAGAAAAAGTAAAAGTGAGATGTAAATGCCAAAGAGATAAGAAGATAAGGATAATAGAGAGTTCGGGAACACGCACGCGTGTCCTCTCTCTATATTTTCTCCTCTCTTTTTTTTTTTTTTTTCTATACACATCTAAAAGTTTTCACAAAAAAATCTCAAAAAATAATAATAATAATAATAAAACAATAAAAGTAAAAATAGAAGAAATTCTGCGAGACGAGGATGACGAGAAGAGAAGTGAGCACGCAACGAGAAGGGCATACATCATTATACCCGTTGCTGCTGTGTGCCCACTCTCTTCTGTCAGCCTCTTCAAATAGAAAAAATAGAACACCAAAAAAAAATTAAAAATTAAAAATTAAATTCTTTTGATTTCGAATTCGAATCGTATCCTCTCTTCTTCTTCGATCTAGGAACTCAGTCGATGCTGCGGACTACACAAACTCTCTTTCTCTGGATATAAAGAGGAGGGGAAGAAGCGGAAGAGGATAATAATAAGATCGGAAACGAACAAGAGGGGTTTTTTTAGATAATTAATTAATTAATAACTAATTTATTAATAAAAATTTACAATTAATTAATTATTATGATTATGATAATGATTAGGGTAAGGAGGGACATATATAAAGTGGGATATGGACGGCGATGGTCACTTGCGCGTTGTCGATACGTGATTGGCCGCGGAGACCACGGGCCCGACACCTGGCTTAGAGTGACCGTGGGATTTGACCATGATGCCACGTGGCGCAGTACGGATGGGCTCACGGTGGGCCCCGCGGTGTCGGTAGCGTGGGCTGTGTGCGGTCGATGGGTGCGCGTTTTGGTGCGCAGGAGAATTTTATTTTATTTTGTTTTCTAATCTTTTTCTTTTTTTATTGTTTTTTTTTATTTTTTTAATGTTTTGTTGCTTTGCCGTACTAGTATGCATCTTTTAGGAGGTTGGTTATGAATTTGTGTCTTGATCTAATTTTTTTACTTTTAATTTTTAATTTTTAATTTTTAATTTTTAATTTTTTTTATTGGGTTTTGACGTGGAGTGGTGGGGCCCACGATGTGGGGGAAGGGGGGGGTGGTGGTGGTGGTGGTGGTGGTGTTGGGTTTTGCGGTGCGTTGGGGAAACGCGGAAGTTGTTTGGAGAATCGCGTTGACAACATGAAGCAGGGGACGAGACACAGCTTACCAAATTAACTAACCAAACAATTTCCTCAGGCTTCGTATGATTTGCCAAAAATTTTAAGTGTATACAAATTCAAATTTATTATTATTTAATTTTGTTTTAATAGCATTTAACCATTAAAACCATAGCTACGAAAAGAATGATGCAATCTTCAGGCAGGTCCTGCCAGACCCCCAGCTAGCTGTTTCTAAGATCAAACAGTTGTTCAACCTCTGGATGCAGACTCTTTTTTCTATCGGACACTAATATCACTATTATTATTATTCTTTTTTTTTTGTGCGTGCGTGCGTGTACCTACACCTTCTTCGAGGCCTTCGTTGCCTCACCCATGTAGCCTAATTCATTTTTTAATGAATGAAGCGGGTAGCATGCTATCTTTCTCTCTCAAAAAAAAGAGAAAAGAAGCCTAGTTGACGGCAAATTCAGTACTTTTCGTCTATTTTGACTGCAAAGAACAAAAAAACACCTATAAATTAGTAGAGATCATTGAGTTCGACTACTATATCAATAGCACCAAGAATTTGATACTATCAAGTTTTTCACCATTAAATCTACCCCTTTAATTATTTTCATCCATTAGATCATACTATTCAACTAACCACCCACTCAACATTAGGGGACCACTATCATCCTAACCGCACATCCCTTCATCCAAGAGTCGAAAACCTAATAGCACCAATGACTTGGTACTATTAATAGTATAGTACCATAGTCCGAGATCATTAAAGCGATTTTGTACTTTTTGAAAAAATCGGTGGTATTCTATGTCAGAGCAGAATGCCTTGAGATTACTAAGGTTGGTGTCAAGAATATGAAAGCTAGGTCACAGAAAATGAAAAGAAAAAATGATCCAAGTAACAGACCTCCAGAGTATTTCCATGTAAACTTTTAGGGCATGTTTGGTTCACCTATTTTAGACTATGGAATCGGAATGGGATTCATTGATTCCAATGATTGTTGTTTATTTTAAAGGAATCGGATTTCAACTCCCATTCCACTTTGGAATGGGAATGACTAAATCTATTGATGGTCCAATCCGGCCTTGAATACCGGATTGGCCCATTCCCAAGTAAACTACTAAAAATTCTCTTCCACCAACGCCTCCTCTCCTCTCCCTTCATCACTTTCCTCTTTCTTAATCAAAACACCCTCTAAAAAATTCTAGATTTTCATTCCGATACCCATTCCATTAATGAACCAAACGTCTTGGGATGATTCGTCATTCCATTTTTCATTCCAAAGCAAACCAATTCCATTTCCCATTCCTATTCCAATCGCGAACCAAACATGCCCTTAGAGTCCTTTCATGATATATGATTCTTTTTTCTTTCTGATATTCTATACTAACGATTTTCATTTAGAGGACCATGAATTGGTGCTCAATCTAGGACATAAGTAAATCACATTATTATTTATTTCACGAATATTATTGTGTTTCAATGAAGAAACTGAATTTTAAATTCTATTTTACTTAAGCTACTATTATTCTTTGCAGTTTTCGGCACAAATTAAGAGTGACATCATTTCTTAAATATCAGATGGCTGGCAAATCTACTTTGATTTTATGTCATAGTTGAATAATCTATCAAGATTCTTGAGAGAATATATAGAAATTGATTCAACTAACAGGTCAATTAATAATAATCATATTATTTCTGTTATCTAAAAAATTCATATGGTAAAAATATTTAAAAATTAGTCTTAGCACTTCTGCTAATATGCATAGTAGATATAGAGTCTGGTTGGTATTGAGGTCTATATAACGGTAATAGATATGATGGAATTGAGGCGAAAGCATATAGAGATATGCTTTTGCGTTTTCTGATGGTGCTGCTGCAAAAAGTATATCATAATCGACTCATTACGACATGTGGAACATGATATTACATACGTACAGAACAAATATAATATTTTGGGTTAAAACTTTAGTTGGGATCTCCCCAACGACGTCTTCCCAATCCACTGCTACGTGTTAATTTTACCTCTATTGAATGGCTTGCTTTAATACTAAAATCCAAAAAGAATTTTTGAACTCTAAAGGAAAAGATTGTAATCCTTAAATCGAGATAAAAATGACCCGTGGCGATGGATTGGGGCTCCTTAATGAGGCTTTGTTAGGGAACTCCCCACTAATTATTTTTTTTAATATTTTTTCATCGTACTTTCTGACCATACATAACGCAATATCCTTACATTCTTCAGCATGTGCTCCTGAAACCACTGCCATGAAATTTGGTTCCCACCCACAATGATTCTTCACGTCAATGATAAAATACAGCTATCTTCGTCCATACATGACATAGTAAGCAGAGCCCCTCTATATTTACATGTGAGAAAAATATGCTGAAAGGAAACTTAAAACAAAAAACGCACAATAATCTAACAAGTAGTGTTAATTGTCTACATAACGATGAGGAATGGTAAGGTATTCTAGCAAATCATGCAATGGTCTAATAGCTGGTGTAACTCTATCTTTACCAAAAAATACAATATTTTGAAAAAGCATTAAGTATTGTACAATAACATTGAGCTCAATAACCGACCGTCCCTAGCGCAAGTGGCAAAGGGCTTGGTGGTTGGTACCCGAGGTCCCGAGTTCGAATCCTAGTTGATTCACATTTCCAGCTAAGTTTATTTCTAAAGAAATAAACGAAGCGGATAGCATGCTACCTTTCTCTCAAAAAATAGATTGATCTGCATCCCTCATCACGGAAAATTAGTGCCCAGTAGGCTTTCCAGCACAAGAACATGACACCGTATAAACATTGGCTATCTATTTGTATCATCTTCAACCTGTGCTTCTCATTCGCCACCGCTTGCTCTTGTACGATCATCGCGACAAATTCTTCGCCCCAATTCCAATAACCCTTGTTACCATATATACATTTTCCTATATATACATTATACCATATATATTATATATATGTTACTAATATATATTATGTTTGTTACCATGTGTATTACTTCCTATTTTTTTTTCATTATTTCTTTGTATAACATGATTCAATCCTGTCATTCCATGTAAAGCCTTTTTTCCTCTCTCTATATAAGAGAATGGGCTTAGATCAATAATACACACAAGAAAATATTCTCAATTCTTTTGTTTCATGGTATCAGAGACCTTCTAGGGTTTTATTTATTTTTCAACGACGAATTGTTCGTCCGAGATAAGCACTACGCTCAAGGACGACACGATCTGCTTCGAGTCATTGACTGGGGTCGCGATCGACATAATCACGTCCGTGTAGCCGAGCATCGTACCACGACGTGCGTCTGATCGAGCTGCTTGGAGTCATCAACACGACCCTTCAAATTTGTCCACTCTACTTCTTCTTTTTTTTATGGCATCTTCTATCCATCAATTCCCACAACTAGATGTCAAATTATCTGGTTCTAATTATCGGGAATGGTCGGTATCTCTACAACTTTTACTTGATGCCCTAGATTTGACAAATCATATTGATGGCACTAATCCTCCTTCTGATGAGAAGATAATTAAAGAGTGGAGTAATGCTGACAGACGTACTCGTGGAATTATATCCACATCCGTGGAAATTGTCATCAGAATGCAGTTGGTGAATTTCTCTACAGCTCAATAGATGTGGGTTCATCTTAAAAAATTGTATGAGCAGTCTAGCCATGCTCAAACATATGCTGAATTTCAAGAACTAACGTCGGCCCATCAAGGTGAGCGCTCCATTCAAGAGTTCTATAGTTTTATGTAGGCACGGTGGCGTCAACTATCTGTCATGGAAGAATCATTGTGCCAAAATTGTTTAGCTTGCACTTGTGCTACCAAACAAACGCAAGTTCGTAATCAGCAGTGCCTGTCTCAATTTCTTATGCGACTACGGCCGGAGTTCGAGGCTTTGCGAGGCCAACTTCTTCATCGATCTCCGCTACCCACCATTGATGTTGTACTTGCAAAACTTATTGCAGAAGAAACTCGTCTTCGCGTCTTGCATTCCTCTAGTCCATCAACACCAACTGTACTTGCTGCTCCTACTCAAGCTCCTCCTGCTCCAGTAGTTCCTTCATCCGAGCACTTGAGTTCTACTCACTCGTTTGGCCCTAAAAAAAACAAACGTCATATCAAATGCAAATATTGCCAACTCTGGGGGCATTCTATTCAGGATTGCAGGAAAAAGAAATGGGCTGATCAGCATCGACACTCTCCACGTGGTTATCCTGCTGCTGTTTTGCCGTTCGAGCATCCTTCATCTAATAAAGTGGGACATAGCGCCGTTTCTACTCAGCTCAGCTGGTCTCAACTCATGCAGCTACTCCAACAGAGCAATCTGAATAGCTCTACTTCCAGTCCTGAGACATCATCAACACCACCAGATTTTGGATCTCTTTCGACACCTAGCTTTGGAGGTATTTCTAAGAATTCTTGGATTCTAGACTCAGGTGCTTCTTTTCATATGACTTCTCATGGGTCATTACTTTCTTCACCTTCTCTATTATCCTCTCCACTCAATATTTTCACTGCTGATGGTACACCACTTTCTGTTACTCATTATGGTACATTATTACCTACCAATAACAATTCTGTCAAATTCTCTGTACCTTCTGTTTTGCACATACATAAGCTTTTCTTAAATCTTTTATCGGTTAGCCAGATAACTGATCATAACTGCACGGTTACATTTGACTCCTCTTCATGTCATGTACAGGATCGTCGAACAGAAAATTTGATTGGACAGGGCCATAGGCGAGATGACTTGTACTACATGGATCATCTACATCTACCATTGAAAAATGCTTCCGCTCACGCCGCCCATATTTCCACCACATCTAGTACTACCTTGTGGCATCGTCGTTTAGGTCATCTTTCGTCTGAATATCTTAATATATTAGTTCGTCGTGGTGTTTTAGGCAAACCTTTTGTTTCCAATAAGTTTAGTTGTATGGGTTGCACACTAGCTAAACATACTACTAAACCTTTCCTGCAAGTTCTTCTATTTCTCATGTTGCTTTTTGAATTAATTCACTCTGATGTTTGGGGTCTTGCTCCAATTTCTTCACGCATTGGCAATCGATACTATGTGATATTTGTTGATGATTACTCTCGTTTTACTTGGATATATTTCATGAGCAATCGGTCTGAACTTGTGCAAATATATAAAAATTTCACCTCTATGATTCAAAATCAGTTTGGTACAAACATTAAAACCTTTCGTTCAGACTCTGGTGGTGAATATACCTCTCACGAATTTAGAAAAATTCTTGCAAGTCAAGGTACCTTACCTCAACTCTCTTGCTCATATTCCCACCAGCAAAATGGGGTTGCTGAAAGAAAGTATCGTCATATCATGAATACTATCAGATCTCTTCTTTTTTATGGTTCTGTTCCAGCACAATTTTGGGCTGATGCTGTCAATTGTACAGCTGTCTACTTGATCAACATTATGCCTTCTAGTGTCCTTTCAGGTGTTTCTCCTAGTGAGCGATTGTTTGCCAAGCCTCCTTCATATGATCACTTGCGCGTCTTTGGTTGTACTTGTTCTGTTCTGCTACCTCCTCATGAACGAAATAAATTATCTCCTAAATCTGCTATTTGTACTTTTTTAGGGTACAGTCTTGAGCATAAATGGTACCACTGCTATGATCCCAACACGAAACGTCTTCGAATTTCTCGTGATGTGATTTTCTTCGAGCACATTTCCTATTATGCTCAACCTGCACCAGCCACTGCACCTTCTCCGTCCACTAATGTTGATCTTTCCTTTTTGACTGATTCTCTTCCAATACATTCCTCTTCACAAGAGAACTCTGTCTCTCCTATCACTTCTTCTGCAGATGATACTGGAGTACATGCCCATTGTGATGGTCCTTCCGTCGAAGCTCCAACCGACGATCCTCAGACATCCTTGCGTCGCTATCCCCTTCGGGAACGTCAGCCTAAAAGATTCTTTGGTTGTACTACCTCCCATTCTCTTTCACTGTAATTTCATACTTTTTTTGCTACCATTCATACTCATCAGGAGCCCAGAACTTACCGCCAAGCTGCTGCCATTCCTGAGTGGCAAGATGCTATGTCTGAAGAGCTTAAGGCTCTTCACCAGACCGATATCTGGAAGCTTGTTCCTCTTCCTCCAGGAAAAACTCCAATCAGTTGTTGTTGGGAATCCGGTACTCGCCCCGGTACCGGATCTCGTGAATCCGCAACCCGCTCCGATACCGACTGTTGTGGATCCGGTATCGATTGTTGGGATTCCGCAACGGAAGCGTCGAATCAGATTTTTACCAAAAACCCGTCTCCTCAGCAAAAGCTGATACAATCATAAAAGAGAGAAAAACAAAATAGAAAATATGCGGATAAAATAAGATTCATTAAATAAGAGAAGATTACACCTGACTCCTCTTCTACACAGAGTAGCTTCAACCCGAGCTCTCTTTCTGAATCTCTCCTACCCTTCTTTCGTCTTCTATAAACCCAAAAGAAGACTTCTCTCGGTGTATGCACCTATGCACTAGGTGCATACAACCATGGCTCTCTCTCTCTCCTGGTATGGTTCTACCCAAGAGGGTTTCTCTCTCACGTACTCTCTTTTTCTCCCTCACATACACCCGCGCACAAGGTGCATGCAACCGGCCTAAGCCCTCTCGTACGGACCAACCTCAACCGTACTATTCTCTCACCTATGCTAATTAATTAAACTCATTGATGCCATATATATAGCACCCACAAAAACATACCCAAATCCTATTATAATTAGGATTCCTACTCCAATAAATATTTAAATCTATATTTAATTATCTCCAATAGATCTAAATATTTATCCTAATCTAGTTAGATTTCTACTCTAATTAATATTTAAATCTTAATATATCTCCAATAGATTTAAATATTAATTCTTATCCAACTAGGAAATAATTACAAATCTAACCAAATCCTAACAATCTCCACCTTGGTTTGATTTGTAATCTTCAACCGCTGTGTCGAGTTCACCATGCAAGCTCCACCTTGAGCTTGTCTCCTCCGCTCGATATCGCCGAATCCGCCGCTCCGCCTCGAGCGATTGCACCTCCGCGAACTTTTGGAACCCAAATTGTCCTCGCTCCCGTTCTGACTGTGCTCCCGTTCAGAACGTATAAGTTCCCCCGCTTGTTCGCCTCGCACACGACCCGATCTCGTTTTCGGACCCTCATGGCTCCACCTGAAGCCGAAAAATTACAACCCTTCGAGTCCAACGCGCCTAGCGAGACCAAATTCCGCTTCAATCTAGGAACGTGCCGCACACCCGTCAGCGTCCTCACGACCCCATCGTGCATTCGTGTCTTCACCGTGCCGACTCCCATAACTTTGCACGCTGTACCGTTCCCCATCAGAGCCTTTCCACCCTTGATCGCCTTATAGGTGGTAAAAGACTCCTTTTCCGGGCATACGTGAAAAGAACACGCTGAATCAAGCACCCACGCATCATCCGAAATTTTAGCACCTCCGGTCGTCGCATATAGCACATCAGAATCGAACATCTCCGACTCTGCCGCCTGCGCCATCGCTGATATCGCCTCGTCCTGATTCACGACAGTTTTCTCCTTCTGTCGTTTCAACTCCTTCAGATCATTCTGAAGTTCCCGACAGTTGCGCTTTATATACCCTTTCTTGTGACAGTAGAAGCACTCCACCTCGGATAACGGCTTCTTCTGTCGATCTTCGGTCGCTGATGCTGTCGCCTCCTTCTTCGCTCTCACCACCATAGCAGTATCCCGGCTCTGCGTGCCGGACTCCTGAGTCATCTTTCGCATCTCGTTCGAGAGAAGCGCCGCCGTGACCGCCTCCATGCTTATGGTCTCCTTGCCATAAAGTAAAGCAGTCACTAGATGCTCATATGCCGCCGGTAACGAAGATAATAAAATCAGCGCCTTGTCCTCTTCATCCAGATTGACTCCGATGCTGGTCAACTGGGCTACCACCTTGTTGAACTCGTTCAGATGCTCGTGTAGGCTCGCCATTTCCTGCATCCGCAGCGTAAACAGTCGCTACTTCAGATACAACCTGTTCGTCAGGGATTTGGTCATGTACAGATCTTCTAACTTCTTCCACAACTTCGCCGGTGTCGTCTCGCTGGCTACGTTGTAAAGAACCTCATCTGCTAGCAATAGATGAAGCGTACTCAATGCCTTCCGCTCCATCTTCTTCCATACCGCCTCCGTGACCTCCGCCGGCTTCGCCTCTTTCCCGTTCAACGTATCTTCCAATTCTTGCTGTACGAGGATCGCCCGTACTTTAATCTGCCACAAGCCGAAATTGTTCTTGCCGTCAAACTTCTCGATTGCGAACTTCGTGGCCATCTCCGTCGATCTCTCTCGCGGATCGGTAACCTTCGCTCTAATACCAATTTGTTGGGAATCCGGTACTCACCCTGGTACCGGATCTCGTGAATCCGCAACCCACTCCGATACCGACTGTTGTGGATCCGGTATCGATTGTTGGGATTCCGCAACGGAAGCGTCGAATCAGATTTTTACCAAAAATCCGTCTCCTCAGCAAAAGCTGATACAATCATAAAAGAGAGAAAAACCAAACAGAAAATATACGGGTAAAATAAGATTCATTAAATAAGAGAAGATTACACCTGACTCCTCTTCTACACAAAGTAACTTCAACCCGAGCTCTTTTTCTGAATCTCTCATACCATTCTCTCGTCTTCTATAAACCCAAAAGAAGACTTCTCTCGGTGTATGCACCTATGCACTAGGTGCATACAACCATGGCTCTCTATCTCTCCTGGTACGGTTCTACCCAAGAGGGTTTCTCTCTCACGTACTCTCTTTTTCTCCCTCACATACACCCGCGCACAAGGTGAATTTAACCGGCCTAAGCCCTCTCGTATAGACCAACCTCAACCGTATTATTCTCTCACCTAGGCTAATTAATTAAACTCCTTGATGCCATATATATAGCACCCACGAAAACGTACCCAAATCCTATTATAATTAGGATTTCTACTCTAATAAATATTTAAATCTATATTTAATTATCTCCAATAGATCTAAATATGTATCATAATCTAGTTAGATTTCTACTCTAATTAATATTTAAATCTTAATATATCTCCAATAAATTTAAATATTAATTCTTATCCAACTAGAAAATAATTACAAATCTAACCAAATCCTAACAGTTGTAAATGGATCTACAAAATTAAGACAAAATCTGATGGCTCTATTGATCGCTATAAGGCACGCTTAGTTGCTCGTGGCTTTACTCAAGAGCATGGCATTGATTACGAGGAGACATTTGCTCCAGTTGCTAAAATGACATATGTTCGTGTACTTATTGCTGTTGCTGCCTCTCGTGGATGGCCGTTATATCAACTTGATGTTAAAAATACCTTTTTACATGGTGATCTTCATGAAGAAGTTTACATGCAACCACCTCCTGGCCTAACTCATCCACCTGGCCATGTATGTTTACTTCGGAAAGCGTTGTATGGTCTTAAACAAGCTCCTCGCGCTTGGTTTGAGAAGTTCTCGACTGCCGTTATTTCTGCTGGTTTTCGTCAGAGTGAGAATGACCATGCATTATTCATTCACTCTTCTACTCGTGGTATTACTGCTTTACTTCTCTATATTGATGATATGATTATTACTGGCGATGATCCTGATTTCATATAATTTATCAAGTCTTACTTTCAATGGCATTTTGAGATGAAAGACCCGGGCTCCTCCGTTATTTTTTAGGTATTGAAGTTGCCTACGGTTCTAAAGGCTATTTGCTATCTCAACGGAAGTACACAGCAGATCTCATCTCTCGCGCTGATCTTACTGATAATAACACAGTCAGTACTCCTATGCAGCTTCATCAGAGACTAACCCCTACTATGGGTGAGCCGCTTCCCAATCCTACACGCTATCGGGAGTTAGTTGGATCTCTTGTTTATCTCACTATCTATCGTCCAGATATTGCCTATGCGGTCCACATAGTAAGCCAGTTTGTTCAAAAACCAACTTCTGTTCACTATGCTGCTGTTCTTCGCATTCTCCGATATCTTCGACGCACTATTAACCAGAGTCTTTTCTTTTCTTCCACCTCAAATCTTACGCTTCGAGCTTTTTCTGACGCTGATTGGGCTGGGGATCATACTGATCGCCGATCTACCACCGGCTATTGCATTTTTCTTGGTAATTCGCTTATTTCCTGGCGAGCTAAGAAACAGAATATTGTCTCCAAATCTAGTGCTGAAGCTGAGTATCGTGCTATATCTACTGCTGCTTCTGAGATTGTTTGGGTTCGTCGTCTTCTTGGTGATATTGGCATTGCTTGTTCTGCTCCGACATCTCTATATTGTAACAATCAAAATTCCATCAAGATTGCTAATAATTCGATTTTTCATGAACGCACTAAACACATTGAAATAGATTGTCACTTTGTTCGGCATCATTACCTTAATGGCACCCTTGCCTTACCATTTGTCTCTTCTCGTCTCCAGCTTGTTGATTTTTTTACGAAGTCTCATACCACGCAGCGACATCAGTTTCTTTTGACCAAACTCTCGGTGTTTAATCCACCTTGAGTTTGCAGGGGGGTGTTACCATATATACATTTTCCTATATATATATATTATAGCATATATATTATATATATGTTACTATATATATATTATATTTGTTACCATGTGTATTATTTTTTATTTCTTTTTTATTATTTCTTTGTATAACAGGATTCAATCATGTCCTTCCATGTAAAGCCTTTTTTTCTCTCTCTATATAAGAGAATGGGCTTAAATCAATAATACGCACAAAAAAATATTTTCAATTCTTTTGTTTCAACCCTAACATCCTATTGCAAGGTAGCAGGTATGATAAAAATTAAATACCTTCACCTGCTTAGAAGTTAAGGCCTGGCAAGAGCCACACTTTGACACTGCATTGGTAGTCGTACACACTGTACCTTAACTGTCATTACTCGAATACTTTTTTTATGTTACTAGCTTAGTGTACATACAATGCACGTCGCATAAAAAAATAAAAGATTTAAAAAAAATAATTTATTTTGAATTTTGAATTTTTTTTAAAAGTCTGTTTAATTTTTTTAATTTTTCAAAAAAATAATTCGTTCATTTTCATATTGTTAGAGTTTTCTCAATCATTATGGGTAGGTTTTGAACTTTTTAATTTAATGTACCAAAAAAAAATGGATTTGAATTTTGTAGTTTGAGATTTGTGGTTGATCTTTTGGTGTAAATTTTTTTAAAAAAATAAAACATCATACTAACATAAATAGAAAATAGAAAGAAAAATAAAAAAAAGAGACAAGTAAAAAAAAATGCTCTTTTTTGGTTAGTGTCTTTTTTTAAAAAAAAATTTCAAGTAAATTAATTGGCGAAGGTGTGAGTACCTGAATCGGAATCGACGATAATGCATTCATCGACGACTATTATTGACGACTATGTGTGGGACGCATCACCCAACGAAGACATGAGAAAACAATTACAGCACATGCGATTAGCTTAATCTTTGTGGGAAAGAGAGAGAATTTTAATGTGAGAAAGTGGAGTTTGACGTGCGATTTAAAAGAACGTGATTTTTTAGGGAGTTGAAATCTTATAGAAAGAGTAATTTTGTCATAAGAAGTGACAGATATCTTAATTTTCATCTATTAAATGAGATCCCGTCATCCATACAGTTGAGATCTAACGATTTAAAATTTATCTATAATAATATTAATATAGATCGAATGGTTGCCACATATAAAACAGATCGAATGGGTAAGGTCATAGTATTATTTTTGTCATTATATTTCAATTGAGGAGTACTTTTGAAAAGAAAAAAAAAAAAAAAAAAGGAGAACCCTTAGCATCCGGCGTGGCGTGGTTTACTACAACGTCGTTCTCCATTTTGTCATCATCATCAATGAATCCGACGATTACGTTCTTTTCCATCCATCAAAACAATATAGTGAATAACATGTAAGGCTTTAATATGTGCAGGGATAAACAGTCGCGACCCTAACCCCTTTTTGTTTAAGTCGCGTCTTTTCGCACCTACATAAGAATCAAATTCAATTTCAACTCGATACTAAAATGCAAGACTTTAGTGAAAACAAAGGGTACTTTTTTTTTTTTTTTTTGAGAGAAAGATAGCATGCTATTCGCTTCGCTTATTTCTTTTCTTTTAGAAATAAATTTAGCTGGAAATGTGAATCAACTAGGATTCAAACTTGGGACCTCGGATACCAACCACCAAGCCCTTTACCATTTGCGTTAGGGACAATCGGTAAAAACAAAGAGTACTTAAATGCTACCTGAGGAGGGGATGGTACAAAGTTGCACTGCGAAAAAGAGTGGATGTGATATAAATACGAGCATACGTGGCACATAAAATATGTTACGACCCAAACCACCCCCTACTTCAAATCGCAAGAGCCACAACTCCATATGATTCAGACTTGAAATCGAATTTGAATCGTATGGAGTTGCGTATAATAATGAGGACTGAGTTTTATAAAATTATACAAATTTTATTTCAGACCTTTGAGTCTTAAATTAACATATTTTATGAAAGAATTAGAAGAAATAGAACTTTAACAAAAGCATTCTTATTCTAGAAAATATACTTTAAAATAAAAGTCTCTAATAAATAGCGTCTTATTGGCTAATATTCTAAGCACACATTACAGGCACACGAAAGTACGATCACAAAGCGAAAGCACCTGAAGATATATCTAAATAACATCGGGAGGCGCATTATAAAATTGCACCCAAAGACGTATCACAAAATTGCACCGGGGTGCGCGTCACAAATTTGCACCGGAATGTGCGTCACAAAATTTGCACTCCAAGGCACGTCACACAATTGCACTCAGAGATGCATCACAAAATCTAAACTACCTTTTAGGTGTATCACAAATTCGAAACTAGCTTCTATCACAAAATTCATGTCGATATGGCCAACATCATTATAGCAATAAACCAAGAAACATCACAACTTAAAAAATTATTTTTCCAGTCAATAATTTAGAAGAAAATAAATTATCAAATACTTAAATTTTATTAAATAAGCACTATTTCTAAACACATATTTTTCTAAACATTGCACAGCAGTCAAATTAAAAAAATTTAGAAATCTTTTTCTTTCAACAATTAATTTATAATTTATATAAGCACGTACGTTTGACCGTTATTTTGAAAAACAATACAAAAGAAAATTTTTGTTACCGTAACATATTTTTATAATTTTTACCAAAATAAATTAACGGATGCTAGATCACTTAGCTCTAAATAAACCCCCAAAGTTTATACATGATGCAAATTAATTCTAATAAATAAATAAAATAAAAGTGTGAGATATATATTACATTTATAACACTGATATTTATTCCTAAATCCTCAACGTTGAGTTAAATTCTCTACACTATATTAGAATAGTAAAATTGTAAGCGTTATTTAAAAAAACGTCAATTTTATAGAAATGGGGGTTTAAAATTGTATTTAACACAACGGTTTTTTAGGGTGTTTTAGATAACGTGGTATTGATACTATATGATTTTAAAAATCGATCTGATTAAAGATGGACCAAAAATATATTAATAATCAACAATAATTATTAGTTTTTATAGAATTTGTATGCAAAGTGATCAAACAAAAAACCTCAATCTCCCTTCCATTTTTCATTTTCAAAACCTTCACGGTTTGATCTGATTTTAGAGGTATTTTTCACGTATATTTAGAACAAAATCTGTCACGCCCCGCCGTGCCTTAGCACCAAGTAGGTGGAAGGACAAATCGCACGGGCGCATGCCCCAGATCCGCCGAACGGACAAAGTTTCTCCTGTACGTCCAAGACGTCACAACCAGTATAATTCAAGAGGTTCCAAACAGAAACAGAATTCATACAAAGATTGCATAAGGAAAGCATCAACTACTATGCTATTACAAGCATTCTCAATACCACCACATATTATATATTTTTTTTTGTCTTTGATCCATCTTTCCAAATACAATCAAATCATCATTACATTTTATGTCACTCGAATACCCCTAAACTACGCAGTAGAGGGTACTTCTATTCTGGTCACAATGGTAGGACGCTAACTACTGAGTTACGCTCTTCCCTCGCGCCGCCACGCCGCTCACGTGAGGACCTGAAAAACAGTGGGATGAGAACTATAAATATAGTTCCCAGTGGGTAAGGCCACCCAAGAGAGAAGCTCAACCCACCAGGTCCAAAGAAACACCATATGCATAAGTTAGATCACAAATAACTATGCAAGAAATATTTATATGCTTGTAAATAAACATAAAGGATGCAACCAAATAAAATGTTAACTTTCATTCTCTCCTAAGTTCATCCTATATTTCACATTGACTAAGTTCAACTACTTGTCAATTACTTATGGTTTCGAAATCGCCGTCTCACCATAATAGTTCCAACATCCAAGGAGTGAAATCGTCACCTCCTAGTTCGAGTAGCAAAATCGTCGCATACTCGGGATAGCAAAATCGTCGCATACCCCATCTCAACACCGCCATCACATAGCATAGGTAGCGAACTCGTCGCATACCCGGGATAGCAACCTCGTCGCACATCCTATTTGTCACCGCCAACTCATGGCACGGGTAGCGAACTCGTCGCATACCTGGGATAGCAACCTCGTTGCACATCCCATCTCAACACCGCCAACTCATGGCATAGGTAGCGAACTCGTCGTATACCCCGGATAGCAACCTCGTTGCACATCCCGTTTCAACACCGCCAACTCATGGCATGGTAGTGAAATCGTCGCCTACCCGGGATAGCAAAATCATCGCACATCCCGTTTCAACACCGCCAACTCATGGCATGGTAGCGAAATCGTCGCCTACCCGGGATAGCAAAATCGTCGCACATCCCGTTTCAAATTTTACACTTGCCAACCTAAGTCTCATGACATTAGGTTCAAGTCACTAAGTCTCACCTATGTTCAATGACACTAGGTTTACTTTACATTCTCAACCTAGGTTCCATGACGCTAGGTTCCAATCTCATGTCCAACCTATGTTCAATAACACTAGGTTCCATTCTCACACATGTTCCAACCTATGTTCAATAACACTAGGTTTCATTCGCATGTTCCAACCTATGTTCAATAACACTAGGTTCCAATCTCATGTCCAATCTATGTTCAATAACACTAGGTTCCAATCTCACATGTTCCAACCTATGTTCAATAACACTAGGTTCTATTCTCACATGTCCCAACCTATGTTCAATGACACTAGGTTCCATTCTCACATGTTCTAACCTATGTTCAATAACACTAGGTTCCAATCTCATGTCCAACCTATGTTCAATAACACTAGGTTCCAATCTCACATGTTCCAACCTATGTTCAATAACACTAGGTTCTATTCTCACATGTCCCAACCTATGTTCAATAATACTAGGTTCCAATCTCATGTCCAACCTATGTTCAATAACACTAGGTTCAAATCTCACATGTTCCAACCTATGTTCAATAACACTAGGTTCTATTCTCACATGTCCCAACCTATGTTCAATAACACTAGGTTCCAATCTCATGTCCAACCTATGTTCAATAACACTAGGTTCCATTCGCATGTTCCAACCTATGTTCAATGACACTAGGTTTCAATCATACATGCAACCATGCAACAAGTATAGATAATTGAATTATACTTGAATTCTATATCATGCAATAGGAGCTCATTGCTCTACCTATCATGATTTTATCTTTGCCAACATGCAAGTTCTAGGGTTCACAACACATACCATTTTATCTTTAAATAGATATTTATCCTAGACATGGAAGTGACCTAATCACTTCGGTAAACACAAACCCACCTCACAAAGATCCATAATTGCTTGTAGACACTTACAATTAGGCTCTTTTCATTGGCCTCAAGCTTAGTCTTCAAGCTCCTTGCCCTAACACACATGAATGATTCGTTAATCCGAGTCAAACTCATAACGATCTCATCTCTTGGAATCACTCAAAATAGAGTTGTCCCACATATTCCACTAACCCCCAACTAGGGTTCTATGGGGTCAAAATATTTTTAAACCCCTCCATAAGAAAATTCTTCTTTCAACCTAGGGTTTACATGCATGCATGTAAGAGCCTAAAATCACATGGCCAATCCCCACCATTTGTGGTCTAGATTGCCAAGGGTTTCCAAAAACCTCAAAACAAGAGATCAATTCCAAGATTTAAACCCAAATCATCAAGAACTCACCTCTTGCCCAAGCTCCTTTAGCTTATTCTTGCTCCAAGAAGCTCATTTCCCACATTGGAAGCCTTTTCCAAGCCCAAATCATTCATTTCTCCAAGTTTTGGAGAGATCTCTAGAGAGAGAAAGTAGAGGAGAGGGAGAGGAGAAGTAGAGGAAGAAGAGGAAAAATGAAGAAGACAAGCCCCCAACCTTCCCTCATAAGCCTACCACATGAAATGACCAAAATACTCCCATTCTGGAGTTTCTGGGTCCGTGGGGTCCGGACCTTGCATCCCGGGTCCAGAACCCCTAAGCAATTTCAGCATTTTCGCAGCTGGGGTCTGGATCCCAATCCCAGGGTCCGGACCCGGACACTGTGAACAGTGTTTTCAGTCTTTTTATTTTCTTCTCATTTTCACTCTAAAACTCCGTTTTTCATTCCGTTTTCTCTCCAAATCAAGTCCAACACAACCGAAACTCTTCTGCACATAAGAACACTTTCTAAGTTGGAGAATTATAGTTTATCTCTTACGGAATAATTATATTTCAATATACAACCGTATCTCAAAATTCTCCCAACTTTCTCCTAATCATTCCAACATTCGGGACACCACGTGGACTCACCAAATCCACTTCTAATCGTTCCGAAACCCTCGGAACTCAATTCTAAACACGTTCAACTTACTCCTGAACTAAACTTTGTCCAACTTGGTCAAAGTTCAATACGCTTCCGAATTGCGGTTCACTACAAAATCTAAAAATTAAAATTAAATAACTAAAATAATTAAGAAACAAATTCAAAAAAAAAAATGAAAATGAAAATAACTAGATAATTCGGCTTGATCCGGTTGATTTATTTAGTTTTATAAAAATAACAAGTCATCGTCACAAAAATTTATTTTATTATTTTATATGGAGTAGATAGTGACAAGTCGTGCTTAGTTTCTTTTGAAAAGAATAATAATGCTAATGTAGACATTAAATTGTCCGTTGAAATGTTCCCGTATAAAAGATAGTCTTATAAGGATAGCGAAAGAACCCAAACAATTATTACTATTATTTAGCCCTACGAGCAAATACAAACATGTTACTGTTAGGACACTAGAACTTATATTATTATTTTATATAGAGTAGACCGTGACAAATTACATTTTCGTATTTTATTTTCTTTTGAGAAAACCAATAATGCTAATACGGACATTAAATTGTTTGTTGTGATGTTCGCATATGAAAGATTAGTCTTATTATTGGCATATCGAAAGAACCCAAATAATTATTACTATTATTTAGCACTACGAGAAAATACAAACATGTCATCGTTATGACATAAAAACTTATGTTGTTATTTTGTATAGAGTAGGTAGTGACAAGGTGTATTTTATTTTCTTTTGAGAAAACCAATATGCTAATATGGCCGTTAAATTGTCTGTTGTGATGTTCGCATATGAAAGATTAGTCTTATTATAGACAATCGCAAGAATCCAAACAATTATTAATATAATTTAGACTGAGCAAATCCGATTTGATCTGTCTAACCACACAAATGTAGAGATCTGACCTTTTTCGCAAGTTTGGCGTGGCAGTGAGCAGAATATCATGCCATCTCGTGTTAATATTATATTACATTTAATTCTAAATGACGATATGATAATAATTAATATATCATCTCACTGTCATATCAGTCCCTCGTTATTATAGAGGTTAATTGTAATAATTTCAAAAATCTAACTTCAAAGTTAGAAATATTACACATCGATCTTATGGCTCGAGAACTAAAATTGTAATTCGACTCAAGGTTTCTGGATATTCTACTTGTCTAGGCCACATACAAATTAAGAACCTTTGTGGACAGAGAAGTGCCACATATATTCTATCCATAATTTTCGTAACATATCCGACCACACTAACAACTTCTCATATATATATATATATATATATATATATATATATATATAGAGTTGAGCTGGAATGTTATCAGTAGCAAACGGATTTCGTTTCCATCCATTTATTTTCGATGATGGAGCTCCAAATCGACGGTCTGCACCGTTGAACATGATCTATACTACTTGAAGAATCTAAAAATTAAATTTCAAATCTTTTTGATATTATTGACCTAATAATCAAAGGGTTTCAAAATTTATAATTTTAATGATCAATATGAGACGTTTTTCTCGTTTAACGGCGTAAAAATAATCAAATCAATTGAATTTTGGTCAGAAAATTTTTTAAACTATTTAAAATAAGATCTATACTCTTGATCTTGATTATAAGATTCCTATCATCACTTTTTAAAGGATATTTATTTTCAGTTGTTCATTTTTGTGTTTACTTGATGGACAAGAGACCAATATCAGAAAAGCATGAAATTTAGTTTCTAAATACTTCAAACGGTATAGATCATGTTCAATGATGCCGATCATCGATTTGAAGGCTCCACCATCGAAAAAAGGGTGGCTACGGGGCCCATTTGCTACTAATAGCATTCCAGCTCAGCTCTCTCTCTCTATATATAGAGAGAGAACTAGACTAGTATACTATCGGTAGCACGGAAGCCTCCGTGCTACCGAGTCATTTTTAATGATGCGGCTTCCAAATCAACGATCGGCTCCGTTAGACTTGATCTACACTTTTGAAAGTATTTGGAAACTAAATTTCATAATTTTTTGACATTATTTGGTTAGTGATCAAAATGTCTCAAAATTGACAATTTTAATGGTCGATGTGATGTGTTTGTGGATTTAACAGTGTAAAAGAATTCAAATCTGATGAAATTTTTATAGAAAATTCTTTTCACTATTTAGAGTAAGATCAATACCTCTGATCTTAAATTCAAGTCTTTTATCATCATTTTTTATGAGATTTTTATTTTCAGCCGTTCATTTTTAGACTACTCGTTTGATAGGTAAATGATGTCGAAAAATTATGAAATTTAGTTTCCAAATACTTTCAATAGTGTATATCAAGTTTAATGGAGCCGATTGCTGATTTAGAAACTGCATCATTGAAAACAACTTGATAGTACGGAGGCCTCCGTACTACCGATAATATATCAGCCAAGCTCCATATACATATATATATATATATATATAGGGTCCGGCTACTATACTCTTATGAGTATGATCGTATTCGTACTCATAAATTTTTCTCAATGATGGAGCTTTCGAATCGACGATCCATACCGTTAATATTATC
This sequence comes from Puya raimondii, assembly GCA_016920855.1. Taxonomy (NCBI): domain Eukaryota; kingdom Viridiplantae; phylum Streptophyta; class Magnoliopsida; order Poales; family Bromeliaceae; genus Puya; species Puya raimondii. The sequence goes on from JABWPP010000050.1 coordinate 217,883,036, forward strand.
TAGAGCATTTAAAACTTCTAGAAATTAAATTTTATAATTTTTTGACATCATTTGCCCTATGATCAAAAGATCTCAAAGTAGACAATTTTTAACGGCCGGTATGGGATACTTGCTCGTTTAACGGTGTAAAAGAATCGGAATCTGTTGAATTTTTTATAGAAAATTCTATTTACTATGTAGATAAAGATCAATAACTCGGATCTTAAATTGAAGAATCCGATCATCCATTTTTAGGACGTCGTTCAATTTTGACCGTTTTTATGCCCACTTGATGGACTTTATAACGATTTCGAAAAATTACGAAATTTATTTTCTAGAAGTTTTAAATACTCTAGATCATATTTAACGGTGTGGATCGTCGATTCGGAAGCTCCATCATCGAAAACGACTTATGAGTACGAAGGGTCCTATACTCATAAGAGTATAGTAGCCCTACCCTATATATATATATATATATATATATATATATAGAACTAGGCTACTATGCTATTAATAGCACCAAATCATTGGTGCTACCAAGTTTTCGGCCATTGGATTGAGAGATGTGCGGTTAGGATGATGTGGGCCCCCTAGGGTTGAGTGGGTGGTTGGTTTAATAGTATGATCTAACGGGTGAAAATGATCAAAGGGGTGGATCTAACGGCGGAAAACTTGGTAGCACCGAGTGGTTCGTGCTATTGATAGCATAGTAGCCGGACTCATATATATATATATATATATATATATATATATATATATATGATAGTAATTAGATTCTATATATAGAGTGAGGTTGGTATGCTTCTGGAAGCACGGAACCCTCCGTGCTTTCAAGTTGTTTTCGATGTTGGGACTTTCGAATCGACGATCGGCTCCGTTAGACTTGATCTAGAGTATTTGAAGTACCTAAAAAATAAATTTTACAATTTTTCGATATCACTTGCCTAGTGATCGAAATGGCTCAAAATCAACGGCTGAAAATAAAAATCTTATAAAATGTGATGATATGACATTAAAATTTTAGATCAAAGATATTGATCTTATTTTATATACTATAAAAAAATTTCTATCAAAATTTCACGTGATTTGAATATTTCTACACCGTTAAACTTGCAAACGGCTCACCACGGCCATTAAAATTATTGATTTTGAGCCCCTTCGATCACTAGGCAAATGATATCGAAAAATCACAAAATTTATTTTCTAGGTATTTCAAATACTCTAGATCAAGTCTAACAGAGCCGATCGTCGATTCGAAAGTCCCAACATCGAAAACGACTTGGAAGCACGGAGGGCTCCGTGCTTCCAGAAGCATACCAGCCTCACTCCATATATATATATATATATATATATATATATATATATATATATATATATATATATATATATATATATATATATATATATATATATATATATATATATATATATAGAATGAGGCTACTATACTATCTATAGTACCGGGGCTCCGGTACTATAGTTGCTTTTTCGATCTTAGGGTGTTCAAATCAACGATCCACACCGTTGAAACTGATCTAGGGTATGTGAAGTTCTTAGGAATAAAATTTTAGTTTTTTTCGATATCGTTTACTTAGCAAATAAATTATGTCAAAATGAACGGTGGAAATTGAATAATCCTTAAAATTTGAGTATAGGAGTTTCGAATTCAAAATCAAGGATGTTGACCTTCATCTATGTAGTTTAAAGTATTTTCTATCAAAATTTGAATAAATTTAGATTCTTCTCCACCGTTAAACTACAAACTCGCCATAATAACCATTGAAATTTGACAATTTTGAAACGGTTTGATCACAAAGTAAACTACGTCGAAAAATTATAAAATTTTATTCCTAAGAACTTCAAATATCTTAGATTAGTTTCAACGGTATGGATCGTTGATTTGAACACCCTAAGATCGAAAAAGCGACTATAGTACCGGAGCCCCGGTACTATAGATAGTATAGGAGACTAGCTCTATATATATATATATATATATATATATATATATATATATATATATATATATATATATATATATATATATATATATATATTTACATACATATATATACACACACACACATATATATACATAGAGTTGGGCTAGAATACTCTTAATAGTACGGAGCCCTCCGTACTCACACTTCGTTTTCGATGTTGGGACTTCCGAATTGACGATCGACTCCGTTAGACTTGATCTAGAGTATTTGAAGTACCTAAAAAATAAGTTTCACGATTTTTCGATATCATTTGCCCGGTGATCGAACGGGATCAAAATCAACAATTTCAATGGTCGTGGTGAGCCGTTTGCAAGTTTAACGGTGTAGAAATATCCAAATCACATAAAAATTTGATAGAAAATTCTTTATACTATAGAAAATAAGATCAATATCTTTGATCCAAAATTTTAGAGTCATATTATCACATTTTGTGAGATTTTTATTTTCAGCCATTGATTTTGAGCCCTTTCGATCACCAGGCAAATGATATCGAAAAATCGCGAAATTTATTTTCTAGGTACTTCAAATACTCTAGATCAAGTCTAACGGAGTCGATCGTCGATTCGGAAGTCCCAACATCGAAAACGACGTGGGAGTACGGAGGGCTCCGTACTCTTAAGAGTATTCTAGCCTAACTCATATATATACATATATATACATATATAGAGAGAGAGAGAAAGAGAATTATGCTGAAATACTTCTAATAGCACCAAGTCGTTGGTGTTATTAGGTTTTCGGCCCGTGGATGAAGGAATGTGCGGTTAGGATTATAGTGATCCCCTATAGTTGAGTGGGTGGTTGGTTGAATAGTATGATCTAACGAATCGAAATGATCAAATAGATAAATCTAACGGTAGAAAATTTGATAGCACCAAGTACTTGGTGCTTTTAGAAGCAGTCTATATATATACACACACTTGGTGGCAAAGTCAATGCAACATTGGTCTCATAACCAATTTTTTTTTTTTCCCCCACTTTTAATTCACTAGTTATTATTCACAATTATGAAGCATTGCATATACTATAGCTAGTTGCCGTGTACAAACTAATAACCATAGTTATTCATAGCAAAGAAGTGGTCCCATGTATCCTATCCTTCAATGCTGATGTTTCTTGGAATTAATATTTCCTTGTTATTTGGGTTAATTTGATGCTGATCATAGGTTCCCATGTTCCTTTGTGGGGATTTATTAACTTTTATTCCTTTTTCAAGCTATTTTGTACACACCTTGCATTTCCACTAGTGGCACACACTGGGGTTTCTGTGGGGCCTATCTATTTATTAAGGGCTTATCTGATCTTGCTGCAGTTTCACATGCAAGAAGAGTTGTTGAGCAGTGCTATTCAAAAGCTGCGACAAAATTTTTACTTAAGTTTTGATCGGTAGTTTTTACTTTTGGTAGGATAAAAATTTTCAAATTAGAGTTTCTGTGAAGATTACTAATGCATCTATCTTGAGAAAATAAAGAAACGCAAGAAGAGTCGCTGAGTAGAGCTACTCAAAAAGCTGCGATAAAATTTGTATGTAAGTTTGTTCGATAGGTTTTACTTTAGGTAATGCAAAAAAAATTTAAATTAGAGTCTCTGCTGTCGAAAATAAATAAGCCTAAAAATTGAAGATTACTGATGCATTTGTCTTGAGAAAGAAAGAAATGTAAGAAGAATTATTTGAGTAAAGCTATTCAGAAGCGGCGACAAAATTTTTACATAAATTTTTAAATAAATAAATCTAAAGATCGGAGATTGATGGTGCATTTATCGTGAGAAAACAAATAAATTAGGGCCAAAAGCGAAAACTGAGAAAACTTTCAAATATATAATCACTCTAAACTATAGTATATTTTTAAAAATTAAAAGAGTTGTCGAGTAACTGGATATTCCATTAAGTTCAGAGTATTTCGCTAAAAATGATCTTAAAAAATTGTCAAATTTTTTATGGAGAAATTAGTAAAACTAATTAAACATAGTGAAAGATTTGAAACTTAAATCTAAGATATTTAAAATTGAGATGTCCTTCGCATTAGTTTGTACATTTTTACAAAAAGAATATACATTAGAACGTGTGCTACTCTAAACTCGAACATCCCTATACTCAATAAAACCTAGTGGGGGACCCTCTTGAAATCCAAATAAAGCTAGTTCTTTTTTTATTTTTTCACATAAACCAATGCTTTGAGTAGGGATGCAAATTGGATCTGGGTTGGAGGAGATCCTACCCCGAATGAAATAGTAAGTGAGAGCCAAAAATAAGAAGAAAAAAAAAAGCCAAAAACCTGCTCTTGGTCCATCATACCCCTAATGAAATAGTAAATAAGGCCAAAAAATAAAATAAAATTCAATCATCCCAAATCTATTCACCCGTCAAGAAAATGAGGCGGGAGTTAAAAAATCCCTCTCTCACCTGAATCCGCCCGGTTTGTATCCCTAGCATTGAGTAACTCCTCTTTGCTCCCACCAAAGAGGCAACATGGTTGAATCTAAAAAAATTGTCAATTTTTTTATGGAGAAATTAGTATAACTAATACTTGTATCTATGTCAATTAAAGGGACTAAAACAAAAAATACAAAATTTGACCTAGTAAATATAAGGATAATGATATGGATTGTGAATTATTTAATAATAGAGATTGTTTACCTATATATCTTCATTTGTATGGGATAAGATCCAAAGATTTCTGTTCGGATCCATTTGTGAAAGAGTAGAATGAATGAGAAAGATAGTGAATTTTGTTTTTTCATCAATGAAAAAACAAAAGAGGATAAATAGTTAGGAAGTAAAATCAAAAAAAAAAAATCGGTTTTGATAATAACTATGTTATATTTGATATTATTTTTTTGATAATATTTCATTATCTTATTTCATTTTATTGTTTATACATTATATAACATTATATATTTACATATAATTTATATAAGATTATATAAGAAATATATATTTCTAAATATAAAATACAAAGAAATAAATATAAGGAAATAGCAAGAAAAAAACATAGTATTACGTTTCATAATTATGAAACATAGTTATTGTAACGACCCGACCCGCTAGCAACAATAACTCGTCGGGCCCAAACCACTGGCCCAAAATGCTTAAGCCCAGTTATTAGTACTAGCGTGCGAGTTTTCATATAAACCGATCGAAATCAGTATCCCATCCGATGTGGGACTATTTGGGGCGTTACAAACTCCCCATGTTTAGACCCTGACGTCCTCGTCGGGTCCAAACCAGATCACAGACAGACGGACCAGGACCAGAATTATCGGGCGATGTGAGATTCTAGAGGTGGCTCCTACGGGTTCAAGAGGTGGCTCCCACCAAATCAGTTGGTGTAGCACTTTGCCCCGCATAACACTTAGCTCTCACATTTTCGGCCGGTATTCGGCTCTGATACCAATTATAACGACCCGACCCGCTAGCAACAATAACTCGTCGGGCCCAAACCACTGGCCCAAAATGTTTAAGCCCAGTTATTAATACTAGCGTGCGAGTCTTCATATAAACCGATTGAAATCAGTATCTCATCCAATGTGGGACTATTTGGGGCATTACAGTTATAGTATTACTATTCATTAGAATACATTAGTATAAGATTTGATATACTAAACATGGTGAAAGATTTGATACTTAAATCTAAGACATTTAAAATTGAGATGTCCTTTGCATTAATTTGTACAATTTTACAAAAAAAAAATACATTAGAATGTGTGCTACTCTAAACTCCAACTTCCCTATACTCAATAGAACCTAGTGGGGGACCCTCTTGAAATCCAAATAAAGCTAGTTTTTTTCTTTTTTAACATAAACCAATGCTTTGAGTAGGGATGCAAATTGGATCCGGGTGGGTGGAGATCCCGCCCCGGATGAAACAGCAAGTGAGAGCCAAAAATAAGAAAGAAAAAAAAATAATCAAAACCTACTCTCGTCTTGACAGATTCCGAATGAAATAGTAAGGCCAAAAAATATATAGAATAAAATTTAGTTAGTCCAGAATCCATCCAAATCCATCAAGAAAATGAGACAGGAGTTAGAAAACTTCTTTCTGAATCCGTCCCGTTTGTATTCCTAGCACTGAGTAACTCCTCTTTGCTCTCACCAAAGAATTTATATTTGATGAACCATGTAATTATTACTGTATAAAATATGAATAGGGAGGCTCATAAACCAAGAAAAACAAATGGGGTTTGGTAAACACCTTTGAGTTAGCAATAAATTGATGGGACTAAGGTGGGGATCCATCATCGAGTCAATGCCCCATCTAGCCTCTTTGTAAATTTTTTTTACCAATCTAGTCTTATTATTAAAAAAATTTCCAACCTAGTCTTATTTGGATGTATTAAGAATGAAGAGGTAGCTTAATAGTAGTTATGTGCTAATTAAGAGAGAGAAAATAATTTCTCTCTCCTCTCTCCCACTCCCCCACTCTCTTTCTCTCTCTCCTCCCCACTCACACGCCTCTCTCTCTCCCCACCCCGGCACCCTCACTCTCTCTCTACAACTCTTCACCCTAACTATCTCTCTCTCCTCCTCACCCATACACACTCTCTCTACTTATTATAAAATATTAGCATGGGGGGTAGAGAGAGAGAGTGTGCGTGTGTGCGGTGGGCAGAGAGAGTGGAGAGGGGTAGAGAGAGAGACCTGGGGGTTGGGGGGGAGAGAGAAAGAGAGGGGTGGAGTTAGGGAGAGAGAGAGAGGAGAGAGAAAAATTATTTTCTCTCTCCTAATTAACACATAACTATTATCAAACTATCTTTTACTTCTTAATTTATCAAAATAAGGTTAGATTAGAAAAAAATTTCAAAACAAGACTAGATTGGTAAAAAAAATTTGGAATGAGGCTAGATGGGGCATTGACTCTCCATCATCTATAGGATAGGATCCAGTAGTCAGACATAAATTATAGGGTTAGTTGTTCAACTCTTGGGTGTTAATGTCAAAAGCGGACCACTTGATGCCAAATGTCACAACGTGTTCCATGTAGCGACATTCAATGGGTACGAATATTAAAAAATTTATCTGTATTCCAATTCGAATAAATAAATTTATTCGATATTAAATAAATATGATTTTGAATATGAATACAAAGAATGAAAATCCGACAGATTCACCTTCGGATATGGACTTTGTTTGTACACGATATGCATCAGAACCTGACGTTAAACCGAATAGATTTTATATTATATTATATATATATATATATATATGAATGTTTTATGTAATACTTAAATTTAGGATTTATAGTTTGAAATTTTAGATTTTAATATAATATATTTTGAAATATTATAGAGAGAAATAATTATTTCGGGTTCAAGATTTTCGGGTCGAGCTTCGGATTTTGGACTTTGGTTTGATTATTTTGGATATGGATTTTCAAAATCTATCGGATTCGTGTTCGGGTTTGATTGTCAGGCATGGATTCAAGTTCGGGTTCAAATTTAGACTTTTGATAATCCACGTTGAATCCAACTTGTTTACATTCCTAGTTCCACAGGAAAAAAAAAAAGAAAAAAAAAAAGAAAAGAAAACGAAAAAACAAACTTTATTATAACAGGCACATCATATAAGATTTATTTCAAATCAATCATATTATACGAGGTAAAATAAAGAACAATCAGAGATAATATTACAGTTGAACACTAAAATGATGTTTTTTTTAGAAAAACTATATATTTCTACGTAATTAGATGTTGCAGATTATATGTAGAATAACTGTGATATAAAAAATTTCTCTCCGCAAAGGGTGGGGTCTACCATCACCTTTGCAGCGGTTGGTTGATATTTCAATCATCAAGTTATATCGCTCAAATTGGATTCTCACTTCATGCGGAAATGGATGTATGTGAAGTGACTTACCGACATCTTTTCTTTTTAAATAAAAAAAACAGGTCCCATCTACACAGAGATATTAAATAAAAAATATCAAACATATTTTTCTGTTATAGCTGAATTTTTTAGACAATAAGGTAGTTCAATATAATAAAAAAGCAGTAGTTGCTACTCTTAGTAAGAAAAATCTTATAAAAGCTCAAATTTTCTATATATAATCTAGTGCACAGAAAATTTCTATACTGAGATTAAAATTATGATAATTCCCATCTTAGATAAGCCAGAATAGTCCTATTTGAGCTTAACAACTTTCCTTAGCCTTTTCTTTTCCTATACTTATTTCAACAAGAGAAACAACATGAGTTATTTTTCCTGTTTTCTCCCAAATAAATATTGCCTTGTAGATTCATATTTAAACTCTTCATCTCAAAAGCTTATTTAACTATGCAGTACTTAAAACAATGATGTTTTTTTTTTTCTTTTTTTTTCTTTTTTTTTTTTTGCCTATCAACTGGATATGGTTGGTGAAGTAGGGCCCCTTATCTCCATTATTGAGCAGCACCTAGTAGTAGCATCAATTGGAACATAAAGAAAGAGGCACTCATTGTGGAGATACAATGCATTTGGCCTTGGCACCTGACATGATACTATGCGCAATAAAAAAAAGGTGCATGTCAATGTTGTAAAAGTAAAAACATTTGTAAGAGCAAGGTGATTTTCTATTGGGTATTCTTAAACTGGTTATGTACATCAACATGGATGTTTTTTTAATCTTAAACTAATTGTGTACATCAACATGTATGTTTTTTTAATCTTAAAGTAGGACATGTTAAAGGTTTTAAGGAAGGCAGGAAGAAGCAACAGTTCCCTGCTTCCTATCTTGGTGGCATCTCTCTCTCTCTCTCTCTCTCTCTCTCTCTCTCTCTCTCTCTCAAACTTAAAATTTGCTGAGCTTGGTCCACCACATCATCATAAACTGTCCTATCTCTATTTTCATTTCCCACCGGTTTTAGTGCCTAGTTTGCAAATGTGTTTTCTAACGCAATTTCTTTAATACTTTACTGTTCAAGAACAAAAAACACACACAAAAGAGAAAGTGTTTTAAAAGCTTTACACTTTTGATTCCGCAAAATGATAATGCGAGTCATCGCTGGAGAAATATCTAAGAAAAATAATTACGCTAGGAATCAATCCAAATAAGACTGCAACTCATCGGATGGTTTGAGTTAAAAGACCTCTACTTATGCAGTCCGCGACTAACATGGTGAATCAAGTCTAACTTTTGTGCCTTTTGCATAATTTTTTTTTTTTTTTTTCTCTGTCACAGCCACTGAACTCAAAACCCAAGAAATGGCATAATGCATAGAAGTGATTTACCATAACAAAGCACATCCACTAATAGTTGGAACCAACCACTACAAAACACATCCACTAGTACTTGGAACCTACCATAGTACCACTACAAAGCACATCAACTAACACTTGAACCTGTCATAACAAAGCACACCAACTAGTACTTAAAACCTAATACCTGAACCTATCATTACAAAACACATTAACAAGTACTTGGCACCTATTACTAAGCACATTCAGTAAGTACTTGAACCTCCCATTTACCCACTTGAGGTGAATATCTCTATCATCTCTCCTTGCAATAAAAAATAAATAAATAAATGCAATGCATATTTAGCATCTCAGAAAGAAAGATGAGGTTAAGTTCATATGAATAAACAAAGAGATTTTTGGCTTTTTTTATACCCTCTGCACTTGGTGACAACTCAGTTTTTTTGTCAAATAAATGGATCAAATAAAAATTTATACCTTACCCATCTATTAAACTATATGAATTCTCAATAATTTTTGCCACATGACCAATTTTTCTTCACCCTTACAACTATGTGATCCTTCCCCTTTCCTCCACCAAACTTTTAATTGTAACCAGCATGTGATCCTTCCTCTTACCTTCACCAAGCTTTCAATTATAATGCATCTAAACGGTCCCACTAATAAACCTCCAATTAATATATTTAAATCATCATGATCCTTCCTCTTTCTTTTACTAGACTTCTAATTAATAAATCAATTGTCTCTCTTTTATTTTTTTCTATACACCGTCACCTTCCTCCCTCCATCTTCTCTCTCGCTAATGCGCGCCCATCTCCCCCCTGCGCCGCGGTCATAAGAAAATATTTGATATTACTTTATTATTAATTACTAATACAGTTTTTACCCGCTGCGAAGCGCGGGCCCCTAAACTAGTATACATTATTTTTCCTAAATATGCCACATGGCAACGTTCCCTTCATTATTAGGTATGGGCTCCATCCTGAACCGGCTCAAGTTCTCTACATATTTTTCTCTTTCTTTGCTTGAACTGAACCGAATTTTTCTCTTTCTTTGCTTGAACCGGACCAATCATTGTTGAGTGGGGACTCCCCCAAACCGGCTCAAGTACTTCACATATTTTTCTCTTTCTTTGCTTGAACCAAAATTTTCTCTTTTTTTGCTGGAGCCGAACCAGATCACACATTTGCATTGGGCCGAACTGTTCCTCCTTCACTTCTTTCGGTTGTTACCTTCCTTCATCGACAAGATGAATCCCATCCCTTATCGTCGCTTCTTCCATCGTTGTTTTCTCTTTCTTTGTCGCCATTTTTTATTTTTTTTCTAATTATCTATCTTATCGCATCGCACGAATTACTACACTAGTGTAGCATAAATCCATCAATCAAACAGAGACAAAACCTACTAAGCAAAGAGTAGGAGTTTGACCTTTGTTGCCTATGGAGTCACAATAATTCCAAAAATTTAGGATTGTGAATCCTACCTACCAAACACTTTAATTGTATAATGAAGATATAGGGATTATTTTATTATTCACTGTTCAATGATCATCTTTTTGTTGTCGAATTCAAATATGAATCCAAACATTTGGGTCCTGGTTTTGCTCATTCAGAGTAAAGCTAAAAAAATAATGTGAGAGTATCTTATTCTCCCCTAATACTTTCTTTTTTTCTCAGCATTCGTATATTAAAGTGCTCTCGAATTTTAAAGTGCTCTCGAATTTTACTGCAAAATATCAACTTCACAAGAAAACACATAGGGCAGTGTTGATTCTTTGAAGGGAAAAAAAAAAAAAGATAAAACCATTCCTTTATAAAGTAGAATAAAATACGATATGTCTTCCCGCTAGGGAAAATTTGTACTATAATTTAAACAGCTTTATTCAAATTCTCACAATATTAAAGTTAAAATGTCATGTAGATTCTCACTAGACAAAAAGGCAAGCTATGACATCTTAACCTAATATTCTGCTATCACATTAAAAAGAGAAAAAGAAAAGAAAAAAATAACAAGAATGAAGAGTTCATGAGATTTTCATATACCTAAATTTGCTTGTTAAATGTGGTTTACAGAGTACTAAATAACAATAGTTACAACATGATAAAGACGCAGTACTGAAATGGAGTGGTTGTCCCTTTCACAGGTATATTTCAACAAGAAAAGTTGATACGAATAGAGGTAGACGAACTGAAAGCAAGTGCAATGATAGATGAGTCGGCTTCTCGTAGCTTGTTTTGTTGTAAGCCCGTTCAACGAATGCGGCTTACTAGCTTTTCTGAAGTGCACCGGCAGCAAATAAAAGATTCCTACGAGAAAACTGCCAAAAAGTTCCAGCAAACATTGATGTAACTGTCGACTCAAAAGTTCAAAAAGAACCGAAGTGTCGAAACCAATTGAAGAGAAATGGCACGAATGAAAGACGAATTTTGTACCCGCAAGGTAGAAACAGGAGTTGATTTGGTCGGGAGAGCTTTCAACAATCTCAAACGGCTACCAGAACCAGCTTTACTGTTCACAATAATGTTTTCATCAATACCACCACATGATAAAGAGGATTTTGATTATGTTGAAGGTGTAGATTAATAAACTTACTTCTCCTCCATCTTCAGTGCCTTTGTGCCGGAAGTGACATCCCAAAGCTTTACTGTACAATCCGCAGAGCCAGAGGCAAGCAATGTTCCTTCACAGCTGAGGCCAAGAAGAAATTAGCCCTGTGAATATTTTTGCTGCCATTTGCTTCCTCTTTTTTTCTTTTTTTCTTTTTTACTGTTTTTCTTTTTTTTTGCTTGTGTACAATACTTAATGCAAAGCAGATAAGGCTGAATTTTTCTATATAACTTTACAGATGAAATTTAAAGGTTTATGACAACAAAGAACAAGTATCAGGGTAAAAACCGATTAGCAGGCATCATTGATCATCAAGCGTTTCATTATCAAGCTCAGAACATCACTATACTCCAGAATAGTAATAGAAAAGAAGTATAAATAACAGAAGCTCTAAGAGTCGAGAGTCACTTGATTTTCTTTTGATTTGCAATTTTGCAGCTCTTGAGACCTCATAATAACTTTAGTGCCCGTTTGCCACCAAAAATGGATTCGATAGGATAAGACGAGAGAGCAATATTGGTGGATGATATTTTACTGGCTCGGAGGCTTTGGAGGCCAAATAATCCTATTAGGATAGAATTATCAAATCCCACCCTAAAGGTTAGGATTGAAGAGTACCGAATTGACAGGTCCTAATGTATCCCACCAGACTCAGACCCCTACCAGCCATGGGTTCCATGACCCGCTCAATCCCAAACTCTTAGGTGGGATCTGATAATTCGATACTTGCTCTTTGATCTAAAAGGCCTGCTAAGCCGCTAAACCCTTCCTCTCACCCAACATCGCTCTCTTGTCGTATCCATCCAATACAAAGTGAGTGCCAAACGTGCCTTTAAGAAAAAAAGGTAGGCGTAGTCCTTGAATTATTTGACTATTGATTGATCAGATACTAACAGCAAAAAAGGTCAAACTTATTATTCAAATCTCCCAAATTGTAAACAAATGAAGCTTCTCAGTCAACAAGGTACAGGACCAAAACAGTGTATCAGCTACAAAATGTTTCTACAGCTTGTATTTAGCCAAAGAGCATTACCGTTTCACCATCCTTTCCACAAAACTCCATACTGCATGAATTGTGGCAATCTTTTCAGGTGCCTCACAAGAGGGTAAAGGGCCTAAGCTCTCTTCAATGTTTCTCATCCAATTTCCATGCCACAATTACCTCAAAAAAGCTAGAGACTGCATTCCACTTTAACCAAGATATCACTGATGTTGCAACAAATACATCTCATTATTCCACTTGACATATGTGCAAGTCAATAAAAAGGAAAGATGCGACTGGATTGAATCATGTGGATCTGAAGTTTATCATGGTTAATCTGCTTGTAATTCTTCATTAACTTACCAGAGATACGCAGTTACAATCATGTCTGATTTGATCATTTCTATTTACTTTCTCAAGGAGTTGCTTTTCTCTAACTTAAAATCTTTATACCAATTTAAGACTGCATGAGGTGTTCCGCTGTTCTAAAAATTTGACCGTCTACAAACGAATTATCATATAGGGCACCTATCGCACTGCTCCATCGAGTTGTTTCAGTCGATCTCGGATAAGAAAATGCTTACATAAGGGTATGTCCTAACCATCAATTTCGGTATGTCTTGCCCATCAATTTCTGCTGAACCTTCATCCCTTCTCTTAATCCAAAAAAACTTGCACATTATAAAATCAGCCAAATTTGTTCTTATCTTGAGACCTGTGATTCTAAAAGTTGGCTCCCTTATATTTGGTCCTTATTTGGCCTGGCTTCCAGAACAAACTTCTCTAATCTAGAATGCAAACGCTTCTAGAAATTAAACATTTGGTTAACAATTATTCTAGAGCCTTTACCCTGGAACGAAGCTAAAATAAGCTATTGGGCCCTAAAAGCAGAAGTAGCAATTCAAAGCTTCCAAATATGCTTTGGCAAGGAGCAGTAGAAGATATTTTTCCATAAAAGCTCTAGTGCCTCTTCAAACAACTCTCTTCAAACAACACTTCCTTCGAAGCTCCAGACGAAACAGGTTCTTGCTCTTAACATTTGGTTAAAGTGCTATTTGAGTAGAGCTGTTCAAGAAGCATTAATAGCTTATTACTATTAGTAAAATGTTTTCAATCCCTTCCTGCTGGAATCAGCATCACAAGCTTCAAATTGGAACTTCTGGTTTTGCAATCCAGATGCTCATTTCGAGATCTATATGCTGCCTCGGTTTCCTTCTAGGTTTCTACCATATCTTGAAAAATCTTTCCCTATTCTGTTATTCTGTCTAGCCTTAAAAACAGGTTTTTGATCCTTCATGGTTCGAAATGATAAGTGTAAAACGATGAGCATAGGACACTAAAAAAATATAAATGCTAGTTAGAATGACCGAAATCTAACTAAAGAAACAGTATGAGGTTGCAAAATTAATGCAACAGGAATACTGATTTTACACCTGTTGTTTGAAAGATGAGCCCCCATAAGACCTAGCTTTCCTTGCATATATGCCAGCAAATAAATGAATCTTAGAGAAGTCACACCCACAGACAGACATTTGCCCATGTGTATTTCAAAAGTCTTGACCTAGAAAAATGTTAAAGTTCCAATTTCTAAAGCCAGATTAATAATTAAAACTAACTAAATCTTTTTTCCTTTTGAAATTGTATAATATCTTCAATTTTATCAACTGAATAAAGAAAGTGATAAAAATTATTCAGTGTCTTTGTTTATGCCACCCGTGATTAATTATAAATTCGGGTGGCATTAATTATAAATTCCTACATCTAAAAGCTCAACATAATTCACTGACTCGTGTCCATTTTAATCAAATCCAAAGATGGCAACCATGATGTCCAAGTCTATATACCAAGAGATGAGGAAAAAATCCTAGAAAAGCATCAAAATATAGTGATTGCTTAGTTAGTTTTAGATTATTTTTCTAAAACCAGAAGAACGAAAATCATACAATGCAAAGAGAGGAACAAACTGTGACGAGATTATTACCTGAAAGCAAGTGTCCAAACACACGAGCTGTGTCCCATTAGTGGCGAAACACAGCGGCCACTAGAAAGATCCCACATCATGATTGTGCCGTCTTCATCACCAGAAGCCATATATCTCCCATCAGGAGACATCGCCAATGATAATACCATACTCCTGTGGCCGATAAAAATGCGAACACACTCCCCCGTTTGAACATCCCATAGCCTTACAGTTTTGTCGCTAGAACCAGTTGCAATGTAATTACAGTTCACATGCCACTGTACACACTGAAAGATATATATTGCGGAACATACAAACACACTCAGTCAGAAAAAATTCCACTCTGAGTCTCTAGCGAGAGAGAGAGAGAGAGAGAGAGAGAGAGAGAGAGAGCAGATAATACCAAAATTGACTGAATTTAACAATTTCAGGACCGACTCAGACAATGGATACCAAAATTGACTGCGTTCAAACATTTCACGACTGACTCAGACAATGGAATTCCATTTAAACATTTCGGGACCAACTCAGACAATGAAAACCTCAAACATTATAAAGTTCAGGAATGAACTTACATCAACATCAGAAAGATGTCCAGCCATTATGCGCAAAGGCTTGATTCTCTCCATTGACCAAATTCTAGCAGTCCGATCATGCGAACAACTAGCAAAATAATGGCCAACTGGACTAAACTGCAAAGAAGAGTAAAATATGTATACAGCAGATATCAGAACCTAAAGCAAACTCGTTTATAGAATTATTGCATAACAAACTCATTTTATAAGAGCTAGTAGATATGTAGTTTTCGGATATTATTATAGTGCAATCGTCGGATATTATTATAGTGCAATCGTCTAAACAGGATCGATTTTGATCTCTTACCTGAACATCCCACACTGGGTAGTTGTGTCCTTTGTAGCAAACCAGATTAGTATTTAGCTTAGTACACCATAATCTAACTGAAAAAATAATAATAATAATGATAAAAATAATAATTTTAGATGTGCAATTTATGAAGGATTGACCAATGAAGCTGAAAACTGCTTACTTGTGGAGTCTGACGACGACGACAAAAGAAAATCTCCAAAAGGGCTAAAGGTAGTAGAATAAACTGGTCCAGAGTGGCCCTGAAATAATGTGTACTGCCTCTTGCCCTCGTCTGAATTCAGCATATGCTCTTGGGCTGACCCGTTTTCTCCCTGCAAACTGGCTGAAAATTGTCGTTCAACACATTGAAAGAATTTTCAATCAATCGCAACAGCAATTATGCAAATATAAATATTATCGAAATTCCTAACATAAACTTGTCAGAAAATCATTCACAACTTTATCAGAGTTTCAAACCTCAAAAAGGAATAAAAAACGAATCTATGAACTTCTCTATAACATAACATTGCAAGTAAAGAAATAATGTTCAGAAGGAAACCATTTGTCGTACTAAAAACGGCATGTATTGGCTTCTAACAGAAAAATGCATTGACAAAAAAAATCTCTTTAAATAAAAGGAAATTTTGAGTTCCAATCAAGAATAGACCAATCGTGGAAAAAAGAAACTGTAAAGCAGTGGTGAAGCATCGACACTAACTCGTTTTGCCTGCTTGACCAATCTTTGACATGTCCCAAACCTGACAAAAAAACATCGGTAGTTTAGCAACAAAATGAAGCTGAAATTAAAAGGAAAAAACGGGTTCTAAGAAGAGAACAACCTTCACAGATGAGTCAGAGAATCCACCAGCAACCAGTGATCCATCGTTTGATATAGATGAACAATTTAATCTAAGATAAATCCAAAACAACAGTCAAAACCAAGCTAGCCACATACTAGTGTAAAACTTGGTCATGACTAAAGTACATTAGTGATTACCCATTATGTGTATTTATAAAGGTATAAAAGCTGACTGATGGCAGTGCCAAGCTGCTTAATTGTACACGGTTTCGCAAGTCCTCTAGAATAGCTTGTTCCTCTTCAATAGACCTGAAAAACTATGCAAATCCAAATTTGGTATATGACAGATATATACCCAAATGACCATATATATATATATATATATATATATATATATATATATATATATATATAGTTGAGCTAGAATACTATCGATAGCAAACGGGCACTTTTGCCACCCATTTGTTTTCGATGATGGAGCTTCCAAATCGACGATCGGTACCGTTGAACATGATCTAGAGCATTTAAAGTATCTAGAAACCAAATTTCATACTTTTTCGATATTACTTTCTTGTCCATCAAGTGGACACAAAAATGAATGGTTGAAAATAAATATCCTTTAAAAGTGATGATAGGAGTTTTGTAATCAAGATCAAGAGTATAGATCTTGTTTTAAATAGTTTAAAAAAATTTCTAACAAAAATTCAATTGATTTGGATATCTTTACACCGTTAAACAAGAAAACGTCTCATATCGACCATTAAAATTACAAAATTTGAAACCCTTTGATCATTAGGCCAATGATGTCGAAAAAGCATGAAATTTGGTTTCTAGATACTTTAAATGCTCTAGATCATGTTCAACGGTGCCGATCGTCGATTTGGAAGCTCCATCATCGAAAACAAATGGGTGGCAAAAGTGCCCGTTTGCTATCGATAGTATTCTAGCTCAACTCTATATATATATAAACTAGCGATGTACCCGCGCTTTGCTGCGGGTACGATGTGTATGTTCTTAATTATATTTATAAAATATAGCATATATTAATATTAAACATATATATTAAACACATATTTGTGTCAACATTTGATGTCAAAATATAAAATTTTCTTACGGATTTTGTCTCTAGGTATTTGATAGTTCCTATTTAGATTCCTGGGGTTCCGTAAACTTTCAAAATAAAAAAAGAGATTGAAGAGCACATTTGTCGAAGAAAGTCAATTAAGAAATTACTTATTTTTTAAGAAAGAGAACATAAATGGTAATTTTTATTTTTATTTTTCTCTAAAAAAGGCATGCCTAGAAATTAATGAGAGAGAGAGAGGAGAGGAATCAAGTAAGAAATTTAAATTTTTGTATTTTCGATTTATTACATGCATTATTTATATTATATATATAATTAATTATTAATAAAAATATTTCGAATTTTGAAAATGTGGGAATAAATATTATACGTTTTACAATTGTAAAATTTGAAATTTAGAATCATATACAATTTAAAAACTCTCTATATATAGGTAGGAGGAGAGAGAGGAGGGAAGGGTTTTCGGGACGTGTCACTTTAAGACCCCAAACCCTCCTTTAATATCAAAAGATCTACATAGAACAAATGCACCGTAGATCTCCCTATGGACCATACATATGTCCACCATCAACGGTCTATGGTGCACCAGGAGCACCGAAAGCAGCCCCAGGACACGTGGCAGCGCAGTTGCAGTAAGTCCGATTCCCCAAAGCCTCATTTAATGTAGAAGAATATACATAGAACAGATGCACCCAAGAACCCCCATGGACCAACCCAAGACCCCCCCATGGACCATACATATGTCCACCATCAACGGTCTATGGTGCACCAGGTGCACCGAAAGTAGCACGCTGACACGTGGCAGCAAACTAACCTAATTCCACGGACTTTAGTATATAGGTCTATGGTGCACCAGGTGCACCGAAAGTAGCACGCGGACATGTGGCAGCAAAATAACCTAACTCCACGCACTTTAGTATATAGTAATAGATATTACTCATATAGAGTTGATATTTCTATAGCAATAATATAGTTATCCTGGTAACAGAAAGTATAGATAGGTCAAGTTGGCAAAGAGTTGGTCCATGTTTAATAAGCAAAAACAAAAACAAAATAAAAAACTATTTTATTGAAGTTTTGGACAATATTTGTGCTCTTGAAAATTCTGTAGGCACTAAAAAATACTAAGAACACATTTTACTTAAAAAATAAAGCATCATTCTTTGCAGCAAACTGCAAAGCTAATATGGAGCCCAATTAAATATGACCATCTACAAAAGGAAAAGGAATAAACAAGAAATAGTTCGTTAAAAAAAAAATCTACAAACTCTAATAATACCAACTTGTGCATGGAAAAGAAGGCATACCAACATGTATATGTTTAAAAAAAACAGAAAAAGAGATTACAAGAATAAGATGGGATATAGGAAATACATTACAGGTAGAGGAAGTTCTGGTTTCACTCGAGGAGCCATGGACACCATGCTTGTCTCGGAGCGAACGTTCTTTCCCGTCGCACCAACAAGCTTGTCCTTCTTCAACTTCTTGATAGAAGCACCCTGCTTACCTCCATCTGTTGATCTCTTCTGGAGCAAAAAATTTCAAAAGGTGTTAGGGTTGAACCCAGAAATCAAGAAACACATATACAAGACAAATGCACATAACATTCTTACGGGCCACAACTAAATTCGATTGGTGTAAACATTAGTCACGAGAAGCATCACAGCTGCAGTGAACGACCATTATCAATACGGTAAGGCCTCATCTGCTGCAAATCACGTTTCTTATTTTTCTCACTTCAAATTCTATGCCATTGGATGTGCCGGCAGATGTTGGAATGTTTTCAATCTATAAATCAATGGAACTTAATTGGTAACAAAAAAAATAAATTTTTGGTACTTCATTTTTCCACTTGACAGTTTTAAATGAGTTTAGAAGCCAACCAACAATAACAAGTATGGAGAACTCCAGCAGGCGCATTCAATTGCATAGAACTTATTTAAAAGTTTAAAATAACCGCTCCCCCCCACCCCACCGCGAAAAAAAAAAGGGTAGGCATGGCATCAAGCGAGGCCAAAGGTTTCCAATTGCAAGACTCAAATTTGTGAGGCGATTACTTGCCTTGTTATCTTCTGGGTCTGCCTCCTTGCTTTCAACATCAGCCTTCTCAGAATCTGAAAGTGCTCTTTCCAAGCGTTCTTCAACTGAATCTTCAAGTAACTACAAGTATACAATATTTTGGATGTGATAAGCAAGAAAAGGCTGGTCTAAATCCAGATCAAGAAAAACAAAAATTTCAAGATTACAATCTAGACATAACAATTCAGTCATACTCATGTAAGTGGACAGTGCAACAAAATATGAGCTGAAATGATACCCACCCCCCAGCGTACTTCCTTCTGATTTAACTTTTTGGCTTCATCCTGGCTGCTCCCCACTAGAGCAACGACATCAGCATCATCAGCAATCGTAGTGGGCTTTCCAGCAGAAACTGCCAAGATTGCAAACGAACAATAATCAATGTTCATGAAAAAAATAAAAGAAACTAGAGATAGAAAAAACAAGTATCGCCAAGTTTATTTCATAATAAAGAGCACAAAGAATTTAGAACAAATAAAAAAAGGTTGTACCTTCAAAGTTTATGTGTTCATTGATAATCCCCAGCATAGCAATAGATTGGGTCTTCTGAAGATATTGCAAAAGAAGATCATAGGAATACTGCAGTTGGAGAAGCTAAGAGTTAGCATCATCTTTAATGATCCCAACAGCTATTAACTCTTTAATAGAAACATCCATCAATCAAGAAAAGCAGTCTCAAATCAAAGATAACCATCTGACATGAAAAACACAAAACTCTGAAGGTTGTGGTAGAATATGCCCCCAATTCAAGATAATAAGGCTTCAGCATAGACGCGTATAGAAGTTTTGGGAGTTTCATAGTCAGATCACTTCAGCTTAGGGCGCCATGTAGAGAGCAAAACAGCGAACTAGCCTTTGCCTCAACCTCAAGATTTTAAAAATCTAGCAGAGTAGGGCTTCCAAGCTAATGAAAAGCAACCACACTATTGCTCTTGCCCTTGACAAACGACTCCCTACAGATGGATGGCGACACCTAGAACTGGTAAATTGAATCACACGAGTCTACCACGGGATTTACGATGCTTAAGCCGAGTTACTAAAATCTACTAAATGCGAATTCCACTTTTTCAACGTAAGGACGTAGGACTATAAGGGTGCAACCATGATAATAATGATCTGTGGGTTTTACTTTACAAGAGTTTTCACGGAAAACTAGTACAAAGAGTGATTCATGCGAGGTTATGACATGCATCTGAAAGAAATATTTTTAAAAATTTATAACATAAGAAGTATGTGGAATGGCTAAAAAGTTTGAGTTATTTGCTAATAACATACTTCTGCATCAACCTAGAGCAGCTAAATGGTTTAAAATCAAGAAAAGAATGCACCAGTCCACAATATTGAAGAAATATATAGATAACATATCAAATGTTCAGTGCAAGAATCCAAAATTTTAAGTTTTTTCGACAAAAAATGCAAAAACGCGCAAAGATATATCTTGACGTCAAATAGATGATGCAACTTTCATCAACTAATAGAACAGTAACAGGTCAATAAGAGAAAAAAAGGAATGCATGCTGGCACCTCACATAATTTAATTTTAACTTTGCTCTGCCGTAGAGTACGAGCCAATTCCATCTCCTGAAAGGTAATGACATGATGCAATAACCAAAATTAACATTGCTGGAGGATAGTAATATACAAAAATATGAAATATAGGACACAAAAGTAGAACCTCCAAATGTGAGGGAGAAAGGATGCCTTCCAACTTTTGAAGATCCCGCAAATGCATTAGTTCATGATCTTCACGAAATGTGTGGAAAAATGTCCGAGCTGGAGAATGTTCACAGCAATATTTTCAACAATAAACTAAATGTAAAATACTACATAAACAATCAATTACATACCAACAAATTCCAAGAAGTGATTTGAAACCAAGTTAAAAATGTACCTTCCTGCATATGTCCTGCTGCCACTAGATCCATGAAGCAGTGTATAAAAACAGGATAAAGCACTCGAAGCAGTTCATGCTGCACAGTTTAAAGCGAAACACCTAATTATGTTAGTAAAGCAAAATTTATAATACAAAAGAACCTTAAAAAGATAAGATTAGTAGTAAAAGCTAATTAAAGCAATATAATTGCCATATATCTTTGTTAAACCCTGGAAATGCATAAAAGACAGTTATTTCATGTTTTGTCAGGAACAGAGCTAAGTTTTGATTAAGCCTTTCCCCTTAACCTTTATTGAAACATTATGTAAAACTTTTAAATATAAATTTACATATATACAATGTTACGTGTTAATTAACATAGGAACTACCAGCTATGATCAAATCATATTGGTCACCATAAACCAAATAATCGTGAGATCATGGAAGTAGATGAGAATGAAACTTGTGTTTCTCATTATTTAATGAGATACCTTGTACAAATCCAGTGAACTGTATGCCCATGATCTCAGTTTGCTGTAACCATCATGGTACCGCACTGGATCGTTCTCTAATCTGTAAAAAATGTATAAGAATATATGCCAATAAAACTGTCAGAAATTATCTGTAGATTGACTAGTATTCTGTGCTTGTGCACATAACTATCAAAAGTAGCCAACAGATTTCCTGCAATTATTTACTACAAGATAAAAAAAATTATAGTAAAACTAAAAAAAATAACATGGTACGATTATTAAACAAAAAATAAAAATAAAGGTTCCGTAAATCCACATGAGTCATTGGCAGCTCGGCAGCACATAGGTTTGCAACCATGCCCAATAGATAGGTAAGTATTATTCCCCAAACATTTTACTGTACTCTAAATTAAATCATATAACAAAATTCGTCCTAACTTCATCTTTGATGAGGTTAGAACCCAACTCAAGCTGCTCACAAACCAGCTAGCAACCCGCTGGCGCTGAAGTACCTAAATTTACTTAAGAAATTCAAATCAAGTCTCTTTCCCCACTTAAACACATGCATTTGCCAAGTACCAAGCAAATACAAGCTTTTGAAGGAAGCAACAAGCATAAAAGCTCGTTTACGGAATTATGATAGAAGAACACATAAAATTGTCACCAAGGGACCACATAAAACTTGTATTACGAAAATTTCATTTTTGATTACGAAATCAAATTTTCATTTTTGATGATGAAATCATGGATACATGGTAATAGTACAAACCCTAGTAAACCTTCCCGCTCTCTGTACAACAACTATGAGCTAAAGACAATACATTCAAATTAAACAAAAAAAATTTACATTTTTTCTACAAAATTACCATAGACTACCAAAATTCACCAGCTTAAATGCCCGAGAATCAGCATAATTAACTAAAACAGGTTGACGAAACCACAGAAAGCAAGACAAACCAAACAAAGATCTACCTTCTTCTTTAGTTCGCATCTCATGCTGAATAATAAACTTCAGTTACTTGATTGGGATTCTAAGTTAAAAAGAAAAGGAAGGGATTCGCTCAAATTAACAAATAATACTACCTCAAACCCTCTTAATTTAGCATAGTCAACTAGACCAAGCTGAAGACATTACTGAAACCAAACTTAATCAAGCAAAAACCTCCCTTTTTTTTCTTATGTGCATCTCCTACTAGTCCCCGATCAACTTGAGTTACTTTATCGGGGATTCTAACAAAGAAAAACGAAGGGCATCGAGCGAATCCAAACCTAGTAAGTAAGAGATCGTTGTGGGAAGACGCTGAGAGGCGATTCTGGTCCGCGAGGTCGCTGAGTTTGAAGCCCTTCTTCCTCAAGTACGCGTGCACCGCTTTCTCGAGCTCCTCCTCCTCCATTGGGGATCGGAGAGAGAAGCGAAACCTTCGCTAGGGCTTGAGATGGAGGGAGATTGGGGGAGATCCCTTTGTACTTTTTCTAGGGTTTAGCCGCGGCCCCCTGCGCGCTGATTAAGCGACGGAAAATACGAAAGGGCGAGAAGAGACGAACATCTGGTCGCAATATGTCGGGTCTGTTTTGTAAACCGGTTGAACCGGTCCGGTTCGACCGGTTGGATCGTGACCGGATTGTTCATCCGGTTCAGTAGGTTAATTGAGAATATGCGAGACCTTTTAAAGCTAAATTACTAAAAAAATAAAAAGAAATTCCTGTGTCTCAATTACTTCCTTACACTTTACACTTTACAGTTAAAAAATTGAAAAGACGAAGGAAAAAAACTATGAAAAAAATAAGAGATAGAGCAAAGGTCGTGGAACTACAAATTAGTTAACAGGCAATTTGTGTAACATAATGGAATGGTTAATTTTATCCAAATCTCTAATTCATCTAAAGAAATAGCGCAAATTGAAGTAAGCAAAACTCTGTTTGGCCCTGAAGGGCAGGAGAACTGAGCTTAGGTAAGTTTGTTTCAACCGAACTTGCAGTTGAACTTATGAGCTTGTTGAACTTGCAGTTGAACTTATGAGCTTGTTTAATTTGCCAGCACTCATATTTAGAACGTGCTGACAAAGTGCGAATCTCGCGAAAAACAGTTTAATGATGGAGAAACTGCGAGTTTCAGAAACTGGCGCGAAAAACAGTTTAATGATGGAGAAACTGCGAGTTTCAGAAACTAGCGCGAAAAACAGTTTAATGATGGAGAAACTGCGAGTTTCAGAAACTAGCCTTCACGCGGGAAGGGCGTGAACCGCAAGCCCAAGCAGCACCACACATCCATTTTTCCCGAAAAGACTGGAGATGAGCGGCGGTTTTGGCAGCAGCATCAATTCAGTTCTTGGGCAAAAACTGCAGAGAGACAGGACCGAACAGGATCTCAGTACACAAAATGCTTGGTTTCGGCAATCGAGTCTCAGCACCGTGGTGGCCACCTTTCAGATAAAACAGAGAATTTGAAACAGCTTTCAATGTCGACAAGAATAAAATTTACACAGATGGTAAAAGATTGAAAAAAAAGAAGAAGATCAAACTACTCCCATTTTTGCTAACAACGAGAAGGGAACTAACCGCAAACATAAACTAATGCAACAGCAAGCGGGGTTTCGAACCACAGCTGTACGGACCAATTTGCAAATGTATTGCCATGAGCAGCCACCCAGCCGAACACGGCAGCAATGCAAGGAAGAATGAAATTACCAAACATTTCCAATGGAACTACGACACAGAAACGAAAATGATAGCAATGCAAATACCGATGCCGATCAAAACAGTACAACCCTCCAATAAACCAATCACCAATCTTATTGCAACAAAGTATAGGCAATATAGAAGTACTTCAGGGGCAGACCAAGAAGAAAAAAGCAAACATCTACAGGAGTTTTGCACACAAATTCGGACATAAAAGGTATAGACCATCTCAGCTGTTACATCCAAACACCGCTAAATACATAGGAACTCCACGGAATTAGTAATAATACAAACAAAGTCCGCTGAAGTTTAAGGCCCTCAAATAATTTAAGTCAGATCGTCTTCCTCTTCTTCCTTAGCTTTTAGGGCATTCTTGCTTCTTAGTAAAAGAGTGGTTTTCCAAGGATCCTGCACCCGTTCAAACAGCGTGTATTAGAAGGCAATACAATTACAAATCTGTCGGAAAAGTGCTCCAAATTAGGAACAAGGCATCACCCAAATTGCTTCTTACAATAGCCAAGGGTAAACTCAGAAAGGAGCCCTGTGGTAGAGAAAATTTTCACACCACTTCCTGGATTTAGTTTTGGACCAACAAGATGTCCGGAGGTTGTTATTCCGGTTTTCTGTGAACCGCATTAAAATTTGGGTTTGGATCGGGTTCTGATCCTGTCTGGGTTAGATTTTGAACTAAAGTCAACATGAACCCCGACTCCAAACCCAAATACTAACAGAATTCAATTCAAGTTTCGATCAAATCTGACCAAACACGATCAAGTAATAGAAGGGAACAATATTAACATCTTAAAAGATTGTTAAGCACACATTACACCAGCATAAAGAAACAAGACAGTTTAGAGCATGCTTTTGCCAAGTCATAACTTACCAGTCGAGTCATGCTATCATACTCCTTGATGAAATCAGTGAATTTGGTAACATCTCCTTCATCCATAGAAGCTGCCAAATCCTGTTGTATAATTACAAAACTCAATTAGCAAGAGTTAGTTCACATAAGAATCAATTACTGTGGGGCACCAAATTGTTGTGAAATCCTATGCACAAGTTTGTAAAGAACTTCAAAGAAAACCACAGAAATTTTATATGGATCAAGAATTTTCACACTACTCATACCACAAAAACAATAGCTTGATATCGAAAAGACAATAGCACAAGATGCGCAAAAAATTGCAAGATTAAATAGTAGGTTGGATCTTAC
This sequence comes from Puya raimondii, assembly GCA_016920855.1. NCBI lineage: Eukaryota > Viridiplantae > Streptophyta > Magnoliopsida > Poales > Bromeliaceae > Puya > Puya raimondii. The sequence goes on from JABWPP010000050.1 coordinate 217,908,799, forward strand.
AGCTAGCAGTTTGTATTCTCTAGTGCCAGAAAAGGTTGGGTCAAGTTCCTGTAAAATGAATAATATGCAAATTCAGAATGCTGTGTTCTATAAAGGGTACAAAATTCAAATATTTTTATTTTTTGAAAGAATTTTGATAAATCGAACCTGATATCGCTCCAGTGCATTTGTAATTGCAACAACATCACCTTTGCAAAGTTGGCAGATACCAGCATTAAGGAGAATTCCTTTGACACTGTACTTCAGAAGATTATTGTTGATTGATTGCCGTGCTATTGCTTCAAATATCTCAATTGCCTTTGGGTATCTGAAAATTTTCCCAGCCATGTTAGCAAACCTAGTATACTTCAACATACAAGTCTCAAAAATGCACTGAATATAACAATGCAACAGGTTCCATGTTGAATTATATGTGAATCCAAGAGACTGAAAAGTTACTACTTATAACAAAAGTCATAGTTACTATGCTATGTACTTATTGGGCTTAAGATTTAATTGTTTCCTTGTAGCAATTAAAACAACTTCAGAGGTCAAAGATCGGAAAAAGAGGAGTTCAAAGATAATTCTACTTGTAATTTCTGAGACCATCAAGAAAAAGAGACACATGGATGCATATGAAAGTACCAGTTCATCCATACACCTAAAAGAAATATAGAACTGATTTAAGGGCTTAATAAGAGAAACCATTAACATTGAAAAGAAAATTTCAAGCTTTTCAGTAAGCTAATAACAACAAGGAACCACAATTCCAAATACTCAAAAGTAAAATTTCGGAGAAGAGAGAGAACCAGGCCAGAGAGTATACAATAATCAACCAAAAGAACAAGAATAGCAACAAGAATCAACAACAACATGAATTGCAAATTGCAGCAATGGAAGTATGAGCAGCATATATATGTCCCACACCCACAGTGCACTACAACAAGTCAAAGTGCATCACAATGTTGAATAATTCTTGAAGCTGAGTTAAACTCCTGCTTTCTCCCACTTGAGCTCACATCAACAACAACAAAAGCCATTGGATATAAATAACTGACTGAATAACAAGGAATGAGAAATGGGTTTACTGCAAGTTTTGTTTGCAAATAAATAGCATGATGTGAATAATAGAACTAGAACCATAAAACAACATAACAAGGATCCATGAGTGCGTATGCAGATTCCAAGTCATGGAACTTAGTGCTCTAAAAAGAAGAGAATTGATTTTTTTGATACAACAGTCAGATTTTTAAATTTGCTGCATGCATATACAATATTTAGTAAATGACGTCATTCTTACTGTTCCAGCTGTGCAGAAAATTCTGCAACCTTCTGCTTGCATTGGTTTGCAGAAGTCGTCACTTCTTCACTCTGGAAAAGATCGGCAGCCCGTTCATAGAAATCTATAGCCTTTTCTAAATCCTGTTCCTGCTGGTATAACTCGCCAAGCTCCTGCAAAAACGTTTAAGATGTTAACCAAGCAACATTTCTAAAAAGCAATCTAAGCAATCTGCAAGTCCAGGTTTTTGTAGGTCACATAATTATATACAATCCTATATGACACAACCATCCCTTCTACAAACATATAGCATCCATTTCAAAAGAGCCATATTCATCTAAATACCTACACCTACATTCAAGAGGGGGAAAAAGATAACAAATGACGAAAATATGGCTTGTTTACCAAACATAATCAGTTGTAAATCTGATATTTATTAATTGGTATATAATATGAGTATAGTGCAAACTGTTTAAAAAAAAAGAAAAAAAAAGAAAAAAAAGAGAGAGAGAGAGAGAGAGAATACCTTGCAGTATCTTGCTGCCATGTTCAATCTGCCAATCTCTAAGAAAAGGTTAACAGCCTGGTTCAACGCTTGTGCAGCATCTGCAGATAAGGGATATTGCATGGCAAAACAGACAATTAAAATGCTGAAACATGAAAAGAATAAAAAAAATGCAAATCCTAACACACAAAAACTCGAGATGAAAGAAAAGGTAATTTGGCACTGCTGAAAAAAATGTGATCTAAAAGTCCTACAGCAGATAAAAGAAATTCTTAAACATAAGTACCTTTAGGTGAGATTTTCTTATAACAATTTGCAGCATCCACATAAGCTGAGGCAGCTTCATGTTTGCTCTCTAACTGCCAGTTGAGAAACAAGATTTGGGTTCTAATCATGCTTATAACAATAAATTCAGATATCTCAAGATGTAATGGAATGTACCTTCAAATGACAGTTAGCAAGTTTGATATATACTGCTCCAGCCCTCTCCCCTGCAACACCAATGATAGATAGGTAAGCCTAAAAGAACATGTTCAAACGATCCTTTAGTTGCAAAGATTGTCAAAATTGATTTCAATTAATCAACAAGAAATCCATCGTCTACTGCATCATAAGCAAATTGGCCGTTGAAGAATAGTTAGGTACTGCCAAGGAGTGAATGTCAAGACACAGCTATGAAAAAATGATACGATATACATAAGTCTCGGACAATGGAAGAAAAATACCCTTTGATAAAATTACAAGTGGGTGATTGCAACATACTAATAGCAGAGCATATAAAATGCTAGGACGACCCAGAGAAGTCGAGAAGCATGCAATGATAATTTACCACATTTACAGATAAAATAACGTATCAATCTTCGAGAAAGCAGTGAAATGATCTCTCACCATAATTTAAACATGCTAGAATCCCTATCATTCATCGTAATTTCCGCATGCAACAAGAATTTTTAGCTCCGCACATTAATCAATCTCCACTTTCCTATCATTCCAATCAATTTTATAAGCAAGACCCTGGCACTTTCCCCCTAAATTCCCAATTAGGAGTTTGCTTTCGAACATTTTCTGATCTAGAAAGAGGTGTTTCTGCAAATTCCTAAAGGGCTTGTTTAAGATTAGTTCCCTTATTTCGAACAAATTCAAATTATGCCTGTATATCCCTCTTTAATAACACATGAATCACATAAGCCCCTTTTTTCTAATTCCATCTCTATTTTTCTCTTTACGAGCTCCGATCCTCTCAAAGCGATCAATTACCCGCATCAACACGATCAAACCCTATCAGATCCGCGCAAAACAATGCAATCGAATCCGATCCAACCACGCCAAAGATCAAACGCATGCGATCGAAACACCTAGTTCACCGATCAACGAAGCGCATACAGATCGAAATCAACACGAATCGGAGAGAAAGAAAAAAAAGAAGAAAAAGTAGGGGGTAGGGAGAACTCGATTACAATTTTTGGCGAGCTTAAAGGAGTTCCCGGCCTTGTCGAAGAGATCCGCGGCGTCCTCGTACTTGGATCCGAAGATGCCCCACCCCGTGAGCTTCTTCTCCGCCTTCTTCTCGAACTCGTCGCCCCGCGCCTCGTGATCCGCCATTGCCGACCCCTCCCCCTCCTCTCTCGATCTTCGCCGCTAAGGTTTTACGAGTCTCTTCCCTTCTCTACTCTTCTCCTCTCTCTCTCTCTCTCTCTCTCCCCCCCTCGATATGAAATGAGAGAGAGATTATAAGAAAGGGAAAAAGTAAAAGAAAAAAGAAAAAATGGTGAGAGCGTCCTCAATGTAAGGCTTCTGATACACCGTTCACGCGACCTAAAGAATCGTGCGGTTTTGTGATGGACGGCAGATAAAATAGTCTCATGTGAGGCAGTGTCGCACCAGATTTTTGTTCAAGGAATGGAGGGGTGTGGTGAAATTTTTGGTGCACACGGTGTACGAGTGCGTCTCGTGCGCCGTAACTAAGTATTTGATTATTATTGTCCTAAAAACTGAAAACTGGTAAAAATTCACGGCGACCCTTCAACTGTAGGCTGTTTCAAAATGCTCTCATCGACTTTATTTTTTGTAAAAAAATTCAATTATTGTGCATGTATTTTGGCGCATTTTTACTTTAATATTGTTTGATCGGAAATGTTTTAGCCCTAAAAACTCTAAAATCCTAAAATCCAACAGTCCTAAAGTCGAAACTCTAAAACGCTCTATTGGCGAAACAGACAAACGGTCAAATTTTAAATAAAATTAATTAAAAAAATAATATGAATAATTTTATAAAATATAAGGAAAATTTTTGATATTGACAATTTTTTAGAAGTATCTATGTAATTAGGAGTAGATGAAAGAATACTCAAGAAACTAACTCTTTTATTTTTATCTCACTATAAGGACCTATGTTAAATATTAAATTAATATATTTTATAAACCACAACATAACCATGTAAAAAAATAATCTAGTAAAATGTTATAGTCTGTTATCCTGTAATTTGTAAAATATATCATTTTATTATTTTGTGGTTTTCACATTTTAGTACTTTACTATTAAGCTTAAAGACAAACATACGGTGGTGGTACAAAAAAAAAAAATCACAAAATAGCAAACTAAATTTTTTTAAAACCAAATAGTAGCAAAGTAAATTTTTTTAATTTTTAATGAGATGTTTGCTCTTAATTTCTAATTATTTAAAAATAAAATATTTTAGTCAAATAAGTTAGAAATTTTATCAAATTCAATAATAATTTTAATCACTATTTAGCTAATAAAATTAAAATAATTAACATCTAATGGCTCTTACAACCTTAAAATTTTGTGAAATTTAACTAACTGTAAATTTCAAATTGAAAAATTAAAGTTAAGCAAGTGCCGATCAAATAATTGGAAATTAGATGGGCTATTTTTAAAATAGGTTATAGTTCAAGTGTCTTCGTTTATTTTCACTATCAAAAATCTAATCAAGCATATGAGATATAGCTTATGAGATATAGAGCACTTAAAAAGCATATGTATAAAAATTATAAATACTATTTAATTTATAAGAAATAAGTCTATAAAATTTGTATTTTTTATATAAGAAATAATAATTTAATATGTCCTTTAAAATCTTAAAATATCTAAATCTCTAGCTGACCAAAATACTCTTGTTCATTTGCAAAAATTCTTTTAAATATTCTTTGGTCCTTTAAGATTTACTAATGGGATTGAAATTTTAAAAGAATATTTTGAAAAATGCGATATAAATTTAAAATTTTAAATAATAATAAATATATAAGGTAAATCCTCTTTTATGTACATTGAACTTTCCATTCACACATAACACATCCAACTAATTAATTTCTCATCATGAGATCAAAGCAACGGAGTTTTCAGGGTACGGTGCATGGTGCACCGGGTGTATGCAATAATTCTAAGCGTGTGTTAGATGAGATTACAGTGTATCGCCATTTTCTACACGTTGGATGTGTTGAAGAAACCATCACCACCGTCCTATGTCTAGTAATGGAAATGAGTTAAGGCTCTGAAATAAATGCCGGGATTAGCATCCGGGTAGTGGCGCATGCGGACGCGTGTGATTCAACTACCACCGTCCAAAACCCAGTAATCGATCGTCACCGTCCAAAAGTGAGCAGCTTGGTAAATTGGACTTTTAGCCCCTGAACTTTTTGATGTACGTTTCATTTTTCCACTTAAACATTTTGAGTTTGGCATTGAAGATCTTAAACTTTCAAATTTGTTCTAGCCTCATTCTTACAACTAAGATAAATTATTGCCTACACCCAGTGCACATTATCTTCCTGCACAATCTATATGTCGATCTTTAAATTTTCACTCATGTTCCAATCCGACCTCCTATTAAATTGTGGCATTTTTTATATTTAAAAGTTCGATTATTGAACTAAATATATGAGAGAAACGACGGATTTTTTGTGCATGAATATACGCTTGATGAATTGAGAAGCGTCGGGCAGATACGCTTCTTTGATGTTAATAGATTAACGGGTTAGTAGATTTGTGGGCTGATAAAAAAATATTATGAATTGAAAACGCTAACAAATAATTATAAAAGCTCGAGCTGAAGAAACGGACGCAACCATCATATTTAAAGTGGATAGATTAACTCGGCCCAACTTGATCTTCTCCACAAGGCAGAACATTGAACCTATTTCCACCAATAACTCCGCACCACTGGCTCTGATACTACTTGTGGATCGAAAACGCAAACCAATAATTTCAAAAAATCAAGCTGAAAAAAAAGACGCACACATCATACTTAAAGTGTATAGATGTATGGTTCTTACGGGCTCAATTGTCACTCGGCTCGATCAAACCTTCAATATTGAAACAGAACGTTGGATCTTTTTCAGCCAACAAATATAAGATGAATATAGCAGCATCAACTGGATAGTTCTTTGACGGTGATTCTACTATCATTTAACAGCATTAAGGGCATGTTTGGTTCATCCATTTTGAAGCCAGAATGGAAATAAGTTTGATCAAATCCGGCTAATTTTGTTTGGTTCGCAGGAATCGGTTTCGGATTCCTATTCCGAACTGGAATGGGAATGGACCAATGACTGTAAACGTGATTCCGGCCTCAAAGCCCGAATTAAAATTTCATTCCCAAGCCCACAACCTCTGCCCCAGCCCAGCCCATCTCCTCTATCTCTCACATTCTCTCTCCCTTCACCATCTCTCTCCTTTTTTTCTAAAAAAATAAAAACTCCACTCTCAGAAACCCTATCCCTAACCCTAGGGTGGCACGAAGCAGCATCGTGGTGGCGAGACTCGGCGGCACGGCGACATGGCGCGGCGAGACACGGAGGCGGCTCATCTCCCCTCTCCTTGCAAAAAAATTGTGCATTTTTTTTTTGTAATTTCTTATTTTCTTACATAAAAAATTTTGATTTTTTTTTTTTTTTTTTTGCAAACCTCTAATTTGATAATAAAATTACATTTTTTTATAAATTTTAGATAGTTTTATAAAATTATATTTGAGAGTAAAATTAGTATTATGTTATTCTATTATTTTTCAATTTATATGAACCAAACAATAAAATGGGAATAATCCATTCCAATTTCCAACAAAAAATGAACCAAAGCTTTTGAGAGAGTAGGCCAATCCAATTACCATTCCACTTCATTCTCATTCCATTATCCATTCTCATTCCACTTTTGAACCAAACACACCCTAAAAGAGAAAACTTTCGAAATGCGTTCAAATCTTTCAGACCCTTTAAACCCTAGTTAGTAAAATTTGTCCAAGTATATGGAAGAATTAAACCCAATTAGAAATAAATCCATTTGGCACCTTAAGGTTTACTAATTCAAATTGCTGAAACCAGTCAAAACATACAACAATCTTTTTTTTCCTTCTATTTGATAAAAGCTTATAGGGGTTAAATCCCTAATTCCTCTTAGGAATTCAAAATGATCCACCCATCAAATGAACCAAAAGATATCATACACCTAGTAGACTACTCTATGAGTGACTATTTCCTCTTTTAGAAAACATCAACACAGGTACAATTTATCCAACAGTTAAGATCACAGATATATAAAGCCATGCTACGTACAAAAGATACCAATCAAGCAGCAGAAACCTGAGTTTCTGACTCCGCCCACATTACAAACTTAGCAGCCGGCCGGAGCTCATCACGGCAGAACGGCGTCACCAGAAAAACTTCTACTGCCGCCGCAGCCGCTGCCGCCGCCGCCGCGATCGTCGCCCTCGCAGTCGCCACTCTCTCCAGCGTCGAAACCACTCCCCTCGCCCTCTCCTTCTTCGCCGCCGCCCTCATCTCTTCCTCCTGCTCCCCCCCGCTCTCCGCGAAAAGCGGCGACAGGTCGAATCCCTCCGACAGCGCAATCAAATGAAACGCGTTCATCGTCGCCGGCTCCACCTCCTCCTCCACCTCCTTCTTTCTCTTCCACTTCTCCGTGGATTGCGACAAACCTCTCGGGATCGGGCACTTCTTGAGCCACGGCGTCTCCGCAAGCTTCGCGATCGTCATCCTGCTATTGGGATCGGGATCGAGCAAGCCTGTCAGCACCCTCCGTGCGTCGGCCGAGAGCCACGGCGGGCAGCGGAAGTCGCCTCTCAGCATCTTCTTATGCATGCGAATGATATTGTCGTCTAAGAACGGCAGAAAGCCGGCGAGGAGCACGTAGAGGACGACGCCGCACGACCACGCGTCGGCCTTCCGCCCGTCGTACCCTCTCTTCCGGAGGACTTCGGGCGCGGTGTAGGCCGGGGTGCCGCAGGCGGTGCGCAGGAGGCAGTCGGCGAGGGGGGCGCTGAGGCCGAAGTCGGCCACCTTGAGAGTGGGGAGGGGGCTGCAGGTGTTGTCGTCGAGGAGGAGGAGGTTCTCGGGCTTGAGGTCGCGGTGGCAGACGCCGCGGGCGTGGCAGAAGGCGACGGCGGAGACGAGCTGGCGGGAGAAGTGGCGGGCGGCGTCCTCGCGCAGGCGGCCGCCGGCGGCGGCGACGACGCGGGAGAAGAGGTCGCCGCCGCCGGCGAGCTCCATGGCGAGGTAGATCTTCGAGCGGGTCGCCATGACCTCGTACAGCTCGAGCACGTTCGGGTGCCGGAGCGTCTTCATCGCCGAGATCTCGCGCATCAGCTGCTCCGCCATGCCGTAGTGCAGTATCTGTATTTCAAAAAAAAAATTAAAAAAATAGCAAGTTGTCCGTTTGTTCATTTTTAATTTTTATTTTTAAAAAAAAAATCAACTTATAAGTGAAAAAGAAAAGAAAGAAAAAATAAAATGATTGTCGCATAATTTTCTCCTTTTTTTCTAATCTTTTCTCCTATCTGTAGAAGATCTATTTAATATTACTTGGTTCACACTTTTTAACTCTAACTAGTTATGTATTAATCTTACTGTTTCTATTTCTAAAATTTTGTTAATATTACTGGTTTTATTAATTATTATCAGTCATTAATTGTCGACGAAACTCATTTTAAATCTTATCATTTAAAAGTAAAAATAACTCCTAATTCATAAAAATTTAGTATTTTTATCGTCTAAAATTTATAATAGTTCTGCTACTATTTTTGTAATATTTTTTACAACTTTTCAATTTAAGCTCAATAATACTAATTTATTTATTTTTAATAAAAAATATATAATTGTGCTAGAATATTATTAACCGCGAATCAAACGGTACTAGAAGTAAAGTGAGAAATCTTCGTGTCGTCGTGTACCTTGTCCTTGTGGATGACTTTGATGGCGAGGGCGCGGCCGGAGCGGAGGTCGCGGGCGCGGTGGACCTTCCCGAAGGCGCCGCGGCCGAGGACGCGGCCGAGCTCGTAGCGCCCGCGGAGGACGCCGCATTGGGACGAGGGGGAGGATGAGACCACCCCCACCGCCGCCGCCTCCTTCTTCATGCCGATGCGTCCGTCGATCAATTAATCTCCAGCGGATGATCAGCAGTGAGTAGTAGTGATCGAATTTGAGGAGTAGCTACAACTACTACGTAATTGAAGCAAAAAACGGATGGCCAGAGCGCGCCTCGCGTGCTCGGTTCGCCCCCGCCGCCGCCGCCGCTGACGTCAGCGAGCATCATGGTGCATTCCCTTGAAGGAGCAGAGAGAGAGAAATGGATATGTGTTTGAGACTTTTGAGTGAGGGGAAAGTAGGGGAACAGGGGGACAATGCTTGTTGTGCTCCGGGAGATCGTGTATAAATGGAAAGTGTACGTAGAGTGAATTTAACATTTTGCCCCTTCATTTTTTATTTTTAAGGGAGAGTGCTGTTACATATATTCTAAAGTGTACCCTACGACAGTATTGATGATAGGATAATATCATCATTATAATCTAAATATTAATTACTAAATCCAAATCGATTATTAAACCATAAGCACTATTATTATATCATAAATCGAAAAATCTAAGTATTTCTCTTTCGGTTATAAATGACTAATTTTATTATTTGATCCGTCATAAATTAAGCTCGTTCATAATTTATCCAATCCATCCGTGGTGAGAAAGTCAAATACGAAAGAGAAAGAAATTGAAAAAAATAATTAAAAATTGAATGTTCTAACTATTTTTAACCCTCGTATGTGATAGTATAATTTTTTTTAATAAATAAAAAAAAGGTAGGATAACTACGAATCCAGCGCTGGAGATTACCTATCAATCAAATAGTGATAAAAAAATAAAATTTTTCTTATTTAAATCTCAGTTCAACTAAAAAATTATTTTTAATCTGTAAATCAATTACGGACAACCAAATATGACCATAGTTGAACCGCCACAAATACACACACACGGATATGCACATGCACACAAAAGGAAAAAAAGAAAAAAGAAAAGAGAAATTGATTAGCCGGACCAAATAGTCAAACACTCCTTAGCAAAGAAGTTGCGGAAATTGAAAGTGAAAAGTTTTTCTCTTGTACCGTGAAAATCGTGATCTTTAGACATAAAAGTTACCTTCGTTAGGGTTCCGCGAAATTTCAGTAGCTCTTTAAAATAAGTTTTGAATCAATGATGTAGTAAAACCTTAATTAAGATATATCTCAATACAGCAACCAAATCCTTATCTGGATAACTCTTGTAAGAGAAAGTGCTATATCAAAATACACAAAAATAAGTAATTTAAAGTTTTCAGGTTCAAAATTTTATTTTTGTTTTTTTATGCATCAAAAGCTTCAAAAATTGTTTTTTTAATTAAACACTAACAAGACTAACCCATGTAAGCCGTAGCAAAAAAAACCCACTTATTTTTCTTATTTTTCAGAACTTCGAGTAAATTAGGGTTTGTTTGGTTCTTCCCACTCTGGAGAATCGTTGTTTAGACCATGGAATTGAAATCTCTGAATAGTTCTGATGCGCGCTCTAATTTTTTCATTTATGCCCGACTTTCTATATGGCTTCAAGCCCTTATATTGCTCGCGGAAGTCGAGATCAAATATCTTATAAGCTGCTTGATGTGGCGGTTATAACAAAAACAAACAGATCCTAAGATGTAAAAACTAAATTCTTGCTTTACCATAAATTGAATATAATAATTCTAAAATTTATATAATTAAATTTTTGGCATTTTTTTTTACATTTCTTCTAGATCGTGTGGACGGTGATTGGGATGGGTCAAATGGTTCAATATTAGCTAATTAACAAAGAAGGATCTCGTGATTTACACCGATGTGTAATTTAATTAGGGCATGCTCTTGAACTCTGGAGAACCGTTGTTTGGACTGCGAAATCTCCAATTTGTTCTAACGCGCATACTAACCTATTTGGTAAACTCCCAATTGTCAGTACGACTTGAAATCGCTACATCGCTCACGAGAGTCATGTTCAGGTAACTCGTGAGCTAATTGAGGTGCCGATCGATCATAACAAAATAAGCAGATCCTGATTGTCGTTGTTCTCTCAACTGAATATAACAGTTCTAGAAAGATGAAAAATTAATTTTTGGCATAATTTTTTACATGTTTTAGATTGTACGGATGGACGGTGATTGATAATAAATGAAAGGTTCAAATATTAGTTAATTAACAGACGAAGGATCTTGTGATTTACATTGATGTGTAATTTAGAGTGTGTTTCGTTCTCTAGAACTCTGGAGAATCGTTGTTTAGACCACGAAATCTCTAATGCGTTATGTGAGACCCCAGATAGTTCTATATAAAAAATATAATAGGGCTAAACTCTCAACCCTGCTTAAGTATTTTGGGTGGTGGCTAGACCCAAGAGGTTGAGAGAGTTAAGCGTGTTAGGACGGGAGTAGTCCTAGGATGGGTGATCCCCTGAGAAGTGGGACGTCACAGTTGGTATCAGAGCCAATTACCAGCCGGAAGTGTGAGATGAGTCTCGGCGGGATTATACAGCGGGGAGAGCGAGGCTCTCATGCTGTTGACTGTTGTGGGTGGAGCGCGGCTCACCACAAGGTCAGTTTAGGCTAGCGAGACGAGTCTCACATCGTCTGGTACTTGTGAGTCTGAGCCTGACGAGGACGTCAGGGCTTAAAGGGGGGGGAGATTGTGAGACCCCAGGTAGTCCTATATAAAAGATATAATAGGGCTAAACTCTCAACCCGGCTTAAGTATTTTGGGTGGTGGCTAGGCCCAAGAGGTTGAGAGTATCGCTAACGAGAGTCGAGTTCAGATAACTCGTGAACAACTTAAGGTTTCGATCCGTTACAACATAACGCGCAGATCCTAATTTACAAAACTAAATACTCCTGGTTCTCTAAACTGAATATAATAATTCCAAAAATTAGAAAATTAATTTTTGGCATAATTGTTTGGTAAAAACGTACAGAACTTATCTGAACTATAGATCATTCTAAATCGGCTTCCTAATCTTCCAAAATTTTGATCTTACTATCTAATCTTTCGATTTGTTTGATTAAGTCAGCAAAGATACTTTAACTTTAAATTTTAAAGTGATCCTTTATTCCAATAAATTTATAGTTACGAGAATTGCATAAACTAACTAAACGTATAAAGATAAATAACATATTCTAATTTTAAAATCAAACTACCACTGATCGATTCTAATTAAATAAATTAAAATTGTTGATGAGAAAATTAAAAGGCCTTTTTGCATAAAAAAATCCATTAGTTTTGGGATTTTGCAAAATTGGGTCGCTATTTTCGATTTTGCAGATTCGGTTCGAATTTTCAGTAAACTGACCAAAATACCCTTCTTACTTTTTCTCTCTCCTCTTTTTTTTTTCTCTCCGAACGGCGGAGGCGGAGGCGGAGGCGGAAACGGCCCGCCTTGCCTCTGCCCCTCACGCCCTCGCCCTCGCCCTCGCACGCGCACCCTCGCCCTCCTCGCCTTCGACCCCGCCGAGGCCGCGCCGCGCCGCGATTTTTTTTTTTTTTACCTCTCCGACCCTCCTCCACCCGCCGTCCTCACCGCCGCCGCCGGCGATGAAGAAGTGTTTCTTGGGGCCGAGAAGCACGCCGGCGAGGGAGGGGGAAAAAAATAGTTACACTCCGGCGAAGGCGGTAGGTCGTGACAAAAAAAAAATTATAAAGAGAAAAAAATAAAAAATAATAAAAAATACTATTTTTTCCTACAGAAAATATCAAAAATTATAGAAGAAGAAAGAAAAAGATGAAATTGCACTGTTAAAATAATGTTGCACTGTTTTAAAAAAAAATTTACACTGTTTTAAATAACTTTGAGACAAAAATTACTCTCTTTGAGATTAAAATTATACTTTTTAGACTAAAATTACACTCTTTGGATGAAAATTACACTATTTTTTTTCTCTTCTTCTTCCTCGTTGTACCATTTCTCCTCGTTGCACCATTTCTTTGCACTCTTTCTCTCCAACCAAACTCGGATCCGGTCACCTCCCTCTCCGGGGCGCGCGGCACGGGGCGGATCTCGAGGAAGCACTCGGAATCGGGGGGAGGCGGGGAGGAGGAGCACCACGACGACGAGGAGGAGGCCTCAAAGGAGGAGGAGGAGGACGAGGACGACGATGGGGCCCGTGGCGGGGCGAGCGATGCCGGCCCGAGGCCCCGCCGCTCACCGCCGCCGTCCCGAGCGACGCCGGCCCAAGTGGAAGCGGGCGCGAGCGCAGGTGCAGGGGCGCGGGGGCGCATCCCCTGCGCGTCCCCTGCGCCCCTTGCGCCCCCCGCGCCCCGCCGGGGCGGGCGCTGGGGGCGCGTCCCCTGCGCCCCCCCCCCGCCCCCTGCGCTCGCCGCGCCCCCTGCGCCCGCCCACCACCGCCCCGCGCGCCACTGCCGACGCCTCCCTCTCCCTCCTCCCCGTTTACCTCATCGACCCCTGCGACTACGGCCGCTCCTCCTCCTCCGGCTTCGACCGTACCGGTCCAAAATTATTTTGGAGTGTGAGGAAAGAGAGAGAGAGAGAGGGGGATGAGGATGGAGAGTGGAGGAAGAAGAAAGAAGAAGAGGAAGAGAAAGAAATGGTTCAACATTATCTTAAATAGTATAATTTTATTTAAAGAGTGTAAATTTTATCTCAAAAGAGTGTAATTTCTCTCTTAAATAGTGCAACATTCATTAAAACAGTGTAATTTTTTTTTAAAACAGTGTAATTTTTTTTAACAGTGCAATTTCTTCATCTTCTTCCTTTTTCTCTATTTTTTATTCTTTTCGGTAGGAAAACAATATTTTTTATTTTTATTTTTTTTTATAATTTTTTTTTGTCACGATCCACTGCTCTCGCCGGAGTGTAACTATATTATTTTTCCTTCCTCGCCGATGTGCTTCTCGGCCCCAAGAAGCACTTCTTCTTCGTCGCCGGCGGTGGCGGCGGGTGGAGGAGGGTCGGAGAGGGGAAAAAAAAAAAAGAGTCGCGGCGCGGTGGGGCCTCGGCGGGGTCGGAGGCGAGGAGGGCGGGGTTGCGCGGGCGAGAAAAAGAAAAGAGAGAAAAAAAAAGGAGGAGAGAGAAAAAGTAAGAAGGATATTTTGGTCAGTTTACTGAAAATTCGGACTGAATCTGTAAAATCGAAAATAGCGACCCAATTTTGTAAAAGCCCAAAACTAGTGGATTTTTTATGCAAAAAGGCCAAATTAAAATTTTAAAAAATAGATAACCCACTCAAAAAAAATTTAGTTCAAATAAGTTTATTACATTTTTTTCCCCTGATTTTTGAATGTTTTTTTTTTGGATTGTACGGATGGATAGTGATTTGGGACGGGTCAAAGGTTCAAAAAATGTTAGTTAATTAATTAACAAAGGAAGGATCTCGTGATCTACGCTGATGTGTTGTCACATGTGACGATGCATGACTCAGCGCTTCCGGTCAAACGAACGGTTCAGATTGGTTTTTGTCAACGCTTGGCGCGATGCGATCCCTTGATCAGTTTGACTAATCATTTTAGAAAAAATAAAAATTTAATTTCTGGTCAAATTTACTTTTTTTAATCAAATTACACTAGTAATTAGCTTTCATTGTTTTCCTGGTTTAAAGAATAAAATAGATATATTAATAGTTATTTAGTTTTACCATATAATATACACACAGAATGGTAACAAAATAGTAAGATGAGATTAAGTGCTATCACTTTAAATTCAAAAAAAAAATAAAAGAATAAAATTTTAAAATAGAGTTGAAAAATAAATATTTATAGTAGAGTTTTATTCATTTTATCCTAAATAATTACTTACTAGCTTGTTTTTCATTCAAAGAGATTATACATGTCGCAAAGTTTTTTCCATCCATTATTTTTTTTACCATCTCATGCAATATATTTTACAATTTATTTTAACTATCTGGCTATATTACCTAATTTTATGTAGCTGCTGAATCAGCTATCGCATCAGAAACACAAAATTTATTAAAAAAATAATTTAGTAGCTGAATTAGTTACGAAAACACCATTATCCTCATTAGAGAAACTAAGTAGTTAATAACAAAATCTTCCTATTAAAGTGTAAATTGAAGCTCAATTGTTGATAAGTAACTCAATATTTTTGATAAGTTTAGATTTAGTCGTATTAGTCATTTAAATTTATTTTTGTCAGATTTATATTTTAATATTAGTTTGTTAGATATTAGAGATAAGTTTAGATCTTGTTAAGTGATTGTTATTAGGATTTTTGCTTTATGTATATATATAGACTGCCGAAAATGTGTGAAAAATGATTCACCACCCAAATTCAGTCCAAGAATTAATAAAACTTTAGTTTACTTTGTCGCAATACCTCTCTACAATATATGCTCTTCTCCTTTCCAACATCAATTCATCAATTGTAGCAAATTAAAGTCTAATGAGTTACTATACCATTTTTTTTTTAATATAAATTACCTTTTTTAATTGATAAAGAACAAATCTTAGTGGTTTAATTAGATAACCAAATTAGAAAAACACTTTTATATATTATATATACTTTATAAAGCATGTGAACATCATAATTTGCTCTCGAATCTTCGATTTACTCCTGAGTTGGATTATTCCATCAAACTCATTTGGATAATCATGTACGTTTTATTCACTAATTGGTAGGTTTAGGATAATGACCAAATCGTTTAGTCACATTTCCAAGCAACACCAAATAGTTTAATTATGAATAAATTAGGATTAGTACAATGAAATAATTGCTATGTACGTAGGTGACACATGGAACGATCACAACCGTGCATATTTACCTAATTATAATTTAAACGAACTAATTAAGTAATGTGTAGGCTAAAAGTGGGATTAGAAAATATTAGGATAATGACAAAATGGTTTAATTATGAAGTAAAATATAGGATATTATTATATTGTGGAATAACGTTGTGTAGGTGACACGTGGAATAATCACAGTAGTGCATGATTTTTTTTTTTAATGCATAAAAAAACTGATTAGTTCCATGATAAAGCTGATCTCTTCCTTAATCATTCAAACATGTTGAAGTGTGTAGGCGTTTGTGTAGGCAAAAGGGATAATATTTAATATACCTTTCAAAACTTTGAGAATATATATCTAATATTTTTTTGGTTAACCAAAATGTCTTTATTATTTTTTTAAAAAATTCTTCAAATATTTTCAAGCTCCTAGCGTTTATTAATGAAATTTGAGGTTTTAGAAAGGTATTTTGATAATTTCAGGACAAATTTAAAATTTTTAAATAGTAGTCATGAATAAATAAGCAAAAACCCCTTGGCAAAATACAGGTTAATTAAGTGATTATCTAAAATAGAATTAATCTCTCTTTAAAGGCATTGCACCAATTAACTTTGTTCTAACTCGATCAAATTTAATTAATCTAATATTTTAGTATCATATTTCTTTTGGCATGTGGATTTTATTTCGAGCTCAGAGCAGTATTCAAATTTGGATTTTGTATATCAACCAACTGCTTTAAACAGCGTGATGCGGAAGCTATTAGTTTGAATTTAGTGCATGCACCATGGGGTTGTTGTGAAGGGCTCATCAAGGGTCCACTCCCAACATGGACTTTTAGATAACCTTCTTAAAGCAAGGTGAGGGATTTTGTCTCATTAATTATTAGTGTGACAAACATCTAACTAATTGATGGCTTAGATCTCAAAAAATTTGCTAAAATATTCAATGCATTACTGTGGAAATCATGAGCAGCTTACAATAGGATATAGGGCTTGTTTGGCCTAGCTTCTGAAAAAGTGATTTATGCAGAAATAATTTTGGTAAAAAGCTGTAGAGCGTTTGACTGAGTTTAGGTAAAAGTGATTTTTTTGAAGTGATTTTCTAAAACTGTTTGGCAAAATTTTTTTGATGCTTGCATATATTAATATTTTTACTAAATTTTATTTTAAAATAATTTAAATTTTGAATTTAAATTTAAATTTTAAATTTTAAATTTGAATTAAAAGTATAATTTTTAAATTTTAACTTTGTAAAAAATAATTTTGAAATTTCAAAATTTTAAATTTTAAATTTGAATTTTTTAAATCTAAATTTAAATTTTCAATTTTCAATCTGAATTCAAATTTTGAATTTCAAATTTAAAATCTAAATTTAAAATTCAAAATTTAAAATTTAAAATTTGTAATTTTTAATATCATTTATCTAATGATCGAGTGATCTCAAAATATTCCAGCTCAGCTTGGAAGCACGAAAGTTTTCGTGTTTTTTAAAGCATCCCAGTTCATCTCTTTTATAACACGTGCATGATCAGCATAGTTCGTGTAGCGCTCTTCGCTTTTTTACGAAACTTTACAAAATTCCATGTAGCATGCATGAAGTTACATTAGCACATACATACTTGAATAATTGGAGAAAGGAAGAGAGACTGAAAAATAAAAAAAACCCTAATGTTGTTTCTTGTTCCTCTTGATTGAAGCATTTGCCTCAACAATAGGAGAGTACATAAATGGGTCTTTGTTAGATACCTAATATTCTGTGTGGACGGCCCAATAGCCCCTTCTGTGGTACAATATGATGTCAGAGGTCTCTGGATAAGAACCATCGGGCTAAATGGCACGGCACTGAAGACAAAAGGCCTAACCCTTCTGGCTGCAATCTGATGGGTCGTGTGGACCGAGAGGAATGGCATTATCTTCCGTGCTAATCTTCCAAATCCTATTCGGTCGCTGGATCGTGTCAATTTTCTGCTATCCTCTTGGAACGAGACTCTCTGACCCTACTCTCTCCGGCTTCTTGACCGACGACCTCTCCTTTTGCACTTTTTCTCTTGTTTCTCTTTTCTTGTTCTTTTTATTCTCTTCTTCGGAAGTCTTAGCTGCTTCCATCTTGTATGCTTAATTTATTTCACCTAATGAATGAAACGGATAGCTTGCTACCTATTTCTCAAAAAAAAAAAAGACAAATCAAACACAAACAACAACCTCTCTTTGCACCCACATGCAAAAGAGAGACATGAGAAAGGCTTTATTTGGGGGATGCTCTAAGCATGCACTAATTGCATAAACAAGCAAAGTGAAATGATATATTTAGTGAGCGGAAAATAAAATTTTTTTTTTTTGGAAAAACTTCTTTTTATAGTTTTTGTTTTTCGAATAAAAAAATCAAAAAATAAAAAGTAGACTTTTCCATAAAATTAGAAAAGAAAAATTTCAGAAAAACCTATTCTTTCATAAGGTCAAACGAATAAAAAATACTTTTCCGGCCAGAAAAATAGTTTTTGAAATTATTTTCATGGGAACCGAACCTCTTAGATTTATTATATATAACAATAATGAGTAATATTTTATTGGGATTAATTGTCCATTTGATTTTAGTTACATGAGTTGGTTGCATGCATCAGGAAAATAATTATTCCGCTAATTAAGCTGCACAAGAAAAAATTAATCACTTAATAGATTCTTTTTTTTTTCTTTTTTTTTTATAATTTTCATGTCGGAGGATCTCTGGAGAATAAATGCTTTGCATGATCGATTGATTGAATCTTTACACTAAATACTAGCCTCAGAAAGGATGAAGGATCCACCAAGGGTTCAATTATTCTAAAAGCTTTTGATACTCCAAAAACTTAAGCTATTACCTTTTTTGACTTCCTTCGATCGAAGTTTGGCTTAGATAAATGTCATTCACCTTGGCAAAAATAGAAGAAAAAGATTTTTAGCAGTTTTGTAGACGATTATGCACGTCAACTCAGTGATCAATCTTTTTTTTTTTCTGGAGAGAGAAGGGTAGTACGCTATCTGCTTGCTTCATTAAGAAAATACAATAAGCTATAAGAGTGGGGCAGTTAGGCTCCAACTAAATTAAGAAAGAAAAACAAAAAAAAGAAAAATAAAATAGAAGATGAGGATAAGAAAAAAATCAAAAGAAAAATTGAAAACAAACAAGAAAAAAAATAAGGACTCGGGAAGTCCTCGGCTAACAACAAGCAGCAGGTCTGTACTAAGACTTCTAATGATCATAATATTTCTGTAGCATTCAAATTACCCACCAAGCTAGTTCACTTAGGGGCCGTTTGGTTGCATGCAGTTGCAACTGCATGTAAATATAAATTCGGTATTTGATTTGATATAGTTAACTTCAACTGTTGCAGTAGGAACTGCAGGAGGAGGCCCAACTGCAGCAGTTCGAATTACACCCAAATTGACCGCAGTTTCAACTGCAGCAGTTGAAGAGAGTAACTTTAAATAAAGGTATGCTTACCTCCTTAATTATTTTTTTAAACATAAATTATTTTTCTTTTTTACATTGGAGGTAATATCACCATCGTATATATAAAATGATAAAATTTTAAAAATTATTTCTCAACTGCATGCAACCAAACAAATTATTTATAGTTGCAGCGCTTTCTACTATATTCAACCAAACAGTCAGGGACGAAGCCATGATTTAATCATGAGGGGGGCCAAAATATATACAAATAAAAATTTTAGCAGATAAATAAAATTTTAACTACTCAAACTTTTAATAAAAAAATTTAGTGAGTAGATAATTACTGTTAAAAAATATTAAATTTATTTCTTTAATTTACACTTGCTTGCTTGACTTCTAATTATTTTTTTTGTATTATTCCATTCCAATGACTTAAGAATTAATTTTACTAAATCTAATAGTAATTTAGTTAGAATTTAATTTTTTAAAATTTTTATTAGTTAAATAGTAACAACTATCTAACAGAGTTATTAAATTTAGCATACTATTTTATTTAGTTAAATAAATTAACTCATAAAAAAATAATTAGAGAGTTAAGAATATATAAAATAAAATATTTAAAGTTGAAAGGACTTATTTCAAAATACACTATAATTAAGAGGTTCTTAGTATATTTTTACCTATAAACACACAAGAAGAGAGAGAAGTCTATACTAGTACTAATTTTTTTTTATAAGATAGACCCATATGTTATAAAAATTTATAAAAAATTTATAAGCCATTAAAGGACTATAATGTAAATATTGAAAAGTTGAGGGGGGCCATGGCCCCTTTGGGTCTCCACATAGCTCCGCCCTGCAAACAATATACATGTAATTACAAATATTGTATTTCCAACTGCATACATCTTCAACTACACTGCATTTGTAATTACATCTAACCAAACGACCCCTTAGTCTCTTCGTGCTATTTTGGGCGCAACCTTTCTCCATCGCTCTTTCCCATAAAGTCCTAGCTAGCGTCCTCATTAGGCACAAGTTCTTGTGTCCCCTTAAGGATCATCAATAGTCAAAACTTGGTATAGACACTGTAACGCTCCAGCCTACTAGCACTAATAATTCGTTGGGCTCTAAACCAGGATATCACAGACGCTCCCCATTCAGAAAAAAAGTACTAAAATTGTTTGGAAAAGCCCAAGTAGGCCCATTCAAATTCAACCTCGACAATTCAAATAAAAGTTTTACACGGACAAATTATGAGATCATCAAATTCGTCATCCATATATTCTCACAAAGCCCAAATAAATTTGGGCCGGGCTTTACTTATTTGATTGGATCCGCAACGTAGCCCAAAACCCTAATGTTGTTCTGGGTTGGGCTCAGGCCCAAATTAGTTGGCTCAAGTTATTTTGATTAGGCGCGAGTTAAGGTGAGCTCGAGTTGAACTTTAGTTATAATCCAGCTTGTCCCACCGCAATCAACACTTTTGTATGGAGAAATTATCGCTTAGATATGATCTACCACATCAGTCATAAACTGTGCAAGATATGTCCTTCGTCGCATAATTATAGCCGAACACTTAATGGGAGCTCAGCTACTGTACTTTTATGAGTATGATCCCCTTCGTAATGTAAGTCATTTTTTATGATAGAACTTTATATTATTAAACATAATTTAGAGCATTTAAATATTTTAGAAGTTAAATTTTATAAATTTTTGACATTATTAAACTTACGATCAAAAGGTTTCAAAATTGACATTTTTAGGCAATATATATATATATATATATATATATATATATATATATATATATATATATATATATATATATATATATATATATATATATATATATATATATATATTTGAATCTTAAATCAAAAAGAGAGAAAGTAATAGGTAAACACATACCATGTGGATTTGGCTACCGAACAGTCCAAAATTTTAATTTTACTATCCAACATTTCAATTTACTTGATTTGAGTCGGTCGACGGCACTTTGACTTCAAAATTTATCTGCATAATTTATTTTTATAGATTTAATTAACATATTTCGTACAATTCTTAAAACTATAAATTTATTATAATAGGTAATTAGCTTAAATTTTAAAGTCAAAGTATCGTTTACTGACTTAAATTAACTAAATTGAAAGATTGGATAGTAAATTAAAATTTTAAAAAATTGGATAGTCGATTCAAAATGACTTATAGTGCAGATAAATTATACACATTTGTAACACCTTATATATAGGTTAGAATTCTAAATTCTATTCAATAAGTTAGGTTGTGGACTTAAAATTGGTTTTCTTTCCCTCATTTTGGCAGCCTTCTAGACTCATCTCGAACTATCAGCAGACTGTCTACGTCACGAGAGAGATTTCCAAAATTTCAAATTTTAAATAAAGAAGGAAATTAAAACAATTAAGAACAAGCTTAAACCCACACACGAATGTGCGGAGTTTAGCGCGTATATATATAGGGAGAGTTCGGATTATGTGTTTTTAGAAGTACGATTTTCGTGCTATTAAGTTGTTTTCGATACTGAGAATCAACGATCGGCTCCATTAGACTTGATATAGAATGTTTATAATAGTTTAAAAAAATTTCTATTTGTCGATATTATTTACCCAGTGATCAAAAGAGCTCAAAATCAACAGCTGAAGAAAAATCACAAAACGCAATGATAGGACACTAAAATTTTAGATCGAAAATATTCAACCTATTATATATAGTATAAAAAATTTTCTATCAAAATTTTATGTGATCTGAATATTTCTATACTGTTAAACTTGCAAACAGTTCACCACGACTATTAACATTATTGATTTTGGGGCCATTCGATCACTAGATAGATGATATAGAAAAATTACAAAATTTATTTTTTAAATACTTCAAATATTTTAGATCAAATCTAACAGAGTCTATCGTCGATTAGAAAGTCCCAGTATTGAAAACGACTCGATAGCACGAAAGTTAGTGCTTCTAAAAATATACAAGCCTAGCTCGTTCGCGCTCTCTCTCTCTCTAGAGAGAGAGATATGCGCGTGCATTTGACCTCGTGGGCTAAGCTTAGACAAATTAAATGAATTTAATAATTGGTATTTAAATGGATATGGAACCGTGTGCATCTCCACTCTCCTGCTTTGACCCGGAATAGACCTTGACTAGTACTCTTCCCACACCAATTTTCTTACACAATCTTTTATTGTTGACTCTTAAAACTTCTCTTTTTGTGATTATCATGGAGCTTTCATTTGGACTATTATTATATGCTAATACTAGAATGTTGCATGCATGGACTATGGAGAAAGATTTTTCGATCCTTCCAGTGAGAGAATAGTGAAACTACGACTAAAGCAGTAAAGCTGCCTGCTTTTTCAGTGACGGTGACAGAGAAAAGAAGATTGAAAACAATTTATTTTTGTTCTTCGACACTTCAATTCTAAAGTAGGCTTTTTTTAGCAAGCAAAGTCTCGGTGAATGAAAGATATATACTTATATAATATTTATGTCAGGGGATCAGTTCTGGCCGAATCTAAGGCCGCATAGACTTAAGAATGCGATATATATATATATATATATATATATATATATATATATATTTATATATGAGTCGGCTGGGATACTATCGATAGCACCAAGGGCTTGGTGCTATCGAGTTTTCCAACGTTAGATTTAACCCTTTGATTATTTTTACCCGTTAGATTATACTATTCAACCAACCACCCACTCAATCCTAGGAGGCCCACATCATCTTAACCGCACATTTCTCAATCCAAGGACTAAAAAATTAATAGCACCAAGCTCTTGGTACTATTGATAGTATTCCAGCCTAGTTATATATATATATATATATATATATATATATATATATATATATATATATATATATAATGAAACTCATTTCAATTAAAAAATTTAAGCCTATTTCATTTTGACTCATTAGTATACATCAATTTTTTTACTCTTCACATATAAATTTCTAACATTATTTTTATTTTTCAAGATGTCTATAAAAAAGTAAGGTATAGACCTCGTTTGGTATTGTATTTGCTTTTCATTTTTTTTAAAAATAGAATATTATACATCAAAAAGTGGAGAAGTGGCCAGTGGATTAATGGAATCAATTCTTTCATCTAAACATATTTATTTGACAATAAAAAATAAAAAATAGAAAATAATTTTCTTTTTTGCTTCTATTTTTTTTATAAATGAGCTGACATGTGTTATTTAGCCGAATATATTACAACCTAACCAATTATAACAATAAAAAATAAATCATTTCTCCAACACCTTAAATTATATAGAATTAGTGTTTGAAAAAAAAAATATAAAAAAAAGTAACGACACCAAATACGGTCATAATGTTGTTCAATAAAGTACTGTTTGAACATTATTATTACAAAATGTATTCGGTGAGATGTTGTTTTAAATAGTAAGTATTATTAAAAGAATTAATTGTTATATTGGATTTTAACAAAATTAGAAATATAAGCTGAACTTGCTATAATTTCAGGTGTACAACATCAAGGGGGAGTTAAAAAAAAAAAAAAAAAAACTTCTAGAAGCGACTGCATCTAAAGCGAAAGCAAAAGTTAGGGTATACAAAGTCCAATCTAGGTAAAACCGGGAATTTCTTTTTTGAAATTTAAATCCTAATTGGAATAAAAAAATAAATTGAAGTTCCCCATCTTTTTAGTAACTTTTTTAGTAGTTTTTTTTTTTTTTTTTTCTTTTCACACTCTTGGAGAACAGAAAGTCTACATTGTAACACTTACACCATATAATCTATTCTCAGTCAAACATATCTCTTCTTTTGAGAGTATATAACAAAAATATTTTTCTAATAACTATGATGGAATGAATGAACTCAATGAGAATAATCTTATTAGGTGGGGACGCCATATCAACAATATAACTGTTGCATTTTAGATTTTTTCCCTGGAGACACCCCCAACCCATAGTCATGGGTCAAATCACTTCTTTATTAAAAGAAGATATGGAGTATCGAACTTTCCACTTTTTTGGAGATATATAGATTTTTTTTTTTGTATATTTCAACATAGTATTAGCGCAAAAGATATATCCTATGTTCAAGTCCCACCAAACTTCTAGTATTATTTTATTTTCACCCATTTAATACAAGTCCATGTTAGCGTTAAATATAAGTATTAAAAACACCGTTCTCTCTGTAGCTTAAGCGCCTTTGAAGATGTACGGTTGTTTCCTATAATTTAACAAATTTAGTATAATTGCACATTCACAATTTGGTAGAAATATGGATATCCATTACTTAAATTATTCTAAAATCAAAAATACAAATCATTCGATTAACATCTTAAAAATATATATCTTAAAGCAAAATTTTGAGGCTGGAAACAAGTGAGCACAGTAATATCCAATAAATTATACATGAAAACTTCATTGTATAGAAAATATGTAATCTATTTCCTAACACTGCATTCCATAAAAATAAATATAACTTATCTCAACTATCACCCATTTTGATTTGATAATTTAATTTTTTTAAAATTCTTATTTTTGCCACCTAACATTTTAATTTAATTTGATTTGAGCCAGTTAATAACTCTTTAACTTTAAAATTTAAATGCGACGTTTATCTTCACGGATTTAATTAGTACATTTTATTTTATTCGTGTAACTATAAGTTTATTAAAGCAAACAATTCGCTTAAATTTTGCACCTAAAAAGTCATTAAATGACGTAAATCAAACAAATAAAAAGAATGAGTATTAAGATCAAAATTTTAAAAGATTGAATATTCAAATCAAATAACTTATAGTTCAAATAAATTCTATACATTTTTTTCCAGTTTTAATTTTTTTTTCTTTATCGGTCCAAACGGTATCAAAATTTAAGTATCCAGCGAATACATTATGATACACGAGAGCTCAGTGACTTTGCCCTATTAACAACTCGATCTGTTGCTAATTAAATCCCCTGTATATTAAACATTTTTCACATGCTTAATTGTAAGTACGTAGATGTTACTATAATCTATTAACTTATATTAATCCCCGTAAACTTAAGTCCACGTGGCAGGTTAGGCTTAATTCTATATTAATCCCCGTAAACTCACGTGGCAGGTTAGGCTTAATTCAGGGCATGTGGGGCCTACCTGTCAGCAAAGTTTAAGTTAAATTGTAAATTTGTGGGACCCACCTGATAATATTTTCTATTATTTTCATCCTATTCAACCGGTTAATCTTCTCCCCCTTTAATCTCTACATTTACTGTTCACCTCCACTTTCAATGAAGGCGTTTAGACGACACTCTTCCCAAGCCCGACCGTT
This sequence comes from Puya raimondii, assembly GCA_016920855.1. Lineage (NCBI taxonomy): Eukaryota > Viridiplantae > Streptophyta > Magnoliopsida > Poales > Bromeliaceae > Puya > Puya raimondii. The sequence goes on from JABWPP010000050.1 coordinate 217,934,352, forward strand.
CACTCCAGCAATAGGAACGGTCGCGCTTCTCTCTCTCCTTCTCCCCCTTCCTCACACCCCCTTCACTGCCTTTTCCTCTCCCCTCGCTCTTCCCATGCCTTCTCCCGGCCTCTTCCCTCCTCGCCGTCTCCGGCCCCGCCACCGTCTCCGCTGAGTCGTCATGCTCTTCTCATGGCGGCGTCAGAGGTGGTGGAGGACAAGGCAGTGATCTACTCTATGTCGATTCACGGGCTTAGAGATCCCTATTTGATAGGTGATGAAACCAAACTGCGACGATGCGGCGGCAGCGCCGGCGGCAAATGCGGTAGTGGGATGCGGCGGCACAGAAGAGGATGCCGTGGCGGCGGCATTAGTTGTGGGATGTGAGGGCGGCACCAGAGTAGAAGATGGAGGCGGTGACAGCGGTGGTGGGGTGCAGCGACAGAGCAGGAAGATGAGGCGGTGGCATCCATACGAGAGCGATCACTGCAACTACAGGGGGATCTAACACGGTTGTATCTCTTTCCATCTCACTGTCTCTTGCCCCAAAAACGAATGATTTAAAAATCACAGAGCATGATTCTCTACTCTTGGAAACCTTCTTTGTGTTAACTAAATTATTACTTAAAAGTTTTCTTAACTTAGTTATTTGAGGGTAGTGGTTGTTTAAATTTATTATTAGATTTTTATGAATGTTATAGCATGCTGGCTTTTAGTAAATTTGTTTGTTCTATTCTTTGGTTGTACTATACGCTTGATTGTTTTGGATTTGGGCGTGCAATGGGGTTGGCTATTATTGATTTTCTAGGGGTTGCAGTTTTTTGTGCTTCACTCTCAAGCGAGCGGCAGCAACAGCGGCCCCTCAGCGACCCCTTATGCATCCTCAATAAGGATGCCGCCTCCTCCTTGATGCCTTTAACTTCTTCAATCCTCTTCGAGTCCCTAATGATGAAGAAGAAATCGATAAGTACAATGTAAGCCAAATTCTTACTACTATATTGGCGAAGTCTACAAAATATTAATGAAAAAAAATTAGTTATTTACAATATTTTCTTCTAACAATTGCTTGAACAAGCTGAACAATTGCACAACCAGATGGAGCAGGGCTATGATATTGGGCAAATTCTTTAGTCGGATAACTAATCAAATATTTCGTATCATGATATTTTTTTAAAATTATTTACAGTAAACTGAATCGTCTGTTTTTATTTGCTTATATATTCACATATTTCCGGAGAAAAATTAGTCACAAGTTGGTTCCATGCTGTTATTCATATTGTAGATTCTGGAATATTATACTAATTCACTGGTATTCTAATCTGCAGGTTAAACTATAAGAGTCAAGATCATTCTACATGTTGTTTTTTACGAGAGAGGCCGCTCAAGGGCAAGAATTCTATGGCATAGAAGTAGGTGACGAAGATATTATGTATCATTTTTGGCCTATGGATACATTTAGGAATGTTGTATTTGCTAATTTTTATTATTAACTAAGCATTCAGTATAACCATGTGCACTAATTAACTAATTTTCATTATTTTCTTCATTTGTTTGTTAAAAACAAATGAAGATATTGCATGTGCACTAATTAACTCATATGTATACTGCACAATGACAATTTAGTTATTAAATTGTAAATGGTCTGGGTGAAGTTTAAGGAGTCATGAAAGTAAGCATTTATGAAATCTTGGCCTACATGTCTATTATTTACCTACTACCCCTCATGCAAATACATTATTTTTTATATGTCTGCATGTATATATGCTTAGCTTAAACTCAAGAAAAAAAAATGAGGTTGACAAGCTCACGATAGAAACTTCAACATATTACCACTGTAAATACAAATTATTTGATTTTTTTTTTCTATTTCCTAATTGTTTTATAAGGGCTGATGTGAATTTCGTAAATATTTTTATAGTTCTTTATTGACTTGACTTTAAATTTGAGGATTTGGCATCCTTTTTTGGTAAAAATTAGGCTTTTTATTTTTTTGTATAGGTATTTGTGCCAAAGTCGTATCTTTAGTGCGGAGTTTCTGAGGTCATGTGGAATTCGACTCTTCCAGTTTGAGGTAAAAAATTTCTATAATTTCTATATTTTTTTAACTATTTATTTTCATTATTTTGGCTACATGTTATAAATTTTTTTGGTTTATTTTTGTTTACAAATCATATTGTCTCTATTGTATAATGATTTTGTTGTGTTAGGATTTTGATGGATATATTTATATTAGGGTTTAGGGTTTTTGAAATGATTAACTACTACGTAGCCTAATGCCTCTAATGAATATGTTGGAATTTGTTTGCTAAATAATATATATGTGGTAGAAAAATATTTAATTTTGATAAATGAGTTGGAATGTTGGATTAACACCTATCACAACAAAAATAATGGAATGTCGGATTATTAGTACCTACCAACTATTTATTTTCTACCCCCATTTAAATATATTTACTTTTATATTTTGCATGTATGTATGTTTAGCTTAACTCGAAAGAAAAGGAGAAATTAGCAAGCTTATGATAGAAACTTCAATGTCTTACCACTGCAAATATAGATTATATAACTTTTTCTGTTTCCTAATTCTTTAGATAAGAGTAGACATGGATTTCGTAAATACTTCTTTAGCAATATTGACTTGACTACAAATTTGAGGATTTGGGAGTTCTTTTGAATAAAAATTTGATTTTTAAGGTTTTCTATATAGTCGTTTGAATTGATCTTTGATATCATGGAGGCGGAGGCATTGGAGTTGATCAAAATAGAGCATGCTTTGGTATTACAACATATTGTCATGAAGGTTTTCTATATAGTCATTTGAATTGATCTTTGATATCATGGAGGCGGAGGCATTGGAGTTGATCAAAATAGAGCATGCTTTGGTATTACAACATATTGTCATGCAAGGTTAAAAGAGATAGTATGAGGTTTGATTTGTCTGTTATTATATAATTTTTATATTTAATAATTTTTATGAATTTAATATGCTTCTCAATTAATATAGACTTGCAACCAAACTTCTCCTTACTCGAGTGCTAGGAAACCAACTTTTGTGCATGTGAGAGACAAATTAAGTGCAAAATGCAATGCTCTGCTCTTGATTGGTGTTGCAGTTTAGCGGAAAGATATACTTATTGTTCAGATTAGACAAGGGAGAATTGAATAGGTTCACAATTTTTCTTTTTCCTTTTTTCTTTTTTATGATCTTTTATATGTAGCTTTACAAGTTATATGAATATTTCTTTCTTCTCTCTGTTAGTGAGAGTTCCATTTTGTTCTACATTTTTCTCCAAAATTTTAAGAAATTGTTTGCATAATTATATATTTTACTTTCCGTGCCATTTGGTTTATCTAATAGGCTAATTTAGTGGTGCACTCTTTGATGATCACTATTATCTTCCTTTAATATTTTTTTGGAGGACCGTACTCTTGAATTTAATGGCAGAGCTAGAGCTATGGTCGATTAGCAAACAGTACAACCATTAGATCTTAGTGGATGCTTTGATTTACAAGAGAGAAAACAAAGAGAAATGGTTTATTTTATCTACTAAATGATTAGTGGTAGATAGTAGTATACTGCAAAGAGAAATGGTTTGTTCTATTTTCCCAATGCGTTGTTTAAATGTTGTAAACGTTTTCCTCTTTAGTGATTACTTATTCTTTTAGGTATAAATAGATTGCATTTTTTACAATTAAATTTTTTGTTTAATTATTGAGTCATTGTCTAAGAATTAATATATCTTGAACGTATAAAGTCTAGCATTTTATTCTTGGATTTCTTTGCATTTGTATGTGTTGTATAAAGTTGATTCTTCATTTCAATTTACTTTTTGTTGTCTGAACTTACAAAACTGTTGAAAAGATTTAGAAATACTAAAAATATAATATTTAAGAGGTGCACTCTTAAATGAGGGTTTTGTGAGTTATATAGAGAGTTCTTGATATTAGCCAGAGCATCCGACATCTTAAAAATGCCCAAATATTTCATTACATTAATTTTAAAAAAAGTTTCTTAAGCTAATGGATTTAAGATGTCGTGATCAATTTTTCAGTTGCATGCCAAAGTTGAACTGTGAGAGCGGTATTACTCCTCTTAGTATGCTAAAGGTTGGAAATACATAGAAGGTTCAACGTCCTCTGCATATATGTTACTCTGATCTTTATCTTATGTGTAGAATTCAAATGGAACAAAATCTCTAAAGATGAGAGATTTGAGATCTCTGCGGTAAATTTGTAGGAGCAAGAGAAGCGCACAGTGCTTGACTTATTTGACTTTTGTTGAAGTGTCACACCCTCAGTAGACAAGCAGGCAAGAAGAGTAAAGCAGTTTGCACTCATTGGTTTGAGATTTCCCTATTATGATATTATTACTTTAAATCATTCTAACATATGTCAGAATAGATGGCATTTTATCTTTTTTAAGAAATGATGCCACAAAGTGATTGATTAGTCATATTAAATCCTTGAATTGTGTTTGCTTTACATATGTATAGCTTAGGTTTTCAAAGCTTATTTGTTTCTATAGGATCTAATTGCGTATGATGCCCTTTCCAACTTAGCGATGATCAATATTGACGGTCTTCTCCTTGGAGATGTTGGATTAGAATTCAAAAATTATTTTAAATTCATCATTGAATATTGCATAGGAGATTAGGAGTCGAGCCTCCATGGTAGGATCGATTACCAAAGCTATACTTTGTTCTGAAAAGAAAAGGAATATATTTATCCAGTACATTCATATTTATTTAAATACAGTCAAGAATTATTTTTACATCACTTTAGATTTTATTGAAGTTAAACTCCGTGGCAGTAGAGCAAGAATTCTACAACCCTTGCAAGGAGTGTGAAGAGAAGGATGCAACCATAAAGTAATTGGCTATTGCTGCTCATGCATCCGATATTACCGACTCTAAGGTGTTGTTGTTTTCTTTATTCTTTACTTGATTCTACAAACAAACAGAGGATTGCCGAATTACAATAAAGAGAAAAAACATGATAATCTCCAAATTGAAAAAGACATGATGTTTCTAGAACAGAAGATAAACGTTGCTTAATTCTAGAGGTTTTACACCTTGCAGGTTTGTATTTACATTTTTCGTAGTCTTATCACTTTTTTGATTAAACTATTGAATTTAATCACATAGATTATTAGTTAACAAGGATGGAAATATCTTCTTTAGCAGTTTTTTACTAACTTTTGTAGACTATTTAAACTGATGTTCCTCATTGGATAGCTATAGTACTGCTTTCTATGATAAACTGCATATTTTAGGTTTATTTCTTCAGACTTGATGATAAATGATGATAAAATAAAAATTTACTTCGATAATATCTATCCGCCGCATCGCGCGGGTAACTACACTAGTAATACTTATTAGCCGCTAATATATATATATATATATGTATGATGTATCAGTATATATTTATATTAATATTTATATTAATACGTTACCATGCACCTATCTCATATTCTTTGACCTTATTGGCTTATTATTATCATAGTTTAAGCGCCGACACATGAACAGTGGTTTAGACTTTGGATAGATGGGTGATGTCATGCATGTCATATAAATATATGAAATAATCTTTTATGCAAAAAATTATTATCTGCACCTGGTGTATGACTATTTCTCGTACACTGTTATTAATATTTAATTATTCATCCACTAAAATTAAAACTAAATATGATAAGTATGATCGACAATATTCGAATGATATGTATATTAAAAATCACGAGTTTTGAAATATTAGTGCGCAGACATTAGGTACATACATTGTACAAAGTCCTGACTGTTAATACAATTACTAAAAGAGCAATTATTCTGAACTTTATATCTCAAATTTATGAATTTTGTTGATACATAGTTTTTTTTAAATATTATTGAAAATGTATTTGATGAATGAAATGCTGATTTAAAACCTCTATTATAGGTGTTAAAGGATTCATGCCCAATCCAAAATTTTAAACTTTAAGTTGAAACATGTAAATTAAAGCTCTGATTAAAATTATGAAAAAAATATGTTTCATACTGTGGAAAAGTGTGATGAAAAATATACCTTATATATTACATCTTGAAATCACTCGATAACAACATAATTTTAATGAAATAAAATTTTTAGTAGGGAGTTCTCCGACGACGCCTCATTGAGGAGTCCCGGTCCACTGTCGTGTGTTCAGTTTTTTCTCTGTTCAAATATTATAATTTTTTTTCTTGAATTTTAATTTTTTTTTAAATTTTGTTATTAAAAATATCGAAAGAAAATTTAGATGAAAATAAAACTAACACGTGGCAACGGATGGAAGGCTCCCCAACAAATTCCCTACTAAAGTTTTATCTTTTTTAGTGACCCTATCAGAAAATAGAAAGCATAATTATAAACTTCAAATTGTCGCAGCTACTTTTTGACTGATTGATAAGAAATGAGCACCAATAAGAACTGAATGATTTCTATTGAAAATTGAAGCAGATGGACGAACTCAAAGTTGAACAGAAAGGCATTGAACTAAGACAGAAGTGTGAACTAAACTTTAATACCATACAAAAGTATCCGTATCTGATCTAAAAGTTCAAAGTGTTAGATAAAGTGATCTATCACGTTATATACATGTCGAAATTTTAATTTATATTCGAAACGGGACCACGAAAATTGATGCAACAAAGTGCATGCACAATTTCTTTCTTCTTTAAGACATGGGATTTCCGTGTGTTTCGGGTTGGAAATTCTACGATAACTGCAACTACACGACAATGTACATGTCATGGTCATGTACATGCATTCATGCATGTACCCAGCATGCATGTGGCCCATTTTTGTCGACTCCGACATTGAACCTACACTCGTCATGGGTCATGGATTCATTCAAGCACATTTTATGTTTGATTTATAGAAAAGGGGCAATTATTTATATATTTCTGAAAAATTTTCGACTATCATATTTATCCATCTCAGAAGGCTAATATTAAAAGTACCCTTTTAAGATTTCAAAATCTTTGAAATATACCTCTAGAATTAACTTATGTTATGAACAACTATTATCTCTGTAAAATTACCATTTTGCCCTTTCAAATATACCCTTCTACCGTCACCAATTTTTCTTATTTGTATTTAAGTTAGGAGCAAAAGAAGCATTTTAACTTTTTGCCATTTGAAATATATCATTCTACCGTCATCAATTTTTCTTATTTGCCCTTAAATTAGGAACAAAATAGGTATTTTTATTATTTTTTTAACTATGGTAGAAATTTAACTCATGTTTAACCCGAGATGACAACATCATGATATTTTTTGAATAACGGAGAAATATATGAGGGGTATATTCAAAACAAAAAAAACGTAGGGGTAAATGAGATATTTTACAAGTTGTGAGAGGTATATAGACAATTATCCCTTTAAAAAATGTTACGAATGTATAGAACTTATATGAATTATCGACTATTTTGTCTTGCCTATCTAATATTTTAAAATTTTAATTTTATTGTCCAGCTTTTTAATTTATTTGATTTAAGACTGTTAATGATATTTTGACTTCAAAATTTAAGCTAATTACTTACTTTAATAAATTTATAGTTGCAAGAATTGCACAAAGTATACTAACAAATCTTGTAATACTAAATGACGTATATAAGTTTTGCAGTCAAAATGCTGTTGACTGCTCAAATCAAACAAATTAAATTATTAGATAGCAAAGTAAAATTTTGAAAGGTTGGATGACCAACTCAAAATGATCCAAAGTATAGGTAAGTTTTATATTTTTTTACTTTCAGAAAATAATTTCTAACTAGAATAATATTTTTCATCTCTTTAATTCGTACAAAAATATTTTTTTAATTTTTTTAAATTTATAAAAAATAAAAATTTTATTTTTTCTTAATTTTTGTATGGATATTAAAAATTGTGAAATTAAATATTTTTTATGAACATTTTTTTAAGGAACCAAACCGTTAATAGCACCAAGGATTTGGTGTTATCAAGTTTTTTTCCGTTAAGTCTACTCTGACTATTTTCATCCGTTAGATCATACTATTCAACCAACTACCTACTCAACTCTAGGGGGCCACTATCATCCTAACCGCACATCCTTTAATCTAAGGGTGGAAAACCTGATAGCACCAACTCTTTAGTGTTATTAATAGTATATTAGTCTAGTTATATATATAGTAGGGCTATTATACTCTTATGAGTATAGAGCCCTTCGTACACATAAGTTATTTTCGATGATGAAGCTTCCGAATCGACGATCCACACCATTAAACATGATCTTGAGTATTTGAAACTTCTAGAAAATAAATTTCGTAATTTTTTGAAATTATAATAAAGTCCATCAAGCGGGTATAAAATGAACGGTCAAAATCGAATGACGTCCTAAAAATGGATGATCGGATCATTTAATTTAAGATCGGAGTTATTGATCTTTATCTAGATAGTGAACAAAATTTTCTATCAAAAATTCAACCGATTTCGATTCTTTTACACCGTTAAACTAGCAAACATCCCATACCGGCCGTTAAAAGTTGTCAATTTTGAGATCTTTTGATCGTAAGGTAAATAATTTCAAAAAATTATAAAATTTGATTTCTAGAAGTTTTAAATGCTCTAGATAATATTTAACGGTATGGATATCGTCAATTCGGAAGCTCTATCATCGAAAACGACTTATGAGTACGAAGACGATAGTACTCATAAGAGTATAGTAGCCGGACTATATATATATATATATATATATAATTTTTGACCGTTAGATCTAATTTTAATCATTTTCAACCGTTAGATTATACTAATCAACCAACCACCCACTCAACCCTAAGGGGCCCACTATCAACCTAACCGTAACCACTCTCATCCTAGCCGCACATCTTTTCATCCGAACGGTAGAAAACTTAGGAGGACGAAGGCTCCCATCCTCCTAAAAGGATAGTAGCTGGATTATATATATATATATATATATATATATATATATATATATATATATATATATATATATATATATATATAGTTCAATAATTTTTTTACATCATTTACCTATCAAACGAGTAGTCTAAAAATGAACAGCTGAAAATAAAAATCTCATAAAAAACGATGATAAAAGTCTTGAATTTAGGATCAGAGATACTGATCTTACTCTGAATAGTGAAAAAAAATTTCTATAAAAATTTCATCAGATTTGAATTATTTTACACCGTTAAATTCACAAACGCATCACATCGACCATTAAAATTGACAATTTTAAGACCTTTTAATCACTAGTCAAATAATATCGAAAAATTATGAAATTTAGTTTCCAAATACTTTCAATAGTGTAGATCAAGTCTAATATAGCCGATCGCCGATTTGGAAGCCGCATCATTAAAAACATAGTATACCAGCCTAGCTCTCTCTCTCTCTCTATATATATATATATATATATATATATATATATATATATATATATATATATATATATATATATATATATATTTATATATATATATATATATTTGTGAGAAATTAAGAGAAAAAGAAAAAGATGGAGATGTAAAATTCCAACTACCCCAAGCCGCCAAAGGAAAAAAAAAGAAAAAGGGAAAGATTTAGCAGACTTTTCAACTAAATCGGCACAAGAGAACGAATAAATGAACCACCCACCTTCAATATTTTGTCGTGTTCCTCGATTTTCTAATATGCCCCATGCATGGATCACTCCCATTTGAAATGTATTGTGTTCTCAGCTAACTAAGCTCAGTCGCTTGTTTGATTCTGCTTCTGTTTTCAACAGTAATATTCTTAACAAAGAATATTTGGCTACGACATTTTTAACGGGCATGTTTGGAGTACATCTTGTTGACCAGTATACATTTTGGAATCTTTTACTGTTTAGTTTGAGAAATGCATGATGTACCCCAAAATTTATACGCGGTAATATTATTTACGTGTTGCAATCCATGCATATGTTTTTTTTTTTTTTTTTGAGAGAGAAAGGTAGCACGCTATCCGCTTCGTTTATTTTTTCTAAAAATAAACTTAGCTGAAAATATGAATCAACTAGGATTCGAACTCGGGACCTCGGGTACCAACCATCAAACCCTTTGCCACTTGCGCTAGGGACGGTCGGTAATCCATGCATATGTTGAGGGTTTAGAGATTAGGGTTTAGGATGTAATAATATTGTTTTTTTTTTTTTGGAGAGAGAGAAAGGTAGCATGCTATCCGTTTTGTTTATTTTTTTTAGAAATAAATTTTGCTGGAAATGTGAAGCAACTAGGCTTCGAATTTGGGACCTCGGGTACCAACAATCAAGCCATTTGCCACTTGCGCTAGAAACGATCGGTAATATTGTTTTTGTGTTGGAATTAATGCATATATTTTTTTTATCAATTTTCCAAATAACTTTTTTTTTCCTGGCTAATAGAATCAGAAATAATAATAAGTTAGAGCTTCTACTTCTAAAACTCAACCTGCAAGTCTCACATCCCCTTTCCTCTGTACCTAAAATGATAGAGCATTTTTTTTGGCCTTAGCACACACTTTCGTAGAAATTGCTGCTGTTAAAAATAGAAGCAAAAGTTGAGAACCAAAATAGGCTCTGATTATAAAAAATATATATATATATATCCACAACCAAATTAAACTAAACTAGCTCTAAAGCTAATTAACAAGGATTAGGTTAATAATGAAAGCGAATTATCCGTTTCTTCCCACGTGGGAGAAAGTTGACCATTGAGTCCTTGAATTAAAGACCGCCGTGTTTGACACGTGGCCGCACCTTATTTGTCACTATCACTACGACCTGTGTAGTTATTGTCCCCGGAGTCAACGGAAAACGTCGCGAATTCAACGGATGGTGACCTTCGCGAGCCGCCTTTTCTTCCGGCCACGTGTCGCTTCCCCATTTGACGGTGATTTGCCGTGTGTGTCACGTGCTTATTACCAGAGTAAATAACACGAAAATTAAAGTAGGATTAATTAATGAGGGAATGGAATTTGGCCATTTTGCATAAAAGAATCACTAATTTTATATTTTTAAAAATAATTTTTTTTTTTTTTTTTTTACTTCACAGAGTAGATTTGAATTTTTAGTATATTGAGTTAAATACCTTTAATCTTTTTTTTCTCTCTCTTTTTTCTCTCGCGTCTGTTTTTCTCCATCCTCTTCGTTGATCTTCTTTTTCTTGATCGTTTCTTCCTCCTTTTTTTCTTCCGTTTCCTCTTCCTCCTTCTCCTCCGCCTTCCCCATCTCGGTGCCGCGCAACTCTCTCCTACCTTGCTAATACCTTTGCCGATACTAGTGGCTGTGACGTTGGCTCGAATATAGCACAAATTGCAGAAGTAAGACTGCGACGGAGGGCGAGCGTGCCGCAACATTTGAGGACGATAGAGAGGGAGAGTATGTTAGGGCAAAGGCGGCTGCTGCGGCAGAGAGCGAAGGAGGGGACGCGGTAGCAGAAAAGAATGCTTCACAAAAAAAAAATGTATTTTTCTTTTCATGGGAAGATCATAATGTACTATGGCCACTGCAATAAAGGTCAAGAAGTAGAGAAAAAAGAAAAAGAATAAGTTGCACTGTTTAAGACTAAGTTATGCCATTTAAATTATTTGAGACTAAGTTGCAACTTCTCAGACGCACATTTTGTTTAGTTAACTCTCATTTAATATAGTAGTATAGGTTATATCTATTAAATTATATTTTGATCTCACATATTAACGATTAAAAAAAAAGATTTGGTGCATTTGATATTTTAATAGGCCAGGTGCATGCAATATTGTTGAAGTAGAGTAGGGAGAGGTGGAGGGACACGTGTCGCTTGTTTATTCGCTGATGTAACTTAACTCTCCTTTAATATAGTATTATTATAGTATACATATAAGCAGAATATTTTCTCTAATTAATCACGATGAATCATAACAACTCTAACTAAAATATGTTGAATTTAACAAGCCATGTTTCCCACATGGTTCACATGATTATTATATAGAACTTATTATAGATCAAGCAACATGCCACTAACAAATAGCTACTTAAATTAGGAAAAACAATGGGCGTGTGGTTATGCAATGGATTAGTTGTTTTTTAAGCAAAAAAACTAAGTGAAGAGATTAAGATGGGTAGACATGTTATTGCTTAGATTGAAAACCTTGTACTCTCCTCATGAGACTTATCCTTTATATCCTTTATATAATATAAAATGATAATTAGTTTATAAACAGCCTATTTTAACCCTAAGTAACATATCACATTGCACATATATATCATTACCACTTATTAGTTGATTACATTGATTTCAGTTAATTTAAGCAAAAGTAATACAATTCCATTGAGCATTCAAGCAATGGCTATAATTTGTTCATTAAATAATTTGAATGATAAAAAAAATACTCTGAATTAGCACCACTGTGTAGAATAGTTAATTGGTACTTTTCATACCGGTGAAAAGTGCCTGTATAGCGTGGCTTACAGTGCGATATACAGTAGCAGTAAGGAGAAGAAGAAAATTATAGATTCGTCGTACAATAACTTGACTCAGCTAGGCCATTTATTGAACTAAACCCTTTGTTTTTGTTTCCAATTAGGTAAATTGAGTACAAGTGTAGTCTCAAACTTTGAGACTAGGGTGACATTTTGCATAATAAATTTTAATTTATTTTATTTTCTGTCTCGAACTTTCAGAATTATAACAATCAAATTTTACAATCCAGTTTAATTGACTAAAACTGATGCATTGCTGATGCAAAAGTGTTATGCCATTTTAATTTTTAGTACATCACCAATCGCAAAACTAGTACATTATTATTTTTCATATCGACGATGCATCAATATATAGCGAACTAAATTAGGTTACAGGATGAAAATTTGAGAGAAAAGTTATAATAAATTAAAATTTAATGACCAAGATATTATCTGCCTTGTAATTTATCCTTTCCAATTCAAACAGTGCCCCTAAGCTTTTGTACCCTCACTGAGGCACCTAATTTGTACAAAAATGAAGAAAATATTCTATAATTTGCACAAAAATGAAGAAAATATTCTAGTGGGTACAACATTCATGCATAAACCACACACGTGATACACAAAAACGCACAAAAGTTGATTAGTGAGTCCTACACTTTTTTCAATACTATATGCGCAAATTTCCGCAATGAAGTACGTTTGGTTTAGCTAACAATTAATAATTGATCAAAAAAAATTGGTATCCATCGCTCGCACGACACGGATTTCAAATTTGTCTGAACAATGAATAAAACGATCTCACGCCTTGGGACCATCTCTATTGTGTATATATATATATATATATATATATATATATATATATATATATATATATTGAGTAGGTCTTGTGTACTGTTAGGAGTACGGAGGTTTTCGTGCTCGTAAGTCGTTTTCGATGATGTAACTTATGAATCGACGATCAGCTCCGTTAGATTTGATCTAGCGTATTTGAACTATCTAGAAAATAAATTTTGCGGTTTTCGATTTCATTTACATAGTAATCGAAAGGATTCAAAATCAACGGTTGAAAATAAAAATCTACAAAAAATTATGATGTAACATTAAAATTTTCGATCAGTGGTATTGATCTTGTTGTAGATAGTATAAAAAAATTTCTATCAAAATTTCATCTGATTTGAATACTTTTACACCGTTAAACTTGTAAACGGCATACATTAACTATTAAAAATTGTTGATTTTGAATCCTTTCGATCAATAGATAAATGATATCAAAAATTTGTAAAAATTATTTTCTAAATACTTCAAATACGCTAGATCAAGTCTAACAGAGCCGATTGTGGATTCGAAAGCTCCATCATCGAAAACGGCGTGCTCCTAATAGCACGTAAGTCCTACTTTATATTTATTTATTTATTTATATTTTAGGATCAATTTCGTGACTTAATTATTGATTTGAAGTGAAAATAACTATGACTTTTAATTAAGGAAAAAAAATGTATAAACTTTAGCTTTTCTCTAAACAATCGTTTAAACTTTTAATTTTGATAGTTAGCCGTTGAAGTTTTATTAAATTGTTCAATAAATTTTTCTCTTTAATTGAAGTTATTAATTACATAATTATTTTAATTTTATGTATTGCATATAGTTTTATAAAGCTTTTAAACACAACAAGAATTTATTTTTTGTATCCTAACATGTAAAAAAATAAAGAGATATAAATTGAAGTTTGTTATGACCTATTTTTGCACTGTCATGATTAATTATCAAACTTAGAAGGAAAAAAAGTTAATATTTTTAATATTTTATCTTATAGGATTATATATACAACATCCGATCAAAATGGCTACATAATTTTTTTTTTTTTTTTAGAAAAAGATAGCATGCTATCCGCTTCATTCATTTAGCAGATAAATTTAGCTACTTGGATTGAGGCAACGCGGCCTCGAAAAGCATTGAAGGCAACCAAAACAAAAAAAGCAAATAAAAACAAAGAAGAAAAAAATGTAGAAATATTAAAAATTCTACTCCTCACTCAAAACGAAATCACTAAGAGCTGCAAAACTCATCCCATTTCCTGCTCACGTCCCGGATTCGTCTAATAGTCAAAAAAGGGTCCAGTGATTGATTCCTAAAAATTATGTTATTTCTTTCCCGCCAGATCATCCACCAACAGGTTGCGACCCTGGTTAGATCCCTCGCTGTTGCCCCTTGGCGGCGGTCCCCAGCCAGAAGCTCCCAGACACCCCTGACCTCCATCCCAGGCCTCGGGATGTGCCTACCTTCTAGGATGTTGTACATAAAAAATCTGCTGATAACGCATCCGACAAGCAAATGATCAACAGTCTCTACATCGCTGCCGCACAACACACACTGTTGATTCCCGGACCAGCCTCTTTTGAATAAGTTGTCAATCGTAGGTAGGCGTTTCTTAAGTGCTAACCAAATAAAAATTCTAACTTTAGATGGTATTTTCAGCTCCCAAACTTTAAGCGAATTAGTAAGTTTATTTTAGAAGAGAGCCCATTAAACTATTTGATGAAATTTAGAAAATATGATTGCTAAAATTAAAAATTTAAGCGTCTATTTACAAAAGAGCTGAAGTTCAGAATACTAGAGAGAAAACTTTTTGGTCATAGCGATTCCATACATCAAATTTCCACAATGTAGTACGTTACCTTAGACAATAATAAATATTGGATAAAAAAATTCGGTATCGATTGTTTGGATGATTCGAATTTTAAAACTGTGTGAACAGTGAATAAAATAATCTCATATATGTTGGGGGATATTTCGTTATTTATATATATGTAATTATATTATATTCTTTAGGATAGATCGTGTGACTTAAATTATTGGTTTGAAATGCAATCACTGTGACTTTTAATTAACTAAACTAGCTAACTTTATAGAGCAAACTTTTTGGTCGTAGCTGGTCCCATACGTCTAATTTGCCACGTTATGAACGCACTAAACATTTCCATTGCACCAAAAGTTCTTTCTTTATTAGGTTTTGGGGCAATTTGTGAAAAAATTAATTACACCTTCTCCCCAAAAAAAAAAAGTTGAAAAAGTTAACTTTAGATCAGGCAAAAGATGAAGCAATAAAAAGAAAAAATGGTCACGTCAGTAATATGCAGGAATTATCCGTTCACTAAGTCGTAAAAGATTTGACTCATTAGCGTTATACAGTTTATCTTCTCTAAATTGTAAAGAAATAGTCTCTTACACTTTGGCCATGTTTTATTTAACCTCTTATATTAAAAATTGAATTAATTTGCCGACCGCAATTTACCGCTGTTTCAAATAGATTAAAAAATTTGAAATAATTGAAAAATTAGGCTATACATGCAGTTTGAGCAAAATGAGTTGGTACGTCACGTTGTTGCACATCTCATCATCTATCTACTTTGCGACTCGAAAAAACAGATAAAACTTTGATAACAACGGTATACTTTTTTTTACTAATATTATCAAAATTAATGATTTATTAAGTAATGTTATTTGACTTACATGATTCTATTGTATTAATTAAAGTGGATGTGTTAAATGTATATATATATATATATATATATATATATATATAATCCAGCTACTATTCTTTTAGGAGGATGGGAGCCTTCGTCCTCCTAAATTTTCTACCGTTCGGATGAAAAAATGTGCGGCTAGGATGAGAGTGGTTACGGTTAAGTTGATAGTGGGCCCCCTAGGATTGAGTGGGTAGTTGGTTGAATAGTATAATCTAACGGTTGAAAATGATTAAAAGTTAGATCTAACGGTTAAAAATTTGATAGGACAAAGGCTTCTATCCTCTTAAGAGGATAGTAGCCGGACTCTATATGTATATATATATTTAAATTAGCCCTTGGTCAACACGTAACGCCTACTCATTTGTAATAGAAAATTTTTCTTATTTTACTTGTTTTAGATCTAAACGTGTTTGCTGTGCATTTTGGAGCCCCACCATTTTTTTTATTTTTATTTTTTAATTGGATTTTTTTGGGAACCAATCAGTGCTTTGAGTGAGGGGCAAGTTTGACACCTCCAATTGCAAACATTCCAAACTTATTGTATTGTGTTGCTCACTCCTCCAATAATGAGAAAAAGAACCGACCGTTCCTAGCGCAAGTGGTAAAGGGCTTGATGGTTGGTACTCGACATCCCGAGTTCGAATCCTAGTTGATTCAAACTTTTGTGATCTAATATTTTTTCAGTGGTATTTTTCATCACCAGTTTATAGCGTTGGAATACGAGAGCATCAGAAAGCTACCAAAATAATTTTGAATTTTTCAAAACGTCGACGCAGGTGAATACATACGGATTAGCAAGCTAGGCTAAAATAACACCATTGGACCAAAAAAATATATATATCAATGTAGATCTTATATTTCTGTCACACCGAGAAAATAATGGGAGGGTTTTAAAACACTACTTCTCCTAACAGCGTTACTTAAAAAATATTTTATTAAATATATAGCACTATACTCTACAGTAGCGCCAAACAATCTCTAATTCTTACTACTGCTCGCCAAACAGTTAAAAAATCACTATTCCCAGTACAATGAGTTTCAAAACGAAAAACACTTAAGGCGTGTTTGTTTCATCGAAATAGGAGACGGGTGAAGTGATTTTCGAACGTAAATACTTACTTTTGTTGTTTATTTAGCTGTAACTTCACATCCGATTAAAGCTCAAAATTTTCAAATTAAGGCCGAAGTCAACTATTAAAAAATAAAAATATTAACTTGTCTCTCAAGTACTTTCAACTTCTACACTATTCATTTTTAAATAAATAAACAGCAGGACTAAAAAAACTTCAGTTCAACAGCGCTGTGCAAATAAATACCAAAAGGAAAAGTACTTTAATTTCAATCTCAACTTGACCTTCCGTGTAGGTTAACGAAGCTGATTTTACTTCCAGTACTTTATAATTTTATTAAACTTAATAATTTTTTAAGATTTAATTTTTTAATAATAATAATAATAATAATAATAATAAAATTATGGGACGGCACCGAAGGACAAGAAAACAAGGCAGGAATATACTTTAGTTTTCCAGAAATCCCAAAAGGAGAACAAAGTCAAGAAGTCTTCCCTCCTTCCTTCATAGTGTACCCTCCAGCCTGTCTTTTTCCTCATTGGCATCATCCTTCTTCCATTCTCTTTCTTTTTTCTTTTTCTTTTTTTTTTATTTTCTTTTTTTTGGGGGGGTTGCAGTGTTTTATCTTGACTTGAACTCCTCAATACTACGACTTCCGTGTGGTGGCCGACATGGCACCATCCCCATACCTATCCCTTCCCCTTTTTAATTCGCTTCTAAAAAAAGCACTTTTTTTTCCTTTTTTTTTTTTTTTTTTTTTTTTTTTTTTTTTGCTTGCGACAGCGATTTTGTGACGTTTCCGGGATGATGCATGTGTCACAGTAGTAGTACTCCATCTTTTACCCTTCCCTAATTAAGACCCCTCCCAATTGGGGCTCTATATATACACCCCCAAATACTCTTTTCTCTCCAAAATCCTCATCATTAATTCTTTCTTCTCTCAAACTCTCTATCTTTTCTCTTCTTAATTTTCAAAATAATAGATACCCAAATTCGAATTCGTCCGGCTGGTTATATATGGATTCGGCGTGGATTAATCATTCGTCGCTCGATCTCGATCTCAACGTCGGCTTCTCGGTGAGTTTGAGAAATCCGTGCTTATCAATTTTGAGCAATCGAATAATTAAAGAGGCGATCGAATCATTGATTTTGTTATTGGTTTTATCAGAAAGGGATGCTTTCGAATAATCCCAAGCATGTGGAGGACAAGTTCTTGGTGATGAAAGACGAAGAGGTATATATATATATATAAGCTCTTTTTTGCGAGCATGCATGCTTGGTTGGTTAGATATGCTGTTCTAATTATTTATCTGATATGTATGTAAATTTCTTTTTATAATTAGATCGGATTTCTCGAAGCGGAGCTGAATCGGGTGAGCGAA
Organism: Puya raimondii; assembly: GCA_016920855.1. Lineage (NCBI taxonomy): Eukaryota > Viridiplantae > Streptophyta > Magnoliopsida > Poales > Bromeliaceae > Puya > Puya raimondii. The sequence continues at coordinate 217,952,734 of JABWPP010000050.1, forward strand.
GAGAACAAGAGGCTCAACGAAATGCTCGCGACCGTGGTCGCGAAGTACGCGACGCTGCAAGGCCAGCTGCATGAATTGATGGCCGCCTCCTCCTCCGACGGAGGGTCGGTCTCGCCGTCGAGGAAGAGGAAGGTCGAGGCCGCCGTCGAGGCCGCGACGAACCCCCCGGCGACGACGACGAATTACGTCGCGAATCAAATGGAGTGCACCACGAGCGAAGACTCGTGCAAGCGAATAAGGGAGGAGTGCAAGCCGAAGATCTCGAAGGTCTACGTCCGCACCGATCCTTCGGATTTAAGCCTTGTGAGTTTCAATTCCTTACTTTGTATCTTTTGTTTTACTTTCCAATTTTTCTGTTTCAAAGTTTTGCTAGATTTGGAAGTTCAGTCACTAATGTTGTTATTGTTTTCAGGTCGTGAAAGATGGGTATCAATGGAGAAAATACGGGCAAAAGGTGACAAGAGATAATCCGTGCCCGAGAGCTTATTTTAGATGCTCGTTCGCCCCTTCTTGCCAAGTTAAGAAGAAGGTAAGGAGAAATGAAAATCGAAAATGATCATATCATCTCGTCTTTAAACGAAATATAGTGATCGCATCTAACCGAATGCTTATTTGTGCAATATAATCAGGTGCAAAAAAGCGCGGAGGACACGTCGATCTTAGTCGCGACGTACGAAGGCGAGCACAACCACGGCCGCCCCGTTCCGCCCCACGAAGGGCACAACAACGGCTCGATTCGCGGTCACAGCGGCGCAGTCGTCGGCTCGAATAGCTCGAACAACGTTACGCTCGATCTCGTCCGGCCGGAACCGAGGAAGGAGAAGGAGATGCAGGAGATCAATAAGAGCTTGGTCGAGCAAATGGCGCTGTCGCTGACGAAAGATCCCGGGTTTAAAGCTGCGCTCGCGACGGCGATTTCGGGGAGGATTCTTCAGCTGTCCCCTCCTTCTTAGCTAGGAATATTTAGAGGAGCTTGTGCTTTTTTTTTTTTTTTTCATTTTCTTTTCTATTAATTTTCCTTTTTTCTGATTCCCAATATTTGTTTTGGGTTGGCTATGCTCTTCCAATGTGATGAAGAGATGGCTAAATTAATTGTCTGTATATATCTTATGTTACCAGTAATTAAAGATATAAAATTTTGGTTTTCTGAGAAGGAAATAATGTATTTGATTTCTTAATTGCGGAGTTTGAGATAGGAGGGAGAGCCCCTTTTGAATTATAGACATTTCATTGGATATGATTTAAGTTGTTAAAAATTTTTCTTTTTATTTTTTTTTCTTGAAGTGGAGCTATTGAAGATATCACAAAGAAGCAAAACTGGTGAAGTTTTTGGTGTTCTCATAACAAGAATTCATCAGAATTTAATGTTTTATTACATGTATCAAATGGATATAATGTGGAAAAATATAAATTTTAGCAAATGGATTAGCATAACATGCATGGTTTTAATTCAAGATCAAGACCATAACATTAGAATTTATTAGTTGGTTTCTTAGCAATTAGTTTTGGTTTACTGGTACAACATTACTAGCCTGATATTTGCTGCAATTAGTATTGACTTTGATATACATGAACTTTTGTATTAGAGAAGATCCTATACTTAGCTCTTTATCTATATTCAGTATGAACTCCAAGAATCAATTTAGATTCTAAAGTCATTGCTCACATCTCTTTGATTCTAGATTGCTTTTGGGTACTTTGAATGAAATTAGTGGCTTTTACTGCAGGATATATAATAAGGTTTTCAGAAAACCTTCAGATTTTCACAGTTACTGTTTAAGAGAAATTTATTGTTTCATTAGTTTGATCGCGTTATCCAAAGAATCGATCTCGTAGAAAACAGGTTCAGAAATATATAAGTTTGATTTTGACCCAAAAATATATAAATTTGATTTTGTTACCCAAGAGATCGATTTAGTAGAAAATGGGTCTAGAAATATATATTAACACCCCCACTCACGTGGGTGATGGATAAGGTAAAAATATAAATGTCAAAGGTGGGGATTGAACCCTCAACGACCTCACAGAACAAAAGGGTTTAGAATTAACTCTGATACCATATTACTCAAAAGATTTATCTAGTAAGAAATAGACCTATTAAATATATATATACAAATTAAAAATACTGATAACTTAAGTTTTTGGAGAAATATGGTATCAGAGTAGGAGGTTTCACGTCAGGCTCCTAGCATTATCGATTTTCGCCCTTTTAATTCAAGTTCAGTTATGGATCTATCAAAAAGTCTCGAGCCCATACGTGAGGAGAAGTGTGTTTCATATAATTTAACAGATCTACGTTTAGAGGATATTGTTTTGAGCACTAGCTTACATGCTCAGGTAAAATTTATTCTGAAATTGCATACTAGTTTAAAGTAGAAAACATTTTGAAATGCTAACCAACCTCCCCCTACCCATTCAATGAACTTAGGAGTTTTAAAAAATAGAGGTAGGATCAAACTTGTACTTGTGCTACTTGTATTCAACTTAGATTTCCTTCTCCTTTATTGGTCATGTTGTTTTTTTTTTTTCTTCTAATGTTGAAGTTGAATTTCGTTCTAAACCAAATATAAGATTAGGAATTACAAGCTTGGTCTAAAAATAAGCTCAAGAAGTTAAGGCACAAATAGAATCATACCTTTCTTATGTTAGATTTTTCGCTTTTTAGTGAAAGTAGGTCACTCTATTTGAGTTGTAGTGCAATATATAGAATATTAGTTTAATTTCTCTAATGAAACAATTGTTTTTATTTTTAGATATCTAATAACCGACCTAACAGTTGCTGACTTTTTACTCAGGTTTCATGAGCCGGTCAATCAAGAGCTCTATTAATAAATACGCATAAATAGACTCATTCATTTCTTATGTTAGATTTTTCGCTTATTAGTGAGAGTAGGTCAGCCTATTTGAGTCGTAGGGCAATAGTATGCTAGTTTTCTCTAATAATTACACAATTTTTTTCTAATTCAAGGTACTAAATAACCGATCTAACAGTTGGTGACTTTTTATTCAGATTTCGTGAGCTGGTCTATCAAGAGTTATATTAATAAATAAATTACGGCAGCTGCGTGTAATAGACAGAGTCAAAGATATTTAGTATCCTAATTGGAAGGATATATACCAATTTGAGTTCAGTTATACTCAGCCAAGAGTTTAGTATTCCCCAGGAATATGTCAAGTATATGTGATTGCAAATAAAAGTGTGTTTTGTGTAAGTTTATAATAGGCCAAGTCAATATCAAGGGACTTGACATTATAATCTTATAAAGAATTCACATTTGATGGAGGTTGTAGGAAATATTCAAACTTGATTCAAGCTTATAAGTCTCTGGATCTCAAGTGCTCCCAATTTCTCCATCCCTGAAGCTAGAAAAGTTTATCCACATTTCTCAAATGGATAAGTTGTACCGCTGGTCCCCAAACTTTGGTCTAAGTTTCACTTCAGTTCTCGAGCTTTGATATCCCATAACTCTTATAAATATATAAGTTAAATTGCTCTTTTCATCCACAAACTATGAAATATGAGACGCTTTGGTTCTTAAACTTTAATTTATTATAATTTCTGGCTTGAATTTTCAAGAACGTTGCAATCAAGTCTTAAGTTCCAATCTAATTGGCTGGATAACGATGTGCCGTTGATGCGACAGTGGCATGCCACTTTAGTCAATGCTACATGATCAATCACGATACTACCACATTACTGCTACATCGACAATACGCCACCTTAAGGTCAACTATATTGTACTGAGTGACTCGATTATATATAAAAGTGTAGAAAATTTTAGCTAGAACTTACAACAAAATACGATTTACAAATATAATTTGGGAAAAAAATATACTTTTCTTTAGTCTTCATCTTTATTTACTGATGAAAAAAAAAATGCCGAAATATAGTTTGCAGTGACATATACCGGGCATTTATTCTCTCTCGATTTTAGAATATCATATTTCAATCCTATTATCCACAGAGCTGCAACCTTTTTCATGCTTAAAATTCAAACTATTGAGACGTATGAGATGGATGGACGGCGATTGAGAATGTCAACAACTGTAGGCAATAATTTCTCATAAAATATTTTCAAAATATTGAGAACCACATAAAACTTGACTAAAAGTTCAGGGAAGAATTTGCAATTTACACCATTTCAAATTAGGGCTAGCAATTGAACTCGCTGTTCGCGAGTCAGCTCATGTTCGGCTGGAAATGAGCTCGAGGTTAATCGCTCGTTTAATAAACAATAAACAAACTGAACAGAAGTTGAATTTTATTCAGCTCGAAATCTTAACAAGTCGAACACGAGCTAGGATTAGCTCGCTTGTGTTCGGCTTGATGTAAATTTCTACTATTTAGATTTTAGGCCAATCCAAATATGAAGAGATCTATATTTTGCTAGTTTCAATTATAAGATTAAGATTTTAATTTTGAAATTTTCTTTTAACTTTTCACCTAGTGATGAAACTTATAATCTACCTAGCTCTTCGCGAGCCAGCTTGTGTTCGTCCCATTAATACACAAATCGAACACGAACTAAAATTTTGAGCTCGATATTCTAATAAACTCGCTCATATTTAGCGCGTTTAGTAAACAAGCGAATACAAGTCTGTCTCAGCTCGCCCGTATTCGGCTCGTCGACGGCCCTACATCAAACCACGTCCACGAACGCGATCTTCGAAGTGGTGGGGCCCGTCCTCGAACCATACAACAGCAGCGGCTAGGTAGGGCCCCTGGTTTTCGGAACTTTTACGGCGTATGAAAGTAAACCATGCACCCACGTGGCGACGGTTACTAACGCGACTTCGGCGCGGAACTCGACTTCCTCCGCGCCCTGTAAACTCCATTTACGAGTTCTGGAGAGAGACTTTTTTTCGTACTCCTTTTCCTTCTCCTCAGTTTCTTCCTCCGCGCGAGGAAAAGGCGGTGGCGTGGGGAGAACTCGTCACTTCCGCGGAGGTGGAGGAAGCGGAGGTCGCACGCACGTGCGGAGGAACGTGTGTGATTGGCCCGACAAGGGGTGGCCCACCAAAAGAGGGCCGTGTGCGGTCCAGTCAACGGTCAACTCCCGGGCGGCCGCAACTGGATTAGTTACCTCTGTAGTTGAAAATTATTCTAGGGTTAATTGCAGCAATATTTTGTATCGACTTTGGGAACTTCTTCTACCGGCTAATCAGCTCCACCACAACTCGTAGTTTTTTTTTTTTTTTTCCCTCGAGGCCTTGGATGCCTCACCACTGTAGCCTAATTCACCTTCCCTATGAATGAAGCGGGTAGCATGCTACCTTTTCCTCAAAAAAAAAAAATATATATATTTTGTATCGACTACTTAATTTTTTTTAAAAATTTTAATTTTATTATTTAATCCTTTAATTTGTATTTTGACTTTAAACTTTAAGATAATTATTTATTTTAATAAATTTGTAGGTGCGAGAATTGCATGAATTATACTAGCTATGTTTGTAAAAATAAATAACACATTTAAATTTTAAAGTCAAAATTAATACTGTTCACTGATCCAAATCAAATAGATTGAAAGATTGGAAAGTAAAATCAAAATTTTAAAAGGTTGGGATGCCGACGCAAAATAATCTACAGTTCAAGTAAGTTCTATACGATTTTATTTTTTTATTTAATCAATTCGGTTCCATTCGTTCAAATTCGATTATATTTTGACAAAATATGTCGCATCAACTCCAATGAAGTATCATATTCTCATACATACTGCGTTAATGATCTGTTAGCCTATGGTCAATCTGGGGCTCACTCAGCTGGAGCCAATGTGTCAAATGCACCAAAAGAAATAATGAGCAACGTATGCAAGGTTTGCGATGGTCGTAGATGTGGAGGACGACTTTGACGATGGCCGGTATCATCTTTGTGCAATGAGAGTGCTTATGGGAGAAGAGGTTAGGTATCAAAGGGAAAAGATTGGCAAATGTTGGGGGACCAATAGTGCAATTCAATTATAAATTAGGTTAACTATTTTATTGCCCAAAAATCGAAAAAAGAAAACTTCGGGGCTAAAATAAAAATTTAGGTTAAGTTTGGTGACCGCTAGTGCAATCAACACTGTAACGAGGAAAATTCCACTTGTACATCTCAAAAGGGTGCATATCTTATACCTTTTTATTTTATGGTTCGCAAAAATTTAAATTGGTTATAGTAATAAATAAAAAAACTGTTGAAGAGGGCGTAAGATGTGCATCCCATTTTGGGGGGTGTATCAGCAGTATTGCTCCTGTAAAAAAATATAGCAAATTTCAATTTGCGCTTTTGCGGTTTAACATATTTTTACTTTGCTGCCATGTAGTTTAAAAAATTACACTTAATAATGTTAGATAGAATTAAATAGAATAGTAAATTGATATTTTGTACGAATAACAGGGTGATACAACGTAGGCTATAAGTGAAAATTACACATGATCCTATAGGAAAAGAAGTTTTCTGCGTTGCAGTTATTCTATACAAAAATAACATCGAATTGAGGATCACTATGTACAAAAAGTATAAGAATAATTTCTTTAACAATGCAAAATTGCTATATTATTCATAATTAGGCTCTTCACTATTTTATGCAGCATAATAGAATTACTTTGAGATTATATTTAATAGCAATACTGTTAAATTATGATGGTCTTGAATTAAATAAGAAAAAAAAATATTAGGAGGATTCGATTACCATGTTGAATTATACGAAATTATCATTTTTTTTCAAAAGTATAAGCTGTTAGATAACAGTATTTTTAATAATTATTTATATTTAATATCTTCTTTCACATTTGGGCTCAAGAGACTTTTCGATAGACTAAAGACGTGTACTTGAATTAAATTAGAAAAAATTAAATAATGCTACGGGTCTAATGGGACTAGAACTCAAAACAAAGGGTCCAAATCTTACATCTTCCTCATTTAAGGGTTAATATTTTTATACTAGTCTCATCAAATTTTTTTTTCAATATTAAAAATTTAAAAACAATATTTAAATTCTCAAACAGGTTGGCCTAAAACTTACGCCCCTATGTTGGATGTACAAGCAGCATTTCTCTAAAAGTTTGATATGTTGCAAAGAGAACTTATTTATTTATTTAATTTCTTTAGAGAATCCAAATCAATTTTTTCCTTGTGTGGTGAACGAAAATTCCTCCCCTCAGACACCGACAAAACCAGTCGACTAGTTTGGTTTTATCTACTTGACCGAACCAGCTGGAATTTCAAAGTCGTTGGTCTCCTCCCATCTGTATCTGGACTGGATCTGATACGCCGGTCAAGCCGTGTGAATGCTGGCTGCTTTACAGGTCGGATTGGCGGCTGCCCGCTTGGAGAAAATAGGCTTGTTAAGAAGACTGCACCACACTTCCTTCATCCCTCTTTTTTTTTTTTTTTTTTTTTATTTTTTTTTTTTTTTGATAGAGAAATGCTTTGGGACCCTCACTTTGGAACACTCAATTATATTATAGATGTATTGGCTAACACATTAAGGTAGCATTTGGATCCGGGATAAGGAGGAATAATTTCTTATCCCTCCTTTATATCCAAACATAAATTTTTTACCCGAGAATAGTAGTTCTCATGTATCTGAAATAAGCTGGTATAACTATTTTCATTTATACCTCCATTTTCTATATATAACTATCCACTATTCTTCTTATTCCATATTATCTATTCAAACGTTATTTTTTTTATCCCCGGGAACAACCCAATTTTCATCCAAACGCTATTTTTCTTATCCCCACACTTGTACCTATTCCTGAATTAGCTAGTTCTTGCTTAAAAAAATTAGGGTTTAGAATTGGAGTATAATATAATGCTGGTTGAGTATAAATCCCTTTGTACTCATAAGTTTTCAGCCGTTGGAAGAAGGAATGTGTGATAAGGATGATAGTGGTCCATGGTTAGGATAATAGTAGTCCCATAGGATTGAGTGAGTGGTTGATTGAATAATATGATCTAACGAGTGGAAATGGTCAAGGGAGTAGATCTAACGGTCGAAAAATTATGAGTATAAAGGGGTCTATACTTATAAGAGTACAGTAGCCGAACTCCTGGTTAGGGTTTGATAATGATATTTAGAGTTTAGTAATTAATATTTAGAGTATAATAATGACATTGACATGTTATTATCAACAGTATTATAGGATGTCTTTTAGATACTTGTGGCAGCACTCTTTATGATATTCCAAAAATAATAAAAAGAGCATAACTACTTATCGTCTCTTGCGCAAGCGAGAAAAGGCATAATAATTACTTGAGGTTTCAAGTTCGAAGTCTAATTGTTTCACATGCTTTTCAAAAGTAGAAAGTTGAAAAATAAGAAATATGTAGGTTTCACAAATTCGATTTCGCTCTCCATCCCACCGAGGTCGAAAGGTCATTCTCCCTACAATTCTAAATGAAAATTTATGTGATCTCAGAATCTCAGCACAGCAACTAATGTCAACGCCATCGACTTTTTCGAAACCACGAGTTCAACCTCCAAACTCCAGGAAAACAAACAAGCTCGCAAACTACTACCTTCAATCACTTCTAAATGGAAACTAAATTAAATTTAACTAAAAAGAGAAGAAAACATGACTTGGTTGGGTTCCAAACTGCTCCACGGTAATTATCGTTGGGTTAGGATTAATGTTAAATTCAGTTGAATATAATTCTAATAGAACCTGAGCAGAACAAGTAGGCATAAAGCAAATGAATAATATCTAGAATACTCTTCAAAACTTCAAAAGTATCTAATATATTCTTTAGTTGACCGAAATGTTCTCGCTGATTTCTAAAAATTCCTTCAAATATATCCTTAACGCTAGCATTTACCAATAAAATTTGGAGTTTAGAAAGGTATTTTGGGAATAAATAATTAAAATATTTAAATAGTAATGAGGGATATTAAAGCAAAAGCCCCTAAATCAAAAGATTTAAATGGCACGACAACACAAATGATATTCTAAAAATAATAGAGAAGTGAAACAAAGTTTGGAAGAAATGAGAGAAAAAAAACGTAAATGTAATGTTGCAGCAATAATATTAAAGTTCAATAAAGAACTAAATTCACCTCAAAAGAGGAGAAAACATAATAAAACACAAATTAAATTCAATTGATAGGAAATTTAGTGAAATACTAATTGAGCCTAGTAGGCATAAAGTAAAGGATTAAAAAGACGCAAAAGCACAAATAGATATTCTAAAGGGAGGAGAGAAGTAAAAAATATCACATTTAATGGAGTAGAAATAATATTAAAGTAAATAACTTAACTCATCTGAAAAGAGGAGAGAAACGTAACAAAAAAAAACAAATCAAATTCAAGTGAAAGGATTAGTGAATATTAGAATTTAATGGAACAGTAATAATATTAAAGTTCCACAAATAACTATATAACTATATGCATAAAAGAAAAAAAAAACTTAAAAACGTGGTCGGCAGGATTCGAACCTGCGCGGGCAGAGCCCACATGATTTCTAGTCATGCCCGATAACCACTCCGGCACGACCACCTTGTTATTAAATTTTTAAACTTAAACATATATTAATATTAATGAACATTATTATTATAAGTACATTAATTACTTTAGCACTGTTGTAAGCAGTAAAACTATTTGATGAAGTGTTACTTCAATAGTATTATTATTAAGAAAAGCATTATGTGAATCCCCAGTTTATTCCTATTGCAATTAAATAGAAGAAAGTAGTTTGCATTTTTGCGTTTGAAATTTAAAATCTCTTTTTTTAAATTTTTTTTTTTTTTTTTGTTACCATAGAAGCTAAAGTTGGGCCCAATAGACCCTGTATATTGCTTGCAAAGTTTCAGTGTAGTGGTTCCCTGGGGACTATTGCCACTGCTTGTTACTGTTGTTAGAGATCAGTGAGATGCTGTGGCATTTGCCATTGTTATTATTGGGCTAAGAGGTTGAGATACTTTGTGGGGTGGGCTATTGGGCCAACCCCAGTCCCTAGGGATGCAAATGGATCCGGGTAGATGGAGATTCCGCGCCGATCCGCTCCGAATAGGGCAGTAAGTGAGAGTTGTTGGATTTTATTTGGGCTTTAGTGTGATTTAAAACCTTATTTGTCTCTTGAGGAGCCCAATCCGTAATGGGCCTCACTTGGGAGCCCGCACTTTGGCTTTCACATATGAGGTTTAGTTCCACATTGAAAATCAATGACTTGTTGTTGCCATTTATATACTCCTTCTTTCTCATGTTGTTTGCTTGGGAGAAAGTGAGAGTTATGCTCTCGATTAAACACACGCACGGCACGAGCCGGGCCGGGCCGGGTCGGGCGGGCGGCGCGCGTGGTCCTTTCTCCCGGTTCATTTTATTTCTTTTATTTTTATTTTATTTTATTTCTGTTATTTAACCTTACCTTGCGGAGCTGGGAATTGTGCCGTTGGAGCACGATCTTTCCCAAGATCCCTTTAAAGAGAGGTCTTGGCCCTTGCAGGCAGGGTGTGTGCTTTGAGTCTGAACCACCTCTCTTCTCCCCTTCCTCTCTGTATTACCCTTCTCCTCCCCGTCGTTCTATTTCTGAGTTTTGCTGGATCTTTGAAAGCTTGCCGGGTTCATCTTGCGCCACCTTGAAAGCGTGCCGACGGGGTGGAATGTGGATGTTGTATCGCTGGAAGTGATTGCCGGGAAGCCTCGCACGTAGAGGGGCAATCTCGCTTCTAGGACAGTGCTCTGCACGCCTCGATCCACAGGCTTTTTCTAATCCTTTTTATTTACTGTTTTTATCATTTAATCCCTATTCGGATTTCTACAAAACTGCAACTGCAACTTTTCAAATTATTTTAAAAAGATCAAATTTTGCTAAAAGATTCGAAAGATTTTTCCAACAATGAGAGTCAGAAATAAGAAGAAAAAATAATAATAACCCGTCCCGAGTCCGTCCCGATCCACTAAGACATGGAGCGGGTTGTGGGGACTCCTTTCGTTTTTGATCCAGTCCCGATCCACCAAAAACCTGCTCCCGCCCTGATCTTTCCCGAATGGAACGGTAAGTGGGGGTAAAAAATAGAAAAAAATTCAACTCGCCTAGAATCTGCCTTGACACGCCAAGGAAATGGGGCGGAAGGTGCAGGGCTCCTCCCGCTCTGTATACATCCTGTTTGCATTCCTTACTAGTCCAGTTAAGTTAATTTACATGGTCCTCGCACTTTGATTTCGAGCCTTTTTGGTATTGAGGCTTATCTAATACTAATAGATAAAATAGAGTTAGAGGAAAAGTATATAAAGATATACTCCTATGCTTTTCGGTAGTACCATAAAAAATATATCATAACCGATTCATTACGATATGTAGAACGTAATATTACTTACGGTAACAAGCATAATATTTTTCATCGTATTTTCTTACCATACATAACACATCCTCTCAGTAAGACATTTGCAATTCTAAACTTCCAAAAAGTTTTAATTTAGTTTATAAACTATCTAATGTAGTTCATTTTAGTTTCTATCTTAGATTAAAAAATTGTTGATAATATATTTTGTTCATTTATTTGTTCGATCATTGTGAATTCATCATTTTTTTAATTTATCATATAATTTTAATTCAAAACTTAAATTTTATATAAAAAAGGCCTTTTTGCATAAAAAATTCACCAGTTTTGGGCTTTTGCAAAATTGGGTCGCTATTTTCAATTTTGCAGATTTGGTCCGAATTTTTAGTAAACTGACCAAAATACCCTTCTTACCTTTTCTCTCTCCTTTTTTTTCTCTCTCCTCTTTTTTTTTCTCTCGCTCTTTTTTTTTCTCTCCGAAGAAGGTGTAATTTTTTATAAGCCTTTTTGCATAAAAAATTCACTAATTTTGGGCTTTTGTAAAATTGGATCGCTATTTTTAATTTTACAGATTCGATCCGAATTTTCAGTAAATTGATCAAAATACCCTTCTTATTTTTTCTTTCTCCTCTTTTTTTCTCTCTCTTCTTTTTTTTTTCTCCGAAGAAGGCGGCGGAGGCGGAACGCCTCGCCTCTGCCCCTCACGCTCTCGCCCTCGCCCTCGCCCTCGCACGCGCACCCCCGCCCTCCTCGCCTCCGACCCCGCCGAGGCCGCGCCGCGCCGCGATTCTTTTTTTTTTCCCTCTCCGACCCTCCTCCACCCGCCGCCACTGTCGGCGACGAAGAAGAAGTGCTTCTTGGGGCCGAGAAGTACACCGGCGAGGGAGGGGAAAAAAAATATAGTTACACTCCGACGAAGCGGTGGATCGTGACAAAAAAAATTGTAGAGAAAAAAAAATTGTTTCCCTACTGAAAAAAAACAAAAAATAAAGAAAAAAGAAAAAATACACTGTTTAAAAAAAAATTTATACTGTTTTAATGAATGTTGCACTATTTAAGAGAGAAATTACACTCTTTTGAAATGAAATTTACACTTTTTAGGTAAAATTACACTATTTAGGATAATGTTGCACCATTTCTTTCTCTTCCTCTTCTTCTTCCTTCTTCCTCTACTCTCCATCTTCATCCCCCCTCTTTCTCTCTCTCCTCACACTCCAAAATAATTTTGGACCGGTGCGGTTGAAGCCGGAGGAGGAGGAGCGGCCATAGTCGTGGGGGTCGAAGAGGTAAACGGGGAGGAGGGAGAGGGAGGCGTCGGCGGTGGCGCGCGGGGCGGTGGTGGGGCGGGCGCAGGGGACGCGCCCCCTTCGCCCTCTGGGGCGCGGGCGCGGGGCGCAGGGGGCGCAGGGGGGACGCGCCCCCCTGCGCCCCTGCGCCCGCCCGGGCCCCCGCCCCCGCCCCCCCGGCCCGGGCCCGGGCCTGGGTGTGCGCAGGGGGCGCGTCCGTTGCGCCCCCCGCGCCCCCTGCGCCCGCGCCCCCGGCCCCGCCCCCTATGCTCGCCGCGCCTCCTGCACCCGCCCACCACCGCCCTGTGCGCCACCGCCGACGCCTCCCTCTCCCTCCTTTCCGTTTACCTCTTCGACTCCCGCGACTACGGCCGCTCCTCCTCCTCCGACTTCGACCGCACCGGTCCAAAATTATTTTGGAGTGTGAGGAAAGAGATAGAGGGATGGATGAGGATGGAGAGTGGAGGAAGAAGGAAGAAGAAGATGATGAGAAAGAAATGGTGCAATATTATTCTAAATAGTATAATTTTGTTTAAAGAGTGTAAATTTCATCTCAAAAGAGTGTAATTTCTCTCTTAAATAGTGCAACATTCATTAAAACAGTGTAATTTTTTTTTAAAACAGTGTAATTTTTTTTAACAGTGTAATTTCATCATCTTCTTTATTTTTTTCTATTTTTTGTTCTTTTCAGTAAGGAAATAATATTTTTTATTTTTATTTTTTTTTCTATAATTTTTTTTTTTCACGACCCACCGCTCTCGCCGGAGTGTAACTATATTTTTTTCCCTCCCTCGCCGGCGGGTGGAGGAGGGTCGGAGAGGGAAAAAAAAAAAAGTCGCGGCGCGGCGCGGCCTTGGCGGGGCCGGAGGCCAGGAGGGCGGGGGTGCGCGGGCGAGGGTGAGGGCGTGAGGGGCAGAGGCGAGGCGTTCCGCCTTCGCCTCCGCCTCCGCCTCCGCCGCCTTCTTCGGAGAGAAAAAAAAAGAAGAGAGAGAAAAAAAAAGAGGAGAGAGAAAAAATAAGAAGAGTATTTTGATTATTTTACTAAAAATTCGGACCGAATCTATAAAATTAAAAATAACGATCTAATTTTATAAAAGCTCAAAATTAGTGGAGTTTTTATTAAAAAAGGCCTATAAAAAATTACCACTTAAGCGGGATGGGTATAGAGTCCGGATACCTCCCCCCCAAAAAAATAAAAACCGGGAATCGGGAGAAGTGGTCTGTGGTCTCCGCTCTTTTACCTCTCGCCTCGTCGTCTCCTTTTCTTGGAATGGGGTTTTGCCTCCTCCCTTCCCTACTTCACACTCTCGAAACCTCTCGCTTCCTCCTCCCCTCTCTCTTTCTCCGCTCCTCTCTCGCTCTCCTCTTGATCTTGTTGGCGATGGCGATGGCGATGGCGATGGATCGAAGCATCATCGTGCTTCTCGGGGCCTCTAGGGTTTGCGTTCTCGGAGATCCCGGTGTATCCGCCACAGTGCATGTAATAGTTTCTCACATACAGCAGTGTTCCTCGGGAGGAATTGGTGTTAGTGTAAGGGTTTGCCTCCTCCCTCGCTCAATCCGCTATCTATAACCCTTTCTCTTCTTCTTCTTCGTAGTTTATTTGCTAAGATTTACCCCAGAGGCTCCGAGTTTTACACGGTAGCATTTTTCTTTGTTAATTTGAGATGCGTTGATGATGAATCGAAGCATCATCGCTCTCTTCAGGGCCTTTTGGGTTTGAGCTTTTGCAGAGTATAGGTAGCGGTAGCGGCGCAAGCAATCCTTTCGCAAATGTAGGTGAATTATGTGATATTGTGGAGGAATCTGTGTTCTTGGAAAGGATTTTGCCTCCTCCCATTTTAAGTTGAGCGTCTCGGAGAGGGTTTGGTTCCTTTCTCGCTGAATTTGCACTCTAAAACCCTTTCTCTAAAACCCTTCTTATTCTTAGGCGGCGGCGGCGGCGGCGGCAGCAGCGGTGGAGTTTATTTGTTAAACTTAGAGGTGTTGATGATGAATTGGAGGATCATTGTGCCCTTCGGCTTTACACGAATCAGATGATTTGCACTTAAGGCCTCTAGGTTTGAGTTTTTGGAGATCCTCGCATATACGCTGTAGTATTGCAGAGGAACGGGTGTTGTTGGAGAGGGTTTGCCTCCTCTGTTGCACAATTTGCCCTTGAAAACCCTTTCTCTTCCGAGTTCGTAGTTTCGATGTTAATCTGTAAGGCATTGATGAAGATTGATGCGCTAATCTCTAGTTGGGACCCTTCTCTTCTCTTTGAGCTGTTTTCGGTTCCTGCAGTGAAGGTTTTGATGGCTAGGCAGCGTGAATGGCCTATCGGCAACCGCTGCAGCCATTTGCTGCCCAGAGGGGTTTGATTTGGTCAAATAGAAGAGAGGGTAATCTCTTTACTTGATTGATCAATGGCGAATCTAAGCCTCTTTTTGCCCAATCTCTCCTTATCTCCTTATCTCCTTATCTCTTGCAATTCACCATGTTTGCGGGGACCTGTATGCAATTAACCCTTTACTTATATTTGCCACGTTTGAGTAATTTTCTTGTTTGATGTTGTTAGGGGCTTTTGCAATGGTGCTACCCACACAAAAGTGTAATTAGCCCCCCAACTCCCATAGCGTTAGCACTCTAGTGCACCCTAAAATGAAGTAGATAGTCTCCCAGACTTGGGAGGAATGCATCTTTCATTATGCTACTGCGATTTCAAGCTGGTTTCTTCATTTATCTTTTTTTCCTTTTTTTTGATATTCGTGTGTTTCCCCTTACTTTTTTATGGATCATTATTTGTTGATTACTGTTGTTATTGAAGTCGTTTCCTCGTACTTCCTCTCACTGTTCTACTGAGATTGTTGATATCTCTCTTCTTTTCATTGTCGTAATCTTTGATGTGCAATTGCATTGAACTGTGTTGGCATTGCCAGGTAGTGAGTTCTACTCAAGGCATGGCTTATCAGATTCAGGCAATGGATGGTGCGTGGTGCACTGGGTGCATGTAATAATTTCTCCAAAACGAAGTAAGTAGTCTCTCTAGTCGGGAGGAATGGGTTTTCTTAGAAAGGCTTTGCCTCTGCCGCTCTGCTCCATTGACCATCTCCTCTTGCAAAACTGCTTGCCTGCTCCCTTGCTCAATCATCTTTTCTCATAAAGTGGCGCGAACATGCGCCAGTGTGTGCATGCATGTGTGTGCCTTCTTTATTTCTTCCTCTCTCTCTCTCTCTCTCTCTCTCTCTCTCTCTCTCTCTCTCTCTCTCTCCCTGATGAAGCAGGTTTAGGGTTTAGGGTTTTCGGAGATCATGATCTATATACCCCGGTGCATGCAATAATTTCTCTACTTTGGAGCAATGGGTGTCCTTAGCAAGGGTCTGCCTCCTCCTGTGTTCAATTTGCACATTAAATTCATTTCTTTTCTTTGTAGTCTCTGTTTTGATCTGAAAGGTATTGATGAAGATTAATGGGGTAGTCTCTGACAGGGATACTTATCTTCTCTTTGATTTTTTTTTTCTTTTTCTCAATCCAGCAATAAATATTTTGATAGAAAAGCAGCTTGGATGGCCTAATGGCAACCGCAGCAGTTATTTGCCTTTGGGGGGGATTTGATGCTTGGACCATGGACTAGGCTATCTTTCTGCATCGAGGCTTCAAATTTTTTTTCCCATTTACCTAACCTCTCCTTATTTTCTTCGATGTGCTATGTCAAGTTACTAATTTTACTGTTATTTGCCAGTTGCCGCATAACGAGTTTGTTGAGTATATGGTGTTATTGTGGATAGAGTTTTGCATCTTTTAGTGAGATTTTTAATGCCTTGTGTTACTTTCAAAATAAGTCGGATTTCAGAAGGATTGCGGAAAATAGTAGCTATTAGGAATGTAATTCTAACTATTAAATTTTCGACAAGTTTAGACTGTTCAGGGATCAATGGTGTAATTTACCCTTAGTTAAAACATGAGGTATTTGAGGTAAGAGGAGAGTGCTTTCACTACTATAGGAGGATTTGGGTGTTCTTGCGAAGGGTTTGCCACCTCCTTGGCTCCTTTTTTTCCCTTATGAAATACAAAACCCTCCCTATCTCTGGCCAAAAAAAAAAGAAAAAGAAAAAGACAAAAATATCAAAAAGTCCTGTCTCTTTGCCTGCTCTTCCACTTGCACCTACGCCACGTCACCATTCATATTATCTTCTGTTGCTCGGTCTATGTATTGAAAGGCGACAATGATGATTGGACTGGTATTGGGCCTTGGGCATTTGGAGTAGTTGATGGGATATTTTCAATCTTGGGACTTATGTTCCAAAGTGGCCTATCGTTGAGGGGACCTTTCTACATTTTAAACTCTTTTTTAACCCTTTCCAGATCTTGTGTGAGTTTCTGGTGGCAAGGTAGCATGGTTGGCCTTGTGGCAACTGCTGCAGCCATTATAGCCAGATAAGGATATCCTTTTGACTAGTGGGACATCTCGTTATGAAATTGTCTAAGGCAAATCTAAGCTTTCCTTTCCCCCGCTCTCCATATCTTCTTCACTGTGTTTTAATTTGTAGCATTTTCTTTTACTGATCTATCTTATTTTTAGATCCTTTATTGAGGGTTTTTATGGCCTAGCAGCGTTGATGGCTACAATGCAACTGTTGCAACCATTCACCCTATGGAGGGCTTGGAGAAGAGAGGAGGGCGAGTTCAGTTTACTTGACCAATAAAAAATGCTGAAAGTTGAGAGGCTCTTTGTACATTTTTGCCTTTAATTTAGAAAAGGGTAAATTATATAGGAAGTCCTTAACCTTTTATCCAAGTTTCAGTGGTGTTCCTAACCTTCTGATTGTTGCAATTAAGTGCTTAACCTTTCATAGACAGTTTAATCGGGTCTTTTTCATCGAAACCTCTGCTTCGTCAAACAATGTTTGCCACACGCCCTTTCCAATGCACTAACCGGTTGAACCAGGTCTAGGAAATAATTTTTGATCTTATATAACTTTTTTTTTTCTTCTTGTATACGTACACTTTATGTACTGCATCTTTACAATATTTAAAGAGCTTATGTATCAACAATTATGAATTTTGAAAATCCATTCCTAGACATCAAGTGTTCAAAATTTATCCATGCTGTGTTGTTGCTGAAGTGGCAATGTCGACCGGAGATTACAATGGAAAGGACCCAATTGAAACAATTAGAAGAGGTTAAGGATCTAATTGCAACAATTAGAAGGATAGGGATTCAATTGAAACTTGGGTAACAGGTTGGGGACCTTGTATATATTTACCCATTTGGAAAAAAAGGGTGTATGACCCGAGTAAAGTTTCTTGACAAGGTTAGTGACCAATGGTGCAATTTACCCTGTCCCATCTTTTTATGTAGTGGATGAAGGCATGCCATCCATCTCAAATGAAAGATCATTCGATCCCCATCCTTCTAAAATGAAAGCTCATCTAAGGTCCGATCATTAAGCCCTTGAAGCTATTCAAGCTATTTGATGCTCATTCAAGCTGTGAGAAACAGTTTTGAGCAGTGGATGATGACAATTTGATTGGACTGTCATTGTGCCTAATTCCCTTTAGGCATTTCGAACAGGTGCTGGTCTTTCGTGAATATTGGGGTTCCTATCCCAAAAAGGCCTATAGTTGAGGGAGTCTCCATACATTTTTAGCTTTCTTTTCTATCCGTATCTCGTGCTGAAGGTTTTGGTGGCAAGGCAGCATGATCAGCCTCGTGGCAACTGCTGCAGCCATTATATCTACTAGCATCCCTTGGTAGGGATATGATTTTGCCAAGATGAGAGGAGAGAAGATCTCTTTTCTTGTTAACGATTTGGGCTGTCAACGAGCCGGACACGAGCGAGCTGGGGCCGGCTCGTGTTCGCTCGTTTATTAAACGAGACGAACACGAGCGAGGTTGTTACAATATCGAGCTGAAAAATCCAGCTCGTGTTCGGCTTGTTTATTAACGAGTTGAACATGAGCTGGAACAGCAAGCTAGATTGTCAGCCCTACTACTGGGTGAAAAGTTGAAAGATAATTGAAAAATTGGAATCTTATTCTAATAATTGAAATTCTCAAATATAGTTCGTTTTGCATTTGGGTTGGCCTAAAATCCAAATGGTAAAAAATTGTAATATATATTAATTTGAACTATATCGAGCCGAACACAAGCGAGTTGACCCTAGCTCGTATTTGGCTCATTAAGATTTCGAGCTGAAAAATCTAGCTCGTGTTCGGCTTTAAACGAGCGATCGATCTCCAGCTCATTTCGAGCCGAACACGAGCTGGCTCGCAAACAGCAAGCTGGATTGCCAACCCTATTAACGATAGGTTTTGCAGATTTATTTGTTATCTCCTAAGAGAACCCTTATCTTCTCGTCTGATCCCTTACTGAAGGTCTATATGGCATGGTAGCCTGGATAGCGAGAATGCAACTGCTGCAGCCATTCACTGTCAGGAGGGATCTGACTTGGAGAAAAGATGTGCGTGAATTCTGTTTATTTGATCAAAATGGCTTATAGTTGAGGGCTCTCTGTACATTTTTGCCTTTAATTTGAAATTGGTTATGTTACCCAAGTGAAGTTTCATGATAAGTTTAGTGACCAATGGTGTAAATTACCCAATCTTATCTTTTTTGAGCAGCAGATTGAACGCCGGAAGTGCCACCTCATCCATCTAAATTGAATGCTCATTCAATTGAGATATTTGGTTGCATGTAGAGCAATTGAAAAACAGTATTTTCAGGAAAAAAGTGATTCTCATGGAAATTTTTTTGAGGCGCGCGTAGGGATATATTTTCTCGTGGGCAAAAACAATAGAATGGTGTAGAAAGTGAAAACAGTCCTAAAATTTAATAAACTTCAAATAGCACCCTGTGGTTAGTGCATTTTCCCTTTGTTAACCTGTGGTTTGGAAATTGCATCTCTGCCTTTTATGTGGCAAGGCAAATTTTGGCTCTTCATGTGTGGCGGAGCTCAATTAACAAGCCTACTGCCAGCTTTACCCCCTCGTACTCCTCTGCTGATGAGGTTCTAATACAGTTGCCAAGGTGAAATTCGGATGGTCCATTCTTGAGTAGGCAACCATTTGTCTCGATCTGTGAGGCCAGCAAGAGTGGAGGGCGGAGGGAGCTTCAGAGGGCTTTTGTTGCAGTGAAAAATTGCATCTTTTATATTTGGTTCAATATCTGGTCTTACAGTAAAACTTGCTTCTCGCTATTTTCTTTTCTCAGATTCATGTAGTGTAGGTTCTGATGGCATGGCAGCACGGATGGCCCCACGGCAACCATGCTGTAGCCATCTGACTTTTTGCGTTTGGTTGGATGGCAGGAATTGGCCCTGTATTTTTTGCCTTGTAATTGCCGTCCTATGAATCAACAAATCTGCTGATCTCTTTCCTTGCGACATCAAGTGTTTTTATTTATTTATTCTAAACTAAGTAAGTTGTTTCTTGGGTACATGACGGTGTTGTTATTTGTTTTATACCTGGCTTCTTCTGTGATACCCGATGTGTTGTTAGGTGATATCCTAAAAGAGTTTGCTCTGTTGAAATTTATGTGGATTCCTGGATGGTGGATTTGCAATTTTGCATTCTCACTTTTGCAAGTAGTGTATTGGGCATATATTGAAAGCTCATGCTTTGACGTTTTTTTTCGTAGTTCTCTGATAGTGATGATTTGGCCTGCAAATATGACTGATGATCTTTAGTTTTCCAACTTTAACAGTTTTATACATTTAAAAAGTTTTCGTTTTTTGAGAAAATACAGAGAATTCCTTTGTGCTGGGTACAGATAATTCTTTTGTGCTGGGTCGGTCTGCTGATCAGTGGATTATTTTTACACCAGCAGTGTGTGACCAGCTTAACACGAGCAAGTTAGGGTAATTGTTACGATATATTTAGTATTACTTCTATTGTTTCTATATATTAAGATACTGTATATTACTTGTCATCTATAGCGTAGGATTATATAGCATGTAATCCTAATTATATTATTACTATGGTTGTCATTGTTACCATAGAAAGACTATCTCTTGTACTATATATTTTACCTTAATACAACCCATAAGGGTATGTTTTTTTGCCCATCTTTCATGGTATCAGAGCGGGAACCCTAATTTGGGGATAACGATACATAGCCATCGTCGATCACAAATCTCACCTTCTTCCATAGGTGTTCTTTTCTTTTTGGTGTACTATCTTCCCTTATCCTTGGACTTCTTTCTCCACACTACTGTACTGCTACAGTACCATTGCTACAGTATTGCTACAGTACCAGTGCTACAGTACTGACGCTACTTAGCCAATTCTTTTATCTATTTGTTCTGGTCTGACTGTCGACTTGTACCTTTCTGCTGTTGAGGTTGAAACACAGTTGGTGAGGTGAAGTTTGGTCAGTGTGTTGTTCAGTATGCAACCATTATGGCCATCTGTGGGCTCAACAGTAGGGGGTGAGAGAGAAAGATAGTATATATGGTTATTGCAGTAATAGTTAGTGCGTTTGTCATGTATTTAACATGTTGCCTTACCATCAATTTGATCGCAAAGGGACACTTTGTGCTCCTTGGAGAAGGGATAAATTGCACCATGGGTTCTCAACCTTTTTATCCTAGCTTCCGGAAGAATTATGAAAAGCCAGATTGTAATTTATATCCATGTTGTTAAATTCATTCTATGGCCCTCATTGCTGTTGCTGCTTATATTGCTGAGATTTATGTTTTCCTTTCTTCGAGGCAATGATGATTTTGGCCTCAGACCTACTTAGGGTGCAGGCTTGATGATATAGATCATGGATGAGGAACAGGGTTATTGTTTCATGATTTCTTTTATTCACACCATTCTTTTCTCTTATTTTCCTGAGGTTTCATTCAGTGCCAAGGCAAATTTGGCTGGTCTGTTTCTCTGCAGACAACCATTTGCGTCCACGTTTTAGTTTGTTATACATCGAGATGCAACTTACAGTGGTGATTCACCTAACACACTGTTCCGAAAGATACCCCTGTTCCTTACCATCTGAGATCTAGCATGATATGCTGCACCCAACAGTTTTACAAATAGGCAATTCGGAAATTTTGATAAATGAGCTAATCTGAGCCTCCTTTGCCGTTTACTTTTTCTTGTCATTTTTCTGTTGTAGCTTTCGTGTTACTTTCATAATATTCTTCCTTTCAGTATCTGTGCAATACATACTGCTGCATCCAACAGTTTTACAAATAAGCAATTCGGAAATTTTGATAAATGAGCTAATCTGAGCCTCCTTTGCCGTTTACCTTTTCTTGTCATTTTTCTGTTGTAGCTTTCGTGTTACTTTCATATTATTCTTCCTTTCAGTATCTGTGCAATACATACTGAAGAATCAATCTGAGTGAAGATAGGTAGCTTGTTCTCATGCCGGACTCTCTCTCTCTCTATATATATATAGAGTTGAGCTGGAATGTTATCAGTAGCAAACGGGCTCCGTTGCCACCCATTTGTTTTCAATGATGGAGCCTCCAAATTGACGATCGGCATCGTTGAACATGATTTATACCACTTGAAGTGTCTAGAAACCAAATTTCGAATTAGAAGGTTAAGGACTCTTTAAGTGAAATTTGGGTACAAGGTTTGGGACCTCCTATGTAATTTACCCATTCTACGACCCTCTCTTCTTCTTCATGTGCACATGTGTATGTATTACATTCCTTTCGTCTCCTATAGATTGAAATTGGTGATGGGTGAGATCCTCACTCTGCCTATGATCAATTAGAGAGGGTGACTACTTTCATATCCGCTGCTAAAGTTTTTGGCGGCTAGGTAGCATGGATGGCCCTATGGCAACTGCTGCAGCCCTTAGCCTTTGAAGGAATTGTTTTAAACGAGACAAGACGAGGGAGATCTTTTTATCTGATATCCCTGCCTTTGTTTGAATTTCTTTTGTCAATTGATATTGTTGGGATAATGGTTTCTATATTTGTTACTGAGATTTATCAGTAGGTTGTGTTATTGTTGCTTTTGTTATTGATTACGCCCTTATTTTGTTTGTTTTCTTACGTTGTTGTTGGCTGCTTTTTTAAAAGACCTCTTCTTATCAACAGTTCTTTTTCTGTGTGCTTCAAGAGGCTGTGATGATCTTGCTCTTTCCCAGCTGGGATCTTTTCCCTAATTGGGACAAAGACTTTGTGATTTGTTTCTGAGTTCATAGTTTGGTCTTTAGGGATTTGATTGCTGGTTTCTTCGGAGTCCTTTCGCTTCTCTTTAAGATATTGTTTCATGGTCGTGCTCCACCACCTCAGCTGCGGACCTCCTGCTGAGGCACTTGCATGATGGCCAGGCAAAATTGGATGGCCTGCTCCTCTGCAGGCAACTATTTGCGGCCTCTGGAATGGTTGTATATCACAGTTTTCTGTATCTGGTTTTCTTCTGTAAAAGCTGGCACTAATGTAGCATTGCGCTTAGGGCATATTTGATCCATTCCTATTGTTTGTGTTTGGTTTGGGGGATTGACATCTCGACTTTTATTTCCGGGGGAATCGAACCCACCCCCTCTTGGCCGCCCCGGGGCGGGGGGTGGCGTGGGGCGGAGAATAATCCCCACTACGGAGTTAGGAATCATCTTTGATTCCGCGTGGAATTGAGAAAAGAATTTTTTTCACTAATAATTATTTAAATTCAAATATTAATCTATACTTTAAATTTGAATCTGAATTAGGAATTTTAATTTTCAACTTCTTCAGTTCAAATTTAAATTCGAATATAAGTTTGATATTTAAATTTGGTTCTAAATTTAAATTTTGACTTTGAACTTGAATTTGAGTTGTAAATTTAAATTTTAAGTTCAAATTTTGTTTCAAATTTTAATTACGAATTTGGATAGCATTTTTTTGAATTTCAAATTGAATATGATTCTGATTCTGATTCTTATTCTTATTCCGAGTTCTCTTATGAAACAAACAAATTAGCAGTTTTTATCATTCCTTTTTATATTTCAGTCCATTTCCATTCATATTTTGATTTCGACCGATTCCTATTTTGAGCCAAACGTGCCCGTAAATCAAAGTAAGCATGCCTTGGTCACTTTCTGAGGAGGGAAAATATTTCAAGCATGCGGTTGAAGGCAGCTAAGCTTTTGTCGCATAAGTATTTGGTTTTGATGGTTTTAGACAGCTGTTCCTATTTGCTTTAAATTTATATTTTGTGAGCTTGGCAAATTTCATGACTGATAATAGATGGGCGATCTGAGCCTCCTGTGCTACAATTTTACTGAGGGTAAATAACATCATGAGCATCGCAAAAATTATCTGTTAATAGAGCCTTGTGATTTGCTCAATGTGTCATTGTTTGTAGAAACAAATGGAATGTTTTCTGATCTTACTTTTTTTGTCGCACTTAATGCATTTGACCCGTAATTCCAAATGAAGCCACAGAACTACTATTTAGTACTCTCTCCCTCTCCATTTTATTTTCGGTTTGTGGTAGTTTTATCTGGAGCTTGCGCAATTGTGTTGTGTGCACCTTTTCTTTTTTGTTCTCTTTTCTGTTCTTTTTGAGGCTGTGATGATTTTGGCCCAACCAACGAGATACTAGTCCGGTTTACACGATTTGGTGCACGCACATTGAATTTTGAGTTTTGATGCTTTTTGTGCATACTCCTGCCATTTTCTCCTGTGTCTTTCGAGGTTTAAGCATGCTTGGCGCGGCGAGTTTGTGGCCGGCCTGTTTCTTTGCAGGTGACCATTTGCCGCCATCTTTAGTTCGTCGAGCGATGCTGCCTGTACACCTCCGCACATGCCCTCAGTGTATCCGTGCATCTTATGCGCTTGGCTTTCCTGCTACTGACCTTGCAGTGGCAGTTTCTGCAGTTCATGATAGTTCATTCATCGCCAAATCTGAGCCTCCTTTATTTTCTATTTTGGTAACAACGTACAAAACTTACCTGAACTATGTATCATTTTGAATCAGCTATCTGATATTTTAAAATTTTGATTTTGCTATTCAATCTTTCAATTTGTTTGATTTGAGTTGGTCGATGTTATTTTGGTTGGCTTTAAAATTTAAGCTATTTACTTTAATGAATTTATAGTTGCTAGAATTGCATTAAGTATACTAGTCGAATGGTCGGCATATTTTAAAATTTTAAAGTTGAAGTGTCTGATTTTGCAAAAGCCGCTCGCAGCCGACTGGTGGACATCCTTAGTCTCAGATGTTGTTGGTGCTATTCACCCTGTGAGTTCATTTTATTTGGCTGAGAAGAAAGGAAAGGGTTTAGGGCATGCTTGTTTTACTGAAAAGTGGGACGGGGAGAAGTGATTTTCTTCGGTAACTCAAACTTTATTTGGGCGCCAAAGGTTTTTTTTTTTTTTTTTTCATTTTTTTGAGAGAAAGGTAGCATGTTATCCGTCTCGTTTATTTCTTTTCGAAATAAATTTAACTGGAAATGTGAAGTAATTAAGTTTCGAACTTGAAATTTCGAGTACCAACAATCAAGTATTTTGCCACTTGCATTAGGTTTTGCCATCGCTATGGATAAAGAGGAGAGAGTGAAAAAGATAACGGGACTCAATATTAAAGTACAAATTATAATAATATATAAATAAGAGGTAAAAATGTTATTTAATTTCTTAGCCAACTGTGATTAGCTTTTTAACTTATAATTATTCAAACTTTGATAACAAAAAGATATTTTTGCAGGTAAAAAACTTTTGGAGAAGTCATAAGGAATTATACCTGTTTATAAATATATCGTATTTTTTATTTTAATTTTAAAAAATTAATTGGTTTGCGACTAGTGATACCTTGTATCTGCTACATTGAAGAGACGGCCTCTTCTCTCTTTGGTGTAAGTGTTACATTGTAGACTTCCTTCCTTTTATGGAGTCCGACAACGACAGAAGCTCTCTCTAGAATCTTCGCCTCTACCATCATCTTCTGCTTCTTCGTTCCCCACCCAAACTCTCTTGCTCTCCTGCTGCTGCTGCTTCTTCTTCTTCTCCGATCCACTCCACAACAATGGGAGGCGATGATGATCGCGATATGGCGTATTCCACTGATTCAGTGGGTAAATCTCGAAGCTTAAACCCTTCTCTTCTTCTTCTTCTTCTCATGGAGCTCTTTTGGATCCCACTTCGAAGGGGCTATAATGGCGAGGAAGAGCTCGGATGGCGTTTGTTGCAACCGCTGTAGCCATTTGTAGCCCTAGGAAGGGAGCGATCAAAGGCGAATCTGAGCCTCCCTCTCCCCCCCAGTCATTTTGTTTTTTAATATTATGAAAAAAAAGTAATTTTGTTTTTTAATATTAAAAGGTGAAAAGAGGCGTGTAAACCCTTGGAGAGGGAGAGTATAAAATTTTTCATTAAACTTTTGGGTGTACAAGTAGCATTGCTCTTGTTAATTTGTTAGATTTTCTCCCTTTTTTTCATTTTTTTTAACAACTGTTTTTGATCTTGTGTAAAAATTGTTATGAGCAGTTTTTTTAATTTTTATTTGGAAGTCTAATTTTACTAACATTAAATGTTATTTTCGGCCGAGCAATGCTACAAATACATTCACTTTTGTGTTATTTTTACAAGAGAGATGCTACTTGTTCACTCAAAAGTTGGGGCTATGATTTTACGTCCCCTATCCAAGTGTTTAGACATTTTTTTTGAACTTTTAATATTGGAAAGGAAAAAAAAGTTGATAATATTAGTATGAAAAAAGTGGCCCTTGGATGGGAAAGATAAGATTTAGCACTACTTTTGTGGTGTACCAGTACTAGCAGTTTTTTTCTCTCAAATACTAAAATTTTTAGAGCAATGCTAGCCCTATAACCAGTTTTTACATGTAATCTTAAATTCGATTATCCAAGGTTTCGTATTTCATCACTAGATCTGTCAATCTCTCTTCACTTTCTCTTATTTTTTGTTACTAAAACCCAAAAACAATTTTTTGTAATCCTATAACTATTTTTTGGGTGGTAAACTTATCATTTTTCTCAAAAGTATATACTCTAGAATAAAGGGTTGTACAAAAAGCATTTCTTATGATGGTTGGTAGACAAAAGTACTCCTACCAAGATAATGGGCTTTCCTTCTCTTCATACTTCTCATTTCCTTTGTCTTAATCTTCTCTTTCTATTTACCGGGAAACTCTTGAATAATGTCGCAGAGTTGATGATTCGCCACAAGTTTGATCGCCGCATGTCGGCCTCAGAGCTGTGATATATATCCGTTACTCTGAAGACAAGATCGTTTGAAAGGTATTGCTCAATTAAATATGTTAGATAATATCTGTTTGACCCCAGATGTTGCATGTTGTTAGTGGTGAAATAATATAGCGGAAATATAATTTATCATAGAATGATTTAGAATGCTAGAGTGAAAAACTTGTTGATAGCTTGTCTAGAAGTACAAAGCTTCTTTCAAGCCAAGGTTTTGTTTGATCGTGTTATTTTCACTTGATCACTAGTTTTTGATGGTGTGTATCCTCCAATTTATCGATAAATAGTGCTTAATGCTCAACTTATCGCTTTTGTTGGTTGTGGAGCATAGTTTTAAAGGAGAGCCGGGATGGGGGGTGGGGAGGATAGGGGACACCATCGCTATGAAGTGAAATTCAGGATTTAAGCATATCTTTTGAGGGTTTGTATACAAGGCTATGGCATTTTAGGTAGGTTACATACTTACATGATTATTGGAATATAGTGATGTAGTTGATATATTGAATGGTATTTCAATTACATATGCAAGTGAATGTTTTAGAAATGGTTTCTAAGACTTGAGGAAATTCAGAGTTTTGTAAGGTTTTATATGCATTCTTATTCAATAATCAATGCAAGGTACTTATATTGAATATATGCCGTAACTCTTCTTATTACTTCCAGGTGAAACTAAACAGGAGGGCAAAGTGGAAGGCCCAGAAAATTGAGTGAAAGGGATGACGTTATAAGGCCTCGGATGTTCAAAACACCACTCCAAAAATCAAAACTAGAGGTAGGGCTGGCAAATGAGCGAGCCGGCTCGTGTTCGGCTCACGTTCAGCTCGATATTCAGCTCGCTCGAGCTCGACTCGAAATTAAATGAGCTGAGCTCTCTCTCTCTCTCTCTCTCTCTCTCTCTCTCTTTGTGTGTGTGTGTGTGTGTGTGTGTGTGTGTTTCTGTGTTCTTCTCTCATGTGCTGGAGGGGTATGAACTCCGTAAGCTTGGCTGGTTAACATGCATGAGAAATTGTGCCACAGCATGCACCTGCGCCGTTGCTCCACAGCCTCCTGTATGAGATTGAGAGTTGATGGATGCATGGCGCATGAATGTATGGATGCACTGGGTGCAGGGAATAACTTTTTGTTCAACAAATATGAGGCTAATGGCTGAAGTTTCGGGTATCCAATAGTCAACTTGGAAATTCGAGGACCAAATGGAAACTTGAGTAAAAGTTTTGGGGGCTAATAGTGCAATTTACCTGAAAAAGGTGTAATGCTTTTGGAATGGCAGACAAATGCATCTTGGCAAGGATTTGCTTTCTCTGCTCCACACCACTCCAAAAATCAAAACTAGAGGTAGGGCTGGCAAATGAGCGAGCCGGCTCGTGTTCGGCTCACGTTCGGCTCGGTATTCAGCTCGCTCGAGCTCGACTCGAAATTAAATGAGCTGAGCTCTCTCTCTCTCTCTCTCTCTCTCTCTCTCTCTCTCTCTCTTTGTGTGTGTGTGTGTGTGTGTGTGTGTGTGTGTGTGTGTGTGTGTGTTTATGTGTTCTTCTCTCATGTGCTGGAGGGGTATGAAGTTCGTAAGCTTGGCTGGTTTACATGCACCTGAAATTGTGCCACAGCATGCACCTGTGCCGTTGCTCCACAGCCTCCTGTATGAGATTGAGGGTTGATGGATGCATGGCGCATGAATGTACGGATGCACTGGGTGCAGGGAATATTTTTTTCTCCAACAAATATGAGGCTAATGGCTGAAGTTTCGGGTATCCAATAGTCAACTTGGAAATTCGAGGACCAAATGGAAACTTGAGTAAAAGTTTTGGGGGCTAATAGTGCAATTTACCTAAAAAAAGTGTAATGCTTTTGGAATGGCTGACAAGTGCATCTCGGCAAGGATTTGCTTTCTCTGCTCCACACCACTCCAAAAATCAAAACTAGAGGCCTTAAAAGTTGAATGTAAGCCGTTAAATTCTAAGGCCTCTAGGCTCACTTTTAGATTTCAAGGCTTCCTCTCTCTCTCTCTCTCTCTCTCTCTCTCTCTTTCTCATTGTGTGTGTGATGCTTTTTTCTTCTCTTGTGTGCTAGAGGGTTATGAAGTTACGCAAAAAACTTGGCTGGCATATGTGCATGAGAAATTGTGCATCATTAAGCACCTGCACCATTGTGCCTTTGTCTCCTGGATGAGATTGAGAGCCGATGGATGCTTGGTGCGCGAATGTTTGGATGCACCTGGTGCAGGCAATAATTTTTCCTCTAGCAAAAGATGAGGCTAATGACTGAAAATAATGTACCAAAATTTTCGGATATCTAATATCCAACATGAAATTTGAGGACCAAAATGAAACTTGGCTAAAAGTTTGGGGACTAGTGGTGCAATTTATCCAATAGAACAAGAGTGTAATTCTTCGGGTGTGGTAGACAAGTGCATCTGGGCAAGGATTTGCTTTCCCTGCTTCAAACCCTCCTTATTTCTACCAGGAGCTCTATGGAATTGTTGCTTCTCGTGTAGCTGATGGTTCTTTGTTGAGTGGTGGGTGATTTAAATCCCTCGTAATGTGGTTTGGAATCTTTGGATCCTAAACAACTTCTGTTTTTTGGTTTCTAAACCCCTTCTTGCTGCTCTCTGTGAATGCATACATCTTCTTCTTCTTCTTCTTCTTCTTCTTGCTGCTGCTGCTGCTGCTCTCTGTGAATGCATACATCTTCTTCTTCTTCTTCTTCTTCTTCTTCTTCTGCTGCTGCTGCTGCTACTGCTGCTTCTTCTCTCTGTACATGCTTACTTCTTCTGCTGCTCTCTGTGAGTGCATACAGCTGCTCTCTGTGAATGCAGACAGACTCTTGCATACTATAAGGAGGTGATGATGATCGCAATGGCCATTGGTTTGTCTCCAAGCAATTGGAGCTGGTGATGGCATATCACTGATTGATGGGTGATCTCTAAACTAAACCCTTTTCTTCTCATTGTGCTCATTCCTGATACCAAATTAAATGGGTTATGACGGCAATAAGCTTGGATGGCTTCAGAGCAACCGCTGCAGCCATAGCCCTTGAAGGATTTGAGCAAGAGGAGAGGAAAAGGAGAGGGAGATCTCTTCATGTGATGGATCAAAGGCGAATCTGAGCCTACCTTTGTTCAATCTCTCCCAATTCTTTTCAATCTCTTTTATTTGTTGAATTTCTCCATTTTTATTAACCATTGTTTGAGGTTCTTTTGCTATTTGATCTCCCGATGAGGTTTATTTTTTTTTTTTTTTGGGTCACCAGCTAGACAGCTATTAGGTTTACGAACTCTCATTCAGGCCAATATACATAGAACTGTCAAAAATAAATATAAATATGATTAATCTTATTCTAACTCTTTACTCTAGCGGTAGTACTTGTTAAATTTTCTAATTATTTTCTCACCACCTAAAGGCTATTATTTGTTAAACTATTGAAAATTCAAGCAATTTGGTTTGTTCGGTTTTTTCCAGTCAATTAATGAACTAAGCTGAACCAAATCTCTAGTAAAATTGAATCAAATTAATGGAAATGAGTCTATTTGGTTTCGTATTTCAGTTTTGACTGAATGGTGCTCACAGCTAGCTAGTTTGACTCTTCTCATATTTAGGGGACTCTATGTTGAAGGTTATAATGGCAAGGCAGCTTGGATGGCGTGAGTGCACCCGCAGGGTCGTGCAACCGCTGCATCCATTTGCCACTGGAACTGGTTTGATTTGGACATGTCAACAAAGGGAGGGAGAGAGTGAAATTTGTACAAATGATAAATGAAGGTAAATCTGAGACTATCGTCCTTTAATCTCAGGCTATTTTCGTCACTACTCTTCTTATTGGAGTTTCTATTTTATTAATATCTGTGAAATTAGATTTTATTTTTAAGATTTCCTTTGGATGAGTGCTTGGGTTTTGGTCTAGGGATGCTGTTGAGTATAATTTTTTTCTTTAATCTACGCTGTCCGTTTTCACTAACTTTATTCCTTTGTAAGCTTCTGACACTAAGAAATTTTGTTTTTTGGTTGGCTGACCCCTTAGGATACTGATTGTTTTTAACTTCAAGAAATTTTCCCTGATTTGCTATATTACTGCTCTAAGACTTTCTTTATACTATTAAGATCAGTTATTCTGTTAAAGGGGGAAGATTCGCGCAAGTTGAATCCATGTTCTTCCAATGATATTATCTATGTTCTTTTTATTGGTTCACTCTAATTTTTTAAAATATTTACATTAACGAGTTAATTTGTTTCAGTCTAATGGTTTTGGATTTGTTGTTTTTGGTTTTTCAAGGAGCTTTATGATGTTTGAATTTTTTTTTTTTAACTGCTCAATTTCAGTTGTCATGATAGGTATGTTGTTAGTTGGCAAATGCGGTTTCTTTTCTTTCTTTATTGAGTCGAATCTGCTCCTTGACATCCCTCTTAGAAATGAAATTCATTTAATCCATTGTTCGAAAGGAGTTTATTTTGATCTGGGATTAAGGCATTTTAATGCTGTTTATTTTTTCGTTTTTATTCTTAAAACACTGGCAAGTAGGAGTTAGAACAAACTGGGTAATAAATCTGAGTTTCGCTTGATTTTAATTTTGATTGTTGCCTCAAACTTGATACTAATTGTATTTGAGTACATCTTTGGATTATTGATATGGCCAAAGATACTGTGTGGAAATATAGAGGTGGACACTCCGATAGCTGGGATTATTTTGAATATGATATAATAACTATCGTAGGTCCATTCTCTCTGCTTTATAAGAGACCCTCAGTATGTTTGTTCTATATATTTTACTGGAGGATTCCTGATTATTGTGGTACATGAGAAGGTTGTTATCTAATGTGATTTTAACTATCTAGTTAGATTTATAGTTTCAAAAACTAGTATATTTTGATATCAGCATTTCTGTTTCTAATAAAAAAGAAGTGTATAGAAGTATGGTTTTAGCCAAATATAAAATTATTTGAAACTTTTTACTCTTAGAGGTTGTTAATTTCACTTGTATATAGCATTCTAGGAATATCGTGCATTTAAAACTCAAATAATATTCTAGAAAAATTCGAAATTGTCTTATAATTTAAATACTTATTCAGGGCGGATCTGGGGCGGATCAATTTTTTTAGAGTATCCTGCCTTGAATTACTATAGATCATTTTGAATCGACTATCCTACCTTTCAAAATTTTGATTTTACTACCCAACCTTTCGATTTGTTTGATTTAAGTCAGTTAACCGCACTTTGACTTCAAAATTTGAATGCGTCGTTCTTCTCATTGATTTAAGTAATTAGCTCAAATCAAACAAATCGAAAGGTTGGGTAGTTGAAGTTGGGAAGCTGACTCAAAATGGTCCATAGTTCAGAAGTTCTATACATTTTTACCATCCTTTTATTGTCCCCCACATATTGGGTCATAAAATTGCGCTTGTTTACTGCCCAGAATCCATTTATTCTCTCCCACTTATTGCCCCATTCGGGGCAGATTGGGGCTGGAGCTCCACCAAACCGGATCCATTTGCATCCCTACTCCTACTCCATGGTTTTGTATATATGTTCGGAATCTGGAATGACCCCACCACTTCACCAATATCTCTTACTACTTCGCAAATTGATTTCCATGGTGATGATTTGACTATCTTGAATAGATAGTATGGAGGATTTCTGGAATGTTACAAATTGTGAAACGAATGAGCTGTTACTATAAAGTGGAGCGTACTTTTTCTCACTTGTAGAGGCATGGCAAATGTTGGATGGTCTGTTTTCTGCAGACAACCATTTGCATCCTGCTATTAGAAATGAGTGGCTGACTACTACGCTTGTCACTTTTGGCTGCAAAACTTGTCATTCCAAGGTTTAATAGTTCATCTTTCGGTTGACTTCAGCTCTGTTCTCCCTTTGTTTGCTTTGTTTAAACAGGTAATCACCAAGGGCACGCGGCCAGTTGGCATCATTATTGAAGTTGCAATATTGCAGAAGTATAGGGACTATCCATACATTTTATCCTTTGCTAACCTTGTAGCTTTTATCCTGAGAGATTGGGATATGTTGTGGCTTTCCTTTAATGGGAGATCACCTGAAATCCCCCCCCCCCCCTCTCTCTCTCTCTCTCTCTCTCTTTCTCTTTCTCTCTCTCTCTCTCTCTCTCTCTCTCTCTCTCTCTCTCTCTCTCTCTCTCTCTCTTTCTCTCTCTCTCTCTCTCTCTCTCTCTCTCTCAGCTTTCAACTGCTGTCTCCTCTTAATTACTTTCTGTTCCTGCCCTTCTCTCCTGTGCTGCTCCTTCCTTGCTTTCATGCTGCCTACACTGTCGTTCCTTCCGTCCCTCAATCCCTCTCTGTATATATATATACATATATACATACACGCATACATACATACATATGCACACATGAACGCATTTGCGTACACACAAACACTCAGAAAGGAGACGATGATGAGCAGCAAGTCCATTACATGACAGAATAATAGGTAATTTCAAACCGAATACCATTTCTTCTCTTTGAGCTCTTTTCAGCTCTGTTATGGAATGTAAGGATATTACAATGGGTACCTCGGAATGTTAATACATGGAAGGCAGTTTGGACGGTGTTTGGACAACAGGAGGGACCTGGTCTGGACGAGAGGTTGCCTCCCCTCTTGTTTCACTTCTTTTTTTTGTTTTTGATTTTTTAGACTTGCCATTTTCATTATATTCAGCCACTTTAGACATCATTGTCTTACTGTATGCTGCTGCTTCTGGATAAATTTTGTTCTCTTTTTCCTTTCTCTTTGAGGCTATGATGATTTGGCCCACCTACAGGGATATTTACCTGATTGGGATGCAGACTTGTTAATTTAGATCCTCGTTCCTCTGTATTTGAGTTCGATTTTACATTTGGATTCTTGAATCTTCTCCGTATGCTCTGCTATTTTCTTGTCTCCTGATGTTCTAGTATATTTGGCATGGCAATTTCTGGTTGGTCTGTCTTTTGTCAGGCAACCATTTGCAGCCACTCTTTAGACTGGCTAAGAGAGAGAGAGAGAGAGAGAGAGAGAGAGAGAGAGAGAGAGATAAGGGATATATTGTTTCCTGCACCTGGTGTATAAGTACATTTCATTCATCTATAGTCTTTCTCATAGAGAAGGTACTGTAATTCTGATGCCTGATAAATGAACGAAGCAAGTAGCTTGCTACCTTTCTCTCAAAAAAAGAAAAAAAATCTCATGTCTGATAAATGGGCCAATCTGAGCCTTTTTCACTTTCCCTTTATGTCTAGAAGCTTTTAATTGAAGGATATATCATTTGCTCCCTTCTTTTTGATATTTAAAGCAGTTTTTTGGATTTTCTGTTTTGGGCTTTTCTTGTCACAGAGGAGTGGTTTTTGATGTAAAGCTCTTACCGTCTTGCGATTTCTGTTTTTGGATTTCCTCCCCCCTTTTTGTCTTCCTTTTTCTTTTCTTTTTTTTGCCTCATTTTTTGCTTTTTCTGCTGGATACCTGTGTTCCCTTTTTCTTTCTCATTGAGGGTATGATGTTATTGGCCCGCCCAAAGGGTGATTACGTGATTTGGGATGAAGACTCGTTGATATAGAACCTGGAAATCAGATTCGGGGTTCAGAGTGTGGAATTTTAGTGCTTCACCTTATGAACGGCTATTTTCTACTCTCTGCTGAGTGGTTCAGCAAATTATGGCTGGCCTTCTTCCTAGAAGGCAACCATTTGCTGCCACCCTTCAGGCTAGCAGAGATGAGGAATCATGGAACAACAAGAAATTATTGCTTGCACCTGGTGTATCCGTATATCTGTTCATAACATATCTATCTTTTCTCCATTGTACAGAGAAAAATTCTCTATTTTGGTATTTTGATTGGTCTTTTTGTAGTGTTTCTTTTGTGGGCTTTTCTTTTATCGAGACTCGGGAAAGGGGACTCAGCCAAATGTGAGCTGTTTAGCTCATAGATAAACTGACAGCCTATATTTGGAGAAATTAGTGCCTGGACCTGGTCCACCACATTGGGCGTGAAATATAAGTGTCACATTGAAATTTCTGAAGCTTTTGGGAGGGGAGGATGGAAGGTTGAAAGGGCTGCCCCACCTTTCCTCCTGAAAACAGCAATCTGTGGATCCTATCTCCGCTGTAAGTTCTTATGGCCCATTCTTTTGTTTCCTTTGGATACCCCTTTTTCTTTCTTGCTTTCTCTTTGAGGCAATGATGATTTTGGCCTTCCTGAACGGGTACTGTGCCGATTTTGTCATGCGGAATTTCTAGTTCTCTGATTTAAGGTTTGTGGTCTAGGGTTTGGATTTTGATGCTTTATTTGTACGCACTACTCATTTTCTCTCCATTTGCTACAGTTCTAATAGGTTGGCAAGGCAAATTTTGGGTGGTCCATTTCTTCTTTGGCAACCATTGCACCCACTTTTAGGCTGATAGAGTTGGAGAGACATGAAAATAAATGTATGTATGTACTAAGAGCCCCTTAAAAATTGGCCATTTTGAAATGTCCTTCAAGAATTTGTAAATTGTTGTTCAAGTGAAGACAGTTTGTTATCTAGAAGATGGCCCTAACTCTAATTATATTGTTGTCATATGCTTCAAAGTTGTTGAGCTTAAGCAGTTGTCATGTTTTGTTGATGGGCCATTCTGATAATTCTCTAAACCTAGTTGCTTATAACAAGAAATCTATTTTTTCCAGTGAACTGACATAGGGGCGAGCATGGAACTGATCAAACTCTGAAACCAAACCGAACCAACTGGTCACTGGCGTATTAAATTGGCCTTTTCTATATCTCGTTTTGAATAAAACAAAAAACACATCTTCTCATTTTTGCAACTTTCTGAAAATTTTCTTCTTTTGCCTCCTCAGCTCGGTTGTGACTTTTTCTGACCTCAATGCCTGTTAATTAATAAAGTTTGCCCATATTATTCTAATTTTGAATTAGTTTGGATCTATTAATCACTCTTCGCTACCTTTACTAGGATATATATTTTGGAAGTCTGCACATATTATGTAAGTATCTGTGCATGTACATACATAGATATGCAAGCTGAGGAGGTGATGATGATTGTGAACTTCATTCTCTATTAAGGTTGTAATGGCATGGCAGCTTGGTTGGCGCGATCACATCTGTTGCCGCCATTTAAACTTAGGAGGGTTTGATTTGGACAAGTGCAGAGGGCAGGCTGGAGAGATATATCTCTGATCAATAAAAGGCGAATATAAGTTCCCTGCACAATCTCATCCAATCTCCTGCTTTGTTTTCTACTATATAACATTACTATTTTGATAATTTCTGGCATTGGGAGGGTTTGTATTTTAATTGGATCCTGTTCACCTAGTGGTTTGGGCTTTGGTACTGAGATGTTGGAAATAAGGTTTCTTCCTACTAGTTGTCTTCATTTTTTTTTTTTTGGAACTTGTGTTCTTTTTTGAGCTTTTAATGTTGTTTAATGTTGGTATTTTGTTCTAAAAATTCATCTGCTTTTGTCAATCTATTGGAGTATGTTTACTTACGTTGATATCTAAATTATATTTATTTAGCTGATATCTTGTTATACTTTCGTATTCTACAATATCTTTTCATATTCTACTTGTTCCTGCATATGGCTTATTTCATGTTTAGTGGTTGCCATGATATTATTAAGATAAAAAAAAGATTATTTTATTTATTTTCTGAGATTTTTTGGTAAAAATGTATTAAGTCCCCTCATTTATGAGAAATTATTGCCTGCACTCTGTGTAATAGTATATCTGCACATATTGCCCATGGAGAGGAGAAATGATAACTTGCACAATTCCATGCGTGAGTTATGGTCCAATCCACTTGGCGGATTGGATTAAAAGAGGATGAGTGCTCTTTTTGATCTTTTTTTGGTAAAAATGTATGGAACTCCTTGTACTGCATCGTACCCTCTCTTTTTTTTAATCTTTTTTTGGTAAAAATGTATGGAACTCCTTGTGCTGCATCATACCCTCTCTCTTTGTTTGGATTTTCTGTTTTTATCTAGCTGTTCTACTCCTTGTGCTGCATCATACCCTCTCTCTTCGTTTGGATTTTCTGTTTTTATCTAGCTGTTCTACGGCTTCTTTTGCTGTTTGATCTTTTTTGTATTTTTCTCCGCATAACTTTCGATCATGTTAGTGTCTGAGTTATGGATTTTCTTCTTTCTGTTGTTTCACGTTATTTTTCTTTGGTTCTGAGCTGGTTTTGCTCACACTGACATTCCTCAGGTCATTGTGTTTTATGGAAATTCTGGAAAATCTTGTAGGTGTGATGGCTCTCCACAGTGTGAGCACCACAACTCAGTTTGAGTGCTGTTCATATAAACCGTTGCACTGGAGACTGCCTTGCTTTACAGATATTGCTGCTACCAAAGTGGTCCTTTTTCTTTTTACAGATATTGCTGCTACCAAAGTGGTCCTTTTTCTTTTCACCTTGTAGGGCTATTTCTAGGGATGAAATGGGTCGGATAATAAATAACATGAGTTTTACAACATGTCAATATTTCTTCAGGTTTGAATCTGAAGTGGTGTATCTGCGCTATCATTCGGATTCGGATATGGATAAGGGAGTTTTTCCAAAAATGTTTCCTGTCCTTGTATGTTTATTGCATGGCTCTACATTCCTTACCTTTCATTGCTACTTCTGTAAGATTTATTCTCTTTTCTTTTCTTTTCTTTTTGAGGCGATGATGATTTTGGCCCACCGAGAGAGATATTTACCCAATTTGTGACACAGTCTCATCAATTTAGACCCCCAAATTCTGATTTGGGGATTCTGGGTTTGGAGTTTTTGAGCTTTATCTTGGAGCACTGCTATTTTCTTGTGTCTACTGAGTGGGTAATGCAAATTTGGCTGGTCTGTTGCTTAGCAGGCAACCGTTTGCAGCCATTCTTTAGGCTGAAGAGATGGTGAGTCGTAGAACTACTGATAAAATTATTGCCTGCACCTGGTGTATCTGTACGTCTGCATGTTGTCCACTCATTCACCCTCCACTTTATGGAGAAAATACTGATATTCTCATATCTGACAGGTGGGCCAAACTGAGCCTTATCTTTAATTATTATTTTCTCGACTTGGTTGAAGAATTTATAATTCGTTTTGCTTCTTTCTAAGTATTTGAAGAAATTTTATTTTGAGGTGTTTTCTTTGATGCTTCTCTTGTAAAAAGAGAAGGGTGGTTAAGCGTAACACAAGCTGAATATGAGTTGTTTGAAAGCAAACGAGCTCAATTGACAGCCCTACATTTGGAGAAATTATTGCCTCGGCCAAGTTATTGGGGTTTTCTGTGTCTGGGATGTAAACTTACTAGCTTTCATCTTGGGCTTGGGTTGGGGTTTTGGATTTGCAATTTGACCCATTATTTGTGCATATTTCTCTTTCTTATAATATGCTGAAGTTGTTGCTTGATTAGAAGGCAATTTTTTTGGCAAGACGTTTCTTTGCAGGCTACCATTTAAAATTTGCGCATTGTTAGGCTGGTGGGAGATGCAAGTATGTAAGGTTATTTGTATTGTTTTTGGTGCATACCTCCATGCAATACCTTGTTGCTATCAATTGTTTATAAGCTTGGGAAGCCAAATATTCTCCTCAAAGGATATTTCGGTGAAAATGTGTGAACATCTCCCTATCTATGTGAAATTATTGCTTGCACCAGGTGCATCCATATATACATCTGTTCACCACCTGTGGGATTGGAGAAATTATTTCCTTGACCCTTCTCCCTTTCAGATCCCATATTGAAGCTTATGATCGCTGGCAGCTTTGGATGGCATTAATGCACCCGCTGCAGCTGTTTGTCTATAGGAGGGGTTTTATTGTGGCGGAGAGGATATATATATATATACATATATAGAGCTAGGCTCCTAAGAACTTCATATACCCTAGATCATATTTAACGGTATGGATCGTTGATTTGAACACCCTAAGATCGAAAACGAGACTATAGTACTGGAGCTTTGGTACTATAGATAGTATAGTAGCCTCATTCTATATAAGCTAGGCTCCTATAATATTTATAGTACCGGGACTCCGGTACTATATTCTCGTTTTCTATCTTAGAGTGTTCAAATCAACGATCCACACCGTTAAAACTGATATAGGGTATTTGAAGTTTTTAGGAATAAAATTTTATACTTTTTCGACATAGTTTACTTTATGATCAAACCATTTCAAAATTGTCAATTTTCAATGCCTACTATAACGGGTTTGTAGTTTAACGGTGTAGAAGAATCTAAATTTATTCAAATTTTGATAGAAAATACTTTTTGATCGAACCAGTTTTAGGGGCGGAAAAAAAGAGAACAATTTTTCAGTTTGGTTTCAGTTTCCGATTCGGTTCGGTTTGGTTCGGTTCACGTTGACACCCCTTATTATAAGGCTGCTGCTGATGGATGCCTTTCCTTCTCTTTTCTTTTCTATTTGAGGCAATGATGATTTTGGCGCCCACACGAAAGGATGTTTTTCTAATTCTACAATGCAGAATTGCTGATTTATTTGCACCAATCTTCGGTTTATGTTTTGGGGTTTAGGGTTTTGGTTTTGATACTTTGTATGCAACATCTCTTTTCTCTTCATACTTAGGCTTTAATATGTTGGCAAGGCAAATTTCAGCTGGTCTGTTTCTTCGTAACCAACCATTTGCACCCATTTTTAGGCCAACAAAGATGAAGAGAATGGTGATCTAACTAAACATAGCTTGTTGGGCCAGAAGATTGCCCTGTACCTTGTGTGTCATTTTCTGTTGCGTCAAGTTGAGGAGCTTATGCAATTAATATGTTTGATTGATGGGCCAATCTGAGTCTCCGCCTTTCTGTAAACCTAGTCGAGTAGGACCAGAAATCTACTTTTTACCTGTAGACTACTTATTAAGTTAGCCTTTTTCTTTATGCCATTCTTTGAAGTTTACCTTTTCTTGGTTTTACAATCTTTTGGCACTTTTTTCAGTTTTTGCATCCTCAGCATTGTTTGTGACATTTGCTGACCTAAAAATGTTTCTAGATTACAAAATTTTGACATATTAAGTTCACTTATTGGAATTTTCCGTAACAAATCCCATTCCGTGGTTCTTGCTGCAGTTTGGAGGGCAATGGTTTGACTGTAGTCACTTTTTACCACCCCTTGTGTTTTATCGATGGATAAATGGATAGATAGATGAATTGATTATATATGCATGTGTGTGTGATTATACATATGTACGTCCATCTTTACATATGCATAGTTACATGTACGCATTGAGAAAGTGGTGAATGTAATGGCAAGGCAGCTTGAATGGGTTCAGGGCAACTTTGCTGCTGCTACCTACCCTTTAGGGGGTGAATGATTTGAATGGGCGGAGAGAAGGAGAGAAGAGAGTAGTGATCAATCAAAGGCAAATCTGAGCTATCTCTGCATTCTAACCCTCTCTCCAGCAATGTGTTCCACTCTATTGAGTTACTATCATATTAATAACTGCCATTTATAAACTTGCACATTTTACTTAGAGCTTTTTGAGCTAGTGTTTTGGACTTCACATTTCTCTGTAATAATACCTTTGCCTTTGACTTTTCAGCATTGTCCTTCTCCATTGAGCTTCTAGTGCAAACTAATATGAATTTCATTGGCATAAAAGATCCATCTGCTTGTGGCAGTGTATTGGAGTATGGATAATTTTGTTCATAAGTAAATCGTTACCATGCTAATCTTCTCTGTATTGTTCCAAGTTTATCAGATGTCTCCAAAGCGATGTATGCAGTTTGACTGATTTGTTGGATTTCAAAACTTCGCAAAATCTTTTCCTTTTTTCTATAAAAAAAAAAAAAAAACTTAAGCATATGGCTCATTGCTTCCTGCGCTAGGGATGGTCGGTAATCTGGATTCAAGATTTGTGGTTCACAGTTTGCAGCTTTGGTGTGGGTTTTGTACAATCTGCTATTTCCTCCTGTTGAGGGGCAAGGCAAATTCGGTTGGTCTGTGTTTTAGCGAGCAACCATTTGCAGCCACTCTTCAGGCCAGGAGAGATGGCAAGTCGCAAAACTATGAGAAATTATTGCCTGCACTCGGTGCGTCTGTATGTCTCTGCTTTGCATATCTATATGCTCATCATATGGAGGAAATACTGACATTTCTCATGTCCGATTGACGGGCTAATCTGAGCCTTCACATTTCATTTCTCTATACTAGATTGACGAATTCATAAATCGTTTTTCTGTGTTTTCGTATTATGAGATGTCCTTTTTGGGTGTTTCTTAGGGGCTTTTCTTGTAACAACTAACAAGAGTGCGGTTCAGTCCAACACAAGTTGAACACGAGCTTTTGTCGAACATTGAGCCTTGCAGTGTGAGATATTATTGACTGGTCCTGTTCCTCCATGTTAGATCTGATAGTGTGCATAAGCTTTATGGTGAAGGATTCTTAAGCTTAAGGGCCAAAAGGATCGTATCTCCATTTTAAGAGCATTGTTATGCTTTTGCTTATCTCGTTGCCGCTGCTGCTGGATAACCTTTTTTCCTTCTTCCTTTTTGTTGGAGGCAATGATGATTTTGCCCACTTAGAAAGGTTAATTCCACAATTTTCCCTTGCTGGGTTATTGATTTTGACAACTGATTAGCATTTGAGGTTTATGGTTTTGGATTTTGATGTTTTCTCTGTTCACACTGCTCTTTTCTCTCCATGTACTAAGGTTCTAAAATTCTGGCAGGGCAATTTATGGCTGGTCTGTTGCTTCTCAGGCAACCATTTGCACCTGCTTTTAGGTCCAATAGAGATGGAAAGACACAAAATTAAGGGCCAAATGCCCCCGAACTATCTGAAGCTGTGGCCATCTGCACATAGTTATTGGAACTATGAAAATTTCACATTCGGCACCTGTACTTTTTGATTGTTGTAATGAATCATCTAGACTTTCTGTTTGAAGTAAAGGCTATTCGTTTGAGATCAAGAAACAAAGTGGAGTCTTCTTGTTGCCGCGAATCACATTTCACTGTTTGGCTAATGTTAGTCGTTTTAAAATAATGAAGTTTAATGCTAAGTGGTTAATATAAGACATTTGAATTTTTGGGTGCTAAATATGAAAAATTTCAAGTTTGGATGGTTTTTGTAGCATTTGAGCATTTCTTCCCAAAAGTGAGTTGTGCGAGCGAGTTAAACTTTAGGTGGTCTTTTCTGCATTTATCCCCAAAAATAGTGCAGACAAATTAATGTTCAGGTGGTTCTTGATGCTTTTATCCCCAGCGGTAAATTGTGATGCTTGATAGATGGACCAATCCTAGCCTCCATTTTCTCTTTATAAGCAAGTCAGCTGAATTGAGAGAGCAACATTCTTAGTGTTAGATTTTCCTTACTATTTTGGCTTCTTTTGCATACAAAATATTGGCTTTGGGGTTTTGCAATTTTTCACCTTTCTTTTTTGCAACTTCAGTCTTGCTATGAGATTTTCTGACTTGAATACCCATTGGCTAAATTATACTTTTGGATCTCAAATTATGAGGTGTGTGACACTCTTGTCTCTATATCTCACCCTTTCTCCTCATCTCGAGAATGCTACAGGTTTCCAAAACTGATGTTATCCCTTGTGTTCTATTCTCCTTTGATGTAGGCTATGCTCCCTCTGTCTTCTTCTTCTACTACTACTGCTGCTAGTGCTACTTTCACAAAAGGGTGTCTCTCCTTTCCGTTGAAGACCTGGCATTTCTCTTTCAAAATGGGAAAAATACTAAGGCCTACAAGAAAAAAAGGTCTGTAATCTTACGACCCTCCGTCCCAGGATTTAGACAACTCCCTAGAAAAAGGGAGTGATAAGGAAAAGATTGGCCCCTGGATGGCGATGTCGTAAGATTACTACCCCGTTTGGTTGTATACTGTCGTTCTATATATTTACATCATACTTCTTGGAGTACAGGTAGCATTGCTTATACAAAAAATATATAGATGTGGTGATCATCTCCGTTGATCATCAATGATGCAATGATGATCGATAACTCCCTCTGCATGGCTTTGAACAAGGAAAAAGGGAAAAAAAAGGTTAAATTACACTTTCTTACTACATTGTACTTTGGTGTTATTTTCATTTTTTTGTCTTTCAAATGTACCATAAAACTATGGGTTTTTTAAAATCAATTTTTGCATTATATTTTAATTTTATGGTTATCTTCATTTGCTACACTAAGCTGTATTTTGTTTTTGTTTTTTTTCCCCCAAAGAGTACTCAACTACCGTTTTCTCTTTAACCTCTACATTACTGGCAACGAATCTACTACTGCTTTTAGATAAAGGGTTAATTACATACAGCTCTCTGTAAACATATCGAATAGTAAATATATTCCTACAAAGTTCAACTTTTTACTCTTATCCCTACAAAGTACAGTGATATTCATATTTTTCCCTCGGGTTTGTTACAATTAGAGAACTGTTTATTTTTTTACAGCAGGTTAAGTGAAATGTCAATTTTGCCATCACAAATATGTCTCTTTAAAAGCCCCAACTGTTCTAATCGTGCAGAAATGTCCCTCCAAAATTTTTTCGATGGTCATCTTCTTCCTCTTTAAAACTCAACCCAATCCACCATTGTTGTATCCTCTTCTCTCACTCCTTTTCTTCTAAGCCTTTTCTTTTGAGCAAAATAAGAAAAAAATCATAGAGGAAATTAAAAAATTTCAATAAAATGCATAAAACATAAAATAAATTAACAACACGTCAACCTAAAATACATCATATTGATCCAATATTTCTAATTAATGACTACAACCTAATTTTGGATTCATAGTCTGTAGCATAGCTCACCTTTTTCTCCTAGAAAGAGGGGGGAGTATCAGGGGCGATTCCCCGGCGTTCGAAATGGGCGAAGCAACAAGCGTCGTGGATGAGTGGGATGGAAAAACCCGTGCTACGGGTTCGAAACTAGCATGAAGGAGAGAGAGGAAGAGAAAGAGGAAGAAGATGATGATTTCCCATTGCTAGGGTTTTGATTGAGAGAAGAAGGTATAATATCAGAGGGGTAAAAAGGTAACTAACTAACCAAGGTTAAGTATTTTACCTATGGTTAACTATATTTTTCTAACTGATCCTATTGTGAGGGACGTGGTTTAATGTGTTTATCCTGTGACAAATTAAGGATTGATGGGTACGATGGCATGGCATCTTGGGTGGCAATAATGCAACCATTGCAGCCATTAAACCTTCTGTGGGGTTTGATTTGGTCAAGAGGAGAGAGAAAGAGAGAGAGAACCTAAGCCTCTTCCCCCAATCTTTACTCTTCGGGCCTGTTTGGTTCACAGTTTGTAATATTCTAGTAATTCTTCATATTTTCTATTGAAATATTCAAATAATTACCATTCAATTTAAGTTGGATAATTATAAAAGGTGTTAGTGAAGTATTAGAATCATTGTAGATTTCATTATGGGTTGGGGGGTATTCTCATTCCCGTGCTTATTGGGAATCAGTAGTAGTCCATATATAAGGATATATAAGTTCCTAACAACTTTCCAACCTAGGTGGCTTGATACGTTAGTAACAAACTTGCCATTCTAAATATAAAAATATAAAACGTTCTCAGAATATTACAAACCTTGAACCAAACTGCCGCTTCATTCTCTTTGGGTGCTGAGAAATTGTTGCTCGGACCTAGTCCACCACGTCAGCTGTGAAACTAGCAATCGGATTTTTAAAAATCCTGCTGGAAAATCACTGGAACAGAGAAGACTATTTCCTCTTTCAGTCCACTCTTAGCAATGATTGAGCAAAAATTCTAGTCGGAACTCCTTCACATGTTAGTCTGAAAGGTAATATATGAACATTGTACTTAAAGAATTCTTGAGCTTATGGGAATGGAAGGGCTGCCCCATCATTATTAGGCCTGTCTTCCTCTTCCTTTGCTCCTGTTGCTGGTGATCAGCTTTTCATTTATTTTCGGCAATGATGATATTGGCCCGCTCAAGGGGATACTACCCTTTATTGGGATGCAGACTTGCTGGTTTAGTTCTTGAATTTGGAATTTGGGGTTGTTCATGGTTTGGGTTCTTAATGCTTTATTTGGGTAAATTGCACTACAAGTCTCTACATCTTTTTTGCGAAATTTCAGTTGAGCCTCCGGATTTTGAACTATTGAGGTCGGATGCACTTCTCTTCAAACATAGATGGGAAGGCAAATTTTGGATGGTCTGTCTTCAGCAGGTAACCATTTGCTCCCCTCTTTAGGTACAAAGAAAAAAAGAGATGCTGAATGGATGGTGAGCCTAAAAAGTCTGTCACTCCTGGAAATAGCCATACCTCCTGGTGTTGATTCTTTCTAGTTTGAGAAGACCAGCAATTATCGTGTCTGATAAACGGGCCATTCTGAGCTTTCTTCACCGTGTCTTTATACCTACCTGGC
Organism: Puya raimondii; assembly: GCA_016920855.1. Taxonomy (NCBI): domain Eukaryota; kingdom Viridiplantae; phylum Streptophyta; class Magnoliopsida; order Poales; family Bromeliaceae; genus Puya; species Puya raimondii. The sequence continues at coordinate 217,997,702 of JABWPP010000050.1, forward strand.
TAATCTGTGGAATGCCGTTTTGCATAAAAAATCCACTAGTTTTGCTTTTTTGCAAGATCTGGCAACTTTCATTTATTTGTCTATTTTTTTTACTTTCATGTTCAGTCTGAAATATTTTCTCTTGGGTAGAATCCTGATTCATGTGGTTTTGTAAATTCGAACAGATTTGGAAAACTCGGATTTGGAAGCTGGGTTGGGTGGATATTATCCAAACCCATTTGCATCCCTAACTTCATAGCATTGCTCAAAAAGAAATTCTAAAGGCAGCTCCTCTGCTTTTGATGCATTCAAATGGACCTAGACATAATATATGAGCGACACACTGAAAATCCTCGAGTTTTTGTGAGGGATGGATGGAAGGTTTGAAGGGCTGCCCTACCTCTCGTTATTAAAAGCCTATGGTTATCATCGCTGTTGTAAGTGCATTGTTGAGCCCTTCTTCCTTGCCTCCTTCTTTGCTTCTTATCTTTTCCTTTTTGAAAGGCAATGATGTTTTTGGCCTACTTAAAGGTCAAAATGGAAATAATGGTCTGATTTCAGGAACTACATATGAAATTAACCCTTGAACCTTTGACAAGTTAATTGTTGATTTACAAATTTTGGATACATTAAGTTCATTTTTTAGGGTTTTGTGCTAGTGAACGGCTTATTTTTGTTTCTGCCTCAGGTTGGAGGTGATGGATTCATTAAGCTCTCTTGCTTGCCCCTTCTTGTGTATGTGTGTATATGTATGTAAGTTGACATAATGTACACAACAGGGAGGCAATGATGATTGATGACACCATACTATCTGGAAAGTCATGATGGCAAGGCAGCTTGTATGGCATGAGTGCAACTGCTGCAGCCATTTGCCCTTATGAAGAGTTTTACTTGAACAAGAAGTGTGGGAGATAGAAAGAGAGAGAGAGAGAGGAGATTTGTTTATTTGATCAATCAATGGTGAATCTGAGCCTCCCTTCCTCCAATCTCATTGTATCTCTACTGTGTGTTTCTACTTCTTGGCCCACCCGTAAAGATATTACCCTAACTTGGGATGCAGGCTTGCTGATTTAGTTCTCGAATTCAGGGTTTGGGGTGTTCAGCTTTAATGCTTTATTTGGGTAAATTGCACTATTGGTACCTGAACTTTCGTGAAATTTCAGTTGGTCTCGACTCTTGAGAGCTTAATCTGTTGCAGTTGGATATGCTTCGCTTTGAAACTGTTATTTCCTTTTTTTCCAGATAACCTTTTGATGTTGGTAGTGTGATGGTTTTGTGTTTTGTGAGCTTATTTCTTAAGCCTGCCAATTTAATTCACTCAATTGAGCTTCGAGCTAAACACGAGCTGTTTGCAAGCATTAAGTTCAATTGGCAGCCCTACTCTTCGAGAAATTATTGGCTGGATTTGGTCCACCATGTCAGGCATGATTTAGAAGTGTTACATTAATGAACTTTCAAGCATTTGTGTTGAGAGTATGGAAGCTTGAAGGCCTCTTGACTACCTCTCCTTAAAGCAATGATATCTCCTTTGTATGCTCATTATGAGTGGCAAGTTATGTGTTTCGAGGATGGAAGTTTGAAGGCCTCTTCACAACCTTTCCTCGAAGCAATCATATCTCCTTTGTATGTTCATTATAAGTTGGGGTGAAACCAGCTGATTATCTGGACCGGTTTGGACAAAATCTGAACATGATGCAAAACCGGTTATACCGTGAACAAGTTTTTCGTTTTCAACCGGTATGGCAAACTGGTTAGCCTGTTTGGCATTGACGGTGTTGATGGTGGTGTCTAAGAGTGAGCAGGTGGCGAATAAGATTTGAGTGAGAGAGAGAGAGATGGTTTGGTGGGGGAGCCACCAGAGAAGGGGCAAGCTGAAGGAGGAGATGTGATAAAGGTGGGTGAGCTTGAAACCCTAGATTGGTAGGGGCTTCGCTTGTGGACTGGAAGGACCAAAGAAAAGTGAATTGGAACAACTTTAGATGTTTATGAACCAAACTGGTTCGGATGGGTTAACCGTTTTTCTAAATTTTTTTTACACTGGAGGAAAAAATGGAAAACATAACCGAACCAGAAAATCTGGTTTTTAGAATTCTGTGCACTGGAATCTAACATGTTTTGAGGGGGGGAGAAAAAAAGAAGCTTTGGTTCAGTTATGATTTCGGCTTTTTCGGTTACCATGAACACCCCTAATTATACGTTCGTGCTTCTCTCTTTGCCGCTGCTGCTGATGGGTACCTTTTACTTCTCTTTTCTTTTCTATTCAAGGCAATGAAGATTTTGGCCTGAGCAAAAGGATATTTTCCTAATTTTATGGTGCAGAATTGCTTAGTCATTGATATCAATCATCGGTTTATGTTTTGGGGTTTAGGGTTTGGGTTTTGAAACTTTGTGTGCTCACTTCTCTTTTCTCGTCATCTAAGGCATTAATATGTTGGCAAGGCAAATTTCGGCTGGTCTTCTACGTAACCAACAATTTGCAACCACTTTTAGGCCAATGAAGATGAAGAGAATGGTGATCTAACTAAAAGTAGTTCGTTGGTTCAGAAGATTGCCCTGTTCCTTTTTGTAGCATTGTCATTTAATTCAATATTGAGGAGCTTAAGCAATCGTTATGTTTGATTGATGGGCCAATCTGAGCCTTCCTGACCTGTCTCTTATAGCCAGTTGAGTATGACAAGAAATTTACCTTTTTAGTACTCTGTATTAAGTTGGCCTTTTTCTTTATGCCATTCAAATAAAAGGTTGACCTTTTCTTAGTTTTACAACTTTTTGGCACCTTTTTTTCTTTTTTGCAACCCTTGATTGCGACCTTTGCAGACCTGAATGTGTTTAATGATTACAAGCTTTTAACATATCAAGTTCACTTGTTGAAATTTTCTGTAACAAACAACATTCTGTGTTTCTTCCTGCAGTTTGGCAGGCAATGATTTTGAGTATAATCACTCTTTACCACTCCTTGTATATTATTGATGGTTGGATGGGTAGATAGATAAATTGATTATGTGTGTGTCTCTCTCTTTCTGTGTGTGTGTGTATTTATTTATATGTATGTCCCTACATATGCATAGATACACGCACACGTTAAGAAAATGGTGACTGTAATGGCAAGGCAGCTTGGATGGGGTCAGTGTAACTGCTGCAGCCAATCACCCTTAGGTGTTCGATTTGAATAGGCGGAGAGAAGAGGGTGATCTATGTGATCAATCGAAGGCGAATCTGAGCTATCTTCGCAATCTCACCCTCTCTCCAGCAATGTGATCAACTCTATAGAGTTACTATCATATTAATAACTGCCAATTATAAACTTAACAAGTTTTAATGGGAGCTTTTTGAGGTAGTGTTATGGACTTCACATTTCTTTGTAATACCTTTACCTTTGACTTTTGCAGTATTTTCCTTTATGGAGCTTCTAATGCAAACTGAATATGGGTTTCATTGTTGTAAAAGATCCATCTGCTTGCGGCAGTGTAGTGGAGTGTGAGTATTTTTTTGTCATGATTAAATCGTATGCATTTTGACTCGATCTGTGCGTGTCATCCTTGTGCAGGGGCCATGCTAATCTTCTCTGTATCGTTCCAATTTTATCGGATATCTCCGAAGAGATGTATGCGTTTTGTCTGATTTCTTTGGATTTCAATGCTTTTCACAAAATCTTTTCCTTTTTTTTTCACTTATGTATATGTATATGGATACGGATCATAAGCGCTAACCAACTATCCAAAAAGCAAGCCCTGATAGTATGGGCGTATCCATCGCACTTGAGGGCTCAACTACAGCGCTCACGGGCTTCAAGTTGACTCAAACCACTTGGACGTTAGGTCTATTGTTGGGCCTCTTGCTGTTAGGTCTATTGTGGGCCGCAGTCTCCCTCAACCTATTAGGCTTATCTAACTCAACTTATTAGTCTTTTGGGCATATTATCATGGAGCAGGAAGTTGGACCTATTTTAGCCAATAATAAATAGCCAACAATTTATAGTTTAGTTGTTAACATGATGGTTTTTGAAGGCATTTGTTTCTATAATCATAATAGAAATTTAGTTCAAGAAATTTATCTTTTTTAGCTATTTTAACTTAAAAATGTATGAAGTCGCCCACAACTATGAGAAATTATTGCCTGCACCCTGTAGATCCATACGTACATATTATTCTTATGGAGTGGAGAGGAGAAACTATTGCCTGCACCGTGTCGTGGGCTGTGGTAGTGCATTCTTCCCATTGGAGTGATTTCAAGAGAATTAGAGAGCTCTCGGTCGAGAGATGGATTTGGTGCCTTTGCTCTTTCTATCATCACTCCCATGGCCAGTGATTCTTCTTTTGTAATCTCGAGTTCTTTCTCTTCCTCTTTGCTCTTCTTGTTTTCTTCGTCATTCATCTTGCCTTTCTTTGCTGGTTCTGCTGTATTCTCTCCTTTTCTTTCTCGTAGAAGCTGTGGCACGCCGAAAAGGATGTTACCTGATTTGGGTTGCAGGTTCGGTAATGTAAATCCTGGAATCTGGATTTCGTATTGTGGTTCCTGGTTTGGAGTTTGGGTGCGCTTTTTGTATACGCTGCTTTTTGTATGCACTGCTATTTTCTCCTGTGTATTGAGGGGCAAGGCAAATTTCGGTTGGTCTGTGCTTCAGCAGGCAGCCATTTGCAGCCACTCTTTAGGCCCGGTGAGATGGCAAGTCGCAAAACTGTGAGAAATTGCTGCCTACACCTCGTACATACGTACGTCTCTGCATTGCCTATCCATATGCTCATCTTATGGAGGAAATTCTGGATATCTCATGTCCGATTGACGGGCTAATCTGGCCCTTCATGTTTATTTCTCTATACTATACCTGATTGAAGAGTTTATAATTTGTTTTCTGTGTTTTCATACTATACTTTTGAGTAGTCCTTTTTGCGTGTTTTCTTAGGGGCTTTTTCTAACCAAGAGGAGTGTGGCTGAGCCCAACACAAGCTGATCACGAGCTTTTGGCGACCATTAAGCCGTGCTGTCTGAGAAATTATTGCCTAGTCCTGGTCCACCATGTTGGATCTGATAGGATGTATAACGTCTACGCTGAAGGATTCTTAAGCTCAATGCCATTTTAAGAGCGTAGTTATGCTTTTGCTTATTTCTTTGCTGCTGCTGCTGCTGTCGCTGCTGGATACCCTTTCTTTTTTCTCTCTTTGAGGCAATGATGATTTTGGTCCACTGTAGAAAGGTTTACTTTCACAATTTTGCCTTGCAAGCTTGTTGGTCTTGATATATCTGATTAGCATTTGAGGTTTAGGCTTTTGGATTTTTGATGTTTTCTCTGTTCACACTGCTCTTTTCTCTCCATGTACTACGGTTCTAAAATTTTGGCAGGGCAATTTTTGGCTGGCCTGTAGCTTCTCAGGCAACCATTTGCACCTGCTTTTAGGTCCAGTAGAGATGGGGAGACACAAAGTTAAGGGACAAATGCACCGGAACTATCTGAAGCTGTGCCCATCTGCAGATATTTATTGAAACTTTGGAAAATTTTATGTTTGGCATCCTAATTATTTGATTGTTTCCAATGAATCATGGAGATTTCCTGTTTGGGGCGACGGCTATTAGTCCGATGATCAAGAAACAAAGAGGAGTTTTCTTGTTTGGAAGTTAAGTGGTTAATATAATATATTTGAATGTTTGGGTGCTAAGTATTAAAATTTCAAGTTTAGATGGCAATTTGCAAACATGGGAAATATTCTTGTGGTTTTTGTGCAAGCTAGCTAAAGTTTAGACAGTCTTTTCTGCACTTATCCCCAAAAGAAGTGGTAGCAGGTTAAAGTTCAGGTGGTTCTGGTGCTTTCATCCCCAGCAATAAATTGTGATGCTCGATAGATGGACCAATCTGAGCCTCCATTTTCCCTTCAAAAGCAAGTAAGCTAAATTGACAGCAGTATTCTGCGTGTCAAATTGTCCTTATTATTTGGGTTTTTTTTCCCCTGTAAAATATAATTTTTTCTGTTTTTGCATCTTCAGTAGAGATTTTCTGACTCAAATACCTATTCATTAACAAATTCGGGACATGTCACTTACATTTATATGGATTTTAAGGGAATGAACTCTTTCAGTTTTTGCAGCAGTCAATCTGTCTCTCTTCCCCCACATCTTGTCTATGTTTGCTTGTGTTTATCCATATCTGTGTATAGGCAAAATTATACTTTGGCCCTTGAACTGTAAGGTGGGTGACATTTTTGTCCTCAAATTTTAGTTTATTGTAAATTTTTGCTCGAATTCTGTGAATTGTTGCAATCAAGCTTTATAATAGTCCAATTTAAGTAGCTGGATGATGATGTCATGTTAATGTAGTAATAATGCAGCTTCTTAGTAATTTCTACATCATCAACCACATTAGTTCCATTTGTCTATGTGTATGTATATGTACATATAATTGTACATTTACATCTCTAGATGTGACGATGATTAATGAACTCAAAAAGTTACGTAATTTACAGTGGCAAAGGCAGCTTCGATGGCGCGAGGGCAACTGCCGCAGCTGTTCCCCCTTTGAGCAGTCTGATTTGGATGTGACGGAAGGGATGCGAGAAACCAGCTGCGAGGGATCAGCTTATTTGATCATTCAATGGCGGAAGTGAGCCGTGATCTAATACCGAAGAGAGGAAAGGAATCTATGCTTTTGTTTTGTGCTCTGTACATGCATTGACAGACTGCTCGAGGATTTCTCAAACTTTCTTTGTTATTAGAGGTTGGTCTGCAATCTTTTAGTTGTTTCTGCCAGATCCTTACATTTTGGTTCTTGTTGCAAGCCTGTATCCAAAATTGTAAATAGCCTTTCAGTTTCAAGCATTGTATCTTCAATTATTAATTTAATTTGGTTGCAAATTTTGTTGGGTTAAAAATATTTTTAACTCTTTATGTAAGGATGGGTATAAGAAGGCACTTAGTGGAGGCTGGGTTAAAAGATCCAGGCTTAAATACATTATATCATATCTGTGACGCCCCAACTTTTCAGAGGGTCATCCATCTTAGGACTATTCCCGTTCTAACACGCTTAACTCTCTTAACCTTTTGGGTTTAGCCATCGCTCAAAATGCTTAAGCCGGATTAAGAGTTTAGTTTTTTTACATCTTATATGAAGGACTATCTGGGGTCTCACAATATCATACTGTATTTTAGGTTTTTTTTAAAATTTTTTTTTCCTATCTTGTATTAATATATTTTTTTCAAAAATATTATTAAATTATTATTATATTTTGTCAATTTTTATGTTATAAGTAATAATTTATAATTTTTGATGGTAGCTAACAGCTTTGTTAAAAAAAAAAATTACTGGTTGAAAGTTGCATTGGGAATGTTCAGTGTGTTTTGATAAGGAAAAGGAAATATTTAAAAAGTAGTAGGAAAAAAAAATTTAAAAATAATTTGATAGAAGTTTACGATGAATTTATTATGAAAGCTTTTTGTCTGTTACTATCTAATTAGCACTCCTTAAGAAAATCATTTATCTTTTTCTCAGTAAATAGTAGTATAAGAAAGAAACAGAGACCCATCTCATGACAATCTATAATTTTTTTTTTTCCATCCCCCATAAAATTTTGTAAAATAATCTTTGAATGCTTCGCGAATAGAGAGAGATGGGTATTAGAGGAGAAGAGAGAGAAAAAAAAGGTAGGCAACGGTTATTAGAGGAGAAGAGAGATAGGAGGAATACGATATAATATTTTTTATTTAGGAGTTCGATTATGGTGCTTTTAAAAGAACCAAACACTTGATACTTGTTAATTTTTTATCGTTATATATTTTTTTTGACTATTTTATCTGTTAGATTATATTATTCAACCAACTATCCACTCAATCCTAAGGTTATTACTATCTGATCATACATTTCTTAATATAAATGTCGAAAATCTATGATCACTAATAACTTGTTATTTTTAAAAAGGCTTTTTTTGCATTTGGCCCCATCAAAAAAAGTATTTTCACAAATGGTCCCACCAAAATTATATTTGTAATTTTGGCCCTGCCTCCGCCACGCGAGGGCCACGTCAGCGCCATGCGGGCGGTTGCCAGTGTTAAGTTGAACACGGTGAACCATTCACCGTGTTCAAATACGGTGAATGGTTCACCGTGTTTAGTTATTATGTGGATCCGCGCACCTAAGTCAATATAATACACTAAACATGTGTCTATAATAACTAAAATTTGGACACGGTGAATGGTTCACCGTGTTCAACTTAACACTCCTCCGCCCACATGCCGCTGACGTGGCGCTCGCGTGGCGGAGGCAGGGCCAAAATTGCAAATATAATTTTGATGGGGCCATTTGTGAAAATATTTTTTTTGAGGAGGTCAAATGTAAAAAAAAGTCCTTTTTAAAAGTATTGAAGCTCAATTCTTTATTTAGATGCAGGGATGATAGTAGTGCTTATTAAAGCCTTGTAATTGCCGACTCTCCGTTTTCCCTTCCCTCGGGAATATAACCAGAAGAAGGGTTCCAGGGCGAAACACCTACAGAGCTTTTCATTCAATAGTTTCCCCTTATTGGCGCAGTGGGAGGGGATCGATCGAGTATGGTGGGTGTCCTCCGCAACAACGAAGGGTTTCCCTCTTCTCTCTCTCTCTCTCTCTCTCTCTCACACACACACACACACACACACACTCTCTCTCTCTCTCTAGATCTCTCTCTATCATACAAAATAAGTTAAGAGGTGATGTTGCTTGGTAAGTTGCTCACCATTTCTCCTCTTCCAGCAAAATCTACAGGTGCCCCAAAACTGATGTTGCCCCTTTGTGATGCTATGCTCCCTCTTCTTCTTCTTCTTCTTCTTCTTCTTCTACTGCTGCTACTGCTACTACTACTACTTTGTCGCTCTCTCTCTCTTATGTTTTGCGAAAGGGTGCCTCTCCTTTTCGGCCGAAGACCTAGCGTGTCTCCTTCAAAATGGAAAATACACTAACGTCTACAACCACAAAAGGGATTGTAATCTTACGACCCTCCCTCCGTCCCGGGATTTAGACTACTCCCTAGAAGAAGGGAGTGATAAGAAAAAAAAAAAATATTGGCCTTTGGATGGTGGTGTTGTAAGATTGCAACCCCGTCTTTGGTTGTAGATCTTAGTTTGATACATTTACGTCCTATTTTTGGGTGTACATGCGCTTGGTACTATCGATAGTATAGTAGCATAATTCTATATATATATATATATATATATATATATATATGAGTTGAGCTGGAATACTATTAATAGTATTTGGGCTCTTTTGCTATCGATTTTTTAGCCGTTAGATCTATACTTTAATCAATTTCACCCTTTAGATCATACTATTCAACCAACCACCCACTCAATCCTAGGGGAACCACTACTAAATCCTAGAGGACTACTATCATCCTAATCCTATAATTTTTCATCCTAGGGTTAAAAACTTGATAGCAAAAGAGTCCAAATACTATTAATAGTATTTCAGCCCAATTATATATATATATTGAGATAATCATCTTAGATGATCATCAATGTTTTCCTGCAAAGAGTTTTTGCCCGAAGTTTACAGGGACCTGTATGCAATTAACCCCTTTTTTTTATTAATAGACTTTAAAAATATTATAATTATAAAAATAGTCCTTTAAAAAATTTATTTACAAAACTAGCTCCATACGGTAGATGAAATACCGCTTTCTAAATGCGGTAGATCATTCACTGCTTTCTTTTTCTTCAAAGGATTAAAACTAATTTTAGTGTTTAATACTATACATCTTTTGAAGTTTGGATGTAGGAAATATATAAAATATCAATATATAAAGCGGTGACTCACCACTTTTATAGGCCTACTTCTACAAATAAAAATTTTGAATGCTTATGTTTACCCCGTTTTTGCCTCCTCTTCTATCTCACTTTGTGTCTCTTCCATGGCTAATTATTCTCTCTGAGAATCTAAAACCTTCTTCCTTACTCACAAACCATAATGAAGCAATGATGATCTTTTGCATCCCTCGGCATGGCTTCGGAAAGAAAAAGAGAAAAAGAAGGCTTAGTTACACCTTACTACACTGTACTTTTCCACGGAAAACTTTTTTTTTTTTCCTCGAAATCAGTTTTCCTCACTTTGTACATTTGTAAGTTAGTAACGAACTTGCCAGTCCAAATATAAAATATACAACATTCCTGGAATATTACGAATGTTGAACCAAACGGCCCCTTAAAATGTTTGTGAGCTTTTGGGATTGGAAGGGCTGCCCTGCACCATCATTATTAGGAGCATCTTCTTCTTTCGTTGCTCCAGTTGCCGGTGATCAGCTGTTCTTTTGTTTTGGCAATGATGATATTGGCCTGCCCAAGGGGGATACTATCCTAAATTGGGATGCAGACTTGCTGGTTTAGTTCTCGAATATGGAATTTGGGGTGTTCATGGTCTGAGTTCTTAATGCTTTATTTGGGTAAATTGCACTGCTGGTCCCTAAACGTTTTGGGCAAATTTGGATGGTCTGCCTTCTGCATTCAACCATTTGCTCGCCTCTTTAGATACGAAGGAAAAAAGAGATGCTGAATGGATGGTGAGCCTAAAAACAGTCTGTCACTCCTGGACATAGCCATGCCCCCTGTTGTTGCTTGCTTCTAGTTTGAGAAAACCAGCGATTGTCGTGTCTGATAAACGGGCCATTCTGAGCCTTCTTCTCAGTTTCTTCAGACCTAGCTGGCTAGTCCATGGAATGCCAATTTGCATAAAAAATCCACTGGTTTTGCGTTTTCACAAGATCTGGCAACTTTCATTTATTTATTTATCTAACTTGCATGTGCGGTCTGGAATATTTTCTCTTGGATGAATCCAGATTCAAGTTAGTTTAATAAATCTGAACACATCTGGAAAAACCCGGATTTGGAACCAGGTTGAACTGATATTATCCGACTCATTTGCATCCCTAGCTCCTCCGCTTTTGAGGCAGTACGATGCTCCGTAGCATTGCTCAAAAAGAAATTCTATAGAGAGTTCCTCTGCTTTGATGCATTCAAATGGACCCAAACATAATATATGAGGCTACACTGAAAGTCAATGATGATTTTGTCCTACTTAAAGGTCGAAATGGAAATAATGGTCGGTTTTCGGGGACTGTATGAAATTAACCCTTGAACCTATGACAAGTTAATTGTTGATTTACAAATTTTGGGTATATTAAGTTCATTTTTAAGGGTTTTGTGCAAATGGACGACTTATTTATGTTTTTGCGGCAGTTTGGAGGTGATGGATTGACTAATCTCTCTTGCTTGCCCCTTCTTGTGTATGTATATATATATATATGTATATATGTGTTGAAATGATGTACTCAACGGGGAGGCAATGATGATTGATGACACCATACCATTTGGAAGGTCATGATGGCAAGGCAGCTCGTATGGCATGAGTGCAACTGCTGCAGCCCGTTGCCCTTATGAAGGGTTTTACTTGGACAAGAAGTGTGGGAGATAAATAGAGAGAGAGAGAGAGAGGAGATTTGTTTATTTGATCAATCAATGGTGAATCTGAGCCTCACTTCCTCCAATCTCATTGTGTTTCCATGTGTGTGTTTCTTCTTGGAGTTACTGTTTTACTAATGCCTGAGATTCTATGGAGTTTTTTTTTTTTTTTTTTTTCTCTCTTTCCTTTCGTTGGGTTCTTTTAACAAGTGTTTTATGCTTTGGTTCTGCGACATTGTTAGTGAAGTCCCTTCTTAATTTCTTTGTTCGCTTCAATTTTTAAGTATTATGATTCTTCTTTCCATTTCCAGCACACTGTCTTGTGGGTTCATTGTGGTTTTGTTCTTAGAAGGTCAGTCTGCTATAGTGGGATATTGATGTTTTTAATAAAATCCTTTTCTTTTTGACGTTTTGCTGCTATTGCTGTGTTCTTTTCTCCGTTTTTAATGAGATATTCTCTGGTGGGAGAGTGGGAGAAGGTCGTGGTGATACAAATGAGATTAACATTCTTCCACTTATTTGATTTGTTGTTCTGACAATACATAGGGTTTTCTCATTCAATTTATCTCTTTTATTTTTACAACATTCCATTGCTGTTTCTTGAGGATTTATGTAATCAACACATTGGCTTTGAAATGTTTGATTGAGTTGTCACCAATCCTGTGTGAAATCATGAATATAGTGAACATTTTCTTCTCCTGAGTTACTAATAGCATCGCTCTCTTGTTGTTTAATCCTTTTTTTCGGGGTTCTTGGATTCTTTTTGAGGTCCCTTTAGCAATGGTCGAACAAAACTTTGAGGTTAAAATGTATGGATAGTCCCTGTGATGTTATAACTTTGAGGTTGACAAGTTCTTTGCAAAAATGGGATATACGAATATTAAGTTGGAGAATTTCGTGGCTCTTTTTAGGAAAGGATGGAAGGTTGGAAGGGTTTGCCCTGCCTTTCCTTATTTGAAGCCAGGTCTCATGGTTCCGATGTCCCTTCCAAGTTCATTATCAGGCTTTTCTTTTTAATTGTTTCACTTTTTTGATTTTGTCCTGCTGCTGGCCATCATACTTTCTTACCTTTACCTTCTTTTTCAAAGACAATTTAATTTGGGATGCAGGCTGGTTGGTTTGAATGTTGAGTTTAGGGTTTTGGGTTTTGGTTCTTTGTTTCAATTTCAATGCTTCATCTTGGGTAAGTTGCACCGTTTGTCATTGAACATTCAGCTAAGTTTCATTTAAGCAAGTTTATTTGTGAGTTGCAGTTTGAAGCACTGAACTTCAGAATTGTTGGCAAGGCAAATTTTGGATGGTCTATATCTGATTTTAAGGCCTCTATCTTATGATTTTAGCAGTGCGATGTATGAGATGTACTTATACACTTGGTGAGTTCATCACTGTTTCAGAAGAGTACTGCTACAGGTTCCTCGTACTGTTGTTCAATGTGGCTGTACTTCATCAAATTTGGGCGAGTTCATGGGAGCCTGTGATGGTGCTCAAACACACTTGTTCTCTTTGAGCAAGTGTGCCTACTTCAAAATGGCCTATAGTTCAGGTTAGTTCCATACATTTTTACCCAAAAGTGGGTAAATCTTACACCCTCACCATCCAAGGGTCAATTTTTTCACATACTAAATGCCCCAAGGGGTTGCTTAAAGCCTAGGATGGTGAGATGTAAGATTTACACCCACTCTTTGGGTGTACAGGTAGCAATTTTCTTTTATCAAAATTATATACCAGGTGCTCCTCTTAGATGATTATATGAGGAGCAGCTCTTTGGTGGGCTGATCAGATGTTGCTTGGAAAGGCTTATGCCTCCTCTTCTCTTCACTATCTAATCTCTAAAACCTTCTCTCTCTCTCTCTCTCATACACAATAATGAGGCAATAATGATCAATGAGTTCATTGTGTGTGCCTTTAAGTGCGAAGAATATATATCTATCTATTTATCTATCTATCTATCTATCTATTTATATATATATATATATATATAGAGTCCGGCTACTATCCTCTTAAGAGGATAGAAGCCTTTGTCCTATCAAATTGTTGGCCGTTAGATCTAACTTTTAATTATTTTCAACCGTTAGATTATACTATTCAACCAACCACCCACTCAACCCTAGGGGGCCCACTATCAACCTAACCGTAACCACTCTCATCCTAGCTGCACATCTTTTCATCCGAACGGTAAAAAATTTAGGAGGACGAAGGCTCCCATCCTCCTAAAAGGATAGTAGCTGGATTCTATATATATATATATATATATATATATATATATATATATATATATATATATATATTGGGTCCGGCTACTATACTCTTATGAGTATAGACCCCTTTGTACTCATAAATTTTCGGCCGTTAGATCTACCCCTTTGATCATTTTCATCCGTTAGATCATGCTATTCAACCAACCACCCACTCAACCCTAGGGGACCACTATCATCCTAACAGCACATCCTTTCATCCAATGGCCGAAAATTTATGAGTACAAAGGGGTCTATACTCATAAGAGTATAGTAGCCCTAGCCTATATATATTTATATATATATAGAGCTGAGCTCAAATGAACTAATTGATCACACTGTTAATAGTACTGTATGGATCTTGAGGTGATCCGACGGCTAAAAGGTCACAAATACAAATGCTTCTGTGCTTTTAAAAGCACATGAGCTCAACTCTCTCTGTCTCTATATATATGTGTATGTATGTATATGTATGTATGTATCCACAATACTTTTGTATCCCCAGGATGCCAATGTATAGTGGTATAGGAAGTACTGGCAAGACGAGCTGGCTCGGGAATTCCATTGCTGAGCATCTTTAATGTTCACTTGGCTGTGGTCAGCGAAGATCTGCCATCGTAAGTACCATAATTGGACAAGTTTACCCACCCGTGACAAATCACAGGTTAATGGGTAATCTCTTGTACTCTCATTGAGCTTTTTACAGATCCTATGATAAAGGTTACGACGGCGAGGCATCTTGGATGACATCAGTTCAATTGTTGCAGCCATTAACCTTTACAAGGGGTTTGATTTGGGCGAGAGGAGAGGAGATATATTTATCTGATTCATCAAAGGCAAATCTGAGCCTCCACTTCACCCAGTCTAAAGTTCTGTTAGGAGCTTCTTCACATGTTAATCTGAAATGTGAAGATATATGAGCATTACACTGAAGGATTCTTGGGCTTTAGAGAGGAGGGCGGAAGGTTGGATGGGCTGCCCCGTATCTCCTAAAAGCTAGAAGCAACGGTTCCTCTAAGTTCATTCCCAGGCCCTTGCCAGACCCTTCTCCATTACTTCTTTGCTCCTGTTGCTGGTAATTAGCTTTTCTGTTATTTTTTAAAAAAAGGCTATGATGATTTTGGCCCAACCAAAAAAGATATCACCCTAAATTGGGATGCAGACTTGCTGGTTTAGTTCTCGAATTCAGAATTTGGGGTGTTCAGCTTTAATGCTTTATTTGGATAAATTGCACTATTGGTCCCTGAACTTTCCGTGAAGTTTCAGTTGGTCTCACTCTCGAGAGTTTAATCTGTTGCTGTTGGATATGCGAAACTTTGACACTGAAGAGGAAGGCAAATTTGGCTGGCCTGCTCTCCCGCAGGCAACCATTTCTCCGCCCCCTTCAGTTATGTAGAGATAGAGAGATGCAAATGGATTCTGTACCTGAAGGCAATGTGTTGTTCTTGGAAGCCACGTCCTTTGCTGTATTGTTATGCTTCCCTATAAGTCGAGAAAACCAGCAATCATCATGTCTGTAAATGGGCCATTCTGAGCCTTCGTCGCCTTTACTTTATACCTAGCGAGCTAAAAAATCTTGAGGTAATCCAACGGCTAAAAAATCACAAGCACAAATGCTCTTGTGCTTTTAAAAGCATGGGAGCTCAACTCTCTCTCTATATGTATATATAGTGCAGCTATGATACTTCTAATAGCACCAAGCTCTTGGTGCTATCAAGTTTTCTACCATTAGATCTACCCCTTGACTAGTTTCACCCCTTAGATTATGTTATTCCACCAACCACCCACTAAAACCTTAGGGGGACCACTATCATCCTAACCCTACAAAACTTCATCCAAAGCTTGTGTTTGGCTCGTTAAGATTTCGAGCTGAAAAATTCAGCTGGTGTTCAATTCGTTTATTAAACAATCGATTGATCTCGAGCTCATTTCGAGCCGAACACGAGTTGGCTCGCGAACAGCAAGCTGGATTGCCAAACCTACAAAGTGGCAATGCTTGAACAGAATTTTTATCGGAGCTCATTTGCTTTTGATGCATTGAAATGGACCAAAACATAATATGTGAGTGCTTGGGGGATGATGGATCGACTAATCTCTTCTCCCTGCCCTTTCTTGTATACACACACCCACACATATGTGTACAATTGTACATGTATATATATATATATATATATATATATATATATATATATATATATATATATATATATATATATATATATATATATATATATATATATATATATATATATATATATACCTGTACACAAACAGGGAGGTAGTGATGATTGATGACACCATACCATTTTGAAGGTTATGATAGCAAGGCAGCTTGGATGGCATGAGTGCAACTGCTGCAGCCCTTTGCCCTTATGAAGGGTAGATTTGTTTAATTGATCAATCAGTAGTGAATCTGAGCCTCCCTTTCTCCAATCTCAGTGTATCTACATCAGTAGTTCTACCTTGTGGAGTTATTATTTTAATAATGTCTGTCATTTGATTTTATGGAGTTAATGATCTCTGCGCTACAATGTTGGGCTAACATTTTGGGCTTTGGTGCTGGAATATTTGGAATAAAGTGTTTTCTTAATACTTGTTATGTTCATTTTTCTAGTATTATCTTTCTCTTTTCAATTTCTAATACTATCTATTTTGGGATTTGTTTCACATTATTTAATCGGTACCGAAGCAGGATGTGCTGAGTTCGAGTCCCCACTAGGCTCTTTGCTTCATTTAATTTCCTCTCATTTAATTATTCCATGTCTTAGGCCTATCAAGTCTTGAGCCTAGACGGTAGGGGTGAGTGTTGAATATAAATAATAAAAGCACAATTCTCAGTTAGTTTGGAGAACAATGGTTGTTTCACATTATTTAACAAAAACATATGGATAATCCCTATACTAGTATTCCATTGAGCTTCACAAGTTAGTCTCAAATGTGATACATAAGCATTATGTTGGTGAATTTTCTAGCTTTTGTCAGAAGGTTGAGAGGGCTCCCTTGGAAGTTCATATGCATTGCAGTTTGACACACTAAACATAAAAACGGTTGGTGAGCCAAATTTTGGATGGTTTATTTTTTGGCAGACAACCATTTGGCACCACCCCTTTTGTAAGCAGAGATGAAGAGACACAAAGTGTACCTAAGAACAGTGTTTTATCTCAGACTCTTGAGAAATTATTGCTTGCCCCTGGTGGATCCGTACGTCTCATACACCGCACCTTATTTTTAACTATAAATGTGTTAATAGTCCCTGTACTATTACTGCATTGAGCTTTGTAAGTTAGTCTCAAACATGAAATTTTGAGCATTACTTTGGTGAATTATCTACTTTTGTGAGGACTAGATGGAAGCTTGGAAGGGCTGCCCTGCCTCTCTTTACTTAGAGAGCGCTCGTGGTTCCTGTCTCCCTTTAGAAGTTCATTCTCAGGCCCTTCTTTTTTTGTTGTTGGTTATCAGCTTTTCTTATTTTCACCCTCCCTCTCAAACGCAATGATGATGTGGCCCAGTTGAAGGGACATATCCCCATTTCTAGCTGGAGACTTGTTGGTTTAGATCTTGAATTTAGGGTTTGGGGGTTCATGGTTTTCGTGTTGATGCTTTGTTTTGGGTAAATTGCACCATTGGTCACTGAACTTTCTCCTGAAATTTCGTTTAGGCAAGTGTATTTCTGTGTGTTGCAGTTTGATGCATTGAACTTCAAGATAGTTTGCAAGGCAAAT
Organism: Puya raimondii; assembly: GCA_016920855.1. Classification (NCBI taxonomy): domain Eukaryota; kingdom Viridiplantae; phylum Streptophyta; class Magnoliopsida; order Poales; family Bromeliaceae; genus Puya; species Puya raimondii. Next base: position 218,015,045 of record JABWPP010000050.1, read on the forward strand.
TTTGGATGGTCTGCCTTGTGCAGGCAACCATTTTGTCCCACTTTTTATGCAACTGGAGATGGAGAGACAGCATGTTCCTATGAACAGTGTTTCGTTCCAAGACTTTGAGGAGCCCAAAAGCTGTCATGTCCTGATACGTGAGCCAATCTGAGCCTTCTTGACCATTCCTTTATATACATTGGGCTAATCCTAGGAATATCTTAGCCAATGATTTAAGTGCCATGGCACGGGTCGTGCCGGAAACTTGCCGGCACGGTGCCTGCCGGGCCGGGCCGAGCCGATGCGTGCCGGTCACAAAAAATACATGTGTGCCGACCCATAATGGCATGAAATATTTATTTTCTTGGGCAACAAAATATTCTAACTGTTTATTATATATCTGTATCAAATCTTTTGAACTTTATTGAGAAAATTACATACTAATTTAAAGAGTAGAGGGTGTTGAGCTGTGTCATCGGCACGGTGGCTATATCGTGCATATATCTTGTTTGCATGATACGGCATGGTGGATACGGCCCACTTAAATCCTTGATCTTAGCCATTTTGAATAAAATTTCGCTTGGTTTTTGCTTTTGCACATTCGGATTATGTTTAGAAATCTTGTTCCCATCAAAACCTGAGTTCAAGCTGGATAAGGAAATTTGAATTCATGTTGAGCAAACTCTGTGTTCAGAAGCAAGGTTGGATCAATGCTACTAGCAATGGGATACGCTGTGGCATGCTGTATATGGAATGCAGTATGCTAGTTTCTCAAGAATGTGGTAGAAGAGGGGATTAGTCAGATCGTTTGTCTGAAACGTGGTTCTCATCGAATAACCAGAGTGTGTGTGTGTGGGTGTGTGTGTGTGTATAACTTAACGTATTGTTACTACATGATATTTTTCTTTTGTTTATCTCCGGTTACGTTTTTCTCTTCTAATCAAAACCAGCTCTTTCTTATTTTGGGGTATGATTCTTGCGTATTATTCTCTCTTTTAAAACACACTTATTTAAGGTAATCTAACCAATTAGATTTAGATCTTCTTTTTCTTTTTACTTGTCTTAGTTTGGCACTTTTTGCTATACAGATCGGGAACCCTCCACAAATTGGAACACGCGATCTGATCGCGGTTCTGATGGGAGCTCTGCGATCAGATCGTGGTTCCAACCAAATCATGGTTCCGATGTTATCCGACCCGTTTACACCCCTACTTCCTTTCATTTTGGGCCACATAAATGAATGAGTGAATTCAATTGTTTACTTTCGAATTGCATTCAGTGAATCCTATTCTAACTGCATAGGGAATCACCCTGTGTCTTACAGTAAAAAAAAGAAAAAAAAGAAAGAATCATATTCTGATTTGGCTCTGAACAGAGTGATTATGAGGAGGTGATGATGATGATGATAGATGAGTGCATCAGCCTGGCGTGAACAAGCAAAGCTGGCGATGGTGTATCACTCATTAGCAGGTAATCTTATAATCCAACTGCTTTGTCTCAAGCTCCTTTTCGATCCCTTGTTAAAGTTTATGATGGCAAAGATAGTACGGATGGCACCAGTGCAACCGCTGCCGCCATGAACCCTGAGGGAAATGATTTAGGCAAGAGGAGAGAAGAGTCATATTTCTTCATCTGATTGATCAACAACAACGAATCTAAGCCTCCTTTTTTATGAGGGATAATTGATACAGGTTGCAAAAGTGCAGGGGTGTTTTCTGTAATTTAGCCTTTATTGAGATCCCCTTAGCAGTACTCTTTTATAGTTAGCCCCCATTTCGGGGGATACGTGGAGTGTTGTCTTCTTCGATCAACTATTAGAAGTTAAAATGGCAAGGCAGATTGGATAGGTATTACTGCAGCCATTTGTTTTTCATAGGGGCTGGGTTTGGACAAGGGCAGAGGAGAGGAATGACTCTATGTGATTGATCATAGGCAAATCTGAGCCTCCCTTCGCAAATCTTTTCCCTTTTCAATTCATCCTTTTTCTTTATCTGTTTGCCCCTTTTTTTCTCTAAACATACGCTTGCAGAGAATTTCTTTTATATATTTAATCCTTCGTATTAGTGGGATTTTTGTTTTTGTTACAGAACTATCAGGTCTATATTTTCTTATTTTATTTCTTTCTGGCCTTATATTCATCGGTAATATTATTTGTCCTTTATTTCTTTACTGATAGTCTTTGAGCTTTGATTTACTGTGGTTTGTCCAAAATCTATGATGTCTTTCAAGCTTCTGTTAATTTTAATTTTAGTCCCCTTTTCCTAGCTTCTTTTTTTATTGCTGTTAATGGATTTCTCTTTTGCTCTTTTCCTTTTTGTTTTTCAGAGGCAATGATGATTTTTGCCAATCTGAGAGATCTTTCCCTACCTGGGTCGATCAGGGTTCTCTCTCTCTCTCTCTCTCTCTCTCTCTCTCTCTCTCTCTCTCTCTCTCTCATATGTATGTATATATATGTATATATGTTGGGGATATGCATAATAATAACATACATAGAAACACTCATGCACACACACATAAATCTATGAGGCATGGATGATTGATTTGTGCATGTGGCCTTTGAGCAGCCGAATCTTATGTTGGGATAGCACATCGACTATTGAAGGGTAATCTTTAACTTAGTTCTTTATGAGGGTCATATCTTTGTACCCTGTGAAGCAAGGATTTAAGTGGCCATTGTCACCGCCAGTGCCGTAACGGGCCGACATGTCGATGGCAAAACCCTCTTCTTTTAAATTAGCAAGTATCTACTTAATAAAATGCTAAAGATTTGATAAAATATATAATAAGCAATTAGAGTACGCCGGTGCCAAAGAAAATTTTATACCATAGTGTGTCCAAGTTACTTTTGTAGAAGGCACAGATTGGCATAGTACAGCATGCATTGTGCCTTATTTTGTCGGAAAGTGCTTAGCACGACCCCGTGCCACGGCATTCACTTAACATCCTTGCTGTGAAGTTTATGTTGGCAAGACAGGATGTATGGAATTTACGGATGCACCAGGTGCAGGCAATAATTTCTCCTCTGCAAGACTTCTCCACTGGAATTAGGAGGCCTTGGCTTCTTGCTCTTGTATGAGGCTTATGGAGGATTGGGTGTTCTTGGGAAGGGGTTTGCCACCTCCTTTGATCTCTCTCAGTTCATCATCTCCTCTAGAACTGATGATTCTGTTATATCAAATGTAAATCCTTCCTCTTCTCCTTTGATACTCGTGGTTTAAAGGTCGAAAGGAAGATTTTGTTCCTCAATGCAACATTCTGCATGCTATGTGTTTTATATAGCAAGCCTTTTCCTCGGACAGGGTTGGGCTCTGTTACGACGAGCGCACAAACATAAACGAAAAACGGCAATCGCAAAGTAGACAAATCACAAAACATAAAAAGAAAACATAGAACACAAGGATTTACATGGAAAACCCTTTATGGGGAAAAAAATTACGGGCGAAGAAGGAGAGAACTTCACTATGAAAAAGGATGTACAATGTTATGGAAGCACAATGTTATGGAAGTACAATGCAATGTATCGCCTCTAGGGCAAAAAGGAGAAAGAAGTTCCTTAGCGGGTTTCTTCAGTATCGGATCGGCCCGAGCCCTCTGTTTCCACCATTGACATCAACTTTTCCTTTCACAAATCGTTTTCCAAAATTTGTCACACCGCGAAGCTGTCGGCGAATTAGGGGCATAAAATCGAAACCGATGACCAAATTTCGAGGCACATCTAACCGGTTCTCAAGTGGAGCCAACCTCCTTTTTAAGGAGCTCCTTATAAGAATTCAACTCTTTCGAAAATCTAAGACCCTTACAAAGTAGACTTCCCTTTCAATCTAAGAGGTCAGCCATGTAATGGGTCTGTGGAACATCCTGAAACCTGCGACCTGGTATTTGACCGCAACAGTAACCACCAACAAGGATCTCATTGGACGGAAATGTTGTTTGCTGTTGGGATTGGGATTTGAACCCACGCCCTTTCAGACTAGAATCTTAATCTGGTGCCTTAGACCAAATTGGTCATATCAAACTGCGTGGTAGGATTGTCGGGCTGAAAACTTTTTTCTTTTGATTGATCTTAGGTGAATCTGAGCCATGCTCTCCTGTCCAATCACCATGCTTATCTTTTTTTTTTTAATAATTTTGTGGTTTTAATAACGATGCTTTTGTTTTTAATGAAGTTTCTTTCGGTTTTTCATCTTGTATGTATTTATCTATATACTAATACTGGTATATTTGATATTCTCTGTTTACTCTCTCTGTTTTCTATTTGTTGTAATTTTTTCAGAAAAGTATAATTTTATTATGCTTATTTCTGTTGTGGCTGTTTTGGCATTTGCATGCAAAATTACTATAAAAAAATTCAGTTTTGGCATCTTTTTTTGCATTTCTTGTTTTGAATTACTATCTTTTTTTGCCCCCAGTGTTTGGAATTTTACCCAACTGGCTTAAAGCAAATCTTGATTTGAAAACGGTGTCTAGATTCTTTCACTTTGCATGAAGAATTTGGGAGTTCTTTGACTTCTTCAAAACATATGGTCATTTCTAAATGGATTCAACTGAATTCTTCTGAGCTGAAATCCCAGCAAGTATACTCAGAACTCGATCCTATCAGAGTGTTCTATTTTAAGGTTGTGAAATGGAGATCAAGCTGAAAGTAAGCTTAAAAGTTTGATGACTCTTGGTGCAATTTACATAGGCGGAGAGTGTTTCTTTACCAGAGGATTGGTTGTTCGTGGGAAGGGTTTGCCTCGTCCTATGCGGTCTCCCTTCTTTTTCAGAGCTGCTAGTTCTGTTTTCTGATTCGAAAACACTTCCTTTTTCTGTTCTGCTCTGCCTGCTCCGGAGAAGATATTCCTTTCCCTCGTCACTTTACAGTTGGGAACACATGGGGATGTTCATAGCCGTGCTCAAGCATAATGCGTCCCGAGCTCACTAGCACTAATAACTCACCTGGTCTAAACCACTAGTCCAAAATGCTTAAGCCTAAGTTGTTAGTACTAGAGAGTTTAGCCCTTATATATACACGCATAATCTTTTTTCCGTCTGATATGGGACTACGGTTGGGGCATCACAAACTTCCCCTATTTAGATCTCGGCGTCTTTGCTAGGTCCAATTACCCACATGCTCCGGATCATCAGGCGATGTGAGACCTTACTTAACTTCTGCTGGTAATCCTCTTTGATTTCCCCCCAACATAACAATCAAGCCTGCAGGTACTACTCTCGCCCTAGCATGCTTAACTGGTGGATTGAGTCATTACACATAAGGCCCAAAATCACTAATTTGCGGTGAGAAGAGCTCTTGAAGATTTTATCTGTGTAAAATACTCTTGGTGGAAAAGGCTTTTTTTTTTGTATTTTAAATAGTTCTGCAGAAAATGCAGACTGGAAACTGAAAATACTTCTGTCTCGGTCTTTCTCACTCTCTTCATTTTTCTCTTCCTGAGAAAATCAAGGATGCGACTTGTCTTTAGCAGTTTTATGTGAAACCAACCATCACCCTACGTGATTCTCGAGCTTCTGTGATGGATGATGGAAGGTTGGAATGGCTGCCTTGCCCCTTTAGTACCTCCATTCGGAGCACATTTCCAGGTCCTTCATTACTTGCTCTGGCAATATCACTATCCTTCTTTTTTGTTGCTTCTTCTTTTCTTTTTCTTTTTTTCCGTTCCTGCTGTTAATGATCATCTTTGTTTGTCTCTCCTTTTTTCAACGGCGATGGTGATTTTTGCCCCTCCCATGGGATATAACCCCAACTTGGTGTTCAGACTCTGTTTAGATCTTGATACCACCCATCTGGGCTGGATCGAATGGGTGCTATCTCCTCTCCTTTCTCACCCTATAGCTCCTTTCGAGGCGTTCAAAATGGATGCAAACATTTGAGCATTTTACAGATTGAATTCAACCGAGTTTTTATGAACTGAATTCAATCGATCAATAATCAGATTTGATTTCAAAGAGGATAGCAGTGAGGAGGTGATGATGATCGATGATTCAGTGCATAGCTGATTGTTAGTTAATCTCGGATTGCGAACCCGTCTCTTCTCTTCATGCTCTTTTCAGATCCCTTCTAATGATGGCAAAGCAGCACGGATGGTGCCAACGCAACCGCTGCTGCCATTAACGTGTAGGAGGGGTTGGACTTGCACGAGAGAAGAGAGGGAGAGCGAGAGAGATCCTTTCTCTGATGCATCAAAGGCGAATCTGAGCCTCCTTTACCTGCAATTCCTGTCGTCTTTTTTTGCCTTTCCTGTTTGATTTGTAGACAGGGAAGCAGGAGCGAATGAGCGATGCTTTGATTTAATTCTACATAAATATATGACAGCAAAAGCTGAGAGAACATGAAGTTTTCTCCTTTTGCCAAGTGGCACGCCAAGTAATTGACATGTGGCGATTAATATCTAATCTTGTTTAATCAAAAATCCTGTCTTCCCTCTTGCAAGTTTGTTGTGGATCTACATTTTTACTTTAAAATTCTCTTAAATTAAATTTTGTTCATAAAATAATTTATTATATTTCTAAACAATAATTTTTTAAATTTTGTTTGAGAGAGGTAGCAAACTATCTATTTCGTTCTATTTTTTGGAAATGTACTCAGCTGGAAATGTGAAGTAACTAGGCTTTGAATTTGGGACTTTGGTTTTTGGGTAGCAACTATCAGGCCCTTAGCCAATTGTGCTGGTACGGTCGGTTAAACAATAAAATTGATAAAGGATTTGCATGTGACACACTAATTTAATGTCCAGTAATGATCTTCTAGGGAGATCCTTTAATTTTAAGGCTTGTCATGCTATGCCTCCTTGCAATTTGTTAAGCTGTCTATATATGTTTTACGTGACGACAATTTTTTGTAAAGCTGTCTATATATGTTTTACGTGACGACAATTTTGAGGTTTTTTTAAGAAGAATATGGCGGGTTAGAACGGCTTTTGCTTACTCTAGTTTGGTAGCTTCTCTCAGGCACTTCTTTCCTGCTCCGGTCTGTGGTGGTGTTGGTGTTGGTGGTTGTTGTCGTCTTTCAGCTCTTTGCCTGTTACTTTTTTGAGGCAAATGATGATTTTGGCCCACCCAAAGAAATATAATCCCAATATTATGGGCGCAGTTTCTTTTTTGAGGTTTTGATGCTATATTTGTTCGTCCTGCTCATCCTCAGACAACCATTTTTGCTCCCTCTTTTTTAAGTTACTGCAGCGGCCCGTAAAATATTTGCTTCTCATAAAATATCTATTTATTATATGTTCAGACCGCCCTTAACGGCAGAACCTCTTTCCCGGATACAATTTTGCGATGTTGGTGTCTTTTCCTTGCTCCTTTTTCTATTCTGAATATTTGTTCTTATTTTCCTCACTATTTAAATTTATCATCTTTTTTAAATCATTGAGAAACTACTTTTTGCATATTTCGCATTGCTTAGTCGGGGAAACTCATTAACATGAATTTTTGAATGATACCTTGGTTAATTTTAACCTTGTTTTGCTTGGATCATCAGCTTTTTTTTTCTTTTCATCGACAGAAACATTGTAAAGGTATTCAGCTTGACAATCTCTTGCAAATGTTTCTGGTGAAGAATCAGTTTGCTGTTCTGACAGGTGATTTGAAGATGGTTTCCTCTGAATCTGCTATTGTTGCATTGAGTAATTGAAATTTTTTCATCATCTGCAGCTTATTGGTAATTTATTTCTATTGAATTTCAATTTACATCCTCTTTGAAATCCTCTAAATCACTATTTTGGAAGGAAGAGGAAAGCAAGATTCCTTAGATTTTCTGCTTCTGCTTGAAAATATTAGTGGTTGCAATGATCTGTGTTTCCAACATCCGAACACATGCCTTCCTTACCAAAGAGAGAATTATTGAATTGATCTGCAAAAATGTGAATTGAAGTGAACTGATTTTGGGCTTAATTTCGATTCTGATTCTGGTTCTGATTCTTTTTTTTGAACCGAAGGTGGTGTTTCCAACATCCAAACACGTCTTCCTTACCATAGAGAGAATTATTGAATTGATCCGCAAAAAATGTGTATTGAAGTGAACTGATTTTGGGCTTAATTTCGATTCTGATTCTGGTTCTGATTCTTATTTTGAACGGAAGGTGGTGTTTCCAACATCCAAACACGTCTCTCTTACCATAGAGAGAATTATTGAATTGATCCGCAAAAAATGTGTATTGAAGTGAACTGATTTTGGGCTTAATTTCGATTCTGATTCTGGTTCTGATTCTTATTTTGAACGGAAGGTGGTGTTTCCAACATCCAAACACGTCTCTCTTACCATAGAGAGAATTATTGAATTGATCTGCAAAAATGTGAATTGAAGTGAACTGATTTTGGGCTTAATTTCGATTCTGATTCTGGTTCTGATTCTTATTTTGAACGGCAGGTGGTGTTTCCAACATCCAAACACATGCCTTCCTTACCAAAGAGAGAATTATTGAATTGATCCGCAAAAATGTGAATTGAAGTGAACTGATTTTGGGCTTAATTTCGATTCTGATTCTGGTTCTGATTCTTATTTTGAACGGAAGGTGGTGTTTCCAACATCCAATCACATGCCTTCCTTACCATAGAGAGAATTATTGAATTGATCTGCAAAAATGTGAATTGAAGTGAACTGATTTTGGGCTTAATTTCGATTCTGATTCTGGTTCTGATTCTTATTTTGAACGGAAGGTGGTGTTTCCAACATCCAAACACGTCTCTCTTACCATAGAGAGAATTATTGAATTGATCTGCAAAAATGTGAATTGAAGTGAACTGATTTTGGGCTTAATTTCGATTCTGATTCTGGTTCTGATTCTTATTTTGAACGGCAGGTGGTGTTTCCAACATCCAAACACATGCCTTCCTTACCAAAGAGAGAATTATTGAATTGATCCGCAAAAATGTGAATTGAAGTGAACTGATTTTGGGCTTAATTTCGATTCTGATTCTGGTTCTGATTCTTATTTTGAACGGAAGGTGGTGTTTCCAACATCCAATCACATGCTTCCTTACCATAGAGAGAATTATTGAATTGATCTGCAAAAATGTGAATTGAAGTGAACTGATTTTGGGCTTAATTTCGATTCTGATTCTGGTTCTGATTCTTATTTTGAACCGAAGGTGGTGTTTTTCTGCTTCATCTTGATTCGCAAAGAGTTGTAGAGGGTATTTTATATTTTTTTTTTTCGTTTAATGTATGAACACCTGATTAATGGAGGGCTTGGTATTCAATTATTCAATAGATAAACAATAGCTTTGGAGGGATTTATTTCAGAAATAGCCTGTGGTTGAGAAATGTTGCTTGTAAACTTATATTTACATTTCTACATTAGCATTATATTAATATCTAGTCTGTAGCTAATAAGCTAAATTGGGTTATAAGATTTTGATTGCAATAATTTTAAAAGTTCAAGCAAAAAATTTGTAATAAACCAAAAGTTTGAGAATCAAAGTGTCACCAGCCTTATAGTTATTGGACCAATTGTGCAATTCATCTTTTTTTTTAATATTTAATACTTTAAAGACGTTCGTGAATCTTAGGATGAAAGGTTAAAATATGCGAAGTGGGTTCCTAATTCCGACCCGTTAGTGACTCTCTCGGGATGTTTGGTGACTAATTCTACAGAGTTTTTTAATTATAAAAATAAGTATTCAAAATTTTATTTGTAAAATTAAATTTGAGCGATGAATCATATTTTTTTTGCATTCGAATTTCAAAGAATGTATATTATTAAACAGTAAAAATAATTTTAAGACCGAATTATTCACCGCTTAAGGTTAATTTTGTAAATAAATTTTTGAAGGGATATTTTAGTAATTATAAAAATATATTTTAAGTGTATTAAAGAAAAATCTCCTCTCTCTCTCTCTCTCTCTCAAACCCTATAAATCTAGGGTTTGAGCTTCTCTCCCTCCACGCTCTCATTAGTTTAAGTGTGAGGCTCTCGGAAGAGCACGAGAAGAGGATCGGGCGTTTGTTGGGGGGAAAGGGTTTGCCTCCTCCTTGTGCTCTTTCTCTCTATTCAATAGAGCCGATGATCATCATCTTCCTCAAATGCCAAAACCCTAACCCTCTCTATCTCTCTCTCTAGAGATAGATCGATCGATCGATGGGCAAAAAGAGGCGATGATGGTTTCTGAGCCCTACTCTCATTCACAAACTGCTAATGGTGAGTCTTGAGTCTAAAATTTCCCCAATTTTTTCAATTTTTTTTATTCGTTTTTGAGTCGCCATTTTACTACGATGTTTGTATTGGCTTTTGATGCTTGAAGTTTATGGTTTCGCTGCTGAGATATTTGGTTTAGGGTTTCTTCTTTGTTTTCTTTTATTTTCATTCTAATTTTATTTGTTAATTATTTGTTAGTATCTCGAATTTCTTGAACCCATTGAAGAGTAGCCGCAAAATGTTTGTGGAAAACGCAGATACAAAGCAGAACAGGTAATTATATACTTATGCGTGTAGAGCTATTATGCTTTTAGAAGTATAAAGGAGTTGGTGCTTCCGACTTTTTAGCCTTTGGATTAAGGATTGTAGGGGTGGGATTTAGTGGTCCCTTTAGGATTTAGTGGTCTCTCTAGAGGAATAATATTAATCCAAAGATTAGAAATGGTCAAAAGGGTTGAATCGAGGGTTAAAAAATCGGAAGCACCACATAAGTGGTGTTTCCGGAAGCATCAGAGTCGGACTCTACTTATACATGCTTCTACGGCGGCGGTTTAGTGCTCCAATTTTACGGCATTGGAGGAGTGAAGAGTAAAAGCGCTTTTGAAATTTTTGGCCTTCTAAGGCCTAGTTTGGTAATGTGCTGGGTAAAAGCATCTTTTTTTGTTATGATATAGAATGTCCAGAAAAATTAAATATGTTTTCAGTTTTTTCTCCTTTTATCTTGTAAAATTGCGGTTGCAATCTCCAGCATCAGCAAGAACTACGCCCAAATTGACCACAATTTTATGTTCGACGATTGAAGAGTAATCTTAAATAAGAGGTAAGGCTTCCTACCTATTTACCTTTAAACAAAAAAGTTATATAAATTTTCTTCTATGTTGGGGGTAATCCTACCACGATAAAATTTGTCGATACAGTTTTCAATTGTATGCAACTAAGCGAATTATTTATGGTTGTAGTGTTGTCTACTGTATTCGACCAAACAAGATACATGTAGCTGTAATTGTTGCATTGTTAACTACAGGAATTTCTAACTACTCTGTAATTACAATTGCATCCGACCAAATGTCCACTTTAGAATAAAAAGAGTTGGAGTGGAAGCATGTGGAGCTATTTTTCTTTGTTTTTAGATAGGACCAATAAAAATCAATTTTGAGTTGAGCAAGCCCCACAACACAAATGGAGTTGTAACCCTACAAGTCCATCGTCTAAGGGCCAACTTTTCTTCGGTAATCTTATCAACCCCCCTTGTTTTTTAGTACTAAAACCCAGAAAGGGTTTTTTTTTTTAAAAAAAAAAACTCTAAACAGGGAGGTAGTCTTTTAAACTACACCAGATCATTTATGTCTCAGTCAATCACATCTCTTCTTTTGAGATAAAAGTGCGACAAAAATATTTTTTTTTAAGAGAAAGGTAGAATGCTACCCGCTTCGTTTATTTCTTTCAAAAATAAACGAAGCTGGAAATGTGAAGCAACTAGGCTTCGAACTTGGGACCTCGGGTATCAACCACCAAGTCTTTTGCCACTTGCGCTACGGACGGTCGGTGCGACAAAAATATTTTTCTCCATCAACTTACATGAAATGTTGCCACTCTAGAAAACAAACACAATATTTTCCCATTGCACTTTAGGGTAGTACTCTTGGTCAACACACATCCTAACTAGGCCTTAAAGGTAGGCTGGTTGGGCAGTCTTCTCAAAATAGGCCATTTTGGCCATAATTCAGATAAGTTCTATACATTTTTACCTACAATCAGTGTTTGAAAAGGCGCGAGGCCCAAAGAGGCGCAAGACTCTATTGGAGCCTAGGCGCGAGGTACATTGAGAGGCGCGCGCCTCAAGAAGGCGAGGCGCACATATACTAAGCCTAGTTTAATTTGATGTTCTACTTTAAAAAATTCCAAAATAACCATACAAAAATAAAATAACCATCAAAAAGTAAAGAAAATGTATGCATATAGTTTGATTTGATGTTCTTGCTGACGCTGCTGCTGTTTTCGCTGCTGCTGCTACTTATTTTTTTACTGCCGCTCTTGTTTTCCTGCAGCCGCTACTGCAGCTTGCTTGTTCTGGCCACCGCTGTTTCCTGCTGCTAGCGCAGCTAGATGCTCGACAGAGAGAGGATGTGAGAGAACACAAGACAGAGAGAAGGGGGTGAGTGGCTGGTTTTCATAGGGTTTTTTCTAAGATTTTTTCAAGTATCTATTGGGTTAAAGTATAAATTTCAAATTCAGAACCCGAAAACCCGAAATCTTGAAACCAAATGTTGTATAAACTTAAATATTGCGAGGCGCGCGCCTCAGGGCCGAGGCGCGTGCCTCAGCAATAGCGCTGCGCCTCGCTATTGCTGAGGCGCGCGCCTCAGGCGCGCCTTTTCAAACAGTGCCTACAATTCAACTAAGGGTGCATCTTCACCGGAGGATTGGGTGTTCTTAGGAAGGGTTTGCAGCCTCCTGTGCTCTCCCTTTTATCTCTTGTAGAACTGATGACTCTAGTTTTGAAATGCAAAACCCTTCCTCGGGACCATGTCGAAATATTGTGCAAGTACAGAGGCTATCCATCCATTTTACCCATACAAATTAAGTATTGATGATGATCAATGAGACCATCGTCTTGCTTTTGGACAACTGATACTGGTGATGGCTTATCAGAGATCCAAAGTCTCTCTACAAAAATTGTCTCTTTATTCATCCATTCTATCTTTCGTACTTTTGGCGTGTCGCCATTTTATTGAGATTTTCCCCTTTTTTTTTTCTCAACCATATGTTGAGATTTTCTTTTTTCTTTTACCATTTCGTTAAGTTTACGTTTTGTTTTTCAATAAAGTTTCTTTGAGTTTTTTCTCTTGATGGAGTTTGGTTTGCTGCTTTGATGCTGGGCTTGCCTCTACGGGAGCCGACCTCCTCTATTGGGAGCTCTCTACAATTTAGCAAACTGTACGGGAGTCGACCTCCTCTATTGGTGATTCCCCTTTTCTTTCATAATCCGTTTTCAAAGAGGTAATGATGACGGATTCCTTCCCCTACTTGGCTTTACTAGTGATGCAAATGGATCTGGGTTGATGGAGCTCCCGCCCCAATCCACCCCTAACGGGGCGGTAAATGGGGCCCAAAAATAACCCCCCCCCCCCCCCCCCCCCCCCCCCCCCCCCCCCCCCCCCCCCCCCAAAAAAAAAAAACCTTGTCTCGAATCTGCCCCGATCTGCTGAGGAAATGGAGTGGCAGGCACGGGCCCCTTCCTTCCCTTGATCGGTCCCGATATGCTAAAAACTAGCTTTTGCCCCAATGTAGTGGCAAGTGGGGGTAAAAGATAAGATAAAAATAGATCTGCTCTGACGCGCCAAGGAACCGTGGCATGAGGTGGGAGACTCCTTGCGCTTCCGGATCTGCCCCGGTTGTAGCTTTTTCTGATCCTGTATGAAATTGCTGTTACAACGAAGACTCTCTCGCCATCTAAGAGGAGGGTCTGGTGGAAGTTTCGTCTTTTATGAGATCTGAATACTTCTCCATCCTCTTACTGAGAAATTCTAAAATGAAAACATTTGACCGCAAGGCAGCTTGGACGGCACCATGGCTAATGCTGCAGCCATACATGGGGAGCGATCTCTCTTTCCAGTAAATCGAAGGTGAATCTGAGCCTTAGTCCTTCTATCTAATACCCTATCATCGCCATTTCTTTTCTCTCTTTTCGGGTTACCAATTTATTATTCGATGTGCAAACAGGCGATGAAGACTGATGATTGATCAGGTAATGACTTATCAGAGATCCAGAACCTCTCCATCCTGCAACAAAATTCTCCAGTATAGCTGTAACATCTTGTGGTTGCTCAATGCTGGAATGAGGCGGCAGTTTGGATGGTCCATTGGCAGCAACTGCTTTAGCTATTCGCTCCGTGCTTCTCGAAACAGCACTCAACTGAACAGCGCTACACCCTGCTTGGAAAGAAATTGGTCTGGACAAGATGTGAGATGAGAGGATTAGGCGCTCTTTGTTTGTCTTTCTTTTCTGCGAAGGGTTGCGTTTGGTGTTTTGATCTTGTTATGTTTGAGGTTGTTATGCTGCGGTGTTAGGTCTAGGGTTTCTTGTTAGTCTCAACCGCCGGGTGTGGATGTCGCTCGCACTCCCTGTGGTAGTGCACCAGAAACCATTGAGCATCTACTGTTTGTGATATAAGGCCTTATTATCGAAATGCGCATATTGGAGAGGAAGATGATGCTACCAAATAACCTATAAGTCTCCTAAGATCTTAACTTGAAGCTTAAATGTTTTTTTTTTTGCCATTATTACTTGCTAAAAGTGACATGCACAAATTGGGACAGTTTTGAGTGTTCTCCCTTGTGAATCTTTACAAGAGATTTAGCTGGATATTGGAGTAAATTGGAAACATTGGCTCATATTCTCTCAATCTTTTTCTGCTAAATTTTTTAATGATATAATATTCTTAACGATATAATTTGTATGGTCAGGTTGTAGTATGGAAAATGTATTGCAAAACCAGGTAACAACAGAATCAAAATAAGAGCAATGTTATTTATACATTCGAAAAGTATAAATATTATGTTTCATTCATCAAGGACTAGTATTTTTATACTAGTTATATCAGTTTTTTTAATATTAAAAATTTAAAAAGAATGTGCAAATACTTTGGATGATGTTGTATACTTACTATCACTGGATAAAGTATTAAGCAAATCTGAAAGAGTACTATGACAACTAACATAGCACAATAACCTAAAATCAAGTTGTTTTGTCACTTGTCAAACACATTCCACTTGAATAAATACACAAGATTGAAGTTAAGTTTTTATCTACAATTAACTCCATCTCAGAACTCAAGGATATCCAAGAGATAGTATCACAGGAAGAAACTTTTGCATTGAGGTGCTTTCCCATTTTCATAAAGCTACCTAACATAATGATAGCATTTATTATTTGTGCTAGAGCTTGTTAACTACTATTAATTTCATCTCGGCACACATTGGTGTTGAGTTGTAGCTAGAAACTTTCACGAGAAAGAAGTTTTGTCAAATTTTTATAGCTAGCTAATTTGTTCGAAAGGTACTTCGGAGAATTTTTGGTATCTTGTGTTTGTAACTTTGTATAGATGAATTACCTTAATTCGTGTATTCAGTTACAGGATGAGGTCAATTGTGCTTTCCACAGTTGTATGCCTTTGCATAGTCTGGTGGATTACATATGCTTCAAAGTACCTGATGAATCATTTGGTTTAACAAATTGTATTGGTATTATAAGGGGCTTTACTAGTAACTTGCGTTTCATTAACAAGGAAGTGTCTTCTCCAGCAGCTGTCTTGTTACGCATACCTGATGAATATGAGTGTGTCGATCTATCCCTATATAAGGTAATCAGGTGCCCTTTGGCTGTAACATTTTTGTTATGCTGGTCTCTTCAAATTAAATGTATTGGTGTTTTTCCCTTTCATCTACTAAACAGGACAACCAGATCATTTTGTTACTTAACGAATCATTCTCAAATTCTGAAAGTCCTGAAAAATCTTGGATGGTGATGATACAAACTGGTGATCTTCGTTTTCTGTCTCTTTCAAATTTGGAGCACACTGACTTTTACAAGCTGCATGACTTGAAGGTAAGAGCTAAATGCCTAAAAAAAATGCTTTTCTTAGCAATATTTCTCATTGCCTGCTTTCTATTTCTTTCCGTCCATCCTTTGACTTTTTTTTTTTGGGTTACATGGAAAAATAAAATTTAACTTATTTCTTAAACAGAACTTCGCCTACTAAAAGAAGCTGCATCCTGCTATTTTAGGATGAAAATTTCCTCAATTTCATTTTGTGCTATATTTGTAGGTTTTCTTTTATTACTTAGAACACTCAAATTTCTTTCAGATTTAAGGAGTACAGAGACTTTGGCATAATATTCGAAACTTGTTTTGCCTATAAATATCCAACTTATGACAAAAAGAACAAAAGCACAAATTTCATAGTTATACAAGGAAAGTGTACAGAGGAAACACAAGGATCATACCCCAATCCTAAGAATAATGAGGTGCTCCTCCCCTGTGACGCAAACTAGTACCAGCACATTTAAAGAGGAACTTGGCTGTCATTTTGCAACTGGAATGAAAGAAATTCTCTGTATGAATTTACTTGGGTTATTTCAGTACGAACAGCATCTTTTGCATTAAAGTTCCACTTATCAAGATAGCAGGTCTTAGTTCTAGTTTTTCACATTATATACATATGTGTGTGTACATATGGAAGATAGTGTGTAGACACGCAGAGAGACAAGCAAAGAAATCAGCATTTTAGTTGCCCTAGGATGTGAAGAGAAAAGTAGAATCGGCTCCAACCCGAGCACACCCTTTTCTCCGATGTTTAGAAATCGAAAATTCGAGTTTCCTACACGCCCAAGATCGCACAACCACCGTAGAAGACACGAACGGAGAAATAGAAAGCTCACAATAATAATCTCAAACAATTTCACCAAGAGTATCCGAAATACTATGCAATGAAAACTGAAAAATACCAAATAAACCTTCAATCAAAACACTTTACAATGAATGTTCACAAGAGAGGGGAAGAGGTAGATTAGAGGTAACCCACCTCAAACCTAGCAAAAATCCAACCACCTTTGGAACATCTTTCACAATAGCATCATTTACTTAAAAGCCATAGCTTGTATAATACAAAACTCCAAACATTCCCAACTCATAATTTCCTATGCTACACTCACCTAGATGATTGTTTACTAGAAAAAAGAAGAATAACAAAGGCAATAGAGGAAATGGGCATTAATAATAAATACAAACTTCGCGGTTGGAATTGCGAATCCTACGCCAATCAATACAACAAGCTTTTTTTTTTTTTTTTTTTTCTGTCGCGATTCGGATCATCAAGTACTAAGAGTATAGAGATCATATCCCATGTCCCCATCCACGAAAGCAGTAAACTCGTCGCGGTCCTACAATGAAGAAATAATGTGGTTTAGTTAGTTATGTGAAATCACTTGCTCCTTGCGTAGTCGGCTAAATCGAGTATTCTGTTTCAAAAGCCTTCAATAAGATAATAAGACTCTTATTGTAATTTCGAGTTAATAACAGCACAAGAAACAATTTTGCAGTTCAGTATAAAAAATAGGGAAGAACAAAGAAAAAGATCACACACCGATTTAAGCATGGCGCTGACAATATCGTCGATGCTGCGACTTAGGCCATTCTGCAACTTGGTCATTCCCGAAGCGTAATCGTCCTTGCACTGAATTTGATCTCCGTTAGATGATCTACTGTCGATCCTCCAATCCTGCGTGAGGACCGGAACGCCATAATTTGTTTCGCCTATCAAACCCGCATGCTTCTGGGCAGTAGGATCATTTATTTGAAGATTTGGCAATATGGAGCTCAAGGAAGAAGTACTTGCATTAGCGGTATGATCCAGTCTCGGATTCGCGCTCGACATGCTTCTGAAGTCGAAGGACGTCGTCGTCGGGTCTTCACTGAGGCTTGAAATTGGCATCGCACTCCCACCAAGTGAAGAAATGGGATTAGGGTTCCGTAAATCACTTCCAATCACCGGATTACGATTAACTGCCGCCTCCAAATTGCTCGAAGATTCACGGAGAACAGCACCTTCTATGTGCGAGGGCATCGGAGCGATATTGTCTCCGATGCTACATGGAGTTAGATCGTTGTGATTAAATGAGTCGTTCGCCGGCAAAGTGGCGGCCGGATACTTTGATGAAACGACGCGTTGCCAAGTATTGTCGCATCGCGAAAGATCGGGAAACTGGGCCGACTCTCCAACGCGAGTTCTAAAAGAAGGAGAGTTGCCCAACACTCCATTCTGCGTCGGGATCTTATTCGCTTGCACTAGCATTGAACCGTTCGCCGCGTTCGCGTACGCGTCGCCGCAAGAACCATTAGCTAATCCACCACCGTTGAAACCTGCGGAGAAAAGCTTGTTTGATTCTTGAAACCCTTGAAACAAATTCCCTTGATGAACTCCTTGAGGATAAGCGGCTTGGATTTTCTCCAAATCCTTAGCGTGATTGCTCGGGTTGTTATGCGTTCGAGCGATCTGTTGAACCGCCTGAGAGGGAAGCAAACCGTGCACTCCGAACGCGGTTGGCGTGTTCATCCGGCCGAGAAGCCCATTTGCTTGGCAGGAAGCGACTGACGGGAGATGCCGAGCGCTTCCGAGTGAATGGTAGTTTCTGAAGCTTTCCAATGAGCTCATGTGGATAAATGACGGGCTCCGTCCTCCCAAAGCCGCAGCGATGTTAGCTTGTTGGCTTGTTACAGCACTTAGCCTCTTAAGGTAGAGCCTATACTTCTGATTTCATCCAATGAGAGCCAAAATAGATGTTATTGGTAATTATAGGTGATTATGTAAACTACAAACGAAATAGGCATAGGAGTAAGTTTCATCGACAAATAAAAGACCAAGATACATGATACACGATGGATGCACAGTTGCGAACTATCAATGTCGATGCACAACTTTGATTGATAGCTGCAAGGTTTCGAAATTGTGCATCCATCACTCAAAATTGTGCATCGACTATTCAGAACCGTGCATTGTTTATCCAAAAATGTGCATCGCGGCCTTGAAATGGAGGGGCGGTTTCATTCTTAAAGTTGAAATTTATTAAAAAAAACGAAAATATGAAAAAAAGAAAAAAAGAAAAAAGAAAGAAGTCCCAATTTTGCAAATTCAGAAAACGAGTGTTGTTGTAATTTTTTTTCAAAATTTTTCTTTTGTTGCAAACTGGCTGAAACACTATGCAAATGGAAATTCAGCTGTGAATATACGCTAAAAAATGAATATAAGAACTGAAATCATGCCTGCAGATGGCTTGCGACGTTCTCTCTAGTGAGCTTCTCGACCTTCATAAGATCGAGAATCCGCTTAGGAACAGCCTCTGTCATAAAAAATGCACAAAACCAACATATTATCATTCCAACCCATCCAAGAAATTGACCATGGCGTGGA